>JAWHQI010000084.1:4015833-5405000 GCA_033032865.1 Dactylorhiza incarnata | reverse complement strand
AGGGAAAAGAGTGGATCCGCAGGGTCCCAAATTGGCTTGTTCGAAAAAAGCCTTGTTCTTTGGAAGATCTATCTCGTGTCTGGTACTGCATGGTTCCACTCTGCAAGAACTCCGAATCATTCTCTTGAAGCTCATCCTCTTTATGAGAAATGATCTGTTTGTCCCGAAATGACCCAGTCCAATAGGGAAAAATTCAGTGGGCCTTTCGATACAATCAAATAGATTGCCGCAAGGGCGCCATATTCTAGGAGCCCAAACTATGTGATTGAATAAATCCTCCTCTATCTGTTGCGGATCGAGGGCCCCTTCCTCCGATTCGTCTTTTTCATATAGAAATCTCTGATCAACGATAGAACAAGATCCATTTTGCATCATATCTAACTGATTCCTTGGTTCGGACCGATGAAGTAATGTCACTCGATTATTATCAAACTGACTGCAATCTTTTTCTGTCCGTGAGGATCCCGCCAGAGCCAGAGCGCCTTCTACTTCTAATAGTAAGAATAGCCCATAGAGGACGAAGCATGGCTTATGTGCAAGACCTTACCCGTTCTGCCTTCTAACCCGGGACTTCTTAAAGCAGCTCGACTGAGAGGCGAGCGATAGCGAAGTCTGACTTTCTTTCTTTTACGAGATTTCTTTCACGTGTATTGATTGGGACCATCCTTATTAATGAGGTTTTCTCAAAGAATAGACTTTATCTACCCGCCCCGTGGGTAAGAGGGATTGAATCAATTTGGCGATTGAATAGATTGGCTGGATAGAATTGAATTGAGAAGCTTATGAATTCATTATTTGAACTTGATTGTCTTTCAGAGCTGATCTATAAGGGGACGAAGGGTCTAACGAGTAAGCCACTAGTGGATTATCGGGTGGATGGGTTTGGCAGACAAATCGGGAAGGCCATTAGATCTCTCCTAACCGCTCCGTGGGGCCCTTTCTATACTCGGGTGTAGAAGGAAAGAAAGTAAGCTACCGATGAATAGTTGATGAAGAGGGCAGGATTCAATTTCAAGCTGAATACGATCATGGTTGCTACGTGCCAGAACTAACTAACCGAAAGGGCCCTTTATAGTTCCTAAATCCGTGGGCTCCCTAGGGAGACATAGAACCTCGGTGTTGTGCTAACATAGCTTGGCTTCTTATACAGTGAGATCATAAGAAACAGGTTCGAAAGTTCTTATTGGCTTCAGACTGAAAAGAATTAGGGCTTGAATAGTTTCCGCTCCTGACAGATTCTACTTTCTTGCGGGTATTTGAGTCGCTACGCGCCTCTATTCGATGATGTATCGATTGAGCACAGAAAAAGAATCAAATCTCGCGGGGCAGATAGTTCTCAATCACTTATTCTTCTTATTCCGACGGTATTTGGCCTGATCTATCATCCAGAGAAAATTTGAGTGGATTTGGACCAATATAACCATAGATCTAGGCCATGCAAGAAAAATGAAATGTTGAATAAAATTTAGAAAAATTATTTCCAAAAATCCCCAATTTTGGCAGGGGGTACTTTAGGCATGACTCATGCGTGCCCCAAATTTCAAGTCATTTAGAGTTATTTATCTCTCAAAATTAATTTCTAAAGATCTCCAAATGTACATGTCTCACAAGAATGGTTGCCCAAGGAGTTACAGTGCTCCAAATGGCCTCAAACAAATTTCTAATTTTAGTTAAAGTTATAAAATACACTTTTTATTTAGGGGGTACTTTCTTGTGATGTGCTTAAGTAAGGTGAAAAGTCATCTGAAAGTGACTGTCACATTAAAGGCAGAATTTATAATAACATTCATAAGGACACATTTATTTGAATATATTGATGGACTTTCCCAAGCAATCCATTGATCAAAATGAAGTGAAATTTTTACCAAAGGCCTAAGTTATCATATTAAAGCTTCCACCAAAATTTGGGGTAATTTCAGGGAATTTGAACCATGTAAATATCTTCAACATGGGAAATGAAATGTTTTCAAAAACCTTAGGCAAAGTGTACCCAAAAATAAAAAATTTTGGACAGTGAATAAACTAGGGCATGACTCATGCATGCTCTAAATTTCTAGCTCATTTGGACAAACCAAATGATGTTGGCACCCAAAATGGCATCTAGGGCTCAAAGTGAACACCCTACACCAAAATGGGTGCAAGGGAAGCTACATTGCTCCAAATGACCCCAAACAAAATTCTAAATTTAATTATGATCATAAGCTACAATTTTCATTAAGGGGGAATTTTTTGTTGGGGCCTCTAAGGGCCCCAAATAAATTCCATAATATTCTGCATTATTTGTGACAGAAATTTAAATTTCTATGATTATAACATAATGTGATCTGCGATTAATGATATCCCTAAGATCTAACGGAGTTGGATCATCATCCCCAGCTAGACAAGGTCTCAGATTTTCTCCACCAGGGCCAACTTTGGCCCTCGATCTCGGCGACCTCCGGACATTTCCAGCAAAATGCCCAAGCCACCACCACCAACCGACATTTGGCCATCGACTGGTGGTGTCACATTTCGCCTGACGCGACCAAAGGTGGCCGCCCGCAAAACTTGTTTTCACCGCCGAGAACATTGAAAATGAAAATGGTGATAACACCATTTTAGAGCTCATTTTAAAAACTGAAGATGTAGATAACTAGCACAGGTGGAGAGGGGGAGGATCTTGCCTGAGTTCGAGCTGCATTGGTGGTGGTTGCCGTGTTTTCCATTGCCGACCTCAAACTCCTTGGTTCCATGGATCACCTGGGTTGCAGATGTCGATTCCTTCTCCAAAGATGGGTGTTTGATTTCTTGGGAGGCTCTGAAGGTGTTGGAGAGGAGTATTGAGGGAAGGGGTGTATATGGTTTCTTGCCATTTTTGATGCCTCGGCCATCCTCTCGGCTGGAAATTTGGCCAATCAATGATCCTTCCCTCTGCCCCAAAATGAAGCCAATTAATCCCCTAGCTCAGGGGAGAGCTTGGGGAAGGGAAGTGGGTTGCCATTTTACACACATTCCCAATTCTCCTCTTCCTTGTCTCCTCTTGTCTCCTTCCTCATTTTAGTTCTAAATTTCTTGTAATTAACCCCTCTAATTTCGAAAATTCAAAGAGCTTAGGGTTCAGAGATCATGTGGGCTGGCTATTGGGTCATGTGATTGGGCTAAGTTTAATTGAATTGAGTTTGGGCTCACTCGACCCAAATAGGACAAATTGGGGCTTTTGGGTTTGGGCTTGACCCAAGCTCACCCCAACCAATGTGACTGACCCACATTGTTGTCTTAGACCCTACGGACCTATTCCAAGAGGAATTAATTCATGGTGGGGTCATATGGGGCTTAATTGTACCTAATTGCTTAAAGGGGCAATTTGGGCATTTTGGTTATTTTGCCCTAATCCTCCAAAATTTAATGTGCACCTTGGTTCATTTAGTTCTCATATACTCCCCTTAGGGTTTAGGAAGGGTTGTGATAGGTCAGTTTGGCCAATTAAACCATAATGGGCATCAATTGTAATTTGGGGCAATTTTGTAATTTTGCATAATTTGCCAAAATTGGTTTCTACCAAGGGTCCAATGTGGACCCATTAGATTCCCTAAGTGATCTTGGAGTGTTAGGGGTGATTAATTGGATCACATTAAGTCAATTGAAGGTGAATTGAGGGAATTAGTTCACTTAGGCAAATTTGGGGCTTTTTGGTAATTGGTCAATTTCCCCATAATTGTCCCACCCCAATGGGTAAATGTTGCCCCACTAGTCTCTCCTAATGGTCATAGAGGGTTTTTTGTGATCAATTTGATCACATTGGGCCAATTGAAGGTCAATTGAGAGGATTAGTTCATTTTGGGGCTTTTAGGTAATTGACCTAATTTTCAAAAATTGACCAATTCCATTAGGTTCATTTTATCTTATTAGCCTTCCCTAGTGTTTAGGTAGGGTGGGGTGTTTTCAATTTCACCATACTCAGGTTAATTGACCTATACTATGGTGAAATATGTCAGGTTGGGCCTTTATGTGTAACTTGACCTTGTTAGGCCAAAGGCTCCTATAGTGATCAAGGGGCACCCCTTTTTGGTTCAAGGAACCATCTATGTCACCTAGCATGAATTAAGTCAGCCTAGGGATTTTCCCTATGGTTATAGGTGATGCATATTGTGCTTTAGCCCCCCTTGAGTCACCCTTAAGTCCTCCTTAAATTAGAATGACCCATGGCAGCTATGTGCACACCATGGTGTTTCCTACACATTCAACTTGTTACCAAGGCACCCTAGGTCACTTACCCTATTTTTGTCATGATCTGGTCATGAAAAAATAAATTCCCTATGGGTCTAGTAGTTTGGGGGATATTAGAAATCCCAATACAAAAGAAAACAATTTCTTCCCCAAAATTAAGACCGGGTGTATGGGGTTTTAGATCAAGTTGAATAATCAAGAAAACTTATGTAGTCAAGTTTTACCTGATCCAAAAAGTTCTGGATGTTGTTGCTGCATCAGGTTCAGCAGTTCCCATGTATGTTCTTCTTGCCCGTGATAAGACCAATGTACCTATACCAGCGGAACTTTCTTTCGTCGCAAGACTCGAACAGCTGTGTCATCAATTCGTATTGGCTCCAAACGGACTGTTCAGTCGGATGCTATCGGGCCCGTTGTAGTAGTAATTTGTTACTTTGGCCGAAGAAGTGCCCTCCTAAGCAAGGAGACATGAAAGACGTCATGCAACCCAGCCAACTCCTACGACAGCTCCAGTCTATAGGCCAAGGGGTCGATCCGCTCCAGGATCCAATATGGCCGCATGTATCTTGGATTGAGCTTCTTCTGTCTCCGCACCCGTATGACCCCGTGTGCCAGACATATTTTCAAAAATACAATGTCTCCTACTTGAAATTCCACCTTATGATGTTGCGCGTCATAATATTTAGCTTGCCTGCTCTGCACCTCCAACATCTGATTTCGTATTAGTCGTATTTGGGCGTTCGTGTCTTCAATATATTCTGACCCGAGCGCCTACGGGTCCTCATCCTGTACTCATGAAAGCGGTGTCCTCCACTTTTTTCCATAGAGAGATTCGTAGGGAGCCATGCCAATGTTGGATTGCTGGCAATTATTGTAGGAGAATTCGACGAGTGGCAGCAATCTCTCCCACGGTTCCCTACTATCTAGTATGCACAACCTTAATAAGTCCTCCATAGTCCGGATGATTCGTTCTGTCTTCCCGTCGGTCTGCGGGTGGAACGCGGTACTGAATATCAGACGTGACCTCAAATATGCCTGAACCACCTTCCATTCCCTTGACGTAAATCGACCGTCTCGATCCGACATGATCGACCAGGGTACCCGTGGTATCTAACAAATTGTTCCACAAATAACCGTACTAGGACACTGACGGGAGCACCCTTTTTGATGGGAATGAGTCTGGCCACCTTTGTCAACCTATCCACAATGACCCAGATGGAGTCATGCCCGTAGGGGGAGCGAGATAACCCATGTACGATGTCCATGGAAATGTCCTCGAACTTCCGCTCCGGCACCGACAATGGCTATAATAACCCTAACGGTCTTTTGCACTCGACCTTTACTAGTTGACATGACTCACAATGGTTCACAAAATAGACAATATCCCTCTTCATCACTGGCCAATACATCGTTCTTCTAACATCTGCAGTCATCTTGGTGATTCCAGGGTGTATTGAATATCTACTGTGTTGAGCTTCTGTTAGAATATCCTCCTAGAGGTTATCCCATACTGGGATGTAGGTTCTACCCCAGAAATGCACGATGTCATCCTTCAACGAATAATCCCCTGCAGTCTCTAATTCCAAAGCCTTGAAGACCAGTTCTAATTCCGCATCACATCTTTGTGCAGCTTTGATCCGATCTCGGATGTCACAAACAAAGCTCATCGAGGCTAGATATCCCAGGCAGATCTTTGGATCATCCTTGGATACTAGTGTGATATGCATGTTGTCCAGCATTTGTACTAGCTCCACGACCATCAGCTGAGGTTCCTTGTCTGATGTACTAGCCCTACTACTGAGTGTATCTGCCACCATATTTGCTTTTCCGGGATGGTAGTGCATCGTGTACTGATAATCACACAACAACTCTACCCATCTCATCAATAGAATGTTTAAATCCTTCTAAGTGTCTACATATTTCAGGTTCTTGTGATCCGAAAAGATGTCACAGTGAACCCCATATAGGTAGTTTCTCCAGATTTTTAGTGCAAAGATCACGACTCCAATCTCTAGGTTGTGCACCGGATAGTTCTTCTCGTGCTTCTTCAATTGTCGTGAAGCATAAGCGATGACATATTTGTGATTCATTAAGACCGCTCCCATCCCCTGGTACGATGCATCCTCTTACACTTGAAATCCTTCCTTCCCAGATGGAAGTGCAAGAATTGGGGTGGAGATGCGTCTACTCTTTAGCTTTTGGAAAGCTACTTAATATTTCGGTGTCCATACGAAATATGCATCTTTCTTTGTCAGTGACATGAGAGGAAGGGCAATCCGTGATAATCCTACCATGAACTTCCAGCAGTATCTGACAAGACCTAGGAAACTCCGCACATCGGACGCTGTCTTTAGTTGAGGCCAGTCCCGCACTGCCTGAATCTTCGCCGGATCCACTGCCAATCCTACCACACTGATGATATGCCCTAGGAAGGCTACTTCCTTGAGCCAAAATTGGCACTTGCTGAACTTAACATATAACTTATGCTCCCTATGCCTTTCGAGCTTGAGCTTCATGTGTTGTGTATGCTCTTCCTCCGTTCTCTAGTATATAAGTATATCATCAATGAATACTATGACGAAGACAACCAGATAGGTTTCAAAAAAATGGTTCATTAGGCTTATGAATGCGGAGGGGGCATTCGTGAGTCCAAAGTGCATTACCGTAAACTCATAGAGGCCATAACGACTGATGAACTCCGTCTTCGAAATATCTTCTTCTTGAATCCGTAGTTGGTAATATCCCGATCTTAGATCTAGTTTTGAAAACTAGTGCGCTCCTTCCAACTGGTCAAACAACTCGTCGATCCGGGGTAAAGGATAAGTGTTCCACACAGTTAATCTGTTGAGTTCCCGGTAGTCGATGCACAACCGAAGAGTCCCGTCCTTCTTTTTTACAAATAGTACCGGAGCTCCCCATGGTGACGAGCTCGGCCTGACGAATCCTGAGCCTACGAAATCTTGTAGTTGGGTGCGGAACTCCGCCAGCTCCTTTGGGGCCATCCTGTAGGGTTCTCTGGATATGGGTCTAGCTCCTGACACTAATTGAATTTGAAAGTTCTTTTCCCTGTGCGGCAGTAACCCCGGTAATTGTTTTGGAAATACATCATAAAAGTTTTGAACTTTCGGTATATCGGTTAGGGAAATCTCTACCCCCTTCATCTCAAAGAAAACCATGTAGACTTCATCTCCTTGTAAATGGGCCTTGACGACCTGTGTAGATGAAATTAAGTGACGGGAGGTTGGTCTAATACCTTTGATTACAACTTCGGAGTCCTCGTGTCTTAGCACATTTTTCTTCACCGGGCAATTGATCTTGGCGTTGTTCCAATGTGGCCAATTTATGCCAAAGATCATATCGTAATATTTTATCGTCATGAGTGTCGTCGGTGCTTCAAACAACTTCCCTCAAATCTCTATGTTCATGTTGCACTTGGCAAACGTTATTATCTCTGATCCATCTGGGAGTAGCACCTTGCTTTGAATGCCTTCAAAGTGCTGCACTTGATCCAGGTCATCTACGAATTCCTCTGATATGAATGAGTGTGAGAGACCCGTATCGATCAAGGTATATGCGGGCTTGCCGCAAACTGGTACTATACCTGGGTTATTTTTGTTGTTTGGTTCATAATTAAAGTAAAGCTAAAGTCTTGCAAGGTACTAAAATAATGTTATAAGGGGAAACACTAAAGTACCTGTGATTACTTCCTTTGGGTTTTGGGGTTCCGTTAGGTCCAGTGCATACACCTGCTCTAGCTGTCAGCCTCTATAGTGAGGTCCTCGGCCCCGACCTCATCCTCGGCCTCGGCCCAGCTGTGCTGGAGGGGCTGTTGGAGGTGGAGGTGGAAGAGGAACCCTTTGGGGGCAGTGGATTTGGATGTCTCCTGGTTGGTGACATTGGTAGCAAACTTGTGGAGGGGGTACTCCTCCTCCTTGTTTGTTTGGCACTCTGATCTGTAGCGGTTGGGGAGCTAGTAGTGCCGGAGGCTTCTGCTCCTGCCTGAAGTCGGGATGGGGTCGTTCCCCACCCCTCTTATGCTGCTTGAACCAACCTCTCTAATTTCCCATGCTACCCGGCCCTGAGTCTTCCGCTGGCCTTTTTCCTCTGCCTTTCACCATCAGTTGATCTGCTTCCAACCTCCTCGCTGGTTCAATGATCCAGGCTAAACCAAAATCTGACACATACTACAGGGCTTGCCTGAGGTCATCTTGGATGCCCTTAAAAAATCTCTTAGCATAACCGGAGTCGTCCAACTGATGGGTTATGGCAAAGCGGGCTAGGTGCGAGAACTCCCGTTGATATTCCAGTACTGATAGGTTTCCCTGCTTCAAGTGCAGGAACTATTACTCCAAATCATCTCTAGCTGTTTGCGGCATGATGTGCTCAAGCAATGCCTCCCCGAACTCTTCCCACATAATGTGGGCATACTCTAAGCCGACAAAGGTGGTATCTAGGGCCGACTTGCACCACCACTTGGCATGAGATTTCAAAGCGCAAACGTCCAAAGACACTGCCACATCAACCGGACAACGAATCCCGGCTAGCATCTCCTGGATTACATCCAACCATTCCTCTGTCTGTACTACTGACTTAGTCCCTGCATAAGATGGTGGGGAGAGGCCTCAGAAGACACTCAACCAATTTTCCCCTGGGTTGAGGGCCTGAACCGGGGCCTGCTGTTGGGTAAAGGCCTGCAGGGTAGCGGTCAGTGTCTGTCCTAGCTCCGTTTATTGTAATTAGGTGGGAATCAGTGGGGCAGGGACTGCATCCTGTATGGGAGGAACATCATTTTGTACGGGAGGAACTATATTCTGCAAGGGGGGGAACTAAATTTTGCACGGGGGGAATCGTCGCCCGGGTGGGGACGTTCACCGAAAGTTACATAAGAAAAGGGTTTGATTAGAAGGGTTGGCCTAAACATCTCATTTTGATGGACAATTAACGTGATTTTTCCTATGGGCACACCATTACTTCCGCTGCTAGTTTGTCCTCAAACTAAGCTCGAGTGGGGTTGCCTAGGGTTGGACTCCTTTCTTTGTATTGAAGTTGGTAGAGCTGATAACAGTTTGTAAGACCCTCTTTTTTTTTCATGTTCCCGGGTCTTACCGCCCAGAACCGCCGTCTTGTGGTGGCACCATTTCACCAAATGGTCACTGCCACAATACAACGATCCTGCCGGCTAATCATCATCATCCAGGCAAACCACATATCACAGAGTTAAAACATTTAATGAAGTGCATGTCCACAACAAATCACCATATAATTTAAAAGCTTGTCCAAAATGAGATAAACTAAGACATGAAAAATAAAAATCAGTGTGCGGTAAATAGAGAAGGGCTTAAGCCTGATACAACACATATTTCTTTGCCTCTCTCTTGGAGAAAATAAAACACTGCAGACAATGACACAAACTAACACCCTCACGAATGTATAACTGCTTGCCCTACCCATGGTAGATGTGAAGTGTAGGTGTCGGAAGAGGGTGGCTCACCGGTGCTCTCCCCACACCCGCCAAGAGACCAAGTCCAAGTCTAGCCACCGTGTCCTGTACGTCCCTCCTATTGAGGGTCCGCTCTTCTTGGTTCTCCTGTAATGATGTGGTCCACCGACAGTTAGTTTATTAGACTCAGCATGTTCCTCATCGCCTCCACTCGCGACTCCTAGGCACCGTGCGGGAGGAGGAAGCGGAGGACAACAAGGGGTGTTGGAAAACACGAAGGTGACATGGACCTAACTATCAAGTATATATGTATACATCAAGCACCTTTTCTATAAACATGTTAAGGAGCACTATAGAGGTACACCAATGTGAAATGAGTATACTAAACAGTTCATATGGTTCCAAACATAGTATAAGGAATCATCAAGTATGGTAATATGTCTAGGGTATATAAAAGAACAACATCATGTAAAGAGCAGCTATAGTAGCACATCTAGAGTATATAAAAGACAGTAACATCAAATAATATCAGTTGTAGTAGAACATCTAGAGTATATAAATGGCAGTAACATCATATAAGAGCATCTATAAGAATAGCCTTAACTTATATGCGTACACACAAACACATAAGCTTAGGGATGTGGCACTAAGGTAAACTCATCGTATAAAAGAGCCCATACTGATTTTTATGATGAGGTCTCTGTTTTATGCAAGGATGCAATGCTATGATGTGCAATGCAATGATGCAATTCACCTACCCGACTCTATATGTACAGACCTTTTGTTAGTTCCCTCTGTTCGAGTGTGTAAAATCAGGTACCCAGTTGAGGCAAACAAGGCAGTGTATCGGGCTGTCCACTTCTAGGCTTATATCACACATCTCCAAGGCTAGACCTTATGTACGCCTCTAAGAACACACATGGTATCCATGTACTATTTGGTATGCACCACCTCTATACCGCTTTTCGAGTCTCCACTCAGGTACACCCCGTTGAGGCAAACAGTGGCACTGGATGGGGTCCTCCAGTCCTAGGCTAGTATGACACCTCCCAGCCTAGATCTTATGTACGCCCCTAAGAACTCACAGGGTATCCGCGAACTACTTCATACAATAATGCCTCAAAGTGAAACACTGAGCCTACCGCTCACTGGACTTATCCGTCCTTCTAATATACCGAGCCTACCGCTCGCAGGACTTACCCGTCTTTCTAATATACCAAGCCTACCGCTCACTGGACCTAACTCATCCTTCTAATATACCGAGCCTATCGCTTACATGACTTAACCCATCCTTCTAATATACCGAGCCTACCACACAAAGGACTTAACCCGTCCTTATAATATACCGAGCCTACCGCTCTAAGGACTTACATGTCCTTACTTAAGTAGTACTAATCCATCACAGAATTGGGATGGGGATTATCCTATCAAGTTCTCCTATTTAAACTACTCTTGCCTACCATTTAGTTATACATAGAAGGTTAGGGTGAATCCCAGACATCCCGAGAGTTACCCGGTGATGGGCTCACAGCGGTACTAGGGGATGTGATGGTGGTTGAAGCCCAAATCCCCCTTTCCAGGATATTTACACTTATTGGTGGCTACCCTTTTCACCCACCCATTACCTCTCTAGTTTCTCTAAAATCCTAGGATGGATTACCCATTTAACTCGGAAGACAAGTGTCGGTGATCAATTGAGCACTGAACCCTGCCTTCCCTAGTGACCAGCTATTTCTTTGTGTTATTTCTCAATCCCAACGTGTACCTTCTGCTGAGTCACTCATTACCTATTTAAGGTCCCAATTCATACATCAAGCATACTTATACATGATAACAATTCAATCCTCTTATCATATCTTTGTAATCCCGAATTGATGGTTTTACTAAACGCACCCAAACCCCTTTCTTCTAATAAATGACACTATTGGTTAATCCTTTAATCAATTTATGACTTCATAATATCAATGAGTTAATAATTCCATAGGTTTGCCCATAAGTGAAACCACGTGTCCTAAGGGGTTACTATATGTATCTTAAATTAGGATGAGTCAAGTATGGTTCCAGCTGTCCATAATGATATTAAGAATCTAGATATAAATTTCTCCAGCATTATAGTGTCAAAAATCCAAGAGGTGAATATTTTAGATTTTAACTCCAAACTCTACATTGTGAATAAAGTACCAAATATATGTAATCATAAATTCCAGGAAATTTACCAGAGGTTCATAATGTTATCATAAGATTATGTTCATATTCCTAGAATATTCAAGTGTCAACAATTCAAGTTATGAATATTCTAAATCATAACCTCAAACTCTACATTGTGAATGAAGTACCAAATATATGTAATCATAAATTCCAGGAAAATTACTAGAGGTTCATAAAGTTATCACATGATTATGTTCAGATTCCTAGAATATTCCAGTGTAAATAATTCAAGTTATGAATATTCTAAAACATAACCTCAAACTATACATAGTGAATGGAGTACCACATATTCTAAATCATAACCTCAAACTCTACATTATGAATGAAGTACCAAATATATGTAATCATAAATTCCAGGAAAATTACTAGAGGTTCATAAAGTTATCACAAGATTATGTTCAGATTCCTAGAATATTCCAATGTAAATAATTCAAGTTATGAATATTCTAAGACATAACCTCAAACTATACATTGTGAATGAAGTACCAAATACATGTAATCATAAATTCCAGGAAAATTACCAGAGGTTCGTAATGTTACTGAAAGATTATGTTCAGAATCCTAGAATATTCCAGTGTCAATAATTCAAGTTATGAATATTCAAAAACATAACCTCAAACTCTACATTGTGAATGAAGTATGAAATATATTCAATAATTAGCTCCAATAAAATTTCCAGAGCCTCATACAGATGTAAAAAAGATCATATACAAAATTCCATAACAATCCAACATTAGAAACTCAAGGTATTAATCATTCAAGTTATAAGCTCAAATTCTACCTTGTGAAGGAAGTATGTTATTTACTCAAAGTTTTATTTCTAGCAAAATTCTCAGAGTTTCCTACAGATATAAGAGGTCTGTATACAAAAGTCTAAGACATTTAAATAAGGCTTGACCCTAATAATACTCACATAGGGTCCCTGTGACCAAATCATATGGAATCCATTTTCCTAGGGAAATCAACCCAAAGGTTGATGATTTTCTCCATGGAGTATTGTGTAATAGTCCTAAGTGCATGTTTAAAATTTCATGAAAGTTGACCAAAGGGAATTTTCCTCAATTCTCAAAATAAGGTTTCTTTACCCCTTTAAAGAGCATCTTACAGGTGGTCCTACCATGTTTTATGTTTGACCTAAATTGCTTACTTATAAGAGTCTAAATGACCTAATATTTTTACTAGAGGCTATTATATACATAGCAAAACTACCAAAGGACATTTAGAATGATTTGAGTCCAAATCACCCAAAATATACACCATATATGATTTATTAAATTTCTACAAAAACCTTAGAAAAATGTGTCCAAAAAATTCTGATATTTGGGCACATAGTAGTTCTAGGTTGCATACACACCTGGTTAAATTTTCAGTCTCATATCATCTACTATATTTAAGCTATTTACAATATAAGATCTGTCTTTCTTTTGGACCATCCTTACTAAATCTGCCCTACAGAGAGTTGTAGGGCCCCAAATGATGTGATCTTACTTCATACAGATAGTGGACACAAAGGCCTACAAAAGTTGTCTCTGCCTATTTTTCATTTTAAGACTTCTATGGGCCTTAATTCTTGAGTGCAAAAGATCTATTTCATTATTGCACAAAAAAACATTAGTGTGACCTAAATGAAGGTTTTTCTATGGCTCATTAAAACATGAATCTACTCATATGTAAGGATCCAATTGAGCCAAAAATGATATCAGTGACCAATAAACATATAACGAACCTCCCAAAAGAGATTTGGTATGGTTTGAGTCAAAATGACCTATAGTATGCACCATATATGATTTATTTAATTTCTACAAAAACTTTGGATAAATATGCCCTTAAAATTCTAGAATTTTTGGTTAGGTGATGTATTATATCATCATAAAGGCGTGGCTAAAATTTCATAGAATAGAACTAAGTCAAAAGAGTTAGGGACACATAATACCCATTTGGGCTATATGCACAGGCTCAGCCTCTGGTTTACAGGGAGGGGAAGTCAAGAAGACTTCTGGGTTAGTGGCGGGACCTCCTCGCTGCAGCCTTTGGGTCCTATTCCAGCAATCTACCACCTAACTGTGAGGGCTTGTCTTTAGCTCAAAATACTTAAGTCTAGGGATTAGACGAAGAAAGAAGTAACTCAAGCTACTCCCCAGTCCCGAACATAGTTGGACCGGTATCCGGGTTCCAACATTTTTGGTGCGGTGAGCGTGGAGTTTAGCAAGAGAAGAAAATCTCATCGGACGATCCCATGATTGAGCATAGAGAGCCGGGGACCGGCCAGGCAGACTCGCTGCCCCTGAGCGAGTTCGTGACCAAGAGCATTTTCGAGCAGGGCATGAAGGCAATGGAAGATACCATCAGGGGGCTACTTGGGCCCCGCGCCGAGGCGGGAGCTCCTTTTCCTGTCGCCGGCGCCTCGCCCACCGAGGCCGGAATGAGCCAGCACCCCGGCAAAGAGACTCCCCTAGGAAGTGAAGATCAGCCGCTCCGCGCGCGAATGCTCTTCGCGAGCCCGACAGAGACTCGCCAGTCGGAGGGCGAGTACAACCGAGTTCGCCCCCTTCGCCAGCTCGCCCCGCTTAGTCCGTTCTGCGAGCTGGTGTTGTCCGCCCCCATTCCAGCAGGGTTCGTGGAACCCCCCATGAGTTTCTACTACGGAATGGATGACCCCATCAAGCACTTGCAATGGTTCAAAGATATGGTCATTATCAAGCTGATGACAGACGCCTTCAAATGCCGGCTGTAGCGGTTGGGGAGCCAGTAGTGCCGGAGGCTTCTTCTCCTTCCTGAAGTCGGGATGGGGTTGTTCCCCACCCCTCTTGTGCTACTTGAACCTACCTCTCTGATTTCCCATGCTACCCGACCCTGAGTCTTCCGCTGGCCTTTTTCCTCTGCCTTTCACCATCAGCTGATCTGCTTCCAACCTCCTCGTTGGTTCAATGATCAAGGCTAAACCAGAATCTGCCACATACTGCAGGGCTTGCCTGAGGTCATCTTGGAGGCCCATAAAAATTCTCTTGGCATAACCAGAGTCGTCCAACTGATGGGCTATGGCAAAGTGGGCTAGGTGCGAGAACTCCCGCTGATATTCCAGTACTGATAGGTTTCCCTGCTTCAAGTGCAGGAACTGTTCCTCCAAATCGTCTCTAGCTGTTTGCGGCATGAGGTGCTCAAGCAATGCCTCCCCGAACTCTTACCACGTAATGTCGGCATACTCTAAGCCAACAAAGGTGGTATCTAGGGCCGACTTGCACCACCATTTGGCATGAGATTTCAAAGCGCAAACGTCCAAAGACACCGCCACATCAACCAGACAACGAATCCCGGCTAGCATCTACTGGATTACATCCAACCATTCCTCTGTCTGCACTACCAACTTAGTCCTTGCATAAGATGGTGGGGAGAGGCCTCAGAAGACACTCAACCAATTTTCCCCTGGGTTGAGGGACTGAATCAGGGCCTGCTGTTGGGTAAAGGCCTGCAGGGTAGCGGCCAGTGTCTGTCCTAGCTCCGTTTATTGGAATTGGGTGGGAGTCAGTGGGGGAGGTACTGTATCCTATACGGGAGGAACATCATTTTGTACAGGAGGAACTATATTCTGTACGGGGGGAACTAAATTCTGCATGGGGGGAATCGTCGCCTGGGTGGGGACGTTCACCGGAAGCTACATAAGAAAAGGGTTTGATTAGAAGGGTTGGCCTAAACATCTCATTTTGATGGACAATTAACGTGATTTTTCCTATGGGCACACCATTGCTTCCGCTGCTAGTTTATCCTCAAACTAAGCTCGAGTGGGGTTGCCTAGGGTTGGAATCCTTTCTTTGGATTGAAGTTGGTTGAGCTGATAACAGTTTGTAAGACCCTCTTTTTTTGCATGTTCCCGGGTCTTACCGCCCAGAACCGCGGTCTTGCGGTGGCACCAATTCTCCAAATGGTCACTGCCACAATACAACGATCTTGCCGGCTAATCATCATCATCCAGGCCAACCACATATCACAGAGTTAAAACATTTAATGAAGTGCATGTCCACAACAAATCACCATATAATTTAAAAGCTTGTCCAAAATGAGATAAACTAAGACATGAAAAATAAAAATCAGTGTGCGGTAAATAGAGAAGGGCTTAAGCCTGATACAACACATATTTCTTTGCCTCTCTCTTGGAGAAAATAAAACTCTGCAGACAATGACACAGACTAACACCCTCACGAATGTATAACTGCTTTCTCTACCCATGGTAGATGTGAAGTGTAGGTGGCGGAAAAGGGTGGCTCACCGGTGCTCTCCCCACACCCGCCAAGAGACCAAGTCCAAGTCTAGCCACCGTGTCTTGTACCTCCCTTCTATTGAGGGTCCGCTCTTCTTGGTTCTCCTTTAATGAAGTGGTCCACCGATAGTTAGTCTATAAGACTCAACATGTTCCTCATCGCCTCCACTCGCGACTCCTAGGCACCGTGTTGGGGGAGGAAGCGGAGGACAACAAGGGGTGTTGGAAAACAAGAAGGTGACATGGACCTAACTATCAAGTATATATGTATACATTAAGCACCTTTTTTATAAACATGTTAAGGAGCATTATAGAGGCACAACAATGTGAAATGAGTATACTAAACAGTTCATATGGTTCCAAACATAGTATAAGGAGTCATCAAGTATGGTAATATGTCTAGGGTATATAAAAGAACAACATCATGTAAAGAGCAGCTATAGTAGCACATCTAGAGTATATAAAATATAGTAACATCAAATAATAGCAGTTGTACTAGAACATCTAGAGTATATAAATGGCAGTAACATCATAGAAGAGCAGCTATAAGAATTGCCTTAACTTATATGCGTACACACAAACACATAAGCTAAGGGATGTGGCACTAAGGTAAACTCATCGTATAAAAGAGCCCATACTAATTTTTATGATGAGGTCTCTGTTTTATGCAAGGATGCTATGCTATGATGTGCAATGCAATGATGCAATTCACCTACCCGACTCTGTACGTATAGACCTTTTGTTATTTCCCTCTGTTCGAGTGTGTAAACTCAGGTACCCAGTTGAGGCAAACAAGGCAGTGTATCGGGCTGTCAACTTCTAGGCATATATAACACATCTCCCTGACTAGATCTTATGTACGCCCCTAAGAACACACAGGGTATCCACGTACTATTTGGTATGCACCACCTCTATCCCGTTTTTCGAGTCTCCGCTCAGGTACACCCAGTTGAGGCAAACAGTGGCAGTGGATGGGGTCCTCCAGTCCTAGGCTAGTATGACTACTCCCAGCCTAGATCTTATGTACGCCCCTAAGAACTCACAGGGTATCCACGCACTACTTCATACAATTATGCCTCAAAGTGAAACACTGAGCTTACCACTCACTGGACTTATCCGTCCTTCTAATATACCGAGCCTACCGCTCGCAGGACTTACCCGTATTTCTAATATACCAAGCCTACCTCCTGCTGGACCTAACCCGTCCTTCTAATATACCAAGCCTATCTCTCACATGACTTAACCCATCCTTCTAATATACCGAGCCTACCACACGCAGGACTTAACCCGTCCTTCTAATATACTGAGCCTACCGCTCGCAGGACTTACATGTCCTTACTTAAGCAGTACTAATCCATCACAGAATTGGGACGAGGATTATCCTATCAAGTTCTACTATATAAACTACTCTTGCTTACTGTTTAGTTATACATAGAAGGTTAGGGTGAATCCCGGACATCCCGAGAGTTACCCGGTGATGGGCTCACAGCGGTACTAGGGGATGTGATGGTGGTTGAAGCCCAAATCCCCCTTTCTAGGATAATTACACTTATTGGTGGCTACCCTTTTCACCCACCCATTACCTCTCTAGTTTCTCTAAAATCCTAAGATGGATTGCCCATTTGACTCGGCAGACAAGTGTCGGTGATCAATTGAGCATTGAACCCTGCCTTCCCTAGTGACCAGCTATTTCTTTGTGTTATCTCTCAATCCCAACGTGTACCTTCTGCTGTGTCACTCATTACCTATTTAAGGTCCCAATTCATACATCAAACATACTTATACATGATAACGGTTCAATCCTCTTATCATATCATTGTAATCCCGAATTAATGGTTTTACTAAACGCACCCCAACCCCTTTCTTCAAATAAATGACACTAATGATTAATCCTTTAATCAATTTATGACTTCATAATGATCAATGAGTTAATAATTCCATAGGTTTGCCCATAAGTGAAACCACGTGTCCTAAGGGGTGACTATATGAATCTTAAATTAGGATGAGTCAAGTATGGTTCCAGATGTCCATAATGATATTAAGAATCTAGATACAAATTTCTCTAGCATTATAGTGTCAAAAATCCAGGAGGTGAATATTTTAGATTTTAACTCCAAACTCTACATTGTGAATAAAGTACCAAATATATGTAATAAAAAATTCCCAGAAATTTACCAGAGGTTCATAATGTTATTATAAGATTATGTTCATATTCCTAGAATATTCCAGTGTCAACAATTCAAGTTATGAATATTCTAAATCATAACCTCAAACTCTACATTGTGAATGAAGTACCAAATATATGTAATCATAAATTCCAGGAAAATTACTAGAGGTTCATAAAGTTATCACAAGATTATGTTCAGATTCCAAGAACATTCCAGTGTAAATAATTCAAGTTATGAATATTCTAAAACATAACCTCAAACTATACATTGTGAATGAAGTACCAAATATATGTAATCATAAATTCCATGAAAATTACCAGAGGTTCATAATGTTACTGAAAGATTATGTTCATAATCCTAGAATATTCCAGTGTCAATAATTCAAGTTATGAATATTCAAAAACATAACCTCAAACTCTACATTGTGAATGAAGTATGAAATATATTCAATAATTAACTCCAATAAAATTTCCAGAGCTTCATACAGATGTAAAAAAGATCATATACAAAATTCCATAACAATCCAACATTAGAAACTCAAGGTATTAATCTTTCAAGTTATTAGCTCAAATTCTACCTTGTGAAGGAAGTATGTTATTTACTCAAAGTTTTATTTCTAGCAAAATTCTCAGAGTTTCTTACAGATATAAGAGGTTTGTATACAAAAGTCTAAGACATTTCAATAAGCCTTGACCCTAATAATACTCACATAGGGTCCCTGTGCCCAAATCATATGGAATTCATTTTCCTAGGGAAATCAACCCAAAGGTTGATGATTTTCTCCATGGAGTATTGTGCTATAGTCCTAAGTGCACGTTTAAAATTTCATGAAAGTTGACCAAAGGGAATTTTCCTCCATTCTCAAAATAAGGTTTCTTTACCCCTTTAAAGAGCATCTTACAGGTGGTCCTACCAAGTTTTATGTTTGACCTAAATTGCTTACTTATAAGTGTCTAAATGACCTAATATTTTTACCATAGGCTATTAGATACATAGCAAAACTACCAAAGGACATTTGGAATGATTTGAGTCCAAATCACCCAAAATATACACCATATATGATTTTATAAATTTCAACAAAAACCTTAGAAAAATGTGTCCAAAAAATCCTGATATTTGGGCACATAGTAGTTCTAGGTTGCATACACACCTGGTTAAATTTTCAGTCTCATATCATCTACTATATTTAAGCTATTTACAATATATGATCTGTCTTTCTCTTGGACAATCCTTACTAAATCTTCCCTACAGAGAGTTGTAGGGCCCCAAATGATGTGATCTCACTTCATACAGATAGTGGACACAAAGGCCTACAAAAGTTGTCTCTGCCTATTTTTCATTTTAAGACTTCTATGGGCCTTAATTCTTGAGTGCAAAAGATCTATTTCATTATTGCACAAAAAAATTTAGTGTGACCTAAATGAAGGTTTTTCTATGGCTCATTAAAACATGAATCTACTCATATGTAAGGATCCAATTGAGCCAAAAATGATATCAGTGACCAAAAAACATATAACGAACCTCCCAAAAGAGATTTGGTATGGTTTGAGTCAAAATGACCTATAGTATGCACCATATATGATTTAATTAATTTCTACAAAAACATTGGATAAATATGCCCTAAATGTTCTAGAAGTTTTGGTTTGGTGATGTATTATATCATCATAAAGGCCTGGCTAAAATTTCAGAGAATAGAACCAAGTCAAAAGAGTTAAGGACACATAATACCCATTTGGGCTATATGCACACCACACCTTAACCATGTCAAGACATGCAAGTGGGTTTGCCCAATATACAGTGGTCCAAATGACCTTAAATTTCTATCATAGACTATATTTAGCATGTTCTATCATCCAGGGAAAATTTGAGTGAATTTGGACCAATATAAACCTAGATCTAGGCCATATAAGAAAAATGAAATGTTGAATAAAACCTTAGAAAAATTATTTCCAAAAATTCCCAATTTTGGCAGGGGGTACTTTAGGGCATGACTCATGCATGCCCCAAATTTCAAGTCATTTAGAGTTATTTATCTCTCAAAATTAATTTCTATAGATCTAGGGCTCCATATGCACACGCCTCACAAGAATGGGTGCCCATGGAGCTACAGTGCTCCAAATGACCTCAAACAAAATTCTAATTTTAGTTAAGGTCATAAACAACACTTTTTATCCCGGGGGTATTTTTTGGTGAAGTGCCTAAGTATGTTGAAAAGTCATCTTAAAGTGATTGTCCCATTAAAGGCAGAAGTTTTAATAACATTCATAAGGACACTGTTATTTGAATATATAGATGGACATTCCCAAACATGCACTGATCAAAATGATGTGAAATTTTTACCAGAGGCCTAAGTTATCATATTAAAGCTCCCACCAAAATTTGGGATAATTTCAGAGAATTTGAACCATGTAAATATCTTCCACATGAGAAATTAAATGTTTTCAAAAACTTTAGGCAAAGTGTACCCCAAAATTCCAATTTTTGGAAAGTGAATAAATTAGGGCATGATTCATGCATGCTTCAATTTTCATCTCATTCGGACAAACCAAATGATGTGGGCACCCAAAATGGCATCTAGGGCTAAAAGTGAACACCCTACACCAAAATGGGTGCACAGGAAGCTACATTGCTCCAAATGACCCCAAATAAAATTCTAAATTTAATTAAGATCATAAGATACAATTCTCATTCAGGGGGCATTTTATGTTGAGGACTCTAAGGGCCCCAAATAAATTCCTCAACATTCTGCATTATTTGTGACAGAAATTTAAATTTCGATAATTATAACATAATGTGGTCTGCGATTATAGATATCCCTAAGATCTAACAGTGCTGGATCATCGTCCCCAGCTAGCCAATGGTTCAGATCTGCTCCCCCAGGGCTAACTTTGTCCCTTGATCCCGGTGACCTCCGGCCTTTTCCAACAAAACGCCTAAGCCACGGCCACCAACCGAAATTTTGTCGTCGACTGGTGGTTTCCGATTGGCCTGAGACAGCCAGAGGCAGCCTCCCGAAAAAATCATTTTCACGACCGAGAATATAGAAAACAAAAATGGTGATAGCACCATTTCACAGCTCGTTTTAAAAACTAAAGATGTAGATAACTAGCACAGGTGTAGAGGGGGAGGATCTTGCCTTAGTTCGAGCCACATTGGTGGTGGTTGCCGGGTTTTCCATTGCCTACCTTAACCTCCTTGGTGCCATGGTTCTCCTATGTTGTAGCTGTCGATTCCATCTCACAAGTTGGGGGTTTGATTTCTTGGGAGGCTCTGAAGGTGATCGAGAAGGGTATTGAGGGGAAGGGTGTGTGTATATGGCTTCTTGCCATTTTTGATGCCTCGACACGCCCCTTGGCTGCCAATTTGTCCAATCAATGTTCGTTCCCTCTGCCCCCAATTAAAGGCAATTAATCCCCCAGCTTAGGGGAGAGCTTGGGGAAGGGAAGTGGGGTGCCATTTGGCACCCATTCCTCATTCTCCTCGTCCTTGTCTCTTCTTGCCTTCTTCCTCATTTTAGTTAAAAATTTCTTGTAATTAACCCCTGTAACTTCAAAAATTCAGAGGGCTTAGGGTTCAGAGATCATGTGGGCTGGCTATTGGGTCATGGGATTGGGCTAAGTCCAATTGATTTGAGTTTGGGCTCACATGACCCAAATAGGCCAAATTGGGGCTTTGGGGTGTTTGAGCTTGACCGAAGCTCACCCCAACCAATATGACTGACCCAAATTGTTGTCTTATACCCTATGGACCAATTCCAAGAAGAATTAAGTCATGGTGGGGTCATATGGGGCTTAATTGCGCCTAATTTCTTATAGGGGCAATTTGGGCATTTTAATGATTTTGCCCAAATCCTACAAAATTGAATGTGAACCTATTTTCATTTAGGTATCATATACTCTCCTTAGGGTTTAGGAAGGGTTGTGCTAGGTCAATTTGGCCAATTGAGGCCCAATTGAACCATAATGGGCATAAATTGTAATTTGGGGCAATTTGGTAATTTTGCCTAATTTGCCAAATTGGCTTGTCCCAAGGGTCCAATGTGGACCCATTAGACTTCATATGTGATCTTGGAGGGTTAGGGGTGATCATTTTGATCACATTGAGTTAATTGAGGGAATTTGTTCCGTTAGGCCACTTTGGTGCTTTTTGGTAATTGGCCAATTTTCCAAAAATTGTCCCAAACCAATGGGTCAATGTTGCCCACTAGTCATCTTGCTGGCCAATGGGTCAATGTCACCCTTGAGTCCTCCTTAAATTTGAATGACCCATGGTGGCTATGTGCACACCATGGTGTTTTCTACACATCCAACTTGTTATCAAGGCACCCTAGGTCACTTAACCTATACAAAAACATTCCCTAGGGGTCTAGTGGTTTGGAGGATGTTACACTCATCATCATCTTACCCATAAATGGCAAAAAAATGTTATATGCATCGTCATCTGGGCCATCATCCTCAGCCCAGGAGCTTGGAAAGGTTGTCTTCTCACCATAAGAAAGAAGAAATACCACCGGGTCGTATAAAAAAGAAAGTGGTGGGCTGGAAAGTACTTAGAGAGACTTGGATGTGTTAGTAGTCCCAAGTAAGAATAGGCTTATTGGAACAATCTAGGATTCCAATCCCCCACCAATAATTAAATGGGAATCATGGTCCTCTCTAGACGGCCGACTTGTCGACGCCTTACAAGTAACATCCCCCAAACGACTAGACCCCTAGGACGGTTTTGTCATGACTAAGTCATGAAAAAACCCTAGGATGCGCAAAGAGAACATAAAAGCTTAGGCTTGAGGCGAAAATCGCCATTGTCTATGGATAGTGATTTCTAGTTACCATGTCTAAGGTTGGCCTTAGGGCATCATCGTGATCCATGACCCCACCATGATGTGTCTAACCAAGAAAAGGGGTCCCCCTGTAGTACCTCAACTACCCAACCGTTGAAAGAAAGTGGTATATTGAATACGGCGCTAGTGGCTAGCACTAGCAGTAGTGGTGGTTTAGGTGAACTGCTGAGACGAACACTAAACCACTGAGATGAACCAAATTCCAACAAAATGCTAGCGCTGGCGGTAGTGGTAGCGCCTGACGGTTGCTGAACCGGCAAGCATTACACCGCCGAGGGGCTAACGCTGGCGCTAGCACTAGCGCCGGTGGTAGCTAAATCGATGGGAGATGGTCGGGACTCATTTTGCTGGCCAAATTAATGGCCAAGGGAGTCCAAAAGTCCTCCCAATTGATGGGGGTTCATTCCCCCTATCAATTAGAAGAATATTAATAGATTTCCAACTTTTAAGGAGGGTGAAATGAGTGACCTTTGGAGATGGCCGAAATTTTCACCATGAGTGGTGTTAATGGAGGAATCCCAAGATTCATCTCCCCCCACCAGGATTTGTCTCTATAAATGGGCTCAAGGGGTGGAGGGAATGAGTTTCCCCAATTTTCTAGAAGAATTCTCATACCTAGGCACCTAGCGGCATGGCACCCAAGGGCTCTCGATCCTCCATGGCGGACCGACGATCGACACGACAATAAGCCACAATCCAGGTCCTCCCCTCTCATCTATTTCTTTGTGAGTAGATCTTATCATTTTGGCCACTAGATTTGGGGACAATTGGTCTTGAATCGGCATGGCTAGAAGCTTGTGGTCAAGCTTTCTTCCCTCGTTTAAATTTCTTATTCCGGCCGCCTCCGGCCAGCCAACCACCATACATCGCCAACTGCCACCTCAATGGAGGTGGTGGAGGCATTGGCCAACCGAAAGAGTGTCTAGTGTTGGGTTTTCTGTACCCCTTCATAAGGGATGACATATCGAATATGCGCAGCGGAAATGAACAAGAACAACCCAAAAAGAGATCAACGGATCTTGCGGTTTTCATGATTCAAGAGAATAAGAAAGCAAATCGAAATACAAGGTACCTTTGCGGGATTGAGTCAACACTCAACCAATGTGCTCCAACAGAAATCCGAAATTTGCTTTGAGTTCTTCAAGGATCGAAATAGATCGATCCCTCTACAGAAGTCCACACAAGCGATGAAGAACCCTAGCTTCTTGTCGCACAAGAACTAGGTCGGAGAAGGATGCTCTCAACGTCCTCACGGAATGCTAGGTCCGATCCAGAGGAGGTGGCGACCGGCGGCGGCGACAAGCGGCGTCAGAAAGACGATCGGCGGACGGAACGAGAATGATCGGAACACTTCCGTCGTTTCTCTCTCGCGAAAAGGCTCGATCTGAATAACCGACTTTATCGAAGCCCTAATCACGTCCTTTTATACGCAAGGCATAAAATCGACTATCCGCAGACCAGGGGGAAAAACAGAAAATCTGTCCAGATTTACATTCGCCGAATTCGGCTAATCACATTAACCGAATTCAGCTATTCATTATAACCGAATTCAGCGAAACCATTTCGACGAATTCGACTATATAAATTCGGCTGTATAAATTCGGTGAAACCCTTTCGTCGAATTTGCCATTAGCTGAATTCGTCTAAACCCTTTAGCTGAATTCGGTTAAACCCATTAGCCGAATTCGTCTAAACCATTTAGTCGAATTCGGTTAATGCCTTTAGCCGAATTACCTAGTGTAAATCCATTCGTTTAAACACTTTAAACGAATTCCCTTTTGAGACATTCTCAACTTGATTCCAAGCAGTCACAGGATTGGTCCTCCACTCATATCCAATATGAGTAAGGCCAACACAATCCTTTCTCCAATTTCTCTAAATGCTTTTATGTGCGACCCTATAGGCTCATATTGCGTTGGCAGCAAGACTAACTGTTGATTGCTTTGAGATCATCTCAGAAACTCCAACAGTCTCCCACTTGATCACAAAGTATCAACAAAAGTCTCACAAACAATAAGCGACATCTAGCAATACATCATTGCTACCCAAGCAATAAGAGTTCATAACTCATATAAGCCTGTCTTGACCAATGTATCAGTGTTGTCATGTCCCTTTGTCCTTTACATCTGGATAGAACTAGAGGCATGGACCGTGTCACCCTCATAATTGTTCAATCCCAATTTCTTGATCCAGAATAGACTGTCTGAAAATTGGTGAGCTCAATATCACATATTGACTCTACCAAGCATGGCCATGCATTTCTCAGTCTCATTCCATCAAGGGGCCCATGGATGTAACTCCTGTCATACAGGAGGACAAATCCCATTTCTGCTCATACACAAACATCCAAATGATTCGTAACATACCCAACAAACACCCTTATTGTCAACCTTTCTCAAGAGAAGACTTTAGATGGCATCAAAGTACGCTCTTCCTCACCTGATGAATGCTATGACTTCAGGTCAAAGGACCACAAACACCATTGTCACTTGAGACCTACTTGTGACACGTTCATATAACAATCCACAAAGTAGTCTCACGGGGGGTCTGTCCAGTACAACTTGTTCTTAACAAGTACCCATGTGATGACTTGATATCACAATATCATGACCTGTGAGAACCGGTCATCAGTCAACGCACATGCTAGTCTTATGGTCTCATCCTCGCCCTAAATTTCTAGGATGGTACCTCGACCAGGGACCATTTAAGAATAAAGCTTCTTATTAACATAGGCTCTCACATTCAAGTCACGTACTTGAATTCCTATGGAAGCAAACACTCTAAGGGCATTTATTATGCTAATTAATCTTATCAGATAGATATAAATGACATAATAAAAGAACTTGCCATAAATATAAAATGAAATACATAGTACATATTACAATTCATCCAATGAATAAACAACCAACAAATATGCAATCCACAAGGTTCCCACTAAGGATAATCATTCAGGTATCTAATACCCATTGATCTAACATGACCATCATGCTTCTTTTGCGCAAGAGGCTTTGTCAGTGGATCCGCTATATTTTCTTCAGTCGGTACTCTGCATATGCTCACATCTCCTCGATCGACAATCTCTCGAATAAGATGGAAGCGCCGAAGTATGTGCTTGGAGTGCTGATGAGATCTAGGTTCCTTAGCTTGTGCAATTGCACCGTTGTTGTCATAGTAGAGAACTACGGGATCAACAATGCTAGGAACTACATCAAGCTCGCTGATGAATTTCCTAATCCATACAGCCTCCTTCGCCGCATTCGCTGCAGCGATATACTCGGCCTCAGTCGTAGAATCGGCAACTGTCTCCTGCTTGGAACTCTTCCAGCTTACAGCTCCTCCATTAAGGCAAAACACAAAACCTGACTGTGACTTTGAGTCATCTCTGTCAGTCTGGAAGCTTGCATCCGTGTAACCCTTTACAACGAGCTCTTCCTCTCCACCAAACACCAAGAACGTATCCTTAGTCCTTCTCAAGTACTTTAGGATATTCTTGACTGCGATCCAGTGACCATCACCCAGATCAGACTGACCTGCTAGTCATGCTTAAAGCATATGAGACATCAGGTCGAGTACAAAACATTGCATACATGATTGATCCAATTGCCGAAGCATATGGAATCAACTTCATGCAGTCCTTATCTTCCAAAGATTTAGGACACTAGTCCTTAGAGAGACTCACACCAAGTGACATGAGTAAGAATCCTTTCTTGGACTCAAGCATGTTGAACCGTTTCAACACCTTGTCAATGTATGTACTCTGGGTCAAACCCAGCAACTTCTTCGATCTATCTCTATAGATCTTAATACCAAGTATGTAAGTCGCTTCACCCAAGTCTTTCATAGAAAAGCACTTCCTTAGGTTGTTCTTAACAACTTGCAGGGTCGGAATGTCATTCCCGATCAACAGTATGTCATATACATACAATATCAGGAAGGCAATAATGCTCTCACTAATCTTCTTGTAAACACAAGGCTCATCTTCGTTTTTGATGAAACCAAACTCTTTGATCTTCTCAACAAAATGCAGATTCCAACTTTGAGAAGCTTGTTTTAATCCATAAATGGATCGATTCAACTTGCATATTTTAGTGGCTTCATCTGGAGTTACAAAACCCTCGGGTTGTGTCATATACACTTCCTCAAGGAGGTTTCCATTAAGGAAAGCCGTTTTGACATCCATTTGCCAGATCTCATAGTCATAATACGCAGCAATATCAAGTAGAATTCTGATGGACATGACCATAGCTACAGGGGAAAATGTTTCATCATAGTCAACACCATGAATTTGCCTGAAACCTTTAGCCACCATCCGCCTTTGAATGTCTGTACATTCCCATCCATATCGGTCTTCTTCTTGAAGACCCACTTGCACCCTATGGGTCGTACCCCTTCAGGTGGTTCCACCAAGTTCCAAACTTGGTTTTCATACATAGAGTCCATTTCAGATTTCATGGCTTCAAGCCACTTCTCAGAGTCGGGTCCTCTCATAGCCTCTTGGTAGGTTGCAGGCTCATCATCATGATCCATAAGCAACACACTACCTATTTGATACACGAGAAATCCATATCTCTCAGGCTCAAATCTTGGTGTACCAGATCTACGTAGGACTTGTATTTCATGAGCAGGCTCTCCAGCTACAACTTCGTGTAGTCCTTGCTCAGGTTCCAATTCTGGTTCATTCATTGTTTGTGGCTCTTGAACTTCTTCAAGTTCTACCTTTGCAGTCTTTCTGGATAAGAACTCATTCTCCAAAAAGACACCAGTCCTTGCGACAAACACTTTTCCCTCAGACGGTAAGTAGAAGTAGTATCCTTTGGTTTCCCTAGGATACCTCACTAGATAACATTTATCTGATTTAGGTTCCAGCTTATCAGGCATTTGACATCGCACGTATGCCTCACAACCCCAAATCTTGATGAACGACATACTAGGACGCTTCCCAGTCCATATCTCATATGGTGTCTTTAGAACCGTTTTCGTTGGAACTCGATTTAGTGGGAAAGCACCAGTCTCTAAAGCAAAACCCCACAAGGAAACTGGAAAATCTGCATGACTCATCATCGATCGCACCATGTCTAACAAGGTACGATTCCTCCTCTCAGAAACACCATTATGTTGAGGTGTTCCGGGTGGAGTGAGCTGTGATACAATACCACACTCTTTCAGATGATCACGAAACTCATGACTCAAATATTTGCCACCTCGATCAGATCGGAGTGCTTTTATCCTTTTTCCCAGTTGGTTTTCTACTTCATTCTTAAACACTTTGAACTTTTCAAAGGTCTCGGATTTGTTCTTCATAAGAAACACGTATCCGTATCTACTGAAATCATCAGTAAATGTAACGAAGTAGTAGAACCCACCTCTAGCCATAGAACTCATGGGTCCGCATACATCACTATGTATTATACCCAAGAGATCATTATCCCTCTCATTACAACTACTGAAAGGAGCTTTCGTCATCTTGCCTAATAAACAAGACTCGCATCTCTCAAATGATTCATAATCAAATGAGTCCAGTAGTCCATCTTTATGGAGCTTGGATATGCGTTTCTCGTTTATATGGCCTAAACGACAATGCCAAAGATACGTAGGATTCAAGTCATTTGTTTTTAGTCTTTTAGTATTTTCTATGTTATAGATCGGATGGTCTAAGTTCAAAACATATAAACCATTAAACATTTGGGCAACGCCATAACAAACATCATTCTTATAAATAGAATAACAATTGTTCTTAATTACGAAAGAAAAACCAATCATGTCCAAACATGAAATAGAAATAATGTTTCTAGTTATGGCGGGAACATAATAACAATTATCAAGTTCTATTACAAGCCCTGTGGGCAAAGAAATACAGTAAACACCAACGGCGACGGCAGCAACTCTTGCTCCATTCCCGACGCACAGGTCTACCTCCCCTTTAACCAGCATTCTTCTCCATCTCAGTTCCTGCACATTTATACAAATGTGAGAACCACATCCGGTATCCAATACCCAGGATGAAGGAGCAGAAAGGTTTATTTCTATAACGAATATACCTGAAGTGGAAGTCATACTTCCCTTATTCTTCTGTAGATCTTCTAGATACTGAGGACAGTTCCTCCTCCAGTGCCCTGCCCTACCACAATGGTGGCACTTCCCTTCCTTAGCCAATCCTTTCTTTTTCAGTGCTGAAGACTTGGGATCAAGATGTGACTTAGGTCCTACCTTAGTCTTCTTGGTTCCCTTGACCTTGCCCTTGCCTTTATGCACCATCAGTATGGGGCTAGCAGGCTTGGTCTTCTTCATGTTGAACTCGACAGTTCTTAACATGCCTAGGAGCTCAGGCAGTGTCTTGTCAATTTCATTCATATTGTAATTTAAGACAAACTGCTCGTAACTGTCCGGCAACGATTGCAGGATCAGATCAGTGTCCAACTCATGGCTCAAAGGAAACCCCAGTCTTTCAAGGCTCTCTATATACCCAATCATTTTGAGTACGTGAGTTCCTACTGGGTCTCGAGCTCCCATCTTACACTAAAATAATGCCCTGGATATATCAAACCTTTCTTGGCGAGCTTGCCCTTGAAACATTTTCTTCAGGTGCTCAACCATCTCATAACAACTCATGTTCTCATGTTGCTTCTGAAGCTCAGAGTTCATAGTTGCGAGCATAAGGCATTCAACATCCAAGGAGTCATCTCCATACTTCTTATAAGTATCTTTATCTGCACGTGGTGAATTAGAGGCTGGCTCTTCAGGGGGATCTTCTTCCAAGACATAGAGCTTGCGCTCTTGCCTGAGAACAATTCTCAGGTTTCTATACCAGTCAAGGAAATTTGTCCCATTTAGCTTATCCTTCTCAAGGATCGCTCTCAGGGACAAGGCGGAGTGAGATCCACTTGTCATGGATATTCTACAAGGAATTTTGCAAAGTAAATTTTAGTACTATATTTCAAAATACATTTTATGTATATTTTAATAAGGACTTTTATTAAAGAGCTCCCACTATTTTAATCAAATCAATAACCCTTAATATCGATTCGTAGAGTTTATGCGAGCTACTCTCTTAGTGGACAAGATCCGTATTTCACCAACACCACGAGTCCGCTTTGGCGTTCCTCTCATAATGCGGTTATTTAGGTAGACAACATTTGTCAATTGCATCACTATGCAACTCTTGTATGGTTGGTGAATAACTCTTTATTCGCATCCATCATATGGAGCATGACAACCCTATGCCTCTAGGCACTCAACCTTTGAGGTCACCTAGTTAAGTTATACCCGATGTCGACAGTGGGATATCACAATTATCTGCTCGCACCCTTATCAAGATAGATTAATGCACCTTGCTTTGGCAAGCCCACACTTCATCGATCGAGGCAGGAAGAGTGTCATCCATCAGAAGGCATCTATTTAGTTAATATTGAATAATGGATTTTATTTTTTAAGTGATGAACATTTCATCGCGATTAACATTTAATCACAGTGCACATACAGAAAATAAAATACAACATTCACATTCCAGATACATCCCAGATGTGCACAATAACAGTCAATCAACACTTTGACAAAACAGGGCTAAATCAGAGCATTTAGAACACTTCTAAATCTCCAGATTTACATGCATTGGACATATGAACAACAACTCCACAAGTGCAGTAGACAAGCTCGTCTCTCATGCCAGATTCAATAATCTAAACATTTGGTTTCACAAACCATTTTGAGGGACGGTTACTGCAAAGGAGAAACAACCTCTGAAACATGAAAATCGCAATGCAATCACATGTGTTCCTGGCGGGGTTCCAAGGGGCCGCGCCCCTGGCGGGGTCTTAGGGGCAGAGCCAATTTACTTGCGGTTTTCCAAGACAAAATTAGGGCTTTTAGAACGCTTATATATGTCCCAATTTACACGCACTTGACCGGAACCTCCCTCTGATACCACTGTTGGGTTTTCTATACCCCTTCATAAGGGATGACATATCAAATATGCGCAGCGGAAATGAATAAGAACAACCCAAAAAGAGATCAACGGATCTTGCGGTTTTCATGATTCATGAGATAAGCAAATTGAAATACAAGGTACCTTTGCGGGATTGAGTCAACACTCAACCAAGGTGCTCCAACAGAAATCCAAAATCTGCTTTGAGTTCTTCAAGGATCGAAATAGATCGATCCCTCTACAGAAGTCCACACAAGCGATGAAGAACCCTAGCTTCTTGTCGTACAAGATCTAGGTCGGAGAAGGATGCTCTCAACGTCCTCACAGACTGCTAGGTCCGATCCAGAGGAGGCAGCAACCGGCGGCGGCGACAAGCGGCGGAGGAAAGATGATCGGCGGACGGAACGAGAATGATCGGAACACTTCCGTCGTTTCTCTCTCGCGAAAAGGCTCGATCTGAAAAACCGTCTTTATCGAAGCCCTAATCACGTCCTTTTATACGCAAGGCATAAAATCGATTATCCACAGACCAGAGGGGAAAAAACAGAAAATCTGTCCAGATTTACATTCACCGAATTCGGCTAATCACATTAACCGAATTCGGCTATTCACTATAATCGAATCCGACGAAAACATTTCGACGAATTCGACTATATAAATTCGGCTGTATAAATTCGGCGAAAGCCTTTCGTCGAATTTGCCATTAGCCGAATTCGTCTAAACCCTTTAGCCGAATTCGGTTAATCCAATTAGCCGAATTCGTCTAAACCATTTAGTCGAATTCGGTTAATGCCTTTAGCCGAATTACCTAGTGTAAATCCATTCGTTTAAACACTTTAAACGATTTCCCTTTTGAGACATTCTCAACTTGATTCCAATCAGTCACAGGATTGGTCCTCCACTCATATCCAATATGAGTAAGGCCAACACAATCCTTTCTCCAATTTCTCTAAACGCTTTTATGTGCGACCCTATAGGCTCATATTGCGTTGGCAGCAAGACTAACTGTTGATTGCTTTGAGATCATCTCAGAAACTCCAACATCTAGGTGGTTAGGAAATCACCTCCCAAGTTGCTACTGGACGGGCCAACCGTGGTCGTTGGTTGATTGGAGAAGATGAAGGGATGCCCTTCGTTTGTGCTTTAAGATCTGTGCAAGTTTATGTAGTGATATATTTGATATTCCTATTTCTGTCCCTTTACTATCAGTAGTTAGAAATAATTATAGAAAATACTTACTGCCCTTTACATGCTTTTTATTATGCTTTATTTACTGCTTTAATTATATATATACACTTGTGTAGTGGTAGTTGTTCCTGTAGCTAGGCCACGTCATCTACTTTGTTTTCTACCCCCTTGTTGTCCTCCGCTTCGTCCTCCCGCTCCGTGCCAAGGGCCACTGGGTGATGGATGGGGGGTGGGGAAATGAGGCTTAGTCTTTTTGACTAACGGTCGGTGGACCATATCATTTTAGAGGACCGAGGAGACGCAGCAGCACCAGAGGTCGGTGCAGATGGAGGCGGGGCAGTCTAGCATGGGAGCACCGATAACTAGACCCATTTCTGTTCTATTAGATTTGCTTCCGCGAGAGAACTTATAGCGAGGAATTGATGTATCGGGCAGGACCCTTTTTATTATTGTCATCTCTTATTCAGCTACTCTATGTGGACCTCTTTATTCAGTTATTATATTCATGTGATGTGGACTTGATTTTCTAGTTTAAGAGATATGTTAATTTTCTTCTGCGGTGATTGATATGGCCGGCAGGATCGGCGTTTTGTAGTGGCTACCTTCCCGAGTGAAGGTGTAACCACAAGGCGGCGGTTCTGGGCATAAGACCTGGGTTTTCAAAAGGAAAAAAAATTGGGTCTTACAAACTGGTATCCGAGGAAACCTCGATCCGAAAAAAAGAAGTCCATAAACCCTGGGCCACCCCGCACGAGCTTAGTTTGAGGACAAATTAGTAGCGAAAGCAATGGTGTGCCCATATATGGAATCACATAAAAAGAAAGTCCACTGTTAATTAAATTATCTGTAGCTTAATCTCCTTACGAGTGTCAATTTCCTATGGTAGACTGCGACGAACCCTAGACCATAGCATGGAGTGCCTCCGACTCAAAACGTCATCCCACCGCCACCGGCTCCTACTCCTTTCCAACATTAGGAGATGGGACAGACACTGACGACCATATTTGATGCATTTAGAGCACAGCAAGCACCGACTCCTCAGCCAAACCCTAGGGCCAATTGGCTGAGTGTCTTTCGAGGCCTCTCTTCTCCATCATACCTCGGGACGGAGGCAGTTATGCAGACTGAGGAGTGGGTAGACATCATGGAAGAGATGCTGGCATGGATTCAGTGCCTGACAAAGATGGAGGTGCCACTGGTGGTCTCATGCTTGGAGTCCCATGCGAAGAGATGGTGGAAGTTGCTGCTGGACACAACTTATGCTAGATAAGAGGCTGTCGATGTTTCCTGGGATGACTTCAAGGCAGCACTGCTGGAGCATTTTGTGCCAGAGTCTGTAAGAGACGAGTTGGAGGACAAATTCCTGCAGTTGAAGCAGGGGAGCAGGACAGTTCTGGAGTACCACCAGGAGTTTACCCACCTGGCCCGGTTTGCGGACTCATATCAGCTAGATGACGCAGGATATGCAAAGAGGTTCTACAAGGGCCTTCGTGACGAGCTGATACAGGCCCTCCTCTTCGTCTCCGACGGTAGTATGACCAAGATTTTGGACATGGACAAGAAGCTGGAAGCAGACCAGCACACCGTTCGTGGAAGGAAGAGACCGATGGAGGATCAGGGGATGAGTGGCAGGAGAGACCAGTAGAGAGGCAGAGATGCTTGGGAAATAAGGATGGAGAATCGACCCCGCCAGGAGGAGAGGCAGGAGCTGAGGGAGCCGATAGTGTTGGCTCCTCAGCCTCTACAGATGCGGGAGATGCCGAGAATTGGAGGAGGTGGGCCACCTCCACAACCACAGTGCTACCACTGCCACCAGACTTGCCACATCCGGAGGAACTGCCCTCAGAGGAATGCACCACCAGCACTACAGGCTGCCCCACCAGCCCAACATTTTGTGGGCCGAGGATGTGGTCGAGGCCATGGATTTCAGGGCGGAGACCAGAGACAGAACAGGGACCAGATGTACGCTCTGGACCTAGCTCATCCCCGGGACCCCACAAGGGTCATTATAGGTACTTGTAATGTCATTTGGGTTTATGTTCATTAGTTAGCAAACCTTAGGTTTACCTTAGCATTGAACCAAACAAACAAAAATCACCCAGGTATAGTACTTGTCCGCGGTAAGCCCGCATACACCTTATTCGATAAGGGTGCCTCACACTCATTCGTCTAGAAAGAATTCATGGACGATCTAGACCAAGTCCAGCACTTTGAGTGCATATACAGGAGGGTTCGGTTCCCGGAGGATCAGAGATAATAACGAATGCAAAGTGCAACATGAATGTGGTGATTGGAGGGAAGCTGTTGGAAATTGCATTCACAATTACCTTGATTTGTGAGAAGTCATCCTTAAACTAAGATTGAATTGCTTTTGTATTTGATATGCTTTTCTAGTATTGTCTTGCAGATTATCATGGCTAAGTGTAAGCCAATGTCAGGTCACAATGGGTCTGCAAACACAGTTTCATAAAATGTAATCCCTCATTATATGAAACATGGTGATGACTCATGTGTGATCTCACTATTGGGGTACACTTCTTTTTCAAGACTATTGAAGACTTTGGAGTGCGGCTGCTGCATGTGTTCAAGAGAAGAAAAGAAATTTTTGTGAAAAAAAAATTTTCCTAAGGATATGTCTCGAGAGATCAGACATGTCTCGAGAGATCGTGTTTGTCTCGAGAGATCTTAAGTCTGAAATTTCTGTAATGTCTCGAGAGATCATTTAGTTCTCGAGACATCTCTTTCCTGCTCTCTCCGTTTCATGTCTCGAGAGAACCCTTATGTCTCGAGAGATCCCTCATGTCTCGAGACATCTGTCAGTAAATTTCTAATTTCGTTTTCTCTGTTCTGACGGATCGTGATCGCCCCTCTTCGTTTCTAACGGCTATTTTGAGTACGTTTAAGACCGATTTAACCCTAAATTGATCCTCTCTATATATAGGGTTGATCTTGGGTTATTTAGAAGTTCCTTTTCCTAATCGTTCATGACCTAATCTCTCTCCCGATCAAAAAAGAACGTGAAAAGCGCCGCTCGCCGTCGCCTACGATTGGAGATCGTTCTTCTCATTGGAGTTGTCGATTTCTACCAAGAAGGGTTCGATTGATCCATACTCAGGTTCTACAATCTCTATTGGATCATTTCGGATTGCCAAAGACAGATTTGAAGGATCGTTGTTCTTCCTCATCGTTCTCAAAAGCCATTCAAGAAGAAGGAAGAAAACGCCTCTGTTATTCAGATCTGGTTTAGTATTGTTCAAACCCTTTTCAATCTATTGTAGGAGTTGTTATCTCCGAGTTGTAGGAGAGGTTGTTCTTCGAGTTGTAGGAGAAGTTTTCTCCGAGTTGTAAGAGAGGTTCTCTCTGAGTTTGTAGGAGTTTGACTCCGAGACTGTAGGATCGTTCTTGATCCGAGATTTAGTGAGTAGTCAAGTCTAGCTGTGGTGCTAGATTGGCGAGGCCGGCAGTGGAGTACCCAAGTACGGGGAACCACTATAAATTCCTGGTGTTATCTGTGGCTGTGATTGATTTTGTGTGTTGTGCTTTACGTTTAATTTTTAATTCCGCAAAAGACGTAGAGATCACCTATTCACCCCCCTCTAGGTGATTTAGGTAGGCAACTAGATACTTCAATTGGTATCAGAGGGTCGCTGTTCGTTGCTAGGTTAACACCTTGAACAGGATCCATCCTTCTAGTTGCTAGCAAGCCATGGATAGAGTCAAGGAATCCTCTCTGAAATTGCCCATCTGCACCAAGGCCAACTTTCCTATGTGGAAGGAAAGAGTCCGTTTTTATATGGAAGCTGCAGATCCCAGAATCTTCCAAGTCGTGGAAGAAGGTCCCCATGTGCCAATCACTGCTTCGTCAACAAATCCTACTGTTCAGATACCTAAGAAAATGATGGATTTGACTAAGGATGAGATAGCTCTTGTTGCTCTTGACAAGAAGGCTAAAAACATAATTGCAAGTGCAGTGGACGATTCCATGTTGCAAAACTTAATCCACGGCAAATCAGCCAAAGAGATGTGGACATCCTTAATTGTTCTAATGGAAGGTACTGACGAGGTAAGAGAAGATAGAAGATCTCTACTTAATCAAGAGTACGAGGCGTTTAAGCAGAATAAGAAGGAGTGCATTGCTAATGGAAGCTGTTGTCTCATGAATTACAAATGAACATCCGAAAGTCTGAAGAGGATGTAAATCGAGCTTCAAGCAAAGAAAGAACCTTAGCTTTGAAGGCAGAGAATTCAAAGAAGAGCAAAGCAGTGATACCGATCAGAGAAAAGGAATCTGATATTGAAGAAGAATCGGAAGCCAGCTCCTCCTGTTCCGAACTGTCTGATGGGGAGTTCTCTTTAATCTCCCGTCAGTTTAAGAAACTGCTGAACAAGCGGAGGCACATGAACAACAAGCCGTCTTCCTCGGATCATAAATATTCTCGTCGTGATGGCGAATATCACAGGAAGGGCTCAAGCAATAATGACAGGTATAAATCCAAACAGAACAAACACATTTCTTCTGACATTATTTGCTATTGTTGTAATAAGCCAGGGCACATGATTGCTGAGTGTCCCTATAAGAAGAAAGAAGGTGGAAGAAAAGAAGACAAGAAATCCACTCATGGAAAGAAGAAATCAGATAGAAGCTTCGTCGCTAAGAACGCCAAAACTCTGAGCGACAGTGACTCCGATGAGTCAAGTGATGAAGAAGAAGCTTACTTCGGTCTGATGGCTATGTCTGATGATGAAGAAGCACCCCCGTACACCGGAAAGGTAAATGATCACACTATCCTATCTGATTCTGATTATGCTTCGGCTGAACAAAAGGATAACCTCTCAGACGATGAATCTGAGCTCATGTCTCAATATACCAAAATGCTCCAAAGCTTTGACAAGTGCCGAAAGGTTGTCAAAACTCAGGGCAAGGAGATCATGGCTCTCAAGGAGGTGGAATCTAACTTGAGAAAAGAAGTTGAAGAACTTTCTTCTCTCAAAGAGGAAGTCCAAGCCTTGAAAGACAAGATCAAAAGCTCGGAAGAGACTCTTGCCTTGAGAGATAATTCGATAAAAGTCTTGGAGGAACAGCTTGCGGCTGAGAAGAAGTTGGTTGAAGCATTCTCTCAACCTAAAACTGTTCTGCCAATTATTGGTACTTTTACCACTAAGGCAAAAGGAAGCGGTATAGGACATGAAGCTAGTACTAGCAATTCTTCAAAAAATACAATTGCTAAGAAGAATGGTCTGGTTGCTAAGAAAGCTACTACCAAAGAAAAAGGGAAAGCTCATCAAGAGCCTGTAGCATTCAAGAAAGTCATATTCCCTACGAATGCTTATGATATGGAGAGTTCCTATGGTCATTTCACACGACCAATTCCTTTTTCACCTGTGAATGATCATAAGGAATGGGCTCCTCCCCGAAACTTTGGTGATAGTGCTTTTCAAGCACCCTATCAAGAGATTAATCGGAAAGGGTACGGTCCATTTGTTCATGGTCCGAGTGCTAAGAAAGCACCAAAAGTGAATGCTGTTGCACCAAAGCCGAAGAGGACAGTACCACCTTGTGTGTGTTGCCCCCATGAGGCATCCTCATCTAAAAGGGCTGCTCCTGCAAGAGCTAACGTTCAAAATGTTAAGCAGGAGAGTGTAAAGAGAAGGTACAACAGATTCGACTGTTGGTGCTGCGGTAAAATTGGTCACTTTGCCGTTGATTGTTGGTTTAATACAACGTATACTAGGAGACCACAAGTGAACGTTGCAAGGCAGACCACTCGCAATGTTAACATTTATCGTGGTGCTCAACTGACACGGGACCAAGGACCCAAATCTGTTTGGGCTCCTAAGGCGAAATGATTTATTTTTTGCAGGTATGTCCAAAGGCCAATAAAAATCCAATCTGGTACTTGGACAGTGGATGCTCTCGGCATATGACCGGGACAAGAAGCCTTTTGCAAAACTACATTCCAGTTGCGAACGGTCCAAAAGTTATTTTTGGCGGTTCAGACAGAGGAACAACTAAAGGCTATGGTATGATTTCTAATGGAAATGTATCTTTTTTCGATGTAGCTTATGTGGAAGGATTACAACATAATCTGATAAGCATAAGTCAACTTTGTGATAAAGGATACATTGTTGATTTTCATAAAGATAAGTGTTTGATAAAGTCGGCTGAAAATCATGAAACGATTTTATCAGGCATTCGCTGTAGAAACATATTTTGTTTAAATTTTCTTTGCATATCATCTTCTACACCAGTATGTCTTTTTGCAAAAGATAGTGCATCTCTTGTTGACCAATGGAACAAGAGATTAGCACATATAAATCTAACAACTATTAATAAATTGTTTTCTCAAAACTTAGTGCGAGATGCACCAGATGTTAAGTGCATTAAAGATAGACCTTGTCATGCATGTGTAAAAGGCAAGCAAACAAGAGCTACCTTTAAGAGCATTATTGGCAAAGATTCAACCAGGTGTTTATACCTACTTCATATGGATTTGTTTGGTCCTTTGCAAATTAGAAGTTTAGGAGGAAAATCTTACACATTGGTTATTGCAGATGATTTCTCTCGTTTTGCCTGGGTATTCTTTCTGAAACATAAGTCAGATACCTTTGACACTTTCACTAGTTTTGTCAGGCAAGTCCAGAATGAATTTAACTGTTCGGTGGTCAAAATCAGAAGTGATCATGGTACAGAATTTGAATCTGGAGCCATGACAGAATTCTGTGAAAGCCTCGGTATCTTTCATGAGTTTTCCTCTCCTCGAACTCCACAACAAAATGGAGTAGCTGAGAGAAAGAATAGAACACTTATTGAGGCTTGCAGAACCATGTTGAGTGACTCTTCACTACCTGAATATTTCTGGGCTGAAGCTGTCAATACTGCATGCCATGTGCAGAACAGAGCACTCATAAACAAAAACCATGAAAAGACGCCTTATGAACTTCTAAAAGGCAAGAAACCGACCATTTCTTATTTTCGAATCTTTGGTAGTAAATGCTTTGTGCTAAACAATGGAAAACATTACAAAACTAAGTTTAGTGAAAAGAGTTTTGAAGGCATTTTCATAGGCTATAGTAGCCATAGTAAAGCTTATCGTATTTTTAATAAGAAAACCCTGGTGGTAGAAGAATCTATTAATGTTGTATTTGATGAGACGAGCATGCTACAAAGCAGCTCCTCTAGCATTTCTTCTGTAGACACAGGTTCAAAGCTGCAGGACTTAAGCTTGGATCAGCCAGTTGAAGAAAATTCTCAACACTTCATCAAGATTCCCCCAATAACAATCTATGAAGAAGATCATCCTGATGAAGAGCCACTCCAAGTGGAGGAAGATACTCCAACAGCAGAAGAAACTCCTATTGGTCCAAATCATGCAAGAAACCTCGGGCTACGACACATGAGGGATCATCCAGTTGATCAAATCATAGGAGATCCTCATGACGGGATAAGAACAAGACGAGGTACCATTAACGAAAATATGCATTTAAGTTTTCTTTCGCAGGTCGAACCATAGAAATTCCAAGAGGCAAATGAAGATCCATCCTGGATAATTGCTATGGAAGAAGAATTGAATTAGGTCAAACGATGTAGAGTATGGACACTTATTCCAAAACCAAAAGACAAAAATGTCATTGGAACAAAGTGGGTGTTTAGAAACAAGCTGGATGAAGAAGGAACAATCATAAAGAACAAAGCCAGACTTGTAGCTAAAGGATACAGACAAGAGGAAGGCATCGACTTCGATTAGACGTACGCTCCAGTAGCAAGGCTCGAAGCGATCAGACTCTTCCTTGCTTATGCTGCTTTCAAGGGTTTCACCGTATATCAAATGGATGTCAAATCCGCGTTCCTAAACGGAGATATCAAAGAGGAAGTATACGTTGAACAACCCCCAGGTTTTGTTAATCCTGATCATCCCAATCATGTTTATTTATTACAGAAAGCTTTATATGGTTTGAAACAAGCTCCTCGAGCTTGGTATGAGACGCTGTCTAATTTTCTTCTTGAGAACAAGTTCACAAGAGGAAAGATAGACAAGACATTATTTCTTAGGGAAGTAAAAGGCAAGATTTTGCTAGTGCAAATCTATGTCGATGACATCATATTTGGCTCTACGGATGATAACCTCTGCAAAAAGTTTTCTAAACTTATGCAAGGGAAATTTGAAATGAGCAGTATGGGTGAGCTGAAATATTTCTTAGGGCTTCAAGTGAAACAGTCTGAAGATGGAATCTTCATTTCTCAGACAAAGTTCACTAAGGAGTTGATTAAGAAATTTGGAATGGAGAGTGCAACCTCTATGAGGACTCCAATGAGCTCAGCTACGTCTCTGGACAAGGATGAGAAAGGGAAACCTTTTGATGAAACCAAGTACAGAAGCATAATTGGCTCTTTGCTCTACCTTACTGCCAGTAGACCTGATATAATGTTCTCTACATGTGTATGTGCTAGATATCAGGTGAACTCTAAGGAATCTCACTACACTGCTGCAAAGCGAATTTTGAGATATCTTAAAGGCACACCAAATCTTGGCTTATGGTACCCAAGAAAAAATGATAGTGAACTAATTGGTTTTTCAGATGCAGACTTTGCAGGTAGCAAAGACGACAGGAAAAGCACTTCTGGGACGTGTCAATTCCTCGGAAGGAGACTTATTTCCTGGAGTAGCAAGAAGCAAAATTGTGTTGCAATTTCAACCGCCGAGTCGGAATACATTTCTGCTGGCAGTTGTTGCGCACAACTTCTCTGGATAAGAAATCAACTTCAAGACTACAACATGAAGCTCAAAGACATTCCTATGTTTTGCGACTCTTCCAGTGCAATTGCTATCGCAAATAATCCAGTCTCTCACAGTCGGACAAAGCACATCGAGCTACGATATCACTTTATCCGGGAGCATGTGGAGAAGGGTGACATAAATCTGAGTTATGTCCCCACGGATAAGCAAGTTGCAGACATCTTCATGAAGCCACTGGATGAGACCAAGTTCTCTTTCTTCAAGACGGAACTTGGAATGCTCAACATGGAGTAATGGTCAAGTCAATCAAACCTTGGCGACAGGAAGTTTTCTAATGACAAGTCATGTCTCGGGACCTGGCAGGATTTCTCGAGACAAGAAGAAAATTTCGAGATAAGGTGATGTCTCGAGACACGGGTAATCTCTCGAGACAATAATGAAGAAAAATATCACCTGAGCTCTCGAGACATAGCCGATGTCTCGATACATAGGTTATTTTTTTTTTTGGAATCCAACCGTCAGGTACGCGCTATTTCCCTTTTATAATTTTCGAATTTCCGTAAAATCAAAAATATATATATATACGATATCGGAAAACTTGATGTTCACGCGAGTCATCTCCCGAGACCTCCTCGACCTTTCGTCTCCCTCTCGAGCGACGATCGTCTGCGACCGGTCTCAGGGCTGCGGTGGTTCTCGGTGATTCTTCGTTCAACATTCTCTCCCTCCATCTTGCTGCAATGGCTCCCTCTCCTCATCCAAAAATTGGAGTCGGTAACGAGGTAATTCGGTTAGGTCTTGCAAGTTTATCCGATGAGTTCCATACTCTGTTTTGTATGCTTGATGCCGCTGGTCTCACCTTCGTTCTCGAGCATCCTTGCCGGATTTTGTTTGATGAGGTTGAAGAATTCTTCATCAATGTGAAGCCAATCAAGGAAGGAAGTATGTTGATATCCTTCGTTAAGGGTATAAAAATCAAAGTCTCTCCAGAGACTCTCACCAAATATTTGCAGTTGTCTGAAGTGGAAGCTGAAGAAGAGCTAGTTGACACTGATTGGTTGACTACAACAAGGTTCTGTGGTCTTGATTCAGATTTCTCTACAGTTAAGAGGAATAAGTTGAATGCTGTAGGGAAGCTCCTGCTGGACATTATCTCAAAGGCACTTTTCTGCAAGACAGGCTCTCAAGGACATGTGTCTGAAGAGATGTTTCTGTTGATGATTGGCATTGTTACTGGAAAGAAGAGAGATTGGGCCTCAATCTTATTCTCAAATATCAAAGCTTGCATAAACACTCCTAACTTTGCCCGGATCATCTCACTGTTTCTAAATCAGTTTAACCCTGCTATTTTCAACATGTCCAAAGGTACAGTTATCCATCACCTCAAGAAGATCGATGTCAGCTCCTTGCAGAGATGGGACATTCGGATCAAGAAGCCGGAAATGGCTGGTGCTTCTTCTGAGGGGGAGACTCTTAAATCTGCAGTTGCAAGAGAAGCAGAAACTCCAGCTCCTTCTTCTGAAGATCAAGCACCCTTGGTAAGATCATTGCCACTTTCCTCTCGAACTCGCTCTAAAGCTTCAAGTCGTGCCAAGCTGCAAATCCGTTCAAAAGCCAAAGGTAAATCCTCATCAGCTCCAACAGAATCCCTTCCAGTATCTGAAGAGCACAGTCCCGGTGGCCAACAGGCAGGGTCTGGTGCTGATTTTATTTTAACATAGATGATGATGATGTCATGTCAGTTCATGAATTGTCACCTCCCCTAGTACATGTTTAGGGGGAGTCAGAGTTTGACACAACTAAGAATGCTCCAGATGAGCTAGGTTGTGCAGAAGATTCTCTTCTAGGTAAGATTGAAGCACTGCTCAAGAAGCAGAGTGCACAGTTTGAAAATTCTTTGACAACTGTTCACAGGAAGATTGCCTCAGTTGAAAGTGAACTAGGCAGAGAGTTAGCTAAGATAAAATCCAATTATGAAAATCTCTCTGATTTGATGAGCCTAGGGAGCAAGCAAATTGATCATGCAACTGAAGGTGTAGGCACAGTGTTGACTCAGACTGTTATACTGACAAAGCTTCAAGAATCAGTGTCTGACAAGGCTGAAGCCAATACATTCAGAATTGTTGATGAAGTCGGAAAGTTCAAAGATGATACTCTCCAAACCCTCTCTGTAGAAGTCAGAAAGGGGGAGGAAAATATAGTAGCTAAAATGACAGATTTGATTGAAAGCTCCGTTTCTGCTCTTCAAAGCTCATGGAATTCTCAGTTTGAGCAGTTCTCTTCCAGGATGTTGAAGCAAGTTGCTGATATTAATGCTTATTCTTTCAAAACAGCAACGTGGCTTCATAATCAGATTTTTCCTGAGTTGGCAATTGATCCAGATGTTCCTGTTCCTCAGTTTTCTCCCAGGCCAGAAGAACTACTTGGGAAGGCTCCTATAGTTGAAGAACAATCAGATAGGGCTGGGACCAAAGGAAAAAGAAAATTTGGTGAAGGTTCTTCTGCCAGTCGATCAGTTCCTAGTTTTAGCTCTACAGGTCAGTGCAAAGCTAAGGTTGAGAAAAGTTATCCAGAAATCTGGAGCCCCGTCTCAAAAGACATTATTCTTGAAACCTACAAGTTAGTTCATGAAGGTAAGATGAACAGATCTGAATGCTACAGCTCTCAAGAATGGGAAAAACATGAGACAGCTCAAAGGAAGCGAAGGATTCATTTCAGAGCGTTTGATTATAATAATGCTGATGCTCCGGAACCTCCTCCGTTTTACCATCCCAAGCCTCATGCCTTTTTCTCCAGACAAGAAGAAAAGAGGAAAAGGAGATCTTGAAGGATGATGATTATGATGCTGACAAGACATATTTTGTTTTCATTATGATTTAGTGAACATCAAGTCTTCTGAACAATTCAAATTTAGATATATATATATATATATTTGATGTTTTGATGTTCTTTACTTTTTCATATCTATATCTTTGTGTAGTATAGCATATTTATTCTTTAACTGCTGTAATTCAACTTAGTGTACAGGGTTCTGACTTCTACAAATAGGGGGAGATTGTTGGAAATTGCATTCACAATTACCTTGATTTGTGAGAAGTCATCCTTAAACTAAGATTGAATTGCTTTTGTATTTGATATGCTTTTCTAGTATTGTCTTGCAGATTATCATGGCTAAGTGTAAGCCAATGTCAGGTCACAATGGGTCTGCAAACACAGTTTCATAAAATGTAATCCCTCATTATATGAAACATGGTGATGACTCATGTGTGATCTCACTATTGGGGTACACTTCTTTTTCAAGACTATTGAAGACTTTGGAGTGCGGCTGCTGCATGTGTTCAAGAGAAGAAAAGAAAATTTTTCCTAAGGATATGTCTCGAGAGATCAGACATGTCTCGAGAGATCGTGTTTGTCTCGAGAGATCTTAAGTCTGAAATTTCTGTAATGTCTCGAGAGATCATTTAGTTCTTGAGACATCTCTTTCCTGCTCTCTCCGTTTCATGTCTCGAGAGAACCCTTATGTCTCGAGAGATCCCTCATGTCTCGAGACATCTGTCAGTAAATTTCTAATTTCGTTTTCTCTGTTCTGACGGATCGTGATCGCCCCTCTTCGTTTCTAACGGCTATTTTGAGTACGTTTAAGACCGATTTAACCCTAAATTGATCCTCTCTATATATAGGGTTGATCTTGGGTTATTTAGAAGTTCCTTTTCCTAATCGTTCATGACCTAATCTCTCTCCCGATCAAAAAAGAACGTGAAAAGCGCCGCTCGCCGTCGCCTACGATTGGAGATCGTTCTTCTCATTGGAGTTATCGATTTCTACCAAGAAGGGTTCGATTGATCCATACTCAGGTTCTACAATCTCTATTGGATCATTTCGGATTGCCAAAGACAGATTTGAAGGATCGTTGTTCTTCCTCATCGTTCTCAAAAGCCATTCAAGAAGAAGGAAGAAAATGCCTCTGTTATTCAGATCTGGTTTAGTATTGTTCAAACCCTTTTCAATCTATTGTAGGAGTTGTTATCTCCGAGTTGTAGGAGAGGTTGTTCTCCGAGTTGTAGGAGAAGTTTTCTCTGAGTTGTAAGAGAGGTTCTCTCTGAGTTTGTAGGAGTTTGACTCCGAGACTGTAGGATCGTTCTTGATCCGAGATTTAGTGAGTAGTCAAGTCTAGCTGTGGTGCTAGATTGGCGAGGCCGGCAGTGGAGTACCCAAGTACGGGGAACCACTATAAATTCCTGGTGTTATCTGTGGCTGTGATTGATTTTGTGTGATGTGCTTTACGTTTAATTTTTAATTCCGCAAAAGACGTAGAGATCACCTATTCACCCCCCTCTAGGTGATTTAGGTAGGCAACTAGATACTTCAGAAGCTGTTCGAAGCGCCGGCGACGCTTATGAAGATGACGGACTTTGATCAGATCCTAGGCATGAATTGGCTGCAGGAGAACCAGGCAAGGATTGAATACCCGGCGAGGAGGATTGTCTTGAAGCACGAGGACACGAAAGTAGTAGTCAAAGGTATCATACCCCCCTCCCGTCTCTTATTATCATCTGTTCAGGCTTTCATGGCCCACCTACAGGGAGATGAGGTATACCATGCTATGTTCGAGTCGATTAAGGAGAAGGATTCTGTGGCCACCATCCTGATAGTATGGGATTTTGTTGATGTATTCCCGGAGAAGTTGTCGGGGCTGCCACCGCACCGTGAGAAAGATTTTCAGATCCAATTGGTTCCAGGGTCTAAGCCGGTATCTAGAGCTCCTTATCGGATGGCCCCGAATGAGCTAGCAGAGTTTTGGAGCCAGCTGCATGAGCTGGTGGAAGCTGAGTTCATCATACCGAGTTCCTCGCCTTGGGGAGCTCAGGTGTTATTCATGAAGAAGAAGGATGGGACGCTCAGATTGTGCAACGATTACAGACCACTGAACCAGCTGACGGTTCAGAATACGTATCCGCTACCAAGGATCGACGAGCTAATTGACCAGCTAGAAGGAGCCCACTACTTCTTGAAGCTGGATTTGAGGTCAGGCTATTACCAGCTGCGGATTCAGGAGGAGGACATCCCGAAGATGGCTTTCAGCAGCCGATACGGTCTATACGAGTTCACTGTGATGCGGTTCGGGCTCACTAATGCACCATCATCATTTATGAGCCTGATTAACCGGGTGTTCGAGCCATATCTCAACATCTTTGTCATCGTGTTCATCGACGACATCCTCATCTATTCGAGGACGGAGGAGGAACATGCATGTCATTTGGCACTAACATTAGAGAAGCTTCGGGAGCTTCGCCTGTATGCGAAGTTCAGCAAGTTTCAGTTTTGGCTGAAGGAGGTGGCCTTCCTAGGTCATATTATTAGTGGAGCAGGTCTAGCAGTGGATCTAGCAAAGATCCAGGCAGTACGGGATTGGACATCGCTGAAGACAACCATCGACGTGCGGAGCTTCTTGGGGCTTGTCGGTTATTACCGGAAGTTTGTACAGGGGTTTTCCCAGATAGCCCTCCCGCTCACATCCCTGACGAAGAAGGATAGTTCTTGTGTTTGGACGCCGTAGTGCGAGGCGGCCTTCCAGGAGCTAAAGGGTCAGCTTACGACGACCCCCATCCTTGCCCTTCAATCGGGAAAGGAAGGATTCTAGGTATACATGGATGCATCATACCAGGGGATGGGTGCCATTCTGATGCAGAACAGGCACGTGATAGCATACGCTTCCCGTCAGTTGAAGAACCATGAGCGGAATTACCTGGTGGACGACTTGGAGATGGGAGCGATCGTATTCACTCTGATGATCTAGCGGCACTATCTCTATGGTGTCCACTACGATATATTTTCATATCACAAGCATCTGAAGTACGTATATACGTAGATGGAGCTGAACATTTGACAGAGATGCTGGGTGGAGTTCTTATTGGACTACCAGTACACCATTCATTACCACCCAGGGAATGCGAATGTGGTGGCAGACTCACTGAGCAGGAGAGCTACCACGTCAGGAGCAGAGCCCCAGTTGATGGCCATGGAGCTAGTACGGATGTTCGAGGACATGCAGATCTCCTTAGTATCTGAGGATGATCCAGAGCTTTATGAGGAGTACCTGGCGGCGATGAGTACCACATATGACATCCGAGACCGCATCATGGATGGGTAGAGGCAGGATGCCAAGCTAGAACCGATATTCAGAGTCTTGGAGGAAGGCTCAGCCGGAGACTATTCGCTGAAGGACGGCCTGTTGAGCTTTAGAGGCTGAGTATACATTCCGGCAAGGGGTCGTATTTGGGATGACATTATGGTAGAGGCTCACAGCAATAGGTATTCGGTGCATCCTGGTATCACCAAGATGACGGCGGACTTAATGAGGACCATGTACTGGACGGGCATGAAGAGGGATATCACCTATTTCGTGACCCACTGCGAGTCTTGCCAACTCGTGAAGGCGGAGTGTAAGAACCTGGCTAGATTATTGTAGCCACTCTCTGTGCTAGAGTGCAAATTCGATGACATTGCGATGGACTTTATACACGGTCTTCCCCGATCACATGCAGGGAATGACTCGATATGGGTTATCTTCGACAGATTGACGAAGGTGGCCTGATTCATTCCAGTCAGAAAGGACGCTCCGGTCGGTGTTTTGGTATAGAGGTTCGTGGAGCAGTTTTTTTGGTACCATGGCATGCCTAGGACGATTGTGTTGGACCGGGATGGACAATTTACATCGAGGGAGTGGAGAGCGGTGCATGCCTACTTAGGCACCTGACTGACATTTAGCACCGCATTCCACTATTAGGTAGACGGGCAAACGGAGCGTACCAACTGGACCTTGGAAGATCTTCTACGTCTATGTATTCTAGACCGCGGGGAGCCATGGGAGAGACTGTTGTTGTTGGTCAAGTTCTCGTACAACAATAGTCACCAGGCCAGTATAGGCAGGGCACCTTATGAGGCATTATACGCACGGAGGTGCAGGACCCCATTGTATTGGATCCAGGATGAGGATCCCAAGACACTTGGCTCAGGGTTCATGGAGGACACTGAAGCTCAGGTATGGCTGGTTCGAGATAGGATGCTGGAGGCCCAGAGCAGGAAAGCCAACTATTACAATGCACGACATCGTATGGTAGAGTTCCAGGTGGGAGATCGGGTATTCTTGAAGATACGTCTGATGCACGGAGTTTCGCAGGTACTCGGGCGGAAGAAGCTCAGTCCGAGATATATGGGGCCCTATATGATCCTGGAGCGGATCGTCCCCTTCGCATACTGACTGGAGTTTCCGCCGGAGTTAGCGGGACTGCACGACGTCTTCCACGTCTCCTCACTCAGGAGGGCTCTACTACGGCCAGAGCAGCATTTATCTACTACAGAGTGTCCGGTAGCAACTGATCTGTCAGATAACCTGGAGCCATTCAGGATAGACGACACGAAGATGCGAGTCCTGCGGCGCAAGAAGGTTCTGTTGGTCAAAGTCCTATGGCAGAATCATGGACAGGAGGAGCACTCCTAGGAGCCACTGGACTTGATGCAGCAAAAGTATTTGGAGCTCTTTACGATATTTATAACTTAATTTCTGTTTGGGATGTTACATTTAATCACTTGCTATAGGAACCCAACAAGCCTAACCTGAATTTCGAGGATGAATTTTTATTTTTATGTATTGGGATTTGTAACATCCCCCAAACGACTAGACCCTGACTTGGTCATGAAAAAACCCTAGGATGGGCAAAGAGAACATAAGAGCCTAGGCTTGAGGCGAAAATCGCCATGGTCTGCGGATAGTGATTTCCAATTACAAAGCCTAAGGTTAGCCTTAGGGCATCGTCGTGACCCATGAACCCACCATGACGTGTCTAACCCAGTAAAGGGGTCCCCTCGTAGTACCTTAATTACCCAACCGTTGAAAGAAAGGGGTATATTGAATACGACGCTAGCGCCAGCGCTAGTGGTTAGCGCTGGCGATAGTTGTTATTTAGGTGAACCGCTGATACGAACGCTAAACCGCTGAGATGAACCAAATACCATCGAAATGCTAGCACAGGCGCTAGTTCTAGCGCTGGCGGTAGTGGTAGCGCCTGACGGTTACAGAACCGGAAAGCGTTATGCTGCCGAGGGGCTAAAGCTGGCGCTAGAACTAGCGTCGATGGTAGCTAAATCGACGGAAGACGGTCGGGACTCATTTTGATGGCCAAATTCATGGCCAAGGGAGTCCAAAAGTCCTCCCAATTGTAGGGGCTTCATTCCCCCTATAAATTAGAAGAATATTAAGAGTTTTTCCAACCTTTAAGATGGTGAAATGAGTGACCTTTGTAGATGGACAAAAATTTCACCATGAATGGTGTTAATGGAGCAATCCTAAGTTTCATCTCCACCACCAGGATTTGGCTCTATAAAAGGGTTCAAGGGGTGGAGGGAATGAGTTTCCCCCATTTTCTAGAAGAATTATCATACCTAGGCACCTGCCTGCATGGCACCCAAGGGCTCTCGACCAACCATGTCGGACTGGCGATCGACACGACTACAAGCAGCAATTTAGGTCCTCCCCTCTCATCTATTTCTTAGTGGGTAGATCTTATCATTTTGGCCACTAGATTTGGGGCCAATTGGTCTTGAATCGGCATGACCAGAAGCTTGTGGTCAAGATTTCTTCCCTTGTTTAAATTTCTGATTCCGGCAGCCTCCGGCCGGCCAACCACCGTACATCGCCGACCGCCACCTCAACAGAGGTAGTGGAGGCATTGGCCGACCGGGAGACCATCTAGGTGGCCGGGAAATCACCACCCAAGTTGCTACAAGACGGGCAAACCGTCGTCGTTGGTTGATTGGAGAAGATGAAGGGATGCCCTTCATTTGTGCTTTAAGATCTGTGTAAGTTTTGTTGGATCATGCGTTTCGCACTCTTCCGGTTTGATAATAACAAAATCCCATTTGTATTTGATTCTATTTTTATTGATGGTGTGCAGGTAATATGTATGAGATGTTCACAATTTTGATTGCAGCTCAATTTAATTGTATGGAGAATTTAGATGTCGGAATTTTCTGACATGTACTGTAGCCCAGGCGACAGGACAGAAGTTACAGCAGCAGCCCGCACGACAGCACGACGAGCAGTAGTTTGGCGCTGTCGGAATTCCGACAGCGATGTCGCCCAGGCGACAGGACAGAAGTTACAGCAGCAGCCCGCACGACAGCACGATGAGCAGTAGTTTGGCACTGTCGGAATCCGACAGCGATGTAGCCCAGGCGATAGTGAAAAACTATAAATTGGTTCGTTTTGTTCGTGCAATCCAAGCTTTGAGGATTCTAAGTCCTTTCCTGAGTGCATACGAACTAGAGAGCTCCAGAACCTCATCAACTCCCATTTGTGCTTAGAAGGTTTGAGATTGAAGATGAGATCGGACGCGCTTCTACATCAACGATCGTCTCGAGGCTTCAACCTTCTTTTCATAGATCTGAATTTCTAGGGAGTTCTTCATTTCATTTTGTATTTTCATTTATATACATTTCACTTTGTATTGGTAGGGAAATCGTCTCCTTGTGCGTGACGTCTAAGTCCTTGCGTGGCTTAGGGGAACATCGCTTCCTTGTACGGAGCGTCCAAGTCCTTGCGTGGCTTGGTAGGAAATCATGGCCTTGTGTGCTACGTCTAGATCTTGGGAAAATCTAGAGGATAGGCTTGGGCTTGGTCTAGGGAGAGACAAGTGATAGCCTTCCGATCCTTGGGAGAAGGATTGGTAAACTCAAATTGTTAAAAGTTTATTATCATATTTGTGCCTTGATCTTAAGCATTGTTAAGATCATTTTTTATTGTATGTGAATTTCATGATTACAAATTATGACTATTTCTTTACTCACAAATTTGGTTGATTAATCTTTAACTTAGAAATTTGTGTTTGAATTAATTTAAAAAATTCATAGTTTGACAATTTTTATAAGTGATTTTTAGAAAAGCAAAATTTGTTTTAAAAATTTTTAAGTAAAAAAAATCTTAAATTAAAAAGGCCCTTATTCACCCCCCTCTAAGGGCGCCACAAGATCCAAATCGTGGTATCAGAGCGAGGTTACTCTAAAACGGTTTTACCACCGGGAGTAATGGCGCACAACGATCACGCGTTTGTTGAGGGGCAAGGAATTAGTAGGCCACCACTTTTTATGGGCACAGACTATAACTATTGGAAAACCCGAATGCGGTATTTTCTAATAGCTCTCGACATAGAAGTTTGGAATATGGTCGAGACGAGTTATACTTCCCCAACATTTGTTGTAGGAGATGTAACTATGGACAAACTCAAAGACAAGTGGGATGACAATGATAAATTAAAATGCAAGAACAATGCAAAAGCCATGAATGCTTTATTTTGCGCACTAGATCGCACTGAATTTAATAGAGTTTGTGCTTGTGATACTGCATTTGAAATTTGGAATCTTTTAGAAATTACTCATGAAGGTACTTCACAGGTAAAGGATTCAAAGCTATTTCAACTAGAGTCAGAGTTCGAAAGATTCAAAATGGATGTAGATGAAGAAATTGATACAATGTACACACGATTCACTAAAATCATGAACGATTCAAAGGTGCTGGGTAAGGTGTTCTCCAATGGAGATTTAGTAAGGAAAATCTTAAGATCACTTCCCCCGAAGTTCAATCCTAAATTGACTGCAATTTCTGAGTCACATGATCTTAAGACCTTACAATTGGAGAGCCTCATTGGGAAGCTAAAAACCCATGAAGTGGAGTTGAAGATTCAAAGCCAAGAGTACAATTTGGAGCCCTAAAAGAAGAGCTTGGCATTGAAATCAAGAAGGGAAGTCGAGACTGAATCTGAAGAAAGTGAGGAAGATGAGGAAGGATTGTTTGTGAGGAACTTTAAGAAGTTTATGAGAAATCCGGAGAGGAGAAATTCATTTAAAAGATTTTTCAAAAAGAACGATTTTGTCTACCAAAAAGGCAAAGGAAAATGGAGAATGAAGAGGAGCGTCCGCTACCGGAGTGCTACCATTGCAAGAAGATTGGTCAAATCAGAAGCAAGTGCCCAAAGTATCTAAAAGAGCAAAAAGCAAAGAGGCACGATAAAAGTTATAAGAAGAATGTATTAAAGGCAGAGACTTGGGATGACACAACTTCTGAAGGCTCAAGTGAAGCAAGCGATGAAGATAAAAAAGAAGCAAATGTATGCTTGATGGGGAAAGAAAATGCATCATCTGACGACGATAGCAGTGTCCAAAGCGACACTGAGGTAACTCCTCCATCTTATGATGATTTATATTCTGAATTTATGAAAACATGCAAATTTTTGGATAAAAGCCTAAAGGAAATTGATTTTTTAAAGTCTGAAAATAAAGGTCTTTTAAAAGTGAATAAAAAATTATCAAATGAGTTGAAAACTATTGGGAAAGAGAAGGTAATTTGTCAAGAGAGTTGATCACTCTTCGACAAGGATAAAAGAACTTGAAAACACTATTTCTAAGTCCGATCAAAAAATTGATCAACTTCTAAAAGAGAAAAAGGACTTAGAAAAAGTGGTCAAAACTTCTCATTCTCAATTAGAGAATTACAAGAAAAAGTTTGCAAATCGATGTGGCATGATAGTAAAAGAAAATTCAAATTTAAAGTCCAAAGTAAATGAATTGAACATGACAATTGGAAAATTTGGTGTTATTTCTACTACTAGACCTCTACAATTATTATATATGGACTTGTTTGGTCCAATTACTACGCAAAGTCTAGGAGGTAGAAAATATACGTTTGTTATTATAGATGATTATTCTAGATTTTGTTGGACATTGTTTTTAAATTCAAAATCTGATGCTTTTGATGAATTTGTAAAACTGATTTCACGTATTCAAAATGAGCTTGATTTAAAAGTAAAATGCATTAGATCAGATCATGGAGGAGAGTTTGATAATGAAAAATTTATTTCATATTGTAATGAATTTGGGATAAAACATGAATTTTCCGCTCCTCGCACACCACAGCAAAATGGTGTAGTGGAGAGAAAAAATAGAACACTTCAAGAATTAGGACGTACTATGCTTTATGAATTTAAATTGCCAAAATATTTTTGGGTCGAAGCGGTTAGTACTGCATGCTATATTATTAATCGTGTCATGATTCGTCCAACATTAAAATTAACTCCTTATGAAATATATTTTCAAAGAAAACCAAATGTATCTTACTTTAAAGTTTTTGGTTGTAAATGCTTTATTTTGAATACAAAAGATAACTTAGGTAAATTTGATGAAAAATGTGATGAAGGAATTTTCATTGGTTATTCTTCAACTAGCAAGGCCTATAGAGTTTATAATAAACGTACTAAAGTGGTTGAAGAAACTATTCATGTAAAATGTGATGAAAACATTTCTTGTGTAGAAAATACTAAAGTTGCAGGTAATGAGAAAAATGAAGAAGATGTGGAACAAAATCTGAGGAAAAATGATGATGATGATGAGGAAAAAGTAGAGAAAGAAGACGAAAAAGATGGTGAAGAAGAAGAAGAACAAGGATATGTACCTCCAACCGAGCTAAGGTTCTCAAAAGATCATCCACAAGAATTTGTTATTGGAGAACCATCAAGTGGGGTACGTACACGTTCTAGTTTACATGAAAGTTTTTCAAATTTATGTTTTGTCTCAAATATAGAACCAAAAGATGTTGCCACCGCTTTAAATGATGAATCTTGGTTTCTAGCTATGAATGAAGAACTTAACCAATTTGAAAGAAATAAAGTTTGGATTCTTGTTGATAGACCTAGTGATCATCCAATGGTAGGAGTCAAATGGGTTTTCAAAAATAAATTAGATAGTGACTCTAAGGTCACTAGAAACAAAGCGAGGCTTGTAGTGAAAGGATATAATCAAATTGAAGGGGTAGATTTTGATGAAACATTTGCACCCGTAGCACGATTGGAAGCAGTTAGAATTTTTGTTGCATTTGCTAGTCATAAAAGATTCAAATTGTTGCAAATGGATATTAAAACTGCATTTTTAAATGGGTTGATTAAAGAAGAAGTTTATGTTGAACAACCCACATGATTTATAAATGGAAAATTTCCTAATCGCGTATATAGATTGCTAAAATCTTTGTATGGTTTAAAACAAGCACCACGAGCATGGTATGATAGATTGACTTTATATTTATTACAAAATGGTTTTAAAATGGGTGGTGTTGATTGTACACTCTTCATTAAGCAAGTTGATGATAATTTAATTATTTTACAAATTTATGTTGATGATATTATTTTTGGAGCCACTAATGAAGAGTTGTGTAATTATGTTGTAAAAATGATGGAAAGTGAATTTGAGATGAGTATGGTAGGAGAATTAAAATATTTCTTAGGATTTCAAATTACTTAAAAACATGATGGAATTTTTATAAACCAATCCAAATATATACATGATGTTTTGAAAAGATTTGGATTTGAAAATCTTAAACAAGCTAGTACTCCTATGAGTGTCTCTTTAAAATTAGGAAAATATGAAAGTGGAATATCCATAGATCAAACTTTATATAGAGGCATGATAGGTTCACTTTATACTTAACCGCTTCTAGACCAGATATTATGTTTTCAGTTTGTCTATGTGCTAGATTTCAAGCCGATCCCAAAGAATCACATTTAAAAGCGGTAAAAAGAATTAATAGATATTTAATTGGCACATCTAAACTTGGTTTGTGGTATCCTCAGAGCGATGATTTTACTCTTTTTGGCTATTCTAATTCTGATTATGCCGGTTGTTCACTAGATAGGAAAAGCACTAGTGGCACTTGTCACTTTTTAGGCCCTTCACTCATTTCATGGTCGAGTAGGAAACAGAATTCTATTGCCCTCTCAACCACCGAGGCCGAATACATCGCACTTGGTAGTTGTTGTGCACAAGCTCTTTGGATGAAACAAACTTTAGAAGACTTTAATATTAAACAAGAAACTATAGAGCTATGACGTGATAACAAAAGTGCAATTGATTTAACTTACAACCCGGTTCATCACTCTAGGTCTAAACATATTGACGTTAGGCATCATTTTATAAGAGACCACATTAAAAATAAGCAGATTAAAATTTCCTTCATTGGAACGGATAATCAACTAGCCGATATATTCACAAAACCATTGCCAGATTCCCGGTTTTCAATGCTAAGGCTTGAATTAGGAATCCTAGATATTTCAAACTAAGCATATCCAATATGACAAATCAAGTTTAATAAGATAAAGAACAATGGAAAAACATCATTTTAAATCAAAACATAGAATTTGAATGACTTAACAAAAATTCTCACATCATTAATAATTCATACAAATTGTTCCAGAAAAACAGTAGAAATAAACATAAGATTAAGTTCAGTAAACCGAAAATGAAATCTGGGTAAGTTCACTGTCGCCCAGGCAACATTGAGTGTCGGACAATTCCGACATCAGTCAGAAGCAGCAACCTGCTGGAAACTACTCAGAATCATCATATCCAGCCCCACTACTTTCTGGACAGTCTTCTGAAGATCCACGTCTTACAACCTTTCCACATCGAGTCCTCCTAACCGATTGAGAAACACAGTCATGCCTGAAATATACTCTTCAATTTTGGTCTCTCTGATACTCTACACTAGTTATATGTCATTATTAATGCCACAACTCATGAATTGATGCCAAACCACGTGTTTTTTATTTTATTTTTAAAATGGTTATTTACATGATTATATGATTTTATTTCCACTCTATCATAGTATTGACACTCCTGCTAAGTGGTTTAGACTATTGAAAATTGTTTTCGCATGCCTCTAAGTATGAGAAATTGTTTATATATAATAATGAGCTATCACGTTCACTTCTTTTGATCCATACATATGTCTTTCTATTTAATATATACATGAATCATGTTTGCTTTAACATAATACAAAAGCATTTCATAAAAACTACTTTCAAGCTTGATTTGTTAGCACAACCAAATATATACCATCTTTTGCAATTCAAGTGATTTCGGAGATCCTTGGTCAATTAAAAATAAAACTATATGGTATCACAAACTACAAAGTTAAGATATCACAAAATATGTGATCAACAAAAAGTTTAAATTGAGGACAAGGATACTCCACCAAGCACTACTTACCCTCCTGATAAGTCTTAATAAGCATTGTGAGGTTGAGCACCTTGGAAAGAATTGTAAAATGTCTTGTGCAAAATAAAAAATGATATTCTATTCATATTGTGCTATATCTTCAAGGTCAAAGTTTTTTATATGCTTATATTATGTTTTCTATTCCAATGATCATGTAAATTAAATAATTTCATATGTTTGATCAAAGCAACACTTGTACACATCATTATGTTATATAAACCTTCATCTCATGAGAATTGGACCGAAAAGATTCCAAATTGCTATACACAATTGTGTCTTTCTATGCTACTTTAAAATGACATTAATCAGGTTTAAGTTATTTTTTTTATTCTACTACTTCATATGGCTATACCATCTCTTCATGAGTTTATTCAATACTATGGCATATTACTATTTTTTTAAGACTTTCAATCATTTTCAACACAAGTGCTTCCGCCTACCCTTATCTCTTCCCTTAAGAACTACTCATTCATTTCAAATTAACTTTTGCTAATACCAAAAGGGGGAGAATTATAAGTATATTCAAGAAATTAAAGAACAATAAGAACAATTCCACCTAAATCTTCCACCTAAACAATACATCATTTCAATTTACTATAACATTTAGGGGGAGCATTCATCTAGGGGGAGCTTACATTTCAGAGGAATATATCATGTTATTTTTGTGCACACACCATATGTTAAAAACAACAACCTAAATAGACATGATTTCTTTTTATACGGATTTGCTATTATCAAAAGGGGGAGATTGTTGGAGCATGCGTTTCGCACTCTTCCAGTTTGATAATAACAAAATCCCGTTTGTATTTGATTCTATTTATTGATGGTGTGCAGGTAACAGGTATGAGATGTTCACAGTTCTGATTGCAGCTCAATTTAACTGTATGGAGAATTTGGATGTTGGAATTTTCCGACATCTACTGTCGCCCAGGTGACAGGACAAAAGTTATAGCAGCAGCCCGCACGACAGCACGACAAGCAGTAGTTTGGCATTGTCGGAATTCCGACAGCGATGTCGCTCAGGAGATAGGACAGAAGTTATAGCAACAGCCCGCACGACAGCACGACGAGCGGTAGTTTGGCACTGTCGGAATCCGACAGCGATGTAGCTCAGGCGACAACGAAGAACTATAAATTGGTTCGTTTTGTTCCTGCATTCCAAGCTTTGAGGATTCTACGTCCTTTCCTGAGTGCATACGACCCAGAGAGCTCCAAAACCTCATCAACTCCCATTTGTGCTTAGAAGGTTTGAGATTGAAGACAAGATCGGACGCGCTTCTACATCAACGATCATCTCGAGGCTTCAACCTTCCTTTCAGAGATCTGAATTTCTAGGGAGTTCTTCATTTCATTTTGTATTTTCATTTATATACATGTAGGGAAATCATCTCCTTGTGCGTGACGTCTAAGTCCTTGCGTGGCTTAGGAGAAAATCGCTTCCTTGTGCGGAGCGTCCAAGTCCTTGCATGGCTTGGTAGGAAATCATGGCCTTGTGTGCTACGTCTAGATCTTGGGAAGATCTAGAGGATAGGCTTGGGCTTGGTCTACAGAGAGACAAGTGATAACCTTTCGATCCTTGGGAGAAGGATTGGTAAACTCAAATTGTTAATAGTTTATTATAATATTTGTGCCTTGATCTTAAGCATTGTTAAGATCATTTTTTATTGTATGTGAATTTCATGATGAAAAATTATGACAATTTCTTTAATTGCAAATTTGGTTGATTAATCTTTAACTTAGAAATTTGGGTTTGAATTAATTTAAAAATTTCATAGTTTGAAAATTTTTATAAGTGATTTTTAGAAAAGCAAAATTTGTTTTAAAAATTCTTAAGTAAAAAAATCTTAAATTAAAAAGGCCCTTATTCACCCCCCCCCCCCTCTAAGGGCGCCACAAGATCCAACAAGTTTATGTAGTGATATATTCAATATTCTTATTTCTTTCCCTTTACGAATAAAAGTTAGAAATAATTATAGAAAATACTAACTGCCCCCTAATGAAAAAGTGGTCAACACCAAAGTTGTAGACCTTGGTGTGTAAGTTAATGTAAAATTTGTTTCAGCCCAAAAGGAGCAATGTAGCTCCCTGTAGAGCCATTTTGATTGGACTGGTCCTTAGGGTGGGACAACTAGTATTTCATAAATAACTTTTGATGGGTTAGGGATATTGGCTTGAAATTTGAAACATAGGCTGTCTATACCTACACCCTTAATATATCCAAAAATGGGAATTTTTGGAGAACATTATTCTAAGGTTTTTGTAAAAATTTTATAAATAATATATTAATTAATTTTAGGGCCTAATGGCATCCAATCCCCTCCAAATTTTTGTGGGAGGTAATGACCCTGGTAAAAATTTCAGCTCAATTGGGACTGATTTGGTTGGCTAATTAGTTAACCCAAGTTTGGTCAAACTAAGTCAAACTATGTCAAAAGTGCATATGATGGAATTAGGTGGTCAAATCTCATCAAGATGATGTGAAACTTTGGCCACTGGTTTAGGATCACATAAGACACCCCTATGAGTAATTTAGGGTGATGTATGGTGGATGTGCCATAGGACCGTAGTTTTAACCTTAGGGTTGCACTTTAAGCCTTGTGAAGGACATAGGGGCATATGTCCTTAAATGGTCACGAAACTTGGTAGATAAGTTCATAGGGTGTAAATATGCTCTAGGAAATTTTATGAAAATCTTAAGAACATTTATCCCCTCTGATTTAGGTTATAACCTTTTTGGGGAGCTTCTTATAAAAGGAATTTACATGCTCAGATTATCTTGGATGTTGATGAAAGTTTTTGGTAGATTACATAACATCATGATATAGATCTCTGATAATTTTTGTGTAATTATTAAATTGATTTAATTAGCACTTCATTCACATGTCATCTATTTTGTCTTAGGAATATGTTAAATAAATGAGGGCCAAATATCCTCTGGAAATTTTTGGAACTTGGTGGTAGGACATTTTAAGGCATTAGAGAGCTCTGTGAATTTTTGTATAATTTTTTGGAATTATTTATCAGTAGATTGCTTCACAATTTTCCCTAGTATGGGTTTGCTTGGAATATTCATTTATGTGACAAATTAGTTTTGATAAATTCTAAAATTTGGCCAGTAGACTTTTCTGATTAACATAAAGGTCTGGTAATTTTTCCCATAATTTTTGGACATTTATTTTTGGTGGTTCCTTCATAAAATTCTAATTTGGGGTAATTATTCAATATTATAATTAGAGGCCAACCCCTTACTGCAAAATTGTGATATTATGTATTTACTGTTGTTTTGACATCATAGATTTTCCATAATTTTATGGGGGCCATATCATAAGAAGGCCTTACACTTCATGTTCAATTTTATACTTGGCCAATGTTGGAAAAAATCTATTAAATGCCAAATAATTATGGAAAAATATGATCCTCTGGATTTAGTCTTAGAATATCATGATAGACTCCCAGTAATAACCTTGAGTCAGTTGGATGAATATTTGGGGTACCTCCTCTTATGCAACTCATATAACTCATTTGGTCTACGTATAGTAAAACTATAAAACTTGGGTAAATTGAAGACCAGTAGGTGGGAATTGAAGGTAGATGATGTATCTAGTCTGGTTGAGAAGATGTGAGGTCATCAAAAGGAGTTTATGTGATGAGAGTGTGCTTCGTGAGTTAAGGGTTAAGTTGTGCTCGGGATTGACGAGAGATCGTCTTTCCCGTGGGGAGTCAGAAAACACTAAGGAGGTTAATTCAAGTGTACTGATAAGAAGGGTAATTCAAATGGGTAGTTACGAATAACATTAAGTTCCTTGGAAAGAGGGAACTTTGGGGTGTCATCCCATCATAGCTCCTAGTACCGCTGTGAGCCCCTCACAGGGTAGTCCTCAGGAAGCCCATGGTTAACCCTAAATTATTGGAATAAGATGATATTCAGGATTAACTTAACAAAACCCACACCCACACCCCATGTTTTCCGGAGGTTAGTTGGTTTAGAATCACGAGTGGTAGGCTCGGTGGTTGTTGGCACGGACGGGTTAGTCCGGCGAGTCGATGGCTCGGAAGGTTATTGCGACAGACAGGTTAGTCCGGGGAGCTTATGGCTCGGGATACAAGTAGGACTCATAAATGTATGTGCATAAGGTGGTGGGTCTTTAGTGTTGATGGTCGTCACACCGACGTCGATACTTTGGCTTAGTAAGAGTGGATGACACATTACCAAGAAAAGTCTGGTGGTCTTGCCAGCAAGATTATGTAGGAGCTCCGTTGTTGTGTCCTTAGCATTGAGGAGTACGATAGGTCTAGGTTAGGTAGTGCAGATACCAACCTAGAGGTGGGCGAGGCCCAACCCACCGCTTCCGTTTGCCACTACGGGAGTATCCTAGGAGATTTGCTAGCTCCAAAAAGGGGGAACTAAAGGTCTGTGTGCATAAAGTTGTCGTGTGTGAGTTGCACTTGTATGAACACATCTAACTTCATATCTTGCATGACATAGAATAAACATTGCATTTCAACCCCTATCCTTATCGTATAAATTGGTTATGGGACTTTTTATATGATAGGCCCTCCTAAATGACCCCTTGGTCTATAGGTTTGTGTGGGCATCCCTTTAAATTAAAGGTTACTTTTCTATTCTTACTTACTGCCCTTTACATTCTCTTTATTATGCTTTATTTAATGCTTTAATTATATATATACACTTGTGTAGTGGTAGTTGTTCCTGTAGCTAGGCCAAGTCATCTGCTTTGTTTTATACCCCCTTGTTGTCCTCCGCTTCGTCCTCCCGCTCGGTGACTAGGGCCACTGGGGGATGGATGGGGGGAAGCGAGGCTTAGTATTTTTGACTAACGGTCGATGGACCATATCATTTTCGGGGACCGAGGAGATGCACCAGCACTAGAGGTCGGTGTAGATGGAGGCAGGGCAGTCTAGTACGGGAGCACCGATGAAAGGATTCGTGAGTGTTCTATTAGATTTGCTTCCACGAGAGAACTTCTAGTGAGGAATTGATGTATCGGGTAGGAGCCTTTTTATTATTGTCATCTTTTATTCAGCTACTCTATGTGGAGCTCTTTATTCAGTTATTATATTCATGAGATGTGGACTTGATTTTCTAGTTTAACAGATATGTTACATTTCTTGTGCGGTGATCGATATGGCTGACGGGATCGACGTTTTGTAGTGGCGACCTTCCCGAGTGAAGGTGTCACTTCAAAGCGGCGATTCTGGGCATAAGACCCGTGTTTTCAAAAGAAAAAAAGGGGTCTTACATTAGGAGCCTCAATATCCTCAGGATCCTAAGCCATGTTCGGCGTGATCATTATGAGATCCCAATAGATGATCATCTTCTTCTGCCTCTTGAACGACACTTGAAGCATCGACTCCGCGACCAGGGGATTCTTACCCTTGAGATAGCTTGGCTCGTCCTCCAAGACTATGATGCACTCAGCATCAGGAGGGGGAGTTTTTCATTTCTTACTCGAGGGCTCGGTCTCGAATATTTGCACCACAATCGGGAGGGCGTGAAGTCCTACAAAGACAAAGATAGCAATGAGCAAGGGATAAATGAAAAATAAGTGCGACGAGTTCGCTCTAAATAATCTCGCTCCTGTCACCCTGTCATCATATGCGAATTCATTAACTCTTCACCGCAGCTGGACGACATCCATCTTTCGCATATAGAGCGAGAGATAAAGAACCTACGAGTGCTCAGGGATGCTCGTCGACTTGTAATAACCTTCATCCCTCTAGATTGGCCAAAGGCGCGCCGACCCAAATGGACCTCGCACGATGACAAACCTATCGTGCCAGCGGTTGATTTTGTTTTGCAGATCCTTAACTTTCAGCGAGACACCGCTGAAGTAGGTGACCCCTTCCACATTCTCTCTCATAGAAATCAATTTCTTGAAGATGAAGAAGACAAAGATGACTCTGGTCTCGCACAAGAAGCACATATGTGCTACCATCATCGCAATCCTATTCGGATCGATCTAAGCGAGAACTAGACTGAAATGATCCAGCATGAGCTGAGTCTCTGGCCAAAAGGGGGAGGCAAAGTATCATATCAAAATTCACCAACGGAATGATGAGCTCATCCTCAACATCTATTGATGTGCTTATTGGGCTCAACTCGGTGTGTCGAAAACCCCTCTGGAAGATAGTTTTTCCAGAAGGAGGCGAGTTCGTACAAAGTTGTTTAACTCTTTTGCAACTCAGCAACAATGAAATTTGCCTAGAAATGAAGGTGACCCTCCGCCTCCTTATTATGCTTGGGCTTGGAAGGAGAAATCACCTTCAAATTATGGTAATAAAGAGGTCTTGCATACGAAGAATTCAGGTGCAAGATCTCAACTAGGAAAAAGTGCAAGTAAAGTGGACCCTTCCCCCTCCACCTCTATTTACAGAGGTCGTCCATCGTGTGAGCGAGGCCGATAGCTCAGCGAGATCTTCTAGATCAAGGAAGTGAGAGAACACATAGGCATGCGCAAGAAGACATTCTTTTACGTAAACTAGAAAATAATGAATCAACCAAAATGACACGCTCATCAATACTTGCCTATCAACGAGTAAAAAATGGTGAGTACAAAGTATGCAACATTATGTTATTAAAACATCACCAAAGTGAACGCGAGGCGAATAAATTCTATTATTAGAGACACTCAAATATTGAAAAAATAACAAAGGAAATAAAAGCGATGTCTTCAAGCTCCGCGACAAAGGTTGTTCAGCTCATCCTGCAAGATATGTGTGGTCCATCTAGCCCGCGAGCATCTTGTAAATCCTTATGTGCCTTATTCAGGCCCTCAATATGATAGCAAATGAGCTCATCGGTCCATCGCATATGGTCAGACATCCTCACCACGTCACTCGAGAGTCCCGCACTCCCGGAAAGGTAGTAAACGCCATTGTGGAGCAGCCACACATGGTGCTCAACTTCAGCCGTCTGAACCTCTAATCTTTGGTTATTGATGTATTTGCACTCGATGCTTTCCCAACGAGGAAAAAACTACTCCACTAGAGATTGGCAGGCCTCAACAGCAATCAGGCGGTGATTGAGCTCGCTCATTGCCAACAACTTCAAATGCATCTCTTGCGAGCTGAATAGATCAAGGGAGCATGCCATATACTCACCAAAAGACTTGTCAGGGTCAACAAAGAACTCTGTTGCGGATGTGGCTGGCTGGCATCGAGGAGAATCTTTCTCCCCTGTACACATACACTCAAAAATCAATACAATCTCACCAAATAGGGGAGATCACCTCAAGAAAAGGAGAGAGACGCACAAGAATTTTTTACCACGACGATACTGCAGACTATCTCTTCCAGCACGTGGAGAGAACTAGTGAGACCTATTTTTTGGATCTACTAGTACCCATAGAGGGGGTGAATTAGGGTTTTTTAAGCAATTAATTTTGAATCAAAATATTATTGTTAATTAAATAGGTTTCAGAATATTTTATAGAAAAATTTATTTTAATATTTCAGAAAAGGTTATATTGAATATTACATCTAAAAAATAATAAAATTTAAATGTTCTTCACTACCGCTGGTGGTAGGTGCTACCGCATAGCGTTACACATAGAGATTGAATTCCTTGAGTCATAGAACACTTAAGAACCTTGCAATATATTTTGAGTTTGAACTATGATAAAAAATAATATTTAAAATATTTATGAATAAGAAATAAAATCCACTTATTGAACAACAAACAGAGGCATGACTTTATTTCATAAAACTTTGATTACATAAGGTTTGATTTTTATTACACTAGAAATCGAGGCGATAAAGATTTTTTGTTTCCTTTTCTATACTGACCCTTTGTTACATCCCTATTCCTTTTAGACACCCCTTGTGTTAGGGTTAGAGCTTTGGTAGTAGCTAGGGGTCATGGGATGACCCTAGGCTAGGTTGAACCTATGTAAATTGCTAAGAGCACCCCCAAAGTTGCACAGGTCAACATATGCTAATCTTTCACCAATAGATCCAATTGACCCCCAAATTATGAAATCGACCTCTCTAATACATCCCTAACCCTAAGGAGGATCCAGTTGACCAGTCAACCCATGAATTGGTAGGCCAATTGCATGGGTTTGACCAAAATCAACTTAAGGTCAACATAGGTCAATTCAACCCTAATTTGCTCGACAAGGCTTTTCATGGTCAAATTGACTCTACCTTTGGCCTTATGATGTCATAGGGGACCCAATAGACCCAAAATCCCCATCTTGATGCAACCAATTGGACCAATTTGACCAATGTCAAACCTAGGCCAAATTTGGTCAAACGCACTCCATTTGGATAAATTGGCCCAATTGGGGCACCACCATGACCCAACCAACTTTAGGTGGTGTTAAGGGACCCAAGACACACTCCTTGGACCAGTCAACCCATCAGTTGACCAAGTCAAACCTCAAGTTAACCTTGGTCAAACCTAGACTAAAGAAGGAGAATTGAGCCCAAGTTAAATTAAGTAGGCTAAGGCCCTACTTAAGGCCCATCCCACAGACCATTATAATTATTAATTTAATTATTCTGAATTTTGGGGTTAATTAAATTTAATTAGAAATTACAAAGGGAATATTCCTATTTTAATGGAGGAAAGAGAGAGGAGTTATGGAGGGATGCCATGGGGCACACTCTTCCTCTTCCCCAAGCCCACGATTCATCTCCCCTGATGCTTGGGAGGAGATTCCCCATCAATTACAACCCACAATCATCAAAGAGGGCCAATTAATGGCATGGACGAATTCTCTTCCCCTCAAATCCCCCTATACATCCCCCATTCTCAAATTTAACTCCAGCATTATCTTCAAAAGGTGGATGGCAGTCGAAATCATATATTGGATCAAAGGTTTTGGTGGAGAATTGAGAGATCGGCAAGGAGCTCAAGGTGGGTGGTCGGCCATGGCAAATCCGAAAATCACTCAACCTCAAGACCAAACAAGGTCCGGTTTCTCCTCCTCCCCCCTTATGTTAGCATTCTAGATCCATTAGGAGAGAAATCGGTCTCATTTGAGCCCGATCCAAGGTGAGCAAAAGCTGAATTTTCATGGAAAATGGAGTTGCGGTTTCGCCAAAAACGGCCTCTCTGGTGGCCGTGTCGCCGCCGGGCGTTAGCCACCACTTCAACAGAGGTGGTGGTGGCGGTGGACGACCAAGGAGTTGGTCGGATGGAGGAGAGAATTGTTTTGATGGAGCTCCAGGATGGGTTGATCTCAGCCATTGGCTGGAGGAAGAAGAATGTGGGATGCCGTCCATTTCTGCTTCAAGATGTGTGCTTCCAGATTTTATCATATGGACTTAATTCGCGTTTCTGCCTTTTTTTACGCTGAACCTTAATTTATTTATAGAAAATGCTTAGAGCCCTCTACTGGAAAAATGTTCAACATCAAACTTGTAGCCCCTGAAGTCTACCTTAATTCAAAATTAATTTCACGCAATTTGGTTCAGTGGTCTGACCACAACACTCAAAATGGTGCAGCCTATACATAGGGTTGACCAGAGTTTAATTTGAGTGCCCTCATCAATCCAGTCATCCAAATGCTCTAAAATTTTGACCATAGACTAGTAATACTAGCACCCTCATTATATCCAAAAATGGGAATTTTTGGAGATGTTATTCCTATAGTTTTTGTAAAGATTTAATAATTCTTGTATGAATTAATTATGGGGTTTATTAAACTCAAAACCCTCCAAAACTTTGGTGGGTGATTCTAGCGGTCATCATATGAACCTAGTATAAATTTCAGCCCATTTGGAGTTGATTTGATTAAGTGACCTAGTGATTCAAATTTGGTCACATAAAGGGAAAATTGGGTCAATATACCAAAAATGCTCTTGATGGATTTGAGGGGCCAACCATTATCCAAATATGGTGAAACTTGGGCCACTGTCTTGTTATCACATATAATACCCTCAAAAGTGTTTTTGGGTGGCTTGGGGTTGTTAAACCCTAAAATCCTAGTTCAAACCCTAGGGTTGCTCTTTTGAGCATTGTGAAGGACATAGGGTCAGATGTCCTTGGAAAGACTTCAAAATTGGTAGAGAGGTTCATAGGTTGGTATCAAGCTCTAGCTAATTTATCTGGAATTTTTAGAGACATTTAGTCTCTCTGAATTAATAAAGAGTCATTTAGGGCACTTCCTTACTAGAAGGAATTACACACTACACCATATCATGCATATGGTAGCGCTCAAAAACCGCTACTGTAGGTGAAAAAACCGCTATTGTACGTCTACGGTAGCGGTTGCGCGCGCGCTACATCCGCCGCCGTGGTCGTAGGGTATGGTAGCGGTTACCCAATGTATTGTGACGTTTTTGCAACCGCTACTATAGGTACATCTATTGTAGCGTTTATGATATCCAATGGTAGCGAATATTTCATTTTACAGCAATGGTTACGATACTCTATTGTAGCGTTTATGCTTATATTTGGCAACATTTAAGATACTTTATGGTAACATTTATGCTTATATTTGACAACATTTAAGATACTCTATGGTGGCGTTTATGCTTGCAGTTGGCAACATATATGATTTTCTATGGCAGCATTTATGCTTGTATTTGGCAACATTTATGATCTTCTATGCATGATATCGTTTATGCTTGTATTTGATCCCAAATTAATTTTTAAAAAATTTATTTATTTGCCATTAAATTGAATAAAGAATATAGACAATAATAGATATAAAATCTATTTTGTGAAAAAAATATTTTTATTAATAATAAAAAGGTGGGAGATAGCCCAAACCCCTCAATACAAATCAATGGTGCACTTATCTATATTAAACTCAATATATACATGAAAAAAATTTCATAATAAACAATATGTTCATGAAAATTAATCTCTTTCTTCTTCACGGGATCATCCTTGTATTCTTCCTTCTTCGGTGACTCCTTTAATGCCTCCTTCTTCACAGTGCCAGCTCCATACACTTGCTCTCCTGAAGCATCTTTGCGGGTGAGAAACAAATTTGGAGGGCTAAGAGATCGTTCAATTCAAGTGCCTACATGAATGAGAAACAAATCATAACCACGCAGTATCATACAAATTTGCTACTCTATTGGCATAGAAATACATAATCAACAATAATTTATCAAGAAAAAATAACTACAAAATTAAATAGGCGTACACAAGAATAGAACGAAATTAGACATGGGTATAAGAAATCCAACTTTGCGCAAGCAAACTGCAGCCAGCAGTTTGTGCAAGCAAACTGCAGCAGCAGTTTGCGCAAGCAAACTGCTGCTGGTATCAGTTTGCTGCTGTAGTTTGCTTGCGCAAACTGCTGCTGGCAGTAGTTTGTTGCTGCTGCAATTTGCTTGCGCAAACTGTTGCTGGCAAAACCAATATACCCCAAGTATTCTGAGACAATTTTGGTATTTTAATCAATAAAACTGTAAAGAGAATTGACTTGAACAGCTCACAGCACAATTGTAGGACTTATAGAACAGAATAGAATATTCTAAACATCTTTTAAGAAGGTTGCAAAAAGAAGCATCATTTTATTACTGGATATCTTGAAACAGAAAATAATTCAGATATAATTATTTTTTCAGACCCATAAAGAAAAAAAATTCATAAGAACAACACCTTTGCTGAACGAAAAACAGTTCCAGAAGTTGGCTAAAGTTCTCCGGCTATTAGCTTGAGTATAGTCGACTTGCCAATGCCATTTGGACCAACCACTGAACCCAGCTTGAATATCAATTAGATTGCAACAAATGGATAGATAAAGTAGTTATAAGGAAGATACAGAATCAAGATAATGACGCTGAACTGAACTATGCAGTAGAGAATAAATAATGTTAAATAACAGCTTCTTCAACTAGGCTTGTTCCAAACTAAAAAAATGCCCAGCTTTTACTTGTTTCCAATTAATTTTACTAAACCTTATTATCTGCTTCTCTTAGTTCATCTTCTTTAATATTACTCATTAACATACAAAAAGAAAGAGAATATATATCATCCTGTCTTCGCTGAATTCGTATAAATTAGAAGCAAGAAACCTAAAACAAAATCTAGTTGGGAATGTTAATCTGGGAAGTAAAATATTTCTATCAGAATCTAGCTGGGAAGTAAAATATGGCAATAATATATACTGGAATCAGTTACAAGACATTCAGCGTGGACTGCGACATTCGGCGTGTACGGGTACATTCGACGTGGGCGAGTAAATTCGGCATGTCATGTTAGCAATTCTCAAATGATAATGTAGAAAAGCAGCAAAAAAAGGTTAAAGGATTTCAAATTATTTTGTTTTTGCCGCATCTAAGATCCCAAATAAATTTTACTGAACTATGTGGAAGCATGTCATGCTAGCAATTCTCACTAACCTCTCCAGTAATGGCATATAATAAAAAATGAAAAGAAATAGAACCCAAAGAATCATCAATGATGCAATACTAAGATTATTAGTTAAATAACATTATTTACCTTAGTGCAAACACAACGGAGGATCCTTGAACTGGTGGAGACTTGATTACCCTAAGTGATTTGACTAGAAAACTATAAGTGAAATCACATTATTCTATAAGTTAAAGCATAAATAATTGAACAGAAAATGCAACCATGCTTACGGGTTGAGAACTGAATGAGGGGATAACAATCACATCAACAATATCAATATTAAAGCATAAAGGGTGAAGGAGCGCTTTCCTGGGAATGCAGGGTTTGATTAATGACTGCATGTGATAGCTGTGAAATATTATGTTTAGACCATTAAAAATAAAATCAAAATTCGAGAATAAATATTATAACACAACAAATTAACTAAATCCAAACCAAAAACTCTGCATATCAGCGCTCACCTTCTTTCCTGGTAAGGCTTGCTGAATCAAAAATTGTTTTCCTCAATGGATGCGTAGAATTTTTGTTTTGGAAAAGATTACCTTTCGATAAATGAAATTGTAAGGAAATAAAAACAAAATCACGGCTCACCTTCTACCCTTCAAAAGAACACATGCATAAAGACTTTTCAAACGCAAGGATGCATAAAGAGAATAGAAGCTAGTTCATTTTAGATAAGCATATCAGCTTAGAAATTGCATCCCTAAGGCAACAAACATGTGCACCAAATTCTTTCTTAAGTTCCACAGAATTAGATTGAGTAAGAGCATTGCTTATAGCCATCAAACCATTCTGCAGCAACTCCATTCTTTCGCAAGCTCCTTCCGGAATCTTCCTTTTCCTATTATTTGCGCAATTTCAATGGCCATATACCTCTACTGTTTGAAGTCCAAAGATCACTTTCTCTGGAGCTGATGTCATAATCAATCTTCTAAGAGTAATACCTTCCTGGAGGAGATGACTCAGTTGCTCGTTAGATGAAAAAACCTCACAGAAAGCCTCCTCTTTCTCTGGAAATCTTTCAGTTCAGTCATAAAACTATCATTGCTTGATTCACTTCCAGTGGCGGAATTAATTGAAAGAGCTGCATCATGTAGAACAAATCAACAACTGCTCTTCAATAACCAATAGAACTATAGAAGCTAAAAAGAGATTTTATTCAAAGTCAGAAATCTTATGAGCAAACATTAATCTCCTATCTTTGCCCTATATTGATATATCATCTTCTGTACAACAATCAAAAGAACTGTAAGATCCATTGGTTAAAAAATGTGATTTCCAGACAATTTAGCTAGGAAATAAGTAGAAAGCCAACTTATATTGGGTGCAAACAATAATTAAGCTTGCGCGTAATCATTGACACATGATAGAAGCAAACTATGTACAATTGTGAGATGCTGTGGGTTAATTTCTAATTGTCAATGGCTAGGTTAGCTGGAAAATGAGCAAATGAAAATCAGTGAAAGTGTGCGTCCAAGGAGTACAAAGAAATATAATGTTGTGAAGGTGAGGTTTAATCACCCAAAAATGAAAAGACGAAAAAATCATTTTTTTTCCATGAGCTGCTTTAGTATATACAATTTTTTTCCAAATCCCTTTGCAATATGCAGATTGTGAACTGTGATTTTCAGAAATATAATTAAGATTGACCAGAACCACAGTTAAATTCATGTGAAATGTTTGATGTTTACATGAAACCATTCTTCTTTGAAATGTCAGCTCTAACATTGTCTTTTACTGAGCTCATTTTGCTCGGATGAAACCTCCTATGTATTAGCGATTTTATATCGTGGAGGCTAGGATTTTAATTTTGGTTTATTTTTTTAATCAGATGATTATAAACCAGTCTTTTGTAGAGTTATCATATAATTGTATGTTTTGTCCATAGCTCCTGTGTAGCAGAAGTGCATAACAAAAGTCCCTTTTGCATTATTGCTGATTGCATTATCATAAAAAGTGCATTTGCAATTTTAAAGTTTAGAAATATACCATCAACTTGCTGAGAGGGATCCACGTAGACAGTCGATGCCATATGTTCTTCGCTGGAAACAGAGAAGATAAGATGCATGGAATATAGAAGAACCTATCTGCAGAACCCCTTTAAAATGCCATTCACCGCCATCCGGCATCCATGACTTATAATGATGTCGGATCTAGAAGGAGACAGTGAAATGGAGTGCAAGTGTCTATTAGAATAGCTCAATACAGAGGAAATGATGAGAGGAGGAAGATGGGGGGATGCAATGAACTTTGTGTTACCTGATCTTGCTGTTGGAGAAGATTTCTCCGTGGAGTGGGCCGAGAGGAGAGCTGAGAGGAGCAATGCCCTAGCGAGAGAAGCTTTGCGTGTGGAGGAAATGCCGGTCATGAGGAGCTGGGGCCTGGCAGGGCGTAGAAAATGTTGGAATGTCGCAGAGGAATAGCGCCGAAAGGGGAGATATAAAGGTGCGTCGTGGACAGGAAATTACCTGAATCATCGGCCTGCGGCGCCGTGGAGCCGGCGGCCCAAACGGTGAGATGGAGGTCATCTATTGCGAGTTGGGGATCCTCTCTTGCGAGCTGGAGGTCGGGGGAGCATTGGCGTCGTAAAGTTCTGAAACGACATGCCCTAGCGTGGGAAGAAATGTCAAGCGGGAGAAATAGCAAGCCTTCCAAAGTGAGATTGGAGGGTCAAGATTATGAGTGAGCATTAGATGAAGGGCTAAGATTTGATGGAGTGGCTTTTAGGAAGTCAATTTGTGCTCAAATGTACTTTCTTTTAGTAATGTATAGATATATATATATAAACATATATATACACATATACATACATATGTCTGCATATATGTCTCAACCTAGAATTAACTCGCCGAACGACGACGTTTCCAAAACAGTAACGCCACCTCGTATTAACACTACATAAATTTAAGCCATTATCATTCCGTATCCCAGCATAAAATGACTATAAGAAAAATCTGAGGCGTTACATGTATGATATGTTATAGTAGCATTTATTTATCTACAGTTGCGGTTATAAATGCTACCATAAATAACTTTTGGTAGCGTTTACTTAACCGCTACAAATTAAGCGTTACCATATGCATGATATGGTGTAGTGACATGCTCATATAACCTAAGATGATTATGAACTTGGTTAGTGAGTTTATATTGATGATATTATTTTCTGAATTGTTGTTATGAATTTTGGATTGATATGTATAGTACTTCATTCACAACCCCCAATATTTTCCTAAGTTGTAAAAAAATTTATTATGGGTTTAATACTCACTAAAAAATTCTGAAACTTGGTCAGAGGACTTTTTAGGGCAAACATATGATCTGCTAATTTCAGTATAATTTTTGGAAGAACTTATACATGATTCTCTTCACAAAGTGCCTTAGGATCTATTTAATCAAATAAAGGATTTATATGGTCAAATGACTCTAGAAAATTATGAAACTTAATCAGTGAACTTTTCTGATTACTGTTGACATCTGGTAATTTCCTTATAATTTTTGAGTGATGATTTTTGGTACTTTTTTTGTAAATCTCTGATTTTGATAAATTAGTCAGTATTTTATTTGGACGTCAAAACCTTTCTGGAAATTTATGAATTTCATACATGGCTGTTATTTTGATATTATACAGTTGTAAAAATTTTATTAAGGTCACAGTTTATCAGAAAACCATACTTCGTGTTCAAAGTCATAGGTTCCCGGATTTTGGGAAAATTATAATAAATGCCAAATAAATTAGGAAAATTATAAATTTCTAGATTTAGTCTAAAAATAGCATAATACAAGCCCAATATTAATCTTGGGTCATTTGGATGAGCATTTGAAATCTTTCTCTTTTTATCCATCATATAGTTCAAGTGGTCTGCGTATAGTGAAAAGGCTAAATAAGGATAAATATGTATATTTTACATGAGGAGTAAGATGTCTGGTTCACTAGGAGTCAAGAGTGTGTTTGGGATTATCAAAAGATCGTCATTCCTTTGAAGTGAGGTAAAACACAATTAGCGTTAGTTAGTGTAACATTAATAGTGGTCGAGTCAAGGGTAGAAACCAATAAGAATAAGCGTCTTGGAAAGGGTTGTTGGACATGTTTGTCACATCCTTTTGTTTGAGAATAACAAATCCCATATTATATTTGATCTTGCTTGTCGTGTGTTTATAGTGTGCAGAAACTATATGTGCAATACTCCACGGGTAGAAAGCAGCTTGGAATCAAATTCTCTGAATAGAGCACTACCGCCAGCGCTAGCCGATACCGCAGGCGTTAGCGCTACCGCAGGCGCTAGCGCTACCGCTTGACGCTAGCTCCAGCTCTTGCCACAACGCCACGCCGCGACGGTTTCGTAACTGCCTTTACACGACCGCTACTGCAGGCGCTAGGTGCTCCCGCAGACGCTAACTCCAAGCTCTATAAAATGGAGCTTTCTCTCTCGTTTTGGATGAACATCCTATAGAGAATAAAAGTGCAAAAACTCCATTGTTTTCATGCTGGCGAAGATGGATCTCCCACAAAAAGCTTAAGGAGAATTCTGGAGGAGGACTATGTCTAGGTGATTAGATCTTTGGGGAGCTCGAGGCTGTATCCGGGGAAGGATTGGCTAGAGCGACTTGATTCCATATCCAGGGAAGAATAGGCTAAATCCACCGGTTCATGGGGATACGAGTAGGTATAGAAAAGGAAAAAGTAATTGTATTAGTACACCTCCGATTTCTAGCGATATTAAAATCAAATGTATGTAAACACTTTTTTATCTAATACAATCATGTCTCTATTTGTGTTTACTTGATTTCCTTCATTTTGGCTAAAATTCTAAAATTGCAAATTACATTATTTTCTTCCTTTACCTAAATTGTTATTTCACTATCATTTACTTTAAAAACAATTTAGTAAATTGATAAATATATATATAAAGAATTTTTACTCCCTTATTCACCCCCTCTAAGGGCGCCTATCGATCCAACAAGTGGTATCAGTGAAAGGTTATTCCAAATTGGATTAAAAACCGGTGTGAAAAATTGAAAATAACAGAATTTTTATTTCCAAAAATCTGAGTATTACAATAGTATTGCCTCCTTTATATTGACTAGGAGGGAAAGAGGAAATACCAAATACACAATGTGGGACTAAATACAAATACAATACACAAAGATAGCTGGGCGGTCAGGCGGTCAGGGAGAACGAGACCGCAGCGACCTCTGCGGTCTGGAGAGAAGACTGGCGGTGACACGACAGGAGAAAGGTCGTGTGACAAAGAAGGCCAGCAGATTGAGAGACCTCTCTGGCGAACGCTCCCCCGAAATGGAGATGCCGGGGGTACGAGACCGCTTCTCTTCGTATGAAGCGATCTAGTATTCCTGAGGAGAGACAGCGGTCTGATTCAGGGAGACCGCACAGACCGCGGTTATGCAACTGTTATTTGATTGAGCTGGGGACCGCTGACCTTCATACAACGCGATCTCACACTTCTGAGGAGAACGCGCGGTCTGATGCTGGGAGATCGCACAGACCGAGGTTATCAGACCATTATTTAATGGAGCTAGAGACCGCTGATCTTCATATGGCGCGATCTCGCACAACTGAGGAGAAGTCGAGGTCTTATTTTGGGAGACCACACAGACTGTTGGCACGCACGAGAACGCTCAGCTTCAACTTTTTGAGACCGCATGGCTTCAACACTCCCCCACAAGCTGGAGCATATATATCAATCATGCCTAGCTTGTTGCACACATCAGAGAAGGATGAAGATATGGGTTTGGTGAAGATATCAGCCAGCTCTTTATCCGAAGTTACGAATGGAGTGCAGATTTGTTTCTTTAAGATTTCTTCCCTGATAAAATGATAGTCCACTTCAATGTGTTTGGTGCTCTCATGAAAGACTGTGTTTTGAGATATATAGATTGCAGCTTTATTGTCATTGAACATTGTCAAGGGATGGTTGTAAACTTCTCCAAAATCTAGAAGGAGAGTTCGTAACCACTTCAATTCACATGTAGTTTGGGCCATTCTCCTGTACTCGGCCTCAGCACTTGATCTAGATACTACTGCTTGTTTCTTGCTCTTCCAACTCATAAGATTTCCTCCCACGAATGTACAGAACCCAGACGTGGATTTTCTGTCTCCTTTGTCATCAGCATAGCTAGCATCTGAGTAGGCTTCTATCTTGAGATGGTTGTTTATTTGGAACAAAAGTCCCTTTCCTGGAGATCCCTTAACGTATTCCAATATCTTTAGAGCAGCCTGAAGATGACATTCCCTTGGGGCTTGCATGAATTGGCTGACCTTCCCAACGACAAATATCAGGTCTTGTTACAGTTAGGTAGATGAGCTTGCCTACAAGATGACGGTATCTAGTGCTATCAGGTAGCGGTGGAGAGTTGTCACTCCAGAGTTTGTCGTCTCCTATTGCCATTGGATACTTAGCAGGTTTAGCACCAAGAAGACATGTTTCCTTCAGAAGGTCAATAGCATACTTACGTTGTGAGAGAACAACAGAACTATGCTTTCTTGAGATCTCAATACCCAAAAAGTACTTTGGAGTCCCCGTGTCTTTGGTTACAAAGTGTTGAAGGAGATGTTTCTTTGTAAGGGTGATACCTTCAATATCATTACCAGTGAGAGGGATGTCATCAATGTAAACAGCCAAAACTACCATTCCATGAGAGGTCTTGCAAATGAAGAGAGAGTGATCGGCAGAGCTGCGGTCAAATCCAATTACCTTGATTACTTCGTTAAACTTTTCAAATCAGGCACGCAGACTTTGCTTTAGACTATAGATAGCCTTCTTTAGCTTACATACACGAGTCTCCCCCATAACAACCTACCCTGGAGGTTGCTCCATGAAAACTACCTCTTGAAGATCACAATAAAGAAAGACATTCTTGACGTCCAATTGAGATAGTTGCCACCCTTTGTTTACGGCCACAGAGAAGAGGACCTTGATGGTTGAAAGACGAGCAACAGGGGAGAAGGTGTCAAAGAATTCAATGCCATATGTCTGAGTAAAACCATTGACAACCAAGCGAGCCTTATATCGGTCGACAGAGCCATCGACATGGTATTTGATCACAAAGACCCATCTACATCCAACAACATCTACCCCAAGAGGTGGAGGAACAAGGGTCTACGTATCATGGTCTTGAAGGGTGGTTATTTCTTCATTCATGGCGGCCTTCCACTGTGGGATATCAAAAGCATCCTGATAATTTGCTGGAATGACAGTATCTGAAATAGCAATAGCAAACGCCCTAGCAGCGGGGGTGAGTTAAGCATAGGTCACAACATCATGAATAGAATGTTGCGTACATGAGCGAACTCCATTTCGAAGGGAAATAGGGAGGTCTTCAGTAGTGACTGTATTAGCAGGAGAGTAATCATCGGAAAAAGATAGTGCTGGCCCAAGAGTTGGGAGAGGAGGCCCCAGAGTGGGAGGACAAACAGTAAGAGACTATGTAGATGGTGGAGTGAAAGGAGGAGGTGGTGGAGTTGGGAGAGGAGGTGTTGTTGGTGTGGATTGAATGAGAGGAGGTGTTGGAGGAGGTGTTGGATGGGTTGTAGGAGGCAGAGAGGTGGAAGAGTGAGAAAAGTATGGTATATTTTCAAAGTAGGAGACATCAGCGGAAACATATTGTTTGTGAAGAAGAGGATCATAACATCGGTAACCTTTTTGAGTGGGAGAGTAACCAACAAAGATACACTTAACTGCCCGAGGGGAGAGTTTGTCCTGACCTGGTGAAGGAGTGTGGACAAACGCAGTACAACCGAAGACTTTGAGAGGTAACAGGAAAGGTTTCAAGGTACGATATAGAAGAGAAAAAGGTGTAGAGCCTTGGAGAAGAGTGGAGGGAATGCGGTTAATGAGATAGCAGGAGACGAGGAGGGCATGACCTCAATAGTTTTTGGGCATATTCATCTGGAAGAGTAAGGTGCGAGTCATGTCAAGGAGACGACGATTCTTACATTCTACTATCCCATTTTGCTGAGAAGTTTAAGGAAAACTAGTTTGATGTATAATGCCATAATTAATGCAAAACTCAAAAAAATGATGAGAGATATATTCTTTAGTATTATCAGTGCGAATAGCTTTGATATACACTCCAAATTGAGTGGAAATTTCAATATAAAAGGTTGAGAAAATAGTAAATAGTTCAGAGCGTTCTTTTAAATGATACAACCAAGTACATCGAGAAAAGTAATCAATAAAAGTAACAAAATACAAACTACTCCCACCCATAGTCTTGGTAGGAGAAGGACCCCAGACATCAGAGTGAACTAGATCAAAGGGACGAGTCGAGCTACGACCATGCTTGGCAGGATAGGAAGCTCGATGGTGCTTTCCTAGTTGACAAGCTTCACAGTTGAGAGGAGAGGTATCATTGGCGAGGTGAAGTAGAAGTTGATACAGCAGCCGAGGTGGAGGGTGACCAAGATGGAGGTTCCATTGATGGAGAGAATCAGAGGTTGTGGAAGTAGAATGAGTAGCAAGAACGTCAAGGAAGTAGAGGCCTCCACTCTCAGTCCCAGTAGCAACTGTCTCCTTCGTGTGCAGATCCTGAAAATAACAGTTAGTCGGAGTAAATATAATAGAACATTGTAACTATTGAGATAAAACCTTGACTGATAGTAAGTTGTAAGGAAATGTAGGCACATAAAGAGTATTCTTAAGAGTGATCGTCGGAGTGACTTGAACTATTCCAGTCCCACACACATGTGAGGGAGAACCATCTACTGTTAGAACTGGGGGCAAATTCTTGTGTTCTAGTAATTGTGAGAAAAGGTGAGGGTTCCCTGTTGTTGTTTATTGGGTGTCAACTTATCACCTAGAGGGGGGGGGGGGGGGGGGGGATGAATAGGTTTTTCAAATTATATTATCCTCTTTTAGGTGTTCTTGATTTCTGGTTAGTAGATCTGAAAGTTATAAAGCATAACACAGAAAACACACAACGATGTATAGAGGTTCCTCAAGACAGGGTATCTTGAGTTTTCCTCGTTCCCTCTGCGCTACCTAGCAGTGTGCTAGGCTCGGCAAGCACCGCCAAAAACTTCAGGCCCTCAAGCCTTACAACACGGAACCGCAAGTCCCAACAGCCTAGGCTCGCAAGCCCCTACTGCCCCCGAGCCCGCAAGCTCGACACTCAGGCCCTCAAGCCCTACAACACGGACCCGCAGGTCCTAACAACCTAGGCCCGCAAGCTCCTACTGCCCCCGAGCCCGCAAGCTCGACAAATTGCACCCGCAAGTGCACTGCCATGGCCCTCAAGCCTCACAGCTCTCCAGCCCTCAAGCTAGACAAATTGGCCCGAAAGCCTTTACAAGAGATTATAGTAAGAATAACTGTTACTTCTGCCGGATGAAGATTGGCAACTTTAGCCTGATGAAGATTGGCTTCTTTAGGTTGAAGAAGATGCTTCTTGATCTGGAGATTCAGCACTGGGTCTTCTTCAACCTTCACTTCTTTTGCCTGATGTTCATCGGCAACTTATCAGTCGATGATGATGACTGATTCTTCAGAGAGCACTTGATGCTTGCTCTCTCCTTAATCTTCTTCTTCTCCGCCGAGAATACTGTTCTATTGAAGTGTAGCGGCGGGATACTTTCTTGTTCTTTTTCTCTCTAATCAGAACAACTTTTCTAGGGCATCACTGATCCCTTTTATAGGACAGATGATCCGCATAACGGTAGCATGTGATATCCTTTAATGTCAGATGCCCATTATATAAGAGCACGCGCTGATTGGACAATCAGGCGGTGGCATTAAATGCTGACAGCGCGTCCGTAACATTTGAATCTGTCTCGACGATATTTCCATCGTTACGACGTCATGGACAATATCTCGACGACAGGACTTTGTAGAACCCTTACGTTTTGATAGATCTTCAGTTATTCTTGCTTCTGCCTCTCATATTGGTATCTCGACGATACGAGATATTCTTGCTCTTCTGTATATATGATGATACGCCATCTTTGACTGTGTCGTCGTAATCACCTTGATTTCTCGACGACATGCCTTATTTACGACGATGTTCGACGCCATCAGTCATACATAGCCTTTTCAGCGACAAGGATTCTTCACGACAATGTTTGTTCTTTCTCGACGACAAGACCACTTTGGTGAAGTTGACGATACCGCGTCTTCTCTGCGTTCGACGATCTTGCCGAGTCTCAACGGTAGACGATTTTCCTTCTGAGTTTGACGATCTTGCTTCTGCGTTCGACGAACACGCCAATTCTCATTGGTCGTCGATCTTCCTTCTGAGTTTGACGATCTCCATTCTGCGTTCGACGAACACGCCAAATCTCAGCGGTCGTCGATCTTCCTTCTGAGTTCGACGATCTTCATTCTGCGTTCGACGAACTCCCTTCTGCGTTCGACGAATCTTGTTCTTCTTGACGATATATATATAGTACTTTCAGGAATAGTTAAAGTACTTGACATTTGTCGATCTCTGCAAGAATGAGCTAGATGGAGCATTAAATACATCTTGCACTTATCATTGAGCTGAGCACTTCTTCAAATCAGGAACATTGCTGGGCACTATTCCCAACAATCTCCCCCTATTTGAAGAAGTCATAACTCACTCAATGATAAATGCCATTCTCATAAAAGATTTATCATTTCAAGCAAATAAGCATGTAATGATGATATTTCAGTTAAACATGAGTGAACACAGAAATTTGGCAAATGTCACCTCATTTATAATTAGTGCCAAATGTTTTCAAAAGTTTTGACATTTCTACATTTAGCCCCCTTAAAGTATTAGCCATCTATTTCTCTGGTGCTCTCATATCAGCAGCATCCTTTGCTTTCTTGGCACTGGCCTCCGGTACCTTATCAACTTGCCTGATGAAGTACTCAAACGGTTTAGGATAATATTTTAAAGGTTCAGGAGCGTCAGCTGGAATACTTCCTGCTTGCTTATTTCTTCTGTGTTCTCTCCTTACTTCTTCTTGATCTTCATGCTTAGACCATTGTTGAGGATTGTATACATTGTACCTTTCACCTTTGTTAACTTTCACTTGCTCCCATGCTTTTAGAATGATGGTCCTGGATATAGGACTCCATCTTTCATAGTCATCCATTTTCTCCATTTCTTCCCTATACTTTCTCTTTCTCATTTTTGTTTCTTCATCCTCCAGTGCTTCCTTTTCTTTACCTTTACCACTAACATGAATATCTGTATGTTGTTCTTCAGTAGGCTCGTCATAATATAGAGGAGGGAGATTCATTGCTTCCCTGATGGTGTTTGTGGTCCAGATGGCATGATCACTACTGGCCTTTATCATTGATCTCTCCCCCTTTATTACTTCTTCAGATATCCCTCTGTGGAGATTCCCTTCGGATGCCAGTATTTTGTTCTTGAGCATGTCGAAACCTGCTTCCAAGTGATTTTTTGTTTCAAGCAGGTGACAGTCTAGATCTTTATTGTGTTGATCTAGACTTTCTTTGAGATCAGTTTTATGTTCAGCCATCCTCTTAGTGGATGCAATGTAGGCCTTTTCTATGCTGCCGACAATCAATGACTGATTAGCCCCAAGTTTAGATATACCCTTGTGAGTACGGGCAGTGAATTCGTGCAGATTTTTCACATCATTTCTTAGAGTTGCCATTTTAGCAGACAGTTCTTTTCTTAGATCATTTATAGCAACGGTGACATAACTTTCAAGCTATAATCTTTGCTCTTCCATGAGCATCTTTACCTGAGATTATAGTGGGAGCTCCACTGGACTAACCTCTGGAGGTGAACCATCTTGTTCCTCTTCTTCATCCCCTTCAATTATTGGAGATAGAGATTTTCTTATTGGTGAGTGGTTTGGCTCATTCTGCTTTTCAGGACTTTGCTGATCTTTGCTAGTTTCATCTGCAGGGTTCTCTTGGTTGTACCCTGGCATTGCTGATTCAGAATGACCAGTATCCTCAGCTCTTATGATCTTATTGATCACTTCTTCCACTTGAGTAGGGAGCTCACTGTCCTTCTCCCCCTCAGTGTCAACATTACCTTGATCTAATTCTGATGTTGTCCTTGATCCCTGACTTGGAGCAGAGGTCTGGAGGACGACGTTCCTTGTCTCTACAGCTGACTCAGAGTCATATGGAGGTTAGAAGTTGCCTGACTCACTTTCTTCAGACGAGCTTCCTACCTTCCTTTTCACATCTTCTGCAATCTTGGATTTCTTGGGAGGCCTAGTCAGAACTTTTTCCCATCTTTCTAGTATTCTGATATCCATCCTTTTCATGTGATGGATTTTTACTCCATACTTTTTGTTAAAACTTTCAGGGTAGGAAAGCAGAAAGTATAGTGATAGAATTCTTCCTAGATTTGGTGCTTGAAAGCTTTCTTGTATTCTCTTGAAGATTTGCTGACCCCAGTTGGTCCTTTTACTTAGGATTATCCTTGCCATTAACTCGAACATGGCCTTGGATATCCTATCATGTGACCCCACCTTGTAGAGGAGGGATTTTCCCACAATGTCTGCCAACAGCTTTCCTTGTTGATTTAAGGTTTTCCTTTCCAGAGATCCATATGTTTTGTTCGAGTGGCCGCACCAAGCCAGAGCCTTGATAAGATCTTCCTGAGTAATCGTTTCGTCTTCCTCCCCCTTAGTAAAGGCTGGCAACTGAAGAGCTCTGTTCAATATTTTGGGATCACCTTAACCTTTATCCCGTTAATTTCGCTGTTCACAGACGTTCCCTTAGAGCCACCCTTGGCATTTGAGTAGAACTCCAGCACTTCTCTTCTTAATATTACTGTTGGCTCAGAGAGGGAGAATTCCAGACTGATGGTCTCGAGCAGCTTAATGGTGCCATTGATTTCTTCTGAACCTTCTGAGAATCCATTCCTCACCACTTCACTTCCTTCGAATAGAAGATCTTCCTTCTTTGGCGCCATTTTTTGCTTGACCCCGGAGGATTTCAGCACAGTCGAATCGTTCACTCTTAGATGGCGTGGAGAACATGACGACTTTTTAGGGCTAATGTAGAGAGCGTTTTAACCTTAAGACATTTGACCTTATTTATAGTGTCCGAGTTGGAAGTTGAAGTGTCATTTGTTAAATGTCTGACTAATTCGAGTTTAGCTGTAATGATTGAGCTTAGACCTAATTAAGAGTCCGCTGATGATTGGATATCATCGTGATGCAGATCTTTCGACGATACCAATCATCATTCCGATGATATGGTTTTTGAAAATTACTTTTACAATACTAGATGAAGATGAGTTTATGTGTTAAACATTAACATGGTTACCTTCACCTTGGCCTCTAAGTCTCCTTGAGCTAGTGGCTCCCCCTCGATAGAATGTCCACTTATCTTTACTTCTAGCTCCCCCTAGATTAGTGCACCTTGGTATGTGGTAAGTTTTTCTTAGTCCAGAGCTGAGCCTGGAGCACTTATTGTCCATTTGCCTTGTTTGCTTTTTACTGGCTAAATGGACTACCCTGCAAGATAGATTTAATATCCCTTATGAACCTAAGGTGACTTGGGTCCTAGGTTCTTGTTAGCATAATAGGGAATCCCTCTACTCACCGCAGCTCTTCCAGGAGGTCTCTCCTTTGCATTAAGAACACTAGGGTTGTGCCAACAGTCGATGGCAAAGTGTCCCACTTTGCCACAGCACCAACATTCATGGATGTTGTACCTTCTTTTCTGAACAATTTTTGAAGTCTGTTCAGTAGAGAAGGCAGCAACATTCTTCCTATCTCTCTCAGCCAAGAGCTGACTAGCTGTTATAGTATCATTGTTTCTTCTTGATTTTATCTGTTTGTCAGCAACAGATGTCAGCTTGGTAGCTGACAGGGTGTTGATGGCGTCAGATATGTTCAAGTGAGAATTGATCATACTCGGGCTACTAGTCTGCTTCTTATCTGGAAGGGATAGAGAAAATGTTGCACCTTTATCCTTGAGAGTGGGGGCTGGGACACCAAATACAAATGGTCCATGATGGGCCATTTGAATTTCCTCATGGGGAGCCTTTAATGCACTCATCCCCATGCCCTTTCTCTTTCCATAGTCAGGAGCATTTTCATGACTAGGGAAGCTTCCATTCATCCAGTGACCATGGACACTGTCCTGATCATACCTATTTGAGGGAAGCACTACCTTCTGAAAGGTGGTGTGAGGCTTTGCTTTAGTTTTGCCCCTTTCTACATTCCCAGCATATGTTGCCCCTTCCTTGTAACCTAACCCCCTCCTATTTTTATAGGATGAGAAGGTGTCAATGATGGGCAGAACAGTTTTGGGCTTAGAGAATTGAGTTAACCCCCTCATCATAAAGTTTGTCTATGATTTTCTTGAGCTCATGTGGATTGGTGTCCTTACAGTAGGACATACCCAGTTCCCTACTGACTCAACCTTATAAGGCTTGAGTGATTCTAGCTCCCTAGCTTGTTTCTTAACAAGCCTATTGCATGATGAGCAGTCTTCTGCATCATCTTCAGAAGATAAACAATTTTCTGATGCACTCTTGGTCTTCTTAAATGAAGCAGGTAGTAAAGGTGTGTGAGTGGTGCATACCTGATCATGATGTGATTCATCATGATCTTCTTCATCTGATAGAGCCATCAATCCATGAACCTCTTCATCCTCAGAATCACAGTCTGTAGGAGACAGGGGTGCTCTTATCCTTTCTCCTGCTCCAGAGCATTCATCATCTTCTGATTCACTGTCTGAAGTAGTCAGTGGTGGTCTGATTCATACCTCTTCATGAGAGGTCTCTTCTTCAACATCTTCCTCTGACCCTTCCATGATGACTTCTAAGAAGTCCCACATGTACTTTGCTGTTATTCAACGACTCAACTTCTGGTGCGTTGCCAGATCTACTGCACCTGCTAGAATGCTTCTAGCTTCTTTGGCCAAGCTGGCAAGAAGAGTCTCATCTTTTAACATCGTCATGGAGGGACCTTTTTGAATAATCAAAAATATTCTTGGATCCATTGCCTCCATGAATATTCTTGCTCTAACTTTCCAAATGGCAAAGTTCTCCCTGGAGCAGATAGCTATTCTTGACTCCATAGATATGATACTTAGACACCCAATAGCAGATCTGTTCAAGCTGTTAAGCTTTTCTTTGAATAACCTCGCTTTGATGCCACTTGTTGTTTATTGGGTGTCAACTTACCACCTAGAGGGAGGGGGGGGGGGGGGGGGGGGGGGGGGGAATAGGTTTTTCAAATTATATTATCCCCTTTTAGGTGTTCTTGATTTCTGGTTAGTAGATCTGAAAGTTATAAACCATAACACAGAAAACACACAACGATAAATAGAGGTTCCTCAAGACATGGTGTCTTGAGTAGTCCTCTTTCCCTCTGCGCCTACCTAGTAGTGTGCAAGGCTCGGCAGGCACCGCCAAAAACTTCAGGCCCTCAAGCCTTACAACACGGACCCGCAAGTCCCAACAGCCTAGGCCCGCAAGCCCTTACTGCCCCCGAGCCCGCAAGCTCGACACACAGGCCCTCAAGCCCTACAACACGGACCCGCAAGTACCAACAACCTAGGCCCGTAAGCCCCTACTGTAACGCCCCTGATTTTCGACGATTATTTTAATTGTTTTAATTGTCGTAATAATGACGAAAGGGCATTACGCTAATGCAGAGTTAAAGACGCATCGCTGTTAGTGCGTTCTCGTGTCCGTTTGGTCAAGCCGACAAAATTTTGAAAATTTACCGAAATTGGAAAATTTTACGATAGAAAATTAAGTTGTTTAATTTTAGACTTGCCCGTCAAGTTTCGTCGCGATCCGATCGTTTTTGGAGTCTCGGTGCGCGTTTGAAGTTTTGTATGGTTTACGTTTAGCATAAACATCGGCCATTTTATCTCGAGAACGGCACGTCGGATTTTGATTTTGTCTTCACCGTTGGATTCGTAGCGCCGCTGTTCACCTTAGGCGAAAGTTTCGTTAGGTTTGGAGTTCGTTTAATTTTTAGTGATTATATAATAATAATAATATTAATATTATTATAAAATAATCTTACATTTATATTTATAACAAAACCCCCTTCCCCAGCCATTCTTTTTCATTCGCTCCTTCCCGATAACCCCCCAACCCTCCCGTGAAGCCGGCGAGTCACGAAGCTAGGGTTTGCGTCGGATCGGTGTCGAGCGGCGCCGGAGCTGTCGGAGAAGGTGGGATCGCGGTCGTCGGGGCTGGTCTTCGTCGTCGGGGCTAAGGATCCGGGCGGCTCCTTCCGTGCTCGTTGCGATCCGGCGGGTCGCCGTTGTTGAGGCAAGAAAACTCTTCCTCCTCCTCCCCTTCATCTCTTTTCTGTCTCTTTACCGATCATGGCCCTGATTTGGAGCGTATGCTATCAGCTTTCCTAGTTCCGGTTACCTGATTCTTGGGTGCTTATGTTGGCATTTTTTTACCTAGTTCCTGTTAACAGATTTTTTTTGGGGTTATGCTAGCAGTTATTTTTTTTTGTTTCCTTTTCCTAGTTCCTGTTAGCCTATTTATTTTGGAGAATTATACTAGTAGCTTTCCTAGCTCATGCTATCAAAAAAATTCTGGATGTTATGTTAGCAAAATTCCCAGATTATGTTGTCAGGTCTATTTTGGAATTTTGGTAGCAAATTCCCTAGCTTTTGTTATCAAAACTTCTTGGTTTATGCTATCAAATCCCGAGCTGGTCTTAGCTAATTTGGGGTATGTATATATAGATGTGCTAGCAGAATTTCGGAATCTATGCTATTGAATCCTGGACTCCTGTCTTGGTGGGGTTGCTTGCTTGGTTCATTTTGCCGTTTCTAATCATTCTCGGCTAAAACCTGCACTTGTCAGTCTCTGCACTCGTCGTTTGTTGGAAATTTGAGATGGTTAGTTGTTGTCTCTTTGTGATGTTTTTTGGTTTGGGGAGGGGATTTCTTGTTGGTAGCACTTTGTGCTGTTTCTATTTTGATTCCTCTTTCCAGTTGAAAATTGTTGTTGAGATCTGGGCCAAGCTTTGTGGTCATCTATGAGGCTTTGGTTTGGCCGACCGGCTGTTATTTCCCTTAAATTTTGGGTATTGTTGCATGAAATTGAGTGTGATGGTTGGCTGGTAGATCTGATTTTCATTTGTATGTCTAAGAATGATATCTTACATTAAAGTGGTTGTTATATTCATGATGTTTAGGGGAGTATTGTTGAGAAATTGTTGAGCCGGTTGCTTTGTATTGCCCTTACCCCTTACCACTTCAGTGTTGCTGCTGTGTTTCCTTGAAGCTGGCCAACCAGATTTACTCCTACATTTTATTTCCTTGATGTGTTGATGATTACCTTATGCCACTTTGGGTTCACTTGTAGTCTCATAATTCATATTTTTCTTCTCCTTTGACAACCCTTAATAAAGAGTCTTCAGTCACCCCTATAGATCAACGTCAACACTCTAACTGTGATGCAACCCCGCTAAGATATGTTCATTAATAATATGAATATATTTCCAACTGGTTAGCGGCAGTTGTGTTTCACCTTTTTGGGTCTTGTTCGGTGTTCTAGGTTCTTGATCCCTGCTGTCATCCCCCTTAGAACCTGGGTAGCTTCTATGCCTGTTTGGTTATGCTACCAGGTAGTCTGATAAGATTTCACTAGGTATAGAAAGGTTCACTCACCCTATGATTGTGCAACTATTTCTTCTTCTATGAAGTTCCCCGTCGACTTTGAAGTGAAGTCTCCTAGTCATCTTTGAAATCAGTCCTCCTCGTCGACTTGATATAAGTCTTCTCCCGTCGGCTCCTGTTGAGTCCCCTATCAATTTCATTGCTCATTCCGAATTGTTTCCTCATATATCTATATGTTCTTCTGCCGGGTGTTCCCGGGTATCTTAAACGTTGTTATCAAACCTTTTAAGTCCCCTTGGCTGAGAATCTTGATAAAGCTATGCTCTATCCTTGAGTTGCCCTATATTTGGTCAGTGTTCATTTGTGATGCTTGTCGTGCCTTATTCATCGTACTATTATGAGAAATTTGTTGGGAGTCAAGTTTGGACTCACCAAGCCTTTTCTTTTGACCTTTGAGTGTTGTACTGGTGTTTGGCCTTTGTGTTAAGTTACCTTCGTCTTGTTTCGACACCAAGCCTTGTAGGGTGTCGTCTTGTTAAAATCATCGACCTTGTTGTAAGTTAAATATTAATCTATTGATTTATTTCTGAATCCGGTGTTTCCTGATTCTCTCGTTTTGAAATATGGCTAAACCATTTGTTATCATGTTCTCCTGGTCTGACAGTCCTTCTGGTGTTCCGTTGGATTTATGAGCTAAGTATGCTTGTTGCCTAATTTCCCGGGATAGTTTCGGTGAGTGGTTCTTGATCTCCATGATCTTCGTAGTCCAATGTTCTGAGTGTTCTCAGGTGTCCCACACTGAGGTTGGTTTATATACTTATACATATACATATACCTATATATATGATTGTGCACCCCTGCTACAGGTGCTAAGTGTGAGTCTGTTGAGCGTGTGAGCTTAAAGTCACCGCCACAGTGCCTCTTTTGGACTGTTGGTTTGGGTGGATTGGAGTCACCGCCACAACACTCCTGATGTGTTTTTTGGGTGGCAGTGGATGAAGGACCACCACCCGGTTTTGGGCAAAGGGCGTTGGTGGAAGATACTACCGTCGAAGTGCCTTCTTTTGGGGGACGCTTTTCCCTCGAGCTGATCAGTCTCAAGTTTTATTAAGCTTATATGCTTATGTATGGTATTATGATATATTATATGTATAATCATCACCTCTGAGTCACAGGGACGGACACGTGGTTGGCCATGATTGCTTTGGCTATTACCTTTCAGTGCAGGTTTTTCTTTTCCTCCTACCGAGTGCACTCGTTTGTGCTGGCTCGTGTTGTGGTTAGATTATTGATGTTTACCTGCTTAGTTCTTCTTTCTGTACTCCTTTATTACTAATTGCTGCTAATCTTGGTTTTCTTGCACCCTTTTGGGCTGAGGCATTCTTTTCTTATGAATGTCTCAGGTTCAGGTTTTTAGCTGCCGCAGGAGTTTTAGCGGCGTCGTTTAGCTGTCCTGTAGAGGCCCTTCCTCTCTAGTAGGTAAGGGGCAGTTCCTTTGGTTGTTTTTCCTTCTTTCCTGCGGGTTCGTGTCAGTTGTTGACGCCCGTATGAATCTCTTCTTGAGCTAGTTTACTTGCTAGTTGTTTTGCTGTTACTTTCAGGTTGTTTACCTACTTGCTCTCTGGGAAGCTTTATGCTAGGATGCATTAGTTACTTCTTGGTATAGAAATGTCATTCTTGCATATCATGGTTTTAAATAAATGTCACGTACTTTGAAGATCGTAGAAAATCTTTTCTTACTATACTAAACCTAGATATATGCATATCATTTCTGGGATGTTCATCTTCATGCTCATGTAGGCTAAAAACAAACCTATTTTCCGCTGCGTATATATAGTTTTCTACTTGTGGACTAGATGATCCACTGGACCGAGGGACGCGGTCTTAAGTTAAAATGAAAATTTCTCTTTTAATATAAACACATATATGTTTTTTTTATAAATTTATCGTAAGGAGTGTTTGCCTGAGCGTCTGTAGCCGTCTCCTGCAGGCGTGGCATCATGACGCGTATTTTCCCCTTGCTCTGATAATATGTATTATATTCTTGGGAAAATGCGGGTTGTGACAGTTGGTATCAGAGGGAGGTTAGCCGGGTTGCTGGGATAGTCTGGTTGGCCCGGTTAACCGCCTGGTGAGAATCGTCATTCATTGCATACACGCACCGAAGGGTCATCAGTATGTCTTGGCTGAAGCATGAACACTACACTCATAGCATGATAAGAAGTATACGGGGCATATTATGTAGTATGGGATGCATAATATGTGTTTGTATATGGATCCTCATAGGTGACAACATACGACTGTTATGTAGTATGGGATGCATAACGTAGGTCGCATGTGTGTCCATTAGATTTTCTTTTTCGTTGCATGCGATAATATGTAGTATGGGATGCATAAGATCGCATGTGTACGCCTCTCATAGCATGCATTAAGGCCTTTTTAGATTGCATAGCACTGCATATACATCATAACATAGCATTAGCACACGTGCCAAGCTAAAGACATACATGATGACGCTCGTACACACATGATTTGGAATAAAATTTGGCATTCATGCATTATTTTATATGCACATAAGTTGATAGGATGATGGTGTATCATCCTAAGTTTAGCATAACATCATTTCATAAATTCCCAGAGCAAGGTAAAAGCAAGAGCAAGTATCTACTCTTTTTCGATCTGTATCGAGTTAGGAAATTCTAGTTCCTAGCTGTTGCGTCTTAAGCTAAGTGTAGTGATGTGTTCGTTCGTAATTGCAGTCGATGACTCCAGAGCGTCGTGCGTCGGAGTCGGCTCTCCGGCTAGAGGGTGAACCCTTAGGTGCGCTTAGTGAGGCGGTTACTAAGGAGTTGCGTCAGAGTATCGAGGCGTTGTTAAGGCAAATGGTTGTGATACAAGCGCAGTTTTTTCTGCCCAAGTGTTTTCAAGTTAAGGTTTTGACCTAGTTTATTCGTTGGCTTGCAGATGTGGATTTAGATTTTTGTTATCACAATTATATGCGAGTTAAGGTAAAGGATGTTGAACGTGCCTTCTTTTCGATTTGAGTTTTACTCGATGTTTTGGCTATAGAGCTTCGCAGGCAGTCATCGTTAGGTTGTTGATCGTTTAGTTGATCCCCTTAGTGCTATATTCCCTTCTAAGTGGTTTTTATCGCTTAGGTTGATTTGGAAGTGTTGGATTTAGAAGACCTTGTCGTGAATTTTGATCATGGTTTGGGTGTTCTGTTCTGACATAGACAAGGATTGTGCTTGCGAATGGTTCATGGAATTTAAAATTTTATAGGAAGAATTACCCTACACTCATCATTAGTGTTTTAGTGTAGTAGCTGGCAGAGAGAATTTCATTGGCAACTGTTGGAAGCAATATTATTGTTGACCAGCTTAGTGTTGGGAGAGCCTTTCATAAATTGGAATTGCGTTTCATTCGGGGTTAAGTCTAATGCAAAGATTTTCCGGACTTCTCTGAGAAAAAAAAATTTTGATCATGTAGAATTTTAGAAGTAAATATTGTATTCCCGCTATTGGAAATATTCGGGCAAGGATTTGTGGTGAAGCGTAAAGTTCTAGCATGCCTACCATTTGGATTCCAAAAGAAATGTGATGTGGTTTAGAGAGATGGGTCGGTGTTTGGAAGTACTAGATGGCGTGACAAGGTTTGTATCTGAATGTTGTGCTTGCCGGCGATTTGAGGCAGATTTTGGAAGCTTTGGTGGATTTGAGTGTCGCGGTTTTGCTTATCCGTGAGGAGCTACTGTTGGCTCAGATGCGTTATGAGAAATTTGCAATTGGCAGAATGCTAATTTAGAGCTCGTAGTTGGGGGCATGGTTTTCTAGATAGTTTCTCTGACGCCAGAGTGAGTGCATCAGAGTGTCTGTTGTTAGGCTGTATTTGCATGCTTCTTTCCCTGGTTTTCACGATGTGTTTCACGTGAGCCAGTGGTGAAAGTTTGTGCTTTTGTTTGTCATGCCCCTAGCTCAGTGCCTCTATTGCAGCCTAATCCTTCCTTTGTCAAGACGTTTGTCTGTATTCTGGGGACGTAAGAGTCAATGATGAGTGAGGATCTTATCCTCAGCTGTTCTCCTAGGCCTCTTCGGGTAGCGTTCCTATCCATCGAATCTCAGTCTATCTTTCCTAGCCTCTAGATTCGTTTTGCGTTCTAAGTTTCGGGACGAAACTTCTTTTTAGGGGGAGTGACTGTAACGCCCCTGATTTTCGACGATTATTTTAATTGTTTTAATTGTCGTAAAATAATGACGAAAGGGCATTACGCTAGTGCAGAGTTAAAGACGCATCGCTGTTAGTGCGTTCTCGTGTCCGTTTGGTCAAGCCGACAAAATTTTGAAAATTTACCGAAATTGGAAAATTTTACGATAGGAAATTAAGTTGTTTAATTTTAGACTTGCCCGTCAAGTTTCGTCGCGATCCGATCGTTTTTGGAGTCTCGGTGCGCGTTTGAAGTTTTGTATGGTTTACGTTTAGCGTAAACATCGGCCATTTTATCTCGAGAACGGCACGTCGGATTTTGATTTTGTCTTCACCGTTGGATTCGTAGCGCCGCTGTTCACCTTAGGCGAAAGTTTCGTTAGGTTTGGAGTTCGTTTAATTTTTAGTGATTATATAATAATAATAATATTAATATTATTATAAAATAATCTTACATTTATATTTATAACAAAACCCCCTTCCCCAGCCATTCTTTTTCATTCGCTCCTTCCCGATAACCCCCCAACCCTCCTGTGAAGCCGGCGAGTCGCAAAGCTAGGGTTTGCGTCGGATCGGTGTCGAGCGGCGCCGGAGCTTTCGGAGGAGGTGGGATCGCGGTCGTCGGGGCTGGTCTTCGTCGTCGGGGCTAAGGATCCGGGCGGCTCCTTCCGTGCTCGTCGCAATCCGGCGGGTCGCCATTGTTGAGGCAAGAAAACTCTTCCTCCTCCTCCCCTTCATCTCTTTTCTGTCTCTTTACCGATCATGGCCCTGATTTGGAGCGTATGCTAGCAGCTTTCCTAGTTCCGGTTACCTGATTTTTGGGTGCTTATGTTGGCATTTTTTTACCTAGTTCCTGTTAACAGATTTTTTTGGGGTTATGCTAGCAGTTTTTTTTTGTTTCCTTTTCCTAGTTCCTGTTAGCCTATTTATTTTGGATAATTATACTAGTAGCTTTCCTAGCTCATGCTATCAAAAAAATTCTGGATGTTATGTTAGCAAAATTCCCAGATTATGTTGTCAGGTCTATTTTGGAATTTTGGTAGCAAATTCCCTAGCTTTTGTTATCAAAACTTCCTGGTTTATGCTATCAAATCCCGAGCTGGTCTTAGCTAATTTGGGGTATGTATATATAGATGTGCTAGCAGAATTTCGGAATCTATGCTATTGAATCCTGGACTCCTGTCTTGGTGGGGTTGCTTGCTTGGTTCATTTTGCCGTTTCTAATCATTCTCGGCTAAAACCTGCACTTGTCAGTCTCTGCACTCGTCTTTTGTTGGAAATTTGAGATGGTTAGTTGTTGTCTCTTTGTGATGTTTTTTGGTTTGGGGAGGGGATTTCTTGTTGGTAGCACTTTGTGCTGTTTCTATTTTGATTCCTCTTTCCAGTTGAAAATTGTTGTTGAGATCTGGGCCAAGCTTTGTGGTCATCTATGAGGCTTTGGTTTGGCCGACCGGTTGTTATTTCCCTTAAATTTTGGGTATTGTTGCATGAAATTGAGTGTGATGGTTGGCTGGTAGATCTGATTTTCATTTGTATTTCTAAGAATGATATCTTACATTAAAGTGGTTGTTATATTCATGATGTTTAGGGGAGTATTGTTGAGAAATTGTTGAGCCGGTTGCTTTGTATTGCCCTTACCCCTTACCACTTCAGTGTTGCTGCTGTGTTTCCTTGAAGCTGGCCAACCAGATTTACTCCTACATTTTATTTCCTTGTTGTGTTGATGATTACCTTATGCCACTTTGGGTTCACTTGTAGTCTCATAATTCATATTTTTCTTCTCCTTTGACAACCCTTAATAAAGAGTCTTCAGTCACCCCTATAGATCAACGTCAACACTCTAACTGTGATGCAACCCCGCTAAGATATGTTCATTAATAATATGAATATATTTCCAACTGGTTAGCGGCAGTTGTGTTTCACCTTTTTGGGTCTTGTTCGGTGTTCTAGGTTCTTGATCCCTGATGTCATCCCCCTTGGAACCTGGGTAGCTTCTATGCCTGTTTGGTTACGCTACCAGGTAGTCTGATAAGATTTCCCTAGGTTTAGAAAGGTTCACTCACCCTATGATTGTGCAACTATTTCTTCTTCTATGAAGTTCCCCGTCGACTTTGAAGTGAAGTCTCCTAGTCATCTTTGAAATCAGTCCTCCTCATCGACTTGATATAAGTCTTCTCCCGTCGGCTCCTGTTGAGTCTCCTGTCAATTTCATCGCTCATTCCGAATTGTTTCCTCATATATCTATATGTTCTTCTGCCGGGTGTTCCCAGGTATCTTAAACGTTGTTATCAAACCTTTTAAGTCCCCTTGGCTGAGAATCTTGATAAAGCTATGCTCTATCCTTGAGTTGCCCTATATTTGGTCAGTGTTCATTTGTGGTGCTTGTCGTGCCTTATTCATCATACTATTATGAGAAATTTGTTGGGAGTCAAGTTTGGACTCACCAAGCGTTTTCTTTTGACCTTTGAGTGTTGTACTGGTGTTTGGCCTTTGTGTTAAGTTACCTTCATCTTGTTTCGACACCAAGCCTTGTAGGGTGTCGTCTTGTTAAAATCATCGACCTTGTTGTAAGTTAAATATTAATCTATTGATTTATTTCCGAATCCGGTGTTTCCTGATTCTCTCGTTTTGAAATATGGCTAAACCATTTGTTATCATGTTCTCCTGGTCTGACACTCCTCCTGGTGTTCCGTTGGATTTATGAGCTAAGTATGCTTGTTGCCTAATTTCCCGGGATAGTTTCGGTGAGTGGTTCTTGATCTCCATGATCTTCGTAGTCCAATGTTCTGAGTGTTCTCAGGTGTCCCACACTGAGGTTGGTTTATATACTTATACATATACATATACCTATATATATGATTGTGCACCCCTGCTACAGGTGCTAAGTGTGAGTCTATTGAGCGTGTGAGCTTAAAGTCATCGCCACAGTGCCTCTTTTGGACTGTTGGTTTGGGTGGATTGGAGTCACCGCCGCAGCACTCCTGATGTGTTTTTTGGGTGGCAGTGGATGAAGGACCACCACCCGGTTTTGGGCAAAGGGCGTTGGTGGAAGATACTACCGTCGAAGTGCCTTCTTTTGGGGGACGCTTTTCCCTCGAGCTGATCAGTCTCAAGTTTTATTAAGCTTATATGCTTATGTATGGTATTATGATATATTATATGTATAATCATCACCTCTGAGTCACAGGGACGGACACGTGGTTGGCCATGATTGCTTTGGCTATTACCTTTCAGTGCAGGCTTTTATTTTCCTCCTACCGAGTGCACTCGTTTGTGCTGGCTCGTGTTGTGGTTAGATTATTGATGTTTACCTGCTTAGTTCTTCTTTCTGTACTCCTTTATTACTAATTGCTGCTAATCTTGGTTTTCTTGCACCCTTTTGGGCTGAGGCATTCTTTTCTTATGAATGTCTCAGGTTCAGGTTTTTAGCTGCCGCAGGAGTTTTAGCGGCGTCGTTTAGCTGTCCTGTAGAGGCCCTTCCTCTCTAGTAGGTAAGGGGCAGTTCCTTTGGTTGTTTTTCCTTCTTTCCTGCGGGTTCGTGTCAGTTGTTGACGCCCGTATGAATCTCTTCTTGAGCTAGTTTACTTGCTAGTTGTTTTGCTGTTACTTTCAGGTTGTTTACCTACTTGCTCTCTGGGAAGCTTTATGCTAGGATGCATTAGTTACTTCTTGGTATAGAAATGTCATTCTTGCATATCATGGTTTTAAATAAATGTCACGTACTTTGAAGATCGTAGAAAATCTTTTCTTACTATACTAAACCTAGATATATGCATATCATTTCTGGGATGTTCATCTTCATGCTCATGTAGGCTAAAAACAAACCTATTTTCCGCTGCATATATATAGTTTTCTACTTGTGGACTAGATGATCCACTGGACCGAGGGACGCGGTCTTAAGTTAAAATGAAAATTTCTCTTTTAATATAAACACATATATGTTTTTTTTATAAATTTATCGTAAGGAGTGTTTTCCTGAGCGTCTGTAGCCGTCTCCTGCAGGCGTGGCATCATGACGCGTATTTTCCCCTTGCTCTGATAATATGTATTATATTCTTGGGAAAATGCGGGTTGTGACACCTACTGCCCCCAAGCCCGCAAGCTCGACAAATCGCACCCGCAAGTACACTCCCCAGGCCCTCAAGACTCACACCTCTCCAGCCCTCAAGCTAGACAAATAGGCCCGCAAGCCTTTACAAGAGATTACCGTAAGAATAACTGTTACTTCTGCTGGATGAAGATTGGCAACTTTAGCCTGATGAAGATTGGCTTCTTTAGGTTGAAGAAGATGCTTCTTGATCTGGAGATTCAACACTCGGTCTTCTTCAGCCTTCACTTCTTTTGCCTGATGTTGATCGGCAACTTATCAGTCGATGATGATGACTGATTCTTCAGAGAGCACTTGATGCTTGCTCTCTCCTTAATCTTCTTCTTCTCCACCGAGAATACTGTTCTATTGAAGTGTAGCGACGGGATACTTTCTCATTCTTTTTCTCTCTAATCAGAACAACTTTTCTAGGGCATCACTGATCCCTTTTATAGGACAGATGAGCCGCATAACGGTAACATGTGATGTCCTTTAATGTCAGACGCCCATTCTATAAGAGCACACGCTGATTGGACAATCAGGCGGCGACATTAAATGCTGACAGCGCGTCCATAACATTTGAATCTGTCTCGACGATATTTCCATCGTTACAACGTCATGGACAATATCTCGACGACAGGACTTTGTCGAACCCTTACGTTTTGATAGGTCTTCAGTTATTCTTGCTTCTTCCTCTCATATTGGTATCTCGACGATACGAGATATTCTTGCTCTTCTGTATATACGATGATACGCCATCTTTGACTGTGTCGTCGTAATCACCTTGATTTCTCGACGACATGCCTTCTTTACGACAATGTTCGAGGCCATCAGTCATACTTAGTCTTTTCAGCGACAAGGCTTCTTCACAATGATGTTTGTTCTTTCTCGACGACAAGGCCACTTTGGTGAAGTCGAAGATACCGCGTCTTATCTGCGTTCGACGATCTTGCCGAGTCTCAGCGGTCGACGATCTTCCTTTTGAGTTCGACAATCTTGCTTTTGCGTTCGACGAACACGCCAATTCTCAGCGGTCATCAATCTTCCTTCTGAGTTCGACGATCTCCATTCTGCGTTCGACGAACACGCCAAATCTCAGCAGTCGTCAATCTTCCTTCTGAGTTTGATGATCTTCATTCTGCGTTCGACGAACTCCCTTCTGCGTTCGTCAAATATGGTTCTTCTTGACGATATATATATATAGTACTTTCAGGAATAGTTAAAGTTCTTGACATTTGTCGATCTCTGCAAGCATGAGCTAGATGGAGCATTAAATACAGCTTGCACTTATCATTGAGCTGAGCATTTCTTCAAATCAGGAACATTGTTGGGCACTGTTCCCAACACCTGTCATATGATTTGTTGCTCCAGAATCAATAAGCCACTTACCTTCAGTAACCACGTGCACGCTACCTAAGGATGTAGCAACAGAAGCAGACGGTTGTGTAGTACCAGGATGAGAAGTCGCAGCCGCGAGGCGAAGGTGAGGATGCTTGAGATAGCAGCGGTCAATAGTGTGACCCTTCTGACCACAATGAGAACAGATGTACCGAGGAGGTCCGCGGCCACCAATAGATCCGCCACGGCCTTCGGGGTGACCACGTTCAGCCCGGTGAGTAAAGCTCTCTAGAGGAGGAGGAGAGGATAACAAGGGTCATTGGAGAAGGGAAGTAACGGCAGAAACCCGAGCAGCGGTGGCATCAAGGGTTGGAGAGTCAGCTTCCCCAAGAATTTGTTGTCGGATTATATCATAGGACTCAGGAAGACGGAGAAGGTAACACAGAACTAGGAGCTCCTGGAAGTGTTTATGCTGCTCTGTAAGATCAGCAGAGAAGGGACGATTCTGAAGGAGTTCATCCCCAAGGGCCTGAACCTCTTGATATGCTGTGGTAGGATCCATGGTTGGGCGGGCAAAGAGATCAGCATACAAGGTGTAGATGCGAGAGGTTTTGGCACGTTTTGAGTAAAGGGCATCAAGATGGTTCCAAGCTGCTTTGACGGTCTCATCATGACGAATGATAGGAAGACACTCATCAGATAGACTGTTAGCAAGCCAGGTGCAGACCAGAGCATCGCTAGCATCCCAATCATCAAAGGTAGCCGACTCTTTGAGAGGAGGATCATCGGTGAGATGATGTCGTTTGCGTTGAGAGCGTAAGAGGAAGGTGAAGGAGATGCTCCAATCAGGATAATTAGAGACAGTGAGCTTGGAGGAGGTGCCAAGATTGCCAGAAGTAGAGATAGAGGTAGTAGAGGTTGGAGTAGCCACAGGGGTGGAGGTGAGAACATTCTCAGACGGGGTACCCATAAGAAGAGATCGGCAGGGCGAAAAGCAAATCGCGCGGACTCACGGCCAGAAGGCCGAAAAACAAGGGAGATCACGCAGTCTGGAGGAAGAGAGACCGGCCGAAGAGAGATAGCTCACAACACAAGGATCGTCGCAAGCTTTGATACCATGTGAAAACTTAAAAATAATAGAATTTTTATTTCCAAAAATCTGAGTATTACAATAGTATTGCCTCCTTTATATAGACTAGGTGGGAAAGAGGAAAAACCAAATATATAATGTGAGACTAAATACAAATACAATACATAAAGAGAGCTTGGCAGTGAGGGAGAACGAGACCGCAACGACCTTTGCGGTCTGGAGAGAAGACTGGCGGTCACACGACAGGAGGAAGGTCGTGTAACAGAGAAGGCCAGCAGATCGAGAGACCGCTCTGGCGAATGCTCCCCCGTAAAGGAGATGCCGGGGGTACCAGACTGCTTCTCTTCACATGAAGTGATCTAGTATTCCTGAGGAGAGACATCGGTCTGATTCACGGAGACCGCACAGACCGCGGTTATCCGACTATTATTTGATTGAGCTGGGGACCGCTGATATTCATACAACTCGATCACGCACTTCTGAGGAGAAGGCGATGTCTGATGCTGGGAGATGACACAGACCGCGGTTATCAGATCGTTATTTGATGGAGCTGGAGACCACTGATCTTCATATGCGCGATCTCGCACAACTGAGGAAAAGTCGCGGTCTAATTCTGGGAGACCGCTCAGACCGCTGACACGAGACCGCTCGGCTTCAACTCTTTGAGACCGCATGGCTTCAACAACCGAGAATAATGGCGTCTCATGATCTCGCTTCTACTAGTGAGAAAAACATTTATATAAATGAAAAATCTTTGGCACCACCTTTATTTGAAGGCAAAAATTATAAAGGGTCGAAAATATTAATGAAATCTTTTTTTAACAAATATGATATCAAAATTTGGAATAGGGCAATAATAAGACTAGCGGATGAATCAAATAAACAGGAATGTCATTTAAATGCGAAGGATATGAATACTTTATTTTGCGCTCTATCTAAAGATATTTCCCAATTGATTTATTGTTTTACTAATTTTTAGTTATTGGGTGTCAACTTATCACCTAGAGGGGGGGGGGGGGGGTGAATAGGTATTTCAAATTGTTTTGTTCCCCTTTTTGGTGTTCTTGATTTTTGGTTAATAGATTTAGAGATTAAAAACACTACAAAGATAACACACAAGAATTTGTAGAGGTTCCTCAAGACAGGGTGTCATGAGTAGTCCTCTGTCCCTCTGCGCCTACCTAGCAGTGTACTAGGCTCGACAAACTCCGTCAATGTCTCCGGCCCGCAAGCCTTAAAACTCGGACCCGCAAGCCCCTACTGCACTCAAGCCCGAAAGCTCGACACTCAGGCCCTCAAGCCCTACACAGCACAGACACGCAAGTCTTGCCCATAGGACACGCAAGTCCCTATAGCCTAGGCCCGCTAGCCCCTCACTGCATCCAAGCCCGCAATCTCGACGCGGTTGGACCCGCAAGTCCTCTGCCCTAGCCCTCAAGCATCAGAGATCTCAAGTTCTCAAGCTCGACAAGGTTGGACCCGCAAGTCCTCTGCCCTGGCCCTCAAGCCTCACAGATCTCAAGCCCTCAAGATCGAAACTTAGATCTGAAAACAGACCTTACAGATTTGGCCCGCAAGCCTTACTAAGAAAGATATACAATGTAGATTCTTTTGCCTAGTGGAGATCGACTTCTGGACTTGAAGAAGATGCCTCTGATTTGAATCTTGAAGGTACAAATATTCTTCAAGCCTTCTTCTTTTGCCTGATGTTAATTGGCTTCTTGACTTGAATGATTCTTATCATTCAATGTGGCTTGACTGCAACTTGGAGAACATTGGATGTGCGTTTTTGTTCTCCTCTTCTTGATGTCGATTCTTCTCCACAGCTTTTACTGTTGTATTGCTCGGCGGGATTCTTTTTCATTTTCTTCGTTCTTGTCTCTTTGGTTAGGGCATCCACTGTCCCCTTTTATAGGACGTAGGAGACGCTTAACAGTCACCTATGATGTCCTTCACTGACATACGCACATACCTTAACATCATGCGCTGATTGGACAATCAGGCGGCGAGATTAAATGCTGACAGCGCGTCTGCCAAATTTTGAATCTGTCTCGATGATATTTCCATTGTCACGACGATATGGACAATATCTCGACGACAGGACTTGTCGTTGACTTGGACAAGGGCAGTTCTTCAAGTCTTCTTCCTTCTCCTTCAGATAGTGATATCTCGATGATACTGGCCATTCCTTCTGCACTTGCACATAAGACGACATGAAGTATTCTTGCTGATGTCGGCGTAATCTTCTTGACTGCTCGATATTGTTGTAACCACCTTATCTTGTTGACGACATAATTGATATCATGTCGACAGACTATTCTCCAGCAACTGTCTATCTTCCAGAGACATTCCTTACTCTTCTCGACGTCAAGCCTTCTTTGCGACGATATCGTCGTCATCAGTGTTACTGGGCCTTTCCAACCACAAGGCTTCTTTATGACGATATTTGTCATGCTTAGCCTTATCGATGACAAGGCTTCTTTGGGACGATATCTGTCTTGCTAAGCCTTATCGACGACAAGGCTTCTTTACGACGATATCGTCGACATCTGACTTGTTTTTGTGCTTGAGTCTTCTCCTTCATCTCGGCTTTCTGATATCATTGTGAGGTGTTGTAGTGTTGATCTCACAACGATATCATCATACACATGTTGTTTCAGCGATTACCGATATGATCATTTGGCTTTACTGTGCACATCATTTCAACGATATGCATACACTTTTCGACGATATGTCTAGTCTTTTTCGATGATATTGTACTTGGCAAATTTTTGAAGTACCTGACATATTGTCTGATCTCTGTAGGCATGAACTATATATAGCATCAAATACAACTTGTACTTATCATTGATCTGAGCACTTCTGCAAATCAGGAACACTGCTGGGCACTGTTCCCAACAATCTCCCACTATTTGAAGAAGTCATAACCCACTCAATGATAAAGTACATCTTAAGCATATTAACATATTATAATGACATTGCAGTTAAGTTTGAGTGAACACAGAATTTGACAAATATCACTTCATTGATAATTTATAAATAGTGACAGATGTATTAAGGTTTTCAACATTTCTACATTTGCCCCTAATGATTCAGCCATCTATTTCTCTGGTTCCTTCATAGCTGCTTCACTCTTTGCTTTCTTGATACTGGCTTCCTGCTCTTTCTCAGTTTGTCTGATGAAGTATTCAAATGGTTTAGGGTGATACTTGAGAGGCTTAGGAGTGTCTGTATGGATTTTGCCTGCTTGCTTGTCCCTTCTGTATACTCTCATTGCTTCTTCTTGATCTTCATGCTTAGCCCATTCTTTAGGACTATACACTTTATACCTCTCACTTTATTTACTTTCACCAGCTCCCACGCTTTTAATATGATGTCTCTGGACTTGGGACTCCATTTCACATAATCACTCTTCTTTTCCATTTCATCCTTGTATTTCCTCTTTCTCACCTTTACCTCATCTTCTTCCAATATTTCCTTTCCTTTATTCTGATCAGCAGCAACATCAGGAATGCCAACATATTGATCTTCAACATGGTACACTTCAGCATGCTCATCAAAATGGAGAGGAGGGAGATTCATTGCTTCCCTGATGGTATTGGTGGTCCAGATGGCATGCTCACCACTGGCCTTTATCATTGATCTCTCCCCCTTTATGACTTCATTAGATATCCCCCTTTGGAGGTTCTCTTGAAGGACCAACATCTTGCTTTTAAGCATGTGAATTCCTGCTTCCAAATGGTTCTTGGTCTCGAGCAGATGATTGTCTAGATCCTTATTGTGGTGATCTAGACTTTCTTGGAGATTAGTCTTGTGTTCAACCATCCATCTGGTGGTTGCTATGTAGGCCTTCTATATGTTGTTGTTGATCATTATCTGATTATCCCCTACATCAGATAGACCCTTGTGAGTTAGTGTTGTCTCTTTGGCAGTGTATTCTTGTAGATTCTTCACATCATTTCTTAGGCTTGCAGTTTCAACAGAGAGTTCCCTTCTTAACTCATTGATAGTAGAGTTAACATGACTTTCAATTTTTAACCTTTGCTCTTCTAGGAGCATTTTTATATGAGGCAGTAATGAGAACTCCACTGGCCTATTCTCTGGATGTGAACTAGCTTGTCCTGGTTCCTCCTCTTCATTCCCATAAACCATGGGAGATGGAGGTCTCCTGATGAGTGACTGGTTTGACTTATTTTCCTTTTCAGGATTTGGCAGATCTCTGCTAGTCTCATCAGTAGGATTCTCTTGGTTATCTTCTTGGAAGATCTCACTTGGGTCCTCTTGGACTACTAGTCCAGAATGAACAACATCCTCAGCCCCAATAATCTTATTGATCACATCTACCACTTGAGCAGGGATCTCACTATTCTTCTCCCCCTTAGTTTCAGCATCCTCTTATTCTGTTCCAGTTATTACAATTGTCCTGAATTCCAGACTTCGAGCAGAGGTCTGGAGGGAGACATTCCTTTTCTCTACATGCGCTTCAGAGTCAGACGTGTCTGAGCTGTGGCCTGACTCACTTCCTTCAGATGAGCTTTCTCCCTTCTTCATCATATTCACTGTAGTCTTCAGCTTCTTGGGAGACTTAGTCAGAACTTTCTCCCATCTCTCAAGTATCTTGATACCATCCTTCTCATGTGATGGATTTTTACACCATACTTCTTGTTAAAACTTTCAGGGTAAGATAGCAGAACATACAGTGATAGTATTCTTCCCAGATTTGGAACTTGAAAGCTTTCTTGTATCCTATTTAAAATAATCTGAACCCAGTTGGTCTTCTTACTTAGGATTATCCTTGCCATTATCTTGAACATGGGCTTGGATATCCTATCATGCGACCCTACATTCTAGAGGAGGGCTTTTCCTACAATATCAACCATAAGCTTTCTTCGTTGAATAAAACGCTTCATTTCCAGAGACCCATATGTCTTGCTAGAGTGCCCGCACCATGCGAGAGCCTTGTTAAGGTCTTCCTGGGTGACCTCCTCATTTTCCTCCCCCTTGGCGCAGGCCGGCAGCTGAAGAACCCTGGCCAATCTCTTGGGGGTTCACCTTGTAAGACCCCCCTCCCGGAATACACGACACGGCCGAGGGGAGTCTTATACCCAGGACAGCTGCCTTGCGGGAGCGCCCGCACACGAGCTAGCCTCCCCCACAAGATGCCTATCCTGCCGGCCAAACCAACTGAACAGCGCCAACCCATCAATAAAGAAAAGCAAGAAGTCATAAGAAGATATTCACATAAGTAAGAGTCCACATAAGTACAAAGACAAGAGCTCTGAGAGCTCCTGCTAAAGTATCAGAGTATCAAACTAAATGCCCCCAAGGGCTACATCTCAGACTGTGCTCACATCTGCCATAAACGGCAACCAAGGTACCATAGCCACCAACCCTGCACACCTGACCTGTCTGGCCTCCTCCAGCACCGTGCACTGCTGCTCTATGGAACACTCCTAAAAAGAGGGACGTAGCAACCGTTAGTCATAAAGACTAAGTGGCTTCCCATCTGCTCCCCCGGTGACTCCAAGGCACCAGGCGGAAGGAAAGGAAGAAAAGCTGCAATATAATCAATAATATGTACAAGCAGGTGACATGAATGGTTGTATATACATGTCGGTTGTATAAGTACCCAAGTACTTGCAATAACTCTAACTAACAGGTACAAATACAAGTAAGTACTAGTAACAGAAAGAAGTAAGAAGAGTATCAATATCGAACTAGTAACAGAAAGGAGTAAGCAAGTACTAGTAATAAGAAAGCATGAGCAGAGTGTCAATAAACTGAATTGAACTTAACTTATAAGGATGCCCATACAAGCTTATAAGTTAAGGATCTGAACATGAAGGTAACTCATCATATAAAGGTGCCCATACAAGTTTATATGATGAGGATCCAATGCAGTGAAATGCAATGATTATGAAGGATGAATGCAGTGCAATGATTATGATATGAAGACTCACCCATGCAATGTTGCTATGTCGACATAGACCTTTATTACTCGCTTTTTGAGTGGTATCTAACCACTCAGGCATCTCCCGTTGTGGCCAGACGGAGACAGTGGAATGAGCTCCTCCACTACTAGGAGGGTATGAACACTACCAGTCCTAGGCCTCTGTACGCCTCGACGCTAAGAACACACAGCGGAGACCCTGCATACTGCTCATTGCTAAGAACACACAGCGGAGCCTCCGAGGACACAGAAGGGGACTTGAGTAGGTGAGAACCATGAGTCCAACCCAACCGGTCTAGAGTCTACTGCTGGCTTCTGTCAGTGTCACGACTAGCAAGCCCGTAGACCCGCCACAAGTAATCCTCCCCAGCGGGGTCCATTTGTATCCGTGTATCAACATACACCAGGACTTCTAATCCAAGTCCTTCTATACAAACCATGTATCTACGTACACCAGGACTTCTAATTCAAGTCCTTATAACCAATCCGTGTATCTACGTACACCAGGAATTCTAATCCAAGTCCTTCTAAACAATCCGTGTATCTACGTACACTAGGACTTCTACCAAGTCCTTCTAAACAATACGTATATCTACGTACACCGAGACTTCTAATCCAAGTCCTTCTAAACAATTCGTGTATCTACGTACACTAGGACTTCTAATCCAAGTTCTTCTAAACAATCCGTGTATCTACGTACACCAGGACTTCTAATCCAAGTCCTTCTAAACAATCTGTGTATCTACGTACACCAGGACTTCTAATCCAAGTCCTTCTAACCAATCCATGTATCTACGTACACCAAGACTTCTAATCCAAGTCCTTCTAAAAAATCCGTGTATCTACGTACACTAGGACTTCTAATCCAACTCCTTCTAAACAATCCGTGTATCTACGTACACCGGGACTTCTAATCCAAGTCCTTCTAAATAATCTGTGTATCTACGTACACCAGGACTTCTAATCCAAGTACTTCTAAACAATCCGTGTATCTACGTACACCAGGACTTCTAATCCAAGTCCTTCTAAACAATCCGTGTATCTACGTACACCAGGACTTCTAATCCAAGTCCTTCTAACCAATCCGTGTATCTACGTACACCAGTACTTCTAATCCAAGTCCTTCTAAACAATTTGCGTATCTACATGCACCAGGACTTCTAATCCAAGGGGCTATTTTCAACCTTGTTACATAATATACAATAAAAGACAAACCTATTTAACAGAGCATGATCCATCATCTTCCCCAAACATGAAGATCATTTCACCCACTTTTAAAATCTCTAAATATCATTCCCCTCACTCTCCCACAACGACCATGGGTTTGCCCTAAATCAAATCCCATCTCTTCCTTTTGAAGAGAAGAGATGATCCCTAGAACCTCGCGGCTAACGATGCCCTAATTTTGAGGTTCCGGCTTGGTCTTCCTAAGGAAACTCCATTAAAGCTCACCCGAGAATCTCTCTTGAGCCTTCATCTCTCCTATTGTGATCTAAGAGTCTAGCACCAAGGGAGAGGGGAGGAAGTCACCTGATTTCCGGATGACGTTCACGGTTGTCTCCTCCGCGGCATGGCGGCAGTTGGCCAAGACAAATTAAAGGGCCCTGATCCATAGAAATATACAACATGTAATCAGTCAACATTATCCAAACTAAAAAAAGGGAAATAGCAGACAACATGAAAAGTTAACAAATTAATAACTTCCCAAAGACTCCCATCCTTTGATTCATAAAGAGAAACTGATTGCAGATGGCCAACAGGACTACCATATAAGATTTCTTCCCTGGTATAGGAGTATAAATGGCTGCAAATAGGAATAAGAATAGGAATCCCCCCGTAAGATAGCAGTTCATATAAAGACTGAATTCCCTCCCATAAAGTTGAAGAACACAAGGTACCAAACAACATGGGGCAGCTTGAGGGACCAAGCATTAAAATATTTGAGAGCCGATTAGATAAATAAAGCAAAACCAACAACACCCAAATCGGCCAACTAAACCATAGATATAGATCAAGATGATAGCAGCACAATAGGAATACTCCATCACATATGTAAGCTCCCATGAATTTAAAACCCCAAAAATATATATCATTACAGCAACTTGAACTGGACAGAAGAACAGCAATAGCCGACCACAGACAACAACATTAAAATCCTCCAATAAAATCAACCCAAGAAACCCAAACACCCATAGTAACAAGATGAAGAAAATGAGCTGTAGGTATTTTGGTTTTAGGAATTAATACCGTGAACAGCAACCCGAAATGCCAACATAACTTCCAAAGTTAACTCATACCAGCAGGCCTCTATATGCCCTATTCCTCCCCAAAATCATCTACAAGTTTGGCTTAAATCCCCCAACAGCACTCCCACAGGAAGGAGGACTAGCAGCAAAGGTAGCAATTTCATAGCAGGAATTTCATAGCAGCAATAGAATAAAGGGACAACAACACAACAACAGGAAAAATGAATATCATTAGGAACATCGCTATGAGTCCCAGATAACGGAAAAGGAATACCCTGGACAACAGTCGTTTGTTAACCATGATATCTCCTCATCAAGAAGAAGACAAACATAACCCTAAAAGCATTCAGTACTCCTTAATCATGTTATCAGGTAGTTGAAGGTAAGAAGATAAAACCCCAGTTGCCGCAAATTGAAAACCAACTCAACATCAAGAGGACCTATGGAGTATGAAGGGGGTAAAGATGACTTACAGCAAATCTGTAATAGAAGAACCAGGTCGCAGCTGCCCGGCTACGCTCAAGCCTTTACAAATTCTGTGAGATTTCCTGAATCAAAATTTGGAAGAGGGGGAGAAGAGAGGAGACAGAAGAACCAACGCCAATCCAGGAACCCTAGTTGCGGTTTGGGACAAATTAGGATCAAATCACCGATTCAGCCCTTCAACAGTAACCCCACAATACGCAGCTCAAACCAAGCTTTGCCAACAGCAACCCTATCAGCAGAAATGGAAGTGCCCTTTGATAGAGAGAACGAATGATTTAGTGGGGGAGGAGAGGAGGGAGAAGAAGAAAACTCGAAGAGTCCTGCCCTAGCTGCGATGGAAACGAGGCCGGGAGAGATAGAGCGAGATCCATACTCCTGATTTTCCACCGCCTCTCTTAAAAGCAAACCATAAAATATATAAAACCTGTAGCAGCAAAAGCCACCTCCTCATAATAACTGGAACAAAGTTTGCTCCATCCATACTCAGTGACTAAGAAATCCCATCACTTTCAATCTAAAAAAATAGATTAAAATATCAATTACAATTAAGCTACCAAAGCGAAACAAGCGCCGCATTTCAATTCACATGTCAGCCCACACAAAGCCTCTAATAGCACCCCATTTCAACTATAAGAAAACCCCTATTAGCACACCACATTAACTAGGAGGCAACCTTTAATATCACACTAAATTCATTCCACTGATTTAAGTTATCATCATAGGGGCCTAGCGCGCAATGGGATGTTACAAATCCAATAAACGAAGAAACAATTTCGTCCCCAAAATTTAAGTTGAGGTTAGGAGGGTCTTATGTTTAAGATAGGGGAATATGGTCTTAAGTTCCAAAAAATGTTGAAAGAAAGCCACAAGAATCCCACACATACTCTTCTCGATCAACTGCTAGCCTCGCTGAGTCACCGAGAACGAGCAGGGGAAATTCCCAGGAAATTTAACACCTAATTCCCTAAGCCATCGGGAGTTAGGAAGCGAAATTTCCGGTGAATTTAGGGTCTAAACACCTCCAAACCACCAAAGCTGGAGCCAACCAAAACTAACCCAACTCATTTGAATCCGCAGTGTGGTTTAGTACAAAAAAAAAACAAATAAAGAGCTCAACAGTTAAACTACTAGCGAGGCTATGAATGGTTTTGAAATTTAGCCAACATTTAAACGATTGCCGAACTTGACCATCGTAATCTCCTATACCCAGGGCCGAATAACCAAGGCATTTAACTGCCACATAGCAAATATAGCACTATAAGTATGAAGCTATAGGAGACAATAGAATATAGAGCAGCCCCCAATGAACTCAAATAAAGCAGTCACTTTAAATCCATATAAAGCAGCCCCTCTAATAAATAAAAAAATAGCAGCAGCCAAAAATTCAGATTATAAGACAGCAGCCCCAATTTCAACCAAGTAATAGAAGCAACACCCAATTAGACAAGTATAAGAAGTAGCCCAATAAATTAATAGCAGCCTTAATTGGACAAGGAGAAGATAGAAGCAGTCCCCAACAAACAAGAGAGATTCCCAGGAAATTTAGCACCAAATTCCCAAACCCGTCAGGAATTAGGAAACGAACGTTCCGGGGAATCTAAGGTCTAATGTTTACCAACCCAACTAGAGATTACAAAATAAATTTCCAGGAAGATTAGCCCGCCAAACCACCAAAACCTTTAGCTAGAGAAATGCGCAAAGTTTACAAACCCTCCAAATTTTCTGCTACCAAAATATGCAAGATTAGCCAAGTATAAAGGCAGAACTAACCAAGTGATCCAACCATATAACCATCCTGAGCTAGCCAATCATAACCCAGTGTATAACCAAGATAACCCAAAATAGGATGATAGCCGGAACTAGGACCACTGCTAGCACACCCCAAAATAGATGTTAACCAAAATTTGGAGAAAAACTGCTAGCATAATCCAACATAACTATTAACAGAAACTTGAAGAAAGCTGCTAGCATAATCCAACATAAATGTTAACAGGAACTTGGAAAGACCTACTAGCATATTGCTGATATTTCAAGCGTTGAATTTCATTTTATCATGGATCTAGCTATGCTGCCGTTATTGGAACAAGTAAAAACCCAAAACCGAATTCCATCCACTTATCCTTCAAATTTAACAATTTGCTAGCCTCGCAAAGTTGTCGAGAATTAGCAAGGGAAATTCCCAGGGAGCTTGGCCTCAAATTCCGCCGACTCGCCAGGAATTAGAAACGAAATTCCCGGGGAATTAAGATCTGGTTCCTCACACCGATAAGGATTTGCAAACAAGGCTCCATGAAACTTATCCGCGAAACCAACCACACCATCTAACAAGTGTATAAATATATATTCAGAATTAAAACCAACTAGAGCTGAGCCAGACCATAATATGTAGAAACGGAGCTATCTAAACTTTAGTCGATCAGAATTAGTCCTTTGTTTAACTAGGATCCGGCAAACTATCCGTCTTCTAATTATTGGTAGAATACCTATCCGAGACCCCGATCAAATTTCCAAGAACGACAAGTGCAGAGAATAACAAGGGCAGAGTATGGCAGCACATGATTTAGCCGAGACATAATCAGAAGGGCCCAAAATGAACCCAGCAAACAACCCCACCAAAAGTAGGAGCCCATGGTTCAATAGCAAAAGAGGTCCAAGATTTGCTATCAGCACACACACACTTATATATATAAAGATATGAGCCCTAATGAAATCAACACCCCCAACTGGGTACTACACGTATTTATAATGCAATTGTATGAATTTGTCGACTTAACAAATCACGTAACAATGCCTTAGCACCACGGGTGTTACAATTTCGTATTCTTTATCTTTAACTGGACGCTTGTAAACATACCTCTTTGATTAGCAATCGATACAATTCCCACTTAACAACTTTAAGGCGTCCCCCAAAATTTGCCATGCGGTCGTCAGATCGACCTTTGATCCTTGAGAGACATTACAACGCTACGTTACAGTTTACTTCTCTGCATAGTCTTCATTTAGAGTGAAGACCTGCTCATCCTTAAGGTACTCACCTCTATTACTCTGGGAGTGAACTCACCGTAAACCAAAACATGGTGTTCATCACCCCCCTTGCTTAAGATGAACTCATTCATTAAGGAGTGCCAAATTCCAATATCAACGGCTTGTAACAACTTAAATGGGAAAAACTCATTGCAGCAAGGCTAAGTGAAGCAGGCCACAAAGATTTTTGGCTCTTGGTAGAATCCCAATTGGCCCATCTGCTAGGCCAATAAACGAAGGGACAAGCCCCCGTACGTTTTTGGACTAAATTTCATCCACCGCCCATATGGTACATTCATCTCACGTATGGGCACAAACCTTAGGGGCATATCTTCCTCGACTTGGAGTTCTTACCCTATAGAACCCCGTCACGATGCACTTAAATATTAGCCGTGATGTAGAAATTCAAATTTTACGGCGACGACCAAGCTACATCTCATTGTAATGAGAGCATGTACAAATAACATCCAATTACCCGGTACATAACTAGCCCAATAAACGAAGAGATAAGCCCCCGTATCTCTTCGACTGAGTTTCTTCTACCACCAATATAACACATTCGTCCCACAATGAGCCTTCTCTGGATCCGAATTCTTATCATATTTCCTCCATATGAAACCTTCTACATAAATAGGAGTGAGAGGTATCCACATACAGTATAAAAGACACGCTTGGTGGTCTCTTACTAAGATGATAATAGACTACAGGCATCAATCTCAGGGTGTGAGTCTCTAGCATCTACACTCACGTTAAACTCTTCCCTTAATCATTTGCGGTCACTTATTGCTTGGCCACATCATCCCCGAGATCGGTATAAGGTTAGGGTATGCCACGACATATCCTGCTAAGTCGACCAAAGTGGTATCCTAGTTAGGTTGGCATAATCCTATGCCAGACCAACTCTAATTGTTGGAACGGGAATGGCAATTACTATCTCGGAATGAGTCAGCATCTATACGTAAGGGTATGAGTTTGGCTTAGGTTGGCACTTTCTACAGGAAAAAGTGGACATACTTAATGTGAATCACACATGGGCACACCACCGCTTCCGCTGCATCAGTTTGTCCTCAAACTGATTTAGCAAACAGGGTGGCCTAGTGGTTTAATGGACTTCTTTATCTCAGGATCGTTGCAAGCTGATACCATTTGTAAGACCCCCCTCCCGTAACACACGACACGGCCGGGGGGAGTCTTATGCCCAGTACAGCCGCCTTACAGGAGCGCCCGCACACGAGCTAGCCTCCCCAACAAGACGCCTATCCTGCCGGCCAAACCAACTGAACAACACCATCCCATCAATAAAGAAAAGCAAGAAGCCATAAAAAGATATTCACATAAGTAACAGTTCACATAAGTACAAATACAAGAGCTCCGAGAGCTCCTGCAAAAGTATCAGATTATCAAACTAAATGCCCCAAGGGCTACATCTCAGACTGTGCTCACATCTGCCACAAACAGCAACCAATTTACCATAGCCACCAACCCTGCACACCTGACCTGTCTGGCCTCCTCCAGCACCGTGCACTGCTTCTCTAAGGAACACTCCTAAAAGGAGGGACGTAGCAACCGTTAGTCATAAAGACTAAGTGGCTTCCCATCCGCTCCCCCGACGACTCCAAGGCACCGGGCGGAAGGAAAGGAAGAAAAGATGTAATATAATCAATAATATGTACAAGCAGGTGACATGAATGGTTGTATATACATGTCGTTTGTATAAGTACCAAAGTACTTGCAATAACTCTAACTAACATGTACAAATACAAGTAAGTACTAGTAACAGAAAGAAGTAAGTAGAGTATCAATATCGAACTAGTAACAGAAAGGAGTAAGCAAGTACTAGTAATAAGAAAGCATGAGCAGAGTGTCAATAAACCGAATTGAACTTAACTTATAAGGATGCCCATACAAGATTATAAGTTAAGGATCTGAACATGAAGGTAACTCATCATATAAAGGTGCCCATACAAGTTTATATGATGAGGATCCAATGCGGTGAAATGCAATGATTATGAAGGATGAATGCAGTGCAATGATTATGATATGAAGACTCACCCATGCAATGTTCCTATGTCGAAATAGACCTTTAGTTCTCGCTTTTTGAGTGGTAGCTAACCGCTCAGGAATCTCCCATCGTGGCCAAACGGAGACAGTGGAACGAGCTCCTCCACTACTAGGAGGGTATGAACACTACCCGTCCTAGGCCTCTGTACGCCTCGACACTAAGAAGACACAGTGGAGACCCTGCGTACTGCTCGATGCTAAGAACACACATCGAAGCCTCCAAGGACACAGAAGGGGACTTGGGTAGGTGAGCACCAAGAGTCCAATCCAACCGGTCTAGAGTCTACTGCCGTCTTCTGTCGGTGTCACGACTAGCAAGACCGTAGACCCGCCACAAGTAATCCTCCCCAGCGGGGTCCATTTGTATCTGTGTATCAACATACACCAGGAATTCTAATCCAAGTCCTTCTATACAAACCATGTATCTACGTACACCAGGACTTCTAATCCAAGTCCTTCTAACCAATCCGTGTATCTACGTACACCAGGACTTCTAATCCAAGTCCTTCTAAACAATCCGTGTATCTACGTACACTAGGAATTCTAATCCAAGTCCTTCTAAACAATCCGTGCATCTACGTACACCGGGACTTCTAATCCAAGTCCTTCTAAACAATCCGCGTATCTACGTACACCAGGACTTCTAATCCAAGTCCTTCTACACAATTCGTGTATATACGTACACCAGGACTTCTAATCCAAGTCCTTCTAAACAATCCGTGTATCTACGTACACCAGGACTTCTAATCCAAGTACTTCTAAGAAATCCGTGTATCTACGTACACAAGGACTTCTAATCCAAGTCCTTCTAAATAATCCGTGTATCTACGTACACTAGGACTTCTATTCCAAGTCCTTCTAAACAATCCCTGAATCTACGTACACCGGAACTTCTAATCCAAGTCCTTCTAAACATTCCGTGTATCTACGTACACCAAGACTTCTAATCCAAGTCCTTTTAAACAATCCGTGTATCTACGTACACCAGGACTTCTAATCCAAGTCCTTGTAAACAATCTGTGTATCTACTTACACCAGGACTTCTAATCCAAGTACTTCTAACCAATCTGTGTATCTACGTACACCAGGACTTCTAATCCAAGTCTTTCTAAACAATCTGCGTATCTACGTGCACCAGTACTTCTAATCCAAGGGGCTATTTTCAACCTTTTTACATAATATACAATAAAAGACAAACCTATTTAACAGAGCATGATCCATCATCTTCCCCAAACATGAAGATCATTTCACCCCCTTTTAAAATCCCTAAATATCATTCCCCTCACTCTCCCACAACGACCATGGGTTTGCCCCAAATCAAATACCATATCTTCCTTTTGAAGAGAAGAAATGATCCCTAGAACCTCGCGGCTAACGATGCCCTAATTTTGAGGTTTCGGCTTGGTCTTCCTAAGGAAACTCCATTAAAGCTCACCCGAGAAGCTCTCTTGAGCCTTCATCTCTCCTATTGTGATCTAAGAGGCTAGCACCAAGGGAGAAGGGAGGAAGTCACCTGATTTCCGGATAACGTTCGCGATTGTCTCCTCCGCAGCATGACGGCACTTGGCCAAGACTAATTAAAGGGCCCTGATCCACAGAAATATACAACATGTAATCAGTCAACATTATCCAAACTAAAAAAAAGGGAAATAGCAGACAACATGAAAAGTTAACAAATTAATAAATTCCCAAAGACTCCCATCCTTTGATTCATAAAGAGAAACTGATTGCAGACGGCCAACAGGACTACCATATAAAATTTCTTCCCTAGAATAGGAGTATAAATGGCAGCAAATAGGAATAGGAATAGGAATCCCCCCGTAAGATAGCAGTTCATATATAGACTGAATTCCCTCCCATAAAATTGAAGAACACAAGGTACCAAACAACATGGGGCAGCTTGAGGGACCAAGCATTGAAATATTTGAGAGCCGATTAGATAAATAAAGCAAAACCAACAACACCCAAATCGGCGAACTAAACCATAGATATAGATCAAGATGATAGCAGCACAATAGGAATACTCCATCACATATGTAAGCTCCCATGAATTTAAAACCCCAAAAATATATATCATTACAGCAACTTGAACTGGACAGAAGGACAACAATAGCCGGCCACAGACAACAGCATTAAAATCCTCCAATAAAATCAACCCAAGAAACCCAAACACCCATAGTAACACGATGAAGAAAATGAGCTGTAGGTATTTTGGTTTTAGGAATTAATACCGTGAACAGCAACCCGAAATGCCAACATAACTTCCAAAGTAACACATACCAGCAGGCCTCTATATGCCCTATTCCTCCAGAAAATTATCTACAAGTTTGGCTTAAATCCCCCAACAGCACTCCCACAGGAAGGAGGACTAGCAGCAAAGGTAGCAATTTCATAGCAGGAATTTCATAGCAGCAATAGAATAAAGGGACAGCAGCACAACAACAGGAAAAATGAATATCATTAGGAATAGCGCTATGAGTCCCAGATAACGGAATAGGAATACCATGGACAACAGTCGTTTATTAACCATGATATCTCCTCATCAAGAAGAAGACAAACATAACCCTAAAAGCATTCAGTACTCCTTAATCATGTTATCAGGTAGTTGAAGGTAAGAAGATAAAACCCCAGTTGCCGCAAATTGAAAGCCAACTCAACATCAAGAGGACCTATGGAGTATGAAGGGGGTGAAGATGACTTACAACAAATCTGTAATAGAAGAACCAGGTCGCAGCTGCCCGGCTACGCTCAAGCCTTTACAAATTCTGTGAGATTTCCTGAATCAAAATCTGGAAGAGGGGGAGAAGAGAGAAGATAGAAGAACCAATGCCAATCCAGGAACCCTAGCTGCGGTTTGGGAGAAATAAGGATCAAATCACCGATTCAGCCCTTCAACAGTAACCCCACAATACGCAGCTCAAACCAAGCTTTGCCAACAACAACCCTATCAGCAAAAATGGAAGTGCCCTTTGATAGAGAGAACAGATGATTTAGTGGGGGAGGAGAGGAGGGAGAAGAAGAAAACTCGAAGAGTCCTGCCCTAGCTGCGATGGAAACAAGGCCGGAGAGATAGAGCGAGATCCATACTCCTGATTTTCCACCGCCTCTCTTAAAAGCAAACCATAAAATATATAAAACCTGTAGCAGCAAAAGCCACCTCCTCATAATAACTGGAACAAAGTTTGTTCCAACCATACTCAGTGACTAAGAAATCCATCACTTTCAATCTAAAAAAATAGATTAAAATATCAATTACAATTAAGCTACCAAAGCGAAACAAGCGCCGCATTTCAATTCACAAGTCAGCCCACACAAAGCCTCTAATAGCACCCCATTTCAACTATAAGAAAACCCCTATTAGCACACCACATTAACCACGAGGCAACCTTTAATATCACACTAAATTCATTCCAGTGATTTAAGTTATCATCAGCGCGCACTGGGATGTTACACACCTTGACTTTCATCCCATTGATTAAGCTTTTCACAGATGTTCCTTTTGAGCCACCCTTGGCATTTGAGAAGAACTCCAACAGTTCTCTCTTTAAAATTACTGTTGGCTTAGAGAGTGCAAACTCCAGGCCGACGATGCCTAACAGCTTAATGGTGCTCTGAATCTCTTCTGGCCCTTCTGAGAAACAATTCCTCGCCACTTTGCTTCCTTCATAGAGAAATCCTTCCTTCTTTGGCGCTATCTCTTACTTGATCAGAGAGGATTTTAACGTTGTCGACTCATTCACTCTTCGAATACGTAGAGAACACGATGACTTTTTAGGGAAAATATAGAATGAGTTTTAACCTTAAGACATCTGACCTTATTTATAGTTTTTTGGATTGGAAGGCAAAGTGTCATTTGATAAAAGTTTGATTAACTTAGATTGAGTGGTTGTGATCGGTTAGTTTCAGATCTCTTATGTGTTAGATCAACACTTAGGTATCATCGTGATCCTACTTAGATGTCGAGAAATCATTTCGACGATACCAATCATTATTTCGACAATATCGTTTTGTATACGAAATGATATTGTTCTTGTTCATTCTTTTGAATGATCAGTGTTGTGCTTTAGCTGTGCCATGTATATGTTCTCTTTGAGTGACAACTTTTGCTTACTCAAGTAAAAATTACTTATACATATCTATAAAGATAAGGTTATGTAGTGAATATTTAACAGAGTTACCTTCACCTTAGCTTTGGCTTCTTCTTGAACTAGTAGCTCCCCCTTGATGTGATGTCTCTTTTATTTTTCATTGTTGCTCCCCCTTGACCAGTGCATCTTGGCTTGTAATGGGATTTTTCTTAGTCCAGAGTTATGCCTGGATCACATATTGTCCATTAGCCTTGTCTGCTTTTGATTGGCTACATGGACTACCTTGTAAGACAGATTTAATATCTCTTAGGATCCCAAATTAATTTGGGTCCTAGGTTCTTATTAGCATAGTAAGAAATTCTTCTACTCACCTCAGCCTTTCCAGGAGGGCTCTCCTTTGCTCTAGGCACAGTAGAGTTGTGCCAACAGTCAATGGCAAAGTGTCCCACTTTACCATAGCACCATCATTCATGGATGGTGTACCTTATTTTCTGAACAATTTTTGAGGTGGGTGGAGAATCACAATGCTTATGTTCAGTAGAGAAGGCAACGACATTCTTCCTATCTCTCTCAGCTAAGGGCTGACTAGATGCTCTAGTATAATTATTTCTTCTTGACTTTAGCTGTTTGTCAGCAACATATGTCAGCTTGGTAGCTGATGTGGTGTTGATGGCACCAGATATGATTAGGTGAGAGTTGATTATACTGGTGCTACCAGCCTACTTCTTATCTGGAAGAGATTGGGAAGGTGTTGCTCTTTTACCCTTGAAAGTGGGGTCTGAAGCACCAAACACAAATGGTCCATGATGGGCCATTTGGATTTCCTCATGGGGAACCTTCAATGCACTAATCCCCATGCCCTTTCTCCTCCCATAGTCAGGAGCATTTCCCAAGCTATTGGAGTATCCATTCATCCTGTGACCATGGACATTGTCATGGTCATACTTGTTAGAGGTAAGCACTACCTTCTGAAAGGTGGTATGAGGATCAGCTTTAGTTTTGCCCCTTTCTCCATTCGCAGCATCTACTGCCCCTTCATTGAAACGCAATCCCCTCCTATTTTTATAGGAGGAGAAGGTGTCAATGATGGGCAATATGGTTTTGGGCTTAGCAAATTGAGCCACTAAGCTTCTTTCCTTAAGAAGATCATTTTTTTAGTTTCTTAATGAGTTCTTCCCTTTAGTTTCTCTCATCATAAAGCTTTTCTATGACCTTCTTGTCTTAATGGGATTGGCCCCCACATTGTGGAACATGCCTATTTTCTCATCTAACTCAACCTTAATTGGTCTGAATGTTTTGATCTCCTTAGCTTGCTTTCTAACAAGCTTCTTGCTCATTTTCAGAGCAGCAAAGAGATCACCAAACTATTCCATTAGATCAGTATGGTTCTAATTGTTGCACGATGAGTAGTCTTCTACATCATTTTCAGAAGATGAGCATCATCTGATGCACTCTTGGTCTTCTCAAAGGAGGCTGGTGAAGGAGATGTGTGAGTAGTGTATACCTGAGTATGATGTGAATAATCATGATTTCCTTCATCTGATAGAGCCATCAACCCATAGACCTCCTCATTATGATTCTTGAGGGAAACAACTTCTCCTTCATCTGAATCTTCCATGAGGACAGTTAGAGAGTCCCACATCTCCTTTGATGTTGTGTAGTGAGCCAATTTCTGGAATATTGAGTTGTCAACTGCACCAACTACAATATCTTTGGCTTCCTTGTCCAAGTTGACTAGGATGATTTCATCTTCAGTCATTTCAGTCATTTTCTTGGGCACTGTCTTGGGGACATATGGCCCTTCTTGAACAATTTCAAACATTCTGTGATCCATAGCCTCCAAGAATTTTTTAGCTTGTACTTTCCATAGGGCAAAGTTCTCCCAAGAACAAATAGCTATTCATAATTCCATAGCTATGATGAATGGACACCAACTGGCAGATCTGTTCAAGTTGTTAAGCTTTTCTTTGAACAACCTGCCTCTGATACCACTTGTTAGTTATTGGGTGTCGACTTAACAACTAGAGGGGGGGTGAATAGGTATTTCAAATTGTTTAGTTCCCCTTTTGGTGTTCTTTATTTATGGTTAATAGATTTAGAGATCAAAAGCACTACACAGAAAACACACAAGAATTTATAGAGGTTCCTCAAGACAGGGTGTCTTGAGTAGTCCTCCATCCCTCTGCGCCTACGTAGCAGTGTACTAGGCTTGGCAAACTCTGCGAATGTCTCCGGCCCGCAAGCCTTACAACTCGGACCCACAAGTCCTGCAGCCTAGGCCGGCAAGCCCCTACTGCACTCAAGCCCACAAGCTCGACACTCATGCCCTCAAGCCCGATACAGCACAGACCCGCATGTCTTGCCTCTTGGACCCACAAGTCCCTACATCCTAGGACCGCAAGCCCTCATTGCACCCAAGCCAGCAAGTTCGACACGGTTGGACCCGCAAGTCCTCTACCCTAGCCCTCAAGCCTCACAGATCTCAATCCCTCAAGCTCAACAAGGTTGGACCCGCAAGTCCTCTGCCCTGGCCCTCAAGCCTCACAGATCTCAAGCCCTCAAGCTCGACACTTAGATCTGAAAATAGATCTTATAGATTTTCCACCCTCAAGCCTTACTAAGAAAGATATACAATGTAGATTCTTCTACCTGGTGGAGATCGGCTTCTGCCCTTGAAGAAGATGCCTCTGATTTGAATTTTGAAGGCACAGATCTTCCTCAAGCCTTCTTCTTTTGCCTGATGTTAACTAGCTTCTTGATTTGAACGATTCTTTTTAGTCGATGTGGCTTGACTACAACTAGGAGAACACTGAATGTGCATTTTTGTTCTCCTCTTCTTGATGTCGATTCTTCTCCGCAGCTTTTACAGTTGTATTGCTCGGCAGGATTCTTTTTCATTTTCTTTGTTCTCGTCTCTTTGGTTAGGGCATCCACTGTTCCCTTTTATAGTACAGAGGAGCCGCTTAACAGTCACCTATGATGTCCTTCATTGGCAAATGGCCAAACCTTAAGAGCACGCGCTGATTGGACAATCAGGCGGCGATATTAAATGCTGAAAGTGCGTCTGATAAATTTTGAAACTATCTCGACAATATTTCCATTGTCATGACGATATGGACAATATCTCGATGACAGGACTTATCATTGACTTTGACAAGGGCAGTTCTTCAAGTCCTCTTCCTTCTCCTTCAGATATTGCTATCTCGACGATACGGGACATCCCTTCTGCACTTGCACTTAAGATGACAAGAAGTCATTTAGCTGATGTTAGCGTAATCTTCTTGACTGCTTGATATTGTTGTAACCACCTTATCTTGTCGATGACATAATTGATATCATGTCGACATACTATTCTACAGCAACTACCTATCTTCATGAGAACTTCCTTTGTGTTCTCGATGTGAAGTCTTCTTTGCGATGATATCGTCGTCATCAGTCTTACTTGGCATTTCCAACGACAAGGCTTCTTTATGATGATATCTTTCTTGCTTATCCATATGGACGACAAGGCATCTTTGTGATGATATCTGTCTTGCTTAGCCTTATCGACGACAAGGCTTCTTTACGACAATATCGTCGACATCTGACTTGATTTTGTGCTTGAGTCTTCTCCTTCATCTCGACTTTCTGATATCATTGTGAGGTGTTGTAGTGTTGATCTTACAACGATATCATCATACACATGTTGTTTCAACGATAACTGATATGATAATTCTGCTTTGCTCTACACATCATTTCAACAACATGCATACACTTTTCGATGATATGTCCAGTCTTTTTTGACGATATTGTACTTAGGCAAATTATTGAAGTACTGGACATATTGTCTGATCTCTACAAGCATGAACTAAATATAGCATCAAATACAACTTGTACTTATCATTGAGATGAGCACTTCTTCAAATCAGGAACACTGCTGGGCACTCTTCTCAACATTAATGCTTACAAAGATTGGAAATTTCTTGATGAAATGTTTGATCTTCCATGTATAGGTTTGGAGCATGCCCAACAATTGGAAAACATTCAAATTAGCGCAAGCATTCAATAAAGAATCTCTCAGGATGAAACCATGGAGTGCACATGAAGTGGAAGAGAAGAAGAAATCTTATCTTTGGAAGAGGAGTGCCAAAAAGATGTTAAAGGAACTTTAAGTTCAAATCTTGCCTCTTCCGATATCAATGTAAGTAATTCAAATTCTTCTCTTTTTGTAACAAATTCTATTTCCACATTACATATGCTACAAATTGCTAAACGTAAAATTCAGAAATTGAAAATTGTGACTGATAAATTACATTTAGAAAATAAAAGGTTAAAAACTAATGTTAATGTAGAATCTAATTATGTCGTGGTTTCTCCATCTTGCTCTTTTATTAAAATTTCAAAGCCTTGTTTTGATTGCAATCTATTAAAAGAAAAATTCAATGATATTAAAAAAGGGCTCTTAGTTTCTAAAGAGCATAATGAAAAATTGATAATTGAAAATGATGTTTTAACTTGCAAGTTAAGACAATTAAAATATTTTGTTGAAAAAGTTCTAATTTCTAGTAATGACTTTCATCATAAGATTTTGAATAACAAAAATATATTAACTTACAAAATCATTTCTAAAAAGGACTATTTTCACACATCAACTCAAAAGGATTAGTTTCAAAAGGAATTATGATCCTCACAAAATTCTTAAGAGTCACTATTATAAGTCTCAATATATTTTCAATCATGACTCAAATTTAAAAACTCTTTTTCATGAAAATCAAACTATAAAATATTTTCTTTCACATTATAAGAGTATGTCATTAAGAAAGTGTGGAAATGAAAATCATCAAAATAAGAATCAATCATTTAACACATATTGTTACCCACTCTATTAACAATCACTTTTAAAGAAAGACTATCACTCTTATAAACTTTCAAAGAATCCATATAATAAAATTCATTATGATTATCAACATCAATCTATTTTGAAAAAAAAATTGAATAAACATAAATCCCCATTGAATTATTTTTCAAACAAATATCATCATATAAACATGTCACATAATCATTATATAAATTTGAGTGATAAACAACCATGGTATGAATGGAGACCCATAAAGAAAAATGACACATCAACTTTAATTGAAAGGGCTCATTCATCCTTGTCTCTCCAAACATCATCATGCTATATTTGGGTACCCAAAGGAACCATTACACATGGTAAACTTTGGATACCTAAATCTCTTATCAATTAGCATCTTTCAAATGCATGAAGTAGAAACTAATAAAAATGATATTTAATGCTACTTCATTATATGCTTAATGTTCTTTATATTTTCATTGTTTTTTTAAGCTAACATGCCTTGGTCACCTTATAAATATTTGAATTATGAATTTATCAAATGGCGTAGGGTGATACTTGAGAGGCTCAGGAGTGTCTGCAGGGATTTTGCCTGCTTTCTTGTCCCTTCTGTATACTCTCCTCGCTTCTTCTTGATCTTCATGCTTAGCCCATTCTTGAGGACTATATACTTTTTACCTCTCACCTTTATTTACTTTCACCAGCTCCCACACTTTTAATATGATGGCTCTGGACTTGGGACTCCATTTCTCATAATCACCCTTCTTTTCCATTTCTTCCTTGTATTTCCTCTTTCTCACCTTTACCTCATCTTCTTCCAATATTTCCTTGTACAACAAGCTTAAAGGTGGAGATTTCTATAGCTGTCAGATATGGGGAAACATGCGAGTATGAGGGGAAAGGGAACTGGGCTTAAGAATAGTGGGGTCCTATACTAGATTGGATCTAAGTTTGGAGACGATAGGGTGATGGTGGGACTGTCTGGAAGCTCTAGTTGCGCTGGCTTTGACTGGGGAGGGAGTGTCATGGTTACTACTATAGAGGATGCTAGAGCAGGCACCAGTGGAGGTGAATGGGTGGATCTGGTGGTGAATTTTGATGAAGTGGTAGCTTGTCGAATAAAACGGGATACTTCTTTTACACAATAAAATGTTGTATAGTTTTTATACGCAAAACTCAGCAATTCCCACTTGTAAGTTTTTATGTTTTTCTTTTCATCTGATTGAATATTCATTTGTAAGCTATATTTGTTGAATGTTTTGAATTGCCACATTACGTGCTTCTAATGGCTTAGGGTGATACTTGAGAGGCTCAGGAGTGTCTGCAGGGATTTTGCCTGCTTGCTTGTCCCTTCTGTATACTCTCCTTGCTTCTTCTTGATCTTCATGCTTAGCCCATTCTTGAGGACTATAAACTTTGTACCTCTCACCTTTATGTACTTTCACTAGCTCCCATGCTTTTAATATGATGGCTCTGGACTTGGGACTCCATTTCTCATAATCACCCTTCTTTTCCATTTCTTCCCTGTATTTCCTCTTTCTCACCTTTACCTCATCTTCTTCCAATATTTCCATTCCTTTATTCTGATCAGCAGCAGGAATGCCAACATATTGATCTTCAACATGGTACACTTCAGCATGCTCATCAAAATGGAGAGGAGGGAGATTCATTGCTTCCCTGATGGTATTGGTGGTCCAGATGGCATGCTCACTACTGGCCTTTATCAATGATCTCTCCTCCTTTAAGACTTCATCAGATATCCCCCTTTGGAGGTTCTCATGAAGGACTAGTATCTTGCTTTTAAGCATATGAATTGCTGCTTCCAAATGGTTCTTGGTCTCAAGCAGATGATTGTCTAGATCCTTATTGTGGTGATCTAGACTTTCTTGGAGATTAGTTTTGTGTTCAACCATCCATCTGGTGGTTGCTATGTAGGCCTTCTCTATGTTGTTTGTGATCATTATCTGATTATCCCCTACATCAGATAGACCCTTGTGAGTTAGTGTTGTCTCCTTGGCAGTGTGTTCTTGCAGATTTTTCACATCATTTCTTAGGGTTGTAGTTTCAACAAACAGTTCCCTTCTTAACTTATTGATAGTAGAGTTAACATGACTTTCAATTTTTAGCCTTTGCTCTTCCAGGAGCAAAGGTGTGGCAATAGTGATAACTCCACTGGCCTACTCTATGGATGTGAACTAGCTTATCCTGGTTCCTCCTCTTCATTCCCATCAACCATTGGAGATGGAGGTCTCCTGATGAGTGACTGGTTTGACTTATTTTCCTCTTCAGGATTTGGCAGATCTCTGCTAGTCTCATCAGCAAGATTCTCTTGGTTATCTTCTTGGAGATCTTCACTTGGGTCCTCTTGGACTACTCGTCCAGAATGAACAGCATCCTCAGCCCCAATAATCTTATTGATCATATCTACCACTTGAGCAGGGATCTCACTATTCTTCTCCCCCTTAGTTTCAACATCCTCTTATTTTGTTCCTGCTATTACAATTGTACTGAATTCCAGACTTAGAGCATAGGTCTGGAGGGAGACATTCCTTTTCTACATATGCGCTTCAGAGTCAGACGGGTTTGAGCTATTGCCTGACTCACTTCCTTCAGATGTCCTCATCATATTCACTGCAGTCTTCAGCTTCTTGGGAGACTTAGTTAGAACTTTCTCCCATCTCTCAAATATCTTGATATCCATCCTTCTCATGTGATGGAGTTTTGCACCATACTTCTTGTAAAAACTTTCAGGGTAAGATAGCAGTAGATACAGTGATAGTATTCTTCCCAAATTAGGAACTTGAAAGCTTTCTTGTATCCTCTTGAAAATAATCTAACCCCAGTTGGTCTTCCGACTTAGGATTATCCTTGCCATTATCTCAAACATGGGCTTGGATATCCTATCATGCGACCCTACCTTACAGAGGAGGGCTTTTCCTATGATATCATCCATAAGATTTCCTCGTTGATTAAAATGCTTCCTTTCCAGAGACCCATAGGTCTTTCTGGAGAGCCAGCACCATGCTCTTTGAGTGACAAATTTTGCTTACTCAAGTCAAAATTACCTTTACATATCTATAAAGATAAGGTTATCTAGTGAATAGTTAACACAGTTACCTTCACCTTAGCTTTGGCTTCTTCTTGAACTAGTAGCTCCCCCTTAATGTGAGGTCTCTTTTATTTTTTGTTTTTGCTCCCCCTTGACCAATGCATCTTGGCTTGTAATGGGATTTTTCTTAGTCCAGAGTTATGCCTGGATGCCTTATTGTCCATTAGCCATGTCTGCTTTTGATTGGCTACATGGACTACCCTGCAAGACAGATTTAATATCCCTTATGAACCCAAGGTGATTTGGGTCCTAGGTTCATGTTAGCATAGTATGGAATTCTTCTACACACCTCAGCCTTTCTAGGAGGGCTCTCCTTTGCACTAGGCACACTAGGGTTGTGCCAACAGTCAATGGCAAAGTGTCCCACTTTACCACAACACCATCATTCATGGATGTTGTACCTTCTTTTCTGAACAATTTTCGAGGTGGGTGGAGAATCAAAATGCTTATGTTCAGTAGAGAAGGCAGCAACATTCTTCCTATCTCTCTCAGCTAAGGGCTGACAAGCTGCTCGAGTATAATTATTTCTTCATGACTTTATCTGTTTGTCAGCAACAGATGTCAGCTTGGTAGCTGACATGGTGTTTATGGCATCAGATATGATTAAGTGAGAGTTTATTATACTGGTGTTGCCAGCCTGCTTCTTATCTGTAAGAGATTGGGAAGGTGTTGATCCTTTATCCTTGAAAGTGGGGGCTGAAGCACCAAACACAAATGGTCCATGATGGGCCATTTGGATTTCTTCATGGGGAACCTTCAATGCACTCATCCCCATGCCCTTTCTCCTCCCATTGTCAAGCACATTTCCCAAGCTATTTGAGTTTCCATTCATCCTGTGACCATGGACACTGTCATGGTCATACTTGTTAGAGGGAAGCACTACCTTCTGAAAGGTGGTATGAGGCTCAGCTTTAGTTTTGCCCCTTTCTCCATTCCCAGCATCTACTGCCCCTTCATTGAAACCCAATCCCCTCCTATTTTTATACGAGGAGAAGGTGTCAATGATGGCCAGTATGGTTTTGGGCTTAGAGAATTGAGCCACTAAGCTTCTTTCCTTAAGAAGATCATTCTCAAGTTCCTTAATGAGTTTTTCCCTTTGGTTTCTCTCAGCATAAAGCTTGTCGATCACCTTCTTGAACTCAATGGGATTGGCCCCCACATTGTGGAATATACCCATTTTCTCATCTAACTCAACCTTATTAGGTCTGAGTGTTTCGAGCTCCTTAGCTTGCTTTCTAACAAACTTCTTGCTCATTTTCAGAGTAGCCAAGAGATCACCAAACTGTTCTATTAGATCAGTATGGTTCTAATTGTTGCATGATGAGTAGTCTTCTGCATCATTTTCAGAAGATGAGCAGCATCTGATGCACTCTTGGTCTTCTCAAAGGAGGCAGGTGAAGGAGATGTGTGAGTAGTGTATACATGAGCATGATGTGAATAATCATGATTTCCTTCATCTAATAGATCCATCAACCCATAGACCTCCTAATTATGATTCTTGAGGGAAACAACTTCTCCTTCTTATGACTCTTCCATGAGGACAGTTAGAGAGTCCCACATCTCCTTTGTTGTCGTGGAGTGAGCCAGTTTCTAGAATATTGAGATGTCAACTGCACCAACTACAATATCTTTGGCTTCCTTGTCCAAGTTAACTAGGATGATCTCATCTTCAGTCATTTCAGTCATTTTCCTGGGCACTTTCTTGGGGACATATGGCCCTTCTTGAACAATTTCAAACATTCTGTGATCCATAGCCTCCATGAATATTTTAGCTCTTACATTCCATAGGGCAAAGTTATCCCTAGAACAAATAGCTATACTTGATTCCATAGCTATGATGAATGGACACCAACTGGCAGATCTGTTCAAGCTGTTAAGCTTTTCTTTGAACAACCTGCTTCTGATAAAACTTGTTAGTTATTGGGTGTCGACTTATCAAATAGAGAGGGGGGGGGGGGGGTGAATAGGTATTTCAAATTGTTTTGTTCCCCTTTTAGGTGTTCTTTATTTCTAGTTAATAGATTTAGAGATTAAAAGCACTACAATGAAAACACACAAGAATTTTTAGAAGTTCCTCAAGATAGGGTGTCTTGAGTAGTCCTCTATCCCTCTGCGCATTCCTAGCAGTGTGTTAGGCTTGGCAAACTCCGCCAATGTCTCCGGCCCGCAAGACTTATAAACTGGACCCGCAAGGCCTGCAATACCCTATTGCACTAAAGCCCGCAAGCACGACACTCATGCCCTCAAGCCCGATACAGCACAGACCCGCAAGTCTTGCCCCTTGGACCCGCAAGTCCCTACATCCTAGGACCGCAAGTCCTCACTACACCCAAGCAAGCAAGCTCGACAAGGTTGGACCCGCAAGTCCTCTACCCTAGCCCTCAAGCCTCACAGATCTCATGCCCTCAAGCTCGACAAGGTTGGACCCGCAAGTCCTATGCCCTGGCCCTCAAGCCTCACAGATTTCAAGCCCTCAAGCTCGACACTTAGATCTAAAAATAGATATTATAGATTTGGCCCCCTCAAGCCTTACTAAGAAAGATATACAATGTAGATTCTTCTGCCTGGTGGAGATCGGCTTCTTGCCTTGAAGAAGATGCCTCTGATTTGAATCTTGAAGGCACAGATCTTCTTCATGCCTTCTTCTTTTGCCTGATGTTAACTGGCTTCTTGACTTGAACGATAATGATCAGTCGATGTGGCTTGACTGCAACCTGGTGAACACTGGATGTGCATTTTTGTTCTCCTCTTCTTGATGTCGATTCTTCTCCGCAGCTTTTACTGTTGTATTCCTCGGCGGGATTCTTTTTCATTTCCTTGTTCTCGTCTCTTTGGTTAGGGAATCCACTGTTCCCTTTTATAGTATGGAGGAGCCACTTAACGGTCACATATGCTGTACGTCACTGGCAGATGCCCATACCTTAAGAGCATGAGCTGATTGGACAATCAGGCGGCGACATTAAATGCTGAAAGTGTGTCTGACAACTTTTGAATCTGTCTCAATGATGTTTCCATTGTCACGACGATATAGACAATATCTCGATGACAGGACTTATCGTTGACATCGATAAGGGCAGTTCTTCAAGTCTTCTTCCTTCTCCTTCAGATAATGCTATCTCGACAATACGGGACATCCCTTCTGCACTTGAACTTAAGACAACAATAAGTCATCTAGCTGATGTCAACGTAATCTTCTTGACTGCTCGATATCGTTGTAACCACCTTATCTTGTCGATGACATAATTGATATCATGTTGACAAACTATTCTTCAGCAACTACCTGTCTTCATGAGAGCTTCCTTAGTCTTCTCGACGTCAAGTCTTCTTTGCGACGATATCATCGTCATCAGTCTTACTTGGCCTTTCCAACGATAAGGCTTCTTTATGACGATATATATCATGCTTAGCCTTATCGACGACAAGGCTTCTTTGCCATGCTATCTGTCTTGCTTTGCCTTATCGACGACAAGGCTTCTTTACGATGATATCGTCGACATCTGCCTTGTTTTTGTGCTTGAGTTCTCCTTCATCTCGGCTTTCTGATATCATTGTGAGGTGTTATAGTGTTGATCTCACAATGATATCATCATACGCATGTTGTTTTGACGATAATCTATATGATCATTCTGCTTTGCTCTTCACATCATTTCAACCACATGCATACACTTTTCGATGATATGTCCAGTCTTTTTCGACGATAATGTACTTAGGCAAATTATTGAAGTAATGGACATATTGTCTGATCTCTACAAGCATGAACTAAATATTGCATCAAATACAACTTGTACTTATCATTGAGATGAGCACTTCTTTAAATCAGGGACACTGTTGGGTACTGTTCCCAACATTAATGCTTACAAAGATTGGAAATTTCTTGATGAAATGTTTGATCTTCCATGTATAGGTTTGGAGCATGCACAACAATTGGAAAACATTCAAATTAGCGCAAGCATTCAAGAAAGAATCTCTCAGGATGAAACCATGGAGTGCACATGAAGTGGAAAATAAGAAGAAATCTTATCTTTGGAAGAGGAGTGCCAAAAAGATGTTAAAGGAACTTCAAGTTCAAATCTTGCCTCTTGTGATATCAATGTAAGTAAATAGAATTTGTCTCTCTTTGTAACAAATTATATTTCCACATTACATATGCTACAAATTGCTAAACGTAAAATTAAGAAATTGAAAATTATGAATGATAAATTACGTTCAGAAAATAAAAGGTTAAAAACTAATGTTAATGTAGAATCTAATTATGGCGTGGTTTCTCCATCTTGCTCTTTTATTAAAATTTCAAAGCCTTGTTTTGATTGCAATCTATTAAAAGAAAAATTCAAGAATATTGAAAAAGGGCTCTTAGTTTCTAAAGAGCATAATGAAAAATTGATAATTGACAATCATGTTTTAACTTGTAAGTTAAGACAATTAAAATCTTTTGTTGAAAAAGTTCTAATTTCTAGTAATGACTTTCATCATAAGATTTTGAATAACAAATATAAATTAACTTACAAAATCATTTCTAAAAAGGACCATTTTCACACATCAACTCAAAAGGTTTAGTTTCAAAATGAATTATGATCCTCACAAAATTCTTAATAGTCACTATTATAAGTCTCAATATATTTTCAATCATGACTCAAATTTAAAAACTCCTTTTCATGAAAATCAAACTATAAAATATTTTCCTTCACATTATAAGAGTATGTCAATAAGAAAGAGTGGAAATGAAAATCATGAATATAAGAATCAATCATTTAACACATATTGTTACCCACTCTATTAACAATCACTTCTAAAGAAAGACTATCACTCTTATAAACTTTCAAAGAATCCATATAATAAAATTCTTTATGATTATCAACATCAATCTATTCTGAAAAATAATTTGAATAAACATAAATCCTCAATGAATTATTTTTCAAACAAATATCATCATATAAAGATGTCACATAATCATTATATGGATTTGAGTGATAAACAACCATGGTATGAATGGAGACCCATAAAGAAAAATAACACATCAACTTTAATTGAAAGGGCTCATTCATCCTTGTCTCCCCAAAAATCATCATGCTATATTTGGGTACCCAAAGGAACCATTACACATGGTCAACTTTGGATACCTAAATCTCTTATCAATTAGCATCTTTCAAACGCATGATGTAGAAACTAATAAAAATGATATTTAATGCTACTTCATGATATGATTAATGTTCTTTATATTTTCATTGTTTTTTTAAGCTAACATGCCTTGGTCACCTTATAAATATTTGAATTATGAATTTATCATTTAAAGCTTTATAACGTATAAATCAAATTAAATAAAAAGTCATATGTTTTTTAAAAAAGTGACCTATCTCTCATCTTTGTAGTTTTTATCCTTTTAAATCTTTTACCAATAAATGCCTTGAATTATCATTATAATTTGATTATTGAAATTATTCTCAAGACAAATGAAATTATTTTAAAGAATGGATTTAAATGGTTTATTAAAGGGCTTAAGCTAAAAATTAAAATGCGCAACGTTTTGATTGTTTTCTATTTTGTTTGTTGCATATGATAGCCCTTATAATGATGAATATTATCAAATAAAATTGAAAACAAAAATTCACAAAACGCACTTTTAATCCTTCAATAATGCGAATTTTCGATCAAAACTTCAAACAACCATATCTTTTGATCCACTCGTCCGATTTTTGCGTTTAATATGTTTTCGGAAAGGGCACTGAAATCTCCATCCAACGGCGAACCAGGCTTGCCGCCTCGAGTTCGTTTAGTGCTGTCAAATTTCCCAAATTCAACTTCGTTTAAAAGTTATTTCAGTTTTCTTGTCTCGGCAATTTCTTGGTCAATGGTTTTTTCATCACATGCTATCCTTACTATAATTATTTCATATATTGATTTAAGTATTATGTGTGTGATGTGTGTCATCATTGTTTGCATGTATTTAGAACTTAGAATAATCTTGTATCATTAAGTTTAAATCAAAAGTTTAATCATTTCATTCTCATTCTAAAGAAAATTAATTTGAAATCTTCTCATATTACATGAAACATTATCTCCATTAATTCTATATAATTACATAGCATTCAAACTCATCATCCTTGCATCACTTCGTAGTTTATGCTTAAATTTATATGCTAGGTATAACATCTACAATGTTATTCAAATTTAATGATAACTATGTGATTTGAAATTATAATAGAATACTAAAATTCCAACAAACATATAGTTTATGGATTAATCATTAGAATATATATGAATATTGTATCATGAATCATATATTATCATGCAAAACCAAAGATCAATAAATTCAATTATTAAATGCAATTTTATTATTAATTTCAACACTTTATATATGTGATCTTTGTCTTTGATATGATTGCATGATCATCATTTTCTAGACATACAAATCAAACTTGATCATTCAAAAGAAAATCACCAAATCATATTGTCATAAGTCTAGAAGGAATAGAATTCACATACATAATGATGATCAAACATATATTCTATGCAAAATTCTTAATAATCATAAATTATAATTCGTGTTCTATCAAGAAATATCTCAAATCAATAATGTCTATCACCTAGAAATTATGAATCTTATGATAAAAATATGAATAATATTTTTCTTTACATTATTTGGTGTATTTATATGCTTTGCTATTGATTGCATGTATCTCACATATATGTAGACTATAAAATCAACTTTGAAATAATAAGAATAAATCAAACTAAATCATAACTTTATTCTAGATCGATAATTTGAAACTCTATTTTGGAATACATGTAGTATTAATGTTAATCATATGATGTGGCATTACACCCAAAATTCATCATACTAGCATTATATGAATATTAGTACTTGTGCTAGTTATCTCATATCGCCATCTCATAAAAGTAAAAAAAAACTATGCGGCTTTATATTTTTCTAAAATTCTTCACATTAAGCAAAAACCATAGTTTATAAATCAACCCATAGTTTAAAAGCATAGGTTGTCCCAAGATTATTCACCTATGACTTCATATCTCACAATAGCGGGGGCGTAGGGTTGTATGCATTAGAGACCTAACCTCTAAGTCATGTCTTGTACTTAACCAGGGAGGGTTCCAGTGGGGTCTTGGGAGGCACTAGGGGGAAAGAGTGCTAGGTTGAGCTTTCGTTAGTGTGTGCATATGGGATTAATGCCCCAACATATGGCATGTGTGCAGCTCATCATGCCCGTCCCTCACTTAGTATGGGGCTAGGGTGTAGACATTTAGTCTGGGTAGTTTTAAATCTTAGGACATACTTATATTACTCATTGCATGAACATTTTTTTACTTATCACATAAATCATGCTTATTTGGGTTGTTCGAAAATGACCTCTTGTGTTTGCATAATTTATCTTTTTGTGCTTAAATGATTTTATAACCAAAAGTATTTGAAAAAGCCAAAGTTTCTTGCAAATTTGATCCGCCTAGAGATCTCCAAAAATCTTGCAAGGTTTCAAATGTTAAGGTTGGAATTATGAGTCTTAGACATCTTAGGATGAGTTATATGAAAAACACTAAGGTTTTATTTAATTTGAGCAATCAAGACATCTCGAAAAATTACAAAATTTCTGCATAAGACTACTCTTAAGACTCTTAATAAATATCAAAAATAGAATTTTAAAATTCTCAATATTTCACTCACTCTTTCCCGCGCTAGCGCTAGCGCAGGCGCTAGAGTGAATCTTCAATTTTTTTGTTCTTAAGATATTCTAAAAATCTATAAAAATATGTTAGTTTATTTGTACTACTTAGTTTTGTATTTCTAACTTTTGTTATTTTTGTTTTATTAATATTATGGAAAATTGATGCGCAAATCTTTGCACACCGCTATAGGCGATAGCAAGACTGCGACACGAAACGGCAGTGTACCGATCGTTCAAGTAATATAAAATGTGGGAGTGAATCCCCAAGTATCGATCTCGAAGGAACACAGTAAGGTGGAGTTTACTATTGAGGCAGGACTTGAGATCGAAGTCCTTTGGTCGGATGGAATGCGGAGGGGGGTTGATTTGGTTGTGGAAAATAAAAGAAAATGCTACAACTACTCCTATGCAGGCCTTGAGCGCACTGCTTCACCGGGCGGATGGATTACTACACGGGCCGCTATGCACCGATTTGCTTGGCAGATGGAAGAGTAATCTTAAGGATGGAGTGGGTCACACCGGCGGAATGAGGGTCGCAAGCACCTCATCACAAAGCTCACACCTAACAATTGCTAGTGTAGCAAATCCAAATCGCTCACACCATAATCACCACAAGAGCTCACCTCAAGCACTCATACACAAATGATATCATTGCTTAAAAATGAAATACAAATTAAAGCAAGTGCAGAGTACAAACATCATCATAAAATAGAAGATTACACTGCAAGCAACAATAACCTAAGAAGAGAAAAATGCAAGAGATACGACTGAATCCGGAGGCTTGCTGTAGATTCTCGATAGGAATCGTCGGGTTGTCAATCCGCGTCCTAGCTCGGTCCCAGCTATCGTATGGGGTAGAGGAGGGCTCTCACTTCCTCCCAATGGACCCGTCTTCTCCGGTAAACTACAATCCGGCCATGTCTGCTGCGAATAACTTCTAGCTTGGCGATGAAGATGAGTGTAGAATCCTCTCCTTGAAGCGCTTGGATGATGTGAGGTGGCCTTGGGCAAAAGGTGGAGGAAGAAGGGAAGAAAACAGAGTTGTCGCCCCTTCCGGCAGAAGAAATCGCGGAACAGAATCGAGCCTGAAAAACCTAAAATTTGCAGTTTAAATAGAACAGATTGCAGAATTTGTTCATGCACGACCAAACGCACGACCGTGCATAAAAACGCACGACCAAATTCAGAATGCAATTTTGGGCCGCAAATGAACACGCATGATCTACCAGATCGTGCGTGAAGGATAAACGCACGACCGTGCGATCTGGAAAATTGCAAAATGACATAAATTCTTAGATAAAAGAGGGAAACTCGTGCGATTTTGCTCACGCACGATCAAAATTGACCATGCGCGAACAAAACGCACGAGCCGGGGCAGAACACCATTTATAAGTACTGGAGGAATCGCACGGTCGCAGAAATCGTGCGTCAAGGAAACGCACGACCGTGCGATTTATCCAGGTTACAATTCCCATAGAATGAAGATCTGCTCACCTGCAAGATAAACCAACAAGCTGGGGAACATACCACCAGCACACAGAAATATATAATAACAACAAAATAAAGACATGGGGAGCATCATGTGCTTACCCCCAGCAGAATAGTGCACAATTGCACACCAAAATGGGCCAAAATGAGCCTTCGTGAAGAAATGTGTTCAAGTGAAATATAAGAAATAATGTGCAGAAAGTGAAGTGCATGTGCGTGAAAATAAGCCCAGATGAGTCCAAATATGTGTATATAAATGGGACTCATCACACCCCTAGACTTACCTGTTTGTGCGTCCCGAGCAAACAAATCCTAAGCAGGCGGGGAAAGAAAAGTAGATGGCTTAGAATTACAATACAGAGTACCATGTGAAGTCGCATGCTCACGTGCATAAGAAATATAATAGAGAAGATTTCTCATTATACACAAACAGTTTATAGATTTCAAAAAGAGTAAAAGCATATTACAACCACTCAAAATGGTGAACTACGGTGAATCATCCGGTCACGCATACGGAGAAAGTAAACTAAGCGCTGAGATGAGCATTGCTCAAGATTGGGGTGCCGGACAAACTCCACTGAAATCCATTGGTGTCGGTGACCATAGGCTCGCCCGGTCACATTCTCTCCACGACACTAGATTGGTTCATAGCGTGAGTCAATCGGAATTTAGGTTAGAGATGGGGCTTGGGTTACGGTGAGGTAAACAAAGATAAACATGGAGGCTAAGAACACATAACCCAACATGAGCATAAGATAGAGCTACCCGCACGACTATAGTAAACAAGTGCACCAAACCCCTAGACTTGGACTTTTGCAACATAGGTGTGTGCACCGCCCACTCCCAATACCAAAACTTACAAAATTTTCAGTTTAACTTTTTCATAACAATCCTTTTTTTCTTTTTCTTCTTCATTTTTCTTTTTCTTTTTTTCTTTTTCAGCAAATTTTTCAATGAATACACCCACAGTTTCCACTATAAAATTACCACATCAACACCCCCAAAATGTAAAAATAACTATAACTAAAGCTCAGATTTGGGTGTGCGACTAGGTTAGGCTTTTAAGCTTTTGGTGAGATAAAAGTGGAGCTGAATCAAGAGGAAGGGGTAGGCACAAATGGGCTAGCAAGGGTAGATGATAGGCATGAAATAAAAAGCTCAACCGGGCCAAAACAATGTCCTACGTCATTCTCACGCACTAGAACTATCCTATGCTAATGCTTCAAGAATCGCTTGGGGCAAGTTTTAGCCACCGAGAAAGATTCTCCTTTCTCCCGACTCAAGCAATACGAGTCTAGCAATCGTTTACACACATCCCTATGCTACCGTTTGATTCACACCGGGTTCACCATTTGAGTAGAGTAAACAACATTTACACTAATAGAAAAAAATATAAAACCATAAGTATAAAAAGAAGTCTAATCTACACAAATTTCTATGCAACCGAGCACTTGACTAGGAACACTACTAGAGTCAACACTTTACTATGCTACATAGTCCTAAGCCAGCACCTAGACTTTCCCAAATAAGCAAAAGAATTAAATTCAACTCAGAGCATGCATACAGATGAGTATGCGCTCAAGTGTGTGTTGTGGTGTGCAGTAAAGATGAACAATAATAAATAAATAAGATAAAATTACTTCTAGTATGCAATGCACGTGCGCGTGCATAGTGGGTAACGAGAAGCAGCTCTCCCCCAAACTTAATCTAAACAATCCAAAAAAAGATATGGCCATGAAATTCAAAATGAAGCTAATGAAAGAGAGTACCCAATGCTCAGCAAGTGAGCATACCAGAATACGCGTGTAAACCAAGACAAAGCTGCAGCGTCCGCCATCCAGAAAAGGACCTGCAGGGGTGAGCTCCGCAAAAACAAAAGAAATGTACAAAGCAAAATGAAATACAACTAACTAAACTAAACTAGATGAAATAAAATTGCAGGAAAAGTAAGATAACTACTGGGTTATTGTCATCCCAGCACGACTTATTTAAGAACATAACAGTTCTAGCTAATGGGTCTATGAAAAAGGAGATGAACAGGTAACTGTTCTAATATGCGTGTCGGTAGCGGGTACCGATACGGCGACAGAACAGTTACTCCCCTACCTAAATAATAATACCTGCTGAACACAGGTAGCGGGAATAGGAAGTAAGAAGAGGAGGAGAGTTGGTCCTCACTCGTCTCACCATAAAATAAATCCTTGCCCAGCAAGGTGTCATCTCCAGGGAGGCAGCAGGAGGAGAAGGCAATGAGTGGAGCTTCCTCTACGGAGGGGGAATCAACCTCCTCACATGAGAGGATGCACTCATCATTGACTTGAGCATCATGCTCCAAGTCCTCCTGGGGGTACCTGTGAAGACTCAACCTGCACAGGCGCAGATGAAGAAGGGGGATCAAGAAACAAACAAGAGGAATGACTTAAATAAAAATCAATCGGGGGAGTGGTCCCGGTCTCACTCCCATCAGATTGGGGAAGTAAAATAATGTTTGCATTGTCATCAATGCTACAAGGTTCAGCGGGATCAACAGTGGCCATGCCGAAGAGTTGGACTTCCTCCACCGGTGTTGAGGAAAGCTCCTCTTCACCTAGAAGGTTGTCCTCCTCCATAGGAGCAGGCATAACACATAAATTGCCAGCCTCATCCTGCGACACATCCTCAACAATGTCGTCAGAGACGAGTATAGTAGTTTGCACAATAGGGGGAGGAATAGTGCTTGGAAAAAAATCAAGCACTGATTCCTCACAAAGAATCGAATAAACACATGGTGATATATGCACAGGGGAGATGGACTCAGCCATGTCAGTGCCTAGATCAGCCACACATGTGGTGACTGTGTCCGCATCATACCCTTCAAAACTTGAAGGTGAAATGGACACATAACCGGATGTTGAAGGTGTGCTGCCAGAAGTAGGAGTCGGGGCGATCCGGATATCCGGCTCGTCATCCTCGTCCAATTGGCGATGGAATGCAGCACAATCCTTCAAGGCATGATCCGTGCTCTGACAAAACAAGCACTGCCTTGCGGGCTTCTTTGGCACAATAGGTGCTGAAGCCGAAAGAAGTATGATGGTAAAGGCTCGGCAAAATAGCCATAGGACTTCCGCGCAACATATGGAGTACCAGGCGAAGTCGGTACTCCATATGCTGGGCCTTGAGTGCTAGGGCTATTATCTCTCGATGGGCATCTATCACTAGCATGAGAAATATCTCCACACCAACGACAACGAATATTGAATGAAGCCCACATAGTGTGAAGATAAAATGATTCAAAATAAAAACACTATTGTGCAAATTACCACACCTAACAAAAATTTACTAGAGCAACCTAATATAAAATAGGAAAACGGAATAAGAAGAAATAAAACAAAAGAATGCAATACACAAATGGAAGGGCTTTAATCTCTGATTCTCCCTCTCCAGAAAACTCACACGTCTGTGTTCCCCGGCAACGGCGCCAAAAACTTGATGCGCAAATCTTAGCACACCGCTATAGGCGGTAGCAAGACTGCGACACGAAACGGCAGTGTACCGATCGTTCAAGTAATATAAAATGTGGGAGTGAATCCCCAAGTATCGATCTTGAAGGAACACAGTAAGGTGGAGTTTACTATTGAGGCAGGACTTGAGATCGAAGTCCTTTGGTCGGATGGAATGCGGAGGGGGGTTGATTTGGTTGTGGAAAATAAAAGAAAATGCTACACGGGCCTTGAGCGCACTGCTTCACCAGGCGGATGGATTACTACACGGTCCGCTATGCACCGATTCTCTTGGCAGATGGAAGAGTAGGCTTACGGATGGAGTGGGTCACACCGGTGGAATGAGGGTCGCAAGCACCTCGTCACAATGCTCACACCTAGCAATTGCTAGTGTAGCAAACCCAAATCGCTCACACCATAATCACCACAAGAGCTCACCTTAAGCACTCATACACAAATGATATCATTGCTTAACAATGAAATACAAATTAAAGCAAGTGCAGAGTACAAGCATCATCATAAAATAGAATATTACACTGCAAGCAACAATAACCTAAGAAGAGAAAAATGCAAGAGATACGACCGAATTCGGAGGCTTGCTGTAGATTCTCGGTAGGAATCATCGGGTTGTCAATCCGCATCCTAGCTCGGTCCCACCTATCATCCGGGGTAGAGGAGGGTTGTCACTTCCTCCCAATGGACCCGTCTTCTCCGGTAAACTACAATCCGGCCACGTCCGCGGCAAATAACTCCTAGCTTGGCGATGAAGATGAGTGTAGAATCCTCTCCTTGAAGCGCTTGGATGATGTGAGGTGGCCTTGGGCAAAAGGTGGAGGAAGAAGGGAAGAAAATGGAGCTGTTGCCCCTTCCGGTGGAAGAAATCGCGGAACAGAATCGGGCCTGAAAAACCTAAAAATCGCAGTTTAAATAGAACAGATTGCAGAATTTGTTCAAGTGAAGAAATGTGTTCAAGTGAAATATAAGCAATAATGTGCAGAAAGTGAAGTGCATGTGCGTGAAAATAAGCCCAGATGAGTCCAAATATGTGTATATAAATGGGACTCATCAAAAATCAACTAAAAATTTTCAAAATTCAAAAATACAAAAATATGATATTTTTTATTTCAAAACAATAAAAAAAACTATATGATCTTTATTTTTAATATCAAGCATGTATGAAATCTATTATTTAGAATTATTTACAATGTTAAAATTTATTCCTTCAAATTACTAAGAAGATTATTTTGCTTATCATACTTTGATATATCTAATTAAGTGCATCAATTGTATTGAAAAATATGTGTAGAACCAAGCTTTGCATGTCTCTAAGTATGAGTAAATGTTTTGTGATTGATAATGATACTTTTTCACAAACTTATTTTGGTAATCTACATGTATGTTTAAATCTAAAAAAGCTTACTTGTGTATTGTAATTGTACAATGAATTAAAACTTGCATAAGTTTATTACCTACACTATATTTGAATTGCACTTAAGAAATTAGGAAAAGTGGCTGAGTTTAAAAAAAAAATTGTGTTAGGTTTGCCCAATAAGTGTATTCGGAGAATGTTGTCTCAGAAAAGTGAACAAAAATAAAAATAGACAAATATAACTCACCCAAGCACTACTTGAACCTTCTTATAAGTCTTCATAAGCATTGTGAGGTTGAGCACCTTGGAAAGAATTGTAAAGTGTCTTGTGCAAACCTTGGCTATTACACCACTTTTTCAATTATGTGTGCATTAAAGTATGAAAGTTAATATACTCGTGTTTAATTGTGCACCTTACTCTACAAATATCTTGTATTTTGTGATTTAAATCTTTTGTTAACATTGCTCAAATACACTTATGTGCACATCATTATCTTTCATAACACTTCTTCTCATAAGTATTGGATTCTAATGTTTTATCTGTACTACTCTTTATATAAAAAATGCACTAGAGAACCTATCACAATCATGTTTTTGTACCTCATAAACTTGAAATTAAGTAACATTGTAGTATATTCATTTTTTGATATATTCATTTCATGCTTGGTAACTTTATGTAAAACTATGAGATTTCCAAAAGGTTAAAACATCAGATTTATACTTATGATTTTTCATGCTCACAAAAAGAAGTTCCATATAATCTTCCGCTTGCTTAAAACTCTTATATATTTATTTGAAATCTCTTATTTACTATGCTTAAACTCTTTACCATTTAATAAATTTCAAAAGCACGATCATGATTTATAATTCCTAAGAAATGCCTACTTACTTCCCTTTCCCCACATTCTTTTGATAATACTAAAAGGGGGAGATTAATTGAAGAAATCTAGAGGAGAAATCTAGAAGATTAAGGGGATACTAATTCTTGTAATTTAGGGGAGTAAAACTTAAATTGCATTTATATAGCGGGGGCATTAAGATAGGGGGAGTTTGCACTATTCTCAAACTTATCATATACGATTGTTGCATTATTTTCTTGCTTATCATATACTATAAACACTATTGTTGATTTATTGTTAAGAGGATTTGTTATTATCAAAAGGGGGAGATTGATGGACATGTGTGTCACATCCCTTTGTTTGAGAATAACAAATCCCATATTGTATTTGATCTTGCTTGTCATGTGTTTATAGTGTACAGGAACTATATGTGCAATACTCCACAGGTAGAAATCAGCTTGGAATCAAATTCTCTGAATGGAGCACTATCGCCAGCGCTAGCCGATACCACAGGCATTAGCACTACCGCAGACGCTAGCGCTACCGCCTGGCGCTAGCTCTACCTCATGCCACAAATGCCACGCCGCGACGGTTTCATAACCGCCTCTACACAACCACTACCACAAGTGCTAGGTGCTACCGCAGGCGCTAACTCCAAGCTCTATAAAATGGAGCTTTCTCTCTCATTCTGGATGAACATCCCAGAGAGAATACAAGTGCCAAAATCCCATTGTCGTCATGCTGCCAAAGATGGATCTCCCACAAAAAACTTAAGGAGAATTCTGGAGGAGGACTACGTCATGCTACATCCGAAGGACGATCACTTTGACCTCGCTTATACCACAATGGTCCTTCATCTCTGACTTCAGAATATCTCATATAGGGAGTTTTTATTATTGTAATCATTATTTTCATTCCATATATTTTGTAATCGTAAAAAGAATTCGCCTTGTGATGGAGACTAGGTCCTTGCGCGGCTTAGGGGGAATTCACCGTGTGTGTTGGCAACTAGGTCTAGGTGATTAGATCTAGGTTTTCTCGATGCCGTTTTTGGGGAAGGATTGGCTAGAGCGGCTTGAGGCCATATTTGGGGAAGGATTGGCTAAAGGCACTGGTTCGTGGTGATACGAGTTGTTATAGAAAAGGAAAAAGTTATTGTATTTATACGCCTCCGATTTTGAGCGATATTGACATCAAATGTATGTGAACACTTTTTTATCTAATACAATCATGTCTTTATTTGTGTTTACTTGATTTCCTTCATTTTGGATAAAATTCTAAAATTGCAAATTAAATTATTTTCTTTCTTTACCTAAATTGATATTTCACTCTCATTTATTTAGAAACAATTTAGTAAATTGATAAGTATATAAAAAGAAATTTTATTCCCTTATTCATCCCCCCCCCCCCCCCCTCTAAGGCCGCCTATCGATCCAACAAGAGCAGTTTGGGATATCATCCCATCGTACCTCCTAGTACCGCTGCAAGACCCTCACAGGGTAGACCTCGGGAAGTCCAAGATTAACCCTAAAACTTCTAAGTTCAACTAAACAATACACAAGGATAGTTATATATGAGAACATGATAAGATAATCCTTGTCCCAAACATGTGACAGATTGGTACAAGGCTGAATTAGTCTAGCGAGCGGTAGGCTCGGTGTTATCTAAGGAGGACTGGATAGTTAGGCGATCTGGAGGCTCGGAAAATATAATTATGAGGCGGAACTCACCCAATAGTACGTGGATACCCTGGTGTGTTCTTCAGGGGCATATATAAGGTCTAGGTTGGGAGGTGTCATACTGGCCTTGGAGTGGAAGACCTGATCCACTACCCCCATTTGCCTTAATGGGTTGTACCTGAGCGGAGACTCAAAAAGCGGGATAGAGGTGGTGCTTACCAGATAGTATGCGGATACCCTATATGTTCTTAGGGGCGTACGTAAGGTCTAGGCTTGGACATAAGCCTAAAAGTGGACAATCCCAATCCACTGCCCAGTTTAACTCAACTAGGTACCTGAGGTGACACACTCGAACAGAGGGAACTAACAAAATGTATGTACATTCAGAGCCGAGTGTGTGAGTTGCATCATTGCATTGCATAACATAGCATCATTTCATAAACAAGACCTCATAGTATAAATTAGTATGGGCTCTTTTATACGACTAGCTTACCTTAGTGCCAGATCCCTTAACCTATAAGTTTGTATGAGCATTCATATAAATTAAGGTTACTCTTGTAGCTGTTTTACTTTTGTAGCTGCTTTTACATTGTAGCTGTAGCTGCTTCTACTGCTTGATATATATATATAGAACTTTTAATTAGTTCCATGTCACCTGCTCTGGTTTTTACCCCTTGTTATCCTCTGCTTCGTCCTCCCACACGGTGCCTAGGAGTCATGGGGGGAGGCAAGGACAAAACTGGCTTAGTCTTTACGACTAACGGTCGGTTGTGACCGTAGGATTCTGAGGAGATGGAGATGTAGTACGAGCAGTAGGACGTGATGACAAGACCTGAGGAACAGACTCCATGCAGCATCACCGCCCGACAATAGGTTGATGAGAGTTCATTAGCTTCCGCATAGATGTAAAGTGAGAGAGTGTGTTTAGTTTTATTTTGGACATGTACTGGGCATAAGCCCATTTACTCTCTTTCTTACTTGGTACTCATTGTGGACTATTGCTCATTTATATATTCTGTAATCAAGCTGTGATTGTGGACTTGTGCAAATACATACATTCTTTTGTTGACTTCTGTGATTTTTAGCCGGCAGGATCGGCGTTGGGCGGGGCATCTAACCTGGAAGTTGGAGTCACCGTAAGGTGGCGGTTCTGGGCATAAGACCAAGTTATGAAGCAAAAAAAAGGGTCTTACAAACTGGTATCAAAGTAAACCACGATCATAGAGGAAGTAAGTCCACAACATTGGGTCACCCCGTGCGAGCATTAGTTTGGGGACAAACTAAGCAGCGGAAGCGATGGTGTGCCTATGTGTAAAGATCACATTATATAGTCCTTTAATCAATGAGTTAAGCCAACCCAACTAGGACACTTGACTTACCAAGATTATTCTTAGCGTATCCTGGACGAAATAAACCTTAGGTATAAATTCAGTTAAGGTACTAGGATACCCAGAGCGACTAAAGGAAGACTCTAACGCGAGAGTAGCTACATAAGGCTTAAACTCGGATGTCCCAACTCCGCCTATCATGGAATTACCCAAACTAAATAGAACCGCCTTAAGGAGAATAAATGCCTACAATCCTTAGCGGAATAGTAAGGGACTCGTATACTTAACCCTCATACCGATGACATGATTAGGTTGAGACAACCATCACACTAAGCACCAAGGGTCGGATAAGAGTTCAAGTTCGGAAGAGATCCATTTGGGATTAGGTCGTATATTGACCTTGAGAAGGTTGTCGTAAATGGTAACCTGGAGAGTCCAAAGTATGGAGAATACCGATTAGTCTCAGGTTGGAACCCCAAGTCTAAGGTTGTATGCCCTAAGGAATGCGTGCATACTAAGGACGAATATATCATGGTAATGTCGAAGAAACTTAGCCCAAAATAGGTAGGGGCTTATCTTTTGCTTATTGGGAAAATGAGTTATTGACTTGGGTTTCCTTAGACCTGATTTAGAAAATGTTGTGTCACAAATATAGTGATTTTGAAGTTGCTATATTTGATGTTACTCGGGCGAGGGTGAGATTTTGTAAAAAACATGTTTGGAGGAATGATCAACCCTCCCTAAGAAATGGGATCCTTGAAGAATTACTTCACCTTAAGCAGGTTTAGATTGGATAAGAGTCGAACTTGAATAAGGGATGAACAGGTTCCTAATAACCTTGTATGAGCGGTAATATCATAAACTCTTAGACGGTGACTTATTGGATTTAGAATGTAATGCTTAAGTTTTACTATTGGTTAAAATGTTGTAATCCTATCTTATTTTGATCATACAAGGGTGTCCAAGCCCATCATGTATTAAAATGTTTGGAATTGATGTACTAAACATGATGTGTGATTGACCACTACTATTCATGCTTACCTTACATAACCTTGTTAGTAGATTTAAAACTTGTAGTTTGGGATAGGGCAATGTCATTGTCATAAGGAAGAGTAATTACGAGACTAAACTATTACAAGATACCATATGAATTAGTTGACGGGTAGTGAAATTTATGATATTTAAGCTGCTAGGACTAAGTTGTCATGTAAGTTGAGAAATTAGTAGACGACATAGTGAAGATGTATACCTTAGGTATGACTCTGCAGCCTTGATTCAGATAGCATCAAGAACCCGAATCTATATACGTCTGATGACAGTATAATCACTGTTAGCAAGATTCGTGACTATGGGAAATAGATTTTGATTATTAAGTGTGATAATGGCAAAATTGCTCAAAACATTATGGGTATTAATGTTAATCTCCAAAGGTTCACAAGTAAACCCTTTTAAATTTTGAGGATGATTGGTCGCTTGACGACGTGATCATTCCCATTAATTGTTAAGATTGGATAAATCACAAAGATGTGTTGATCGATAACTCGGTCGTATTCAAAGAAATAAGAATCAAATCATATAGAGGAAATTTAAAAAGTCATTGTCTGTACACACCAAACGAGAACTTTAACCACCGGAAAAAATTGTGTACTTTGGAACACATATTTTCTCAGAATGAGGAAAGAGTCATAGACTTTGTGATGCATGGTGAGGTCGGTCTGCTGGAGAAGGCCGAGTGAAAGAGTCACCGGGGACTACTCTATATCCATTGGCTGTGTTAGAGTGGAAGTTCGAGGATATAATTATGGATTTCGTACACATGTAATTATGGTGACATAGGTTTTGTGACATTCTGCATATCTTTCCACCCTTAGACGGAGGTCCATGACTCCACTGCCTTGGATCCAGGATGATGATCCAAAGGTACTCAGCTCAGAATTTGTGGAGAACAAAGATGCCCAGTTGCAACTAATTCGAGATAGGATGTTTGAGGCCCAGGGCAGACAGTCCAAGTATTCCTATGCGCGGCATCGTCAAGTAGGGTCCCAGGTTGGATACCGGGTGTTTCTAAAGATACGTCTAATGCATGGAGTCTCGCTGGTACATGGGCGGAAGAAGCTCAATCGGAGATATGTGGTGCCCTATAGGGTCCTAGAGCGGATCGACCCCTTGGCTTACAGACTAGAGCTGCTGCCAGAGTTAGCGTGATTACACGACGTCTTCCACATCTCTTCCCTAAGGAGGGCTCTACCAGTTCGGAGCAGCAGATATCTACTATAGATGGCCTGGTAGCTTCTGATCAATCAGTTCGCTTGGAGCCGGTCAGGATAGATGATACGCTAGTGCGATTCTTGCGGTGCAAGTAGGTTCCGTAGGCAAAGGTCCTGTGGTAAAATCATGAACAGTAGGAGCTTATCTGGGAGCCACTGAAACTGATACTGCTAGGTAGTTGGTGCTCTCGCATCAGGTATAACTTGTATTCTTACGGGATGTTACGTTCAGTTACTTTCGGTAGAAACCCCGCAAGCCTATCCTGAATTTCGGGGACGAAATTTTTTTTGGTTATTGGGATTTGTAACATCCCAATTTCTTCTAGACCCCCTTGTGTTAGGGTTAGAGCTTTGGTAGCAGCTAGGGGTCATGTGATGACCCTATGCTTGGTTGAACCTAGGTAAATTGCTAAGAGCACCCCAAAGTTGCATAGGTCAACATAAGCTAATCTTTCACCAATAGATCCAATTGACCCCCAAATTATAAAATTGAACTCTCCAATACATTCCTAACCCTAAGGAGGAGCCAGTTGACCAGTCAACCCATGAATTGGTAGGCCAATTGCATGGGTTTGACCAATCAACCCATGAATTGGTAGGCCAATTGCATGGGTTTGACCAAAGTCAACTTAAGGTCAACATAGGTCAATTCAACCATAATTGGCTGGGGCTGGGCTTTTCATGGTCAAATGACTCTACCCTTGCCCTTATGATGTCATAGGGGACCCAATAAACCCAAAAGCCCCATCTTTGGGCAACCAATTGGACCAATTTGACCAAAGTCAAGCCAAGGCCAAATTTGGTCAAACGCACTCCATTTGGATAAATTGGCCCAATTGGGGCACCACCATGACCCAACCAACATTAGGTGGTGTTAAGGGACCCAAGACACACCCCTTGGACCAGTCAACCCATCAGTTGACCAAGTCAAGCGTCAAGTCATCCTTGGTCAAACCTAGCCTAAAGAAGGAGAATTGAGCCCAAGTTAAATTAAGTAGGCTAAGGCCCTACTTAAGGCCCATCTTACATCCCATTATAATTATTAATTTAATTATTCAGAATATTCGGGTTAATTAAATTTAATTAGAAATTAAAAAAGGGAACATTCCTATTTTTAATGGAGGAAAGTGAGAGGAGTTATGGAGGGAGGCCATGGGGCACACTCTTCCTCTTTGCCAAGCCCACCATTTATCTCCCCTGATGCTTGGGAGGAGATTCCCCATCAATTACAACCATAACCATCAAAGAGGGGCCATTAATGGCATGGCCGAATTATTTTCCCCTCAAATCCCCCGTATAAAACCCCCCATTCTCAAATCCAACTCCACCATTAGAATCAAAATGTGGATGGCAGTCGAAATCATATATTGGATCGAAGGTTTTGGTGGAGAATTGAGAGATCGGCAAGGAGCTCAAGGAGGGTGGTCGGCCATGGCAAATCTGAAAATCACTTAAGCCCAAACAATGTCCGGTTTCTCCTCCTCTCCCCTTTTGCTAGCATTCTAGATCCAATAGGAGAGAAATCGGGCTCAATTGAGCCCGATCCAAGGTGAGCAAAATCTGAATTTTCATGAAAAAATGCAGTTGCAGGTTCGCCGAAAACGGCCTCTCCGGTGGCCGTGCCGCCGCCCGGCGTTAGCCACCACCTAAACGGAGATGGTTGTGGTGGTGGCCGGCCAAGGAGGTGTCTGGGAGAATGGGTTTGAAGGAGCTCCAGGACGGGTTGATCTCAGCCATTGGCTGGAGGAAGAAGAAAGTGGGATGCCGTCCATTTCTGCTTCAAGATGTGTGCTGCCAGATTTTATCATATGGACTTAATTCGCATTTCTGCCTTTTTTATGCTGAACTTTAATTTATTTATAGAAAATTCGTAGAGCCCTCTAGTGGAAAAATGTTCAACATCAAACTTGTTTCCCCTGAAGTGTACTTTAATTCAAAATTAATTCACGCAATTTGGTTCAGTGGTCTGACCACAACACTTTAAATGGTGCAACCTATATATAGTGTTGACCAGAGTTTAATTTGAGTGCCCTTATCAATCCAGCCATCCAAATGCTCTGTAATTTGGACCATAGACTAGTAATACCAGCTCCCTATTTATATCCAAAATTGGGAATTTTTGGAGATGATATTCCTATAGTTTTTGTAAAGATTTAATAATTCATGTATGAATTAATTTGGGGGTCTATGAACCTCAAAACCCTCCAAAACTTTGATGGGTGATTCTAGGGGTCATCATATGACCCTGTTAAAAATTTCAGCTCATTTGGAGTTGATTTGAATAGGTGACCTAGTGATTCAAATTTGGTCACATAAAGGGAAAATTGGGTCATTATACCAAAAATGCTCTTGAGGATTTGAGGGGCCAACCCTTATCCAAATATGGTGAAACTTGGGCAACTGCCTTGTTATCACATATAATACCCTCAAATGTGTTTTGGGTGGCTTGGGGTTGTTAAACCCTAAAATCCTAGTTCAAACCCTAGAGTTGCTCTATTGAGCATTGTGAAGTACATAGGGTCAGATGTCCTTGGAAAGACTTGAAACTTGGTAGAGAGGTTCATAAGGTGGTATCAAGCCCTAGGTAATTTATTTGGAACTTTTAGAGACATTTAGTCTCTCTGAATTAATTAAGAGTCATTTAGGGCACTTCCTTACTAGAAGGAATTACATGATCACATAACCTAGGATGATTATGAACTTTGTCAGTGAGTTTATATTGATGATATTATTTTATGATATTATTGCTATGAATTTTGGATTGATATGTATAGTACTTCATTCACAACCCCCAATATTTGCCTTAGTTGTAAGAAAATTAATAATGGGTTCAATACTCAATGAAAATTATGAAACTTGGTCAAAGGAGTTTTTAGGGGGAACATATTATCTACTAATTTTAGTATAGTTTTGGGAAGAACTTATACATGATTCTATTCACAAAGTGCCTTAGGATCTATTTAATCAAATAAAGGATTTATATGGTCAAATGACTCTGGAAAATTATGAAACTCAATCTGTGAAATTTTCCGTAGATCTAAGAGTGAGCAGGAATCGTACAACTTAAAGCAATAGCCCACAACCAGAATCACATGAAGCAACACAATCTTTATTGATGATAGCAGAAATCTTCATTACAGTGCGAGGTATACATGGCGAGACATGATTTCGCCAGTACACAAAACAAAGGAGAAAAACAATGCTGAAGGAAAGATAACCAGCGGTTTGAACACTGAAACCGCCAAACCGCCCGACCTGAGTGTTTGCGTGACTAGAAATGAGACCGCCCGAACAGCCTGCCTGCAACTTGATCAACACCAACTGAACCTCTGTGACCTCCCGAACTCCACTGATTCTCCCGAACTCCAGCAACCCGCACTGCAAGTCGCGAGACCGCCCGAACACCTTAGAAAAAAAAGGTGACCGCTGCTGCCCGCACAATCCGCAGAAGCTGCACAAGGAAATTTAGTCAGCTAACCGGTCGGTCACAAAAATGAGACCGCAAGAAATAGGCGCGAGCTCAGCTTACACTTAGTGCGATTGATTTTGCTGATACAGTGACTCCTATTTATAGGCGTGCGACCTGATCCAGTCACCACCCTATGAGATTGAGTCACCTCCCTTTGATCGCGCGACCAAGACCGGTCAACCTGCGCGATCAGCAGAAGATCGCTCTGCACCGTGAGCTCGCCGACTTCAAACCTGGCCGGAGATCGCCACTCCCCAAGAAGCCGAGCGATCATGACAACTCGCCCGGTCATGAAGCTCACCACCAGTGTTCGCCAAAATAAGACCTCCTCCAGAGACCGAGAACACCGCCATGCCGACTAGGGCAACAGCCCGCCAAGTTGACCAATCACCAGTGACCGCATATACCAGCAGGTCTCCGAAGGACCAGCTATGCGAACACAAACCGGAGACCGCGCGACTAAAAAGTCCTTAGTCCGCGTGCACCAGAGGAACCCGGACAGCCATCAGACCGGACTGCCCCTTCCAGAACAACAAACTGTGTGGTTAACAGCATAACCCGCATGGTACAAAACAACATGCCATGCGGTCTCACAAACCAGACCGTGCGGCCTCACCTCGGCACCTTGGACAGAACGAACGGCGGTTAAGCCGAATAGACCTGCGGCTAGACCAAAGAGATCAGACCGCGGAAGGAGACCGCAAGACCGCGCAGTTAGCCAGACTGCGCGACCTCCCTCCCAGACTGCCAACTTCCACTTCAACATTTTCAACACTCCCCCTTGAAGTGGGAAGTTGAAAACAGCCCAAGTAATCTCCTTAGCCGAGTGAACGGCCCCTTCGCCAGCGCCTTTGTGAATATGTCAGCAACGTTGTCCTGACTCCGAACATGCTCGACCGAAAATGACCCCTCCAGCACCTTCTCACGAATGAAATGATGCATAACCCGCTTGGTCCTCGTGTGACAAAGTGGATTAGTAACCAGTTTGAGTGCACTCTCATTGTCGCCGAGGAGCAGAATCGGACCCCGAACCTCCTTATAGACGTCTCCCACCAACCTCCTAAGCCAGATGGCTTCCTGAGCTGCCAAGGCCGAAGCCTTGTATTCCGCTTCCGTGGTAGAGACAGACACGGAATCCTGCTTCTTGCTGCACCATGATATAGCCGTGGGGCCCGCCATGAAGACGAATCCAGACGTCGACTTCCGATCATCCAAATCTCCCCCGTAATCAGCATCCATGTACCCATGCACCTCGAAGCCCGCATCCCTCCTGTATAGGAGACCCATATCCGAAGTCGCCTTGACATACTTCAAAATATTCTTGGCCGCTAGTAGATGAGGCATTTGTGGTTCCGCCATGTAACGACTCACTCTGCCAACTGCATATGCAATATCCGGCCTAGTGATCATCAGATAAATCAAGCTCCCAACCAGAGTTCGGAACACAATTGGATCTTCCAGAATCCTCCACTCATCCTTCCGAAGTTTCATGGCCTTCTCTAGAGGTGTAGAAATGCACTTCCCTTCCTTCATGCCAAATCACTCCACGATTTGCTCCGCATACCCAGCCTGGGACACCAACACTCCACTTTTCTTCCTCTGCACTTCGAGTCCAAGTAAATGGTGAAGTTCACCCAAGTCCTTCATCTCAAACCTGATAGATAGCTCAGCCCGAAGCTTTGCTACTTCCTCCTTCGAATTTCCCGTCACGATCATATCGTCGATGTAAAGCAGCACGATGACTTGAAGCTCCCCGCTCTTCTTAACAAACAAGCTTGAGTCAGAGTCTGAAGCACCAAATCCATAAAATAAGAGATATTCTGTGATCTTCCCGTACCACGCCCTCAGCGCTTGCTTCAACCCATACAGGGCCTTCGTCAGCTTACAGACATAGTCTGGAAAATCTTCAGATACGAAGCCTGGCGGCTGCACCATGAATATATCTTTGTCAATCTTGCCGTAAAAGAAAGCATTCTTTACGTCGAGCTGCCAAATCTCCCACCCATAGAATGCCGCCAAGGAAATAACAAATCGAACAGATGTCATTTTCGCCACCGAACTGAATGCCTCATCATAGTCTTCACCGTATTGCTGCGAGAATCCCCGAGCCACAAGGCGAGCCTTGTATCGCTCGATACTGCCGCCTACCTTCTTCTTAAGCTTATAGACCCACTTGCATGTCACAGGGGTAATGCCCTTGGGCTTGGGCACCAGAGACCAAGTCTCATTCTTCTCAAGAGCGGCCATCTCTTCTTCCATAGCCAAATCCCACTACTTCACGCCTTTGGCCTTCTCAAAGCTCACAGGTTCCCGCTCATCCAGGGGACCAGCAAAGAAACATGAGACAAAGCTCACCATGTTTCCTCCTGTGTAGGGATCAGGGGCAATGATCATTCGCTTCGATCTCCTCAGCTCCTTCCCCTGACTCGCATTACATTCAGCTGCTTCTTCCCTAGCTCCCCTTCCAGACGTACTAGGAGCATCACTCCCCCTGCTTCCTGATCCAGAAGCCTTCGTCTCAGAACTAGAAGTAGATAGACCACCTGGTGACATAGGCAGCTCCACCTGAAGATTTTCCACAATTCTCTCCGACTCCTCCACCCTGCATTCTAGTAACACAACACCAGAACTCCCCTTGTAAGACGTCACCTCGTCAAACACGACGTCGCGAGATACAACAAATCTCCGCGTATCTGGGTCCATGCACTTCCAGCCCTTCTTCTGATCATCATATCCCACGAAGACTAGCTTCCTTGCTTTCACATCAAGCTTTGTCTGAAGCGCATTTGGAATGTGCACTTAGCAGATGGAACCAAACACCCGAAGGTGTGCCACACTTTGCTTTTCTTTAAACATCATCTCATGCGGGGTCAACATATTGATGGGACTGAGAGGCATCCTGTTGATGATGTAGGCGGCACAAGACATTCCCTCTGCCCAGAAGGACCTTGGGATACTCTTGGCATGCAGCCAACACTTGCAGGTCTCCGTCAGATGATGGATGTTCCGCTCTGCAACTCCGTTTTGTTGTGGAGTATGCGCACAAGTAAGCTCCCTCCGGATGCCCACCTTCCTGCAAAACTAGAGAACTCACCAGAGGTGAACTCACCCCCCCCCCCCGTTGTCAGTTCTCAGCTTCTTAACCCACAGGCCTAGCCGACCCTCCACAAGCTCCTTGAACTCTACACACTTGGCAAATGCCTCCGCCTTCTCCTTCAGAAAATAAACCCAGACATATCTGGTGTATTAATCGATCAACACCAGTATATACCTGCTGCCTCTAAGGCTTGGGGTAGCAGTCGGTCCCATCAAGTCACCGTGGATGCACTCCAATGGCACACTACTCCTTGTCTGTCACTTATCAATCGGAAGTCGATGAGACTTGCCGAACTGACATCCCGCGCAAACATGACTGTCACCGTAGGAAGATATACTAGGCAGGCCCTTGACCAGACCTTTAACCGCCATAGCCTTCATCCCTACATGCCCCAACCTCTCGTGCCATATCACAGCACTATCATTCGTCCTCATCTTGTCGACATAAGAACTTGTCGATAAAACGAACAAGTCTTTTGCCCTTTTCCCAACATGAATGACATCGGCCTTCACCGCCTCAACGTTTCTTAGAAACTTCACTTCTGTTGGGCAGAACAGAACGTGATACCCAGCCTCTACAACGTTGGTCATGGAGAAGAGGTTTATCCTCATTCCGGGCACATGATAGACACTCTTCAAAGATAGTGGCCCTCTATCACTGCCCAAGGAAACAACCTCCACCTTCTCGACACTATGCACAATGTTATCAGCAGTTATGATGGCATCATTACCTGAATAAGGCTGCACTGATGTAAGCTTCGACTCCTCCCCGGTGAGGTGATGACCACACCCCGAGTCCACGATCCAGCCTCCTGATAGTTGATAGGAGCCGCAGATCCAACAGAAGCTAAGAAGGCTCCTCCCCATCCTCCATCATTTGACCTGGCCTCAACTTCCTCCTTCCCTGTAGCAGAATGCCCCGGCTGAAGATTCACCCAGCAATCCTTCTTGATGTGACCAAGCTTTCCGCATTTGAAGCACTTGGGTCCTTCTCCCTTCTTCTTCCCTTCAGCCTTAGGAGCATAGCCCCTCTCCTGCTGACCCGAAGTTGAAGGCCCATTGCCTCCGATGGTCTTCTTCTTCTTATCCCATTTCTTCTTCTTGCCTGTGAAGAGAACTTCGCCATCTCCCCCAGACACTGACACCCCCGCCATTTCCCTTGCTAGACTCTCCTACGACGGAAGCAGATTCTCCAGCTCCAGCATAGATGGCTGATTTGCCCAACCCTGCACCAACGTCACAAAGGCCACATACTCCTTCCGCAAGCCAAGAATGATGTGCCTCTTCAGCTTCGCCTCAGAAATTGGCTCATCAGGATCCTGTGCTAAAATCTCGGCGCACAAGTTCGTAATATTCAGGAAGAACATAGAGATAGAAAGTTCACCCTGAGCCTACCTAGCCAGCTCATTTTCCAGAAACTGTAGCCTCTCTACATTCTTCTTGTTAAACAGCCCGTCCAGGGCTCTCTAGATCTCTGCAGCTGATCCACACCCCAAGATGTGATGGAACAGGTCAGGTGACATTGCGCGAACAGGTCAGGTGACATTGCGCGAACAGGTCAGCTGATCCACACCCCAGTGCTCTCTAGACCGGTCAACCCATGCGATCAACAGAAGTTCGCTCAGCGCCGTGAGCTCGCCGACTTCAAACTTGCTGGAGATCGCCACTCCCCAAGAAGCCGCGCGATCATGACCACTCGCCCGGTCATGAAGCTCACCAGCAGTGTTCACAAAAACAAGACCTCCTCCACAGACCGCGAACACTGCCAAGCCGACTAGGGCAATAGCCAGCCAAGTTGACCAATCACCAGTGACCGCATATACAAGCAGGTCACCGAAGGACCAGCTATGTGAACACAAACCGGAGATCGCGCGACTAAGAAGTCCTTAGTCCGCGCGCACCACAGGAACCAAGACAGCCATCAGACCGAACTGCCCCTTCCAGAACAACAGACCGCGCGGTTAACAGCTTAACCCGCACGATATAGAACAACATGCCATGCGGTCTCAGAAACCAGACCGCGCGGCCTCACCTCGGCACCTTGGACAGAACGAACGACGGTTAAGCCGAATAGACCTGCGGCTAGACCAAAGAGATCTGACCGCAGAAGAAGACCGCAAGACCGCGCGGTTAGCAAGACCGCGCGACCTCCCTCACAGACCGCTAACTTCCACTTCAACATTTTCAACACAATCATTGAACTTTTCTGATTACTCTGGACATCTGGTAATTTCCTTATAATTTTTGAGTGAAGATTTTTGGTACTTTCTTTGTAAATCTCTGATTTTGATAAATTAGACATTATTTTATTTGGAGATCAAAACCTTTCTAGAAATTTATGAATTTCATACATGGCTGTTCATTTGATATCATACAGTTGTACAAATTTTCTTAAGGCCGTAGTTTCTTAGAAAACCATACTTGGTGTTCAAAGTCATAGGTTCCCAGATTTTGGGAAAATTAAAATAAATTCCAAATAAATTAGGAAAATTCTGAATATCTGGATTTAGTCTAAAAATAGCATACACACACCCAATACTAATCTTGGGTCATATGAAGTGTTTCTCTTTTTATCCATAATATAGTTTAAGTGGTCTGCGCATAGTGAAAAGGCTGAATCAGGATAAATATGTAGATTTTACATGAGGAGTAAGATGTCTGGTTGACTAAGAGGAAAGAGTGCGCTTGGGATTGTCAAAAGATCGCCATTCCCTTGGAGTGAGGTAAAACACACTTAGCGTTAGTAAGTGTTACATTAATAGTGGTCGGGTTAAGGGTAGATACCAATAAGAATAAGCATCTTGGAAAGGACTGTTTGACATGTTGGATCTGTAGGCTCCCTTAGATGGGGGGGTGGGTGAATAAGGGTTTTAAAAACTTATATTATATTTTGGAATGTTTGAAATAATAAGAGATCAAAATAGTGATTTTGAATAAAAATCTAAATTGTTTTATAATGAAGGAGAGGATAATAAACAATTTAGAGAAATGAAGATCAAATCAATTTTATTACACAAAGAGAGACATGATTATTATTAATAAAATTGATTACAATATTCGATTTCAATGACACTAGAAATCAAGGCAAAATTTGAAAGACTCTTTTTGTTTTCTATACCGACTCGTATCCCCACGAACCGGTTGGCTTTAGCTGATCCTTCCCCGTATACGTCCTCAAGCCACTCTAGCCAATCCTTCCCCGAATATGGCCTCGAGCACCCCCTAGATCTACCACCCTAGACCTATTCGCCAACCTGAGGAAAATTTCTGCCCTAAGTCCTACCGAGACATAGTCACCAACACGAGGCGAATTCACTAAACTATTACAAGAAAAGATGTGAAATAAATAACAATAATATAAAAACTCCCTATATGGATCTCTTGAATAAGTAGACGAAGACCCGCAGAGTATGATCATAGCCGATGCGGTCTTTCATCATGATGATGACGCGTGTTGAAATCTTCTCCACGGATCTCCTTAAGCCTTCATGGATTTGTGGGAGTATCTCTCTGAACCTTCCTCTATATGATGTGGCATGAAGCTCTGGAATTTGGGAGTGGGAGAGGGATGAAGAAGACGGATCCAAGGGTTCCTTTTTATAGCCTTGGAGCTAGCTCCTGCGCTATCGCTACCACCGGTGCTATCCCAGATTATGCAATATTATCCGCATGAGAATCCTTCATTTTAAGCAAGTTATCCGCCTTCCTATTATTCTTTGCGCTACCTCCTACGCTAGCTGCTATCGCCAGCATTAGCTGCTATTGCCTGGCGCTAGCACCTTCTTTAAGTGCTCTCAAAATTTTCTCAAATTAGAGCTAGCGTCGGCGCTAGCGTCGGCGCTAGCTCCGGTGCTAGCGGGCATGTTGGACTTTTGGCTTCATATTTTGGCACAACTTTCTTATGTTATCCTTGAGTCATGTGGACTTATTTTCCTGCACACTTAAATACACAATATCAAATAAACATAGGATTTGTTATTCTCAAACCTAGGAGATGCGGAAGACCATGTTCCAACAATTCTCCCATAAATCCATGAAGGCTTAAGGAGATCCGTGGAGAAGATTTCAAAATGCATCATCATCGTGATGAAAGACCGCATCGACTATGATCATACTCTGCGGGGCTTCGTCTACTTCTCCAAGAGATCCATATAGGGAGTTTTTATATTGTTGTTATTTATTTCACATCTTTTCTTGTAATCGTTTAGTGAATTCACCTCGTGTTGGCGACTAGGTCTGGTTAGGACTTAGGGCAGAAATTTGCCTCATGTTGGCGACTAGGTCTAGGGTGGTAGATCTAGGGGGTGCTCGAGGCCATATTCTAGGAAGGATTGGCTAGTGCAGCTTGAGACCGTATCCGGGGAAGGATCGGCTAAAGCCAACCGGTTCATGGTGATACGAGTCGGTATAGAAAACAAAAAGACTCTTTCATATTTCGTCTTGATTTCTAGCGTCATTGAAATTGAATTTTGTAATCAATTTTATTAATAATAATCATGTCTCTATTTGTGTAATAAAATTAATTTGATCTTCATTTCTCTAAATTGTTTATTATCCTCTCCTTCATTATATAATAATTTAGGTCTTTATTCAAAATCACTATTTTGATCTCTTATTATTTCAAGTATTCCAAAATATAATATATGTTTTTAAAAACCTTATTCACCCCCTCTCTAAGGGCGCCTACAGATCCAACAAGTGGTTTTAGAGCAAGGTTATTCCAAATCGGCTTAACAACCGGGAATAATGGTGTCTCATAATCTCGCTTCTATTAGTGGGGGAAATTTTTATGAAGAAGGAAAATCACTAGCACCACCTTTATTTGAAGGAAGAAATTATAAAGGATGGAATTTTTAATGGAAAAGTTTAAGAAAAATTTAGATATCGAAGCATGGAATATAGCAATAGTAAGACCAGTTGATGAAACAAATAAAAAGGAACGATACCTAAATGCAAAGGCTTTGAATAGTATCTTTTGTGCTTTATCTCAAGAAATTTTTAAATTAATATATTGTTTTTCTAGTGCATACAAAGTATGGAAATTTTTTAAATAAATGTATGATTTTCCTATCGCAGGTATGGAACAAACACAGTAGGAGAAGGACATACAAGCATCCACCTATATTCAGGAAGATCTCTCTCGTAGTAAAATCATGGAAATCATGGATATTGACTTAGACAAAGAGAGCAATTCGTCGAGAGAAGATGAAAATTCATCTATAAAGGAGGAAGGCTTAGAAGAAGACAAAGGAACTTCATGTTCACATCTTACCTCTTCCGATAGCGCTGTAATAAAATCTTATTCTTCTTCTTATTTCTATATACTAAAAATTGCTAAACGTAAAATGAAGAAATTGAAAATTGCTAATAAAAAATTACGTTTAGAAAATAAAAGATTAAAAGCTAATTCAGAATCTAAATGTGATGTGGCTTCTCCATCTTGCCCAAAAATTGAAATCCTAAAACCATGTTTTGATTGTAATAATATTAATGAAAAATTCAAGGATTTTGAAAAGGAACTATCAATTGTAAAAAAACAAAATGAAAAATTATCTTTAGAAAATTCAACTTTGAAAAGAGATTGTGCTACGTGCCAAAACTATAAAAATGAAATCAAGGAGATGGACGAAAAATTTGAGGAATTTAGAAATGACTATCAAAATCATATTGACTCTATTGTTTCCACTCTTAAAAATAGCACAATAGGTTATAAAAAGTTAGGCATAATCTAAAGATCAAGAATGATGAATTAAAATAAAAAATCAACTTGCTTAAGAAACTTATAAATAAAAATTCACAATATCAAGAAATATCCAAAAGCATGTTTAATATGAATATGAATATCTTAACTAAACCCAATATTGGGAGTAAGAAACACAAAGTATTTGTTAATCATATTCAAAATCACCATTATTTACAAAATCATGTTTCTCCAAACTTAAAATTAAAATTACACAAATTTCCTATGAACAATAACTTCAATAATCATTACAGTCATAATCTTCAATATAAAGATAATCACAATGGAAATTGGATGCATAAGAATAACATTAAACCTAAGTATATGTGGAGACCCAAAATTAAAGATGAAACGTTAACTCCACTTGAAAGGGTTCTTTCATTCTCATCTCCCCAAAAGTCATCTCGTTATATTTGGGTACCCAAAGGAACCACCGTAATTGATCCCCCTTTTGATAATAATAAATCCATTAATGATAAATTAGAGCATTAATATATAAGCATAATGGAACCTACTTGTGTGTGTATGAAAGTGATGACTAAGGATAATTGTTGATTTTGGTATTTAGAATTGCTCCTCATAAATACATGCTTCCCCTAAGTGAATGCTCCCCTAATATGTAAGTTATCATCTTAATTAATCATGTTAGTTTTCCATTTTGATAGCGGTGAATATTTATCATGTTAGTTCTCCCCCTTTTGTTATTAGCAAAAGTGGGCAAGGAAGCAAGAGATATAAAAAAGGAGTTTTGATAATAAGATAAGACATGATTGAGTTTTTTAGAGGAAATGAAATGATAAGGAGTTTTAAGCATAAAAACAATTCTTAGAGAAATAAATCCGAGTTTTTAGCATAAATATTTTCATAGAAATAGATCAGAGTTTTTAGCATAAAGATGAACAATATAACAATTGCCAAATAATCAATATTATCATGTTAGTTCTTCCAATTTATATAAGAGTTTTAAGCATAAAAGGTAATGATTTCCAAGTAACCAATCTACCCACACAATATATCTACACCCTAGCCCCGTACTAAGTGACAGATGGTCATGAGGAGCTGCATACATGTCGTAGGTTAGGGTGTTAGTCCCATATGTAAACAATAGAAAATACTCAACCTAGCACTCTTTCCCCTAGTGCCTCGCAAGGCCCCACTGGAACCCTGCCCGGTTAAGGACATGACATGACTTAGAGGCCAGGTTATCTAAAGTCTACGACCATATGCCCTCGCTATGGTGAGATGTGAAATTATGGGATAATAATCATTGGAAACATTAAGCATTTGAATCTAATGATAAGTTCATAGCCTATGGGTTTATATTTTTATTTGAATTTTTTTGAAAAAACTCATAGCTATTTTGAAATCCATTAATGAATCAGAGTTTTTAGCATAAAAGTGATATTTGTGTCAGAACAATCAATATAAATTCTACCAAGTAAGTCTACCATTTGTTGAAAAAGGAATTTTGAGATTTAAGACTTTGATATAAGTATGAAAGCGCAAGGTAAAAAAATACATGGTGATGATGCGAAAGACTTATAAAAATACAAGAAACATGTTTTTGTAAACATGATGATTCATAAGAAGATATATGAGTTAAATTCCAAAAATGAAGATGTTTTTGTAAATCAATTTGCATTTAAAATCTTTAAGTTTGACAATAAAGTAACCAAGCATGAAATAATGTTTTCAAAAAGAGATTACTACAACGTTATATTAATTCACAAATTCAAAACATACAAAACATTGTAGAGAGCATGCTAGGTTATCTAGTGCATTTATATATATAAAGAGTAGTATAGAACTTAGCATTATGATCCAATACTCATGAGAAGAAGTGTTATGGAAGATAATGATGTGCACATAAGTGTTTTTTGAATAGAGTAAACAAATGATTTAATCAAAAATACAAGACATATGTAGAGTAAAGTGCACAATAAAACACAAATAAAACACACTTCAATGCACATAGAAAAAAATGTACAACTACCAAGGTGCTTTGCACACATAATGCTCATATGTCTGGGAGTCGGGTTTTGCCCCTTAGTTACGCGAGCTCGCCCCTGCCTGGTGGTAGGAACAGCCTTCTGACGCATCTTGACTCGTCTCGTATCGATGAATTTGCCAGCCTCTCCAGAGATCAACCTAAACCCCCCCGTCTAGTGAGAGCTCGGGAGCGGAATCGATCTGGGGCATTCCAGCACCGATACTTGTCACCTTGCCAGCCTCTCCAGAGATCAACCTGAAACCCCCCGTCTAGTGAGATCCCGAGAGCGGAATCGATCTGGGGCATTCCAGCACCAATACTTGTCACCTTGCCAGCCTCTCCAGAGATACTCTTGAAACCCCCCGTCTAGTGAGAGCCCGGGAGCAGAATCGATCTGGGGCATTCAAGGAACAATACTTGTCACCTTGCCAGCCTCTCCAGAGATCAACCTGAAACCCCCCGTCTAGTGAGAGCCCGGGAGCGGAATCGATCTGGGGCATTCCAGCACCAATACTTGTCACCTTGCCAGCCTCTCCAGAGATCAACCGGAAACCCCCCGTCTAGTGAGAGCCCGGGAGCGGAATCAATCTGGGGCATTCCAGCACCAATACTTATCACCTTGCCAGCCTCTCCAGAGATCAACCGAAAACCCCCCCGTCTAGTGAGAGCCCGGGAGCGGAATCGATCTGGGGCATTCCAGCACCAATACTTGTCACCATGCCAACCTCTCCCGAGATCAACCTGAAACCCCCCGTCTAGTGAGAGCCCGGGAGCGGAATCAATCTGGGGCATTCCAGCACCAATACTTGTCACCTTGCCAGCCTCTCCAGAGATCAACCTGAACACCCCCCGTCTAGTGAGGGCCCGGGAGCGGAATCGATCTGGTGCATTCCAGCACCAATACTTGTCACCTTGCCAGCCTCTCCAGGAGCGGCTGGTGAGAATTCCCTGGGAGGAAGGACTAGAAAGGAGGTGGTCGGGGGGTCAGTGCAAGACCTGGAGGGGAGAGTGCTATTCGCCAGCCCGTCGAGGAAGGTTCTGGCGACCGCGGCACCGGCGAGCATGGTGCCGGTGAGCACGATTCAGGCGAGTATGGCGCAGGCGAGCGTGGTTCTGGCGGCCACAGCATCCGTGAAGGCGGTTCCGGCGAGTATGGCTCTCATGAGCATGTCCCCAGCGAGCTCAAGCCTGACGAGGGTGCTCGGGGGGCGAGTGGAGAAGGAAAGGGTAGCAGGTGGAGGGAGCTCTTTTGTGAGCTGGTGCTTTCCGAACCCGTTCTGAAAGGGTTCAGGGAATGGGACATGGTCTACTACCACGGCAGGGACAACCTAGTCCAGCACCTGCAGTCTTTCGAGGAATCTGTTTCTATCAGGCCGATGTCGGATGCCTTTAAGTGCTGACTCTTCGCCGTCACCCTGAAATATAAGGCCGGGGACTCATTCCATCAAATCCATGTTGGATCAATCTACGCATTTGAGGACTTGCGTCGAAGCTTCTTATTATGATTTTCGACTTCAAAGAAGAGGAAGAAGGACGTCGAGTCCCTCTTCAAGGTGAAGTAGGAGCCCAAGGAGTCATTGGCTCACTATGTGGATCGGTTCCAGGAGGAGGTACTACTCACCCAGGAGATGCCTGGGTTTGCCCTCCAGCTTGCCTTCATGGTTGGGCTGAGGGAGAGTTTCTTCAAGATGGGTTTGAAGAGAAAGGACCCCGTCTCCTACGAGGAATTGATGGAGAGGTTGGCAGAGGAAATCGAAAGTAAGGAGGCCAATCCGGAGTTCACTAGGAGGCTAGAAAAGCTCAGTGAGCCGGAGGTCAGGCAGCAGAGGGTGCGGAGAAGAGAAGAGCCCCAAGCCCCGGAGGGGGGATGGAGGCAGCAGGGCGGAGGAATGTAGGGTCAAGGGAGAGGGTACGCCCCAGGAGGGGGTAACTTCCAGGGGGTCAGGAAAGACCCCATAAGTTGGGATGGAGGTAAGGTCCAAGGCAAGGGCCTCCCCCGCCTCAGTAGCCCATGATAATCAGGCAGGGGAAGGGAGGAAGAGGAAGGAGAGAAGGGGCAGGAGCAGAAGCAGGAGCAGGAAGGAGAAGGGGGAATAGGGCGACAGAGGCCGAGAGGGGAGAGGTGACGTTGCCATACTGTGAGTTCCATGATGAGGAAGGTCACGCAGCGACCACTTGCCCGGAGTTCTTGGAGACGAAGATGGATAGAGTGCCGGCACCGCGGCAGCAGCAGCAGGTGAGGATTGAGGAGGTCCTTCCTCGGGAGGATGAGGAGGAAAGGTGCGAGGACCGGGTCAATGTGGGGACCCGAGGAGGGATCGGGGTGATCCATGGGGGAGTAGCAGTGGAGGCAACCTGCAAGGCGAGCCTCCATACCATCTACTGCCGTAGCGTGGCTTTGACATCCACGGCAACACCCCCGACAGAAAAAATTACTTTCTCTCAAAGGGACTTTCCGAGTCATGAGGACCCTTTCTGCGATGCGTTGGTCATCTAGATGGCCATTGAGAACTTCACGGTGTCCCGGATTCTCGTGGACAATGGAAGCTCTGTCAACGTCATCTTCAAGAAGGCATTCGATGAAATGAAGGTGGAGACCAAGAGGGTTTTGGCCTCAGATGGCCCATTGTTCGGGTTCTGCGGAGAGAGGAAGGAGGTAGAGGGGGGAGTGGGGCTCCATGTGGTCCTGGGCGGGCAATCTCGGAATTGTCGCTTCGTCATAGTGGATGCCCCCAGCAGCTATAGTGCCATATTCCGAAGGCCGCTAATCAGTGCTTTCCGCTGTGTCCCCTCCACCTTACACCAATGTCTCAAATTCAACTCGAGAGGAGTTCAAATTCGGGTAAGAGGGGACCCAAAGGTAGCAAGGCAGTGCTACGTGACATCAGTAAACACCATCTGCTAGATAGCTGAAGCCGAGAAATGGGATCAGGAAGAGGTAAAGAGTCAGGCCCAGGAAGGAAGGGCGAAAGAGTTGAGGGCTATCAGAGAAGGAGGGGAGGAGGAATCCGAAGCATTCGCTAGAGGCGAGGGGAAGGAGGGAGATTGGGCAGAGCAGTCCCGGCTGGAAGACGTGGAGGAGGTCATGGAGCTCGAGGTCACCACCCGGGCTGGGGTTGTGGAGAAGGTCTGAATCAGCGGAGAGCTCGGCCTGGAGGAGCAGGAGAAAATCCTAGCCTGCGTGCAAAAGAACATGGACATATTCGCTTGGAGCGCAGCGGAGATGCCCGGGATCGATGTGGACATGGCATGCCACCGTCTCAACCTCGATCCCAGTTCTCGACCTATCCGCCAAAAGAGCCGACAAGTTGGAAGGCCCCATCAGGGAGGAGGTGGGCAAGCTCCTCCGAGTAGGTTTTGTATCAGAGATCCAGTATCCAGGCTGGGTCTCTAATAAGGTTATCGTGAAAAAGGGGGGAGGTAAGTGGTGCATGTGTGTTGATTTCTCACTACTTAATAAATCATGCCCCAAGGATTGTTACCTCTTGCCTAGAATCGATGCGCTGGTTTATTCAACCGTCGGTTTCTCTATAATGTCTTTCTAGATGTATTTCCAGGTTACCATCAAAACCGCTTGTAGCCCCCCCCCCCCAATGACACGGATGTGTCCTTCATCACGGGGGATGGGTGTTATTGTTATAAGATGATTCCCTTTAGTCTCAAGAATGCAGGGGACACGTACCAACGAATTATGAACATGGTCTTCCGAGAGCAGAAGGGAAGAAACATGGAGGTCTATGTTGATGATCTCATGATAAAGAGTCAGGACCTTGAGTCTCACCTCCAAGACCTTGAAGAGACATTTGGGACCTTGCGGAAGTATAAGATGAAGCTCAACCCCCTAAAGTGTGTCTTCGGGGCTAGCCGTGGAAATTTCCTGGGTCACTTGCTCACCCCAGCGGGGGTGGAGCCTAACCCAGATAAGGTTAAAGCAATCATGGAGTTGGGGTCACCAAGAAACTCGAAGGAGGTTCAGAGCCTCCCGGGAAAATTTGCCGGACTCAGTAGGTTCCTCTCCAAGGCGGGTGAGAAGTGTGCACCCTTCTTCAAGGTGCTATGGGGAAACAAAAAAATTTGAATGGACCTCGGAATGTGATGAAGCTTTCCAAGCTTTGAAAGGGCAACTCACCCAGACTCCTCTACTCCAGGGACAAAGGCAAGGAGAGGATCTATACATATACTTGGGGGTAGGATCCGAGGCAGTAAGTTCGGTGTTGGTTCGGGAAGAAGGGAGGAGATAGTTCCCCATCTACTACGTCAGCCGAGTGCTGAGGAAGGCAGAGCTCCGATACCCAATTTTAAAAAGGTTGGCTTTCGCTTTGGTGGTATCGGCCCGGAAGCTCTGGACATACTTCCAAGCAAACTCAATCAAAGTAGTGACCGACCACCCGCTTCGCAAAGTCATGGAAGGAGTGGAACTTTCGGGGAGGCTAGCAAAATGGTCCGTGGAGCTGAGTGAGTTTGACATTGCGTTTGTGCCCAGGATGTCGATCGAGGCACAAGCGGTGGCGGACATCATGGTAGACTACTCAACCAAAGTGGGGGAGCATGAATCACCTCCCCCGGTGGCATGGAAGATGTTGGTGGATGGTGCATCAGGGAAGCACTCCTATTGATGAGGAATCATCCTGATAAGACCCCAAAGGACAAAGATTGACCATCCATTTTCTAATTACCAACAACCAGGCCGAGTACTAGGCAGTGATAACAGGCCTGCGACTGGCCCGGGAGCTGGTAGTTCAAGACGAGGAGGTCTCAACCGACTCCATGTTGGTGGCATACCATGTCAAGGGAGAATTTGAAGCAAAGGATCCGACCCTCCAACGCTACCTGGAGAAGGCCAAGGGGGTCATCGGGAAATTTCACACTTTCTCCATCAAGCATGTGTCAAGGGAGTAGAGCACCCCGGTGGACCTCCTAGCCATGTTTGGCCCTCGAGCTGGGGAGGGGGTACAGTATCAGAACTCTTTCGACCTTCCATCATGGAAGGGGAGCTGATGGAGGTGGATCAGCGAGTATCATGGATGGATCCCTTTGTCACCTTCCTGGCATCGGGAAAGTTCCACGAAGGGGACGTGGATAAACGACACTTCAGGTTTAAGTCGGCTAATTATTCCTTGCATGCAGGAGGACTCTACAGGAAGACACTCTCGCGACTCCTGGCCCATTGTGTATCAGAGGAGGAGGTCCCGAGAGTCCTTGAAGAAATCCACTCGGGAGAATGCGGCAGTATGTCCGGGAGCCAAAGTTTGGAAGGTAGGGTGTTGAGGCAAGGCTATTTTTGGCCCACACTCAGCAAAGATGCGGTGGAGTTCACAAGAAAATGTTCAAAATGTCAACTGTTCGCTCCTCTCCAGCTCTTACCAGCTCAGAGACTCAGAACCATCACGGCCCCTAGGCCCTTTGCTATATGGGGTTTGGACCTGGTGGGCCCTTTCCTATAAGCTAGTGGCCAAAGTAAGTTTCTATTGGTAATGATCGATTACTTATCAAAGTGGGTAGAAGTAATGGCGTTAGCCATGGTAACGTCCCAAGTGGTAAGAAATTTTGTGTGGGGTGAGATAATTTGCAGGCACGGGCTCCCACTGGCCATAGTGACAGACAATGGGCCACAATTTGCCAGCAAAGAGTTTGTTAGTTTCTGCACCCAACTCGTCATAGACCTCAGGTTCGCGTCGGTCCACCACCCGAGGAGTAATGACCAGGTGGAGGTAGCAAACAAGATAATTGTCAACCTACTCAAGAAGAAAGTGGAGAACCTCGGGGACAACTGGGTAGTGCAGCTGCCCTCGGTCCTTTGGGACTTGAGGACTACTCCGAACACTGCCACCAGGGAGATTCCGTTCATACTCTCTCACGGATCCGAAGCCATCCTCCCGATAGAGTTTGAGGTAAAAACCCCCAGGGTGGTCGTCGCGGGCGACGGGGATGAAGAATGGCTAGTGGAAAATGACGCAGAACAATGGCTGTCATTGGACCTAGTAGAAGAGCTTTGAGACCTCGCTGCTGTTCGACAGGAGGAAGCCAAGAGGCGGATGGCCAGGTACTTTGACCAACACATCAGAATAAAACAGTTCGAAAGGGGGGACTTGGTCTTGAAGAAGGTAGATGCGGCAAGAAGAGGGGCCACTGTAGGTAAGCTTGAGCCCAATTGGGAGGGGCCTTACATTGTAAGCGAAGCTCTCAATTCGGGAGGGTACCATCTCTAGGATGTGGAAGGGGTACCTCTCGGCCGGGCCAGAAGTGGGGATGACTTGAAATGATTTTATCCTTAAAGTTTTTATAACCAGCTGTAGTTTTTACTCTTCTTATAGCATATGTGATTGTTTCTGGACAAAATTCCGCAAGTTCTTGTGTGCTGGAATGCCCCAGATCAATACTGCAAGTTCTTTGCGCCTCTATGATCTTGTGTTCACATCATCATCATTGATTTTAGTAATATCAATGGGTGATGGTCTTGTTGATACTCCCCCTCAGATGAAGCACACATCAGTGCTTGAGGATCTTGGTTCCACATTAATTAAATATCAGATTGGACAGACTATTGTTGTTGGCTATGATTAATGAGTTAGGAGGAGTGGAATTAGTTACCAGAAGTTATAACTGTGTCCAGCTGCAGTGGATGAACAGGTTTAGTTGGCAGGTCCTTTGATGAGGGGGTTGTCATCTCTTTTCCTTTAGTTTCAGACGGATGACTCATAGGCAATACTCTGGTGAATCTTTCTAGAGTCTTGATGTCCATTCTCTTGAGATAGGGAAGATTTGCTCCTTTGAATGTTTTGAACTTGTCAGGGTAGGTTTGCATGAGGTATAATGAGAGAATTCTTCTCATATTAGGTGCCTGAAGGCATTCATTTATTCTTTGAAAGATGACCTCCCCCCAAGAGGTTTTCTTTGTCAGAGTTGTCCTTGTCATATGGTCAAACATGTACTGTGAGATTGTATCATGGGACCCTGGTTTGCAAAGAATGGTTTTCCCACAAAATCTGATAAATGTTTTCCCTTTTGGTTGAAAACTTTCCTCTTCAATGAGCCAATTTTGGCATCATTGTACTCTATCCATTTTAGAGCCTTTTTCTTGTCTTTTTCAGAGATGTAATCCTCCTCACTTGGACTACACGATGGAAAATGTAATGCTTTTTGTAGTTTTGTTGGGGTTATCTTGATTCTATCTTCTCCAATCTCTGACTTGAGGGAGTCTTTGGAGGTGGACAACTTGAGATTACCAAACCATTCCAGAACTTCAGTTCTGAGAATGACACAGGGTTCAGATAGTAGAAATTCTAGACCTAGGTCTTCTAGAAGTTGAATCACTCCCTTAATTTCTTCTGGAGCATGGGCAAACCCATGCCTTACTATCTCATATCCTTCAAGAAGATCTTTAGAGCTTTTGGAAGACATTGCAGTGGTGGAGGAATGCACTGCGATGGAAGAGTAGGTTTTTCATCTCGGCGGCTGGAAGAGAAGGGTCGTGTGCGTTTCACTAATCAAATAGGCATTTTATATGGCTTAAGACCTAGGTAAAATTAAACCTAGTAATTTGATTTGATTGCTCTTATAATTGTAAGTGTAAATAAAACGACATCATAAGTTGGGTTCGTCGAACACAAATTGAGTTGGTCGAACACAAAGCTGAGTTCGTAGAACTCAAACTGGAGTTCGTTGAGCACAAAGCTATTCATCTGAAACTACATTATAAAGTTGAGTACGGCGAGCTCAAACTGAGTTCGTCGAACTCAAACTGAGTTCGTCGAACTAAATGCTGAGTTCATCTGAAACTATATCATAAAGCTGAGTTCATCGAACTCAAACTTAGTTCGTCAAACTCAAAGATGAGTTCATCTGAACTACATTATAAAGCTGAGTACGTCGTACTAAAACTGAGTTCGTCGAACTCAATGCTGAGTTCACCTGAACTACATCATAAAGCTGAGTTCGTCGAACTCAAACTGAGTTCGTCGAACTCAAATTGAGTTCGTCAAACTCAAAGCTGAGTTCATATGAACTACATCATAAAGCTGAGTTCGTTGAACACAAAACTGAGTTCGTCGAACTCAAGGCTGAGTTCGTCGAACTCAAACTCGATGTTCATCGAACCCAGGAAAGAGTTCGTCGAATGGAGACTTTTCCCAGCTTTCCAAGTGCAACCTGAAGCTCAGCTGAAACAGATTGTTCTGGTTAAGCTGATCATACTACTTTAAATGTTTTACACTATTCTATATTTAACATTCCTAGTTCAATCTTGAAAGCATTAAACTTGGCCTCATCCAATGGCTTGGTGAAGATATCAGCCACTTGACTGTTAGTGGGGACAAATTCAAGGCAGATATCTTTAGATTCTACATGTTCTCTTATAAAATGATATCTTATTTCTATATGCTTAGTCCTGATGTGAGAGGCAGGATTCTTAGCAATAGAGATAGCACTGGATGAGTCACAATAAAGAGGAGAGTTACTTACCTTGAGGTTGTAATGTTGGATCTATAGGTGCCCTTAAAGGGGGTGAATAAGGGTTTTAAAAACTTTGAGCTTTAGCAGAAAAACTTTTGATATTTTGGTCACAGTTAAATCAAAAGTAAAGAGATAATGAAATTAGAAATGAAATCAATTTTATTGAACAAGAAAAGACATGATTATCATTTATAAAATTGATTACAAAATCTGATTTCAATGACGCTAGAAATCAAAGCGAATAATATGAAAACCCTTTTTGTTTTCTATACCGACTCGTATCCCCACAAACTGATTGGCTTTAGCCGATCTCTCCCCAGATACGGCCTCAAGCCGCTCTAGCCAATCTATAACCAGAAAGGCCTTTAGCACCCCCTAGATCAACTCCCTAGACTCAGTCGCCGTGTGGCAAATTCCTCCCTAAGTCCTACCAAGACCTAGTCGCCGTGTGGCGAATTCCCCTAGTCCCCGCAAGGCCCTAATCGTCGCGTGACGAGTTCCTCTACCGAACAAAGGATATAAAAGTTACAATTTGAAAGTAAAACAAAACACAAACTAAAGACTCCCTCAAAAGTAGAACTTGATGTCGATGTAGATGCGATCATATTGGTCTTCAAGTTCTTTGCGTTCACGAACGTTGACAGAGTTCTTCGGGCTGCATGAAGAAGGCTCTCATGAGTGATCTAAATTTCTGGCTCCTATTCCTTCTGTATAAGCAAGCAACAACAGAGGAGGCGCGCGTCTTTTTATATATTCAGCCACTACCGCCTGCGGTAGTACTATCGCCCCGTGGTATCCACATAATGCAACGAAGCACACAGATTGTGGTAGTTTAGGCAACATTCTGAGTGCCAAACACTAGCGCGCCGCGGTACCACTAACTCCCCGCGTTAGCGAGATTTCCTTCCTTCAGCCAATATCATCTTCCAAATCTGCTCCTCAATTAATTGCAGACAGGGTGTTTCCAAAAGCTACTGCAGGGCGTTAGACCTAACGCACCGCGATAGTACTTGCCAAACATAGCATCCCATCGACATTCCATTTTCTCCACTATTTCCTTCTCGTCAAATGTTTCCATTTATGCTAGCGCCAGCGATAGTTCCGACGCTCCGCGGTAGAGCACATTTCTTTTCTTCGGGCTCATCTTCGTCGAACCGGCCTCAAATTTCGTCGATCGAATTTTCGTCGAACGCTAGTGCCATCGGTAGTGCTAGCGCGTCGCGGTAAAGCATGCAATTTGTCGAGCGCCATGGTAGAGCATGCAGTTCGTCCAGGTTTCATTTTGTCCAGCTCTAGTTTGTCGAACGCAGCATCCATTTCGTCGAACACGGGTTTCCTTCTCAGCGGTTGTTAGAGCCAGCGGTAGTCTCAACGCTGCGCGGTAGTAACAAAAACATATTTCCATGGAGATTTGAAAGAACAAAATCTTACATACTATAAACACAAAACAAGTATGATCAAATACAATAGGATTTGTTATTGTCAAACCAAGAGATGCGGAAAGCATGTTCCAACAAACTCCCCCTTTTGATAATAACAAATCCGCTTAGAAAGAAATAATTCAATTGATAGGAATTTGTGTTTATAATAGATAGCCAACATAGATAGCATGAAAATTAGGCAAGTTCAAATCCTCCCCCTAAATAAATTCTCCCCCTAAGTGAATGCTCCCCCTAAAACAAAACTTCCTATGAACTTGACTCCCCAAAACATGTTAATTTCTTTCAAAGTTATTCTCCCCCTTTTGGTATTACCAAAAGAGGGTGGAGAGGTAGTCCAACAGAAAGTGTGCAATAACTGTGTAGAGAGGGAATGCTCATGATAAAGAGTGAAATGCTTAAGAAAAAATACAATAGATAGGAGAGAGAAAACAAGGAATGTGAAGAATTTGACATAAAGAAACCACTTGTTGGGACAACGTATTCATGATCGAGCGTACAAGTAGTAAAGAGGTGGAAAGCATGATGAAATACTTTTTTGAAGTGAACATCTATATAGGAATTTTGAAGCATAGTAGATGATTAAGAGTTTTAGACAAAACAAAATAGATGTTGTAGCATTTTAAGTACACAAAATAATTTCAGTTGTAAAAGTTATGAAAGGTATGCAATACAGAGTTCTCATGGCGTAGCGTAAAAAAAATGTAAGCATGATACAAGATATCAAGTCAAGATGGAAGAATACAATGTTCTAAATTGAGAAAACAAGTACACTTATACATTGTATTGATCATGCAAGGCTATCTAGTGCATTTACTTAAGAATGTAGAGACTACATGTAGATATGCAATAGACTCCAATTCTCATGAGTAGAAGGCTTACAAGTGAAAATGATGTGTACAAAATAGCGTTTTTGATAAAAGTATACATAGGAGTTAATCAAAACAAATGACATGTATAATGGAATAAACACAATATTATTGAAAAAGCATTTTTAGAGTTACTTCTGCCCACAAAGCTATATAAATTATTCAATGCACATAGAAAAATAGTACAACAACCAAGGTGCTCTGCACACACAATGCTTATTAAGATTTATCAGGGTGCAAAGTAGTGCTTGGGGAATCACAATTATTATTTTGAATTTTAGTTGTTTTGTGATTCGGTGTACAAGAAGAAGTAGTGTAAAAGGAAAAATGTTTACAACAAGGCACTTTACAATTCTCTCCAAGGTGCTCAACCTCACAATGCTCATTGAGACTTATCTGGAGGGTGGGTAGTGATTGGTGGAGTTATCTTTGTCAATTATTTATTTGAATTTTTGCTTAACGACAAAGGTCTCCGAATTCACTTGTATGTGCAAACAAAAGAATTTTTGAAAAGACACTTCTTCAAAAATAGGTGCATGAAAAAGATTTTTACTTGTGGTGTAGGTAAAACCAAGCATGCATAACAATAATATTAAGTTGTTACACTACACAATCATGAAGGAGAAGATTAAATTCATATGTAGTATATCAAAAGGTGTGAGTGAAAGAAATCATTTGCAAATATAAGCCATTTACTCATACATAGAGGCATGTTATGCAATACTACACATGATATCTATAATCAATTTCAAAGCACACATAAGATAATGATCAAGACATGATACAAAAACAATGTTATTAAGATACTTGAAATAGAGAACGAAACATTGTATACAAAACTTGGCAAGATAAACCATATCATTCTTGAAACATAGAACATTACATTAGTTTTCATAAATTTTAATTTTTTCTTTAAATAAAACAAATAAAAAATATGTTTTTGTTGTTTTGATTGGTGTTTCAAATTTTGTAGTTGGTTTTGAAAAAAAAAAATTATTTTATAGAAATAAAACAAAGCATGTTTATGGTTGGATTTTGATTTGTTTTATAGTTTTTTTTTTCATTTTTAGAATTTTAAAAGAAGATAACAGGAACTGAAAAAATAAAAAATGAAAGAGAATAAAAAACAGGAAATTCAGAAATAATCACTAACGCCAGCGGTACCCATCTATCACCTGGCGGTAGTGACAGAACTAGAATTTTGGGGAAAACGTGAAATTTTTCATAAATTTTCTTTTGAGTATATTTATGCAGATTTATGACAATGAAGTTCAGCAATGAAATCAGAGATAGGCATACACAAAAATGTAGATGTTTACCCAGAAGACCACTTTCAAGAGGATTACTCGCAGACCGTGCGGTTTGCAGATCCAAGTCGCCCGGCTCAGGTTATACAAGGTCCATCAACACTAACTAGCACAAGCCGGGCAGTTTGACATAATTCAGATCGCCCTCAAGTACTAAAGATAAACAAGGCCCAAGTCCAACAGGACAAGTCGCGGTCTCAAGTCGGAGACCGGGCGGATTATGCCATAGGGACAAGCCAAGGTTCGGGATCAAAGAATAAGCCGCGGTCTCAAGTCGAAGACCGCCCAGATTGCATCGTCGCCTTGGTCGCGTCATCCTCATTCTCTGGTCAGACAGGTCGGAAGGGAAAGCCGCCAAGTCGCGCGGCTTCTTTCTTTTCCTTCTTTGTGTATCCCGTCACCGCCTGCCCGTTTCTCCTGTACCCGGGCAGACGGTTATTTTATCCCTGCCCGTTCGGGCAGGCCCCCGAGCCTATAAATAGGGGGCGGCACTGTTAACAAGACACGCACACTCGAATCCAGGAGCTCGCTTGTTTGAGCTGCGGTCTCGAGTTTCCCGTCTTGCGGACTGTCTGACCGGCCGGCTTCTTCTTTCCTGCACTTGTAACCGCTGTAATCGCCTCATTTTAATCAAAGGAAAGCCCGTCACAGGAGTGGCATTCGCCGTGACGGTCGAAGTCTGGCCTTGACCGCTGCTAGCGGTCTCATTTTTCCCAACTAAAAAGTAACCGGCAACCCGCAGCCTCCGATTTCCTTCGGAGGTGTGATTTCGGACTCAACAGAAACACGCGACCTTCAGATCGTGGATTGTCGGTGAAATCCTCACTACAATGTCAGACCGCCAGTTCCCACCTGGAGACCGCTCCGATCACAGCGAGGACTCTTTGTGGGAAGCCTTGGAGCAATCCAGGAGATAAGCCGAGCGGGCTCAGAGGGTCACTGATCAGCGACTTGAAGCGATCAGCCAGACTTTAACAATGTTAACCGAGCGGCTAGTTCCACAACAAACCACGACTAATTAGGCGGTGACCCCGGTCCCTCCTCCACCTCCTCTTTACCCGCTACCACAAGCCGCTAACTTCCTGCCTCAGCAAGAAGGCTTTGCGGCTAGGCAAAGCTTCTATCAGGAAGCCGCGCACAGCATGCCGGCTCGGACCCTTGATTTCCAGGGGGCGGCTTCTCACGCTACCCGCCTTTCCTACCTGCTTGAAGTTCCTATTCATCACTCCTACCCGCCAGAAACTGCCGCCCGGTCCTCTTATCAGGCGGCTTGTCCGTGAATAGCCGTAGCTCCGGTGGCTTATTATCCTACTCCACTGTATGGAGATATGGAAGAAACTTCTCCCTTTGTGGATGAAGTCAGAGGGGAGCCTGCCCCTAATAATTTCAGAGAGCCTCGCCTGCCAGCTTTCAATGGGGAGACAGATCCCACGGTTCATTTACAAGCCTTCGAGTCAGCCATCGCTCTTAGAACCTTAACTGATGCGACCAAGTGCAAGCTTCTTGTGACCTCCTTTGAAGGACAAGCAAGAGAGTGGTTTTACGGATTGCACCCCAGGTCAATCCGTTGTTTCGCTGAGCTGCGAAGGGAATTCCTGCTGAGATTCTCTACCTCGAGGAAGAGAAAGAGTGGCCCGGCGGCCCTTTTCGATATAAAACAGCGGGAAGATGAGACGTGGGCTTGTTTTGTAGACCGCTTCCAGAAAGAGATCATGGAGGTCCAAAATGTGGATCCCGAGTTGTACAAGGTTGCCCTCATTCATGGTTTGAGGGAGGGCCCCTTAAAATTTGAAGCAAATATAAGGGAGCCTAGGACTTATCAAGAGATGATAAGTTTGGCCAATATGTTTATCAGAGGAGAGAAGAGTAATCCAGGCTACGTCGCAAAGCTGGTAAGCGACAAGGAGCAGTCAAATCCGTCCTTCCATCATCCGCCATCGAATCAGTCCCACTTTGAACCCCGTTCCCAAAGGGGGAGAAATTACAAAAATAAGCAACCATTCATGGGACATCAGCGGTTTCAAGATCAGAAACCACCTTTGGCCATCGCTCCCGCTCCATCCGCTCCTCTTCCGCAAATCATGCCGGTATACTTACAACAGTACACCGCGCAAGCACCTCCAGTCATTCCATCCACTCAATATGATGACTCGCAAGAGTCATTCACTCCCTTAAACGTCACCATGGACAAAGTAGTCCAGATTCTACAAAAGAGGCCAGATTTCAAAAGGCCTGCTCCTCTGAAGTCGGATATCCGCAATCGAAATCCGAACCTTTATTGTGAATATCATAAAGAAGGGGGCATCTAACCGAAGACTTTCGGGCCCTTCGTTTGCTGATAGAGAGACTCCTGGGAGAAGGAAAGCTCCGGGGTCTAGTTCAGAAGGATACAACTGCTGAACCAACTTCCGAGAAGAGAAAAGAGAAAGAAACAGTAGAAGTAACCTGGGAATGTGCCGACGTCGAAGACGCCGGCTGCTATGATGGCATCCATCCTGCTACCGGATGCATCGAAGTCAATGATGTGGGCCCCTTAGGGGACATCTATTGTATTCATGGAGGAGCTGGAGCGGAATCATCTCGCAAATCCAGCATTGCAAGAGTCCTAAAGCAGGAAGTGGCAGCCACTACAAGTTCTCCTCCCAAAAGCACTATTGTCACATTTGGTCAGGATGACCTTCCCCCCAATGCTATTCCTTTCGACGATGCGGTGGTCATCAAGGCCGTCATCGAAAACTATACAATCCACAAGATTCTGATTGATATCGGCAACTCCGTCAATCTCCTTTTCCGCCCGGCTTTCGAGGCCCTGAAGACCGGAAAGTATTTGCTTTCCGCCGACGGGCCCTCTACGGCTTTTCTGGGGAGAGGAAGGAAGTAGAGGGCTCAGTAAAGCTCTTGGTCTCTCTTGGAGGAGTAATAAAGTTAATCAATTCTGTGGTAGTGGATGCCCCGAGCAACTACTGTGCCATCTTCGGGAGGCCGATTCTCAATGCATATAGGGCAGTGGTGTCGACCTTTCACCTTCCCTCAAGTTCACGGCCGAAGGAAAGCAATATCGGGTCAGGAGCAACCCAAAGGTGGCTCGGGAGTGCTACGTCCGAACTGTCAACATGAGCACCAACGTTCCGCTTCCCGAGGCCGTGGCTGAGGCTTTGGAGATTGCTGAGTCTCCAGAAGCCACCGAGGAAGGAAAAGATCGAGAAGGGGATCACTTGGAACCTGCCCAAGCGACCCAAGAAGTTCCTATTACTAAAGGAGAAGAAAAGAAGCTGGTCATCAACGCTGAGTTGCCAGAGGAGGAGAAAATGGAGCTAATCTCCTACCTGTTGGAAAACCTGGATATCTTCGCTTGGTCAGCGGAGGATATGCCAGGAGTTGATCCGGACGTGGCTTGTCATCATCTAAATGTGTCTCCTAAATTCAAGCCCGTCCAGCAAAAGAAGAGAGAAGTGGCGACCAAGCTGGCGTTGCCCATCAGAGAGGAGGTTTCCAAACTCCTAAGAGCGGGTTTCATTTCTGAGATTCAATATCCAACGTGGATGTCGAATGTTGTAATGGTTAAGAAATCTGGTAGGAAGTGGCGCATGTGCGTGGACTTCACCATACTTAATAAAGCGTGCCCTAAAGATTGTTACCCTTTGCCTCGGATAGATGTCTTAGTTGATTCCGCGGTTGGGTATGGTTTTATGAGTTTCCTCGATGCCTTCTCCGGATATCATCAAATTAAAATGCACAAACTTGACATCCCGCATACCTCATTTATCACAAACGATGGGTGTTACTGCTATATCGTAATGCCCTTCGGTCTTAAAAACGCGGGCGCAACATACCAAAGAATGATGGATACCGTCTTTAAACATCAAAAGGGCAGGAATCTCGAAGTTTACATTGATGACCTTCTTCTCAAAAGTAAAACATTCTCATTGCACTTGGAAGACCTCGTAGAGACGTGCGCTACTCTACAGAGGTTCAAGTTAAAATTAAACCCATTGAAATGTGTGTTCGGGGCAAGCAAAGGAAAATTTCTTGGGCATCTCTTAACTCCTGATGGCCTTGCACCAAACCCAAATAAGGTGAATGCCATCCTTGATATGTCCCCTCCTCGAAATACTAAAGAAGTTCAACAATTAGGAGGGAGATTGGCAGGATTGAGCAGGTTTATCTCCAAATCCGGAGATAAAAGTGCCCCATTCTTTAAAACATTGCGAGGGGGATCAAAGTTCGAATGGAGCGAGGAGTGTAACAAGGCTTTCAAGCAGCTGAAAGAACAATTAACTTCGACCCCACTACTCCAAAGTCCCCGTGAGGGAGAAAAGCTATTCTTATATCTGGGAGTCGGACCGGATGCGGTGAGTTCTGTCCTCGTTCGGGAAGAAAAGAGGAGGCAGTTTCCAATATACTATGTCAGCCACATCCTTAAGGATGCAGAAACTAGATACTCGATCCTGGAGAAACTGGCCTTGGCCTTGGTTATGTCCGCGCGAAGGCTTCGCCCTTATTTTTAGGCTCATTCCGTCCAAGTTATTACAGGTCATCCTTTAAAAAATATCCTTGAAAAGCCAGATCATTCAGGGAGGTTGACAAAATGGGCTATTGAACTAAGTGAATTTTAGATATCATACATCCCCCGGACAGCAATCAAAGCGCAAATCTTGGCAGACTTCTTGGTAGATACAACAGAGCCTAGTCCTGAACAGGTGGTACAATCTCCTCTGGCTTGGATCATTTATGTGGATGGGGATTCTGGCAGAAACTCCGTGGGAGCCGGAGTAGTGTTGATCAGCCCAAATGGTATCAGGCTGGAGCAAGCTGTCAAGTTCTTCTTTCTAGTTACAAATAACCAAGCAGAATATGAAGCACTTCTGGCTGGGCTAAGGCTTGCGAAAGAGCTGGGCATAGAATATGTACATATTAGAACTGATTCACTGGTGGTGGCCTCCCAGGTCTTGGGGAATTATGAGACAAGGGAGCCGATTCTGCGAAAATATCTGCTATTAGCCGAAAAGGAAATCGGAAGATTCAAGTCATTTATTATCGAGCACATCCCAAGAACGCAAAATGAGGAGGCAGATGAATTGTCGAAGTTCGGTCTTCCATCAGGGGGAGTGACCTTTGAACTTTTTCATCCGGCAATAGATGAGGCAGAACTCATGCAAATTGATCATAATCCTTCATGGAAGGATCCTTACGAACTATTTCTATCAAAGGGGGAGTTCCACCATTCCATCAAAGATCGGAGAAGATTCAAAAGGAAAGCGGCATATTATTATCTGATAGCGGGAGTTCTCTACAGAAAAACTTTGATTTCTCCCTCAGCACGATGTGTTTCGGAGGATGAAGTCCCAACCATACTTGAGGAAGTTCATTCTGGGGAGTGCGGTAGTCACTCGGGAGCGAAGACCCTAGAGAAGAGAATCTTAAGGCAGGGGTATTTTTGGCCAACCATGAGGAAGGATGCTGAGGCATTTGCCAAGCGGTGTGTTCAGTGCCAAAAGTTTGCTCCTCTTCAGCACTTGCCTGCTCAGTCACTCAGATCAATAACTGCGCCATGGCCCTTCGCGGTATGGGGGATGGATCTTATTGTACCTTTCCCAATAGCCAGCATCCAGCGTCGTTTTATCATTGTAATGATCGACTATTTCAGCAAGTGGATTGAGGCGAAAGCGCTGGCGAAAACTACAACCGAAATTGTCAGAAACTTCATCTGGGGAGAAATAGTCTGCCGTCATGGAATTCTACTAGCAATTGTCACTGATAATGGTCCAGAGTTCAATAATCCCGAGATGATAAACTTTTGTGATCAGGTGGGAATTGATCTTCGATTTGCCTCAGTACATCATCCAAGGACGAACAACCAAGTAGAAGCAGCGAACAGGAAAATCCAGCAGCTCCTGATGAAAAGGGTTTTGAATCAAAGGGGAAATTGGGCAGATCAGCTTCCTTCCATTCTCTAGACCCTTCGTACTACCCCGTCTTCAGCTACTGGGGAGACACCATTCAAATTATCTCATGGCTCGGAAGCCGTTGTGCCTGTAGAGTTTGAGGTAGTCACTCCAAGAGTCGTGTATGCAAAAGAGGGAGGAGAAGCATGGATAGAAGACAATGATGAGGCTATCAAGTATAGCCTGGATCTGATCGAAGAACTTCAAGACGAGGCAACAATCAGACAAGAAGAAGTTAAGAGGAGGATGGCAAAGTACTTTGACAAAAATGTCAGGGTAAAGCATTTAGCGATTGGCGACGTTGTGCTAAAAAAGGTTGATGCAGCAGCCTGAACAGGCAATGTCGGAAAGCTAAATCCTAATTGGGCTGGACCTTTCATCATCAAGGAGGTATTAAAAAGTGGGGCTTACCGCCTCCAAACAAGCGAGGGAGAAGACATTTCGCGCACTTGGAGCGGTGACGATCTCAAACGGTTCTATCCTTAAAATATTTCTTCTTTACTTTCCTGCAATTTTTCAGATATTTTAGTAAGAAGCCCCATACTGCCACTTCTCCATGTCTGATGATCCCTTTTTACATTTTCTCATATATCAAACTCACTGAACCACGGAGACATCGCCAAGTTCTGCTCGAACCCCCTCGGATTGTAGTCATTAGCGTAAAACCATGAGGATCATGTGTAGCGGGGAGTTTTCGCACACGTGTAGTGGTAGCTTGCCAATTCCCGTGCGGTCGTCTTCAGAACCTTGGATCCCGGCTGATATCTGACACACCCCTGCATCAAGGGAGGTCTAGGTGAATGTTGGCTCTATCATGCCCCGAGAGGGATATAATTACAGCTTTTATGATCTTTCTGAGGAAAGCAATGTCGGTATAGCCCCCGCGGCATAGCCACACCTGCCCAACTGATCATCTTAGTCTGTGACTATCGAATACTCCTAGGTGCTCTCAAGCGATGCCTAAGCGGGACCCGCAACTGAGTTGATCTCTCTGAGGAAAGCAATGTTCGCGGCCTCGGCCCACCTGCCCAATTGATCAACTCGGCTTGTAGCCCTAGGCAAGAGAGCAATCGAGTCGCTTACAACCCTTATGACCACTTGAGGAAAGCAATGTTCGCCGCCTAGGCCCACCTGCCCACTTGGTCATCTGGGTCTGTACTTGTCTTTCTCTTTATTTCTACAGCTCTTATGACCACTTGAGGAAAGCAATGTTCGCCGCCTAGGCCCACCTGCCCACTTGGTCATCTGAGTCTGTAGTTATCCTTTATCGCATTACAGGGAAAGTATGTCATCCCATATGGTCATTATAGACCATCTGGAGGAAAAAGCAGGATTCATATGTACATCACAAACCAGATGTGTTAATACTCAAACCGGGCGGTTTGAAATAAGCGGGTACCAGGGTTTTCAGGCGGTATGGTAATTAAACCACGCGGTCTAAAATTAGCAGGTTCCAAAGATGTCATGCGGTCCGGTATTCAGACTGGACGGTTTGAAATGAACAGGATATCATTAAAATGTCACAAGGTAAATATCAAGGGAGCAAGCATAATCATGACCGTCCGACCTCAGTATTCGGGTTGTGAATCTATCATCTTTATGGGTTTCAACTCTATCCGATCGGCTAATTACAGGCTCTCTTCGATCAGACAGTTATGATTGGAAGTGTTAAACCTACTAATCGCACAAATTCTATATACAGCCTGTGCGGGTTATCAGCCAATATTATATAAGGCTGTCATATAAATTGTTCGGATTAAATATTAATCGCAGGGTCTATCGGCTGATCTTCTTGCGACTTGATATTCTATCTTACAAGGCAATTATGTAGAGCCAGGTTATGGTCGCACGGCTTGATTATTTCAAAATCTTGATCGGTTGTCAGTTACATTCACGGGGGTGGGGCTTGCATTAATCTTAGTTGCAGGTCGCCTGAGTTAAAGTACTGACCGCTCGGTCTGATAATTATTCTTATGACTTACCATTCTTTATCCTGGAAAGCAAATATGCAGGGTCTAGTAGTAACCGTGCGTCTTGATTATGTTCGGCTTCCGGGATGTCGTAATGCATTCATAATAAGTTAGCACCTTCTCAGAATGAATCAAACAAATTCGATCCGGATTGAAAGAAGCAAGCTATGCGAATGGGTTTTTCCCAATAGATACTTTACCGGAATCCTGTGAAGAGCATTATCCTAACCGGATAAGTTAATATTAAATCGCACGACTTGTTTACATTTAACACAGAAAAAGATCGCAAACAACCACAAGTAAGTCGCAAAAGGTAGACAGATAGACAGGTAAAAGTTTTCCATTTCATTATCAAAACATTCTTTACATTATATTTTAAGCCGACCGGCTAACAATGTCAAGCCGACGACAATTGAAAACAAAGCAAAATACAAGCTACTAATTATGCGACCTAAGTTTCTTAGACGTAGGGGTACTTGAGTGATCGCTCCCATCAATTGAAACGTCAGGGGAGTAACCCTTGCTACCCGACGAGGATGAACTGCTCAATTCGCCCGACTTGCGCCCAGCCTCTTCTTCGGAACCGCTGGATTCGGACTCCGAGCCACTCTCCCCACTCTCAGCCGCTGCGGGTTCTTCGACCTCATCATCCCCGTCGCCGCTCTCCTCTGAACTGGATCTGTCGGCTTTGTTCTTTCCTTTGGCTTTCTGCCTGATCTTCTCTAACTTCTTTTGCAAGATCGGGTAGGCGTCTGAGAAAGTGAAATGCTCGAAACCAGGCGCGAACGCTTTGAGCTCCCGCAGGCGGTTAAAAGCATTGTCGATTCCCTCGGCGATATGAGGGAAAAGTTCCTGCTGATAAACCGGATTGGTCTCATCATACTTTGCCTGCAAAAAAAAGAGTAAGGTAAGAGACCGCGCTGTCTGAAAAATTCAGAAGGACGGCTGGCTAGGTGATAACTTACCGACTCGGCTTCCTTTAGCCGCACATTCTCCTTCTTCAATTCGGAGATTTCCTTCTCTAGGTGATCATTTGCTTTAATAAACCTTTGGAAGTTCATTCCCATAAAGACATTGGTGATGAGGCTCTCGGCACCAACCCGCGCGGCCTCCCGGGCGAGCTCTTCCTCGGGAATCCTCCTCAACCTCCTTAAGTTCCGTCGGCCGAACATGGCAATGCTAGCAGCTTCAGCATGCCGGCCCGACTTCTCATTCGACCAATGGGGGAGCGCGGTAGAGACCTGAACACCGTCGCCGTCCGGATGCCATGACAACCGTGCGGCCTTTTAAATCCTTCACCTTGCTAAAGGAACGAAGGGCAGAAAAGTCGCCCGAAGAGGCCGAATCCTCCCCGTCGGATGGCAGCGGCTTGTTCCTGACTTGTCTTTTTCTCTTCTCCGTCTGAGTTAAGATTAAACCGGTCGGGCTGACCGGCTTGTTGGCAGGGACAACGACTTCGGCTACAAAAAAGAGGAAAGGGTCAACACAAATGACCGAGCGGTCAATATTAAAGTCGGAACTGGGTTAAAAGAAAGCTTGCTATCTTTAGGCCGAACATTTTCTAGCTCCGCAAGTAGCGGGATATAGTATCTTACGTTAAGCCGCTCATCCTCGAGAAGCTTGCAGGTTTTCTTCTCGACCTCGCTTATTGCGACCTGTTGAAAGGCCTCCTCCGGCCGCACTTGTGGATTCGGGTTCAACAGGCCAAGTCGGCCTTCGAAGATCAAGTATCTCTCCGACCAGGCTGTGACCTTGTTCGCAAGGTTAACCATCTTCAACCCGCGGCGGCCAAAGTAGAGATGGCCTTTGAAGACATTCGATTCAGAGTCCGGGATGGCCCGCACCGAGAATATTTTCCTGAAGAGATCCATAGAAAAGCGGACTCTCTCAGATCGCAGGTAGGAGATGAAGCTGCAAATTCCGGCCATCGAATTAGGAGAAATCTGACCGGGTACAACTCCATAATGGTCAAAGACCATGGAGAGCTCAATCGAAATCGGGAACTTAAATCCGCAATCGAAATGGTCGATTGGGATCGCGATTTGGTTTGGGCCAGAAGAATTCATCCGCTCATCACGGAGCGGAAGTCGCGCGAGCAGCGGGCTGTCAGTCATATGTTTCTCAACGAATTCGTCCAATTCGGCCTTGGTCAAACGGCACTCCTCGTGGTCTGCTGAGTGAAAAGCCACAGTGGCTTCGGAGCGGGTAGCAGAGGTTTTCGCAGGTCGCTTCGGCTGGCGCTTTGCTCCCATCTCGAAATTCTGGTAAAAAAACTTTAGGAAGGATGCTACTTATAAGAACGGCTGATTTGCATCTAACAAAGGTCAAATCACGGCTAGACCGATCAACCCGCGCGAGCACATCACCACAAACGAATTACCAAGACAAGTATAATTCAAGCAGACGAATTAGAAAAGCACGTAAAGAAGCCGATCGGCTTATGAAGTAGTCCACAGGCATCAATCAACATTCAACATGAACATAAATTAAAAACTCAGACCGCGCGGCCTGAAAAACAGACCAAATGTCATGAAACCAAATTCAAACAGTCGTCCAAAGGACCGAATAGAAATATTATTACAGATAAAGATCTTAAAATCACTCATCATTTGCGGGCATCACTCGGCGCATCTTCCCTATGAAGCCGCGCGACTTGGTCCCCTATCTGGAGGATTGTCCCTTGCATTTGGTTCATGCCGTGATTAAGGTGATTGATCATGCTATGAAGCCGCGCGACATCCCTCTCTAACCGCGCCGCTGGAATTACACGGGTAGGAAGGGCCGTTGCGGGCTCATTCGCACTAGCAATATGTTGGATCGTCCCGGCTGCTGGAAGAGACGAGCTCGTCCCAGCATCCGGGCGGCATGATCCACCCCGACCTCCATCAGCAGCATTAAGGGGACGTCGGCTTCCGCCGATCTCCCTCGACAAATGAAGATATTTATCCCGATAATAGGCGGACTCCGCTTCAAGATTTTGACTCTCCTTCTTCCCGCGATCAACCCGGGTGGTCAGTGCGGCCACCTGATCTTGCTGTGCTTTCTCCTTTTCTCGGCGCTCTCTCCGCTTGGTCTCCAGCGCAGCCCGGCTCTCTTTCCTTTCAGCCTCCAGTTCTGCCCGCAATGCAATCTTTTCTTCTTGAGCGGTCTTCTCCCGCTCCTCAAGGGTCCTCAACTGCTTTGCAAGAGTTTCAAGATTCCTTTGAAGACGGCCCATCTCATCCTCCATCTGAGTATCTGGTACAAACCGGGATCCCGGCGAAGGCGGATCAAGCGGAGGGAGATAGGACACCAGTTCGCCCGGCTTCGGAATAGAGTCACGATCATCTACAATAAGAAAAAGCAGTCAGAAAGTGTTCAAAAGGAGATCGCTCTCTTCGAAACTTCCTCGCTTACAAGCCGCAGCAGTTTGGGTTGAATTCGGGTGGATAGGTCGCCTTGCTTGCTCGGTATCAAACTTTCGGCGTTGTTCTCTCCACGATCTCTCGCTATGCCTCCGCTTAGCAACAGAAAATTGAGTAGCGGAGGGAAAGAAGCTGGGCGACGGGTTCAACAACGAAGCACGCGACTTATTTTGAGGCCGCGAACTGAAAAAACGAACAGGGTGGTAACCCGCTTCATTTTTACCTTGCAGCAAAAGATTGGGTGGCGGCGGTGGCGGCCTGGAAAGTTGATCTCTTACTCGTTTCGCCTTCACCTGCATAAATCGGAGACCGGTCATCACAGTATCTTCATGAGCCGGTACGGTCCTTTCGGTTCTGGTCGCAACCTCAGGGGGGATGGCCGCCTGAGTGCTAGCTGCAGCCTCAGGTAGGGCGGCCTCCTTAATGCTTTTCGCATCCTCAGACAGGGCGGCTCCTTTCTCTCCTGGCGGGTTGGCAGCCTGCAGTCCAGAAGAAGTTCTCAGCTGATCATCTTGCTTCTGGAAAGAATCAAAATCCTTGAGGAGGTCACTTACGGAAATGCTATGGGCGTCAACGAGAGCCTGGTCGTTCGACTGGGGGGAGGGAGTAATCACGCCCTCCGAGACTTCATTCTCGCGCGACTTGCCTTGCAGGCTGTCCGCTTTTGGTCTCCCGGATGCTGCTTTGTTCTTGGCTTTTAGCCTCTTCATCTTCCTCAGAAGCCTGTCCGCCGCGGACTTCGCCTTCCTCTTTTTTGACTTCAGGGCGGCTGACTTTTCCGGGCTATCTTCGATGTTGACTACTGAAGCCTGCTGGTCGCTCGCTTTGGGGGAGTCAACTGCCTCTCCCCCTTCATCTTTAATGTTTAAATGAAAAACCCCGGACGGGGTGACCTCCATCTTGAAAGACTCATCACCATCGCTCTTCGGGACGATGGTCTCCAAGTCTGTCTTATCCGGCGGAGGAGGCGGGTTGTCTCCCTTATCAGAGAAGGCTGGGGGATCAGTTGGGGATGGATTCGGGTGAATCTCCTCCTTTCTAATCGATAAATCAACTGTCAATTCGGGATGCTGGTCGGTCGGCTTACTCGCTTCCTCTTTGGTCGATAAGACGACTGTCAGCTCGGGAGGCAGGTCGGTCGGCCTACTCGTGGAAGCGACCGTTACTATGTTGTCAGGCCGCGTCGTTTTCTTCTTCTTCCTCTTATCCTTCGAGCGGTCTCTCTCGCGGTTTTTTCCGGGCTTCTCAAGAACTTCGAGCTGGGCCATTAAGTCCACCATCTTTTTCGGGCTGTTCAGCCTAAAAGTCCTAACCGCAATAGGAGAGTAGTGACTCGTGATAGCAATGGAGTTATGCCAGAATAGAAGGTCCTGGAACATTTTATAACCAACAGGGTGAAATCGGCGCGGTCTCCGGCTAGAACTAATATTTTTGAAATCTTCTCGGAAATTTAAAAATATGCGGGGATTATGTTTACCCAGAAGACCGCTTTCAAGAGGATTACTCGCAGACCGTGCGGTTTGCAGATCCAAGTCGCCCGGCTCAGGTTATACAAGGTCCATCAACACTAACTAGCACAAGCTGGGCGGTTTAACATAATTCAGATCGCCCTCAAGTACTAAAGATAAACCAGGCCCAAGTCCAACAGGACAAGTCGCGGTCTCAAGTCGGAGACCGGGCGGATTATGCCATAGGGACAAGCCAAGGTTCGGGATCAAAGAATAAGCCGCGGTCTCAAGTCGAAGACCGCCCGGATTGCATCGTCGCCTTGGTCGCGTCATCCTCAGCCTCTGGTCAGACAGGTCGGAAGGGCAAGCCGCCAAGTCGTGCGGCTTCTTTCTTTTCCTTCTTTGTGTATCGCGTCACCGCCTTCCCGTTTCTCCTGTACCCGGGCAGACGGTTATTTTATCCCTGCCCGTTCGGGCAGGCCCCCGAGCCTATAAATAGGGGGCGGCACTGTTCCCAAGACACGCACACTCAAATCCAGGAGCTCGCTTGTTTGAGCTACGTTCTCGAGTTTCCCATCTTGCGGACTGTCTGACCGGCCGACTTCTTCTTTCCTGCACTTGTAACCGATGTAACCGCCTCATTTTAATCAAAGGAAAGCCCATCACAGGACTGGCATTCGCCGTGATGGGCGAAGTCTGGCCTTGACCGCTACTAGCGGTCTCATTTTTCCCAACTAAAAAGTAACCGACAACCCGCAGCCTCCGATTTCCTTCGGAGGTGCGATTTCAGACTCAATAGTAGATTTTCCAAGTTTAAGCTAATATGTCCAAAACCCCAAATTCTATCCTAAGGTGTCACAATACACTTTCAAAATACTTGAGTTTTTCACATGCATGAGAGTTAAAAAATAGATGATATGAAAAACATAAGATAACATATTTGGGCACAAATATGCATGAGTGAAATGATAACATTCATGCAAAGTATACAACATATGTATGTCTAAGATCAAGATACCCTAACAACATGTCTACACTCTAGTCCCGTACTAAGTGACGGATGGGCATGAGGAGATGCACGCATGCCGTAGTTTGGGGTGTTAATCCCACATGCATACAAAAGACAACACTCACCCTAGCACTTTTTCCCCCAGTGCCTCGCAAGGCCCCACTGGAACCCTTCCCGGTTAAGGACAAGACATGACATAGTGGTTAGGTTTCTAATGCACACAATCCTACGCCCTCGCTATAGTGAGACACATAGTGTGGTTGAATGATCATGGGCATACTAAGCACTTAATCTTATTGAACCAATTTTTTAAACTATGGCTTTTATGTGAGTTTAACTTCTTATTAGATTTGATTTTAAAACAACATAGTTATTATGAATTTTAATTTACAATTGTTTTTCTTTAAAATTGATTTATTATGGCATCATTAGATCACTAGCATGAAAGATAGTATTGATTAGTTGATAATGCTAAAAAGAAGAGTTTTATCATAATTTGATGGCGTAACATTTATTTCATTAATGTTGCATGTATACAAACCTAGTCATTCAAATTTTGGACATAGAATGAAGTGATGATTCTAGTTATTTTATTCTTTTAGATATAAAGATGATTCTATGATCTTCATATAAATAAGATACATGCAAAACATGATTGATTCATATAATTGTCATGATCACAAACAATTTGATGAAATCAATAGGATCTTTTGTAGATTTTTAATATTTGAATTAAAAAGATCTATTGAATTCGCAAGATTATTATACATGATCATGAATTTTAACACATAGGAATTATATACTCATAATTAATTGTTCATGATTATATAAATGAGATATTATTAAAGAACATTCATATTCATCCTTTTTGAATTATTAGAGAGAAATATTATAAGGTGAAAACTTAAGATACATATAAAGAGAAAAATATTTTTGGTTATTTAGAAAGGTTTTGTAAATTTTCTCTTCGATTTTTGAAATCTTAAGTAAATCACACATATATATATAGTTTATAAAAGCATAGTGACAATAAAGGTAATACAATAATTTTTCAGAAAATAATATTTTAGATACATCAGGATTTAGGAAAATTATGCTACCGCCAGCGTCAGAACCTAACGCCAGGCGCTAGCAACAGAGTTGAGATTCTATATTTAAACACAAATGATTTTTGCAATAGTTCAATTTCGATTTGACATTATTATGATTAAACAAACTAGGGGTAATAAAAAATGACGCAAATGTATTAAATACCTAAGCAAAACTTGCGCATTTTATAAATTTAGCCTAATACCCCTAAAAACACCTTTTAAATCCATTTTGACACTTATTTTATTTAGTCTTAATAATATCATATGACAAATTTAGTTTTTCAAATTTTATAAGACTTTTAGGAAATGGATTTAGACGGATAAAAATAAAAAGGATAAGTAGATCACTTGAGAAATGATATGACTTTTTATTCATCTTTATTCAATTGATTTATTTATGAATTTTGGTTTAATATGTGAGAGTCATATCACAAGTTATATAAAGTGATCATATCATGATGGTTCAATCAAAAAGGAAAATAAACAAACAAAAAGGAAATAAAGCATATCATGAAGTAGAGAATTGATATTTCATTTTTAATTGATTTCTACTTCATGCAAAGGATTGGATACTAATGAATGAGAGATTTAGGTATCCAAAGAGGACCGGGTGTGGCGGTTCCTTTGGGTTCCCAAATACAACGTGTTTTCTTTTGGGGAGATATGATTGAATGGGCCCTTTTGATTTGAGTTTGTGTTTCATCTTTAACTTTGGGCCGCCATTCAAACCTTGGAAAAATATTATTTTTAGTTTTCAAATTTCCATAATCATTTAAATGAATGTTTGGATCAAAATGATTTTTGAATTTATAATTTGGAGGAAATTTGCTTGCATTTAATTTTAGGTTGGGAGAAACATGATTTTGTAAATAATGGTGATTTTGATTTTAATATACAAATACTTTATGTTTCTTACTCCCGTTATTAAACTTAGTTAAGATGTTCATATTCATATTCAACTTGTTTTTAGATATAGTTTGATATTGTGAATTTGTATTTACCATTTTCATAAGCAAGTTGATTTTTTATTTTAATTCATCATTCTTAACTTTAAGATTATGTCTAGCTTTATTATAAGCGATTGTGCTATTTTTAAGAATGGAAACAATTGAATCAATATGATTTTGATAGTTATTTCTATATTCATCAAATGTTTCATCCATATCTTTAATTTCAATTTTATAGTCTTTACACTTAGCACAATCATTTTTCAAGGATGAATTTTCTAAACACAATCTTTCATTTTGTTCTTTTATAAAAAGAAGTTCCTTTTCAAGTTCCTTGCGTTTTTCTTTTAATTCATTATATTCTGCACAAGATGTAGTGTTTTCAACTAAGGAACCATGGATATAACTAAGTAAATTTGAATTTGATTGTTCATTAATTTTTGCCTTAAAATTTTTATTTTCTAAGCGCAAAAGTTTATTAGCATTTTTCAATTTCTTAATTTTGCACTTTGTTGTTTGAAGCAATTGTAATGAAGAGATAGAAGTACAAAAGATGGAATTTGATTTCCTTACATTGCTTTCGGGAGAGGCATGATTTGAACATATCGTTTCTTTGGCATCTTTTTGGCACTCCTCTTCTGAAGATAGTATTTCTTCTTCTCTTTCACTTGATGTGCACTTCATGGATCCGTCATGTGAGGAGCATTCTTGAAGACTTATGCAGGCTTGCATATTCTCCGGTTCTTGTGCTTGTTCCATACCTGTAGAAGGAGAATCATACATTTCTTCAAGAAATTTCCATACTTTGTGTTAGAACACATAGTCTTGATTTAGATTAGGATCCCAACTCAAATAGGGGGAGATTGTTGGAACTTTAGTTTTGATTTGAGTTAGGATCCATCTTTATAGTCATAACACATCTTGTATAACTTAGATCAAATCCCATTAAGACATAAGACAGGAGAAAATAATATGTATATATAAACAATACATGTTCTCTAGGTTCGACGAACGGCTATCTGCGTTCGACGAACGACGCTCTGCGATCGATGAATTATATTCACTCTGCACTCGATGAAATCCAGCCCATCTCAGCGGTCGACGAAATCCAGCCGTCTCAGCGGTCAATGAAAAACTACGTTCGACGAATCTTCAACAGAAGCTCAGAACGACGAATGAAATGTTCAGATCGACGAACTTGAAGCTGAGCTCGACGAATTTCTACCAGCTTTATTATTTAGATATTCTCAGTTTGACTAATATTCTTATATCTGATTAAAGCAATATTTTATCATTTCTATTTATATATTGCTTCCTTAACATTACAGTCGTTTCAAGCATTAAATATTATAGCCGTTGCAAAAAAACTATATACGACAATTTATCTTTTCGAGGATCTAGGAAATCAAAGAGACATTATCTATTTCCTCTTTTGTCGGCAAGAATTCAAATCAGCCAAACAGCTCTCCAGATTATATATTCAGAGAGAAGATCAGAGAAGAAAGTACAGAGAATACATATAAAGAGAAAAGGGATTATTACAGTTACAGGAACAGAGAAGCAAAAAGAAGAAGCAGATCTAATAGATTATTTATCTTCTTTTTGCTAACTCCTCTTTGCAGATCACCTTCATCCTAAGACACCAAACAATATCATTTGCTCAGGATCAAACTGCATAAGAAGAAAAGGAGTTATTACAATCAAGAGAAGAAGCCTCAACAAATGGTCATCAATTCAATCAGACAAGGGGAGGTCTTCAACATCATCTTCAAAGATCCAATCTCAACAACCCATCAGGATCATCAAGAGTCTTCTCAGCAAAGAGAAGAACAATATATATTTTTTTTTCTTTCTTTATTTCCCCTCTTGTACAGGGTTATAACTCCCTTCAAAAGTTAACCTCTCGGTGACTGAGCATCTTAGCAAAAACCTGTGGTTTGGTTTTTGAGTTACTTGATCAAAAGATCATATGGTGGCAGGGCACCTGATCAAAAACCTATAGTGGATTCCTACCAGTGGGTAGAAGAGTAGATGTACCCAGGTTGATTGGGGAACTACTATATTTCTTGTGTCTTCTGGTTGCTTGGTTTATGTTCTATTTTTCTTATTGCTGTACTGTGATATCTGAGATTTGTTTGTGTTTGTTTTTCATAACTCACTTAACTACACATATTTATATATATCATTATTTTGAAATAACCTAAAAATAGTTTTTAACTTAAGAACTAAACTCTCCTTCAATTGGTATCAAAGCATGGCTGATTATATTAATCACCTTCAACTGATACTCAATTGCACTTTCAATTGGTATCAGAGGGTAGTTGATTTTATATACAGACTAACACCTGAATCATAAAGATCATTTAGTTCTTAATTTTTTTAAAGGGTTTTTCTAAAATCTAATGGCACAAATACAATTTTTTATGGCAAGTTAGAATTAAATTATATATGAATGTCGTAGATGAAGATATTTACAATTCTATTTTGCAAGGACCTCCATCTTCAACTTCTTCAACAGATGATCAAGAGAAGTTGATAAGTGCTGATGCATAGGCCATGGACATATTGGCTCAATCAATGTCAAAAGACATTCTTCAAAGAGTGGCTGATTGCACTTCAGCAAGGGGCATCTGGAACTCCCTCTCAAGGATGGTAAATGAATCTTCTTCCACTTCTTCAACTAACTGTATTTATGATGCAGAACCATTTTCAAGATCAAGTGAAGAAGAAGAAGAAGAAGAACAAAATGCTAGAGCTTTCTGCATGTTGGCCATATATGGCTCAAACCACATCTCAGGTGGAGAAAAGGTAAATGAGGTTACTTCAAATCCCAACTCTACCTCTGAAAATTACAAATCAGATTTTGAAATTCTATATAAAAATATAATAAAATCTGAGAAGGAAATTATAAAAGAGTTAATAAAAATAAATATTTTAATTCCTGAAAATAATAAACTTAAAGAAAATTTGAAAAACTCAAAAGAACAAATTATTTCTTTGAAGAATAAGTCAATTAAGGCTACAGAAAAAGAAATATGTTATGTTCAGCAAAATCAAAATAAGTTTTCAAATTTATATTTTAATGAGATAAAAAGGCCAATATTTCTAATTATAAGGCATTTGTTTTTATCTATTTTAAAACTTTTATAATTAAACAGCAATTATATGATTCATTGGAATTTCCTATCTTAAAAACAAAGTCAGATAACTTCACATTCTTTCAGATTTTCTCCAGAATCATGTTGAGCATTCTACTCAAATTGCGTAGATCAGAAATGATCAGAGCACTGAGTGTGAGTCTCTTCTGATAAGGGGATTCTATAGAAAGATGGTATCAGGCAATGTCTTTCTGATTTTAAAAATTCCTTAGAATCCAATAACAGCTAGCAATTCATAATATTAAAATCCTATTTAAATCAAAATCTAGGAATCAGAATTGCCCGAATGTTTTTAAAAGAAGAAGAAATAATTATTGAACATTTTCAAAAGAACAATAAATTCTTCAATAATCTCTGACCCTAATGCCTTAAGTTATTCAATATATTTTTTATGCTTAGGTATCCTAAACCAAATAGGGGGAGATTGTTAGAACACCTAGTCTTGATTTGGATTAGGATCCCAACTCAAATAAGGGGAGATTGTTGGAACCTTAGTTTTGATTTGAGTTAGGATCCATCATTATGGTCATAACACATCTTGTATAACTTAGATCAAATCCCATTAAGACAGAATACAGGAGAAAATAATATGTATATATAAATAATACATGTTCTCTGGGTTCGACAAACGACTATCTGCATTCGACGAATGACACATTGCGGTCGACGAATTATATTCACTATGCGTTCGACGAAATCCAGCCCGTCTCAACGGTCGACGAAATCCAGCCGTCTCAGTAGTCGACGAAAAACTGCGTTTGACGATCTCAAGTCTGCGTTCGACGAATCTTCAACAGATGCTCAAAACGATGAATGAAATGTTCAGATCGACGAACTTGAAGCTGAGCTCGACGAATTTTTACCAGCTTTATTATTTAGATATTCTCAGTTTAACTAATATTCTTATATCTGATTAAAGCAATATTTTATCATTTCAATTTATATATTGCTATATATTGCTGCCTTAACATTAAAGTCGTTGCAAGCATTAAATATTATAGCCATTGCAGAAAAACTATAGACAACAATTTATCTTCTCGAGGATCTAGGAAATGAAAGAGACATTATCTCTTTCCTCTTTTGTCGGCAAGAATTCAAATCAGCCGAACAACTCTTCAGATTATATATTCAGAGAGAATATCAGAGAAGAATGTAGAGAGAATACATATAAAGAGAAAAAGGATTATTACAGTTGCAGGAACAGAGAAGCAAAAAGAAGAAGCAGATCTAATATATTATTTATCTTCTTTTTGCCAACTCCTCTTTGCAGATCACCTTCATCCTGAGACACCAAACAATATCATTTGCTCAGGATCCAACTACATAAGAAGAAAAGGAGTTATTACAATCAAGAGAAGAAGCCTTCACAATCTGTCATCAATTCAATCAGACAGGGGGAGGTCTTCAACATCATCTTCAAAGATCCAATCTCAACAACCCATCAGGATCATCATGAGTCTTCTCAGCAAAGAGAAGAACAATATATATTTTTGCTTTCTTTATTTCCCCTCTTGTACAGGGTTATAACTCCCTTCAAAAGATAACCTCTCGGTGACAGGGCACCTTAGCAAAAACCTGTGGTTTGGTTTTTGAGTTACCTGATCAAAAGCTCATATGGTGGCAGGGCACCAGATCAAAAACCTATAGTAGATTCCTACTAGTGGGTAGAAGAGTAGATGTACCCAGGTTGATTGGGGAACAACTATATTTCTTGTGTCTTCTAGTTGCTTGGTTTATGTTCTATTTTTCTTGTTGTTGTACTGTGATATCTGAGATTTGTTTGTGTTTGTTTTTCATAACTCACTTAACTACACATATTTATATATATCATTATTTTGAAATAACCTAAAAATAGTTTTTAACTTATGAACTAAACTCTCCTTCAAATTGTATCAAAGCAAGGCTGATTATATTAATCACCTTCAACTGATACTCAATTGCACTTTCACTTTGTATGCACTAGAAAAACAATATATTAATTTGAAGATATCTTAAGATAAACCACAGAAAATATGGTTCATAGCTTTTGCATTTAGGTGACGCTCTTGTTTATTTGATTCATCCACTGGTCTTGTTATTGCTATATCCCATGCGTTGATATCTAATGTTTTAATAAACCTTTCCATTAACAATTTCCACCCTTTATAATTTCTTCCTTCGAATAAGGGTGGTGCAAGAGATTTTTCTTCTTTATAAATATTTCCCCCACTAATAGAAGCAAGATCATGATGTTGGATCGGTAGGCGCCCTTATAGGGGGGTGAATAAGGGTTTTAAAAACTTTTATTATTTTTTGAAATACTTGCTTATGATAAGAGATCAAAATAGTGATTTTGAATAATGATCTAAATTGTTTTCTAATAAATGAGAGGATAATAAACAATTTAGAGAAATAAAGAACAAATCAATTTTATTACACAAAGAGAGACATGATTATTATTAATAAAATTGATTACAAAATTTTGATTTCAATGACGCCAGAAATCAAAGCAAAATATGAAAGACTCTTTTTGTTTTCTATACCGACTCGTATCCCCACAAACCGGTTGGCTTTAGCCGATCCTTCCCCGGATACGGCCTCAAGCCGCTCTATCCAACTCTTCCCCGGATATGGCCTCAAGCACCCCCTAGACCTACACCCGAGACCTAGTCGCCAACACGAGGCAAATTTCTGCCCTAAGTCCTACACAGACCTAGTCGCCAACACGAGGCGAGTTCACTAAATGATTATAAGAAAAGATGTGAAATAAATAAACAACAACATAAGAACTCCCTATATGGATCTCTTGGAGAAGTAGACGAAGACCCGCACAGTATGATCGTAGTCGATGCGGTCTTTCATCACGATGATGACGCGTGTTGAAATCTTCTCCACGGATCTCCTTAATCCATCATGGATTTGTGGGAGTATCTCTCTGAACCTTCCTCTCTATGCTGTGGCACGAAGCTCTGGAATTTTGTATCTCAAGAGGATAAAGAAGACGGAGCCAAGGGGTCCTTTTTATAGCCTCAGCGCTAGCGCCTGCGCTAGTTCTATCGCCGACGCTATCCCATTTTAGGACATATTCTGTGCGGCAGAATCTTCAATCCGAGGAAATAATTCTCTCTTGCCTTCTGTGCTCCGCGCTACCGCCTGTGCTATCAGATACCGCCAGGCGCTATCCCATTTTAGGACATATTCTACACGGTAGAATCTTCAATTCGAGGAAACAATTCTCTTTGCCTTCTGTGCTCCGTGCTACCGCCTGCGCTATCGGATACCGCCAGGCGCTATCTTCTTCTATATATGCTCCCGGAATTTGCGCTTAAGAATTCTTTTCGTAGATCGAAATTTCGTCAAACGCAGTGATGAGCATTTCGTCGAGCGCAGCTTACAGTTCATTGAGCTAAAGCTAGCGCCAGTGCTAGTACTAGCGCGCCGCGGTAGAGTAAGCAGTTCGTCGAGTGAATTTTCGTCGAACGCAGTGATGAGCATTTTGTCGAGCGCAAGCTAGCGCCAGGCACTAGGTGCTACCGCCGGCGCTAGTAGGAGTGTTGGATTTGATGGCTCAACTTTGTGGGCAACCTTCTTATGTAATCCTTGAGTCATGTGGACTTTGTTATCCTGCACACTTAAACACACAAGATCAAATACACATAGGATTTGTTATTCTCAAACCTAGGAGATGCGGAAGACCATGTTCCAACAAACTCCCCCTTTTGATAATAACAAATCCATTAATGATAAATCAGATCATTAATATATAAGCATGATGAAACTTACTTGTGTGTGTGTGAGAGTGATGACTTAGGATAATTATCGATTTTAGCATTTAGAATTGCTCCCCCTAAATATATGCTCCCCCTAAGTGAATGCTCCATTAATATGTAAGCTATCATCTTAATTAATCATGCTAGTTTTCATTTGGATAGCGGATCTTATTTATCATGTTAGTTCTCCCCCTTTTGTTATTAGCAAAAGTGGGTAAGGAAGCAAAACACAAAATTTTTGATAATAAGATAGAGGCATGATCGAGCTTTTAGAGAGCGGGAATAATAAGGAGTTTTAGAGTAATTTTTAGAAAAATAAATCAGAGTTCTTAGCTTAAAGATGAACAATCTAACATTTGTCAAGTACTCAATATTATCATGTTAGTTTTTCCTTTTTATATAAGAGTTTTAGGCATAAAAAATGTAATGATTTCCAAGTAACTAAACTACCCAGACAATATGTCTACACCCTAGTCCTGTAATAAGTGATGGATGGGCATGAGGAGCTGCAAACATGTCGTAGGTTGGGGTATTAGTCCCATATGCAAACACTAGAAAAACTCAATCCAGCACTCTTTCCCCCCCAGTGCCTCGCAAGGCCCCATTGGAACCCTCCCCGGTTAAGGACAAGACATGACTTAGAGGTGAGGTTATCTAATGTCTACCACCCTATGCCCCTGCTATGGTGAGATATGTAGTCATGGATAATAATTATTGGAAACATTTAAGCGTTTTAAATTAAATTATAATTTCATAGCCAATGGGTTTTAATATTAGAATTTTTAAAGAAAAGTTCACACAGCTAATCCATTAATAAATAAGAGTTTTAGTATTACAATATTTTCATAGAAATAAATCAGAGTTTTTAGCAAAATAATATTCTTGTTTAAAGCAACCAATATAAAGTTTACCAAGCAAGTCTACCACTTGTTGAAAGAAAAAAATGTTAAGATTCAAGTGACGATGCACACAAAATAAAAGACTTTAAATAAGCATGAAAGTGCAAGGTAAAACAATTATATGGTTATGATGTGGAAGACTTATCGAAATACAAGAAACATCTTATTGTAATCAATGATGATCCATAAAAAGATATATGAGTTAAATTTCATAAAGAAGATGTTTTTGTAAATCATTGTTCAATTAAAATCTTTAAGTTCAATAATAAAGTAACCAAGTATGAAATAATGTTATCAAAAAGAGAGTACTACAATGTTATGTTAATTCATAATTTCAAAACATACTAAACATTATAGAAAGCATGCTAGGTTATCTAGTGCATTTCATACATAAAGAGTAGTATAGAATTTGCATTAGGATCCAATACTCATGAGAAGAAGCGTTATGGAAGATAATGATGTGCACATAAGTGTATTTTTGAGTAGAGTAAGCAAATGTTTTAATAAAAAATACAAGAAATATGTAAAGTGAGAGCACAATAAAACACAAATAATTTTACTTCCACAGACTTCAATGCACAAAAAATGTACAACTACCAAGGTGCTTTGCACACACAATGCTCATTAAGACTTATCAGGGTGCAAAGTAGTGCTTGGGGGATCACATATTTTATTTTATTTTAATATTGAAACTAGTGATCCGGTGTACTTAAGAGTAAGTGGTTTTTATTTTGAATGGAAGATATGGTTTTCACAAGATACTTTACTATTCTTTCCAAGGTGCTCAACCTCACAATGCTTATTAAGACTTATCAGGAGGTTCAAGTAGTGCTTGGTGGAGTTATCTTTGTCACTTTATTTTATGATTTTTGTTTTGTACAAAGTTCTCTGAATACACTTGTTTTGCAAACCAATAGAATTTATGAAAACATGACCACTTTTCTTAACTTTTAAAAGTGCAAATGAAAGTAGTGTAGGTGAGATACTTGCGCAATTTTAATTCATTGTACTAATACAAAACATACACAAGCATTCTTAGATTAAACACATATGTAGACAATGCCAAAATAAGTGAGTGAATAAAGATCATTATCAAAAAAAAACATTTAATCATACTTAGAGGCATGCTAAGCGTAGTTCTACACAACTTTTACAATATAATTGATGCACATATTAATAAATATATCAAAGCATGATGAAAACAATGTTCAAAGTAGTTTGAAAAGATAAATTGCAACATTATAGAAGTTCTAAATAATAGATTAAATCATGCTTGATTTTCAATGAAGTCCATACAGTATTTTTGATATTTTGAAGAATAATTTTGATTTAAGGTTTGAACTCATAAGATTGATCTTAGACTTCCCGAGGACTACCTTGTGAGGGGTTCGCCCGGTACTAGGAGATGTGATGGGATGATAGCCCAAATCCCCCTTTCACAAGATACATGTAAGTAGAAAATGTAAGTTCAAAAAATACTTGTTCATATTTTTTTGTTTTGTATTTTTGTATTTGATTTTTGCGTATAGAAATCAAACAAATAACCAAAGAAAAAAAATATTTTTTTGTAATTTGGTTTTTGTAATTTTGTATTTTAATTTTTCAAAAATCAATTATAGGCATAGATGCAAAAATGAGTAGTACATATAAAATAATATATTTTTAGTGATTTTTCAGAATTTTACAATTATAGAAAATCAGAGACTTGAGCTAGCGTCGGCGTTAGTTTCTAGCCCCTGCGTTAGCTCACAGAGAGTGCTTATTTTAATCAAATAGCCTAGATTTTCTTTGATTTTGCTTCTGATTTTTCTTAATTATGTTTGTGTAATGTAAGGCCTGTCTAATGAAGTGAAGAGACGAGAAGAAAATGCAAAAAGTTGCGGAAATTAAAATTTTAGTACATGGGTTTCAAATTCATTAAAGCTCCAAATTTATTAGACCTTAATTCTTGAGTTTTGCACAACATATGCATGAGTGAAATGATCATAAATAATTGAAATAATATTCATGCAATTTTTCAATTTCAGTTTGACATGATTATGATTTAACATACTAGGGGTAATCAAAAATGACGCAAATATATTGAATACCTAGGCAAAACTTGCGCTTTTTATAAATTTAGCCTAATACCCCTAAAATACCTTTTGAATCCATTTTGACACTTATTTCATTTAGTCTTAATAATGTCATATGACAAATTTAGTTTTTCAAATTTTATAAGACTTTTAGGAAATTGGATTTAGAAGGATAAAAATAAAAAGGATAAGTAGATCACATGAAAAATAATATGAATTTTTATTCAACTTTGTTTTATTTATGAATTTTGGTTTAATATGTGAAAGTCATATCACATGTTATATAAAGTGATCTTATCATGATGGCTCAAAGAAATAAAAGCAAAAACAAGGAAATTAAGCATATCATGAAGTAGAGAATTGATATTTCATTTTTGATTGATTTCTACTTCATGCAATTGATATGATACTATTGAATGAGGGATTTATGTATCCAAAGAGGACCGGGTGTGACGGTTCCTTTGGGTACCCAAATACATCGTGTTTGCTTTTGGGGAGATATGATTGAATGGGCTCTTTTGATTTCAGTTTGTGTTTCATCTTTAGCTTTGGGTCTCCATTCAAATCTTGGTTTAACATTATTTTTAGTTTTCAAATTTCCATAATCATTTACTTGAATATTTTGATCAAAAAGGTTTTTGAAGTTATAATTTGAAGGAAATTTGTTTGCATTTAATTTTAGGTTAGGAGAAACATGATTTTGTTAATTATGGTGATTTTGATTTTGATTTACAAATCCTTTATGTTCCTTACTCCCATTTTTAAACTTAGGTAAGATGTTCATATTCAAATTCAATTTGTTTTTAGACATAGTTTGATATTGTGAATTTGTATTTACAATTTTCATAAGCAAGTTGATTTTTTATTTTAATTCATCATTCTAAATTTTTAAATTATGTCTAGCTTTATTATAAGCGATTGTTCTATTATTACGAGTGGATACAATTGAATCAATATGGTTTTGATATTTATTTTTGTATTCCTCAAATGTTTCATCTATCTCTTCAATTTCAATTTTTAACTTTTGCATGTAGCACAATTACTTTTTAAAGATCAATTTTCTGAAGATAATTTTTCATTATGTTCTTTTATGCAAATAATTTCTTTTTCAAGTTCCTTAAATTTTTCTTTAATATCATTACAATCAAAACAAGATTTTTTATTTTCAATTGAAGTGACATGAGTAAAGCTAGATAAATCTGATTTTGATTCTACTTTAACTCTTTCTTTTAAATTTTTATTTTCTAAGCGCAATTTGCAATTCGCATTTTTTTAATTTCTTAATTTTGCGCTTTGTAATTTGTAGTAATTGTAAAGTAGAAATAGAATTGTCAACAATAAGATGATTTGATTTCCTTACAGTGCTTTTGGATGTTGTGAGATTTGAGCACGAATTTTCTTTGCTGTCTTCATCTATTTGGCATTCCTCTACCAAAGATGGGATTTATTCTTTTCCATTTGATGTGCAATCTTGTATGTTCTCCACTTCTTGCATTTGTTCCATACCTGTAGATGGAGAATCATACATTTCTTCAAGAAAGTTCCATACTTTGTATTCACTAGAAAAACAATATATTAATTTTTAAATTTTGTGAGATAAAGCACAGAAAATACTATTTAAAGCTTTTGCATTTAGATGACGTTCCTGTTTATTTGATTCATCCGCTAGTCTAATTATTGCTATATCCCATGCATTGATATCTAAATTTTTAATAAACTTTTCCATTAAAAATTTCCACCCTTTATAATTTCTCCCTTCGAATAAAGGTGGTTTAAGAGATTTTTCTTCTTCATAAAAATTTACCCCACTAATAGAAGCGAGATCATGAGACACCATTATTCCTAGTTGTTAAGACGATTGGAATAAAACCGCTCTGATACCACTTGTTGGATCGGTAGGCGCCCTTAGAGGGGGGTGAATAAGGGTTTTAAAAACTTTTTTATATTTTGAAATACTTGCTTATGATAAGAGATCAAAATAGTGATTTTGAATAAAGATCTAAATTGTTTTATAATAAATGAGAGGATAATATACAATTTAGAGAAATGAAGAACAAATTAATTTTATTACACAAAGAGAGACATGATTATTATTAATAAAATTGATTACAAAATTTTGATTTCAATGACGCCAGAAATCAAAGCGAAATATGAAAGACACTTTTTGTTTTCTATACCGACTCGTATCCCCACGAACCAGTTGGCTTTAGTCGATCCTTCCCCGGATACGACCTCAAGCCGCTGTAGCCAACTCTTCCCCGAATATGGCCTCGAGCACCCCCTAGACCTACACCCGAGACCTAGTCGCCAACACAAGGCGAATTTCTGCACTAAGTCCTACCCAGACCTAGTCGCCAACACGAGGCGAGTTCACTAAACGATTATAAGAAAAGATATGAAATAAATAAACAACAATATAAGAACTCCCTATATGGATCTCTTGGATAAGTAGACGAAGACCCGCAGAGTATGATCGTAGTTGATGCGGTCTTTCATCTTGATGATGACGCGTGTTGAAATCTTCTCCACGAATCTCCTTAAGCCATCAGGGATTTGTGGGAGTATCTCTCTGAACCTTCCTCTCTATGTTGTGGCACGAAGCTCTGGAATTTTGGATCTCAAGAGGATAAAGAAGACGGAGCCAAGGAGTCCTTTTTATAGCCTCAGCGCTAGCGCCTGCGCTAGTGCTATCGCCGGCACTATCGCATTTTAGGACATATTCTGCGCGGCAGAATCTTCAATCCGAGGAAGGAATTCTCTCTTGCCTTCTGTGCTCCGCGCTACCACCTGCGCTATCGGATACCGCCATGCGCTATCCCATTTTAGGACATATTCTGCGCGGCAGAATCTTCAATCCCAGGAAACAATTCTCTCTTGCCTTCTGTGCTCCGCGCTACCGCCTGCGCTATCGGATACCGCCAGGCGCTATCTCCTTCTATATGTGCTCCCGGAATTTTCGCTTAAACATTCTTTTCGTCGATCGAAATTTTGTCGAACGCAGTGATGAGTATTTCGTCGAGCGCAGCTTACAGTTCGTCGAGCGAAATCTAGCGCCAGTGCTAGTACTAGCGCGCCGCGATAGAGTAAGCAGTTTGTCGAGCGAATTTTCATCGAACGCAGTGATGAGCATTTCTTCGAGCGCAAGCTAGCGCCAGGCGCTAGGTGCTACCGCCGGCGCTAGTAGGAGTGCTGGATTTGATGGCTCAACTTTGGGTGCAACCTTCTTATGTAATCCTTGAGTCATGTGGACTTTGTTATCCTGCACACTTAAACACACAAGATCAAATACACATAGGATTTGTTATTCTCAAACCTAGGAGATGCGGAAGACCATTTTCCAACACATGAGACGCCATTATTCCCAATTGTTAAGCAGATTTGGAATAACATCGCTCTGATACCACTTGTTGGATCTGTAGGCGCCCTTATAGGGGGGTGAATAAGGGTTTTAAAAACTTTAAGCTTTAGCAGAAAAACTTTTGATATTTTGGTCGCAGTTAAATCAAAAGTAAAGAGATAATGAAATTAGAAATGAAATCAATTTTATTGAACAAGGAAAGACATAATTATCATTTATAAATTGGGAACAAAAAGGATTTCAATGACGCTATAAATCGAAGCTATAAATCGAAGCGAATAATATGAAAACCCTTTTTGTTTTCTATACCGACTCGTATCCCCATGAACTGGTTGGCTTTAGCCGATCTCTCCCCAGATACGGCCTCAAGCCGCTCTAGCCAATCTATCACCAGAAAGGCCTCGAGCAACCCCTAGATCTACTCCCTAGACCCAGTCGCCGTGTGGAGAATTCCTCCCTAAGTCCTACCTAGACCTAGTCACCGTGTGGCGAATTCTCCCTAGTGACCGCAAGGCACTAGTCGCCGTGTGGCGAGTTCCTCTACCAAATAAAAGATATAAAAGTTACAATTTGAAAGTAAAACAAAACACAAACTAAAGACTCCCTCAAAAGTAGAACTTGATGTCGATGTAGATGCGATCGTATTTCTTTGCGTTCACAAACGTTGACGGAGTTCTTCAGGCTGCATGAAGAAGGCTCTCACGAGTGATCTGAATATCTGGCTCCTATTCCTTCTATATCAGCAACCAACAATGGAGGAGGCGCGCGTCTTTTTATAGATTCAGCCACTACCACCTGCGGTAGTACTACCGCCCCGCGGTATCCACATAAGGCAATGAAGCACACGGATTGTGGTAGTTTAGGCAACATTCTGAATGCCAAACACTAGCGCGCCGCGGTACCGTTAACGCCCGCGTTAGCGAGATTTCCTTCCTTCAGCCAATATCATCTTCCAAATCTGCTCCTCAATTAATTGTAGACAGGATGTTTCCAAAAGCTACCATCGGGCGTTAGACCTAACGCACCGCGATAGTACTTGCCAAACATAGCATCCCATCGACATTCCATTTTCCCCACTGTTTCCTTCTCGTCAAATGTTTCAATTTATGCTTGCGCCAGCGATAGTGCTGACGCTCCGCGGTAGAGCACATTTCTTTTCTTCGGGCGCATCTTCGTCGAACCGGCCTCAAATTTTGTCGATTGAATTTTCGTCGAACGCTAGCGCCAGCGGTAGTGCTAGTGCGCCGTGGTAAAGCATGCAATTCGTCGAGCACCGTGGTAGAGCATGCAGTTCGTCGAACGCAGGTTTCATTTCGTCGAGCTCTAGTTCGTCGAACGTAGCATTTATTTCGTCGAACGCAGGTTTCCTTCTCAGCGGTTTCTTCTCAGCGGTTGTTTGCGCCAGCGGTAGTCTTAACGTTGTGCGGTAGTAATAAAAACATATTTCCTTGGAGATTTGAAACCACAGAATCTTGCATACTATAAACACAAAACAAGTATGATCAAATACAATAGGATTTGTTATTGTCAAACCAAGAGATGCGGAAAGCATGTTCCAACATGTAGTCCTCTAGCTGGTGTTGAATCCACAATAACTGTGCACAACAGCTCCCTGCAGCAATGTATTCAGACTCAGCAGTGGAGATAGCCACACTTGTCTGCTTTTTTCTCCTCCATGATATCAACCTTCTTCCTAGGAATTGACAAGTGCCACTTGTGCTTTTCCTGTCTTCTTTGCAGCCTGCAAAATCTGCATCTAAAAATCCAGTTAGTTCAATATCATTATTCTTAGGGTACAAAAGGCCAAGATGTAGTCTGCCTTTAAGGTATCTCTGAATCCTCTTTGCAGTTGTGTAGTGAGATTCTTTAGGACATGCCTGGTACCTAGCACACACACATGTAGCATACATAATATCTGGTCTACTAGCAGTTAAATATAATAGGTATCCAATGATGCACCTGTACAAGGATTCATCAAAGGCCTTGCCCTTCTCATCCTTGTCCAGGGAAATGTTGGACCCCATGGGAGTTTTCATGGTGGAAGCTGATTCCATCCCAAAATTCTTGATAACTCTCTAGTGTACTTGGTCTGAGAAATGAATATACCTTCATCAGACTATTTTACTTGGAGGCCTAAAAAGTACTTAAGCTCTCCCATACTGCTCATCTCAAACACCCTCTGTATTAGGTTGGCAAACCTTTTGCAGAGGTTGTCATCGGTAGACCCAAATATTATGTCATCAACATATATTTGGACTAGGAGACATTTGCCCCTTATTTCCCTAAGAAACAATGTGCTATCTATCTTTCCCCTCATAAACTTGTTCTTGATGCGAAAGCTAGACAATGTCTCATACCAAGCCCGGGGTCTTGCTTAAGACCATAAAGAGCTTTCCTAAGTAAGTAAACATGACTATAGAGGGTAGGATGTACAAAACCTGATGGTTGCTCAACATATACCTCTTCCTTCAAGTCACCATTGAGGAAGGCTGATTTGACATCCATTTGATACACTTTGAACCCCTTGTGGACAGCATAAGCAAGGAATAGCCGAATTGCTTCCAACCTTACAACAGGGGTAAAGGTTTGATCAAAGTCTATCCCTTCTTCCTGTCTATATCCCTTGGCTACCAGCCTTGCCTTGTTCTTTATGATTGTGCCATTTTCATCTAACTTGTTCCTATAAATCCATTTGGTACCTATGATATTGTGTCCTTGAGGTTTTGGCACCAATTTCCATACCTTGCATCTCTTGAATTGTAGAAGTTCTTCTTGCATAGCTTGAATCCAAAAGGTGTCTTGTGTTTGAACAACCCTATTACTGATTTGGGCTAGGATCACTATCTGTTGACTAGGACTAAGTTGACCTCATTGTATAGTCTAAGGGTCAAGGTTTTAGGCTAATAGAACTTAAGGAAAAGATTAAGTTTCTGCGTTCGACGAACTCCAAACTATGTTCGACGAACTCCATACTGTGTTTGACGAACGACATGCTCCAGTTCGACGAACTTGCCAAGTCTTTGCATTCGACGAACTTCATTCTGCCTTTGACGAACTCTTCTCTGCGTTCAACGAACGACATACTTCAGTTCGATGAACTTGCTCTCCTGCTCGATGCATTCAGTTTTCCAGCCTGACCAGCAGGTTATCTCTTCAGTTCGACGAACTCTAGATTGAGATCGACAAACTCAGATCTGCGCTCGACGAATAAGTATCAAGATGTGCAGATCGATGAAAGTGCTTCTCAGATCGACGAACTCAGTTCTTCCAGCTAGGTTCAGCAGATTATCTTTCAGCTTGACGAACTCCAACTTGACCTTGACGAACTCCAGACTGTGTTCGATGAATCACTAATAGATGTTCAGTTCGACGAACTCCAACTTTAGTTCGACGAACTCAACCTTCAGATCGATGAACTCTTCTCTCAGCTCGCCGAAATTTTCTAGATAGACCAGTTATATATTATTCTCTGAACTCAGATCAACTAAATCAACAACGGATCTATTCTATTCTCTATTCCAGATAAGTCAAGGATTTTATCCTTCCATTTATTTATTCCTTTCCATTGTCTTCTCTCGAGAAAGTAGCCGTTTGGCTTATTGGAAAAGGATACATTTATTGAAAAGGAGAATGAATTAAAGATTTGCCGAATCAGATTGCAGTTCCATGAATCAGATTTGCTGAGACCAGTAAGAAAGAAGAATAGAGAATACAGTCGAGAGAAAGACAGAAAGCAGAAAAGAAAAAGCTTTTCAGATCTTCATCTTCCATAGCAGCAATTTCATTCTCTGAGAACAACAACACAAATCATTCTCTCAGTTTTCAGCTGCAAGTTTCTAATCTTCAAGAGCAACAATAATCTGAGAAACATTGTCTCTCAGATTCATCAGCTATCAAAGGAAGATTTTCATTCAAGAGGAAGCTCCATCCATTATCTGTCAATCATTTCTATCAGACAGGGGGAGCTTTACAACAACAACAAATCCACTAGTCTTCTCTCAGCTTGTTGACAGAGAAGAACTTCATAAACCCTCTTTATCCCATCTTGTACAGGGTAACTCCCTTCAAAAGTTAACCCTTTGGTGGCAGGGAACCTGATCAAAAACCTGTGGTTGGTGTTTGGGCACCTGATCAAAAACCCATTGGTGATAGGGCACAAGATCAAAAACCTAGTGGATTCCTACCAAGGGTGGTAGAAGAGTAGATGTACCCAGGTTTATTGGGGAACTACTATAGATCCATGTGTCTTTTGTGTTTTTGTTTATTTTTTGTACTGTGTTGTGCTGTGTGATTTTTTATTTGTTTCATACTCACTAAGTACACATATATATATCACTATTTTAACTCTGCTATAAAAAGAAGTGAAAAACTTTTTAAAACTCTATTCACCCCCCCCCCCCCTCTTGAGTAAATCTAAGATCTAAACCTCCTTTCAACTTCTATCAGAGGTTACTTTCAATTGGTATCAGAGGTTGGTTGCTTATTTACAGGCTAACACCTGAATCAAAAGATCAATTAAATCTTAATTTCCTCTAGAGTTTTATTTTTCTAAAAACTCATGGCACAGAACAAAGAAAACTCAAGCACAAGACCTCCTATGTGCAATCTAAATAAGTTTGCATTATTTTTTCGCAAGGATCATATTGTATATGAATTTTATTGAACAAGATATTTTCAATGTTATTTTGACAGGACCCCCTACTCCAACAGCAACAACAAGTGCTGAAGCAACAACAAATAATAATGTTGTTCCACCTCCTGAGTGGACAAATGCACAAAAGAAGCAAAGAAGTGCAGATGCCAAAGCAATGAATATCTTGGAATAGACAATGTCTGATGACATTTTTCAAAAGGTTGTGGAATGCACCTTAGCCAGGGATATTTGGATTTCCCTCAACAACATGGATGAAGGATCTGCAGATGAGAGAAAAGACAGAATATCTCACCTCATCTCCCAATATGAGAATTTCAAAAAGGGAGAAACTGAAACTGTTGCTGATATGTATAATAGACTCAGTCTAATAATCAATGAGCTGAAAACTTTAGACAAAGTGATCTTAATCACTTAAATAAATGATAAGATCTTAATGTGCTTCCCCGGCACATGGGACTCTAGGATCTGGCCAATCAAGGAAGCTAGAAGCCTCAATGAGATCTCTACTGAGACCTTGTTCGGCAAATTAAAATCCTATGAGCAGCTTATCAAGTCCAGAGAAGTTGAACAATCTACCTCATCTCCAGCATCCAAGAAGGAGAGAAGTATTGCTTTTCAAGCAACAGAAGAGGAAGATAAAGCTCCAGGAGATATGGAGTTTATGAGCCTACTAGCCAAAAGACTTTACAAAATGGCTAGAAAAGACTTCAGAAAGAAGGATTCCAGATCCAAAGAAAAATCAAGGTATGACAAATCTAATTCTAAAGAAATTATTTGCTATGGTTGCAGGAAACCTGGACACAATCTACCTGAGTGTCCAGAGAATCAAAAGATGGAAAAGAGAAAAGAGAAAGAAGAAAAGAGGCACTCCAGCAAGTCATCCTCCCACAAACACAAATACAAGGGAAGAGTCTTTGTAGCTGAATCTTGGAGTGAAACAGAATCAGAATATTCATCCAGCTCTTCTAAAGATGAAGAAAATTTAAATGAGAATGACCGATGCTTGATGTCTATCTATGATTCATGCAGTGAGTCAAAATATGCATCATCATCCATCTCCAGCGATGATGAAGATGAAAGAAATTTCTACATAATGGCTATCAATGCCTCTGGAAATAACTCAGATGAATCAGAACCTGAAATTGACAGTGATCAGGTAATCTCAAACTTTGATTTCAATTCAAATGAATTCAAAGATGAATTCAAATCTCTTTGTTTAGATTTAATCAAATCTGAGAAAGAGATATTCTATCTCAGAGGCAAGTTAGCTGAAATGAACCAACTAAGTGAATAAAATGCTAATCTTAAGAAAGAATTGGCTGCCTCCAAAGAACATATTGTTTTCATTGAGAACAAGTTATCTGAGGCTAAGAAATTTGAAGAATCCCTTAATGGGAGAAGTATCAAACTAATGGACATCACAAGCACAGTGAATGCCAGACTAAGTGGCAAACTGGGCTTGGGTGCATCATCAAGTGAGCCACATCTTCTTAAGAAGAACGTTCTATCTACTCCAGTAAAATTCATTTTTGCCAAGGGGAAAGAGGCAGTAGAAGTAGATAAAAATATCTCAAGCAAGGCTGTTAAGAATAATGGAATTCAGCAGAATTCGTCGAACGGAGCTCGACGCAATCATTTCATTTCGTCGAACGGAGATCGATGAAAGCTGAACACATAATTTCGGTATAATTATCCATCGAATGGCGCTCGACGAAATTACTCCAATTCGTCGAACGACGATCGACGAACTCACCAGAATTCGTCGAACGGAAAACATACTGAATTTCAAAAGAATTCTTATTCTCCACATACTAAAAATCCATTTACTAAGTGGATTATTCCACATAGGAAATATCATCCACAAGGCTATAAGGATCAGCCTGATATTTCTTACATTTCAGTTTTTTGTGGAAGGACAAAAGGACCCAAGGTAGTCTGGGTCAAAAACAACTAGTTTGTTTTCTGTTTTTACAGGTACAAGGCTATCCAAACATAAAAGAACATTGGTATTTGGATAGAGGTTGCTCAAAGCATATGACAGGAAACAAGGCCAACTTAAGCAATTACAAGGCAAAGCTTGGACCCAAAGTGATTTTTGGAGACTCCAACTATGGACAAACCAAATGATATGGACAAATCAAAGTTGGAGCAGTTACCTTCAAATAGGTTGCATATGTCAAGGGTCTGAAGCACAACCTCATCAACATAAGTTAGTTATGTGATGAAGGTTATCAGGTAACTTTTAACCATTCCTTATGTCTTATTACCAATAATAAAAGCATTAATGTGTTATCTTGTATTAGACATGGAAACATTTATTTAGTCAATTTTTACTCTGCCAATTCAGATATTTGCTTATTTAATTCTATAAGTAAAACAAATGAACTATGTCATAAAAGGCTAGGACACATTAACCTTAGAACTATCTCTAAGATTTATAAGGACAATCTTGTTAGAGGACTGCCTTCTGGTTCATAAAAGAAGGAAGGACTCTGCAGGGCTTGTCAACTAGGAAAGCAAACCAAGAGTAGTTTTAAATCTTTATCCAAGAGTGATTCACCTAGGATTTTATACTTACTACATTTGGATCTTTTTGGACCCACTGTAATACAGAGCTTAGGAGGGAAGAATTACACTTTACTTATTGTAGATGACTTCTCAAGATTCACTTGGGTGTTCTTTCTTAGGAACAAGTCTGACACCTTTAGTGTTCTGACAGACATTCTCAGGTCCATCAATATTGAGTACTTTACTCTAGTTGCATTGATCAGAAGTGATCATGGCACTGAGTTTGAATCTCTTCTGATGAGAGAATTCTATGGAAAAGAAGGGATCAGGAAGTGTTTCTCTGCTCCTTGAACTCCTCAACACAATGTGGTAGCTGAAAGGAAAAATAGAACACTAATTGAATCAGCAACTACATTGTTTGCTGATGCTCACTTTCCAATCTCTTTTTGGGCAGAGGCAGTGAGCACACCAAATTATGTGTTGAACAGGAGTTTGATACATAATCTTAATGGTAAAACACCCTATGAATTACTTAAGAATAAAAAGCCTAAGCTTAACTATTTTAAGATATTTGGCTGTAAATGTTATGTGCATAACAATGATAAGAAATATCTAAGGAAATTTGAAGTAAAATCTGCTGAAGGTATATTCCTTGGATACTCTCTTTCTAGTAAAGCATATAGAGTTTATAACAAATCAACTCATAAGATAGAAGAGTCCATGCATGTATCTTTTGATGAAACTAACATGTTAAATGAGGAGAGGAACACCACCTCTACCAAAGATACTTTGTAGGTACCAACTCTATGTGAAGAGCTCAATGGATTAAATCTACAGAATGAAGAGTCTATACTTCCATCATCTCAAATTATTGAAGATAGTGAAGAATAAGATCATCCATAAGATCTTGCTGATAGTTCAAATCAAGTGACAGCTAAACAAATCCCTCAAGAGGAAACTATTGATGAACCTACTCCAACTGTTGATCACATCACAGTTAGAGATCATCCAATATTTGAAGTCATTGGAGATATTTCAGCAGGTGTTCAAACAGGCATCAACTACACCAAAATCAGATGCACACTTGTTTCCTATCACAAGTTGAACCTCAATCAATAAAAGATGCAGAATGTTGAAACCAAAGATGCACCCCCACGGTTTGTGACTAGAAAGACAGAGGTTGTGGATTGCTGGTTACTTAAAGATAAGAGAATGAGACCTCTAGCAGCGGTCGAGGCCCGACTTCGCCCGTCACGGCAAATGCCACTCCTGTGACGGGCTTTCCTTTGATTAAAGTAAGAGAGTTACAGCGGGTTACAAGTGCAAGCCGGCTGGTCAAGTAGGTCGCAAGACAGGGAACTCGAGTCCGCAGCTCAAACAAGCGAGCTCCTAGATTCGAGTGTCCATGCCTTGGGAACGTTGCCGCCCCCTATTTATAGGCTTGGGGGCCTGCCCGAATGGGCAGGGTTAAAATAACCGCCTGCCCGGGTACAGGAGAAACGGGCAGGCGGTGAGGGGATTCAGAAGGGAAAGAGAAGAGAAGCCGCGCGGTTTAGCGACTTGGGCTCCCGGTCTTCCTTTGGCTTGTCCTGGAGGTGTAGTGACCAAGGCGACGTTCCAACCTGGGCGGTCTCATACCAGAGGCCGCGATTTTGCCTTTGGGACTTGTCCTTGGCTGATCTTCATTCTTTGGAAACGACTTGAGGGCTCAGACCGCCCGGTCTGTGTTGGTTGGTGCTGGATGTCCTTTACTGAGACTGGTCCAGGCGATCTTGAGCTTTAGACCGCCTAGTCTGGGAGTAGCACCATTCGGAAGCGGTCTCTTGGGTAAACATAATCCCCGCATATTTTTAAACTCCGAGGAGATTTCAAAAATATCAGTTCTTTCCAAAAGACCGCAGCCGACTTGTGCTTTCATCTATAAAATTGCCTGAGAGCTCTCCCCTTTCATAATTCTCCAGAGATCACGGGTCGCTACTCGCCGATTGCGGTTAGAATTTTTCAGATCGGCACCCCTTCAATCAGAATGAACTTCCTCGATTCCCTTCAGACCCGCGTTGATAAGGGGGGAGACCGGAAGAAAACCGAGGAAAGGAAAGGTAAAGATGCTCGGAAGAAGAAGAGTCATCGGTCTGACAAGGCCGGGCGATCTCCGAAGACAAAACCTTCCGGGTCTAAGAAGAAAACTGGGGAAAGAACTGCGGAGGAAAGAAAAACCGCCGAGGAATTGTCGGCTAAGGACAGAGATATTGAGATGGAGGCGGCGAAGATAAAAGCCGCAAGAGAAATAGTAGCTAAGGCCGAAGCTGAAGAAGAAGCGGCCAAGGCGAAAACCGCTGAAGAAGAAGCGGCAAAGGCTAAAACCGCTGAAGAAGAAGCGGTTAAAGCTAAGGCCATTGAAGAGGAAGTGATTAAAGCCAAAGCGGCGGTGGAGGAGGCGGTTAGGGTCGAAGCCGCCGGGGTCTTGTTATCTGAGGAGAAAATCCTCGGAAAGAAGTCGGTAGAACCCGAAGTGGACCACCTCACACCTTCCTTCGACATAGATTTTACCTCATCAGGGACTCCTCTCATGAAGCTAAATATTGGAGAAGAAGGCGAAGTTGTCTCTTCCAGGCCGGATGGATCGTCTATCTCACCGGTTTTGATTATTGACGATTCCAGCCCTATAAGGCAGATCATCCCAGAGTCAGGGAAGAAAAAGAAGAGAAAGAGGGGCCATTCGTCAGCCGAGCGAATTGCCAAGAAACTTCAAAAGTTGAAGGCTGGAAACAAAGCCTTTAAGAAACCGACGGCGGACTGTCTTCAACATGATCCGCGCGTGAAAGAGGAAGTCGACCCGCCCAATACCCCTCTTGCCAAGTCGGGCGATCTCATCCCAGATTCTGCGACTAGTATGTCGATCGGGGGCATCCTCAGAGGGATGGATGATTTTTTGAATAAAGATATGTTACTTGATAACCCCGTGACTTTGAGCCAAATTGTTTCTCCTGACGAAAATACTGGTGATTTTGAGAAGACCTCTCGAGAAGAGAAAGACCGGACCCTAGCTGGCCTGCGCTTAATAGGTGTAAAGGCGAAGAAGATACGGTCCCAGGGCAAGTCGCAGCTGCCGGACCCATTCGCTCCAGGTAAGCCTGGTGCGGATTATGAAACTATCCGCTTCTTCATTCCGCGACCTCGGAAAAAGCAAAATAAACTGTTGTTGAATCCGTCGCCGAGCTTCTTCCCCCCTTCCTACTCAATCGCTGTCCGCTAGACGAAAGAATACTGAACGGACGTGGCGAGAACAACGCCGGAGAATGGATATGGAACAGTTGAAGCGGCCTGTTTATTCAGGCATTTCAACTTTTATAATTCCTTAATTATTCTATCAGCCTTTGGCTGTGCTAATTACAATTTTCTCTTGTAGAAAAACTGGAGGACATGGTGAGACTGGGCGACCTAATCTCTAGCCTTCCACCTCTTCCCCAGATGCCGAATCTTATGCCAATATTAAATTTCGGACAGGAGGAGCTGGCCAACCTTCAGTTTCTTCTGAGTAACCTGGAAGTGAAGATAAGAGAGATGGAGAAAAAAATAAGAGGCCTCCTGGGTTGCGCTAGAGGTTGAAAGGAAAGAAAGACAAGAGGAGCATCTGGCGATCGAGGCCCATCTAGAGGCGGCGCGGGCTGACTTAGAGACCGCGCGGGCTGAGCTGGAGGCCGAGAAGAAAAGAAGGTCGGAGAACGAATGGAGCGTTGGAGGCTCGACTGGAATTTGAGAAGAAGGCACGACTTGAAAAGGAACAGATGCTGATAGATCAAATCGCTATAATAACCGCGCGTCTTGATAGAGAGAAAAGGATGTCCTCGAAGCTTGAGGATGACTGTAAATATTATCAAAACAAATATCTTCGTATGGCCAGAGAGATTGGCGAGAGCAGGCGCTCGTCTACTGATGAAAGAGCTCGGATGCCGAACCTCCTGGCTGTTGGGGCGAGCTCTAATCCTTTACTTATTAGGGCGTCTGATCCTTCGGCGAATGATCCTGCCGGGGCCCCTTCTACTCGTACGATCCTTGCTGCGCGGGTAGAAAGGGACGTCGCGCGGCTTCATAGCACGCTCAATCATATCCACTATCACTCAAGTCAAATTTATAGCCTTCTTATTCAGACCGGTGACCAGGTCGCGCGGCTTCATCGTGATGATAACCCCCAAGAGTCGCGTCGGCCATAAGCGGCTTTTAACTTTTCATGAACTATGTCTGTAATAATTTTCTCCTATTTACTCCCCGGGATGAACTGATGTTCTGGTTTACTTTCGATAGTATTTTCTTTTAGCGCCTTCTGTTGCGCCTATAATATGCATAGTTTTTTCCGAACTGATGTGCAGGTCGCGCGACTAGCGCTGGATGCTTGTGATTTCTTGTCAAACTTTCATGTTTATTATAAGTTTTAGCTTAGTCGGTCTGACTTGCCTATGCACAGGCTGTCACTCTTTTCTTTTATCTGTGCCGCTTTACGTTATAATCCGCGCGGCTTGACGTCATATCCGCGCTATAATTTGGTTATTTGCAGATCACTATCTCTATAAGTAGTAAGAATTACGGTGATTCATTCCATACTTTCTGAAATGGCGCGAGCTAAGCAGCAGTCGTCGCGGTCTGAGAAAGCTCACGCGGTCCGAACTGACGCGGCTTCTGCTTTTCGATCGGCCAATCATAAGGAATGCCGCTTAACTCAAAGCGAGTTAGATGATTTTATTGCAGAATACATGGTTGGAAGCAATGTAACCGCCCGGCTTCCGTTACGTGATGAGCGGATAAATTCTTCGTCTTCTACTAAGATCGCCATTCCCGTCGATCACTTTAAGTATGGCTTCAGATTTCCCCCTCCTCTTGAAGTCATCATTATTCTCGATCACTACGGGGTCGTGCCCGGACAGCTTCCGCCGAATTCCATTGCCTCTATTTATAGTTTTATCTCGTATCTGCGGTCAGAGCGAGTTACTTTTTCGATTTCTTTGTTTGAAACTTCTTTTCCGTGCGGTCTACTCCGGACGCCGGAACTTCTATTTTTAGAGGTCATATCTATTTTGGATGCCGGGGAATGAAAGTTGTGAACCTTGCGAACAAGGTTGCGAGCTGATCCGAGCGGTATGCTATGTTTGAAGGCCCCCTAGGGCTGTTGCAGGTCAACTCGCAAGCGAGGAGTGCGGCGGACTTCAAGTCGGTTAAGCTCGGAGAAGCGGAGCAGAAGATCTTCGAATCCTTGGAGAATGAGCAACTTGATGTGAACTATTACATTCCCTTGTTCGCGCAGCTGGAGGATGTTCGCCCGGAGGACAGTAAGCTTCTCCTCAACTCGTCATTTTATAACCGTGCAGACTGTTTTCTTAAGCCTTAAATTCCTGCAGCTTCCACAGTCGTTCCTTTGAACAAGCCAGTTACTCCGGCCGCTCTAGTTCTGACCCAAAGGGAGAAAAGACAAAAGAAATCCGACCCGCAGTGGTCTGAAGATGAGAGCCCGGCTTCTTCGGGCGATTTCGAGCTTCTTCGTTCTTGCAGTAATCCGCGCGATCTGAGGGGAAAGCCGACGGTCCTTTGGTATAAGTATGATGAGGGCGTGCAGTTATCCACTGCTCTCCCATTCTGGGGGAGTGAGAAAATTAGCCGGTATGCGTTAGCCGCTGGGGCCGCCATGTATGGCCGACAAACTTTGAAGAGATTAAAGAGAGTTCCGGAAGAGGAACTTTCCAAAGTAGCCGCACAGGCCGGCGCCTGGGGTTTTGCGGCCAACCATTTTATGGCCCTTTCGTATAAACGACTGGTATCGGCCCATACTTATCTGGAGAAGAAGTTCGCCGACCAGGCCGATGAGAATGCTAAGCTTAAGGAGATTATTGCGGTAAGTTTTCGACAAACACTTCAGGCTTATCATTTTCAGACCGCGCGACCTGATATCTATTCTCTTTTTGTAGCATCAATATGATATGGACAACCCGGATTTCCAGGACAAGGTCTTACCTCATGTTGCCGAAGGGATTGATGGTGCTCTGAATCGCTTACGAGATCGGGACGGCCTGGCCGATGGCTTTGAGGATACAACCATCTCGGATCTTTATCCCGGCCTGAAGGACAAATTAAACGAAATAACCCGCCGAGCCAAGGGGAAAAATAAGGTCGAATCTAGTAGCACTGAGGAAGAGAGCAGTGAAGGTGAAATCGAGAAAGATCCTGTCACGGATGTCGAAGGAGAAAGAGATGGCTCTGATGTAGAATCCGGCGATTCTGAAGAGACCGGACGGTCTCGGACTCGCAAGTCGGCCGGCTCAGGTACTTCGGAAAGCTCGAGTGGTAGATCCTCGGGTTCCTCCACTCCCAGCAGAGGATATTCGACTGACGTAAACATTTCTGGCGACGAAGATTCCAGTTCCCCTGCAACCAAGAAACTCAAGCCGGGCGAGTAGTTCCTTTTGTATTTTCCTTGTGAATTTCGTTTACTTTTGCACGACCGGTCGGTTTGGTTTTTGTTAACCGGTCAGTCATGAATCAATGTAAAGATATTTTGAAAATGGAATGGAAAATTTTTACCTGTTCAGCGGTTTGTCTTTACTTACTTGTGTTCACTGCGATCCCCTTCTGTGTTAGATAATTGATCCTTCTAACCAAGTCGTGCGACTTAATTTTTTAGCTCACCCGGTTAGAATAATAATCTTCATAGGATCAATAGCAAAAAACTCAATCTCATAGCTTGCTTCTTCAATCCGGATCGAGCAGACTTGATTCATCCCGAGAAGGTGTTAACTTATTATGAATGTATTATGATATCCCGGGAGCCGGACATAACCAAGCCGCGCGGTTGTTACTAGATTCTGCGTACTTGTTTTTTAGGATAAAGAATGCCAAGTCATAAGAACAACCCACAGACCGAGCGGCCAGTATTTTAACTCAAGCGACTTGCAATTGAGACTGCTGCAAGCCCCATCCTCGTGAATATAGCTATAACCGATCAGGGAATTGACAAAACCAAGCCATGCGACCATATCCTGGCATTGCAAGGCAGAATACGAAATCATAAGAAGAATAGCCGATAAACCGTGCGATTAACATTTAACCAGAACTTTTTATATAACGGCTTTACATAACATCAGCTAACAACCCGCACGGACTTCATATAATTTGCTCGGTTAGCAGCTTTGATACTTGTAATGAGAATCATAATCATTTAATCGAGAAGAGACAGTTATTGACCGAACGAATCGAATTGAAACCCATAAATATAGATCCATGACCCGAATGGCGAGGTCGACCGATCATGATTATTCTCGATCCCCCAATATTTGCCTTGACTTTTTATTGTCCTGTTTATTTCAAACCGTCCGATCTTAAAATCACACCGTATGACATCTTTGGGACATGTTCATTCTAACCCGCCCGGTTTGATAACCAGATTCTGATAAATACTTTATTTCAAACCGCCCAGTTTGAGTATAAAGTTGGCCGGTTTGTGACGCACATATGAATCCTGCTTTTTTCTTCAAATGGTCTAGGATGACCATATACGATGAAGTAATTCCCTGTAATGTAAAAAGATGACTACAAGCCCAGATGACCAAGTGGGCAGGTGTGCCTAGGTGGCGAAGATTGCTTTCCTCAAGTGGTCATAAGGGCTGTAAGTGACTCGACTACTCTCCTGCTTAGGGATCACAAGCTGAGTTGGTCAATTGGGCAGGTGTGGTTATGTCGCAGGGGCTCTACCGACATTGCTTTCCTCAGAGGGATCAACTAAGTTGTGGGTTGTAAACGACTCGACTGCTCTCTTGCCTGGGGTTACAAGCCGAGTTGATCAATTGGGCAAGTGTGGTTATGTCGCGGGGGCTCTACCGACATTGCTTTCCTCAAAGAGATCAACTCAGTTGTGGGTTCCGCCCAGGCGTTGCTTGAGAGTACCTTGGAGTATTCGATGATTACAGACTAAGATGATCAGTTGGGCAGGTGTGATTATGCCGCGGGGGCTTTACCGACATTGCTTTCCTCAGAAAGATCATCAAAGTTATAACCATATCCCTTTTGGAGTATGATAGAGCTAAACAATCACCCGGACTTGGTGCGTTAGATATCTACCGAGATCTGAGATTCTGAAGACCACCGCACGGGAATTGGCAAGCTGCCACTACACATGTGCGAAAACTCCCCGCTACATGTGGTCGACGTGGGCTTACACTAAGGACTACAATCCGAGGGGGTTCAAGCAGAATTCAGCGATGCCTCCGCGGTTCAGTGAGTTTGATATATGAAGAAAGTAAGAAAAATTTAGACAAGAAGATGTGTCGGTACGGGGCTTTTCATTGAATATCTAAAAATGCTTAAAATGAAGAAAACAATTTTTAAGGATAAAAGCGTTTGAGACCATCACTGCTCCAAGTGCGTGAGTTGTCTTATCCGTCTCTTGTTTGGAGGCGGTAGGCCCCATTTCTCAAGGCCTCTTTGATGATGAATGGCCCTGCCCAGTTGGGATTCAGCTTTCCATTGTCAGATCTGGCTGCAGCATCTACCTTCTTTAGTACCAAATCCCCGACTGCAAACTGTTTTACCCTGACATTCTTATCAAAGTACTTTGCCATCCTCCTTTTGACTTCTGCCTGTCTGATTGTTGCTTCGTCCTGAAGTTCTTCGATTAGATCCAAACTATACTTGATAGCCTCGTCATTTTCGTCTATCCATGCTTCTCCTCCCTCCTTTGCATACACTACTCTTGGAGTGAGTACCTCGAACTCTATAGGAACAACAGCCTCCGAGCCATGGGATAGTTTGAATGGTGTTTCTCCCGTAGCGGAAGATGGGGTGGTACGAAGAGTCCAAAGGATAGAAGGGAGTTGGTTTGCCCAATTTCCTCTTTGATTCAAGACCCTCTTCATCAAGAGTTGCTGAATTTGTCGATTCGCTGCTTCTACCTGACCATTTGTTCTTGGATGATGCACTGAAGCAAACCGAAGATCAATCCCCACCTGATCGCAAAAGTTTATCATCTCTGGGTTGTTAAATTGCGGACCATTGTCGGTGACAATTGCTAGCGGAATTCCATGCCGACAGACTATCTCTCCCCAAACGAAGTTCCGGATAATTTGAGTTGTAGTTTTTGCCAATGCTTTTGCCTCAATCCATTTGCTGAAGTTATCGATCATTACAATGATAAAACGACGCTGGCCACTGGCTACTGGGAAGGGTCCGACAAGATCCATCCACCATACTGCAAAGGGCCACGGCGCAGTTATTGATCTGAGTGACTGAGCAGGCAAATGCTGAAGAGGAGCAAATTTTTGACACTGAACACACCGCTTGGCAAACGCTTCAGCGTCCTTTCTCATGGTTGGCCAAAAATATCCTTGCCTCAAAATCCTCTTTTCCAATGTCTTTGCTCCCGAGTGACTGCCGCACTCCCTAGAATGGACTTCTTGTAGTATTGCGGGGATCTCTTCTTCCGAGACTCATCGAGCCAAAGGAGAGATGAAAGTTTTTTGATACAAGATTCCAGCCACCAAGCAATAATAAGCCGCTTTTCTCCTGAATCTCCTTCTGTCTTTGATAGATTCGTGGAACTCTCCTTTTGTCAGGTATAACTCATAAGGATCCATCCAGGAAGGATGTTGATCAATTTGCATTAGTTCCCCCTCCTCTATAGCTGGATGAAAAAGCTTAGAGGTCACTCCTCCTGATGGAAGACCGAACTTTGATAACTCATCGGCTTCTCCATTCTGTGTCCTCGGGATATGTTCGATGAAGAAAGATTTAAATCTTCCAATTTCTTCTTTTGCTAGTAGCAGATATTTCCGTAATGTTGGCTCACGTGTTTCATAGTTGCCCAAAACCTGCGAAGCCATTACCAGAGAATCAGTTTTTACATGTACATGCTCTATGCCCAGTTCTTTCGCAAGCCTTAGACCGGCTAGAAGAGCCTCATATTCAGCTTGATTATTCGTCACCGGAAAAAAGAACTTGATTGCCTGTTCGAGCTTAAGACCTTTAGGAATGACCAAGATTACTCCTGCTCCTGCCAAGTTCTTCCCTAAAGCACCATCCACGAAGATAGTCCAGGCCCAAGGGGACTTTCCTACTTGCTCGGAATCTGATTCTGGTATATCGACCATGAAATCTGCCAAGACTTGGGCCTTGATTGCGGTTCTGGGGATATAAGTTATCTCAAACTCGCTTAGCTCGATGGCCCACTTGGCTAATCTTTCGGAATGGTCAGGCTTTTCCAGGATGTTCCTTAATGGATGGTCTGTGATTACTTGGATTGGATGTGCTTGGAAATAAGGTCGGAGCCTTCTTGAGGATTGAACCAGGGCCAGAGCCAGCTTTTCTAGGATTGAATATCTCATTTCTGCATCTTTAAGTATGTGGCTAACATAGTATATAGGAAAATGCCTCTTCTCTTCTTCTCGAACGAGAACAGAGCTGACAGCATCGGGTCCAACCCCAAAATATAAGAACAGAATTTCCCCTTCATGGGGGCTCTGGAGAAGAGGAGTCAATGTTAATTGTTTCTTCAGTTGATCAAATGCGTCATCGCACTTCTTGTCCCACTCAAACTTCGACCCTCCTCGGAGTGTTTTGAAGAAAGGAGCACTTTTATCTCCTGATTTAGAGATAAACCTGCTCAGCCCTGCCAATCTTCCTCCAAGTTTTTGTACTTCCTTCGTATTACGAGGACGGGTCATTTCCAGTATGGCTTTTACCTTATCTGGATTTGGTGCCAGGCCATCGTGTGTGAGGAGGTGTCCAAGAAACTTTCCCTTATTTGCCCCAAACACACATTTCAAAGGGTTTAATTTTAACTTGAACCTCCGTAGAGTAGCGGACGTCTCTACGAGGTCTGCCAAGTGAATTGAGAAGGTTTTACTTTTTAGGAGGAGGTCGTCAACATAAACCCGGAGGTTCCTTCCTTTCTGCTGCTTAAAGATGGTGTCCATCATCCTTTGGTATGTTGCCCCTGCATTCTTAAGCCCAAAGGGCATTACGAGGTAACAGCAACAACCATCGTTCGTGATGAAAGACGTATGCGGGATATCAGGTTTATGCATTTTGATTTGGTGATAACCAGAAAATGCATCGAGAAAGCTCATAAAGTTATACCCCACCGCGGAATCTACTAAAACATCTATCTGAGGCAAAGGGTAGCAATCGTTGGGGCATGCTTTATTGAGTTTTGTGAAATCTACACACATGCGCCATTTTCCCCCAGATTTTTTCACCATTACAACATTTGACATCCAAGTGGGGTATTGGATTTCAGAAATGAAATTCGCTTTAAGAAGTTTTGTAACTTCTTCTTTGATGGGTACCACCAACTTGGATGCCACCTCTCTCTTCTTTTGTTGGATTGGTTTGAATTCAGGGGAGACATTGAGGTGATGGCAGGCAACATCTGGATCTACTCCAGGCATTTATTCCGCCGACCAGGCAAAGATGTCCAGATTCTTCAATAGACAGGAGATCAGTTGAATCTTCTCCTTTTCTGGTAGTTCGGCATTGATGATTAGTTTCTTTTCTTCCCCTTCAGCAATGGGGATCTCTTGGGTCTCCTGGGCAGGTTCCAGGTGAGCCATTTCTCGTTCTGTGCTTCCCTTTACCTCCTCCAGGGGCCTGGATACTTTGTGAACGTCATTCTGAAGTTCGGGAAATGGCGTCTCGGTGATCACATTGACTGTTTTTACATAGCATTCCCGAGCGACTTTTGGATCACTTCGGATCCGATACTGACGTCCTTGGGCAGCGAACTTTAAAGCCAAGTGGAAAGTGGATACTATTGCCTTGTAAGTGTTCAGGATTGGCCTTCCAAAGATTGCACAATAACTGCTCGGGGCTTCCACTGCTACGAAGCTTATCAGCTTTATTATGCCTCCCAATGACACCAAAAGCTTTACACACCCTTCTACTTCCATCTTTTCTCCAGAGAAGCCGTAGAGGGGCCCTTCCGTGGAGAGCAGAGACTTTCCAGTCTTAAGGGCTTCGAATGTTTGACGGAAAATAAGGTTAACGGAACTACCGGTGTAGATCAGAATTTTGTGCATAGTGTAGTTCTCGATAACTGCCTTTATAACTACAGCATCATCGAAAGGGATTGCATTCGGGGGAAGGTCTTCTTGGCCGAAAGTAACGATCGACCTTTCTGTGGCGGAAGTGGAGGCGGCCGCCACCTCTTGCTTGGAGATTCTTCCAATGCTGGATTTTCGAGAGGATTCTGCCCCTGCTCCACCATGGATACAGTAGACATTGCCGAGGGGACCAACGTCATTTACTTCTACGCATTCAGTGACAAGATGTATATCCCCATAACAACCTGCCTCTTCCACGTCAGCACATTCCCAGGTCACTTCGACCGCTTCCTTTCGGTTCGGGGTTCAGCAGGTGTGTCTTTGTGGACTAGTCCCCGGAGCTTCCCTTCCCTTAGAAGCTTTTCGACCAGGAAGCGGAGGGCTCGGCAATCTTCCGTCAGATGACCTGCTTCTTTGTGATATTCACAATAAAGATTCGGATTTCGGCTGTGAACATCCGATCTCATAGGGGCAGGTTTCTTAAAGTCAGGTCTCTTTTGTAAAATTTGGACTACCTCGTCCATGGATATATTCAGAGAAGTGAATGATTCTTGCGAATCATCATATTGGATGGATGGGGAAGTCGAGGATGGCTGCGTGGTATATTGTTGAAGATATACCGGCATGGCTTGCGAAATGGGCACGGATGGAGGGGGTGTGATGGGCAACGGTGGTTTCTGATCTTGAAACCGCTGGTGGCCCAGGAATGGTTGCTTGTGCTTGTAGTTCCTCCCCCTTTGAGCTCGGGGATCAAAATAAGACGTAGCGGATGATTGATTATTAGGGAGTGAGTAAGGTTGACCTTGATCATTTAGAAGCCTAGCCACATACCCATGGTTAGTCTTTTCACCCCTGATAAACATATTGGCCATACTTATCAATTCCTGATAAGTTCGAGGTTCTCTTATGCTGGCCTCGAATTTTAGGGGGCCTTCCCTCAGCCCATTCATCAGAGCTACCCTGTATAGCTCCGGATCCACATTTTGGATCTCCATTATCTCTTTTTGGAAACGGTCGACGAACCTGGCCCAGGTCTCGTACTCCCGCTGCTTAATATCAAAGAGGGCCGCCGGACCACTCTTTCTCTTTTTCGAGGTAGAGAATCTAAGCAAAAGTTCTCTATGCAGCTCGGCAAAGCAGCTGATTGACCTTGGATTCAACCCATAAAACCATTCTCTTGCTTGCCCCTCAAAGGACGTCACAAGAAGTTTGCATTTGATAGCATCGGTCAGGGTTCTTAGTGCTATGGCTGCCTCAAAAGCTTGAAGATGGAGGGCTGGATCAGCTTCTCCGTTATAGGCTGCCAGACGTGGCTCTCTGAAACCATTCGGAGCTGCCTCGCTCCGGATATAATCCACGAATGGGGAAGTCTCTTCCATATCTTCGTACAAAGGAGGAACATTGTAATAAGCCATCTGACTCATGGTGGCCTGGGGATAAACCGCCCGACCTGCGGCGGTTTGTGGATAAGCCGTCTGATAAGATCTGGCAGCGGCTTCTGGCGGACAGGCCGCCGGATTGGACAGGCGGGCTGCCTGAATGGTCGCCTCCTGGAAATCCAAAATCCGGGCCGGCGTGTTCTGGGCGGCTTCCTGGTAATAACTCTATCGTGCGACAAAGTCTCCCTGAGCCGACTGGCAAGCTACGGCTTGTGGAAGCGGGTATGGAGGGGGAGGAGGAAGGACCGGAGTGACCGCTTAGTTAACCGCGACCTGGGGAACTAGTCGCTCGGTTAACACGGCCAAGGCTTGGTTGATCGCCTCCAGGTGCTGGTCAGTCACCTTTTGAGATCGCTCGGCCTCACGCTTGCTTTCTTCCAGAGCCTCCCATAGTGAATCCTCACTATGGTCAGAGCGATCTCTAGGAGGGAAATGGCGGTCTGACATTTCTTCGAAGTTTTCACCAACAATCTGTGATCTGAAGGTCGCGTGTTCTGTTGAAACCAAAGATGCACCCCCGCGGTTTGCGACTAGAAAGACGGAGGTTGCGGATTGCTGGTTACTTAGAGAGAAGAGAATGAGACCGTTAGCAGCGGTCGAGGCCGGACTTCGCCCTTCATGGCAAATGCCACTCCTGTGACGGGCTTTCCTTTGATTAAAGTAAGAGAGTTACAGCGGGTTACAAGTGCAAGTCGGCCGGTCAAGCAGGTCGCAAGACAGGGAACTCGAGTCCGCAGCCCAAACAAGCGAGCTCCTAGATTCGAGTGTCCGTGCCTTGGGAACGTTGCCGCCCCCTATTTATAGGCTTGGGGGCCTACCCGAACGGGCAGGGATAAAATAACCGCCTGCCCGGGTACAGGAGAAACGGGCAGGCGGTGACGGGATTCAGAAGGGAAAGAGAAGAGAAGCCGCGCGGTTTAGCGGCTTGGGCTCCCGGTCTTCCTTTGGCTTGGCCTGGAGGTGTAGTGACCAAGGCGACGTTCCAACCTGGGCGGTCTCATACCAGAGGCCGCGATTTTGCCTTTGGGACTTGTCCTTGGCTGATCTTCATTCTTTGGAAATGACTTGAGGGCTCAGACCACCCGGTCTGCGTTGGTTGGTGCTGGATGTCTTTTACTGAGACTGGTCCGGGCGATCTTGAGCTTTAGACCGCCCAGTCTGGGAGTAGCACCATTCGGAAGCGGTCTCTTGGGTAAACACAGAACAAGATCCAAACTGGATTCTTGCAATGCAAGAGGAGCTCAACCAATTTGAAAGGAACAATGTTTGGGATTTGGTTCCAAGACCAAAGGGCCATCCAATCATTGGCACTAAATGGGTCTTCAGGAACAAGCTAGATGATCAAGGCTTCATAATAAGAAATAAAGCAAGATTGGTAGCCCAAGGATACTCTCAGGAAGAAGGAATTGATTATGATCAAACCTTTGCTCCTGTTGCTAGACTTGAAGCTATAAGGATATTTCTTGCTTTTGCTGCCTTCAAGAAATTCAAAGTATATCAGATGGATGTGAAGAGTGCTTTTCTGAATAGAGATATCAAAGAAGAAGTTTATGTAGAACAACCGCCAGGTTTTATCTCTCCAACTCACTCTTCTTATGTATTTAAGCTTAATAAAGCTCTCTATGGTCTCAAGCAAGCTCCCAAAGCATGGTATAAGACCTTATCTAATTTTCTCTTGGAGAACAAATTATGTAGAGGCATTGTTGATAAAACCCTATTTTTCAGGATACATAAAAATAAAACAATACTAGTTCAAATTTATGTAGATGATATTATTTTTGGCTCTACTGATTCAAATCTATGCAAAAGGTTTTCTGACCTAATGCAATCTAAATTTGAAATGAGTAGTATGGGTGAGTTATCTTACTTTCTTCGCCTTCAAGTGAAGCAAACTCCAAATGGCATATTCATATCACAATCCAAGTATGCTAAGGAATTAGTGAAAAGATTTGGTATGTCTGATGCTTCCACTATGAAAACACCCATGCCCTCCAATGCTGTTGTAGACAATGATGAATCAGGGAAACCTGTTGATCAGAAACTATATAGAGCAATTGTTGTCTCTTTACTTTACTTAACATCTAGTAGACCAGACATAATGTTTGCTACAAGTATTTGTGCTAGGTTCCAAGTTAACCCCAAAGAATCTCACCTAATTTTATTAAAATGAATTTTGAGATATATAAAGGGTTGTCCAAATCTAGGACTCTTGTATCCAACTGCATCAGAATTTGAATAAACTGGATTCTCAGATTCTGATTATGCTGGATGCAGAGTAGACAGGAAAAGCACATCAGGAACTTGCCAGTTTCTTGGTGATAGGCTAGTGTCTTGGTTTTGTAAGAAACAAAATCTGTGTCTATATCAATAGCCAAAGCAGAATATATTGTTGCAGGCAGTTGCTGCTCACAAATATTGTGGATACAAAATCAACTTCTAGATTATGGTATCAACTTAAATAAATCAATTATATTTTGTGACAACACTAGTGCAATATCTATAACACAAAATCCAGTACTCCATAGTAGGACTAAACACATAGAAATTAGGCACCACTTTATCAGAGATAATGGGAATAAAAATAAAAGTTCCCTACAATTTATTCCTACTGACTTACAAAGAGCTGATATTTTCACCAAACCCTTGGATGAAAAGAAACATATTTTCTTTATAAATCAGCTAAAATGATAGATGGAGATTCAATCAATTAAAAAAATTTATATCTTTTATTTCTCCCTCAATGTGTGAAGTAAGTTCAGTCGGTTTGCTGTCAAAATAGATGAGACAAGCTCTCAGTCTCAACTGAGACCAGCTCTCAGTCTCAACTGAATAGCTGAGACAAGCTCTCAGTCTTAGCTAAACCGCTGAGATAAGGCCTAGGGCCGCTGAGACAAGGCCTAGGGCCGCTGAGAAGTTGTCTGGATCCGCTGGGACAGGACATAAGAATCCGCTGAGATTGGAAGCTGTCTTAGCTCAACCGATGAGACGATACCTATTAGATCTAGGGATCGACGAAGACAAGCTCGATCGTCGAACTGAGATTGACAAAAAAAAATTTTTCGTCGAACGCAGTCTGAGGAAGGCTAAGTCTTTTCGACTTCTGATCTCTTTATATAATCAAACTTTATTTCATATCTTTATGCCTACAAAATCTGCTTCTCCTTCCAGTTCCATTGCACTTGATCACTCTTTTTCATTTTGCAGGAACAATGGCAATCTTTCTTCTAAAAATTGCATCCTTCCCTTCCTCCTCTTCAAATGTCCCTTCTTCTAGTGGCCTAGCTTCAGGTCTTCCTAAAACTGGTAGGGGGAGATGCTTTATGAAGAAGCTCCAGATTCGGGGGGAGATGTTTTATGAAGAAGCAAAAATTTGATAGAAGCAGTTTCAGTTCTTGATGAAGAAGCTCCTAAAGCTTCAGTTTGAAGATTCAGATATGACAGATGCAAATGCAGATTTAGACATAATTTTTGATATAGCAGATTCAAATGCAGATTCAGTTATGGTTTGTGATTTAGAAGCAACTCCAGATTCTGAAATAATGTTTGATATAGCAAATACATGTTTTAATAAAGAAGATCAATAAAGAAGATCAACAATGCAGATTCAGTTGCCACAACTCAGATCAACAAAGCAAAAGCTGAAGGCAAGGTTTTCTTTCAGCATTCTACAATGTCAGAATTCAGAAAGCAAATTTTTGAAAGTGTAAAGTTTTCTAAAACCTAGATTACTATATTTTATCTGCTGAAATGATTTAAAATTTATGTCAGATATATATGTTCTATGTTTGTTATTTGTTTGTTTATTATTTAATTTTGTCAAATAGTGTCCTAACCCAAATAGGGGGAGATTGTTGGAACAACCATATTACTGATTTGGGCTAGGATCACTATCTGTTGACTAGGACTAAGTTGCCCCCATTGTATAGTCTAAGGGTCAATGTTTTAGGCTGCTAGAACTTAAGGAAAAGAATAAGTTTCTGCGTTCGACGATCTCCAAACTGCGTTCGACGAACTCTATACTGCGTTTGACGAACAACATGCTCCAGTTCGACGAACTTGCCAAGTATCTGCGTTCGACGAGCTTCATTCTGCGTTCGACGAACTCCTCTCTGCATTTGACGAACATCATACTTCAGTTCGACGAGCTTCATTCTGCGTTCGACGAACTCCTCTCTGCATTTGACGAACATCATACTTCAGTTCGACGAACTTGCTCTCCAACTCGACGCATTCAGTTTTCCAGCCAGTCCAACAGTTTATCTCTTCAGTTCGACGAACTTCAGATTGAGATCAACGAACTCAGCTCTGCGCTCGACGAATAAGTATCAAGATGTTCAGATCGACGAAAGTGCTTCTCAAATCGACGAACTCAGTTCTTCCAACCAGGTTTAGCAGATTATCTTTCAGCTCGACGAACTCCAACTTGAGCCGACGAACTCCAGACTGTGTTCAACGAATCAGTAACAGATGTTCAGTTCGACGAACTCCAACTTCAGTTCGATGAACTCAACCTTCAGATCGACGAACTCTTCTCTCAGCTCGATGAATTTTCTAGACGGATCAGTTATATATTATTCTCTGAACTCAGATCAACTAAATCAGCAACAGATCTATTCGATTATCTATTCCAGATAAGTCAAGGATTTTATCCTTCCATTTATTTATTCCTTTCCATTTTCTTCTCTCGAGAATGTAGCCGTTTGGCTTATTAGAAAAAGATACATTTATTGAAAAGGAAAAGGAATTAAAGATTTGCTGAATCAGATTGCAGTTCCAAGAAATAATCCTCCTAATTATTCTATTCCTTATTCAGAGGTTTGAAATTGAAATCAGATTAATATACTCTCTAAGGAAAAGAAAGAAGTAGAAGAGACCAGTAAGAAAGAAGAATAGAGAATACAGTCGAGAGAAAGACAGAAAGCAGAAAAGAAAAATCTTTTCAGATCTTCATCTTCTACAGCAGCAATTTCATTCTCTGAGAACAACAACACAAATCATTCTCTCAGTTTCCAGCTGCAAGTTTCTAATCTTCAAGAGCAACAAAAATCTGAGAAACATTGTCTCTCAGATTCATCAGCTATCAAAGGAAGATTTTCATTTAAGAGGCAGCTCCATCCATTATCTGTCAATCATTTCTATCAGACAGGGGGAGCTTTACAACAACAACAAATCCACTAGTCTTCTCTCAGCTTGTTGACAGATAAGAACTTCATAAACCCTCTTTATCCCATCTTGTACAGGATTCTAACTCCCTTCAAAAGATATCCCTTTGGTGGCAGGGCACCTGATCAAAAACCTGTGGTTGGTGTTTGGGCACCTGATCAAAAACGCATTAGTGATAGGGCACCTGATCAAAAACCTAGTGGATTCCTACCAAGGGTGGTCGAAGAGTAGATGTACCCAGGTTTATTGGGGAACTACTATAGATCCTTGTGTCTTCTGTTTTTTTGTTTATTTTCTGTACTGTGCCGTGCTGAGTGATTTTTTATTTGTTTCATACTCACTCAGTACATATATATATCACTATTTTAACTCCGCTATAAAAATAAGTGAAAAACTTTTTAATACTCTATTCACCCCCCCCCCCTCTAGAGTAAATATAAGATCTAAACCTCCTTTCAACTTCTATCAGAGGTTACTTTCATCTTGGTTGGCTTCTTCAAACTTCTTGGGCTCCATATGTGTTAGGAAGCTCAAGAAAGAGCCATGCTTCTGGTTAATACACATTGATTCTGATCTCCAATAATTTGTTCTCTTGGATGATCCTTAGATGCCTTATAGCTGTAGGCAGTCTGTTCTCAGCTTGCTGTGTTGTTTCTACTAGTTCAGCAGTGTCTTCATCAGCATTGACTTCTTCCTCTTCAGGGATGGCAGCATCAGAATAAGCTTTGTTGCTGTTGGGTGTGTCTTGTATAGACATCCTTTCCAAATCCTATTCATTTCCTGTCAAGACAGAAGATCTAGACCAGCCCTTATATATTAGGTTGGTCTCATCAAATACTACATGCATAGATTCCTCTACAACATGAGTTTTCTTGTTATACACTCTATAAGCTCCACTATGTGAGCTATAGCCAACAAGAACACCCACATTGCATTTCTCTGCAAACTTTGTTAATTGAGATTTTCCATTGTTTAGAATATAGCATTTAGAGCCCAAGATTCTAAAGTATGAAATTGTAGTTTGTTTGCCTTTCAGAATCTCATAGGGAGTTATTCCATGAACCTTATTGATGGAAGCTCTATTGAGAACATGACATACAGTATTGACTGACTCAGCCCAGAAGTATTCTGGGAGTGAGGAGTCATTAAGCAGTGTTCTCCCAGCATCTATCAAGGTCCTATTCCTCCTCTCAGCCACACTGAAGGGAGAGTTAGTTCTTAATATTATTAAAACTCTTGTTTAAGTTTTACTTCAAAATAATGATATATGTATATATGTTGTTGAGTGCTGTACGAGTAATAAAATCAAACAGTTATAAGGCAAAGTAGAACACAGCACAACAAAATAGAAATAAAATGAACAAGCAAACCACACATCCAGATGACACAAGAATATATAGTAGTTCCCCAAAACCTGGGTACATCTACTCTTCTACCCACTGGTAGGAATCCACTAGGAGGTTTTTGATCAGGTGCCCTCACACTAATGGAGGTTTGATCAGGTGCCCAAATCACCAATAAGCTTTTGATAAGGTGCTTAAAAACCAAGGGAGCTTTTGATATGGTGCTCTAACCAAGATGCAGGTTTTTGCTAAGGTGCCCTGTCACCGGGAGTAAACTTTTGAAGGGAGTTTTAACCCTATACAAGATGGGAGGAATAAAAGAAAACAGAAAAGTTATAGTGTTCTTCTCTTTTGCTAAGAAGACTCTTGAAGATCCTGATGGGTAGTTGAGTTGGATCTTTGTTGATGATGATGTTGAAGAGAGCTCCCCCAGTCTGATTTAGTTTGATGACAGCTTTTGGATGGAGCTCCTTCTCTAGATTGCAAATCCTCTTTTCTTCTTCTTGCAGTTTTTATCCCTGAGCAAATGATATTTGATTTGGTGTCTCAGGTTGTATAGAAGATCTGCAAGAAAGAGTTTAGCAAAAAGAAGATATAATATATTTGATCTGCTTCTTTTTGCTCATGTTCTTCTTTTTCTCATCTTCTTTTTCTTCTCTTTTTCCTGTACAGAAAGTGTAAATATATTTTGTCTGTAATCTGTACAGCAATATTGATATATTTGTATATATGTGTTCTGTCGAGAGAGACAACAATATATAATCTGCTGTAATCTGTTGTAATATATTCTGCTGTTTAATAAAGAGTTGACTCCTGCTGACATGTAAAAGAGTTGTCCTCTTTCCTGGGCTGTTTTGGATTCTTGCCGACGGAAGAGGAAAAAAATAATATTTCTTTTATTTCCCAGATCCTCGAGAACATAAGTTGTCGTCTTTAGCTTGCTGCAACGGATACAGTATTTAATGCTTTGCTGCCAACGGCTATAGCATTAAATGCTTGCACGGCTGTAAGGTTAAATCAGCAATATATATAGAAATATATAAATAGAAATAATAAATATTGCTTTAATAAATAGATATTTCGTCGAGCTCAGGTTCACGTTCGTCGAGCTCATCATTTGATTCGTCGACCTGATCATTTGATTCACTGTTTCTGAACATCTGCTGAATATTCGTCGAACACAGACTTGAGTTCGTCGAACGGAACTGTTTGTCGAACGCATTTCGTCGACCGCTGAATATTGAGCCGTTCATCGAACGCAGACTTGAGTTCGTCGAACGCAGGATTTCGTCGACCGCTGAGCCGAGGTGTGTTCGTCGACCGCTGAGATAATCTGTTCGTCGACCGCTGAACCGCTGGATTTCGTCGAGCGCAGAATGAATACCTTTCGTCGAGCGTAGAATGACGTTCCTCGAACGCAGGTAGCCGTTCGTCGAACGCATAGAACATATGTATTTTTTATTCTTTCTCTTATTTTCTGCCTACTAAATATATATATTTCTTAGTATATTATTTATATATATATTTCTTAGTATATTATATATATTATTGTATATTTCTTAGTATATTATATATATTATTTATATATATTTCTTTTCAGCCTTCTACCTTAATAGGATTTAATCTAAGTTATAATATATGTTGTGATATAAACTTAGACATTAAAGGTGGATCCTAACTCAAATCAAAACTAAGGTTCCAACACACACCATTTTGTTGTGGAGTCCTTGGGGAGGAGAACTCTTGGGTGATACCATATTCTTGACAAAACCTTGTCATAGCTTCAGATTGAAATTCTGTGCCATGGTCAGTTCTAGTCCTGACCACAGCACATTGCAAGTCATTCTGAATTGCGTTGACATGAGTTATAAAGATATTTTGAGTATCAAACTTCTTCTTTGGGAAGAATGCCCATGTATATTTTGAGTGATCATCAACAATCACCAAAGTATACAATTTCCCACCTAGGCTCTGAATTGGCAAAGGACCAAACAAGTCCATATGCAAGAGACAAAGACATCTTTCAGTGTCTTTGGAGCCAAAACTTTTAAAGGTGGCCCTTGTTTGCTTGCCCATTTGGCAATCATGACATGGACCACTTTTAATAAATTTTATATTAAGACTATTCCTAACAAGCTTTTTAGAAAATAGTCTATATATTGTCTTGTAGTTAATGTGAGCAAGTCTTTTGTGTCATTGAACACAAAGGGACTCATTCTCATTAGCTACAAGACAAACAGATGTAAGAGATTTACTACAAATAAAGTTTAATCAATAAACATTCCCATTCCTAATGCCTGAGATAATGGTCTATAAGTCTTTAGACTTTTTAATCAAGCACTTGTCATTGTGGAATTCAATGACATATCCAAGATCACATAGTTGACTTATTCTTACTAGGTTGTGTTGCAACCCTTCAACATAAGCTACCCTTGTAATTGGGACTATGCCATTGGAGATCATACCATATCCTTTGGTGGTTCCCTTTTTTGACCCCCCCCCCCCCCCCCCCCCCCAAAGAAAACTTTGGGTCCATTCTTTAGAGCCTTGTAGTCCTATAGAAGATTTCTTGTTCCTGTCATGTGCCTGGAGCACCCACTGTCCAAGTACCAAATTTGGTTGAGGTTAGTACTTGAACTAACTTGCAAGGAGAAGTTTAGTTATCCTTAGGATGCCAAATAGCTTTGGGTCCTAGGTACTTGTTAGCATGATGAATTGACCTTACATTAGCTGCACCCTTTGCAGGAAGGCTCATCTTTGCATATGGCACATTAGGATTATGCCAGCAGTCTATGGCAAAGTATCATACTTTACCACAACACCAACATTCATGAATGTTGTATCTCCTCTTCTGAACATTTCTTGGGGGGTGTGCAACACAGTCCACATGTTTAGGAGGAGAGACATCAACTTTTCTCTTGTTTCTTTCAGCAAGGATTTGGCTGAAAATCAATATGTGGACAATCTTAGTGGTCTTTGTATTAATGGCATCAGCTTGCTTTGGCTTTTGGGCAATGCAAATTTTGATGGCATTAGACACTGAGCACTTAGACATGTTCACTGATTTGGCACCAGTCATGTTCTTGGCTGAATCAACCTTAGAAGGGCATGCTTTCTTATTCTTGAATAAAGGGGCTGATGTACCAAATACAAATGGTCCAGGTTGGGTCATTTGAATTTCCCCATGGGGAGCCTTCATAGCACTCAATCACATACCCTTTCTTCCACATTGGGAAGGAGTGTTTTCCTTCCTTTAGGTACTCCCATTCTTCCAGTGACCATGCATGCTTTCATGGTCATACATGTTGGAAGGGAGTAATACCTTTTGAAAGGTGGTTTGAGGCTTAGCCTTACCCCTGCTCTTTTCTCCACTCCCTTATCCTACTTCCATTTTATTGAGTCCTAGTCCTCTCCTATTGGATTGAGAAGAGAAGGAGTCAATAATAGGGAGCACAGATTTTGGCTTGGAGAATTGAGCCACTAGGCTTCTTTCTTTCACAAGCTTCTCCTCAAGATCCTTGATGAGCTTGTTCTTCAGGGATATGGTGCTCAAATGGGTGATAGTTATCCCCTTCAGATGGATAATTTCCTTATACATTTGATTCATCTTGGTAGAAGATTCAGTGCATTCTTGTTTTTCCATCTTAAGGGAATTTATCTCTTGGGCTTGCCTCTTGGCTAGCTTTTTGCTCCTTTTCAGAGATTCCAAGAGAGTGTCATACTTGTCAATCAATTGATTGACATCTACCTCAGCTTCTAAATCACTTCCACCAATTGATGAAGGTGCTCAAGATTCTGGGCCAGTCTCATAATCAGAAGAGGATATGGAATGAGTTAATACCTGTTCATTTTCAGAGATATTTTGACTGTCCTCCTCATATGTGATGGCCATGAGGCCTAGCTGAACATTGTCCTCTTCATCCTCCTTTATATCACTATCTGAGTGTGATAGAGGGGACCTGACTCCAACCTTGGAAGCAGGATAATCTTCAACTTCTTCTGATGCAAATAGCCCTATATAGGCTTCTTCTTCATTCTCTGAATCTGAAGTTGAGGATTCAGATTCTCTCTAGCTTTTTTCCTTTCTTTACTAGGAAGGATTTTTCACCCTTCCTATCCTTTTGGTGATGGTACTTCTTGTCACCTTTCTCCTTTCTTTTGGCTGGACAGACAGCTATGACATGTCCAGGTTTGCTGTAGCAATATCAAATAATGTTAATTGAAACATATTTACTAGATTTGGAATCATACCTGTCACCATTTGGGTGATGTCTATCAGGTTTCCTGTGGTCCTTCTTGAAGTGTGATGAGGAGGAGGGCTTGTTCTTCCATTGCTTCCTTCTCATCATCTTCTTGAACTACCTTGAGAAGGCATCAAACTCTTCATCAGAGGAGGTGCTATCTGAGGTGCTGATTTCAGATTTTTCTGATTCAGCACTTCTCCTTGGAGGAGACACCATCCTGCCCTTGCTTTTCTTGGAGTTGTCAGCTTTGAGAGATACAGATTTCTCCCTTGCCTGAGCCCTTATTGAGGTGTCCTCTTCCTTTCTTGCAGACATCTGCATCTCATAAGAGAGCAGCTTTCCAAATAGTGTATGAGTGAGGGTCTCACCCAGCCTAGCCACTTCCCTGATAGCACAGTTTTTTGTCTCCCAATCCCTTGTTAGAGATCTAAGGAACTTATCATTCAGCTCATAATCAGTGAACACTCTCTAATCTGAAGAACCTCTCATAGCACATGGAGATGCTCTCCTGGCTGAGCTGCATTAAGGCTTCATACTCTTGGTTAAGGAGTGACTTTCTATTATCCCTTACTTCAGCTGTCCCTTCCATATATACTACTAATGTGTCCCACATTTCCTTGGCAATAGTGCAGTGTACCATGTTTTGAAATGTCGAATCATCAATAGCATTAACTATGATGTTCTGGGCTCTTTTTTCCATGGTGAACAATGCAAGTTCATCCTTGATCATGTCAATGAAGGTCTTGGGCATTCTTCTTGTTGGATCTATGGTGGACGCAGTTTCAAAGGTGAAAGGCCCTTGCTTTACAGTTTTGTAGATCCTTGGGTCAGATGCTTCCATAAACAATCTAACGCTTTTCTTCCATATGCCAAAGTTTTCTTTGTTGCATATGGGCAACTTCATGGATCCCATCTCCTTCTGCAATCCAGAGGAAGCTATTGGATTGATAAGACTATTCCTTTATAGGATCTGGTCAGACAGTTATGTCCTTCTTGACCAACCTTGCTTTGATACCACTTGATAGTTTATGTAGGATGTTGTCTTAAACACCTAGAGGGGAGGGGGGTGAATAGGTTTCTTTTTAATTTATGCTTAGTGTTTTCTGATTTTAGGTTAGTAAAGTATCAAGCACAGAAAACACACAAAGATTTATAGAGGTTCCTCATGACAAGCTGTCTTGAGTAGTCCTCTTTCCACCTTCACCTTTCTAATAATGAGTTAGACAAGGCTAACTTCTCCAAACTCAGCTCGAAGAACCTACCGCACAGATCCCACATGATCTCTCAGTTTTTCCCAAACCCTACCTCAGGCACATCAGCCCAACCTTAGAGGAATCCACCTCCTACAACTCAGACCACCTCCTGGTCCTACCTCATGCTGACCTCTAAGCTCTACAACTCAGGCCAATCAGCCTTACACACTCAGGCAATAAAGCCTTACATACTCAGAACCCAAAGGCTCCTACAAATGATACAGAAAGGTTTACAGATTGAAGGAAGAAGAGATCAAGCCTGTTCTTCTTCTTCTTAACAGCTACTGTTGCAGACTTGAACCAGGGAGGAGAAGTACAGCTCCAACTTGATTCTTCTTGATCAGCCCTTCAGATGATGGACTTGATCTACTTGCTCAATCTTGAGATGAATAAACAGAAGCATTTTCTTTTCTCCTTGCAGCCTTGTGTGAACTCAGTTCTTTGCTGCCGATAATGGAACAATATGTTCTTGAGTTTGTGTGCTAGAGAGTAATAGCAAAAGTCCTTTGTTAAACCCTAACTTATTCCTTTTATACACCACTGACCCCCAACGGCTATTAGTTGTCCTCCTAGCAGGTGTGGGAGTGATTGGTGGTCCCCAATATGCATTTCTACAGCTTGCGCCAAAAGTAGAACCCGCCAGATCACATTTGAACTGTCTCAGCGGTTGGGCTTAGATGGTCAGCCGTCTCAGCGGTTGCTTCTGTCCCGTCTCAGCAGATCCGCTGAGACAAACAGTTGTCTTAGCGGTTTCTTCTATCTGCAGCTCAGCTTGCCCAGATGCCTTCTCAGCGGCTCCTAGTCTTTTCTTAGCAGTTTAGCTGATACACAGCCTGTCTCAGTTGATCATACATTAGACCAAGGTGTGCCCTTGTCCTGCATACTTATGAGATAGAAATAGGGTTTATCAAATACAACTTGTACTTAGCATTGCGTGTGAGGTCTCTTCAAATCAAGTGAACATTAAGGCTCATTTTCCCAACAATTATTACCGACAATGGTCCTCAATTCAACAACTCACAAATGATCAACTTCTGCGACCTGGCCGGCATTGAACTTCGGTTTTCTTCAGTACATCATCCTAGGAGTAATGGCCAGGTGGAAGCAGCCATTAAACAAATCCAATATCTTCTGATGAAAAGAGTTTTGAATCAGAAAAGTAACTGGGCAGAACAACTTCCTTCCATCCTCTTGACTCTCCGGACTACACCATCTTCAGCCACAGGGGAAACACCGTTCAAATTAACACATGGCTCAGAGGCAGTCGTTCCCATAGAATTTGAAGTGGTCAGTCACAGAGTTATGTATGCCAAGCCAGGAGGTGAAGCGTGGATAGAATCCAATAATAAAGGGATTAAACACAACCTGGATCTAATTGAAGAGCTTCAAGATGAAGGTACTATCATGCAGGAAGAGGTGAAAAGAACAATGGCAAAATATTTTGATAGAAATGTCAGAATTAAGTAATTCGTGGTTGGTGATATCGTGCTAAAAAAAGTAGATGTTGCAGCCAGGACAGTCACGGTTGGAAAACTGAATCCTAACTGGGCAGGGCCATTCATCATCAAAGAAGTACTGAAAAATGGGGCTTACCGCCTTCAGACAAGTGATGTAGAAGACATCCCACGCACCTGGAGCGGTGACGATCTCAAACGTTTCTATCCTTAAATGTTCTTTAATTACTTACATTTTTTGGATATTCAATGAGAAGCCCTATACTGACACTTTTCCATGTCTGGTGACTTTTTTACATTTCTTGTATCCCTCACTGGACTTTGGAGACATCACCAAGTTCTGCTCGAACCACCTCGGATTGTAGTCATTAACATAAAACCACGAAGATCACGTGTAGTGGGGAATTTTCGCACACGTGTAGTGGAAGCTTGCCAATTCCTGTGCGGCGGTCTTCAAAATGTTGGATCCCGGCCGGTATCTAACACACCTCTGCATCAAGGGAGGTTTAGATGACTGTTAGCTCTATAGTGCCCCAAAAGGGATATAGTTATAGCTTTGATGATCTTTCTGAGGAAAGCAATGTCGATAGATCACCCGCGACATAACCACACCTGTCCAACTGATCATCTTAGCCTGTGACCATCGAATACTCCTAAAGGAACTCTCGAGCGGAGCCTACAAGGGACCCACAACTGAGTTGATCTCTCTTAGGAAAGCAATGTTCGTCGCCTAGTCCCACCTTCCCAATTGATCCACTCGGCTTGTAACCCTAGGATAGAGAGCAGTTGAGTTGTCGAAATCTCTATAGCTCTTATGATCACTTGAGGAAAGAAATGTTCGCCGCCTAGGCCCACCTTCCCACTTGGTCATCTGCGTCTGTACATACTTTTTTTTTTCCTTTTACAGAAAATTATCAATACAACTCTTATGACCACTTGAGGAAAGCAATGTTCGCCGCCTAGGCCCACCTGCCCACTTGGTCATATGAGCCTGTAATCATTTTACTTCTTTACAGGAAGTTATTCTTTCTCTTATGGTCCTTTAAGACCATTCGGGAGAAAACATGGTTTAACAGGTATCATAGAGACCGGGCGGTTTGACCTATTAAACCGACCGGCTTGGGATAAGGAGGTATAACAGCAACATGATATAAGTTTTAAGACCAGGTGGTCTAACTCATTAAGCCACTCGACTTGAATAAACAACAGCTTAATATACTAACCGATCGGTTAGAATGAATCTAGCCGTAGAAGCTAGAAAAAATAGGTTATCATAAAATGCCATAAGGCAGTGATTCTAATATGGTATCAATCATGATATTGATTAATTGGTTTTCTCAGTCGGTCTATAATTAATTCTATCTGCCTTGTGGACATTCATTTTATTCACTCGGTTGGAATCAAGCTATCCACAGGGAATTGACCATGGGTTATTCTTGCAAGAATGAATATTACTCAAGTATCAAATCATAAGTCGCCTGGATTGTATACAGACCGCACGAGCTTATCGATTGTTGCTTATACTTGCGAGAATGTTTAAAATTTCAGAAAGGGTATTCAAATCATTAGTCGCCCGGATTTTATACTGACCGCGCGAGCTTATCGATTATTGCTTATACTTGCAAGAATGTTTAAACTTTCAGAAAAGGAATTCAAATTATTTGTCGCCTGGATTGTATACTGACCGCGCGACTTATTATCTATTCTCTTTACTTATGGCTTGTGGACATTATCTTCTAAGTAGCTGCGCTAGTCAAGAGATAATCGCTCGACGTGATGCTTTTATCTCAAAACCCCGTGGAACATTAGTTATTAATCGCACATGATGTGTTCAAACCGCACAATTCACGATTGGGATTCATCTATTATGATTAGCGGATTAGAGTTGTGATCAACTTCCAATTAACTCGCTGGGTCTATTCATTTGAAATTCTTAAGAGCAGGAACTCCTATCCGCTCGGATTATATCTTAAACCATACAACTGATAATCAAAATTTATTATGACTGGTGATTTTTTGGCTATGATTAATTCGCTGAGACAGGATTGAATTCAAAGATAAACCGCCCGAGCAGCATTCAGAATATTCGGGCAGCTATCTACTTGGGATTCTAAGAGATCAAACTTCTGACCACTCGGGTTGATATTAAACCGGGCAACCTAATTCCAAAGAACTTGCGGTTTAAAAGAAAAAAGAGATCACAAAAATCACAACTAAGTCGCAAAAGATAGATAGCCGAACAGGTAACAACTTTCATTCATTTCCAAAATGTATATTTACATCATTTTGACCGACCGGCTAACAAAATCAAGTCGTCGGTCATACAAAAGAATATTAAAAAAAACATTACTGATGACTATTTTGGAAGACTTCTTTTTGTTGTTTTGGTTAACCTTTATTTGATGAGATTAGAATTTGACGGATGTTTTCGAAGAATTTCGCAAGTATTCCTACTTTGAGAAACTAACCGTTATCTTATCGAAAGATAGAAGTAACGGTCTTTTTCTTCTTTCGAAGTATTGACGATTACGCCTCGGCTACGACACCGAATTCTATTGATCTTTAAAATAACAAAGGAGAGTTTTGCATGTTTTGGATTGGAAAAGTGTTTGTTTAAATTTTAATCCAACCTAATCATAGGATAAAGGCAAGTATACCTTATCGCGAGTAATACATGATAGTTTGTTCTAGAAAATATCGAGGTCACATATTTCCGCGGATCGTGTTGATTATAGCTACTTTGGGGAACGGACTATTATTTTATTGGAATAAGCTTTTAGCGTGGGTTTTTAAAAGAAAACAATAATAAGCGTATAACTAGAGATCTAAACGATGATAAAGATAATGCTCGATGTCGAATTACTTTGAGACGAAAATAGTCTTTTTAGAAGTAAAAGTTATGACTTTTTAAAACATTAAAATGGCTTGGCTGCGGAGGTTCCATAATTATGAACACTCCTCTCTCTAGGGTATGCCCACCTGAGATTATGAATATTCAACCGAACTCTCGTTCTTTAATTGAATCTCCTTAATACTCACTTTATGTTGTGAACCCTGCTATTGAGTTTTTTACTTCCAATTCGAGAGACTTACCTCATCCTCTCTCGAGGGTAGAGCACACTTCTCTTTACCCGTGAGCGATAAGTCCGTACGCACGAGCCTCTCAGCTAACTTCTGTACGAAAATGGATATGAAAACCACACATCGATTATGTGGCTTCACTCAACGTTATTCTCGGGTAAACCTTACGCTCGTTAATTATGTTTAGAAAGAGATGTTTTTACTTTTAGAAAATTTATTTTTGTGTCCCATTGCTCTTCGACATCGTGCGCTTATAGAAATTAGCCACTCATCGGGTGGAGACGGCATTAATTATTAGAAAATACATGTTTAATAATTTAAGCGGATATAAGCGGATAAAAAGGGAAATAAAAAGACTTATATAAAAGCAGTAATAGTATCTGTCCCAACCGTCTTAATCAAGCTCTAAAGAAACTTAGCCTCTCATCCGGGATGGGGGTGGTATAAAGCAGTTATATAAAGACTGAAATAAAGCTATGTTAAAAAAAAGAAAAAGGAAAAATGAAAGAAACCGTTTAAACGAAAGCGATAAATAAAGCGTTGAAAGAAAAGCAATAAACTATTTTATGAAAGCTTTTAACCTAAATTATGAAAGCAGTAAACCTAAGTTATGAAAGCAATAAACATAAGTTTTGAAAGCAATAAACTATTCTCATACACACACACACACACATACGCTAACATAAATTGAAAAAGAAGATGATCCAAATGAGAAAAACAACATTGTATTTCTAAAACAAGCATTACAACTAGACTAGGAAGGCGAAAATTACAAATGAACTTAAACTTAATTCCATAAACAAAACTCACATTCACTCAAAAGAACTCAACAATCACTAATAAGCACTCAAAATTTGGATGAAAATTCCTTCAGCCGAGCCCCTCTATTTATAGCCGAAATTTTATTTTTACACGCCCCTAGGTCACGGGCGTTTCTTGTGGTCACGGGTGTGACCATGGGGCGTGACATTTGATCTGGCTTAACGCACGCTTTCTCAAAGGATCCTCCGTCAAAATAAGGCTATACACGGGCGTGGCTTGGATTGTCACGGGCATGACTCGTGGTCATGGGCGTGACCCTGGTGTGTGACATTGGGCGGCAGATGTCAGCAGCATGGGCACGACTTTGGGGCGTGACGCGCTGGTGGTACACGTGCATGACTTTGCTGGATCACGGGCATGACTTTGATGGATCATGGGCATGACTTGGTGAAAATCCATCGAGATGATGGGACGACGCATTTATCCGTCAAGAAGAGTAGTTCACGGGCGTGACCTGTAATGTCACGGGCGTGACTTGGTCGATTCGTCAGAATTTGTTCTGGATTTGGTCGAAAGCTGGAAAGTTGGCATTTTAAAATTACACGGCCCATCGTCACGGGCGTGACTTGTGGTCACAGGCGTGACTTAGGGTTGTGACTTGACAAAAATGCCAAAATCTGCCAAAACAAAAATATAACTAAGTTAGTAAGGAAATAATGAAAAGAAGCAATTTATTTATTAATTTACATAGAAAATTCACAATATTAATTAAAACTATACTAATAACTATACTAAAAACACGTATATTTTGCTACTCATCAAATACCCCCATACTTAAGCTTTTGCTATTCCAGAGCAAAAGTAAGAGAGATCTATACGGGATTAACATAAGTTCTAATTTGTAGCTATCCTTTTATTTTAATCATAAGAGACTGAAAAATAAAAGTTCGGAGTAATAAGAGTTAAGTCCTAAATTATGCAAATGATTTAAGTAGAAAGAAATGTCTTAGCCAAAAGAATTCTTAATTAACCAAATAGCAAAAAAATTTGCAATCATTAGTAAATGAGATTAGATCGAAATTATAAGAACCTTTGTTTAAAGAAACGTGAAGGAAAATATAAGTTACTAATTATGCTCTCAAATGATTTTTTGAATTAAAACTAGAAACAATAATTTGGCTAAGGGAAAAAGGGGTAAAAAGTCGTGGCAAAAAGAAGAGTTTTTGAATTAGGGGTGATGATTTTTATTCGTCCACCCCTTTATTTTAGTTTATTTTGGTGTCCCCATGGTTTACGAGGAAAAACTAAATCATTTGTTTTTATTAAAGTATTTATTGGGTGCCTATGTTTATGGAACAAATTCTTATTCCCATTGACATAAGATCTTTTTATTCTTTTAATTTTTTATTCGCCCTGTTAAATTGGTGTATACAAGGGGTTTTCAAGAGAAATTCTAGAATAATAAAAAAAGGTTTGAGAGCAACCTTAGTAATTTGAATATTCCTAGATTCCTAAAGACATAAAGTAGGGATAATTGCAGTCTAAAGTTGTTTTGCCAACATAATACACATGTCTCTATTTTAGCTAGTAGAAGTAGTGCTTGAAAACAAAGCCTCTATTTAAATTAAAAACACAAGATATTCCTTAAAACTTAACCCCGAACGTTTAAATCTATCGATCTTAAATAAACAAACAAATAGTAAAACTAGCGATTATGAAAATCCACAAACATATATTCTCGAAACTAAATGATTTTAAGAATAAAAGTAAAGTAGGGTTCATTTTGTTTTTTGGATTTTTGGATTTTTGTACTACGAAACAAAAAAGAAAAACATGTTTATGAAAATTTTTATTGTTTTAAACATTTTTTTTAGTTTTGTTCAAGCTTATATTTACAAAAGTAGGCAAGATGAAATAAAACTTTTTTTTTGAAAAAAATGTTATTTGTTTAAATGAAAACGGTAAAATACCCCCATACTTAAAACCCAACATTGTCCCCAATGTTGTAATGTAAGTATGAAGAAGAGAAACAATAATAGATGCAGTATGTACAAAAAAAAGGTAGAGAGAGCAAAAAGGCTTCCCTGAACTAAAACTGGTGGGGCCAAATGAAACCCTGCATAAACATATAAAAGAACAGAACATAATAAAATATTAGATAAATATGGGGTGCCTCACACGAGCGCTTTGTTTACCGTCGCATAGCTTGACTAAACTAAAGTACCGGGATCATCGTTTAATAGAGAGTGCTGTAGTGAGGGATTAACGTGCAGAGTAACTTCGCCATCTCCCACCTAAAGGAGGAGTAGACCATTACTAACATCAATTAGCGCACAGAAGGTGGCGAGAAAGGGGCGACCGAGGATGATAGGCATCTCATCATCTTCCTCGATGTCCATGATGATGAAGTCTACCGGGAAGATTAACTTGTCTACCTGGACCAGAACATCCTCCACTACCCCTATAGGGTACTTTAGCGAGTTATCCATAAGTTGGATACTCATCTTTGTCGGGCTTGGGATGCCCAAGTCGAGTTGTTTAAAAAGAGAAAAAGGCATCAAATTGATGTTGGCGCCCAAGTCCGCTAGAGCATACTTCAATAACATATTGTCGATGAGGCAAAGGATGGAGAACCGTCCCGGGTCATTCAATTTTGGTGTCAATTTGTTAAGGAAAATAGCCGAGCAGTCCGCGTTAAGGGAAATGCGCAAAACATCGTCAAGTTTCCTTTTTTCAGAAAGCAACCCTTTAAGATATTTCGTGTATTTCGGCATTTGGGAGAGTGACTCGCAGAAGGGAACGTTAATTATAATTTGTTTTAAAATTTGTAAGAATTTTTGATCTTGCTCGTCCTTCCGCTCATTATTTAATTGTGAAGGATAAGGGAGAGGCGAGCAAGAAACGTTTGGCACGATCGGAAGACTAGGTGATTTATCTATCGAGAGAGAGGGTGTAGGGGTCGGTGTCGAAACATGTACCTTAGGCTCGACCAGTTTTGGGGGGATTACCTCCTTGCCACTGCGAAGATTTATGGCGTTGACAGTTTCTCAGGGGTTCGGCTCCGTGTTCCCTGGTAGAGCTCCATATGGCCGCTCAGAGACTATCTTTGCCAGCTGTCCAACATGATTTTCCAAGTTTTTAATCGATCCGGTAATATTCCCGATATTTGACTCGATGGACGGGACGTATTTAGCAAAAATATCTTCGAGCTGAGAAGGTTTAGGAGGTGGAGGCTGAAATCTGTTCGGAAATCCTTGCGGATTTACAATTGGGGCCTCTGACCATTATTAGGATTGCTCTAGGAAAAATTTGGGTGGTTCCTCAAACCCGGATTATAATTATTACTATACAGATTGTTATTAGGGTTGAAGGGGAGCCTAACTGGGTTGCCTAGGTAATCTACAGTTTCTTCGACAAAATTATTATTATTATTATTAAGCCAAGCGGGAGTGGAGGAGGAAGCAGTCATCTCTGCCACTTGCTTACTTACCCTTTCGACTTGAGAGGCTAAGTGAGAAGTGGCATTCACTTCATATATCCCAGTTGGTTTAGTAGAGCATGATCTAGGTGCATTCCATTGATATGTGTTCATGGCCATTTCCTCGAACAGGGCTTGGGCGACCTCCGGGGTTTTGTTGTTTAACGTTCCCCCGATGACTGCATCGATCATCTATCCCATTGAGAAATTCAAAACATTATAAAACGTCTGGACCTACAGCTAGGACGGCAGCGCATGATGAGTACACCTACGCAAGAACTCCTTAAAATGCTCCCAAGTCTCGTAGAGAGACTCAGAATCGAATTGAATGAAGGAGGCGATATCTGTGCGTTGTTTAGCGGTTTTAGACGGGGGAAAATATTTTATTAAAAAATTTCCCTCAATTGTGCCCACGTGGTTATGGATCCTCTGGGGAGAGAACTTAACCATGCCTTGGCCTTTGTCCCTAGTGAAAATGGAAATAAGCGTAAACGAATAGCGACATCAGTAACGCCATTAATTTTAAAGGTATCGCATATTTCCAAAAAACTAGAAATGTGTAAATTCGGATCCTCATCTGGCAAACCGTCAAATTGGACTGACTGTTGTACCATTTGAATGATGCTGGATTTTATTTCAAAATTATTATTAGCCACTTATTGGCGTGTAATACTCAATCCGGTATCTTCCAAATTTGGCCTGACATAATATGTCATAGTCCGTGGCGGGGCCACATCTGGAATTTATCGGCCATAGCTTCAGCGTAAGTATCTCCGACAGAATCTTTGGGAAATTCGAGTAAGTTGTGATCACGAAGTCGGAGGCGCTCACGAAGGGTGCACTCGATTTTGGGGTCAAAAGGGATATTAGAATCATTCGAGGAGTTTCCTCGGGTCATATACTAATAATAAAAATTATATTTTTTTTTTGAACAAGCCGGGCAGTCTGAAAGTATTTAGACCTCCTCCAAGGATTGAAGACTTCAAAGGCTCAAGTACAGAGGGCAAGCTACGGTCTAAGGTCAAAGGCCTCCCGAGTTGCTTCATTTCCTTGATTGCAGGGCATTTCGACCACGACCATTATAGATCAGAATCTCAGGCCGCCAAGCTGCGCGGCTTCGTTCTTTTTCCCTTATGTATCCCATCACCCGCTGCCTGATTCTCCTGTATCCAGGCAGGCGGTAATTTTATCCCTACAAATTTGGGCAGTCCCTGGAGCCTATAAATAGGGGGCGGCGATGTTCCCAAGACACGCACACTCGAATCCTAGAGCTCGCCTGTTAGAGTTGCGGTCTCGAGTTCACTGTCTTGCGGTTTGTCTGACCAGTCGGCTTCTCATTTCCTTGCCATGTAACCCACTACAATCACTTTACATAAATCAAGGGAAAGCCCGTCATAGGAGTGGCATTTGCCGTGACGGGCGAAGTCCGATCTTGACCGCTGTCAGCGGTCTAATTCCTCCTAGTCAATAGTAACTGACAGCTCGCGCCCTTCTCTTTTCCTTCGCTTCTCTAGCATTGATCGCTGGGGAGCAATTTCGGATTCAACACTAGATGTGGGTGAGGCCCAACCCACCATTTTCGTTTGCCACTACGGGGGTATCCTGGGAGTTTTGCTAGCTCTAAAAAGGGGGTACTAAAGGTCTGTGCGCATGACGTTGAATTTCGTGAGTTGCACTTGTGTGATCATGACATTACCCAGCATAACACTGCATGTCATAGAATAAGCATTGAATTTTAACCCCTACCCCTATCATATAAATTGGTTACTTTTCTATTCTTTACTTATCTTTACTCGCTTACTTTACTGGTTCTTTACCTTGCTTTATTTACTGCTTCATATATATAAACACCTATGTAGTTATAGATACTCCTATAGGTAAGACATGTCACCTGCTCTGTTTTATACCGCTTCCTATCCTCCGCTTCATCCTCTCGCTCGTTCCCTAGGGCCACTAGGGGATGGATGGGGTGAAATAAGGATTAGTATTTTTGACTAACGGTCGGTGGACCATATCATTTTAGGGGATCGAGGAGACACCACACTACCAGAGGCTAGCGCAGATGGAGGTGGGCCAGTCTAGAATGGGAGCACCAGTTTCGGGATCAGTGAGTGATTATAAATAGTTTTTCTTCCGCAAATGATTCTGTAGTGAGGACATGATGTACTGGGCATTAGCCCTTCAAATTATTACTTTGTTACCTTTATGTCGGTTATTATCTTGTGGACTATTATTATGATCTATATATAGCATGTGATGTTGACTTGGGCTTCTATATGTTCAAATATACTTTTCTTCTTCTATGATTGATATGGTCGGCAGGATCAGAATTTTATAGTGGCGACCTTCCCGAGTGTTGGTGTCACCGCAAAGCGGTGGTTCTGGGCATAAGACCCGGTTTTGTAGCAAAAAAAGGGGTCTTACATGTAATCACATAGAAATTCACCTCGTGTTGGTGACTAGGTTTGGGTAGGACATTGGGCAGAAATTCACCTCGTGTTGGTGACTAGGTCTAGGGAGTAGATCTAGGGGGTGCTCGAGGTCATATCCGTAGAAGGATTGGCTAGAGAGGCTTGAGGCCGTATTCGGGGAAGGATAGGCTAAAGCCACCGGCTCGGGAGGATATGAGTCGGGATAGAAAACGAAAAAGTATTTTCACTATCCGCCTTCGATTTCTAGCGTTATAAGAAGTCAAATTTGGTAATCCTACATCTCATATTAATAAAATCATTTCTCTATTTTATTTCATATAATTTGTCTTTATTTTACACTATTTTGATCTCCTAATATTTTAATATTTGAAAATATATTAAAAGTTTATAAAACCCTTATTCACCCCCCTCCCCCTCTAAGGGTGCCTACATATCCAAAAAGTGGTATCAGAGCGAGGTTATTCCAAAATGGTCTAACAACCGGTAATAATGGCGTCTCATGATCTCGCTTTTCCCGAATGTCAGGGTGTTAGTAGACCATCTCTTTTTACTGGGTCAGATTTCAACTACTAGAAATCTAGGATGATGTGTTTTCTTATCACCATGGATATAGAAGTATGGAACATGGTAGAAGTTTGGTACTCTCCTCCTACAATTGTAGTAGGAGAGGCTACCTTAGAAAAACCAAAGGATAAATGGGATAATAACGATAAACTCAAGTGCAAAAATAACACTAAGGCAATGAATGTTTTATTTTGTGCCTTAAATAGAATTAAATTTAATAGAATTTCTGCATGTGTAACTGCTTATGATATTTGTATCCAATTGGAAGTTACTCATGAAGGTACATCGCAGGTGAAAGATGCAAAGTTAATCCAATAGGAGTCGAAATATGAAAAGTTTAGAATGGATGCTGAAGAAGACATCAACTCCATGTACACATGATTCACCAAAATCGTTAACGCTACAAAAGCTCTTGGAAAGACCTACTCCGATGGAGACTTGGTCAGAAAGATTCTGAATGAGGTTCTCGATCTGGAGTGTTCTTAGGTTGTGTGACTCTGTGACGGCCATCTCGGAGTCACACAACCTAAGAACACTCCAGATCGAGAACCTCATTGGGAATCTCAAAACCCATGAGGTAGAACTCTAGATTCAATATGAAGAGTACAATATGGAGCCAAAAACGAAAGCATTAGTACATAAATTAAAAACAAAGGCCGACGACGAAGAAGACGATACTGAAAAAGTTATCTTGGTGAAGAACTTCAATAGATTCATGCGGTATCCCGAAAGAAGAAAATTGTTTTGCAAATACCTCACCAAAGGCTCCAACAAGTAAGGGTCATGGAAGAACAAGGAGAGCCATGATGATGTGGATAAATATCTTCCAGAGTGCTTCAACTGCAAGAAGATCGGCCACGTTCGAAGTGAGTGTCCAAAAATTATAGAGAAGGAGAAGGAGAAGAGGCCAAAAAGAAGGATAAGAAGAAAAAGTATACATCCTCCGAGGAGTCAAGCGCAATAACTTCAAGCGACGATGAGGAAGCAAACATATTCTTCATGACAAAAGGCAAGGATGATGACACCAATGTTCTTTGTGACACTGAGGTAACTCCTCCCACCTTCGAAGAACTTTTTGATGAATTTGTTCAAACCTGTAAAGCCTATGATAAAAGTACAAAAGATAATATTATTTTAAATCATGAAAATGAAACCCTCGTCAAGGAAAATCGTAAGCTTACTAAAAAATCAAATTCTTTGGAAAATAGAATGGTTTCATGCCAAGAGTGTGAGCACTCCTTATGTAAGGCAAAAGATATTGAAGTTTCTCTTTCTAAGGCCCTCTCACAAATCAAAACTCTTATGAGAGAAAAGGGGGACTTAGAGAGAAAACTAAAAACCTCTCTCCTGCAAATTGAAAATAACAACAAGGGCTTTGAAAATAAATGTGTCATTCTTGTAAAAGAAAATTCATCTCTTAAAAAATGAACTCATGATCTCAAAAAAATTTGGAATTGGTCAAAGATCCCTGGACATGATTTTGGGGAACCAATATTATGGTTCTGAAATTTTTTGGCTCGGATATCAAAGTGATATCTACCACCCAGTGCTAGACACTAACGCCGACGTATCCCCTCATTTATAAAATCTTCTACTTTTTCAAAAATTCAAACCTCATCTAGTAAGAGCAATGTAGAATTTCAGAAAAGGGTCTCGTGCAAACTATCATAGGTTTGGACACATGTCTAGCTCTTGCATGAAAATAAAATAGGGATCTGTAAAGCATATCTGGGTACCTAAGGCTTCCACTTATTCTGTGGGTGGTACTTCTTGGGTATCCGGATCTTTTTTCTCATCTTCCTTCTAGATTTGCAGGCAAACTAAGGACAAGGAGGATGTATGGTACTTTGACTCGGGATGCTTCAAGCACTTGACGGTCAACAAAGCAAAGTTCCTTAGCCTAGAAAAGAAGAAGGGAGGAATCGTAACTTTTGGAGATGACGGTACAAGAAGGATTATGGGAGTCGGCACTGTGGGTAACGAACCCTTTACTATTTCAAATGTTCTTTATGTAAAAGGTTTAAAACATAACTTAATAACTATTAGTTAACTATGTGATAAAGGATTTGTTAAGTCACATTCATAAACGCAATTATTTTATGCAATTTTTTCATATCTAAATATCTTCAAATCTTCTGAAATTTCTGCATGAAACTAATCTTTGGACACTTAACCAATATCAAAAATTAGATTTTTCAAAATCCTAAAATTTAGTGTAATGTTTGTTACGCTAGCGCTAGCGCCGGTGCTAGCGCACCTGCCTAATTCTTTATATTTTTTAATTTTTGAAAAATCCCTAAAAATATGCTATTTTATTTGTTCTACTTATTTTTACATTTCTGCCTTTAATTGTTTTTTGAAAAATTAAAATACAAAATTACAAAAGCAAATTACAAAAAATATATGTTTTCTCTTCTTTTCTTTGTTTATTTGTGTTATTCCTTTTCTATATGCAAAAATCAAATACAAAATATAAAACAAAGAATTATCAAAAATTATTTTTTGAACTTAATTTTTCTATTTACATGTATCTTGCGAAAGGGAGATTTGGGATGTCACCCCATCACATCTCCTAGTACCGGTGCGAAACCATCACAGGGTAGACCTCGGGATATCCAAGATCAATTTTAGGAGTTCACACTTTAAATCAAAATTATTTTTCAAAATAAAAAAAAATTGCCTGGACATTATTGTTAATATAAAGCATTGTTTAATCTATCATTTAGACCTTCTACAATGTTGCAATTCATCTTTTCAAACTACTTTGGATATTGTTTTTATCATGCTTTGATATATCTAATCAAATGTGCATCAATAGTATTGAAAAAGTGGTGTGTAGAACCAAGCTTATCATACCTCTAAGTATGAGTAAATGTTTTATGATTGATAATGATGTTTATTCACTCACTTATTTTTGCAAAGTCTACATATGCTTTCAATCTAAGAATACGTGTTTGTGTATTAAAATTGTACAATGAATTAAATTTGCACAAATATCTTACCTACAGTACTTTTATTTGCACTCTTAACATTAAGAAAAGTGGTTGTGTCTTCAAATTACATTGGTTTGCAAAGCAAGTGTATTCAGAGATATTTGTACACATCAAACAATCATGAAATAAATTGACAAAGATAACTCCACCAAGCACTACTTGAATCCCCTGATAAGTCTTAAAGAGCATTGTGTGGTTGAGCACCTTGGAAAGAATAGTAAAGTGTCTTGTGCAAACCTTAGTTCTTTCTTTACACCACGTATTCTTAAGTACACCGGATCACATAAAATTCAATATGAAAAAAAATAAAGTATGTGATCACCAAGCACTACTTTGCATCCTGATAAGTCATAATGAGCATTGTGTTTGCAAAGCACCTTGGCAGTTATAAATTTTCTATGTGCATTGAAGTGTGTGGAAGTAAAATTATTTGTGTTTTATTGTGCACTTTACTCTACATATGTCTTGTATTTTTTGATTAAATCATTTTTACTCTCTTCAAAATACACTTATGTGCACATCATTATCCTCCAAAACACTTCTTCTCATGAGTATTGGATCCTAATGCTAATTCCATACTACTCTTCATATATATATGCACTAGATAACCTATCATGATCTCTATAATGTTTGGTATGTCTTGAATTTGTGAATTAAAATAACATTGTAGTAGTCTCTTTGTGATATCTTTCTTTCATGCTTGGTTACTTTATTGTCACACTTAAATATTTAAATGAATACTGATTTACAAAAACATCTTCCTTTTTGGAATTTAACTCATATCTCTTCTTATGAATTATCATGATTACAAAAAGGTGTTTCTTGCACAAATGTCTTCCACATCATTACCATATACTTTTTTACCTTACGCTTTCATGCTCAAAGTCTTTTCTTTTGTGTGTATCATCACTTGAATCTTAAAATTCCTTTCATTCTTCAAGTGGTAGACCTGCTTGGTAAAATTTATATTGGTTGCTCTAAACATAAATATTATTTTTATGCTAAAAAATCTGATTTATTTCTATGAAAATTCTTGCTAAAAACTCCTTATCACTTCATTTCCTCTAAAAAGCTCAATCATGCCTTATCTTTTTTCAATAAAAAAATTTATTTCTCTGTCTCTTGCTACCGTAACCCACTTTTGCTTCTAAAAAAAGGGGGAGAACTAACAAGATAAATAAAATCGCTATCAAATTGGAAAACTAACATGATTAATGATTAAGATGATATCATACATATAAGAGGAGCATTCATATAGGGGGAACATGTAATTAGGGGGAGCAATTCTAAATTGCAAAATCGACAAGTCATCTCTCTCACACACACAAGGAGGTTTCATCATGCTTTATATATTAATGCTCTAATTTATCATTAATGCATTTATTATTATCAAAAGGGGGTTTGTTGGAACATGGTCTTCCGCATCTCCTAGGTTTGAGAATAACAAATCATATATGTATTTGATCTTGTGTGTTTAAGTGTGTATGAAATAATGTCACATGACTCAAGGATAATATAAGAAGGTTGCCTCCAAGTTTGATGCCAGAATTCCAATATGTCCACTAGAGCCGATGGTAGAACCTAGAGCGGGCGCTAGCTCTGATTAGGCAAATTCAAGCGGCTAGTATAGAAGACAATAACGCCAGGTGATAGAAGATAGCGTAGGCGGTAGCGCGGAGCACAAGAGGTTTTTTGGAAAGGTTTCCTTAGAATGAAGATACGCACGCGAAGAATGTTTCCTAATCCAGGGTAGCGTCGGCGGTAGCGCTAGAGCATGCGCTAGCTCCAGGGCTATAAAAAGGACCCCTTGGCTCCGTCTTCATCATCCTCTCCCACCCCTAAATTCCAGAGCTTCATGCCTATCACTTAGAGGAAATTTCAAAGAGATACTCCCACAAATCCATGAAGGCTTAAGGAGATCCGTGGAGAAGATTTCAACATGCTTCATCATCATGACGAAAGACCGCACCGAATACGGTCTACTTCTTCAGAGATCCACATAGAGGGAGTTTTTCATATTGTTGTTATCTCTTTATTATTATAATCGCGAAGAAATTCGCCTTGTGTTGGTGACTAGGTTTAGGTAGGACATAGGGCAAAATTTTTCCTCGTGTTAGCGACTAGGTCTCGAGAGTTGATTTAGGGGTGCTCGCAGCCATATCCGAGGAAGGATTGGCTAGAGGGCTTGAGGTCGTATCCGGGGAAGTATAGGCTAAAGCCACCGGTTCGCGAGGATACGAGTCGGATAGAAAATGAAAAAGTCTTTTTACTATTCGCCTTCGATTTCTAGCATTATCAGAAGTCAAATTTTGTAATCCTACATCTCATATTAATAAAATCATGTCTCTAGTTTATTTCACATATTTTGTCTTTGTTTTGCACAATTTTGATCTCCTAATATTTCAAGTATTTCAAAATATATTAAAAGTTTTTAAAACCCTTATTCACCCCCCCCCCTCCTCTATGGGCACCTACAGATCCAACCAAAACTCCCTATAAAGATTTCTGAAGGGGGCGGCGAAGGAACGCAGGAGATCGACATTGTGGATGCGTTTGTTTTTCGCGTTGAATAAGTGTAATGAATCCTCCTTCAAAATTCTCCTTTTTATCATGTAGTTATAGATGTGAGTGCTTCGGTCGTCTAGAACATAGACATTATCAAGTGTCTCAGAGTGGTGGAATTAGGGTATCCTGATACCCCCCTAATTAAAGAATGAAACTCCCTTTTTATTGAGTTATAGACCTGCCGCTTGGCACCATCGATAACGCCTGGAGTTAATACTAAAGGCAACCTTTTGGGCACAAAAATTTTCAATCAGGGAAAGAGATTCTGCACTTTAGGAATCTTTTCATTTTAGACAATGTTAATGCCCTACATTAGCAATACCACACATCGATACTATACTTCTATATGTGCATCGGTCTTCTGGCCAAAGATCTTCCCTTGAAATTCATTTTGGTGCGCTTGCATATTCCAGGGTTAATGCCTGGCGTTAGGAATAGTGACCAACGGTAGTGGATTTATCGATGAGAGGCATATCGTCTGGAAGAATCCATTTCGACTAGACCATCATCTGACACAAGGACAATATCGACCAGACTCCATCCATCAATAGTGCTAATGTCATGCATTAGTGGTCACTTTGCATCTTTACCTTTGATCAACACCCCATTCAGCTTGTAGTATCCTATTGTCATACATATGAATTCCTTCATACTATAAACACAAAACAAGTTTGATCAAATATAATATTTGATTTGTTATCTCAAACAAAAGAGATGCGAAAAACCATGTTCCAATAATACCCCCTTTGGATAATAACAAATCTACTAATGAGAAATCAGATATTTTAAATTGTGTTTATATGGTAGTAATGACACAAAGAATTTTTTCATTCTTAATTTATGTACTCCTCCTAAGTAAGTGCTCCCCCTAAATTTCTAATAGTATTCTCTCCCTTAATCTTTAGATTTTTCTACCCATAAATTTTTGGACTAATTCTCCCCCTTTATCTTAAGATTTCTCAATTTATTCTCCCCCTTTTGTTATTATAGCAATAGTGGGTGGTGGTAAAATAATCATGAAAGGATTTATTGACATGGAGAAAACATACGTTGGAGAAATACTTATTTATTAAAAGATATGCATTATCGAGCAAGAGTAGAAACACAACAGAAAAAATTAGAGTAAGCATTTGGAATTTGACCTTAGAAAAATAGTAACACCACTTGTTGAAAGATACATATGAAGATGTTTGAAATTAAATTGAAGTGATGGAAAGTCATTAAGGTTTTAACCAAAATACAGGATAAGATAAGCATGATAGCCCATGATTAAACATGTTTTTATAAGAAAATAATTATGATTGAGCAGCACAGTAGAAAAGCATTCTTACGGGTAAACATCTTTGTAAAGAAAGAATAATCACAAGGATAATGAGTTTTAAGCTTAATAAGGAGATGATTTTTTAAAGTATTGCACATATGATGCTGTTTCCATGAACTTTTCAAAACTAAGTGCAAGCATAATTTGACATATCAACAAAGGATAAATAACCACAATGTAATTAATTTGTAGTTCAAGTAAAGAAAAACAATTTAGCGGTCATGCTTGTAATCTAGTGTATTTACTTAAGTTTGTAGACATTAGTGTAGATATGCATTAGGATCCAATTCTCATGAGTAAAAGTTTTATATAAGATAATGATGTGTAAAAATAGTGTTTTGATAAAAGTATACAAGTGATTAAATCAAAGCACATGACATGTATAATGGAATGAACACCACATTATCAAAAATGCATTCTAATAATTACTTCTACCCACAAAGCTATTTTATGTTCAATGCAAATGTAATAGAGTACAACTACAAAGGTGTTTTACACACACAATGCTCATTAAGACTTATCAGGGAGCAAAGTAGTGCTTTGTGGATCACATATTTTTTTATTTGATTTAATTTTTCGGATCTAGTGTACATAAGAGAAGTGGTGTGTGGATGTATTTACACAAGACAATTTACAATTCTCTCTAAGGTGCTCAACCTCATAATGCTCATTAAGACTTATGATGAGGGTGAGTAGTGTTTGGCGGAGTAATCTTTGTCATTTATTCATTTGATAGTTTAGTGACAAAGGTCTCTGAATTCACTTATTTTTGCAAACATATAGATTTGATTTTTTTTAACACACTTCTCAAGAAAAATAAGTGCATGAAGGAAATTTTTAATATGGTGTAGGTAATCTAGTCATATATCTTAATTACGTTAAGTTATTACACTACACAATCATGCAAGAGTAAGATTAAAATAACATGTAGGTTATCAAAGATGTGAGTGAGTAAATAATTATCAAATATAAAACATTACTCATACTTAGAGGCATGCTAAGAAATCCTACACATATTTTTAATAATCAATTTCACACATTACAAGATAATATTCAAGGCATTACAATCGAAAATATGTTGTAAGAAACTTGAAAATAATATCAAACATTGTAATAATCTTTAAAAGCTTTATCTAGTCATCCTTGACACTAGCAATAAAAATTTAGAAGTTTTTATAAATTTTATTTTCATAAAAATACAAAACAACAATATCAAGAAAAGCATATTTTGTGCTTTGAAATTGTTTTGTAATTTAATATTTGATTTTTGAAAATAAATAGTTTTCAGAAAACACGAAAGTCGCTAAATAGCAAATCAGGATAACGATCTTCTATCTAAAAGAAAGTAGAAATAAGGAGAAATTTTGAATTGTAGTGTAACCAACGACGTTATATTCTAACACTGGCGCTAGCAGACATGGAGATGTTTTTTTGCTTAGAAAACATGTGTTTTGATAATTTCTTGTTTTGATTGTTCTTGATTAATGTTTTCTAAGATATGGAACACCAACTACCGCAAAGTTTTTTGGGAAATTTTAGAAAAATTATGGATTTAAGATTTTTTGCGTAAGGCCCATAATACTCCTAGTTTTAACCTAAGTAGTGAGATACGTGTATCCGGAAGTGTTTTAAAATTCCTAGTATTATATATATATTATTATTATTACACGGCTAAGAGCTTATCTTTTGTTCCCTAACAAGTGCTTTTGCATGCCGTATTTGTCCTTAGCTGGCCAATACCTCTAGAAAGAAGTAGGAAGAAGAGATCTGGACAACCAAGAGGTTTGATGAGTAGGATTTTTGCATATTAATATTATTGTATTTAGGTTAATTTTTATATAAATTTGTTAATACTATTTCTATTTTGTTTATAAATCATTTCTTTTATAATTTTTATTCTAAATATAGTTGTACTTCTATTTTGCCGATTTTCTAGAGTTTTGCTTAAAAATGATAGTATACGCCCTCGTTCATGTCAGTGACCCAAGGCGTGTCTTATTAAATCAGGTCCAGAGTTGCTGTCGTGCAATTTGAGCTGAGGCATGAAAAATAATCAAGTCAAGCCCGTGACCAAGGGCGTGTAGATGGTCACGCCCATGTAGCTTTCGTCTAGCCAATTCGACACATCATCTAACCTATTTTGGACAGCCATCAAGACGAATGAAGTCACGCCCTCGGTCATGCCCGTGACCAACGACGTGTAAACATAACGGTCATTTTCAAGCTTTCCACGTGGACATGTCAGTCGCCGAATCCAATGTGGCCGCCGAAGTACACACTCGTATAGCTGGTCACGCCCCTGACTTACCTGCGTGATCTCTGACTTCTGTCGTGCCCTCATGCAAGCTCCACACTGCATTTAATGAGGCTGAATGTAACCTCTAATAGAAGTTAAAAGGAGGTTTAGATCTTAGATTTACTCTAAAGGGGGGTGAATAGAGTATTAAAAAGTTTTTCACTTATTTTTATAGCGGAGTTAAAATAGTGATATATATGTATACTGAGTGAGTATGAAACAAATAAAAAATCACACAGCACAGCACAGTACAGAAAATAAACAAAAAACACAGAAGACACAAGGATCTAAAGTAGTTCCCCAATAAACCTGGGTACATCTACTCTTCTACCACCCTTGGTAGGAATCCACTAGGTTTTTGATCAGGTACCCTATCACCAATGGAGCTTTGATCAGGTGTACAAACACCAATAAGATTTTGATCAGGTGCTCAAACCAACCACAGGTTTTTGATCAGGTGCCCTACCACCAAAGGGTTAACTTTTGAAGGGAGTTAGAACCCTGTACAAGATGGGATAAAGAGGGTTTATGAAGTTCTTCTCTGTCAACAAGCTGAGAGAAGGCTAGTGGATTTGTTGTTGTTGTAAAGCTCCCCCTGTTTAATAGAAATGATTGACAGATAATGGATGGAGCTTCCCCGTGAATGAAAATCTTTCTTTGATAACTGATGAATCAGAGAGACAATGTTTCTCAGATTATTGTTGCTCTTGAAGATTTAGAACTTGCAGCTGAAAACTGAGAGAATGATTTGTGTTGTTGTTCTCAGAGAATGATATTGCTGATGTAGAAGATGAAGATCTGAAAAGCTTTTTCTTTTCTGCTTTCTTGTATTTCTCTCGACTGTATATTCTCTTTTCTTCTTTCTATCTTGCTGCTGTAATACTGTAAATCTTTTTCTTCCTTTTTCTTAGAGATAATCTGACTTATTTGAAAATCTAATCTTCTAAATAAGGAATAGAATAATCAGGAAGATTATTTCTTGGAACTGCAAGCAAATCCTTAACTCCTTTTCCTTTTCAAGAAATATATCCTTTTCCAATAAGCCAAACAGCTACTTTCTCGAGAGAAGATGATGGAAAGGAATAAATAAAAGGAAGGATATAATCCTTGACTTATCTGGAATAGATAATAGAATAGATCCGTTGCTGATAGTCAATCTGAGTTCAGAGAATAGGATAAAACTGATCCTTCTGAAAATATGAAGTTGAGGAGAAATTTCGTCGTTCTGAGAACTGAGTTCGTCTAACTGAATGTTGAGTTCGTCGAACTGAATTTGGAGTTCATCGATCTGAATAAATTCGTCGAACACAATCTGGAGTTCGTCGATCTTAAGCTGGAGTTCATCGAACTGAGAGATAATATGCTGAATCTGCTTGGAAGAACCGAGTTCGTCGATCTGAGAAGCACTTTCGTCGATCTGAACATCTTGATACTTATTCGTCGAGCGCAGAGCTGAGTTCATCGATCTCAAACTGGAGTTCGCCGAACTGAAGAATAAACTGCTGGACTGGCTGGAGAACTGAGTTCGTCGAGCTGAGAATGGCTTTCGTCGAACACAGAAAGGAGTTCATCGAACTCAATGTGAAGTTTGTCGAACTGAGAAATAAGCTTGATTCATCGACCTGAAGCACGTTGTTCGTCGAACTCAGGATGGAGTTCCTCGAACGCAGTTTGGAGTTCATCGAACGCAGAAACTTGATCTTTTCCTAAGTTCTAACAGCCTAAAACCTTACCCTTAGAATATACATTGGGGTCAACTTAGTCCTAGTCAATAGATAGTGATCCTAGCCCAAATCAGTAATAGGGTTGTTCCAACAATCTCCCCCTATTTGGGTTAGGACACTATTTGACAAAATTGAATAATAAACAAATAAATAACAAACATAGAGCATATATTTTTGACAGAAATTTTAAATCATTTCAGCAGATAAAATATAGTACTCTAGGTTTAGAAAACTTTACGTTGTAGAATACTGAGAGAAAACCTTGCCTTCAGCTTTTGCTTTATTGATCTGAGCTTTGTTGATCTTCTATATCAAAAACTGAATTTGCTATATCAAAAGTTTATTTCTGAATTTGGATTTGAGTTTGTCATATCTGAAACAAAAACTAAAACTGCTGGAGCTTCTTCATCAAGAACTGAAACTGCTTCTATCAAATTTTTGTTTCTTCATAAAACATCTCCCTCTGAAACTGGAGCTTCTTCATAAAGCATCTCCCCCTATCAAAAAGGAGCTTCTTCATGAAACATCTCCCCCTGCCTAGTTTCAGGAAGACCTGAAAGCTAGGCCCCTAGAAGAAGGGACATTTGAAGAGGAGGTAGGGAAGGATGCAATTTTGGAAGAAAGATTGCCATTGTTCCTGCAAAATGAAAAAGAGAGATCAAGTGCAAAGAAAATGGAAGGAGAAGCAATTTCTGTAGGCATAAAGATAAAATGAAATAATAGTTTGGTTATAAGGAAAGAGATCAGAAGTCGAAAAGACCTAGACTTTGTCAAACTGCGTTCGACGAAAATTTAATTTTCGTCAATCTCAGTTCGACGATCGAGCTTGTCTTCGTCGATCCCTGGATCTAATAGATATCATCTCAGCGGTTGGGCTTAGACAGCTTCCAGTCTCAGCGGATTCTTCTGTCCCGTCCCATTGGATCCAGACAACTTCTCAGCGGCCCTAGGCCTTGTCTCAGCGGTTCAGCTGAGAGCTTGTCTCCGCTGTTTAGTTGAGACTGAGAGCTTATCTCAGCTATTTAGTTGAGACTGAGAGCTTGTCTCAGCTATTTTGTTGAGACTAAGAGCTTGTCTCAGCTGTTTTGACAGCAAACCTACTGAACTTAATTCACACATTGAGGGATAAATAAAAGATATAATAATGTTTTTTAATTGATTGAATCTCCATCTATTATTCTTAGCTGATATATAAAGAAAATATGCTTATTTTCATCCAATGGTTTGGTGAAAATATCAGCTCTTTGTAAGTCAGTAGGAATAAATTGTAGGCAAATTTAATTTTTATCCACATTATCTCTGATAAAGTGGTGCCTAATTTCTATGTGTTTAGTCCTACTATAGAGTACTGGATTTTGTGCTATAGATATTGCACTAGTATTGTCACAAAATATAATTGATTTATTTATATTGATACCATAGTCTAGAAGTTGATTTTGTATACACATAATTTGTGAGCAGCAACTGCCTGAAGCAATATATTTTGCTTCAGCTGTTGATGTAGAAATAGATGTTTATTTCTTATAAAACCAAGACACTAGCCTATCACCAAGAAATTGACAAGTTCCTAATGTGCTTTTCCTGTCTACTCTGCATCCAGCATAATCAGAATCTGAGAATCCAGATAATTTAAATTCTGAAGTTGTTGGATACTAGAGTCCTAGATTTGGACAACCCTTTTTATATCTCAAAATTCTTTTTAGTAAAAAAAGGTGAGATTCTTTGAGGTTAACTTGGAACCTAGCACAAATACATGTAGCAAACATTATGTCAGGTCTACTAGTTGTTAAGTAAAGTAGTGAGCCAATAATTGCTCTATATACTTTTTGATCAACAGGTTTCCCTGATTCATCATTGTCAAAAACAGCATTGGAGGGCATGGGTGTTTTCATAGTGGAAGCATCAGACATACAAAATCTTTTCACTAATTCATTAGCATACTTGGATTGTGATATGAATATGCCATTTGGAGTTTGCTTCACTTGAAGACCAAAGAAATATGATAACTCACCCATACTACTCATTTCAAATTTAGATTGCATTAGGTCAGAAAACCTTTTGCATAGATTTGAATTAGTAGAGCCAAAAATAATAACATCTACATAGATTTGAACTAGTAATGTTTGATTTTTATGTATCCTGGAAAATAAGGTTTTATCAACAATGCCTCTAACGAATTTGGTCTCTAATAGAAAATTAGCTAAGGTCTCATACCATGCTCTGGGAGCTTGCTTGAGACCATAGAGAGCTTTATTAAGCTTAAATATATAAGAAGAGTGAGTTGGAGATATAAAACCTGGTGGTTGTTCCACATAGACATCTTCTTTGATATCTCCATTCAGAAAAACACTCTTCACATTCATCTGATATACCTTGAACTTCTTGAATGCTGCAAAGGCAAGAAAAATCCATATAGCTTCAAGTCTAGCAACGGGAGCAAAGGTTTAATCATAATCAATTCCTTCTTCCTGAGAATATCCTTGGGCTACCAATCTTGCTTTATTTCTTATTATGAATCCTTGATCATCTAGCTTGTTCCTGAAGACCCATTTAGTGCCAATGACTGGATGGCCCTTTGGTCTTGGAAGCAAATCCCAAACCTTATTCCTTTCAAATTGGTTGAGCTCCTCTTGCATTGCAAGATTCTAGTTTGGATCTTGTTCTGCATCTTTTATGGATTGAGGTTCAACTTGTGATAGGAAACAAGTATGCAAATTATTTTGGTGTAGTTGATGCATTGTTTGAACACCTGCTGAAATATATCCAATAACTTGAGACATTGGAAGATCTCTAACTGTGATGTGGTCAATAGTTGGAGTGGGTTCATCAATAGTTTCCTCTTGAGGGACTTGTTCAGCTGTCACTTGATTTGAATTATCAGCAAGATCTGGATTATCCTCTTCTTCACTATCTTCAATAATTTCATTTGATGGAAGTAGAGAATCTTTACTCTGTAGATCTAATCCATTGAGCTCTTCACATAGAGCTGGTACCTGCAAAGTATCTTTGGTAGAGGTGGTGTTCCTCTCCTCATTTAATATATTAGTTTCATCAAAAGATACATGCATGGACTCTTCTATCTTAAGAGTTGATTTGTTGTAAACTCTATATGCTTTACTAGAAATTGAATATCCAAGGAATATACCTTCAGCAGCTTTTGCTTCAAATTTCCTTAGATACTTCTTATCATTGTTATGCACATAGCATTTACAGTCAAATATCATAAAATAGTTAACCTTAGGCTTTTTATTCTTAAGTAATTCATAGGGTGTTTTACCCTTAAGTTTATGTATCAGACTTTTGTTCAACACATAATTTGCTGTGTTCACTGCTTCTGCCCAAAAAGAGAGTGGCAAGTGAGCATCAGCAAGCAATGTAGTTACTGATTCAATTTGTTTTATATTTTTTCTTTCAGCTACCCCATTTTGTTGAGGAGTTCTAGGAGCAGAGAAACATTGCATGATCCCTTCTTTTCCACAAAATTCTCTCATCAGAAGAGATTCAAACTCAGTGCCATGATCACTTCTGATCAATGCAACTAGAGTAGAGTACTCAATCTTGATGGACCTGAGAAAGTCTGTCAGAACACTGAAGGTGTCAGACTTGTTACGAAGAAAGAACACCCAAGTGAATCTTGAGAAGTCATCTACAATAACTAAAGAGTAATGCTTCCCTCCTAGACTTTGTATTGTAGTGGGTCCAAAGAGATCCAAATGCAGTAAGTACAGAATCCTAGGTGAATCACTCTTGTATAATGATTTAAAACTACTCTTAGTTTGCTTTCCTAGTTGACAAGCCCTGCAGAGTCCTTCCTTCTAGTATGAACCAGAAGGCAGCCCTCTAACAAGATTGTCCTTAGAGAGCTTAGATATAGTTCTAAGGTTAATATGCCCTAGCCTTTTATGCCATAGTTCATTTGTTTTACTTATAGAATTAAATAAGCAAATATCTGAGTTGGAAGAGTCAAAATTGACTAAGTAAATGTTTCCATGTCTAATAACAGATAACACATTAATATTTTTATTATTGGTAATAAGACATAAGGAATGGTTAAAAGTGACCTGGTAACCTTCATCACATAACTGGCTTATGCTAATGAGGATATGCTTGCGACCCTTGACATATGCTACCTCTTTGAAGTCAACTGCTCCAACTTTGATTTGTCCATAGCCTTTGGTTTGTCCACAGTTCGAGTCTCCAAAAATCACTTTGGGTCCAAGCTTTGCCTTGTAATTGCTTAAGTTGGCCTTGCTTCCTGTCATGTGCTTGGAGCACCCACTATCCAAATATCATTGTTCTTTTATGTTTGGATAGCCTTGTACCTGCACAACAAAAAAAATAAACTAGTTGTTTTTGACCCAGACTACCTTGGGTCCTTTTGTCTTTCCACAAAATTCAGAAATGAAAGACATCCCAGGCTGATCCTTATAGCCTTGTGCATGATATTTCCTTGGAGGAATTATCCAATAAGTGAAAGGATTTTTAGTTTGTTGAGAATAAGAATTATTCTGACATTCAGTATATTTTCCGTTCGACTAATTATGTTGAGTTCGTCGATCGTCGTTCGATGAATTGGAGTAATTTCGTCGAGCGCGGTTCGAATAATAACTATATTGAAGGTCTATCTTCAGAGTTCGTCGATCGTCGTTCGACGAATTGAAGTAATTTCGTCAAGCGCTGTTCGACAGATAACTATACTGAAATTCTGTGCTCAGCTTTCGTCAATCTCCATTCGACGAAATGAAGTGATTTTGTCGAGCTCCGTTCGACGAATTCTGTTGAATTCCTTTATTCTTAACATCCTTGCTTGAAATGTTTTTATCTACTTCTACTGCCTCTTTGTTCTTGGCAGAAATGAATTTTACTGGTGTAGATAACTTATTCTTCTTAAGAGGATGTGGCTCACTTGATGATGCACCCAAGCCCAGGTTGCCACTGAGTCTGGCATTCACTGTGCTTGTGAAGTCCATCAGTTTGATACTTCTCCCATTGAGGGATTCTTAAAATTTCTTAGCTTCAGATAACTTGTCCTTAATGAGAACAATGTGTTCTCTGGAGGCAGACAGTTCTTTCTTAAGATTGGCATTTTCTTCACTTAGTTGGTTCATTTCAGCCAACTTATTTCTGAGAGAGATTTTCTCCTTCTCAGAATTAATTAAATCTAGACAAAGAGTTTTGAATTCATCTTTGAACTCATTTGAATTAAAATCAAAGGTAGATATTACCTAATCACAGTCATTGTCTGATTCTAATTCTTCTGAATTATTTGTTGATGCATTGATATCCATCATGCAGAAGTTTTTTTCTTCTTCATCATCTTCATCATCACTAGAGCTGGATGATGATGCATTTTTGACTCACTGCTTGAGTCATATATAGCCATCAAGCATTGATCCTTCTCATTTGAAATTTTTTCATCTTCAGAAGAGCTGGATGAAGATTTTGATTCTATTTCACTCCAAGATTCACCTACAAAGCTTCTTCCCTTGTGTTTGTGTTTGTGGGAGGATGACTTGTTGGAGTGCCTCTTTTCTTCTTTGTCTTTTCTCTTTTCCTTCTTTTTATTCTCTGGAAACTCAGGTAGAATGTGTCCAGGTTTCCTGCAACCAAAACAGATAATTTCTTTAGAATTTGATTTGTCATACCTTGGTTTTTCTTTTGATCTGGAATCCTTCTTTCTGAAGTCTTTTCTAGCCATTTTGTAGAACCTTTTCGCTAGTAGACTCATAAACTCCATTTCTCTTGGAGCTCTGTCTTCCTCTTCTGTAGCTTGGAAAGCAATACTTCTCTCCTTCTTGATGGATGGAGAGGATGTAGACTGTTCATCTTCTCTAGTCTTGATAAGCTGCTCATAGGCTTTTAGCTTGCCTAACAAGGTCTCAGTAGAGATCTCATTAAGGCTTCTGGATTCCTTGATTGGCTAGATCCTTGAGTCTCATGTGCTGGGGAAGCACATTAAGATCTTATCATTTCCTTCAGTGATTGAGATCACTTTGTCCAAAGTTTTCAGCTCATTAGTTATGAGACTGAGTCTATTGTACATATCTGCAACAGTTTCAGTTTCTCCCTTTTTGAAATTCTCATATTGAGATATGAGGTGAGATCTTCTATCTTTTCTTTCATCTGCAGATCCTTCAACCATGTTGTTGAGGGAAATCCAGATATCCCTGGCTGAGGTGCATTCCACAACCTTTTGGAAAATGTCATCAGACATTGTCTGTGCCAAGATATTCATTGCTTTGGCATCTGCACTTCTTTGTTTCTTCTGTGCATCTGTCCACTCAGGAGGTGGAACAGCATTATTGTTTGTTGTTGCTTCAGCACTTGTTGTTGTTGTAGGAGTAGGGGGTCCTGTCAAAATCACATTGAAAATATCTTCATCAAAAGAGTTCATATATAATCTGATCCTTGCCTTCCAAAATGCAAACTTATTAAGATTGCATATAGGAGGTCTTGTGCTTGAGTATTCTTTGTTCTGTGCCATGAGTTTTTAGAAAAAAAAATAAAACTCTAGAGGAAATTAAGACCTAATTGATCTTTTGATTCAGGTGTTAGCATGTAAAGAATTAACCAACCTCTGATACCAATTGAAAGTAACCTCTGGTAGAAGTTGAAAGGAGGTTTAAATCTAATATTTACTCTAGAGGGGTGGGGGGTGAATTGAGTATTAAAATGTTTTTCACTTATTTTTATAGCGAAGTTAAAATAGTGATATATATATATGTGTACTGAGTGAGTATGAAACAAATAAAAAGTCACACAGCACAGCACAGTACATAAAATAAACAAAAACACAGAAGACATAAGTATTTATAGTAGTTCCCCAATAAACCTGGGTACATCTACTCTTCTACCACCCTTCGTAGGAATCCACTAGGTTTTTGATCAGGTGCCCTATCACCAATGGAGTTTTGATCAGGTGTCCAAACACCAATGAGCTTTTGATCAGGTGCTCAAACCAGCCACAGGTTTTTGATTAGGTGCCCTGCCACCAAAGGGTTAACTTTTGAAGGGAGTTAGAACCCTGTACAAGATGGAATAAAGAGGGTTTATGAAGTTCTTCTCTGTCAACAAGCTGAGAGAAGACTAGTGGATTTGTTGTTGTTGTTGTTGTAAAGCTCCCCCTGTCTGATAGAAATGATTGACAGATAATGGATGGAGCTTCCTCTTGAATGAAAATCTTCCTTTGATAGCTGAAGAATCTAAGAGACAATGTTTTTCAGATTATTGTTGCTCTTGAAGATTTAGAACTTGCAGCTGAAAACTGATATTATATTTGTGTTGTTGTTCTCAGAGAATGATATTGTTGCTGTAGAAGATGAAGATCTGAAAAGCTTTTTCTTTTCCGCTTTCTTGTATTTCTCTCGACTCTATATTCTCTTTTCTTCTTTCTATCTTGCTGTTGTAATACTGTAAATCTTTTTCTTCATTTTTCTTAGAGATAATCTGACTGATTTGAATATCAAATCTTCTGAATAAGGAATAGAATAATCAGGAAGATTATTTCTTGGAACTGCAAGCAAATCTTTCACTCCTTTTCCTTTTCAATAAATGTATCCTTTTCCAATAAGCCAAACGGCTACTTTCTCAAGAGAACTCAATGGAAAGGAATAAATAAATGGAAGAATATAATCCTTGACTTATCTGGAATATAATAGAATAGTTCCATTTCTAATAGTCGATCTGAGTTCAGAGATTAGAATAAAACTGATCCTTCTGAAAATATGAAGCTGAGGAGAAATTTCATCGATCTGAGAACTGAGTTCGTCAAACTGAATGTTGAGTTCGTCGAACTGAATCTGGAGTTCGTCGATCTGAATAAATTCATCAAAAACAATCTGGAGTTCATCGATCTCAAGCTGGAGTTCATCAAACTGAGAGATAATTTGCTGAATTAGCCTGGAAGAACTGTGTTCGTCGATCTGAGAAGCACTGTCGTTGATCTGAACATCTTGATACTTATTCGTCGAGCGTAGAGTTGAGTTCATCGATCTCAAACTGGAGTTCGTCGAAATGAAGAATAAACTGCTGGACTGGCTGGAGAACTGAGATCGTTGAGCTGAGAATGGCTTTCGTCGAACACGGAAAGGAGTTCGTCGAACTCAATGTGAAGTTCATCGAACTGAGAAATAAGCTTGATTTGTTGACCTGAAGCACGCCGTTCGTCGAACTCAGGATGGAGTTCGTCAAACGCAGTTGGGAGTTCGTCGAATGCAGAAACTTTAACTTTTCCTAAGTTCTAACAGCCTAAAACTTTGACCCGTAGACAGATTGGGGTCAACTTAGTCCTAGTCAACAGATATTGATCCTAGCCCAAATCAGTAATAGGGTTGTTCCAACAGAGGCCACCTAAGTACACAGTCATTTACCCATATGTCATGGGAGTGTAATCTCTAAATTCCATGGCACCATAACGCCAGCCCCACATCGCTGTCCCAGCTAAGCAGAATAGTACTTACACGCCCTAGGTCATGCCCGTGACCGAGGGCGTGTAACTTGGAAATTTTCCCTATAATTTCAGAAGCTCCATTCCAGCAATTCCTCCTCCTCCCCCTGCCCATTTGTGCTCTTCTTGCATAATTTTTCTGTATTTTTAGGGTTAGATTTCATTTTATGTATTTTTCTTATTTTCCATTTAATGTCTTGTTCTTCTTTATTTCATGCATGATAGTTTAGATTTATTTCCATGCAATGTAACTTAGTTGTAACTTGATCTAATCACATTTTATCATGACAATTAATTTAAGTTCTTTTGATTTACGCAAAATCTCTTCCTTCTTTCTTGTTTCTCTTTTTCTTTATTTTTATTTAGCAAGTATTTATTTCTTAGTTTTTCAAGCTTTGTTATGAAATTAACTTTTGTCTTATTATAGTTTCTTCTCTCCTTTGATTTATCCTAAAAAATGACGGTATCGAGTTCATATGCCGTTTATGAATTTTGATATTTGTTTTTCTATTCTAGTTAGCCGAGAGGCTCGTACGTATGAATCAATCACTAGTGAATAAAACAAGTTACATGCAACCCTCGTGAGAGGATGCCATAAATCTTCTTGATAGGAGTCAAATCCTATAGTGTGATTCACCTCATTAAAGCGAGTATTATGCATTTCAATTATAGAATGAGAGTTCATTAGATCAACCTTATCTCAGGTGGGTTTATTCTTCGAGAGAGGTGCGTTCATAAGATAGGAATCTCCACGGTCAAGGCATAAATTAGAATGATAATATTTTTCTTTTATTTTCATTTCAAAGCAAGTTTTATTCATGTGTTTGTTTTCATTATTTATTTTTGTTCTCTTTTATTTAGTTTTAACTAATTCTCTTTTCTGCTCTCTCCGATAGAATTATAGCCTGCTTTCCCAAAGTAAAAGTATTCGACAGACCCATGTTTAAATACGACCTTGATATTTTTCTTAAGTATTCTGTACTATAAACAATAAAGTACACTTGCCTTCATCGGATATAGAATTAGAGAACATCAACAACAATTCTTATTATTGAAAATCCCTTTTCACTAATTTTTATAAAAAAAATTTGGCGTCGTTGCCGGGGATTATTTTGTCAATATTTTGAAAAGAGAGAGCGCTTTTAATTTTATCTTTTAATTTTATTTTCCCCCTTTAATAATTTTTTTAGGTTATAATTATCCTCTTGGAAAGGGACGTTTGGGCTATCATCCCAGCACACCTCCTAGTACCAGTGAGAACCCTTCACGAGGTATACATTGGGAAGTCCAATACTAATTAAACCATATAAAAAAATTCCTCTCTTCTTTTTTCTGTAAGTTTCAAAAAAGAAAAACAAAATTATTACAACAAAAATTTTAAGAACCACAAATATTATAAAGCCAATCAAAACTAAAAAAGAAGAAGTAATTTTTAAGATTTTATTTCTTTTTATTCTGTGTTTTGTTTTATTATTTTTTATAATGTGTTTTTGCAGGTGTTCGTGGTGGTCATCCATCTCCAAATCAGGGACGTGCACTTTTTTCCCTCCTTGCTCTTTTCTTATGTTCATATTCTTGAATTTTTATTTTTATTTTCTCTTCTTCATACTTAACTTTCAACATTGGGGACAATGTTGAATTTTAAGTATTGGGGTGTATTTCCCTTTCTTATAAATTTTTTGAAAAATTAGAAAATTATGGCAAAAAATAATTTATAAATCCCAAAATTCCAAAAAAAAATTTCTGTTTGTACATAGTTTATTTTTCTTTCTTATACGTAGTTTAACTTCTTTTTGTTGTCTTTTACAAAAAAAAACAAGAAAAAATTTACATTTTGAAAAATTAGAAAACCCAAAATCTTAAAAAAAAATAGATAATCAAAAAACCAATATCTTAGAAAGGGACGTTTGGGCTATCATCCTAGCACACCTCCTAGTATCATTGAGAACCTTTCACGGGCTCAGGAAGTCTAGGAGTTAAAAAAATTTTAGGATTAAAACTAGTTTATTCTATTATTATTATTAAAAATTTCAAAAAAAAAAAGATATTATAAAAATTCCAAAAATATTAAAGAAAACTTAGAAAATTTCCAAAAATATAATAAGCCCTTACTTTGGTTTTTGTTATTTCCAAATTTTTTTTATGATTTTATTTATAAGCATTTTTATTTTTATTTTTTTTATTTGCTAATGCTTTATTTTATTATGGTTTGTTAGATCTAATTTTGTAAGTGATTTAGTTTTAAGAAATAATTAATGATTTATTTTTTATTATAGTATTTTCTTTAGCATTCTCTTTTATTTTAAATAGTTTCAATTTTGTAGCAATTGTGCTTAATACATTTAGATTTAATTATTTCTACCTCATGCTTTTAGAAACTTATGAAAGTTTAATTTACTATAGTTGCTCTCAAAATATTTTATTTGATCTAATTTTTGTTATAGCACATTACCTTTAGCATTTACCTAATCCCAAAAGTTTATTAAAATATCATATGTCATGAGAATGAGAGGATAAAATTCATCATTTTCTAAGCATGTGCACCTTATCCAATGTATGAAGAATATTATAAGAAGATTATTTGTCATGGAAAATGAGAGGAAAAAATTCATCATTTTCCATATACAAATAAAAACATAATGTGGGGTGAGAGGAAAAAATTCATCACCGCAAAGAAAGAAAGTTTTTCATGTTTACACAAACCCTTTTAGCCAATATAATTGTTATATATTTAAATTAAAATATTAAGAGAGCATAATTAGTAGATTGCATTTTTCCTTTAGTTTCTTTCAAGTAATGGTTTTTAAAATTTTAAATCTAATCTTGTTTGCTAATTACACCAATTTTTTTTGTTAGTTAAGTAACTTGAGAAGACTTGGTTAAACACTTCTCTCTTTTCAAATTAATATTATAATTTAGGACATATTATTTGAATCCCTAATGTTTTATTTTTAACTTACATTTGATTTAAATAGAATTTTATTCATAATTAAAAAAAAACTTTATTAATGTCTTATAAATATTTATCATACTTTTGCTCTGAAATATCAAAAGCTTAAGTATGGGGGTATTTTTTTTTACTTTTGCTCTGGAATATTAAAAGCTTAAGTATGAGTAGGATTTGTGCATATTTTTATTATAGTATTTAGGTTAATTTTTATATAAATTTGTAAATATTATTTCTATTTTGTTTAAACTCCTTTCTTTTATAATTTATGTTATAAATATAGTTGTATTTCTGTTTTGCAGATTTTCTAGAGTTTTGCTTAAAAATGACAGTATATGCCCTCGATCACGCCCGTGACCAAGGGCGTGTCTTTTTAAATTAGGTCCAGATATGCTGCCATGCAATTTGAGCTAAGGTATGTAAAATAATCAAGTCACGCCCCAGGTCACACACGTGACCAAGGACATGTAGTTGGTCATGCCCGTGTAGCTCTCATCTAGCCAATTCGATACAATATCTAGCCAATTTTGGACAGCCATCAAGACAAATAAAGTCACTCCATCGGTCACGCCTGTGACCAAGGGTGTGTAAACTTAAAGGTCAATTTCAAGCTTTCTACATGGACATGTCAGCCGCCGAATCTGATGTTGCCGCCTAAGTACACGCCTGTGTAGCTTGTCACGCCCGTGACTCACCCACATGATCTCTAACTTTTGTCAAACCGTCAGCTCCATGCCACATTTAATAAAGCCACCCAAGTACATGACCGTGACCCACATATGACGGGCATGTAATCTATGAATTTTGCGACGGCGTATGCATGCCCCCACGCCATTGTTTCAGCTGAGCAAAACAGTACTTATGTGCCCTAGGTCACGCCTATGACCGAGGGTGTGTAACTTGGAAATTTTCCCTATAAATTCAGAGGCTCCATTCCAGCAATTCCTCCTCCCCACCCCCCACCCCCACCCAGCCCATTTAGGATCTTCTTTCACAGTTTTTATATTTTTGGGTTTAGATTTCATTTTATGTATTTTTCTTATTTTTCTTTTAATGTCTTGTTCTTCTTTATTTCATGAAAGGTAGTTTAGATTTATTTCCATGCAATGTAACTTAGTTTTTACTTGATGTAATCTCATTTTATTATTGCAATTGTTTACCCAGAAGACCGCCAACTGAATATTACTTATCACAAACCGGGCGGTTTGGCATGGCAAGTCGCCCAGTTCCAGAACTAACAAGTCCCTCGAACAAACCGGGCGGTCTAATAGAATCCAGGCCGCCTCCAAGGATTGAAGACTATCAAGGCTCAAGTCCAGAAGGTAAGCCGCGGTCTCAAGTCAAAAGGCCGCCTAAGCTGTTTCATCGTCTTAACCGTTGCACGCATCAAGCCCGGCCAATACAGGTCGGATGTTCAAGCCGCCAAGCCACGCGGCTTGTTTCTTTTTCCCTTCTGTATCCCGTCACCCCCTGCCCGATTCTCCTGTATCCGGGCAGGCGGTTATTTTATCCCCGCCCGTTTGGGCAGGCCACCAAGCCTATAAATAGGGGAGGAGACATTCCTAAGACACGCACACTCGTATCCGCGAGCTCACTTATTAGAGCTGCAGTCTCGAGTTCATTGTCTTGCGACCTGTCTGACCGGACGGTTTCTCGCTTCCTGGTCCTGTAAACGACTGTAACTCTTTCACTTTAATCAAAGGAAAGCCCGTCACAGGAGTGGCTTTTCCCGTGACGGGTGAAGTCTGGCCTTGACCAATGCCAACGGTCTAATTTCCTCTAATCAAATAGTAACCGACAGCCCGCAGCCTCCGTTTTTCTTCGAAGGTGCATTTTCGGATTCAATAGAAACACGTGAGCTTCAGATCGCGTACTGTCAGCAAAACCTTTGATAAAAATGTCAGGCCGCCAGTTCCCTCTAAGAGACCGCTCCGACCATAGTGATGACTCTCTATGGGAAGCCTTGGAGCAATTGAAGAGAGAAGCCGAGCGGGCTCAAAAGGCAACTAATCAGCGTCTGGAAGTGATCAGTCAGGCTTTGGCATTTTTAACCGAGCGGCTAGTCCCTAAGCAGGCCGCGGTTAACCAGGTGGTGACTCCGGTCCCTCCTCCTCCTCCGTACCCGCTACCACAAGTCGCTAACTTCCAACCCCTTCAGGAAGGTTATGCAGCTCGGCAAAACTTCTATCAAGAGGCCGCTCAGAGCATGCCGGCCAAAGTTCTAGACTTTCAGAGTGCGGCTTCTCATGCAGCCCATCTTTCTTATCTGGCGGTCTGCCCGCCAGAAGCCGCATCCCGCTCTTCCTACCAGGCAGCTTGTCCGCGAGTAGCCGCAGCTCAGGCGGCTTACTACTCTGTCCCTCTTCTGTATGAGGATGTTGAAGAGACTTCTCCCTTTGTTGATGATGTTTGAGGGGAGCCAGCCCCAAATAATTTCAGGGAGTCGCACCATCCGGCATACAATGGAGAAACTGATCCAGCTACCCATCTCTAGGCCTTTGAGTCGGCCATCACCCTGAGGACCCTGACGGATGCAACTAAATGCAAACTCCTTATGACATACTTTGATGGACAAGCAAGGGAGTGGTTCTATGGGTTGCATCCCAGATCAATTAGTTGCTTCACTGAGCTAAGCAGGGAGTTTTTGCTTAACTTCTCCACTTCTAAGAAGAGAAAAAGTGGCCCGGCGGCCCTTTTTGAAATCAGGCAACGAGAAGATGAGATGTGGGCCCGTTTTGTGGATCGGTGCCAAAAAGAGATCATGGAGATCCAAAATGTGGATCCTGAATTAAACGGGGTAGCTCTGATTCATGGACTGAGGGAAGGCCCATTAAAGTTCGAAGCGAACATCAGAGAACCAAGAACTTATCAGGAAATGATAAGTTTAGCCAATATGTTCATAAGGGGTGAAAAAAGTAACCCCGGGTATGTCGCAAAGTTGATCAGCGACAAAGATCAACCCCACTCATCCTCCACTCATCAACAATCAAGCCAACATCATTTTGAGCCCCGTTCCCAGAGTGGAAGTAATTACAAGCATAAACAACCCTTCATCGGCCATCAACGGTTTCAAGATCAAAAATCGCCGTTGGCCATCGCACCCAATCCATCTATGGACATTCCACAAATAATGCCAGTATATCTGGCCCAATATATTGCGCAACCATCTCCAGCTATTCCAACCACCCAGTATGATGATTCGCAAGAATCATTTACTCCTCTTAATGTCACCATGGACGAGGTCGTCCAAATTCTTCAAAAGAGGCTGGATTTCAAGAGGCCTGCTTCTCTAAGATCAGATATTCGTAACCAAAATCTGAACCTCTTCTGCGAATATCATAAAGAGGGAGGGCATCTGACTGAGAACTTTCAGGCCCTCCGCTTACTAATAGAAAGGCTTTAGGGAGAAGGGAAGCTCCGGGGACTAATCTGAAAAGAGGCGACTGCTGAGCCGACAACCGAGAAGAAGAAAGAAACAGTCGAAGTGACCTGGGAATGCGCCGATGTGGAAAACACCAGCTTTTATGGGGATATCCACCCCCCCCCCCCCCCCCCCCCACAACAGAATGCATAGAAGTAAATGATGTGGGTCCCCTCAGGGACATTTACTGCATTCATGGAGGAGCTGGAGCGGAATCCTCCCGCAAGTCAAGTATTGCGAGAGTTTTAAACAAAGAAGTGGCGGTAACTTCAACCTCCGCTCCCGAAATCTCAATTGTCACCTTTAATCAAGAGGATCTTCCTCTGAATGACAATCCTTTCGACGACACCATGGTCTTCAAGGCTATCAATGAAAACTACACATTCCACAAAATTCTGATTGACACAGGCGGTTCCGTCAATCTTCTCTTCCGTTCAACTTTTGATGCTCTAAAGACTGGAAAGCCTTTGCTTTCCACCGATGGGCCCCTTTACGACTTCTAGGGAGAGAAGAAAGAAGTAGAGGGTTCCGTGAAGCTTCTAAATTCCCTGGGATGAGTAGTAAAACTGATCAACTTCGTGGTGGTAGATGCCCCAAGTAACTATTGTGCCATCTTCGGAAGGCCCATTCTCAATGCCTACAGAGCATTAGTGTCTACCTTCCACCTAGCCCTCAAATTTTCTGTTGATGGAAGGAAATATGGGGTTCAGAGTAACCCAAAAGAGGCCCAGGAATGCTATGTACGAACTGTCAATATGATCACGGACATTCCACTTCCCGAATCATCGGTTGAAGTTCTTGAAGTTGCTGAATCTTCAAAAGCTGCAGAGGAAAGTAAGGATCAAGAAGGGGCTCACCTGGAACCTGCCCAGGCAACCCAAGAAGACCCCAGTACTGAAGGGGAAGAAAAGAAGTTGGTCTTTAATGTAGAGCTGTCAGAAGAGGAGAAAGTTCAGCTGATCTCTTGTCTTCTGAAGAACTTGGACATCTTCGCCTGGTCAGCAGAGGATATGCCCGGAGTGGATCTGGACGTGGCTTGCCATCATCTCAATATATCTCCCGAGTTTAAACCAGTCCAACAGAAGAAAAGGGAGGTGGAAACCAAGCTTGCAGTGCCTATCAGAGAAGAGGTTGCCAAGCTTCTGAAAGCAAATTTTATTTCTGAAATTCAATACCCACTTGGATGTCTAACGTTGTAATGGTTAAAATATCCGGTGGGAAGTGGCGTATGTGCGTGGATTTTACAAAACTCAATAAAGCATGCCCCTAAGACTGCTACCCTTTGCCTCAGATAGATGTTTTAGTAGATTCCGCGGTTGGGTATAGTTTCATGAGTTTTTTAATTGCATTTTCTGGGTACCACCAAATTAAAATGCATAAACCCGATATCCCGCACACTTCTTTCATCACAAACGATAGGTGTTATTGTTACCTCGTAATGCCTTTCGGTCTTTAAAATGCGGGTGCAACGTATCAGAGAATGATGGATACGGTTTTCAAGCATCAGAAAGGCAGAAACCTTGAAGTCTACGTCGATGATCTCCTCCTTAAAAGTAAAACTTTATCAATACATTTGAAAGACCTCGTAGAAATGTTCACTACTCTACGGAGGTTCAAATTAAAATTGAATCCCTTGAAATGCGTATTTGGAGCAAATAAAGGGAAATTTCTTGGGCATCTCCTTACTCCTGACGGCCTTGCACCAAACCCAGATAAGGTGAAGGCTATCCTAGAAATGACCCCTCCTCGTAATCCGAAAGAGGTCCAACACCTTGGAGGAAGGTTGGAAGGGCTGAGCAGATTCATTTCTAAATCAGGAGATAAAAGTGCTCCATTCTTTAAAATGCTCCAGGGAGGATCACAATTTGAATGGAACGAAGAATACAATAATGCATTTGAACAGTTAAAGATAGAATTAACATCAACCCCTCTGCTCCAAAGCCCTCACGAAGGGGAAGTATGGCTCTTATATTTGGGGGTTGTCCAGATGCAGTAAGTTCTGTCCTCATCCGGGAGGAGAATAAGTAACAATTCCTGATATATTATGTCAGCCATATTCTCAAGGATGCAGAAACCAGATACTCAATTTTGGAAAAGCTGGCTCTGGCTTTGGTTATGTTATCGCGAAGGCTTCGCCCTTACTTTCAAGCTCATCCTATCCAAGTAGTTACAGATCATCCTCTGAGGAGTATCCTGGAAAAGCCAGATCATTCGGGGAGATTGGCTAAATGGGCTATCGAGCTGAGCGAGTTTGAAATGTCTTACGTTCCCAGGACAACAATCAAAGCACAAATCCTGGCGAATTTCTTGGTTGATACAACATAATCCAGTCCCGAATAGATAGAGAAGTCTCCTTTGGCATTGTTTATGTGGATGGAGCTTCTGGTAAAAACTCCGTGGGAGCTGGAGTAGTTTTAATCAGTCTGAATGGTATCAAACTCGAACCAGCTATCAAATTCTTCTTTCCTGTCACAAACAATCAGGCAGAGTATGAAGCACTCTTGGCTAGCCTGAGACTTGCAAGGGAGCTGGGGATAGAGCATGTGCATGTAAAAACTGATTTGCTAGTGATGGCTTCTCAAGTTTTGGGGAATTACAAAACGAGGGAACCAATGCTGAGGAAATATCTTCTGCTAGCAAAGGAGGGAATTGGGAAATTCAAGTCATTCATCATCGAGCATATCCCCAGAACGCAGAATGAAGAAGCAAATGAATTATCAAAGTATGATCTTCCATCAGAGGGAGTGACCTCTTAACTTTTCCACCCGGAAACAAAAGAAGGGGAACTCATTCAGATCGACAATGTCCTTCTTGGAAGGATCCTTATGAGTTATACTTGTCGAAAGGAGAATTTCATCAATCCATCAAATATAGAAGAAATTCAAGAGAAAGCGGCCTATTATTGCTTAATAACAGGAATCTTGTACAGAAAGACTCTAATTTCTCCCTTGGCATGGTGTGTTTCTGAAGAAGAAGTTCCAATCATACTTTAGGAGGTTCACTTTGGAGAATGCGGTAGTCATTCAGGGGAAAGACCTTGGAGAAAAGGATCTTGAGGCAGGGGTATTTCTGGCAAACTATGAGGAAAGATGCTGAATCATTTGCTAAACGATGTGTTCAGTGTCTAAAATTTGCTCCTCTTCAACATCTACCCACTCAATCACTTAGATCAATAACGGCGCCTTGACCCTTTGCAGTTTGGGGAATGGATCTCATGGGACCCTTTCAGATGGCTAGCGGCCAACGTCACTTTATAATCGTAATGATCGATTACTTAAGCAAATGGATTGAAGCAAAGGCATTGGCGAAGACTACAATGCAGGTCATCAGAAACTTTATCTGGGGAGAAATCATCTGTCGGCATGGAGTTCGGTTAGCAATTATTACCGACAATGGCCATCAGTTCAATAATTCAGATATGATCAATTTCTGCAACCAGGTCGGCATTGAGCTTCGATTCTCTTCGGTGCATCATCCCAGTAGTAATGGTGAAGTGGAAGCAGCGAATAAACAAATCCAGTATCTTCTGATGAAAAGGGTATTGAATCAGAAAGGGAATTGGGTAGAACAACTTCCTTCTATCCTCTGGACTCTTCGAACTACTCCATCTTCAGCTAAAGGAGAAACACCATTCAAACTAACTCATGGATCGGAGGCAGTCATTCATATAGAGTTTGAAGTGGTTACTCCCAGAGTCGTATACGCAAAGGAAGGGGGTGAAGCGTGGATAGATGATAATAATGAAGGTATCAAATACATTCTGGATTTAATCGAGGAGCTTCAAGATGAAGCTATAATCAGGGAGGAGGAAGTGAAAAGAAGAATGGCCAAATACTTCGACAGAAACGTCAAGGTTAAACATTTTGCAGTTGGTGATGTCGTTCTAAAGAAAGTTGATGCCGCAGCCAGGACAGGTAATGTCGGAAATTTAAACCCCAACTGGGCAAGTCCCTTCATTATCAAAGAGGTACTAAAGAATGGGGCTTATCGCCTCCAGACAAGCAATGGAGAGGACATCTCACGCACCTGGAGCGGTGACGATCTTAAACGGTTCTATGCTTCAATGTTTCTTTCATTTCTTGCAGTTTTTGATATTCAATAAGAAGCCCAATACTAACACTTTTCCTTGTCTGATGACTCTTTTACATTTTTTAATATATCCCTCACTGGACCTTGGAGACATCGCCAAGTTTAGCTCGAACCCCCTCGGATTGTAGTCATTAGCATTAAACCACAAAGTTCATGTGTAGCGGGGAGTTTTCGCACACGTGTAGTGGTAGATTGCCAATTCCCGTGAGGTGGTCTTCGGAATCTTGGATCCCGGCTGATATCTAACACACCTCTGCATCAAGGGAGGTCCAGGTGACTGTTAGCTCTATCATGCCCCAAAAGGGATAGTTACAGCTTTGATGATCTTTCTAATGAAAGCAATGTTCGCCGCCTAGGCCCACCTGCCCAACTGATCATCTTAGTCTGTGACCATCGAATACTCCTAGGTACTCTCAACCAATGCATAAGTGGGACCCACAACTAAGTTGATCTCTCTGAGGAAAGCAATGTTCGCCGCCTAGGCCCACCTGCCCAATTGATCAACTCGGTTTGTAACCCTAGGCAAGAGAGCATTTGAGTCGCTTACAGCCCTTATGACCACTTGAGGAAAGCAATGTTCGCCGCCTATGCCCACTTGGTCATCTGGGTCTGTACTTTTCCTTTTTTACAGAGAATTATCTCTACAACTCTTATGACCACTTGAGGAAAGCAATGTTCGCCGCCTAGGCCCACCTGCCCACTTGGTCATCTGAGTCTGTAGCCATTTTTCATTACAGGAAGTTATCCCTTCTCTTATGGTCCTTTAGGACCATTTGGGAGAAAACAAGATTTAATAGGTATACAACAGACCGGGCGGTTTGACCTATTAGACCGAGCGGCTAGGGATAAACAGGTACATTAGCATAATATACCAGGCAGTTTGAAATCTTTAAACCGATCGGCTCAACCAAATAGCAGCTAAATATACTAACCGATCCGTTGGAATTATCCTAGCCGTAAAAGTTAGAACGGGTTATCATAAAATGCCATAAGGCTTGATCAGGGTATCAAGTATAATAATGACCAACCAGTTTTCTCGCTTGGTCTATAATTCTATCATCCTTATGGGAATCTGTTTTATTCGCTCGGTTAAAATCAAGTCCTCCGCAGAAAAATGATTGTGAGTTATTCTTACAAGGATGAATATTACCAAGTAACAAGTCATTGACCGCCCGGATTATATATAGACCGCGCAAACTTATCGATTGATGCTTATACTTGCACAGATAAATATTGCAGGAATCCAAATTACAGGTCGCTCGAATTGAATACTTACCGCGCGACCTGTTGATTATTCTCTTATGACTCATGGATATTTATTTTTTCTGTGAAGTAACTGCGCAAGCCTGCAAATAATCGCGCGGCTTGGTGTTTCAAACCCACAATATACATTCAAATCGCACTGTTCATGATCGGGATTTATTTATTATAATGGCTTAAAGTTATGATCGGCTTCCGATTAACTCGAGGGGTCAATTCATATTGAGAATCATCAGAGCTTGAATTCCTATCCGCTCGGATTATATGTTAAACCGCACAACTATTTGACAAGATATATGGCAGGGGTTTTCTGGGTTATAACAAATTCGCCGAGTCAAGGGTTGAAAGGATAGGCTGACCGAATAGTCTTCGCAATATTTGAGTAACTATCTAGTTGGGATTCTAAAAAACTCAAAGTTCTGACCGCCCGGGTTGATGTTAAACCGCACGACCTGATTAAAGGGACTTGCAGTTTAAAAAGATTAGAGATCACAACAATCACAAGTAAGTCATAAAGGATAGACAGATGAACAGGTAAAATACCTTGATTCATTGTCAAAATATATCTTTACATCCTTTTTAAACCGACCGGCTAACAAAATCAAGCCATCGGTTATGCAAAATAAAAAAACAATTACAAAAAGCAATCATGACTGTTCGTCCGGCTTGAGCTTTTTGGTCGCAGGAGAGCTCGAGTCCTCGCTACCATTGATATTAACATCAGAAGAGTATCCTTCGCTACCCGACGAAGATGAACTACTGCTCGAACCGCTCAAGCCGCCTGACTTACGTCGCTTAGGCCGCTCGGATTCTTCTCCAGAATCGCTGGACTCTGAACCCGAGCTGCCTTCCTCCTCCCCGTCAGCCGTGGCGGGTTCCTCTGCGCCTTCTTCCTCTTCATCGTCGCTCTCTTCCTCCGAGCTACTCCCATCAACTTTATTTTTTCCTTTAGCCCCGCGCCTAATCTTGTCCAGCTTCTTCTGCAAAGTTGGATAGGCGTCTGAGAAGGTAAAATTCTCAAAACCCAGAGCAAACCCACCGAGCTCTCTCATGCGGTCAAAAGCCCATCAATCCCCTAGGCGACATGATGGAAAAGCTCCTCTTGATAAACCGGGTCCATCTCATCATATTTTTTCTACTAAAATGAATAATGGTTAGACCGCAAGGTTTGAGGAATGTGAGAGTCGGCTAAAAAAGGTGATAACTTACCAACTCCGCCTCCCTTAATCGCGCGACCTCCTTTTTCAATTCGGCATTCTCCTCCTCCAGATAATCATTTGCCCTGATTAATCTTTTAAAGGTCATACCCATGAAATGGTTGGTGATGAAGCTCCCAACGCTAACCCGCGCGGCCAGCCGCGGGAGCTCTTCCTCAGGAACTTTCCTTAACCTCCAGAAGTTTCGCTGACCATACAGGGCAATGCTGGCAGCTTCTGCATGGCGGCCAGATTTTTCATTCTCCCAATGAGGGAGCACGGTGGAATCTAGAACACATCACTATCTGGGTGGCAGCAAAAGGTCTTGCAACCTTTCAAATCCTTTACGTTACTGAAGGAATGAAGGGAAGAGAAATTGCCAGAAGAAGTCGATTCCTCTTCATCAGACACCTGCGGCTTGCACTTACTAAGCCGCTGTCTCTTCTCCTTTTGAGTCAGAATCAATCTAGCTGGACTAATCAGTTTGTTCTTTGGAACGATAACGGCAGCTGCAAAACCAAAGTAAAATGTCAATACAGAAGCCGCGCGGTCAGAAGGAAAATAGATAGTAGATAATAAGCAACTTACTGTTTTCAGGTCGGATGTTCTCCAACTTAGAAAGCAGCGGAATGTAGTGATCTACATTAAGCCGCTCGGTTTTAAGGAGCATGTAGGTCTCCATCTCGACCTTGTTGACAGCTACTTTCTGAAAAGCTTCCTCTGGCCGCACCTGCGGGTCGACTTGCAGCAAGCCAAGCCGGCCTTCAAAGATAAGATATCTCTCAGACCAGTTCGCCACCATATTCGACAGGTTGACCATCTTCAACCCCCTGCAGCCAAACTATAAATGGCCCTTGAAAACCTTCGTCTCTACTTCGGGGATAGCCCGCATCGAGAAGATCTTTCTAAACAGATTCATTGAAAAGCGGACTTTCTCAGACCGCAAGTAAGAAACAAAATTGAAAATGTCCGCTATCGAGTTGGGAGAATGTTGCCCGGGAACGACCCCATAGTAGTCAAAAATCATGGCGACTTCAATGGGGATTGGAATTCTGAATCCGCAGTCAAATGGTCGATTGGGATGGCAATTTGATTGGGGGCAGAATAGTTTATCCGCTCTTCACGGAGTGGAAGCCGCGCGAGCAGTGAACTCCCTACCATGTGTTTTTCAATGAACTCGTCCAACTCCGCCTTAGTTAAATGTCACTCCTCATGGTCGGCCGAATGGAAAGCTAAGGCCGCATCAGCCCGCGTGGCAGATACTTTTTCAAGCCGCTCCGACTAGCGCTTAGCTCCCATCTTAAATTTTTGCTGAATGGGTCTTCGAAAGAGCTGCTACTTATAGAGCAAGTGATCTGCATTTAGCAAAGTCAAATCGAGGCTAACACATGTAACCACACGGCCAGAATCTCGCATAAGTTATGTCATTCTACGAACAACCACAAACAAAAAACAAATTTAAGACAAACGGTTTGAAGAACAACACAAAAAAGCCGCACGACTTACAAAACAGTTCAAAGGCATCGACATATTCTAAGCAAGAAAATATAAGTACTCAAATAACAGATCGCACGGTCTACAGAACAAATCGGATATCATAAAGATAAGTTCAATGTTTAAGGTTTTCCCAAGGACCGAATAAAATAATATTACAAACATTGTTTAAAAACGCTCATTACTGGCAGGAATCATTCGAATGAGCATCTTCTCGGTGAAGTCGTGCAACATATCGCCGACTTAAAGGACAGTACCATGCCTGGTTGATATTATGATGAAGATGGTTAATAATGCTATGAAGCCATGCAGCATCTCGCTCTACTCGCGCGGCTGGAATCATGCGAGCATGCAAGGCCGCTGCGGTCTCACTCGCATTAGCAACAGAGTCAGCCATCCCGACCGCTGGAAGAACTGAGCTCATCCCAGCAGCCGGGCGGTTTGATCGATGCCATCCTTCATCAGTCGTATTAATAGGTCACCGACTTCCGCCGACTTCCCTTGTCAGATGGAGGTATTTGTCCCTATAATATGCGCAGTCATCCTCGAGCTTTTGGATCTCTTTTTTCCCTTTGTCAAGTCGAGCGGTCTAAGCAGCGTCCTGGTCCTGCTTCATCATTTCCTTCTCCCATCTCTCCTTCCTCTCAGCCTCTAGCGCAACCCGCGTGGCGGCTTTTTCATCCCAGGCGACCTTCTCTCTTTCCTCAAGGTCTTTTACCTGTTGCCTAAGAATCTCGAGATTGCCTTAGAGAGAGGATAGTTCTCCCTCCATTCGGATATCTGGGTTCAATGAAGAGCTCGAGATTGATGTAGTTAATGTAGGAAGGCAAGCCTCCAAGTCGCCTGGCTTCATGGCAAGTTTTGAGTCTTCTACATTAAAAAATACACGGTTAGAAAAATCGGGAGCGAATAACTTAATGCAAAAGGGAAAGTGCTGATTGTAGACCGCTCATTCTGAATTCTTCTCGCTTACTAGCAGCAACGGCGGGATTAAAGTTTGGATTGACAGATCGCCTCACTTGCTCAGGATTCGTCCTTCGACGCTGATCTCTCCATGATCTCTCATTCTGCCTCTGCTTAACAACAGATAATTGAGCAGTGGAGGGGAAGAAGCTCAGTGGCGGGTTCAGTGTTAAGTCATTCAGCTTTTTTCAAGACCGCGTTTTGAAAAAATAGACAGGGAGATAACCCATAATTTCTTTTCCTTTTGCAAGAAGATTGAGCGGAGGTGGCGGCTTGTCCAGAAGATCCCTTGTCTTCTACGCCTTCACTTTCATTATCCGCATTCTGACCATCATAGGGTCCTCAAAAGTCGGTGCGCCCTTCTCATTTCTAGTCGCGTTGTCACCCAGGCGATCAACTTCATTCAAATTAGCAGGAGAGTCAAGTAGCTTATCCTGCCTCTTAAGTGTGTCAATATCCTTGACAATCTCTCTCAGGGTCATGCTATTCGCAGAAGTAGATACTTGATCACCTAGCTTGGTGGGAGGTGTTATCAGCCCCTCAAAAACCTCCATCTCATGTGCCTTGTTCTGAAGGCTGCCCGCGCCGGGTTTCCTTGAGGCCGCTCTATTCTTAACCTTCAGGCTCTTGGCCTTTCTCAATATCCATTTCGTCGTCGTTTCAGCCCTCTTCCTCTTTTTGGCCAACTCAGGGTTGGCTTGTTGGGGGCGATTAGGGCTGTCTTCAGCATTCACTACTGGCATAGAGCTTTGCTGTTCGGTCGTCTTAGGAGAGTCAACCGCCTCTCCTCCATCACTAATCTTCAGGTGAAATACCCCGGAAGGAGTGACCTCTACATTAAAATAATTGGCGACAGCAGCTTCCGAGTGAACATTTTCAGAATTCATCTTGTCCAAGAGGGCGGGCGGATCAATCACCTGGTTAAAAGGAGCAGGTGGATCAACTGGGGGAGGGTTGGAACAACCCGCCTCTCCTTTGATTGATAGATTGCCTATTAGCAGGAGGGCCAGGTCAGCCGGCTTCCCCACAGAATCAATCGTGATGGTCAGATCAACCTTTTCAGGTTGATGAGGCCTCTTCTTCTTCTTCTTCGAGCGGTCTCCCCCGCGGTCTTTATCTTTCTTTTGGCAGCCTTCAAACTCAGCCATAAGGTTGACCATCTTAATTGGACTAGTGAGCCGGAAGGTTCTGACCGCAAGAGTTGAGTAATGACCCATGGTGGCGCTGCAATTATACAGAAAAGGAAGCTTCCAGAACATTTTATAGCCTTCGAGGCAAGGTCGGCGCGGTGTCCGGCTAGAACTAATATTTTCGAAATTTCCTCAAGATTTGAAAATATGCGGGGATTATGTTTGCCCAGAAGACTGCCACCCGAATAGTACTTCTCACAGATCGGGCGGTTAGGCATGGCAAGTCGCCTAGTTCCAGAACTAACAAGTCCCTCGAACAAACCTTGTGGTCTGATATAATCCAGGCCGCCTCCAAGGATTGAAGACTGTCAAGGCTCAAGCCCAGAAGGTAAGCCACAGTCTCAAGTAAAAAGGCCGCCCGAGCTGTTTCATCGCCTTAACCGTAGCACGCATCAAGACCGGACAATACAGGTTGGATGTTCAAGCCACCAAGCCGCGCGGCTTGTTTCTTTTTCCCTTCTGTATCCCGTAACCCCCTGCCCGATTCTTCTGTATCCGGGCGGGTGGTTATTTTATCCCTGCCCATTTGGGCAGACCCCCAAGCCTATAAATAGGGGGCAGCGATGTTCCCAAAACACGCACACTCGAATCCGAGAGCTCGCTTGTTAGAGCTGCGGTCTCGAGTTCACTATCTTGCGACATGTCTGACCGGCTGGCTTCTCACTTCCTGGTCCTGTAAACCGCTATAAATCTTTCACTTTAATCAAAGGAAAGCCCGTCACAGGAGTGGAATTTGCTGTAACGGGCGAAGTCTGGCCTCGACCGCTTCCTGCGGTCTAATTTCTACTAATCAAATAGTAACCGGCAGCCCGCAGCCTCTGTATTTCTTCGGAGGTGCATTTTCGGATTCAACAGCAATGAAATTTTAAGTTCTTTTCATTTATGCAAAATCTCTTCCTTCCTTCTTATTTCTCTTTTTCTTTAATTTAATTTAGCAAGTATTTAGTTCATGGTTTTACAAGCTTTGTTATGAAATTATATTTTGCCTTATTATCGTTTCTTCTCTCCTTCGATTTATCCTCGAAAAATGGTGATACCGAGTTCATATGCCCGTTATGAATTTCGATTTTTGTTTTTGTGTTCTAGTTAGCCTAGAGGCTCGTGCGTACGAATCAATCACTCGAAAATAAAATGAGTTGCGCAAAACCCTTGAGAGAAGTTGACGTAAATCTTCTGGATAAGAGTCAAATCCTATAGTGGGATTCATCTCGTTAAAGTGAGTATTATGCTTTTCGATTATAGAACGAGAGTTTGGTCGATCAACCTAATCTCAAGCGGGCGTATTCCTCCAGAGAGGTACGTTCATTAGCTAGGCATCTCCATGGTCAAGGTATATAATAGAATGATAATATTTATCTTTTATTTTCATTTCAAAGCAAGTTTTAATCAAGTGTTTGATTTCTTTATTTATTTTTGTTCTCTTTTATTTAGTTTAAATTATTTCTCTTTTCCGCTCTCTCCGATAGAATAATATCCCGCTTTCTCGAAGTACAAGTATTTGACAGGCCTGTGATTAAATACAACCTTGATATTTTTCTTAAGTATCATATACTATAAACGATAACGTACACTTGCCTTCATCGGATAAAGAATTGGAGAACGTTGACAAGAATTCTCATAATTCAAAATTCCTCCTCACTAATTTTTATATCAAGGTTCCTCCAATATAGTAGGTGGAAACCTTAGACACCCATATTTGCTTTATGCCATTTTGTCCCTTTTTTTACAACAGTCCGAGGTGTGTCCAAAGAAATAGAATTTTTCACACGAAATAAAAGAGGTGGGGACCTTTTTCGGAGTTTTGTGTGGACTCTTGCTGGAAGAAACAATTATTAATTTTTTGTTATCAAAACTAGATTTTCTAGAATTTTCGCTACCGCCGGCGGTAAGGGTTACCGTAGGGTGATAACCTCCAGAAATATAACCAAGTCCTATTTTACCATTTTTTGTTATATTGGTTGGCTAATAGCATGTCGAGAGCTTTAACCAACACTAAACTTTTTAATTGTGGTAGTCAAGACATGGATTTGTGCTTTTAGTGCGATGTTTTCTTTTATAATCAAATCACATCTATGAGAAAGAGAGGTTTTTTATTTTCTTTCTAAGTCCCCATTTTTGTTAGTAAGAGTTTGGATATCGGAGTAGGTCTTAGAAAGAGTTTCTTCAAGTTCTTTAATGCTTACCAAGGAGTGAGTGCCCTTTTGGCAAGATGTCTTCTCTTTCCCTATAACTTTTATTTCATTTGTTAAATTTTTTATTTTCTTTTAATAAATTTTATTTTTTGATTTTAGAATTTAAAGATTCTTTAAATTTTTCTCAAATTATTTGCACAGTTTCATATATTCAGAAAGTAACTCATCATAAGAGGGTGAAAGTACCTCAATGTTGCTTTGGACACTGCTTTCATCGTCGGTGTGAGATTTGTGCTTCCCCATAAGGCACAAATTTTCCTCCTCAATATCGCTTGAAGATATTGCACTTGACTCCTCAAATGACGTATACTTCTTCTTCTTGTCCTTCCCTTTGTGTCGCTTCTCTTTCTCCTTCTTTTGAATTTTTAGACACTCACTTTGAATGTGTTCGGTCTTATGGCAGTTGAAGCACTTGGGTACAGATTGCTCCTCATCATCATTGTGTCTTGCCTTGTTCTTCTTTGACCATGACTCCTTGTTGGACCCTTTGGTGAAGTATTTGTTGAAAGTGTTTCTTCTTTCAGGATTTCGCATGAACATTTTGAAGTTTTTCACCAAGAGGCTCTCTTCAATATCCTCATCTTCGTCATCAGACTCCCTTGTTTTAGTGCCAATGCTCTCCTTTTTTAGCTCTGTGTTTTACTCTCCGTGTTGGATCATGAGTTTCACCTCATGGGTTTTAAGATTCCCAATGAGGCTCTTAATTTGGAGCTGCTTTAGATGATACGACTTTGAGATGGCTGTCACCTTTGGGTTGAATTTTGGAGGGAATGATCTCATATTTTTTCTCATTAAGTCATCGTTAGAGAATGTCTTTCCAAGTACTCTTGATGCATTGATGATCTTGGTGAACCTTGTGTACATGGAATTTACGTATTCATCGACATCCATCCAGAATTTCTCAAACTCAGATTCCAATTGGAAGAGCTTCAAATCATTGACCTGCGAACTACCTTCATGAGTTATTTCTAATAAATTCCATATATCAAAAACATTTTTGCAAGCACAAGTCCGATTAAATTCGGTTCTATCTAAGGCACAAAATAAATCATTCATGGCTTTAGCATTATTCTTACCTTTAGTCTTATCACCATCATCCCATTTATCCTTAAGTTTTTCCATAGTTATTTCTCCAACTACAATTGTAGGAGGAGGGTAACGTTGTTCTACCATAGCCCAGACTTCTATATCTAAAGTCATTAAAAATACCGAATCCTAGTTCTCCAATAATTATAGTTCGATTTGGTAAATAAAGGAGGTCTACCAATCCCCTGCCCCTCATAAAAAACGAGATCACGAAGCGCCATTATTCCCGGTGGTGAAACATTTTTGGAATAACCTAGCTCTAATACCACTTGTTGGATCTACTGTCGCCCTTAGGGGGTGAATAAGGGTTTTAAGAATTTAATTCTAAATAAAAATATTATTGTTAATTAAAGAGGTTTTAGACTATTTTATAGAAAACTTTATTTCAATATTTCAGAAAAGGTTAAATTGAAGATTACTTTTAGAAAACTTTGGAATATAATCTTTCTTCACTACCACCGGCGGTAGGTGCTACTATGTGATGATAGCTCATAGAGATTATATTCCTTGAGTTAAAGAACACTAAAGAACCTTGCAATATATTTTGAGTTAGAATTTTGATAGAAAATATTATTTAAAACATTTAAGAATAAGAAATTTAAATCTAGTTAGTGAATCACAAAGAGCGACATGATTTTATTTCATAAAACTTTGATTACATAAGGTTTGATTTCTATGATGCTAGAAATCGAGGCGACAATGAAAAATCCTTTTTTATTTTCTATACCGGTTTTTCTCCCAAGGACCAGTTGGCTCTAGACTATCTCTACACAGATGAAGGTTTGATTACATAAGGTTTGATCTAAATCCTAGACCTAATTGCTAATACACGCGGCGAATTCCCCCTAATCCACACAAGGACCAAGTCACCGCCACAGGTGAACTTCCTCCTAAGCATCGCATGAACCTAGTCGCCAACACGTGTGAATTCTCCCTAAGCCAGAAACGGACCTAGTCGCCAACATGGGCAAATTTCTCTACGTGTAAACAAAAGGAAATACAAGATGTAAATATGACATCTGAAATTAAAAACTCCCTATAGAGATTTTTGAAGGGGGCGACGAAGGAACATCGGAGATCAACATTGTTGATGCATTTGATCTTCGCGTTGACTAAGCATGATGAATCCTCCTTCAAAATCCTCCTTTTGATCTTACAGTTGTATATGAGAGTGCTCCAATCGCCTGGAATAAAGACCCACTCAAGTGTCTTGAAGAGGTGGAATTAGGGTATCCAGATCACACCCAAGAGAGGAACGAAACTGCCTTTTTATAGAATTGTAGACCTACCACTCAGCGGTATCAATAATGCATGGTGGTAACACTAAACAAAATATTTTGGGTGCCAGAATATTTAATCAAGGAAAGAGATTCTGCACTTTAGGAATCTTTTCATTTTAGGTAATGCTAACACGCTTGGCGTTAGCGATACCGCCCAGTGGTAGATTGCTTCCATATGTCACACAGGTACTGGGCGTGACAGTTTTGTAATGCTCAGAAAAGCAAGCCAAATGGTGCATAGTGGGGGAGGACCACTAGTCGTAGGCGATAGCAGGGGCAATGTTGTAGGGACTCCAACCAAAGACGCGCCTGTAGAGCTCACTGCAAGCATGCTGGATTCTAGAGGGTAAGGCAGTGGTTGCATAAAGATAAAAACATTCTCCTTGACTGCACCCTCAACACACTGCAGGAGTGACCTATCAGCAGGTGGTGAGGGTGTGGTGATTACCCCTCTCAGCTGGAAGTAAGACAACCAGAATTTTGTAAATAAGATGGGCATCATCGACCTTTTCCACATTTAGGGAGGTCTCAACATTATGTCCTCCCAGCGATGGAACGTCGTCGTCTCCCAAAGACAGATACATTCTAAAAGCATGCACAAACTAAAAAAAAGACGAGACAGACTCAGCACGAGCACAAAGAAATAAAATACCCACGGGAGCATACCACATCAACTCGCACTGGGCGATGACCCAGCATGGAATTGGAAGTTGCAGAGGAGGTGGTCCTCTTTATAAGATATTCCTCCCCAAGCACGCTGACCATGCCATGGTCTAGCATTTGAGAGGCACGAGCCTCTGCTCGTTTCCACAACAATGCCCATTTCAATATCTCACGACGAAGAATGTTGTTTAAAGGAGGGCTCCCAAATTGGGATAGGAGGATACTCACCATTGAAGTCTCGGTAGCCAGCTTTCGGTGATCCTTATGAGAAGGCTTTCCTTTCATCTTAATAAGAGTGATTGTCGTCTTTGCAGCCGAAGACATTTTTACTTCCCGACAGTCAAAAGTCAAGAGGGTGAAAATTCTGGGGTTCCACCCCCTATCTATAGGGCAAAGCATCACCCCCTTTCTTAATTGCCCTCTCCGAATAAAGATTAAACATTTTTCTTTCCAAGCTCTAGGCATGCCCACAAAGATTGAGGATTGTGAACAACCCATATTCACCGAGGTGGACTCCGACCCTATGGTTAGCCTCGCTTACCTTTGAATCATGGCCATCAAGCCATAGAATCAGGAACAAGAGGACCAAGCATGGAAGCTAAGGAGCTAATCTAGACTACCAGCGTGCTCACCAGGCCAAAAATCGAGAACTCGCCGTGAGCTGGCGAGAAGCCCACGCTAGAGTTTGCTTCCCCAATAACTCGTCAAAGGCGGCCTCGCCAGAGGCGACCTCGAAAAAAGTCAACATCTCAAAAAGGCAACATCATCAGAAGGCGGTATCAAACAAAACTTGCCATGTATCAAGTACTCATATCTCATGAAGTTTGGTGGCCATTCACAGCCCATATATAAACCTCATCCCCTTGATTGTCTATGAATTGGACCCCATGACACAAGATGAAGGAACATTGTGTAACATCGCTCATACAACTAGACCCCTAAGATGGTTTTGTCATGACAAGGTCATGAAAAAACCCTATGAAGGACAAAAGATCATAAGAGCTTAAGCAATAAGAAGGAAACCACAGTGGTCTGCAAATAGCAATTTCTAGTTATCAAGCCTAGGGTTGGTCTTTAGGGCATCTCCTTGACCCTTTGACCCCACCATGACACCCTTAGCCCATTAAGGTTTCCTTTAGAGCACCAAGGACCCATTGGGGGTCAACCAAAGAGGCCAAGTAGACCAAAGTCCACCCTAACCCTAGATTGGTCAAAGTAGCCTAATTAGGGTCAATTGGCCTCCACAATGCCAAATTTACCATGCCCCTACCCTCATAATCATATTGGGGACCCCATGGACCAGAAAGCCCCATCATGGGGCCACAAATTTGGCCAATTTGACCTAAGTCAACTGTAGCCCTATTTTGGTCAAAGTGATCAATGGAGGGTCAATTGGCCTCCACCATGCCAAATTGACCCTACCTAGACCTCCCTAACCCTCAGGGGAGCCCAATGGGTCACTAGCCACTAATTTGGGGTCAACCTAAATGGTCAAATTGACCAAAGTCAACTTCACCCTAAATTTATGTCAAAATGACCTATTTTGACCTAATCAAGCCCAATCCACTTGGGCTAGACCAAATTGAGGTGGTCCACTAGCTAATCTGGTTGGGAATTACTGAATTGACCAATTAATTTTAGGAAATTCAGCTAGGGGAGAGAAAGCCCCAAATAGAAAGTGAGAGAAAGGGGGGATTTATAGGGAGGAAGAAGAAACCTTCAATCTCCCCCATTAATGGCCCCATTCATCTCCTCTTGGGGAAAGGAGGAATCTCCAGCCCTCTCCTGGCCAAATTGAGGCCCTATTCACCTCCCTCAATCAAAACTGAAACCTCCCCTTAATGGCCACTAATGGCATTTCGGGAAACCTCCACCCTTTGCCTCAATTGCCCTCTTTAACACCCTCAGAGCATGCCAAAGAGGAAAACCCCCCACTCCCCTGAACAATTTGATCCTTCTGAGTGAATAATCGGCAATGCTCCAAGGCGCAATCCCCCTTTCATGGCCAACCCGAGAAACACTAGGGTTAATGCCCAATCAAAGGTTCGGTCCCCTTCTCCTCCTTTAGTGCTAAATCTACATCAATTTGGGGATTGATTTGAGTCAAATTGGGATCAAATAAAGCATCCCAAGGGATTCGGTGTTGAGCTTCCATCCCCTCCCCAAAATCCCCAATCTGGCCACCACCGGCCGATAAAAGACCTACTATCGCCGGCCGCCACCTCGACGGAGGTGGTGGTGGGACTTGCCGGCCGAGGAGAGGCGAGGGTGGCTGGGAATTTAACTCACAAAAGCTCCCAGTATAGGAAGCTGTGATCCATCCATTACTTGGGGATGATGACTGGGAACCGTTGGATCATTGTGATCTGCTATTCACAGACCAAACTACTTAATTATTCCTGATAAATCTTTTATTATTTTATTTAGAATGCATATTTGGTTTTAAAAAATAAAAATACTTAGTTACTGAATTAGGAAAAGTGGTCTACATGATAGTTGTAGGCCATGAAGTCTAGTTTAATCTAAAATTTGTTTCATCAAATTTGGACCAATGGTTTGACCTCAGCACTCAAAATGTTGCATCCTATACATAGGGTTGACTAGGGATTGTCTTGAGTGCCCCCATCAATCCATCCATCCAAATACTTTGAAATTTGAAACATAGGCTACATATGCACACACCCTCCGCAAATCCAAAAATGGGAATTTATGGAGGATAATGTTTTATGGTTTTTATAGAAATTTAATAAATCATGTATGATTTAATTTTAGGGTCTAGAGACCACCAAACCCTTCCAAATTTTGGTGGGTAGTTTTTGGGGTCATTGCATGACACTAGTAAAAATTTCAACCCATTTGGGATTGATTTGGTTGGGTAATTGAATAACCCAAAGTTGGTCAAACTAAGGGAAAATTAGGTCAAGGTGCACTTGATGGGTTGAGTGGTCAAACCTAATCCAAAAGTGATGAAACTTGGGCCACTGATTAATTATCGCACAGAACACCCACCACAAGTGGTTTTGGGTGGTTTGGAGTGGATGTGCCCTAGAACCCTAGTTCAAACCATAAGGTTGTATATTGAACCTATTGAAAGACATAGGGTCTTATGTCATCAGGTTGACTTGAAACTTGGTAGAGTGGTTCATAGGGAGGTATTATGCATTGGATAATTTATCTGGAATTTTTAGGGACATTTATCCCCTCTGAATTCAATAAGAACCAATTAGGGCACTTTCTTATATTAAGAATTTACATAATCATATAACATTGGATGCTTATGAAATTTTGTCAGTAAGTTTATATTATGATATATTTCTCTGATAGTTTTGTTATGAATTTTGGATTGATATATATAGTACTTCATTCATAATCTCGATATTTGACCTACTTGTATGAAAATTAATTATGGATTTAATACCCACTGGAAAATCATGAAACTTGGTCAAAGGACTTTTTAAGGCAAGTATATGATCCGTTAATTTTAATATAATTTTTGGAAGAAATTATACATGATTCTCTTAACAAAGTGCCCTAGGATCTAATTAATCAAATAAACGATTTATATGGTCAAATGACACAGGAAAATTATGAAACTCAATCAGTAAACTTTCCTGATTACACTAGACACCTTGTAGTTTTCCTGTAATTTTTGAGTGTCTATTTTTGGTACTTCCTTTGTTAACCCTTGATTTTGATAAATTAGTCAATATTTTAATTGAAGGTCAAAACCTTTCTGGAAATTTATGAATTTCATATGTGGCTGATATTTGATGATATATAGTTGTACAAATTTTATCAAGGCAATATCCTATCAGAAAACCATACTTGGTGTTCAAATCATAGGTTCCCTGATTTTGAGAAATTATAATAAATACCAAACAAATTAGGAAAATTATGAATTTCTGGTGATAACCTTAAAATGTCATGACACACCCCCAACAATAATCTTGAGTCATTTGGTCTGCGTATAGTGAAAGGACTGAATAAGGTAAATATGTAGGTCTTACATGGGGAGTTATGGAAGTAGGTGCACCAAGGCTGATTGGGTTGAGGAGGGATCACCAAAAGAAAGTAGGAGTAAGATGTCTGGTTGACCAGGAGGAAAGAGTCTGCATTGGATCGACGAAAGATTGACATTCCCTTGGAGTGGAGTAAAACACACATAGTGTTAGTAAGAGTAACATTAATAAGGGTGGTCAGGACATGGGTAGAAATCAATAATAATAAGTGTCTTGGAAAGGGCGGTTTGGGCTATAATCCCATCACACCTCCAAGTACCGTTGTGACCCCTCATAGGGTAGACACAAGGAAGTTTAAGATTAACCCCAAACTGTAGGATTAATTTGTTATGCAAGACTAACTTCATAATACACACACTCACATCCTGTTTCTACGGGTAGTTAGTTGGTTTGATTTTACGAGCAGTAGGCTCGGTGGTTGTAGGTACGGAAGGGTTAGTTCGGCGAGCCAGTGGCTCGGAAGGTCGTGGTGACGTGAGGGTTAGCCCGAAGAGCTTATGCTCGGAGATAGATGGTAATCATAATTTCATGTGCATAAAGGTGGTGGGTATTTAGTATGGACGGTCGTTCGCACTGACATCGATGCTTTGACTCAGTAAGTGTGGTTTGCACTTAGCCAAGAAAGTCTGGTGGGCCAGCCAACAAGAGTACGCAGGCGGTCCATTGTTGTGTTCTTCGCGTTGAGGGGTACGATAGGTCTAGGTAGGTTGTACGGATACAACCTAGAGGTGGGCGAGGCCCAACCCACCGCTTCTGTCTGCCACTACGGGAGTCTCCTAAGAGTTTTGCCAGCTCCAAAAGGTGGGAACTAAAGGTCTGTTCACATAAAGTCGAAGTGTGTGAGTTGTACTTGTATGAACATAGCATTAAATAGCATAACTCTATATGGCATGGCATAAGCAATGCATTTCAACCCCTACCCTTATCGTATAAATCAATATGAGACTTTTATACGATAGGCCCTACTAAATGACCCCTTGGTCTATAGATTTGTATGGGCATTCCTATAAATCAGTGGTTACTTTTTAATTGTCTACTTGTCTTTACTTACTGTTTTTATATGCTCCTTACCATGCTTTACTTACTGCTCTATATATACACATGTGTAGTAATAGATACTCTTGTAGATAAGACATGTTATCTGCCTTGTTTTATACCCCTTGCTGTCCTCTGCTTCATTCCTCTCGCACGGTGCCTAGGAATCACCGGGGGAGAGGTGGAGGATTGGCTTAGTCTTTTGACTAACGGTCGGTGGACCATATTATTTTAGGGTACTGAGGAGATGCAGCACCGCCAGCGGACGGTGTAGATGGAGATGGGCCAGTCTAGCATAGGAGCACCAGCCTCATGATTAGTGAGTGGTTACTAGTAGATATGCTTCTGTAAGAGGCCTTCTAGTGAGGACATGATGTACTGGGCATGAGCCCTTCTTATTATTACTATGTTATGTTAGTTATTATCTCGTGGACTATTATTTGTGATCTATATATAGTATGTGATATGGACTTGAGCTTTTATATGTTCACATAAACTTTTCTTCTTCTGTGATCGATATGGCCAGCAGGATTGGCGTTTTGTAGTGATGACCTTCCCGGGTGTTGGTGTCACCACAAGGCGGCAGTTCTGGGCATAAGATCCAGTTTTGTAGTAAAAAAAGAAAAATGGGGTATTACAAACTGGTATCAAAGCAAACCTCAATCCGAAGAAAAGAAGTCCACAAATCCTAGGCCACCCCGCACGAGCTTAGTTTGAGGATAAACTAACAGCGGAAGTAATGGTGTGCCCATAGGGGTAATCACTTGAAATGTCCACTTTTAACTGAATGTTTTTAGACAAATTCCCTTACGAGTGTCAATTTTCTTTTTTAGCCCGCGACGAACCCCACACCACAACATGGAGTGCCTCCGATTCCAAACCTCGCCCTACCACCACCGTCTCTTACTCAGTTCCAGCAGACGAAGATGGGACAGACGCTGACTGCCATACTAGACGCATTCAGGGCACAACAGGCTCTGGCTCCTCAGCCAAATCTCGGGTCCAACTGGCTAAGCTTCTTCCGTGGGCTTTCTCCCCCATCCTACCTTGGGACAGAGTAAGCGGTTCAGACTGAGGAGTGGGTGGATATCATGTACGAGATGCTGGTAAGGATTCAGTGCCCGGCAGAGATGGAAGTACCATTAGTGGTCTCAAGTTTGGAGTCCCATGCGAAGAGATGTAGGAAGTCGCTGCTGGACACCACTTATGCTAGATTAGAGGCTGCAGACATCTCTTGGGATGATTTCTGGAGCAGTTTGTGCCGCAGTCAATGAGAGATGAGTTTGAGGACAGATTTCTGCAGTTGAGGCAGGGGAGCAGGAAAGTTCTAGAGTATCACCGGGAGTTTTCCCACCTGCCCCAGTTTGCCAACTCTAATCAGTTGGATGAAGCTGGTTATGTGAAGAGGTTCTACAAGGGCCTCCGTGATGAGCTGAGGCAGGCCCTCCTCATTGTTTCGGATGGTAGTTTGGCAAGGATCTTGGAGATGGCCAAGAAGATGGAGGCAGACCAACATACTGTTCGTGGAATGAAGAGACCGACAGAGGACCAGGGTCGGGGTGGCAGGGGAGATCAGCAAAGGGGAACGTAGGGGAGACCCTTCCAGGAGGATCGGCAGGAGCAGAGGGAGCCAGTAGTGTTGGCTCCTCAGCCTCTATAGATATGGGAGGTGTCGAAGCTAGGAGATGGGCCACATCCACCACCAGTGTGCTACCTGTGCCACCAGACGGGCCATATTAATAGGAACTTCACTCATAGGAATGGACCACAAGCACTATAGGATACCCAACCGGCCCAACATTTCAGGGGCTGAGGATGTGGACGAGGTCGTGGATTCCAGGGTCGTGATCATAGGCAGGACAGGGACCAGATGTACGCCTTGGACCTAGCTCAGCCCCGAAACCCGGCAAGGGTCATCACAGGTACATTAATGTTTTTTTATAGTTACTAGTACCTTGCAAACCTTAGCTTTACCTTAGAATTGAACCACACAAAAAAAAATCACCCAGGTATAGTACTCGTATGCGGCAAGCCCGCATATACCTTATTTAATATGGGTGTTTCGCACTCGTTTGTCTCAAAAGAATTTGTGGATGATCTGGATCAAATTCAGCACTTTACAGGCATCCACAGGAAGGTGCAACTCACAGACGGATCTGAGTTAGTAAGAAGTGTCAAGTGCAATATGAACATGGAGATTGGAGGAAAATTGTTCGTAGCGCCGACGACGCTCTTGAAGATGAAAGACTTCGACCTAATCTTGGGCATGAATTAGCTGCACGAGAATAATGCAAGGATTGACTGTCCGACAAGGAGGATTGTTCTAAGGCATGAAGACTCAGAAGTAGTAGTCGGAGGTATTAGACCCACCTCTCGTCTTTTATTATTGGCTATTCAGGCCGCCAAGGCCAACCTATAGGGAGTCGAAGTGCATCAGGTGCTATTCGAGATAACCGTGGTCAAGGATTCTATGTCAAGCATTTTGGTCATGCGGGATTTTACTGATGTATTCCCGGAGAAGTTATCAGGGCTGCCACCGCACTGCGAGAAGGATTTTCAAATCTAGTTGGTGTCGGGGGCTAAGCCGGTATCTAGAGATCCTTATCGGATGGCCCCGAAGGAGTTAGTGGAGTTTCGGAGCCAGTTACAGGAGCTGGTGGATACTGGATTCGTTAGGCCGAGTTCCTCACCATGGGGAGCTCCAGTGCTTTTTATGAAGAAGAAGGATGGGACGGTCAGACTGTGCATCGTTTATAGAGCACTAAACAGACTGACGGTCCGGAATATGTATCCTCTACCTAGGATCGATGAGCTGTTTGACCAGCTAGAGGGAGCCCACTGGTTCTCGAAGTTGTATTTGAGGTTGGGATATTATTAGTTGCAGATACAGGAGGAGGACATCCCTAAGACGGCTTTCAGAAGCCTATACGGACTATATGAGTTCACTGTGATGCCCTTCGGGCTCACGAATGCACCGTCAGCATTTATAAGGTTGATAAACTGGGTGTTCCAGCCATATCTCAACATCTTTGTCATTGTGTTCATCGACGACATTCTCATCTACTCGAGAATGGAAGAGGAGCATGCACGACATCTAGCACTGACGTTGGAGAAACTCAGAGAGCACAGCCTCTACATGAAGTTCATCAAGTGTCAGTTTTGGCTGAAGGAGGTGGCCTTCCTAAGTCACTATATCAGTGGAGCTGGACTAGTAGTGGATCCAGCGAAGATCCAAGAAGTACGGGATTGTCCACTTCTGAAGACGGCCACCAACCTACGGAGTTTTTTTAGGTTTACTGGTTATTATTGGAAGTTCGTACAAGGATTTTCTTAGATAGCCCTCCCACTCACGTCCTTTACAAAAAAGAATACCACTTTCGTTTGGACACCGCATTGCGAAGTGGCCTTCCAGGAGCTGAAGGTTCGGCTTATGTCGGCTCCCATCCTTGCCCTTCGATCGGGGAAGGAAGGATTCCAGGTGTATACTGATTCGTCTCATCAGGGGATTGGCGCCATTTTTATGTAGAACAAGCATGTGATATCGTACGCCTCCCATCAGTTGAAGAATCATGAGCGGAACTACCTGGTGCACGATTTGGAGATGGGAGCGGTTATATTCGCTCTAAAGATCTTGCGGCACTACCTCTACGGTGTCCACTGCGATATATTCTGAGATCACAAAAACCTGAAGTATGTGGATACACAGAAGGAGTTGAACATCCGACAGAGACGATGGGTGGAGTTCTTATCGGACTACTAGTATACGATGCACTACCACTCAGGGAAGGTGAATGTGGTGGCGAACGCGCTGAGCGGAGAGCCACCACATTAGGAGCAAAGCCCCAGCTGATGGATTTAAAGCTGGTGAGTATGCTAGAGGACATGCATATCACCTTGGTATCCTCGAATGAACCTGAGCTCTATGAGGAGTACTTGGCAGCGTTGAGTACCCCGGATGACATTCGAGATCACATCTGAGTTGGACAGAGGTAGGATTCCAAGTTGGAGCTTATTTTCAGGGCCTTGGAGGCAGGCACGGCTGGAGACTACTCATTGAAGGACGGGCTGCTGTGTTTCAGAGGCCGAGTTTATATACCAGCAAGTGGCAGGATTCGGGATGACATCATGACGGAGGCTCATTACAGTAAGTATTCAGTGCACCCGGGTATTACCAAGAAGACGACGGACTTGAAAAGGACCATGTACTGGCCAGGCATGAAGAGGGACATCACTTACTTCGTGACCCACTGCGAGTCTTGCTAGTTCGTGAAGGCAGAATGCAAGAGCCCGGACGTATTGTTGAATCCACTCCGGTGCCGGAGTGGAAGTTCGACGACTTCGCGATGGACTTTATACATGGACTTCCCCGATCATATGTGGGAATGATTCGATATGTGTGATCATCGACAGATTGACAAAGGTGGCCAGATTTATTCCATTTGGGAAGGACGCACCGGTCGGTGATTTGGTACGGAGGTTTTTGGTGCAGTTTGTCCGATATCATGGCGTTCCTAAGACGATCGTGTCATATCGGGATGGATGGTTTATGTCTAGAGAGTGGAGATCGGTCCAGGCTTATTTGGGTACGTGGTTGACATTCAGTACAACATTCCTCCCGCAGATGGGCGGGTAGACGGAGCGTACCAATCGGACATTGGAGGATCTTCTACGCCTATGCATTCTGGACTGCGGGGAGCCATGGGAGAGACTGTTGTCGTTATTAGAGTTTTCCTATAACAACAGTCACCAGGCCAGCATATGCATGGCCCCCTACGAGGCACTATACGGACGGAGATGCATGACTCCACTATCTTGGATCCAGGATGAGAATCCAAAGGTATTGGGCCCAAAGTTTGTGGAGGACACAGAGGCTCAGGTGCAGCTGATTCGAGATGGGATATTGGAGGCCTAGAGTAGGTAGGACAAGTATTATGATGCGCGGCATCATATAGTAGAGTTCCAGGTAGGAGATCGGGTATTCTTGAAGATGCATCCGATGCATGGGGTCTCGCGGGTACGCATGCGGGAGAAGCTCAGTCCTAGGTATATGGGGCCTTACAAAATCCTGGAGCGGATTGGCCCCTTGGCTTACATGTTGGAGCTACCCCCAGAGTTAGCCAGATTGCATAACATATTCCACGTCTCCTCACTTAAGAAGGCTCTACTACTGCCAGAGCTGCAGATTGATACCATGGAGGGGCCAGTAGCTACCGATCGATCGATTCACCTGGAGCTCTTCTGGATAGACGACTCGGAGATGCGAGTCTTACGATGCTAGAAGGTCTCGCTGGTCAAAGTCCTATAGAGAAATCATGGATAGGAGGACCCCCCCCCCCCTGGGAGCCACTGGACTTGATGCAGCAAAAGTACCCAGAGCTCTTTACATCAGGTATAATTTACTTCTTATGGGATGTCACATTCAATCACTTGCGGTAGAAACCCCGCATACATAACCTGAATTTCGGGGATGAAATTTTTATTTTTATGTGTTGGGATTTGTAACATCCATCAAACAACTAGACCCCTAAGATGGTTTTGTCATGACAAGGTCATGACAAAACCCTAAGAAGCACAAAAGATCATAAGAGCTTTGGCAAGAAGAAGGAAACCACAGTGGTCTGCAAATAGCAATTTCCAGTTATCAAGCCTAGGGTTGGACTTTAGGGCCTCACCTTGACCCTTTGACCCCACCATGACATCCCTAGCCCATTAAGGGGTCCCTTAGAGCACCAAGGACCCATTGGGGGTCAACCAAAGAGGCCAAGTTATCCAAAGTCCACCCTAACCCTAGATTAGTCAAAGTGGTGTAATTAGGGTCAATTGGCCTCCACCATGCCAAATTGACCATGCCCCTACCCTCATAATGATATTGGGGACCCAATGGACCAAAAATCCCCATCATGGGGCCACAAATTTGGCCAATTTGACCTAATTCAACTTTAGCCCTATTTTGGTCAAAGTGATATGTGGAGGGTCAATTGGCCTCCACCTTGCCAATTTGACTCTACCTAGACCTCCTGATAACTCTATTTTTATCTTAATTTTTAGTTACTTTTTAATTTAATGATCAATCGATATTTGTCTTAATTATTAAAATATTCTCCTTAATTTATTTATTTTTCCTTTTCAGGGAAATCTGGGCTGCTGATAATATTTTTGGGCTCACAGTATTAATCAGGATAAAAAATGTGCCTGTTTTGTGAAATTGTCAATTACACGCCCCCTAGTCATGGGCGTGTCATATGCCACGGGTCGTGACTGATGAAAGTGCCAGAAACCAAGTTCACGTCAGATTAATATTACAAGCCCCCTATTCACGGGCGTGAACATGGGGCGTGACCTATGACACAGGCCGTGATTCTCATACCGTGCTGGGAACTTTTCCATGAATGATTATTATTACACGCCCCGCAGTCACGGTCGTGACCAAGGGGCGTGATCTCTTCTAAATCGCCGAATTAACTCCAGCTCAAGCCGTTTCCCTCCGTTTGTAGATCAAGCCATGACACGCCTAGGTCGCGGGCGTGACCTAGGGGCGTGACCAACAGATTTATGAAGTTTGGCGGTTCTTCTCCCGAATGTCCCCGGGTATTCAAGCCACAGTTTCCGCACATTACACGCCCTAGGTCACGGGCGTGACCTAGGGGTGTGTCTCCCCAGCATTTTCAACTATAAATTGTTGTCATGGCCAGATGCCAGGGGAGAGGATTTTTGGAGTCATATTTCTATAATTCTGCACTATTTTATTGTAATTTCTAGTTGTTGCTTTTGAATTTTGCTTCAAGTTTAATTCTCGTTCAAGTATTTTCAATTCAAGTACGTTTCTTTTACCAATCATGTCTCTCTCATTTGCCATATGTATTTTCCTCATCATGATGAGTAGCAAAATTCTAATTAGCACTTGATCATGATTAACTTTGAAAAAAAAACTTTGCTTTGTTCTTATAAAAATTAGCAAGCTCTCTATATTATTTCGCTTTGATTTATCTTTGATTATAATTGCTTCGAATTCATATGTCGCGGATATGTTTCTCGATCTAAGATTCGTATGCTAGTGATTGAGAGATCTATGCGAACGAGGAGATCACTCAAAGATAAAAAGAATATCATGCACTCCTCGAGAGAGGGTGATATAATTCTTCCGGCCTGTAATCAAATCCAGTGGAGGGGTTCACCGCCTAAAGCAAGCTTAGGGGTTTCGAATGGCCGAGGGGTCTTAATCAATCAACCTAAGGTTAGTTGATAGTTCTCTCGAGAGAGGTTCTATCGTACTTTGGGAACCTCCACGGTCGAAGTAAATAATTTAGAAGTGTACAACCCTCATTCTCCGAGGGTGGGCCCATCTAAAGGCCATGTAGGCGGAGGTCAAGGTCAAAAGGTCAAGGCAGAGGTCAACAATCCAGAAGACGAAGGAAGATCAAGAGTTTTGGTTGTGCGAAAAGGTACTTACTCGCATAGGACGAGGAGGAAAGCCATGCCCGACATTCACCACCCGGTCAGGCGAGGAAGTCGTGAGCTCGGACCTACTCGCCTATAGGCGACTTAGCCAACCAACTCGCCAGCTAGATCTGAGGTCCTTACCTACTCGTCAACCAATTGCCTTGTCTAAAAAACAAACTCTAGGGGGTCAGGGATAGCCATCTGCTCCCCCCCTTTAGGTTTTGTCTATAAATAGACCCCCAGGGGTACCAGGAATGGCACTTGTCAAAATCAGAGCTGCACCCCCCCCCCCCCCCCCACCCACCCACTTTTTGACAATCAAGAGTCTTCCCTAACAAGTGCCTACCTAGTACCGAGCTCGGCCATTCGTGATTTTGGAGGAGAAGACTCTTTAGAGCTTCTGGGTACGTGGTGGGACCTCCCTGCAGCAGCACCTGGGGTTGTGTCCTTTATCTCTCTGTTTCATCTCTAGTGGCTAACCAAAACCTTCTCGCTGAACCACTGGGCAAGTAGCCTCAGGCCGCATTGATTCAAATTTTGGGGCCAGGAGTTTCCAGGCGTCAACAAGAAGATTGCAGTTTAATCTTGTAAGAAGTTTATTTTAGTCCAAAGGGATTCTAGATCAAGTGCTAATTCTCTAATCATCAATTTTCTCTTTAGCCCAAGTTGTCTATTTACTTCACTTTTCAAACCAAAAAAATTATGTTAGATAAAATAACAGCTCTACTTTGTGAGTACAAGTACTCGACAACCCCGAGTCTAATACGACACTTGATCATATACTTTAAAATGATTGGTATACTTGCCTTATCGGTTTATTGTTGGAATTGCACTTCAACAAAACAACAAAGAAATTATCCATCAAGTTTTTGGCGCCGTTGCCGGGGAGTATCTTTATGTCGATATTTTGAAAGCAAAATTCTGTTTATTTTATCATTTTTATTTTTATTGCATAAAATTTTACTTTAAAATTTTATAATTAAACTTTCTTGCGAAAGGGCCATGTTGGGTTCTTATCCCACAAGACCGCCTAGTACCATGTGAACCCGTCATTGGGTAGTCCTTGGGAAATCAGGGAAATTTTATTTTATAAAATTTTAATTATAAAATTTTTATGCTTTTGCTCTTTCTTTTTTGTGTATGGCCAGAAGGAATCCGTCAGATCTTCTTGAATTTGTTCCGAAAATCGAGCAAACCATTCGGCGACGCTTAAGATTCCAAAGGCCAAATTCTCAAGATCCGATTGAGGAATCCGTAGGCGACACTTCTTTTCTGAATACCTTTTCTTCTTTTTCTTCTCCCTCCTCTTCTACTTCTTCTAATATGGGTGATCCAAATCAGGATGCGGTTGTAGAACGAACTATGTCCTATTATGCCGACCTAACCTGGACGATGCCCCTTCTAGTATTGTTCGACCTGCTATAACGAACAATAATTTTGAATTGAAGTCGAGCATCATTCAAATTGTACAACCATATGTACAATTTGATGGGCTTCAAGATGAGGATCCCAACGCATTTTCTAGAAATATGCGATACTTTCAAAATTAATGGGGTATCCGATGACGCAATAAGGCTTCGACTTTTTCCATTCACCTTGCGCAATAAGGCTATGCAGTGGCTCAATTCTCTTCCAAGAGGATCTATCACCACATGGGCTCAAATGATGGAACAATTTCTTACGAAATATTTTCCGCCCGCTAAATCGGCCCAATTGCATAAGGATATCATTTCTTTCTCCCAAGTTGAATCGGAAACGCTTTATGATACTTGGGAGCATTTTAGGGAATATTTGTGTTGATGCCCCCATCATGCAATCCCTGATTGGTTGCAAATTCAGACATTCTATAATGGCCTAAATCCCCAAACGCGTCAAATGATTGACGCCGCTGCCGGTGGTACCTTGAATAACAAAACACCGGCAGGAATGCAAAAGCTTTTTGAGGGTATGGACATGAATACATATCAATGGAGTACACCTCGGTCGCGCCCAAATAAACTGGTCGGGATATATGAAGTTGATACGATTTCAAATTTATCCATCCAGGTTGAGCTTTTAAATAGAAAAATAGAAGAGATGACTGCTTCCTCTTTTACACCTACCTGGGGATCCCCCTCCACCATTGCCGAACATGTGGATTACATGGGTAATCCGAATCGGCCAACCTTTAATTTGGGAAACACTCATTATGGTAACACATATCACCCGGGTTTTAGGAACCACCCAAATTTCTCTTGGAGTAATCCAGGGAATGCGGAACAACCACCTAACACAATTCCACCTGGCTTTCCTCCACCACTAGCTCCAAAAGCTCCCTCTATTAAGGAAGTGTTCACCCAATATGCAGCATGTAACGACGCAAATATCCATAATCTTGCCGGATCTGTTCGCAATTTGGAGAATCAAATTGGGCAAATTGCAAAGATGCTCTCCGATCGACAACATGGAGCACTACCGGGCAATATGGAGGCCAACCCAAAGGAGCAAGCAAAGGGAATCACGTTACAGAACGGGAAGGAGGTAACTACCCCTTCAAAATTGGTTGAACCGGAGGTAACAATTTCTCCATCTTCAACTCCTCCTCAAGTTCTAACGCCAAATAAAATTAAGGAATTTCAACCAGCACTTCCCTATCCATCTAAATTAAAGAAAGATCGAATGGATGGGCATTATGGAAAATTCTTAGACATGCTTAAACAGATTCATATTAATCTACCATTTTGCGAAGCCATCGCACAAATGCCAAAGTATGCTAAATTCCTCAAGGATCTTTTATCTAATAAAAAGAAACTTGAGGATATTTCTACCGTTCAATTGAATGCGGAGTGCTCGACAGTTTTACTTAATAAATTGCCTAAGAAATTAACAGATCCGGGTAGTTTCTCAATTCCATGTTTATCTGGCGATTTCTTAGTAAAACATGCGTTGGCCAATCTAGGCGTCTCTATAAATTTGATGCCTTATTTTCTTTTCCAAAAATTGGGTTTAGGAGAGCCTAATCCTACGAGAATGAGCATCCAATTGGCGGGTCGATCCATAAAATACCTAATGGGTACTATCGAGGATGTGCTTGTCAAGGTTTTTATAAATTTATCTTCCCAGTAGATTTTTTTATCCTCGACATAGAAGAGGACACCGAGGTACCCCTCATTCTCGATCACCCTTTCCTTGCCACCTCGCGTGCCATAATTGATGTTAGTAACGGTAAACTTCTCCTTATAGTCGGAGATGAAGAAGTTACCTTTACTATCAATTCTTCTATGAGGAATACACTCTCAAATGACGACTCTTGTTTTTTCTTGGAGGCTTCACCTAATGAGGACTCCATTTTATTTTCTGAACACATTTCGCCGTCATCTTTTTATGATGAAGAATTTGAATCTCTCGATCTTATTTCTCATGATTTTGATGACAACATGATCACTCACGCACCTATTTTTGAAATTTTAGAATTAGGTAGTGATCGATTAAAAACTTCTTATGTAATGCGTCGGCTACATTCCAAAGATGTAAGCTAGCAATTTTTGACGAACTGGTGGAGGATATTATGGAGGTTTTTATGGATTATTTCTCCATTTTCAGAGATTCATTTGATTTATGTTTGACTAACCTTTCCCGCATTCTCCAAAGATGTAAGGACACAAACTTAGTGTTAAATTGGGAGAAGTGCCATTTTATGGTACGGGAAGCTTTGGTTTTAGGCCATACAATATCTAGTAATGGTATAGAGGTGGATAAAGCAAAAATTGAAACAATAGAAAAATTACCTCCCCCTTCAAATTTTATGGCCGTCCGTAGTTTTCTTGGGCATGCCGGTTTCTATCGCCGGTTTATAAATGATTTTTCTAAAATAACCAAGCCCTCACTCAAAATGGATTCTTGGGTTTTCCCTCTCTGATGTCTTTGGCTTTGATATGAGGGCATGATTCCGCAACAAACATAACGGTATAGGGGGCCACTATTTCAGTGGTAATCTGTGAGCAGCCACTTTTTGCATTTATTGTCAAAGGTTCGGTCTTTCTCCTCTGAGAGAAGCCACTTTGTGCATAGTGCCAAAGGTTAGGTCTGTTTCCAATCTTCCCCCGCCCATACCCCCAATGATTGGGGACTATATGGGTTCTGTTGTTGTTGTTGTTGTTGTTGTAACCAAGCCCTCACTCACTTATTAGAAAAAAGATGCGTCATTTATTTTTGATGAAAATAGTTTGCATTCTTTTTCTAATATTAAAGAAAAATTAATAAACGCACCAATTATGATAGCTCCCAATTGGGATCTTCCTTTTGAGATCATGTGCGACACTAGTAGTTTTGTCGTTGGTGCAGTCTTGGGACAACACATAAATAAAAAATTTCATCCTATATATTATCCGAGAAAGACACTTACCGATGCACAAGAAAATTACACAACCACCGAGAAAGTGCTCTTAGCCATGATTTTTCCTTTTGATAAATTTTGTTCCTACCTTACTTTATCTAAAGTAATTGATTTTACTGATCACTCGGCTTTACGTTATTTGCTAACAAAAACTGATGCCAAGACAAGGTTGATTAGGTGGATCTTACTCCTACAAGAATTTGATTTGGAGATCTGGGACAAAAGGGGAGCGGAAAATTTGGCTGCGGATCATCTTTCTCGGTTGGAGAATACCAATTCGGAGGAGCTCATAAAGGAGGAAATTAATGATACTTTTCCCTAGGAACGCCTCCTCATTATTCATAAGGTAACAGATCTCCCCACCCCTTGGCTCGCCGATTTTGCAAATTACCTTGTTGCGAGATTTCTCCCAAAAATATTTTTCTTATCAAGAAAAGAAGAAATTCTTTTCTGATTTGAAAAATTATTTTTGGGAGGATCCGTTCCTTTTTCGAGTTTGTGCGGACCAAGTGGTGCAGAGGTGTGTATCTCATGAGGAGGGCGCTAGAATTCTAAAGCATTGCCATGAGGGACCCGCCGGTGGACATTATAAAGCAAATCAGACGGCGCGGAAGGTACTTGAAGCAGGCTTCTATTGGCCAAGCATCTTCAAAGACGCTCACACACATGTAAGTCTTTGTGAACAATGCCAAAGCTCAGGTAATATATCTCGCCTTGATGAAATGCCTTTAAAATCTTTTTTAGAAATTGAGGTTTTTGATTTTTGGGGGATCGATTTTGTCAGCCCGCTACCAATTTCTTTTGGAAATCAATATATCTTGGTAGCGGTCGATTACGTATCAAGGTGGGTAGAGGCATAAGCCCTTCCCACTAATGATGCCCGAGTCGTGACCAAATTTCTCAAAAAACTCTTTTCACGATTTAAAGCACCGCGGTCGATAATTAGCGATAGGGGAACTCATTTTTATAACGCCCAATTCACTAATGTTTTATCTAAATATGGCGTTACACATAGGATGACCACCCCCTATCACCCTCAAACAAGTGGTCAAGTATAAGTGGTTAACCGTGAATTAAAACTAAGTTTATAAAAAATGGTTTCCACCAATAAGAAGGATTGGTCGCTTAAACTCGATGATGTTTTATAGGCCTATCGGACCACATACAAGACTGCCATCAGTTGTACGCCGTATCGATTGGTCTATTGGAAAGCATGTCATTTACTGGTCTCGTTGGTCCGGCCCCTTTATCGTCAAAGAGTTTTGGCTCTACGGGACCGTTTCAATAATTCATCCCGAAAAAGGTGAATTTCAAGTCAATGGGCACCGGTTGAAATTATTTTTTCCCGGCGATAATCTTCATGAGCACCGGGAGGAGATTCTCCTTCCAAACACCTAAACCGGCGTGCCACCATGGTCGAGCTCAACGACCGTAACCAAAGCGCTCTTGGGAGGCAACCCATGTTTTTATTTTTTTCTTTCGTTTAAAAAATTTTCTAAAGTTCTTTTATTTAAGTATTTTTATTTTTGTTTTTTGTAAAAAAAACATATAAAAAAGAAAAAAAATATGATATTATTTTTATTATTCTATTTTGAAGTTTTTGCAGGTTTGGTGGAGATTTGCGAGATAACGGTCGCTCGCACATACGCTTGAAACTCCGCTCTCCAAGTCGGTATTTTAGTATTATTATTTTTCTTTTTATTTTACCGTCTTGTTCTTGTCTCCAATTTTTGTTTCTTTTAAAAAAACAACTTATAAAACAACAAAATAAAAAAAATATAACTCAGGAAAAAAACATTTGCACGCTCCAAGTGCACGGGCATGACTTGCGGGTCACGGGCGTGCCTAACTGGCGTGAACTGTCTGGAGTCGGTTTCGGTGGAGTCGGTTTCGGCTGATGGGCCCTTTTGTGAATGAGGCGGGTCCGTCTCCCGCCTTTGTCACGGGCATAACAATTCCCCTGTCACGGGCGTGACCGTGACGGACCTCCGTCTCGGTTCGACTGCACTTTTTCTGAGTCACACCTGTGACCTGTTGTTACACGCCAAAAAACACGGACGTGACTTATTGGCGGGTCCTATCCCGCAAGAAAAGACGACCTCGGATTCCTTCCAGTTAAACGCCCTAGAGTCACGGGCGTGACTCTAGGGCGTCTCCCTTTTTTTATTATCCCGCCAGTCCCCCTTCACGAGAGCGCACTTTTTTCTTTTATTATTACACGTCCTCAAGTCACGGGCGTGACAAGGAGGCGTGACTCCTGTTTTTTCCTATTTAAAGGTTTCTTCTTCTCTTTTCTTCCACACCTCCCCTTCTTTCTCTTCTCTATTTTCTTCTCCCCCTTGAGCCAATTTTCTCATAATGCCTCGCCATCACTCTCGTTCCACCGCTTCCTCATCAGAGCACCCCGCGGATCCTTCCGCAATGGAGGCTATGCTTTTTTTTGATAACCCCACCCAACAAGAACGAAGCACCCGTTTGGGCGCCAAACCCTTTAGCGTCTTCTGTATTTTGGAGTGGGGCATCCTTGCAGCCTTCGGCGCTGCGGATTTGGTGACAAACTTTCTATCCATCCACTGATGGACTGCCCTTTTCTCCATCTCTAAGGCTGCTTTCTTCGAACTCACTATTGAGTTCTTAGCCTCTTTTGAGTTCCAGTTGGTTGGGAATGATGATGTCATCGCCTTTTGATTTGGCATGCTTTGCATCAACTTTCAATCTGTCAACTCAATATTCTTATGGGTTTTTACGACGAGGCATTTTTGCTTTCTCCCGCCTACGCCGATCTTTGTGCTGAATTCCCCGCCGACTTCAATCTTCTCCAATTTTGGTTGGATATCAGCGATGATATGTCCCCTTACACTCCCAAACGATCCAAAGGTAGCCACATCAGCTCTCCCGCCTTTCGTATTCTCCACAACCTCCTTACCTTCACTCTCACCGGCCGCGATGACAGCCATGGTGTGGTTACCAAGCGAGATTTACTATGTCTATATAGTATGTACCATCGGGTACCACTTAACTTCTACCAGTTGCTCGCTATCTTCTTTCGACATCAGGCCAAAAATGCGAGGTTGGGAGCTGTCGACAGTGGGCACTTCATCACCTATCTCGCCAAGCATTTAGGGGTTTGGGATTCTCTTCCGCGGATGCGCTCCGTTCAGATGGAAATTACTATCCAGTTTCTGAATCTCCAAGCCCTAGGCTTAGCGCGACGACGCGATGGTGAGTTCGAGGCTGTGCCACCGATGGTTAGTGGTGGAGATTTTGATCTCGATACTGATCTACATGGTGCTTCTTCTTCTCCACCACCACCGCCGCCGCAATCTTCCCCGACGTCTAATCCTTCGACTTATTGGGATCGTCATTTTGGGCCTCTCCGTACTCAGCTAGAGCAGATGGGCGCTCGTTTTGATGCTCGGTTTGCACATTTTGATAGTCAATTTACCGCACTTGAGCAGCGTCAGGATTCTTCGATGGCTCGCATTTTGAGGGAGTTTGGGGTTTTGCGGACTCACTGTCCCCCAAGCAGGGATGGTAGTGATGAGTATTAGGCCTCTTTTTTTCTCTTTTGTATCTGTATCTGTCTTTATATTTTTCCTTCTTTCATGTGTATTTATTTTTATTGGTTTCATGTCTCTTTAGCTTTTTATAAAAAATATAAAAATTGTGTGTTTGCTTCATTAGGACTACTTGGTGCGGATTTGGCCTCCACTCAGGGATGTTTCATCTCTCTTTACTTATTTTCCTAGATTTACAACATTGGGGACACTGTTTTCTTTTAAGTATGGGGGGGAGGTATTTCACACCAAGTTTACTGTTGAGCAATACCCAAAAAAATTTGTTTTAAAGAAAATATCATAGAAAAAATATTAATAGTTTTTCTTTTACTTTGGGAATCAATATCTCTTTATTTACTCATATGCAAAATCCTAGTAGATTCGCTTTTGCATAGTGTTGTAGGGAATTTTTATACTTCATTCGATTTTGAATTTTGGAGTAAAATTGTGGACTCATGTAGTGTTCCTAGTTAAGCGCACGCGTTTGTAGGATTTCATGTCGAATTAACTATTCAGCATACAATTAGATTTATGTTTTTCTAACTGCGTGAAAATAATTTTTGTTTTACTTTTACCTTGAATCCGGTAGAATCCAAAAATAATTTAAGTGAGTATGTAGAAGCTTACTAGATAATTATTACGCAATTTGAACGGAAGGGTATTCTTTCTCGATGTCTAGAACTTGCCCTCTAGCGACTCTCAAAACATTTGCATAAGTTAAATTCATTAGTATGAATATGATATAGGCATTTCATTAGCCCGTTTGAGCTTTTGCACCCGCACCTAACATTTTATCTTTGTTAAGCCACTTTGAGCCTTTTACATTACTTTTTGTTTCAGCTCCAACAAGCTCGTCACCAAGTCCCAAAAAGAAACCTAATCACACACCTAAATCTGTGCTCGAAAGTAGTTATTTGAAAAGATTTTGTGAGTGTTTGTTGTCTTTTATTATTTTGGTGAACTTTCTCTTGTCTTTTATGAAAAAAATGATGATAAAAACGAAAATAATCAAATTAAAATGAAAAAAAATGGAAAAGAAAAAAAATGGAAAAGAAAATAAATGAAAAAAAAAGAGATTAGGAATTGGCTATGCTCTTACAATGCCATGACTTCTTAGATTCTTTTGTGCGAGCTTACTTTTGGTTTGGGTGTGACTAGACGTCATGTTTATCTTTGTTTTTCCTCACCAAATAAAACCTAAGGCCACATTTTAACCTAATTAAGTCATATTGATTCATACTTATGAGTTAAACTAGTGCCATGGCGAGAGTGTGAAAGGGCAAGCCTATGGACTTCGTCATTGATGGATTTCTTTGGAGGCTATCCTGAAATTTGATTGTGTGTAATATTAATATTAGTAAGCACGCTACCCGCTCCCTAAATAGCATTTTAGGATTTACTGGATTTTCAATTTAAAAGTAAAAACAATATGTTGTAACGCAATTTTGAAAATTATAACCTAATCTATATGCTGAATAGGTTTTTCTACTAGGATTTCTACACGCTTAGGCGTAAAACTTTGCATTTTTACTCCTTAGGTTCAAATTTCTTTTCTAGTATTTAAATTTTTCTACTCCTATGATAAGTTGTTTGCTCGGGACTAGCAAACGGGTAAGTATGGGGGTATTTGATAACTCTATTTTTATCTTAGTTTTTAGTTAGTTTTTAATTTAATAATCAATCAATATTTGTCATAATTATTAAAATATTCTCCATAATTTATTTATTTTTCCTTTTCAGGTAAATCTGGGCTGCTGATAACATTTTTGGGCTCACAGTATTAATCAGGAGAAAAAATGTGCCTATTTTGGGAAATTGCCAATTACACGCCCCCTAGTCACGGGCGTGACTAAGGGGCATGACCTATGCCACGGGTCATGCCTGATGAAAGCGCCAGAAACCAAGTCCACGTCAGATTAATATTACATGCCCCTTATTCACGGGCGTGAACATGGGGTGTGACCTATGACATGGGTCGTGACTCTCCTACCGTACTGGGAACATTGCCATGTATGATTATTATTACACGCCCCACAGTCACAGGCGTGACCAAGCGGCATGATCTCTTCTAAACCTCCGAATTAACTGCAGCTGACCGTTGTTTGCAGATCAAGTCAAGACACGCCTAGGTCACGGACATGACATAGGGGCGTGACCAACAGATTTATGAAGTTTGGCGGTTTTTCTCCCGAACATCCCGGGGTATTCAAGCCACTGTTTTCGCACATTACACGCCCTAGCTCACGGGCATGACCTAGGGGCGTGTCTCCCCAACCTTTTCAACTATTAATTGCAGCCATGTCCAGATGGCAGGGTGAGGATTTTTTGGAGTCAAATTTCTATAATTCAGTACTGTTTTATTGTAATTTCTAGTTGTTGCTTTTGAATTTCGTTCCATATTATAGTTCTCGTTCAAGTATTTTCAATTCAAGTACTTTTCTTCTACCAATCATGTCTCTCTCATTTGCCATATGTATTTTTCCCATCATGATGAGCAGCTAAATTCCAATTAGCACTTGATCATGATGAACTTTGGAAAAAAAATAAACTTTGCTTTGTTCTTATAAAAATTAGCAAGCTCTCTATATTATTTTGCTTTGATTTATCTTTGATTCTAATTGCTTCGAATTTATATGTCACGAATATTTTTCTCGATCTAAGATACGTATGCTAGTGATCGAGAGATCCATGCAAACGAGGAGATCACTCAAAGATAAAAAGAATTTCATGCACTCCTCGAGAGAGGGTGATATAATTCTTCTGGACTGGAATCAAATCCAGTAGAGGGGTTCACCGCCTAAAGCAAGCTTAGGGGTTTCGACTGGACGGCGTGTCTTAATTGATATACCTAAGGTTAGGTAATAGTTCTCTCGCGAGAGGTTCTATCATACTTTGGGAACCTCGACGGTCAAAGTAAATAATTTAGAAGTTTGCAGTTTAATCTTTTAAGAAGTTCATTTTAGTCCAAAGGGATTCTAAATCAAGTGCTAGTTCTCTAATCATCAATTTTCTCTTTAGCCCAAGTCATTTTATTACTTCACTTTTCAAACCAAAAAAATCCCGTTAGATAAAATAACAGCTCTACTTTGTGAGTACAAGTACTCGACAGCCCCGAGTCTAATACGACACTTGATCCTATACTTTAAAAAGATAGGTATACTTGCCTTATCGATTTATTGTTGGAATTGCACTTCAGCAAAACAACAAAGAAATTATACATCACCTCCCTAACCCTTATGGGAGGCCAATGGGTTACTAGCCACCTATTGGGGTCAACCCAAATGGTCAAATTGACCAAAGTCAACTCCACCCTAAATTTAGGTCAAAATGACCTATTTTGACCCAATCAAGCTCAATCCACTTGGCCTAGACCCAATTGAGGTGGTCCTATAGCTAATAGGGTTGGGAGTTACTGAATTGACCAATTATTTCAGGAAATTTGTCCAGGAGAGAGAAAGCCCCAAATGGAAAGAGAGAGAAAGGGGGATTAATGGGGGGAAGAAGAAACATTCAATCTCCCCCATTAATGGCCCCATTCATCTCCTCTTGGGGAGAGGAGGAGTTTCCAGCCTTCTCCTGGCCAAATTGAGGCCCTATTCACCTCCCTCAATCAAAACTGAAACCTCCCCTTAACGGCCATTAATGGCATTTCGGGAATCCTCCCCCTTTGCCTCAATTGCCCTCTTTAACACCCTCAGAGCATGCCAAGGAGGAAAACCCCCCAGTCCCCTGAAGAATTCGAGCCTTCTGAGTGAAGAATCGGCATAGCTCCAAGGCTCAATCCCCGTCCCATGGACAACCCGAGAAACACCAGGGATAATGCCCAATCAAAGGTTTGATCCCCTTCTCCTCCTTTAGTGCTAGATCTACATAAATTTGGGGCTTGATTCGAGTCAAATCAGGCTCGAATCAAGCATCCAAAGGGGCTCGGTTTTGAGCTTCCATCCCCTCCCCGAAATCCCCAATCTGGCCGCCACCGGCCACCCAAAGACCACCTATCTCTGGCCACCACCACGACGGAGGTGGTGGTGGCACTTGCCGGCCAAGGAGAGGCGAGGGTGGATGGGAATTCAGCCCGCAAAAGCTCCCAGAATGGGCAGTTGTGAGCCGTCCATTACTTGGGACGATGACTGGGAACGGTTGGATCATCGTGATCTGCTATTCGTAGACCAAGCTACTTAATTATTCCTGATGAATCTTTTATCATATGATTTAAAATGCATATTTGGTTTTAAATATAAAAATACTTAGCTACTGAATCAGGAAAAGTGGTCTGCTTGATAGTTGTAGGCCATGAAGTCTAGTTTAATATAAAATTTGTTTAATCAAATTTGGACAAATGGTTTGACCTCAATACTCAAAATGGTGTAGCCTATACATAGGGTTGACTAGGGATTAACTTGAGTGCCCCCATCAATCCAGCCATCCAAATGATTTTAAATTTGAAACATAGTCTACTTATATAAACACACACACTCAACATATACAAAAATTAAAATTTTTGGAGGACATGTTTCTATGGTTTTTGCAGAAATTTTATAAATCATGTATGATTTAATTTTAGGGTCTAGAGACCTACAAACCCTTCCAAATTTTGGTGGCTGGTTCTTAGGGTCATTGCATGACACTGGTAAGAATTTCATCTCATTTGGGATTGATTTGGTTGGGTAATTGAATAACCCAAAGTTGGTCAAACTAAGGGAAAATTAGGTCAAGGTGCACTTGATGGGTTGAGTGGTCAAACCTAATCCAAAAGTTATGAAACTTGGGCCACTGATTTATTATCACACAAAACACCCCCCATAAGTGGTTTTGGGTGGATGTGCTCTAGAACCCAAGTTCAAACCTTAGAGTTGTATATTGAACCTATTGAAGGACATAGCGTCTTTTATCATTGGATTGAATTGAAACTTGGTAGACTTGTACATAGGGAGGTATTATGCGGTAACATCCCCTAAACGGCTAGACGCCTTGGACGGTTTTGTCATGACTAGGTCATGATAAAACCCTAGGATGCTCAAAGAGAACATAAGAGCTTAGGCTTGAGGCGAAAATCGCCATGGTCTACGGATAGTGATTTCCAGTTACCAATCCTAAGGTTGGTCTTAGGGCATCGTCGTGACCCATGACCCCACCATGGCGTGTCTAACCCAGTAAAGGGGTCCCCTCATAGTACCTCAATTACCCAACCATTGAAAGAAAGGGGTATATTGAATACGGCGCTAGCGCCGGTGCTAGTGGCTAGCACTGGCGGTAGTGGTGGTTTAGGTGAACCTCTGAGACGAACACTGAACCGCTGAGATGAACCAAATACCGCCGAAATGCTAGCACAGGTGATACCGCTAGTGCTGGCAGTAGCGGTAGTTCCTGACATTTTCCGAACCGGCAAGCGTTACGCTGTCGAGGCGCTAACGCTGGTGCTAGCACTAGCGCCGACATTAGCTAAATCGATAGGAGACGGTCGGGAATCATTTTGCTGGCCAAATTCATGGCCAAGGGAATCCAAAAGTCCTCCCAATTAATGGGGGTTCATTCCACCTATCAATTAGAAGAATATTAAGAGTTTTTCCAACCTTTAAGGAGGGTGAAATGGTGACCTTTGGAGATGCCGAAATTTTCACCATGAATGGTGTTACTGGAGGAATCCCAAGCTTCATCTCCCCCCGCCCCACCAGGATTTGGCACAATAAAAGGGCTCAAGGGGTGGAGGGAATGGGTTTCCCCATTTTTTAAAAGTATTCTCATACCTAGGCACCTATCGGCATGGCACCCAGGGCTCTCGACCAACCATGGAGAACCGACGATCAACACGACTACAATACGCAATTCAGGTCCTCCCCTCTTGTCTATTTCTTAGTGGGTAGATCTTATCATTTTGGCCACTAGATTGGGGGCCAATTGGTATTGAATCGGCATGGTCGGAAGCTTGTGATCAAGCTTTCTTCCCTCGTTTAAATTTCTGGTTCCGGCCGCCTCCGGCCGGCCAACCACCGTACATCACCGGCCTCCACCTCAACGGTGGTGGTGGGGCATTGGCCGACCGGGAGAGCGTCTGGGTGTCCGGGAAATCACCTCCCAAGTTGCTATAGGACGGGCCAACCGTGTACGTTGGTTTATTGGATAAGATGAAGGGATGCCCTTCGTTTGTGCCTTAAGATCTGTGCAAGTTATGTAGTGATATATTTGATATTCCTATTTCTGCCCCTTTACTGGTAGTAGTTAGAAATAATTATAGAGAATACTTACTGCCCCCTGATGAAAAAGTGTCCAACAACAAAGATGTTGCTCTTGGTGTGTACGTTAATTTAATATTTGTTTCAGCCCAAAAGGAGCACTGTAGCTCCCTTCCGAGCCATTTTGGTGGGATTGGTCAGTATGGTGGGACAGCTACTATTTCTTAAATAACTTTTGATGGGATAATGATATTGGCTTAAATTTAAAACATAGGTTGTTTATACCAACACCCTTAACATATCCAAAAATTGGAATTTTTGGAGAACATTGTTCTAAGGTTTTTGTAAAAATTTAACAAATCATATATTAATTAATTTTAGGGTTTAATGACATCTAATCCCCACCAATTTTTGGTGGGAGGTTCTTAGGGTCATGCTATGATGCTGGTAAAAATTTCAGCCTAATTGGGACTAATTGGTTGGCTAATTACTTAACCCAAGTTTGGTCAAACTAGGTCAAACTAGGTCAAAAGTGCACATGATGGAATTAGGTGGTCAAATCTCATCAAGATGGTGTGAAACTTTGGCCACTGGTTTAGGATCACATAAGACACCCCTATGAGTAATTTGGGGTGATGTGGGGTGAATGTGCCCTAGGATCTTAGTTCTAACCTTAGGGTTGCACTTTAAGCCTTGTGAAGGACATAGGGGCATATGTCCTTGAATGGTCATGAAACATGGTAGATAAGTTCATAGGGTGTAAATATGCTCTAGGAAATATTATGAGAATTTTAAGAACACGCATCCCCTCTGATTTAGGTTATAACCTTTTTGGGGAGCCTTCTAATAAAACAAATTTACATGCTCAAATTATCTTGGATGTTGATAAAACTTTGGTAGATTACTTAAAATTGTGATATAGACCTCTGGTAATTTTTGTGTAATTATTGAATTGATTTAATTAGCACTTCATTCACAAGTCATCTATTTTGTCTTAGGAATATGTTAAATAAATGAGGGCCAAATATCCTTTTGAAAATTATGAAACTTGGTGGTAGGACATTTTAGATCATTATATAGCTCTTTGAATTTTTTTTAAATTTTTGGGATTATTTATCAGTGGGTTACTTCACAATTTTCCCGAGTATCGGTTTGCTTGTAATATTTATTTATGTGACTAATTAGTTTTGATAAATTTTGAAATTTGGCCAGTAGACATTTCTGATTAATATAAAGGTCTGGTAATTTTTCCATAAATTTTGGACAAGTATTTTTAGTGGTTTCTTCTTTAAATTCTAATCTGGGGTAATTATTCAATATTATAATTAGAGGCCAACCCCTTACTGGAAAATTGTAATATTATGTATTTACTATTTTTTGACATCATAGATTTTCCATAATTTTCTGGGGGCCATATCATAAGAAGACCTTACACTTCATGTTCAATTTCATACTTGGCCAATGTTGGAAAAATTATAATAAATGCCAAATTATTAAGGAAAAATACGATCCTCTGGCTTTAGTCTTAGAATATCGTGATAGATTCCCAGTAAAAATCTTGAGTCAGTTGGATGAATATTTGGGGTACCTCCCCTTATGCATCTCATATAACTCATTTTGTCTGCCTATAGTAAAACCGTAAAACATGAGTAATTTATGGATCATTAGGTGGGAATGGAAGGTAGATGATGTGTCTAGTCTGTTAGAGAGGATGTGAGGTCACCATTAAGGGTCTATATGTTGGGTGTACCCTATAAGCTAAGGGGTACGGTCATGTTCGGGACCGACGAAAGATCGTCTTTCCCCTTAGAAGGTCATAAAATACATAGGGTAATCCAAGTGTAATGATAAGAAGGGTATACTTATGGGTAGTCACTAATAACATTAAGAGCCTTGGAAAGGGAGATTTGGGGTGTCATCCCATTATAGTTCCTAGTATCGTAGCGAGCCCCTCACAGGGTAGTCCTCGAGAAGCCCATGGTCAACCCGAAATTATAAGAATATGATGATATTCAGGATTAACTTAATAATACACACACCCATACCCCGTGTTTACGGGAGGCTAATTAGTTTAGAATCACGAGCGGTAGGTTCGGTGGTTGTTGGCACGGACGGGTTAGTCCGGTGAGCTGGTGCCCGGAAGGTTATTGCGACGGACGGGTTAGTCCTGGGGGCTTATGGCTCGGGATACAAGTAGGACTCATAAAGATATATGCATAAGGTGGTGGGTCTTTAGTGTTGACGATCGTCACACCGACGTCGATACTTTGGCTCGGTAAGTGTGGATGACACTTTACCAAGAAAAGTCTGGTGTTCTAGCCAGCAAGAGTACGCGGGAGCTCCGTTGCTGTGTCCTTAGCATTTAGGCGTATGATAGGTCTAGATTAGGTAGTGTAGATACCAACCAAGAGGTGGGCTAGGCCCAACCCATCGCATCCGTTTGCCACTACGGGAGTATCCTAGGAGTTTTGCTAGCTCCAAAAAGGGGGAACTAAAGGTCTGTGCGCATAGAGTCGTAGTGTGTGAGTTGCACTTGTATGAACATAACATCTAACTTCATACATTGCATGACATAGCATAAACATTGCATTTCAACCCCTACCCCTATCGTATAAATTGGTTATGGGACTTTTTATACGATAGGCCATGCTAAACAACCCCTTGGTCTATAGGTTTGTGTGGGCATCCCTATAAATCAATGGTTACTTTTCTATTCTTACTTACTTTCTTTTACATGCTCTTTATTATGCTTTATTTACTGCTTTAATTATATATATATACACTTGTGTAGCGGTAGTTATTCCTATAGCTTGGCCACGTCATCTGCTTTTTTGGTACCCCTTTGTTGTCCTTTGCTTTGTCTTCCGGCTCGGTGTCTTGGGCCATTGAGGGATGGATGAGGGGGATACGCGGCTTAGTCTTTTTGACTAATGGTCGGTGGACCATATCATTTTAGGGGACCGAGGAGATGCAGCAGAACCAGAGGTCAGTGTAGATGGAGGCGGTGCAGTCTAGCATGGGAGCACCGATGACAGGATCTGTGAGTTTTCTATTAGATTTGCTTCCGCGAGAGAACATGTAGTGAGGAATTGATGTATCGGGCAGGAGCCCTTTTTATTATTACCATCTTATATTCAGCTAATCTATATGGACCTCTTATTTCAGTTATTATATTCATGTGATGTGGACTTGACTTTCTAGTTTAATAGATATGTTACTTTTCTTCTGCGGTGATCGATATGGTCGGCAAGATCGGCATTTTGTAGTGGCGACCTTCCCGAGTGAAGGTGTCACCGCAATGCGGCTGTTCTGGGCATAAGACCCAGGATTTCAAAAGAAAAAAATGGGGCCTTACATATGCCCTGGCTAATTTTTCTAGATTTTTTAGGGACATTTATCCCCTCTGAATTAATTAAGAACCAATTAGGGCACTTTTTATATTAAGAATTTACATAATCATATAACCTTGGATGCTTATGAAATTTTGTTAGTAAGTTTATAATGATGATATCTTTCTCTGATAGTTTAATTATGAATTTTGGATTGATATATATAGTACTTCATTCATAACCACGATATTTGCCCTAGTTGTAAGAAAGTTAATTATGGATTTAATACCCACTGGAAAATACTGAAACTTGGTAAGAGAACTTTTTAGGGCAAGTATATGATCTGTTAATTTTAATATAATTTTTGGAAGAACTTATACATGATTCTCTTCACAAAGTGCCCTAGGCTCTAATTAATCAAATAAAGGATTTATATGGTCAAATGACTCATGAAAATTATGAAACTCAATCAGTAAACTTTCCTGATTACACTAGACACCTGGTAGTTTTCCTGTAATTTTTGAGTGTGTATTTGTGGTACTTCCTTTGTTAACCCTTGATTTTGATAAATTAGTCAATATTTTATTTGAAGGTAAAAAACCTTACTGGAAATTTATGAATTTCATATGTGGCTGTTATTTTGATGACATATAGTTGTACAAATTTTATCAAAGCCATATCCTATCAGAAAACCATACTTGGTGTTCAAATCATAGGTTCCATGATTTTGAGAAATTATAATAAATGCCAAACAAATTAGGAAAATTATTAATTTTTGGTGATAACCTTAAAATGTCATGACACACCCCCAATAATAATCTTGAGTTATTTGGATGAGCATTTGGAGTCTTTCTCTTTTTATCCATCATATAGTTCAAGTGGTCTGTGTATAGTCAAAGGACTGAATAAGGTAAATATGTAGGTCTTATATGGAGAGTTATGGAAGTTGGTGCAGCCAGATTGATTGGGTTTAGGAGGGGTCACCAAAAGAAAGTAGGAGTAAGATGTCTGGTTGACCAGGAGGCAAGAGTGTGCATGGGATCGACGAAAGATCGCCATTCCCTTGGAGTGGGGTAAAACACACTTAGTGTTAGTAAGAGTAACATTAATAAGGGTGGTCAAGACAAGTGTAGAAATCAATAATAATAAGTGTCTTGGACTGGGAGGTTTGGGCTACCATCCCATCACACCTCCTAATATCTCTGCAAGCCCCTCACAGGGTAGACCTCGGGAAGTCCAAGATTAACCCCAAATCGTATGATTAATTTGTTATGCAAGACTAACTTAATAATATACTCACTCACATCCCTGTGCTACGGGTAATTACTTGGTTTGGTTTTACGAGCAGTAGGCTCAGTGGTTGTAGGTACGAACGGGTTAGGTCGGCGAGCCGGTGGCTCAGATGGTTGTGGTGATGGGCGAGTTAGCCCGGAAAGCTTATGCTCGGAGATAGATGATAATCATAATTGCATGTGCATAAAGGTGGTGGGTCTTTAGTATGGACGGTCTTTCACACCGACGTCGATTGTTTGACTCGACAAGTGTAGTTTGCACTTTGCCAAGAAAGTCTGGTGGGCCAACCAACAAGAGTACCCAGGCGCTCCGCGATTGTGTTCTTCGCGTTGAGGCGTACCATATGTCTAGGTAGGTAGTGTGTATACCAACCTAGAGGTAGGCGAGGCCCAACCCACCGCTTGCGTCTGCCACTACGGGAGTATCCTGGGAGTTTTGATATCTCCAAAAAGGGGGAACTAAAGGTCTGTGTGCATAAAGTCAAAGTGTGTGAGATGCACTTGTGTGAACATAGCATTAAACTGCATAACTCTACATGTATTGGCATAAGCATTGCATTTCAACCCCTACCCCTATCGTATAAATCAGTATGGGACTTATTTATACGATATGCCCTGCTAAACGACCCCTTGGTATATTGGTTTGTATGGACATTCCAATAAATCAATGGTTACTTTTCTATTGTATACTTGTCTTCACTTACTGTTCTTTACATGCTCCTTAACTTGCTTTACTTACTGCTCTCTATATATACACATGTGTAGTGATAGATACTCTTGTAGCTAATACATGTCATCTGCCTTGTTTTATACCCCTTGTTATCATCCGCTTCATTCCTCCTGTACGGTTCCTAGGATTCATTGGGGGAGGGGTGGGGGATTGGCTTAGTCTTTTGACTAACGGTCGGTGGACCATATAATTTTTGGCGACCGAGGAGATGTAGCACCACCAGCTGCCAGTGCAGATGGAGATGGGCCAGTCTAGCACAGGAGCACCATCCTCAGGATCTATGAGTGGTTACTAATAGATTTTCTTCCCGAGTGGCCTTGTATTGAGGACATGATGTACTGGGCATGAGCCCATCTTATTATTACTCTGTTATGTTAGTTATTATTTTATGGACTATTATTGTGATCTATATATAGCATGTGATATGGACTTAAGCTTTTATATATTCAAATATACATTTCTTCTTCTGTGATCGATATGGCTGGCAGGATCAGCGTTTTGTAGTGATGACCTTCCCGGGTGTTGGTGTCACCGCAAGGTGGCGTTTCTGGGCATTGAACTCGGTTTTGTAGCAAAAAAAGAAAAATGGGGTCTTACAAACCGGTATCAAAGCAAACCTCGATCCGAAGAAAATAAGTCCACAAAACCTGGGCCACCACGCGCGAGCTTAGTTTGAGGACAAACTAGCAGTGGAAGCAATGGTGTGCCCATAGGGGGGATCACATGAAAAGTCCACTTTTAACTGAATCTTTATAGACAAACCCCCTTAAGAGTGGCAATTTTCTTTTGTAGCCCGCGACGAACCCAACCCCACAACATGGAGTGCCTCCAACTCCAAATGTTTACCAACCACCACCAGCTCCTTCTCCGTTCTAGTAGACGGAGATGAGACAGACACTGACTGCCATACTGGACGCATTCAGGGCACACTAGGCTCCGGCTCCTCAGCCAAATCCCGGGGCCAACTGGATGAGCATCTTCCGTGGGCTTTCTCCCCCATCCTACCTCGGGACAGAGTTACTGTTTCGGACTGAGGAGTGGGTGGATATCGTGTACGATATGTTGGCATGGATTCAGTGCCCGGCAGAGATGGAAGACCGCTAATGGTCTCATGTTTGGAGTCCCATGCAAAGAGATGGTGGAAGTCACTGTTGGACACCACTTATGCTGGATTAGAGGCTGCAGATGTCTCTTGGGATGATTTCAAGGCAGTACTAATGGAGCATTTCATGCCTCAGTCTACGAGAGATGAGTTGGAGGACAGATTTCTACAGTTGTGGCAGGGGAGTAGGACAGTTCTGGAGTATCACCGGGAAGTTTTCCACCTGTCCCGGTTTGCGGACTCTTATCAGTTGGATGACGTGGGTTATGCAAATAGTTCTAGAAAGGGCCTCCGTTATGAGCTGAGGTTGGCCCTCCTCTTTGTTTCAGACTGCAGATTGGCCAGGATCTTGGAGATGGCCAAGAAGCTGGAGGAAGACCAACATATTGTTCATGGAAGGAAGAGACCGACAGAGGACCATGGTCGGGGTGGCAGAAGAGACCAGCAAAGGAGAACAGAGGGACAACTCTGCCAGGAGGAGAGGCAGGAGTAGAGGAAGCTTGTAATGTTGGCTCCTCAGCCTCTATAGATGTGGGAGGTGCTGAAGCTAGGAGATGGGCCACTTTCCCCACCAGTGTGCTACCTGTGCCACCAGATGGGCCATATTCAGAGGAACTTGTAAGATCCCTCTCCTCCTTACCGGAGAGTTCCCAGATCTTATGCCCAGAACCATCGTCTTATGGTGACCCCAACTCACGGGTTAGATGTCACCGCTCAACGCCGATCCTGCCGGCTATGTCGATCATATTACAGGACAATTTGCAAGAAGTAATAAGTACAAATAGACAAGTCCACAACCACATCACACATATATGCATATATATAAGAGAGTGCAAATAGTCCATAATGAAACAAAACAAAGAGACTGGAAGGGATTAAGCCCGATATAGATCCAAAAAGTGACTAATAAAGGTAAATCACTCTCTCAATTTACAGTATGCGGAAGCAACTCAAAACACTCTCCAACCTGTCATCGTGTGGAAGTGGTGATGCGCGACATCTGCTCCTTAGGGTCTGCCATCACGTCCTGCCTGACGTACTACGGCTCCTACTCCTCGATTACATGGTGTTACGACCATATCCGACCATTAGTCAAAAAGACTAAGCCATTTTGTCCCCGCCTCCCCCCACGACTCCTAAGTACCAAGCGGGAGGATGAAGCAGAGGACATCGAGGGGTAAAAAGAAGTACAAGTGACATGGATAGTACTAACAGTATAAAGGGTAACTGAGCAGTGAGAATAGCAGCAATATGTAATAAATGCAGTGAGTAAGACATCAGTAGTAGGTAAATAAGGAGCAGTAAATAAATAAATGCAGCGCAAGTGAAGTAATAAGAAAAAATACAACGCCATCATCTAGAGTATCTTAACTTATATGAATGCCTATACAAACTTATAATTTAAGATTTCCGGAATTATAACTTATCATATAAAAGAGCCCATACTAATTTATATTATAAGGGTCTGCAAATGTGTATGTCATTATGATGTTATGAATGTTATTTGTTGGGTATATTGCCCTCAATATTACCTTGATTTGAAGAGGCATCACTCTCAATGCTAAGGACATATTGTATTTGATAAAGCTTTGTTTTTGTAAGTCAAACAGGCTTAGGTGTCTTAAGAGAAAGGGCCAAACATGCCCTTAGATGTGAAGAAATCATCTACAAGGAGATGAAGATTAGTCTCAGCGGTTCCGCTAAGAAGAAGGTGTCTCCGCTGACAAGTTCATCAAACACTGAGAATCAGCGTGTTCGTCGAACGCTGAATGCCGTTCGTCGAACGAAAGACTAAGTTCGTCGACCGCTGAGATAAGACCAAAGAAGGAGCCGCTGAGAAGGCATAATTGGCGTGTTCGTCGAATGCAGAGTCGCGTTAGTCGAACGCAGAATTCAGTTCGTCGACCGCTGAGACGAGATCAAAGAAGGAGCCATTGAGAAGACACAAGGCAGATCGTCGAACGCAGAGCTTGGCAAGATCGTCGAATGCATAGTGCAGCGCGTTCGTCGAGCGTAGACCTTCTCTACGGAAAAGTAGGGCGGCGGGACCTGCGGCTAGGACAAGTTGCAGAAAAGTTGTGTGGGGTCCACCAGCTTCTCCCATACTTCTCAGAAGGACAAATTAGAGCCATTGAAGATCAGAGATGTATAAATGGAGATGCTAGGGCACATTTGAAGCTTTCCTCTCCTCCGTCGCGTGCAAAAATGAAATCAACTGTTTCATTGATGGCAGCTGCTCTCGACATTCTTCCTGCTCACTGAAAGAGAAGAAGAATCAGAGAGAAGAAGTTAGCTCCTCCACCAGAAAGGGCAAGGTGATCTTCCATCACTCCATTGAAGAGGAAGATCAAGTTGTTGCTGTAATCAACATCTTCAGCAACAGGAAGCACAGTCTGTTCAGGATCTACAGGAGAGTACCTCTAATGTAGAATAATTCTAAATCATTTTTCTATAGGGCATTTTGCCTGAGCTATAAAACCATTTGGTCTGAGTTTGTAGGAACCTAAGGGTTCTGAGTTGTAGGGCTGAAGGCCTGAAGTGCTGAAGCTGAATACAGAAGTATGACTAAGATTGCTTGTGACCACTTCTAAAATCTATGATGTGCTGAAGTGGTTATTGCCTGAGCTATAGGAGGAGGAGTCCTCTGAGTGGTAGGACCTGGGAGAGGTCTGAGCTGTAGGATCTAGAGCAGATCTAAGGTAGGGCTTATCAACCTGAGTTGTAGGACATTATTGTCTGAGTTGTAGGAGGTGTTATCCTCTGAGTTTGTAGGGCAGATGTGCCTGAGGTAGGAGTAGTGATAACTCTGAGTTGTAGGGACTTTGGTCCTGAGGTAGGATCATCCTTGATCTGAGAAGTTCTGAGGAACTTGTGCTGTAAGCTCTTTGAGCCGAGTTTGGAGAATTTGGCCCTGTCTAACACACTGTTAGAAGGGTGAAGGGGGAAAGTGGACTACCCATAGATACACTGTCTTTGGGGAACCACTATAAATTATTGTGTGCTTTATGTGTTTGATCTTTTGCTTAAACTAACTCAGAAGTAAGCTAGGGTACTTAGAGGGAAAGTAAAAGAAACCAATTCACCCCCCTCTAGGTGACTTTGACTACAAACCTTATACTCTTTCAAGTGTTATCAGAGATATATAGGTTGGTCAAAAGGACATAACTGTCTGACCAGATCCTAAAAGGTTTAGTCAAGTCAAAACCCAATAGCCTCCAGTGTAATGTAGAAGGAGATGAGCTCAATGAAATTGCCCATATGTAACAAAGCCAACTTTGGCATAAGGAAGTAGAGGGTTAGGCTGTACATGGAAGCCTCAGACCCTAGAATCTACATCACTGTTCAGGAAGGCCCCTTCATTATCACAAAACCCTCCTCTGTTGATCCTACCAGGCAAGTAGGCAAACCATACACTGAAATGACCAAGGATGAGATAGCATTGGCTACTATGGATAAAAGGGCTCAAAATATCATAGTTAATGCTATTGATGACTCAACTTTTAAAAATTTGGTGCATTGTATATCAGCTAAGGAGATGTGGGATACACTGATTGTGTATATGGAAGGGACTGAAGATGTGAGGAATGACAGGAAGTCACTCCTCAATCAAGAATATGAAGCTTTCAGGCAGCAAGGGCAGGAGAGCATCTCCATGTGTTATGAAAGGTTCTTTAGAATAATAAATGAACTAAGAACCTATGAGAGAGTGTTCACAAATTATGAGCTGAATGATAAGTTCCTCAGATCTCTAACAAGAGATTGGGACACAAATATTTGTGCCATAAGGGAGGTGGCTAAGTTGACTGAAACTCCTCCCCAAACTCTCTATGGAAAGCTGCTCTCCTATGAAATGCAACTGACTGCCAGGAAGGAAGAAGAGCTGATGGAAAAGGGTGATACCAGGGAGAATTCCCTGGCCTTCAGGGCTGAAAGCACAAGAAGAGGGAGAGAGAAGGCTCACTCTCCTCCAAGAAGATCTGCTGAACCAGAAGATTCTAAGCCTAGCTCATCAAGCTTCTCTTCTTCTGATGAAGAAATTGTTGTTCTTACAAGTCACTTCAGAAAGCTGCTGAGGAGGAAGCAATGGAAGAACAAGCCTTCCTCCTCACATCACAACAAGGAGGACGGCAAGGATTCAAAGCATCACTCCAGAAGTGACAGGTATGAGTCTAACTCAAAATGTAATTCTTCCAAAGTTGTTTGTTATTGTTGCAGCAAGCCTGGGCATGTCATTGTTGACTGCCCTGTGAAGAGAAGAGAGAAGGATGAGAAGAAGGCTCATCAATCAAGAAGCAAGAAAGTAGAGAAATCCTTTCTAGCTAAGGAGAAGAAGAAGAAGAAGAGTTGGAGTGAATCAGACTCTAGCTCATCAGAATCTGAAATGGAAGAAGCCCTCATTGGGCTGGTTGCTGTTGAAGAAACTGCTGTTGGCAGGATTGCAGTTAGGGCCCCTCTATCACATTCATAAAGTGATGAAGAGGAGGATGAGGTCATTCACAATGACCATGGGCTGATGGCTCTAACTGAAGATGAGGACACCCACAATAATTCAGAACATGAGCAGGTATTAATTCATTCCATATCCTCTTCTGATTATGAGACTAGTCCAGAATCTGATGCACCTCCATCAATTGATGAAAGGGGCATGGAAGCTGAGGAAGAACTCAATCAATTGATTGAAAATATGGTGTTCTTTTGGAGGCTCTGAAGAAGAGCAAGAAGCTTGCCAAGAGGCAAGCCCAGGAAATTGTTTCCCTCAAAATGACTAAGGATGTCAACACTGAGACTACCACCCTGGTGGCTCAGATGAGCAGACAAATTAGTCATTTACAGGGGTTAACTATTGTGCAATTAAGCACTATTTCCCTGAAGAACAAGGTCATCAAGGACCTTGAAGAAAAGCTTGAGAAGGAGAAGAGTCTGGTGGCTCAATTCTCCAAGCCCAAATCTGTGCTTCCCCTTATTGACACCTTCTCCTCTCAAACCAATAGGAGAGGACCTGGATTCAACAAGATGGAAGTAGGAGAAGGGAGTGGAGTAAAGAGCAATAAGAAGGCTAAGCCTCAACCCACCTCTCAAAAGGTGTTTCTTCCTTCCAACAGGTATGACCATGAAGGCATTCATGGTCACTGGAAGATTGGGAGTTTCTATAGGAAGGGAAATGCTCCTTCCCATAGTGAAAGAGAGGGCATGGGTTTGAGAGCAATGAAAGCTCCCTATGAGGAAATACAAATGGCCCAATCTGGACCATTTGTGTTTGGTGCTTCAGCACCTTCAGTCAAGAACAAGGAAGCAAGCACTTCCAAATCTGCCTCAGCAAAAAGCAAGACAACTGTCAAATCTGTTGACAGGGCCTGCTGCTCAGTGTCTGATTCCCTCTGATCTTGTATGGCTGCTAAGCCAAAGAAAGCTGAGGCCATCAGGACAAAGAGCAGCAAGACTGTCCACAAATTATCCTTTAGTCAGATTATTGCTGAAAGAAACAGGAAGAATGTTGCAGTCTCCTCTGCTGAACATGTGCACAGTGCTGTACCTATTCAGAAAAATGCTCAGAAAAGGAGATACAATATTCATGATTGTTGGTGCTGTGGCAAGGTGGGACACTTTGCCATAGATTGTTGGTACAACCCCAATGTACATAATGCAAAGAAGAGCTTTCCTGCTAGGAGTGTAGCTAGTGTGAGAGCATCTCATCAAACTAACAGGCACCTAGGACCCAAAACTTTTTGGGATCCTAAGGATAACTAAGTCCTTCTTTGCAGGGTAGTTCTAGTACCAGTCTCAACCAAATATGGTACTTGGACAGTGGGTGCTCAAGGCACATGACAGGAACCAGGTGTCTTCTACAGGATTACAAGCCTGTGAAGAATGGACCCAAAGTCATCTTTGGGGGATCAGAAAAGGGAGTCACCAGAGGTTATGGTATGATCACTAATGGCATAGTCTCCTTCACAAAAGTGGCTTATGTTGAAGGGTTGCAACACAACCTTGTCAGCATAAGCCAACTGTGTGATCTTGGCCATGTCATTAATATTTCACAATGATAAGTGCCTCATCAAAAAGTCTAATGACTTGGAGATCATTCTTTCAGCCACTAGGAGTGGAAATGTTTACTGTTTAGATTTCTTCTGCAAATCTTTATCCTCTCCTGTATGTCTTATAGAAGATGAGAGTTAGTCTCTATGTGTTCAATGGCACAAGAGACTTGCCCACATTAACTACAAGACAATGCATAGACTATTCTCTAAGAACTTGGTTAGAAATAGTCCTAATTTAAAATGTGTTAAAAATGGCCCATGTTATGCTTGCTAAATGGGTAAGCAAACAAGGGCCACGTTTAAAAGTATTGGCTCCAAAGACACTAAGAGATGTCTTTATCTATTGCACATGGACTTGTTTGGTCCTATGCCAATTCAAAACTTAGGAGGGAAGTTGTATACCTTAGTGATTGTTGATGATCACTCAAGATATACATGGGTATTTTTCCTTAGGAAGAAATCTGATACTCTAAATGTCTTCATAAACCATGTCATGGCCATTCAGAATGATTTGCAATGTTCTGTGGTCAGAACTAGGTCTGATCATGGCACAGAGTTTTAATCTGAACCCATGACAAGGTTCTGTCAAGAACTAGGTATCATTCAAGAATTTTCCTCCCCAAGGACCCCACAACAAAATGGTGTGGCTGAGAGGAGGAATAGATCATTGATAGAAGCTGGGAGAACATTGCTTAGTGACTCTTCACTCCCAGAATATTTCTGGGCTGAAGCAGTCTATACTGCCTGTTATATTCTCAATAGAGCTTCCATCACTAAAGATCATGGAATTACCCCCTATGAGATTTTGAAAGGCAAACAACCAACAATTTCATACTTTAGGATCTTTGGATCTAATTGCTACATTCTAAACAATGGAAAAGCTCAGTTAACCAAGTTTGCTGAAAAATGCAACATGGGGATTCTTGTTGGATATAGCTCACATAGTAGACCCTATAGGGTATATAACAAGAAAACCCATGTTGTTGAAGAGTCCATGCATGTAGTGTTTGATGAGTCCAGCCTAATCTACAAGGGCTGCCCTAGTTCTTCTGTTTTGACATGAAGTGAAGATGCAATGGAAGAACTATCCATACAAGAACCTTCCAGCAGCAGTAAAGCAAATCCTGATGCAGAAGTTCAAGAAGAAGCAGAGGTGCAAGATGCTGAAGATGCTGAAGAAGCTGCTGAACCAGTGGAAGAAGTTCAGCAAGTAGAGCACAGATTACCTGCAGCTACAAGACATCTAAGTGATCATCCCTTGGAACAGATTATTGGAAATGTCCAGCAAGGTGTGCAACCAGAAGCTGAGCTCATAATGAGGCCTTGTTCCTCAGTTTTCTGTCACAGGTAGAGCCTAAGAAGTTTGAAGAGGCCAATGTGGATCCATTCTGGATCCAGGCAATGCAGGAAGAACTTTTGCAATTCAAATGATGCAAAGTATGTAAATTGGTGCCAAGACCACAAGGACACAACATCATTGGCACCAAATGGATCTTCAGAAATAAGATGGATGAGAATGGAACTATCATCAAGAACAAGGCAAGGCTTGTTGCAAAGGTTGGAGGCTATAAGGCTATTCCTTGCATATGCAGCCCACAAAGGCTTCAAGGTATACCAAATGGATGTCAAGTCAGCATTCCTAAATGGAAATCTGAAAGAGGAAGTATATGTAGAGAAGCCATCAGGTTTTTTCCATCCTGCTCTCACTTCTCATGTCTATTTTCTTAAGAAAGCCCTGTATGGTCTTAAGCAAGTCGCAAGGGCTTGGTACGAGACATTGTCTAGCTTTCTCATCAAGAATAAGTTCTTGAGGGGAAAGATAGATAGCACATTGTTTCTTAGGGAAACAAGGGGCAAGATTCTTCTAGTCCAAATATATGTTGATGACATAATTTTTGGGTCTACTGATGACAACCTCTGCAAGAGATTTGCTAATCTAATGCAGGGGGAGTTTGAGATGAGCAGTATGGGTGAGCTCAAATATTTCCTTGGGCTCCAGGTGAAATAGTCTGAGGATGGAATCTTCATTTCCCAGACTAAGTACACCAAGGAGCTCATCAAGAAATTTGGGATGGAGTCTTCTTCCACCATGAGGACACCCATGGGATCTAATGTATCATTAGACAAGGATGAAAAGGGGAAGGCCTTTGATGAGTCCATGTACATGTGTATCATTGGATCCCTGTTGTACTTAACTACTAGTAGGCCAGACATTATGTATTCTACATGTGTTTGTGCTAGGTATCAGGCCTGTCCTAAGGAGTCTCACTACACCTTTGTGAAGAGGATCTTGAGATACCTCAAGGGAAGCCTGAATCATGGCCTTTGGTACCCTAGGAACAGTGATTTTGAACTAATAGGCTACTCAGATGCAGATTTTGCTGGATGCAAAGAGGACAGGAAAAGCATAAGTGGCACCTGTCAATTCTTAGGGAGGAGGCTGGTCTCATGGAGCAGCAAAAAGCAAACCAGTGTGGCAATGTCCACAGCTGAGTCAGAGTACATTGCAGCAGGTAGCTGTTGTGCTCAATTATTGTGGATTCAACACCAGTTAAAGGACTACAACCTCAAGGTAAGTCAATCTCCTCTTTATTGTGACTCATCCAGTGCTATCTCCATTGCTAAGAATCATGTCTCGTATAGCAGAACTAAGCATATTGAGATAAGGTATCATTTTATAAGAGAACATGTTGACTGTAAAGATATCATCCTTGAATTTGTCCCCACTGACAGTCAAGTGGCTGATATCTTCACTAAGCCATTGGATGAGGCCAAGTTTAATGCATTCAAGATAGAACTAGGGATGTTAAGTGTGGAATAGTACTCATTGAGGGGGAGCTTGAATGGGATGTTCAAATTGAACTGGATCAGCTATTACAGAAAATAGCTCTCCAATTGAGGGGGAGCAAATTCCCTGCTCAGGTTGAGGGGGAGATGGAAAATGCTTAGAGTGTATAGGTTTTCCTATAAGTTGATCCAAAGGGATCTATAGATGTCATCTCTCTATCCATAGAAGGTTAAGGTTGAAGAAACCAGAAAGGGGGAGAGTGGGCCAATGCTTAGGATAGGCCAATGCTTAGGATAGGCCAATGCTAGATAGGGCAAATGCCTAAGGTGTTAGGGCCCATGCTACAGATCAATTTTTGTGATATGTTTTTGTTGTTAATGTACCTTAGCATTGGGGATGTTCTGCCTTCTTCAAATAGGAGGAGATTGTTGGGTATATTGCCCTCAATATTACCTTGATTTGAAGAGGCATCACTCTCAATGCTAAGGACATATTGTATTTGATAAAGCTTTATTTTTGTAAGTCAAACAGGCTTAGGTGACTCAAGAGAAAGGGCCAAACATGCCCTTTGATGTGAAGAAATCATCTACAAGGAGATGAAGATTTGTCTCAGCGGATCCGCTGAGAAGAAGGTGTCTCCACTAACAAGTTCATCAAACGCTGAGAATCAGCGTGTTCGTCGAACGCAGAATGTCGTTCGTCAAACGAAGGACTAAGTTCGTCGACCGCTGAGACAAGACCAAAGAAGGAGCCGCTGAGAAGGCATAATTGGCGTATTCATCGAACGCAGAGTTGCATTCGTCGAACGCAGAATTCAGTTCATCGACCGCTGAGATGAGATCAAAGAAGGAGCCGCTGAGAAGACACAAGGCAGATCGTCGAACGCAGAGCTTGGCAAGATCATCGAACGCAGGATACAGCTGGTTCGTCGAACACAGAGTGCAGCGCATTCGTCGAGTGCAGACCTTGTCTACGGAAAAGTAGGGCGGCGGGACCTACGGCTAGGACAAGTTGCAGAAAGTTGTGTGGGGTCCACCAGCTTCTCCCATACTTCTCAGAAAGACAAATTAGAGTCGTTGAAGATCATAGATGTATAAAAGGAAATGCTAGGGCACATTTGAAGCTCTCCTCTCCTCCGTCACATGCAAAAACGAAATCAACTATTTTATTGACGGCAGCTGCTCTCGACATTCTTCCTGCTCACTGAAAGAGAAGAAGAATTAGAGAGAAGAAGTTAGCTCCTCCACCATAAGGGGCAAGGTGATCTTCCATCAGTCCATTGAAGAGGAAGATCAAGTTGTTGTTGTAATCAATATCTTCAGCAATAGGAAGCACAGTTTGTGCAGGATCTACAGGATAGTACCTCTACTGTAGAATAATTCTAAATCATTTTTCTGTAGGGAATTTTGCCTGAGTTGTAAGACCATTTGGTCTGAGTTTGTAGGAACCTGAGGGTTCTGAGTTGTAGGGCTGAAGGCCTACGTGTAGGATCTGTTGATCTGAGTTGTAGGGCTTTATTGCCTGAGCTGTAGGAGGAGGAGTCCTCTGAGTGGTAGGACCTGGGAGAGGTCTGATCTGTAGGATCTGGAGCAGATCTGAGGTAGGACTTAACAACCTGAGTTGTAGGACATTATTTTTTGAGCTGTAGGAGGTGTTATCCTCTGAGTTTGTAGGGTAGCTGTGCCTGAGGTAGGAGCTGGTGATAGCTCTGAGTTGTAGGGACTTTTGTCCTGAGGTAGGATCATCCTTGATCTGGGAAGTTCTGAGGAACTTGTGCTGTAAGCTCTTTGAGCCGAGTTTGGAGAAGTTAGCCCTGTCTAACACACTGTTAGAAGGGTGAAGGGGGAAAGTGGACTACCCTTAGACACACTGTCTTTGGGGAACCACTATAAATTATTGTGTGCTTTCTGTGTTTGATCTTTTGCTTAAACTAACTCAGAAGTAAGCTAGGGTACTTAGAGGAAAAGTAAAAGAAACCTATTCGCCCCCCCTCTAGGTGACTTTGACTACAAACCTTATATTCTTTCATTATGGAATGCTATGCTATGTTCATACAGTGTAACTCACTGACACGACTCTGCGCACATAGACCTTTAGTTCTCGCTTTTCAGAGGTAGCCAGCCTCGCAGGTACTTCCGTCGTGGCAACAGAATCAGTGAATCGGGCACTCCACTTCTAGGTGGGCATACATACTGCCAGACCTAGACTTTACATACGTTGTTGTACATGTCCTAGGTGCACTCCTGTGAGCTTTTGCGCACTCTTGCTGACATCCCGCCAGACTTTTATGGTCAGGGGTGGGTTACTAGGAATTGTCTGCTAGACCGCAGTAAAGTAACATAATGGCCCTCTAACTCACCACACCCCGCCAAGGTCAACGTACCGCCATTGGTGTGACACATGGACCCGTACTGAAGACCTGCCACTAGTTTATGCACATGTAAGATTCATTACATTTTCCGAGCCACCAGCTCGTAAGACTAACTATTCTTGAACCGTTATGTCCCTCTTAATCGGACGAGGTTTACTTTTCTCAATTTAACTTAGTTAAGGTTACTCTTGTCTGTTACTTAGGAGATCATAGCAATTTAAGGTGAATTCTGGGCTTCCCGAGGACTACCCGGTGAAGGGCTCGCAGCTGTACTATATGGTATTCTGGGATGACATCCCAAACCTTCCTTTCTCAAAATATTTACTTTTATTGGTAACTACCCTCGTCAAGGTTACCCTCATGGTTGCTCTAACTTACTTAAGCAAGATTTAAACTATTCTAGGTAGCTCGACGACCTTTTTAACGATTATTGGTGCAGATCCTTAGAAGTTCCTTATATGCTTACCACTAACCTTGAATGCATCATGATCACCTTATGTGTCACTATACTACCATGGATAGGAGACTCCCAAAATACTCCAATTGTTCATCGAGACGTACTTCTGTTAACTATTCTCTATAGGGAAGACTTTCTCCAATTAGCCTACAACTCATGTGAACTGTAGTTATTTATGCCCTAATGTTGTGTTCCAAATTTCATTCCATTCCCACATGTTTTGGCTAGCCTAGACACTACCCCAAGTTTTTGCTAAATGCAGACCAACTCAAAATTGAACTAATTTAATCTCCATAATGTGAACATCACCAAAACATGACCAAATGTCCTATATTTTTTACCATAGGTTACACATGACCTAATTACAAGGTGGTCAGAAATTCATAATTTTCCCAACTATTTTGGCCATTTATAAAAATACATTAATGATAATGCCCACCTCACTTTACACATGAAGTACAACTTCCTGAAGTCAAAAGGCTCTCACTAAATTATCAGTGACATATAATGTATAAATATGATGGCTGATTGAAGTTCAAATTTTTTCATAATGATTATGACCACCATTTAAATATTCAAACATTTACACCAATTGGATAAATCACACAACAAGTACCAAAATTACTGGTTCAAAAATTCTACAAAAATTACCATAGACTTATAATGATTAAAACACAGCCTAGCCAAATTTTCAGAATTTTCCAGATAATATTGATTATATAAATTCCATTAATACATAAGTGTGACAATATGCATTTTTAGAAATTTACAGTGTGAATGACTTCCAAAAATACTACCAAAATTTTCAGAAATACGTTTCATGGTAAAACATCATATGACAAAGTATTGGATTTTCCCCTAGGTCTTAAGTGATGTTTATTTCATTAATACACTTTGTGACAAAGTTCATTATGCTCAAATAACTAAGAAAATTAACTCCAAAAATCCCCATAATATTTCCAGAGGTATATAACATCCTAAAGTATCATGTATCAGAAAATCAAATTTAGCCTAAGTTGTTTGATCAGTTTTATTTGATTAATACATTTATGTGACAAATACACTATTACTCCAATACTAAGGATTTTTCTTCCCAAAAATCCTAATATATTCATAGATGATACTCTCCTTTGTGTTAGGTGTGTTGCCCAAATTTCATGAGCATACCACAAGCCGTAAGTGATGAAATCACAAAATACACCAACGTGTTATATGCACACCACCTCTTCATACATCGCATTCCTATGAAAATGAGCTATTATGTTCTACAGTGAGCCAAATGGTCTCAAATTTTGACATGTTACTAGATATGACCTAACCATCATATCACCCAAGATTTGGGTCAATTTGAAACTATCTAACAACCTTTATTTCATTAATATCAAAAATCATATTTATCATAAAATTATAGAAAAATGTTACCCAAAAATTATTATTTTTGGGGAGGGGGTGCATCTATGCTATTTCAATTTATGTCTAAAATATTAGACTAATACAAGCAACCATGTGGTCTTGATCTACAAAATTAGGTTTGAATATTTCTTTGGGCATGCCTCAGTGTAATGGCCCTACAGGGAGCTGTATGCCACCAAACTTGGAGATTCAAATCCCAATAGGTAGTAGACCTCAAGGGCTACAAAAGTTATCTCAGCCATTTTTGCCTAAAACAGCCTCTAATTTGCCTAAATATTTAATTTAAAATATTCATAAATTGTGACAATTCATTTCATTTATATTAAAGTGGTCTGCGTATAACCATCTGTAGGGATACGACGCAACCAACTACACCAAAAGACTGGCATGTTGGTTAAGGTGCCTACCGCTCCTTTATAGAGTCGGCTATCCTCGGGCAGATCCATGGGGCAGTCAGTTAGACCCACGGGGGACACACCCTTCCGCTTCAAATAGCACCGCAGCGCCGGGGGCAATTCTGGTACCCCAACAACCCCCCCCCCCCCCCAGAAATGACCCCGGGGTTTCGAACCCGCGACCCCCTCTGATACCACTTATAGGGATACGACGCAACCATCTGCACCAAAAGGACGGCCTGTTGGTCAAGGCGCCTACCGCTCCTTTATAGAGTCGGCTATCCTCGGGCGGATCCACGGGGCAGTCAGTTAGACCCACGGGGGACAAACCCTTCCGCTTCGAATAACACCGTAGCGTAGGGGGCAATTCTGGCACCCCAACACCATCCTCCCTGAGATCAAGGGCTGTGATTACGTCTCCTACCTCCAACCAACGGCCAGGAATGTTTCCAGCTGGGCCACCTTCCAACCACATTTCCCGGCCACCCACTGCTCACCACTGTCGGCCACCACCTCCACCACCTCCACCACCTCCGTTGAGGTGGTGGCTACCGCCAGGCGGCGACACGGCTGCCGGAGATGGCTTCTCCAGCGATCCCAAGCTAAGAGAAAAGCTCAGAAATTCTCCCTCTTCCTCACATGGGATCGGGCTCAATTGAGCCCGATTTCACTCATATGTAGATCTAGATGCTAGAACAAAGGAAGAGGGGGAGAATTGAACCTCAATTGTGGCTCGGCGGCTTGTGGCCAAGGATTTCTCGGTTTTTGGAGAGCTTGCCCGATCCGCCGATTCTACACCATTTTCTCTACTCCAATAGGCTAGCTCGGCTGCTAAGGGCCTTATGAAGATGATGGAGGGGTCAAATGAGGGAGAGGTTTGCTGTATAGAGAGAATGGGGAGTGGGGTGCTTGGCCATGACTTTTACAGCCCCTACCCTACTATTTGGGGGCTGTCATGCCTGAAATGACTGTTCATGGCCTGAGGAATTCGGCTGGGGGCTTGGGCTGAGGTGGTGGGGGCCGTGGAAGCTCCTTTACTCCAAAAGCACTTTTTCCCTTTAAGCTTTTTGGGAAGAAATGACATTTTTGCCAGCATGCGCATCATCTCTCTTCAATCAAATGTGGGGTGCCAATAAGTTTGTGTTATGCTGGTTAGGCATGGGGTGGGGTCTTGGTTCACTTGGGTTTAACTTGGTTTTTCAATTTCTCCCTTAAGGCCTTATGTTGACCATGGTTGACTTTTAGGTTGACTTGGTCAAATTGGTGGGTGGGTTAGCCCCACTTGATGGCCATGAGTCCTATAACCTTACACAAAGTCCATTGGGTCATGGTGTGACTTCAATTTGGTTAATTGATCCATATGGTGTGAGTTTGACACAATTTGGCCAAAGGTTGACTTTTGTCAAATTGAAGGGAATGGTTGACCTCTTGATGGGGCTTTTGGGTCCATTAGATTCCTAATGGGGTTATGAGGTTAGGGGTCAAGTCAATTTGACCAATTGAAGGCCAATTGGTCCTTGATTGGGTTGATTTGGGCTATGTTGACTAAAAGTTGACTTTGATCAACCCCTTGTTATTGAGTGAAATTATTTAGTGATTATTGACCTAATGACCTCCCTTAGTGGTTTGGGTAACCTAGGTAAGGTCAATTTGAGGTATTGAAGGTCAATTGAGTCCAATTGTGTTGAATAGGTCTATGTTGACCTAAGTTTGACTTTGGTGAATTTGGCCAATTTGGGTGACCAATTGTTGGGGTTCTTGGTCAGTTGGGTCTCCCTTAGGGTTAGGAACATAGTGGTGAGTTCAACTTGTACATGTGAGTGCAATTTCTGTAGTTTGAACAATGTTGACTTGTGTACCATAGGGGACCCTATGTGAGTTCACCCTAACTCAAAGAGTCCTAAGGTCACCCCTTGTCTCAACTCACCCATCTCTCCTCCTGTTATGCCCTAACATCATCATGGGGTCTAGTAGGATTGGGGACGTTACAAATCCCAATACACAAAAATAATAATTTCATCCTCAAAATTTAAGTTCGAGTCTACGAGAATCTATACAAGACGGGAATAAGGAGTATAAACTCATGTTTAGGGTGTACCTGACGTGAATAATTCTGGGTATTGTTGTTGCATGAGATCCCTTGGTTCCCATGTGTGCTCCTCTCGTCCATGATTGGACCATAACACCTTGACAAGAGGAACCTTCTTCCTCCGCAGTACTTGGACGGCTGTATCATCGATGCGGATGGGATCTAGATGGACTGATCTGTCGGATGCTATCGGACCTGTTGTAGTCGTAACATGCTGAGCTGGCCGAAGTAAGGCTCTCTGAAGTGAGGAGACGTGGAAGTCGTCGTGCATGTTCGCCAACTCCTGTGGTAGCTCCATCCTATAAGCCAAGGGGACGATCCGCTCCAGGATCACATAAGGCCCCATAAATCGTGGGCTGAGATTCTTCTGTCCTCGCACACGCGAGACACCGTGCACTGGTCGTATCTTCAAGAAAACCATGTCTTATACCTAGAAATCCAACTTCTGATGCCTCGCATCGTAATACTCGGCCTGCCGGCTCTGATCCTCCAACATCCGGTCACGGATCATCCGTACCACAACATTTGTATCATCAATATACTCTGATCCAAGTGCCCTTGGCTCATCTTCTGGATCCAAGACAATGGCGTCCGACACTTCCTCCCATACAGAGCCTCATATGGTGCCATCCCAATGGTTTCCCGGTGGATGTTATTATAAGAAAACTCTATAAGTGGTAACAACCTCTCCCAGGGTTTCCCCGTATCCAGAATGTATAAACGTAGTAAGTCCTCCATCATCCTATTGGTGTGCTCTGTTCGGCCATTGTTCTGTGGATGGAAAGTAGTGTTAAAGGTAAGTCGAGACCCCAGATATGACTGCACTGCCCTCCACTCCCTCGAAGTAATGCGACCATCCCTGTCTGAGATAATCGTCCTAGGCACGTCGTGGTACCTAACGAACTGCTCCACAAATAACCTCACTAAGATAGCAACTGAAGTGTCCTTCTGAACTGGAATGAATTTGTCCACCTTGGTCAATCTGTCTACAATGACCTAGATGGAATCATGCCCAGAATGAGACTGCGGTAGACCATGCAAAAAATCCATGGCTATTTCATCGAACTTCCACTCTAGGACTGGTAGCGGGGTTAGCAACCCTTCAGGGCTCTTGAACTCTGCCTTCACCCGCTGGCAGGTCTCGCAGTCTGTCACCCAAACTATGATCTCCCTCTTCATCCCAGGGCAGTACATAGTCTTCCGTAGGTCCGCTGTTGTCTTGGTGATCCCAGGGTGCATTGAGTACCGAGTGTTGTGTGCCTCCCTGAGTATGTCCTCCCGGATCCCACCTCCTGTGGGTATGTATATACGGCCCCAGAAATGAAAGATGTCGTCCCATAATGAGTAGTCTCCTGAGCTTCCCTCTCCTAGGGCTCTGAATACCAGCTCCAGTGCTGCATCCTGTCTCTGTTGTACCCTGATGTAGTCTCGGATATCACAAGTAATGCTTAGGGAAGCTAGGTACTCTCTGTAGGCCTCAGGCTCGACCCTGGATTCCAATGTGATCTTCATGTCCTCTAACATATTCACAAGCTCCATTGCCATCACTCGTGGCTCCGGTCTAGATGTACCGGCTCTCCTACTCAAGGCATTCGCCGCCGTGTTTGCCTTTCCCAGATGATAGTGCATGGTGTAGTCGTAATCGCATAGGAACTCTAGCCACCTCCACTGGCGTAGGTTTAGATTCTTCTTAGTATCTATATACTTGAGGTTCTTGTGATCCGAAAAGATCTCACAATGAACCCCATAAAGATAGTGACTCCATATAAGCGAAGATCACGGCTCCAAGCTCTAAATCATGTACTGGGTAGTTCTGCTCGTGCTTCTTCAACTGCCTCAATGCATATGATATGACATGACCGTGCTGCATCAATACCGCACCCATCCCCTGGTAGGATGCATCAATGTATATCTGAAATCCTTCCTTCCCAGATGGAAGGGCAAGGATCGGGGCTGAGGTGAGTTGGTCCTTCAGCTCCTAGAATGCTGCCTCGCACTGCGCTGTCCAAGTGAATTGAGCATCCTTCTTCGTCAAAGATGTAAGCGGGAGGGAGAACTTTGAGAACACATGTACGAACTTGCGGTAATAACCCGCCAGTCCGGGAAAGCTACGAACGTTCGATGCCGATCTCAGCTGTGGCCACTCCCTAAATGCTTGCACCTTGGCTGGGTCTACTGCCAACCCGGTTCTGCTGATGGTGTGCCCCATGAATGCTACCTCCTGTAGCTAGAACTGGCACATCAAAAATTTGGCATACATCTGGTGCTCCCTCAGCTTCCCCAATACTAGTGTCAAATGCTTAGTATGGCCCTCCTTGGTCCTATAGTAGATCAAAATGTCGTCGATGAAAACTATGATGAATATGTCCAAGTAGGCCTCAAATACACAGTTCATCAGGCTCATGAATGCGGATGGCGCATTCGTGAGCCCGAAAGGCATCACCATGAACTCATATAAACCATAACACGAGTTGAATGCTGTCTTGGGAATATCCTCATCCTGGATCCTCAAATAATGGTACCCTGACCTCAGATCGAGTTTGGAGAACCAGTGGGCTCCCTGAAGCTGATCAAACAATTCATCGATCCTCGGTATCGGATAAGTATTCCGCACCGCCAGTCGGTTCAGCTATCGGTATTCGATGCAGAGTCGTAGCGACCCATCCTTCTTCTTTATTAATAGCACCGGAGCTCCCCATGGATATGAGCTCAGATTAACAAATCCTGCCTCAACTAGCTCCTAGAGCTGAGTGCGGAACTCGACTAGCTCCTTGAGTGCCATCTGGTATGGTGCCCGAGACACAGGCCTGGCTCCGGGCACCACCTGGATCTGGAAGTCCACATATCATCGTGGAGGTAATCCGGGCAACTTTTTTGGAAATACGTCGGAAACGTCTAAAACTACGGGGATGTCGACCATGGAGGCCTCCGCCTCTACCATCCCAAAACAGACTACATACACCTTGTCTCCCTGATGATGGGCTTTAACAGCCTGAATAGAGGATAATAAACTACAGGAGACGGGTATAATACCTTCTACTACCACCTCAGAGTCATTATGCTTCAGTACGATCTTCTTTGTTGGGGAGTCGATCCTGACCTGGTTCCTGTGTACCCAATTCATGCCCAGGATTAGGTCAAAATCTGTGTTGGGAAAAACCCCTTTGATTTAACTTAACAAATCATCTAAAAATGATTTTATCTCTTTGGTTGAATTACCCATTGTATAGTGAGGGTATTCTGGTCATTAGATGTCGTAGGATGTCACACTCAACTTAGGGTGTCAAGAACAGATCAAGAGAAGCAAAATTTGGGCAAAGTTAACATTTGCGTGGAATAGAAATCGACGTAACATCGAGTTATTGTCGACGTTACTCTGACTAGAAATCCAAGCAACTCACCCCTTCTGTCGAAGTAGATCAAGTCGACATTTTGTCTAGTAGATATCGATGTAGAGGCCATGGACTTGTCGAAGTACCTTGAGAAGTCGACGCAATGTCTACTTAAACTCAACGCAGAAGTAAGTATCAATCGAAACCATCTAAAGTCGACGCAACGTCGACTTAATCTCGACGCAGTTAATGAAGTTCAGAGCCATGCCCTCAACTCGATGGTTACGTCGATAAGATATCTGCGCAACGTCGATAAGATATCGATGCCACGTCGACTAGAAGAGTTCAATCAGAGCAAGGATGAATTTTAAGTTGCTCCTACAAGAACTCAAAGGTGTGTCGATTAGAGAGGAAGAGAACTCGACGCTACGTCGAATACAGTCTGAAAAGGGAATCCTTTTCAGCTGTCATTTTGGAACCTCTCTCATGGCCCACCTCACTCTAGACCGTTCCCCAATGGCTCCTTAATTGCCTCAAATAGCATGAAGAATTATTAGAGGACAGAGAAAATCTTTCTTAGAAACAAGCTTAATGTTGGTGGACGGGTCGGGAATTATAGAGGGAAAGAAAGAAGTAATTGTCCAGACAAAAATACCTTTTCAGGACTTACCAGTCAAGGAAATAAATTCATCACAATTGGCTATACTATTTCATTGGGGCTTCCTCTTCTTCCTCCTCTCTCTCTCAGGAACCATAATAGACAAGATACATGAAAGAAAAGAACAACTGAAGAATATACTCTGCTTAGAGAAACAACTGCTACTTCTTCATTAATATCATATAGCAGCAGTACTATTTTAAGAGCAGAGAGCAAACGGATCAAAAACATAAAAACCCTAGCAATCGTAACACCTCAAGGATAACACCTCAAAGAATAACACCTCAAGGATTGCTGTTACAGAAATCTGATAAGCAAATTTCTGAATCTTTCTTCCTCGTCTTACTCTTCTTTTCCTACACCCCCTGTAAAAGAGTTTTAAGAATCCCTCTTCCAAAGGATTCAGTTGTTCAAGATCTCCTTATCAAAGATCTGGTGGTTCAAGATCTCCTTATCAAAATATCTAGTGGTTCATGATCTCCTTATCAAAAGATCATTGGTTCTTAGAGTCTCCTTACCAAAAGACTCGGGAATAGTTGGTGCATCCCTACCAGGTGGTAGAAGAGGGGAGTACCCACATTTTGGAGAACCTATATAAAAACCTTTGTGTCTTCTGGATTGTTTATTTTCTGTGCTGTCCCTTATAACTTAGATAACCTTTACTGTTTTTCTTTCTTTACATTCAACACTGTTTTATTCTGTGTGAGTATTTAGTGGAGCATAATACTTAGGTTTTATTTTGTTTGCACAAATATGATAGAAATAATTTTAAATCTCTAATCACCCCCCCCCCCTCCTCTAGAGGATTCTCAGAGGCACACTGTGCACTTTCAATTGGTATCAGAGGTAGGTTGATCATTAAAAGGATAACACCTTGATCAAAAAGACCTCCTACACTTATTTCTCTTTATTACAAATAATATTTTATAAAGAAAATGAGTTCTAAGTATTTTGCATCCACAAGACTTCCAGTGTGTAATCTGAATAATTTTACACTCTGGAATGCCAGAATAAAACTGTATATGAATTGTATTGATGAGGAAATTTTCAATGTCATCCTCACAGGTCCTCCTGTCCCAATAAGGAAAGACACCAGTGGAATTGTCATACAAACATTAGTCCCCGGAGCAGAATGGACTGATGAAGAGATGAAGTTCAAGGCATGTGATGCCAAGGCCATGAACATACTGGTCTCTACCATGTCTGATGACATCTTTCAAAAATTTGTTGATTGCAACTCTGCAAAAGAGATCTGGGAATCTCTCTCCAGACTAGTTGAAGGGAGCTCAGATGAGAGAAAAGACAAAAAGGCTCTACTCATATCTCAATATGAGAATTTTAAGAAAAAGGCTGATGAAAGCATTACAGAAATGTATGACAGATTCAGCCTCATCATAAATGAGCTGAGAGGGCTTGACAAGGATATTTCTCTGACAGAAATTAATGACAAGCTTCTCATGTTCTTCCCAAGCACATGGGACTCTAGATTTGGGCTATTAGAGATTCTAGATGCCTTAGAGCGATATCAACTAATGCTCTCCTGGGAAAGATCAAGTCCTATGAGCTTCTACTGAAAAGCAGGGCCGAGTCAGAAGCCCAAGAAAACACACCAACTCCTAAAGAAAGGACTCTTGCATTAAAGACTACAGAAGCAGAGTCCTCCACCACTGAAAAAGAAATGTTTAATCTCTTGGCTAAGCGATTCAAAAAGTGGGTTAGGACAGAAGAGTCCAAAAGGATAGAGAGGTCCTCAAGCAAGGCAAGGTATGATAAAACTCCTTCTAAATATGAGAGTATTTGTTTTTCCTACAGAACGCCAGGACACATGTCTACTGAATGTCTTGAGGTAGAAAAGAATAAGAAAAACAAGCAGAGGAAGGAGCATAAGAAGAAATCATTCTTGAGAAAGGATAAGAAAGGAGGGAAAGGTTTCATAGCTGAGACCTGGAGTGATTCAGACTCTGAATAAAGCTCCCCCTCATCTGATGATGATGAATATGGTGGACTAAAAGAAGCCTGCTTAATTGCTCTGGAAAATTCCACTGATGAAACTGAGGTAAGTATCTTTGAAGACCTTGACTTTTCTTCAAAAGATTTTAAAGAATGCTTCAAGGAATTTTGTCAAGATTACATTAACAATCAAAAGGAAATTAAAATAATCAAATCAGAACTAGACGTCCTTAGGAAAAATCCTCAACTCTCAGTGAACTATGATCTAAGATGTGAATTGGCTAGGAAAGAAAAAGAAATATATTCTTTAGATAATGAAAATTCAGACCTAAAGAAAGAACTCTCAAAGGCAAAAGCCTTTGAGGACTCCTTAAATGGAAGGAGTCAAAAGACCAAAGATATTTCACAAAATCTGTCCAAGAGATTTGATCATATTGATCAGGAATCACAACCACTCACTAGCAAACATGCTTGTGATAAACATGTAGCTTCATTTAGGTCTAGAACTAATATTATTTCAGAATCATGTGAAGGTCAGAAGAACCACACCCCTAATAAACTCACCATATTTAATAGGGTAGACATTAGTGATCAACCAGGAATCTTAGGTAAACATTCCTTAGAAAAATCAAGTGAAATTTTATCTTTGAAGAGTGAGTGTGCGACATGCAAAAGTTATAAAACTGAAATAGAAGAGATGGATGAAACATTTGAGGAATATAGGAATAATTATCAAACTCATATTGACTCTGTCATTTCCACTCTTAAAAATAGCACAAATGGCAATAATAATGCTAGACATGCTTTAATAATCAAAAATGATAAATTAAAATCAGAAATCATCTTGCTTAAGAAAATTGTAAATGCAAACTCACAAGCTCTTAATGATAAGAATCATACATCAAATAGTACTCGATGCAACTTTGAGAATGCGTCGAATGCATTTCGACGGAATCCAGCTTATGCGTCGACATCATTTTGAAGCAACTATTTGGGTGCATCGAATCACACTCAACGCAACTAATACCATGTTTCGAATAATAATCGACGGGACTATGCAGGTACGTCGAATTCCATTCGACACAACTCTAAAAATGCGTCGATTTCTTCTCGACGCATATTTTCTGCACAATGTTACCAAACAACAAAACCTCATTTTACTTCTATTTCTAGATGTTTTTGCTGCTTTGAACGAGGACATATTGCCAAATATTGCTGCCATAATGATGTAACACTTCTTCACCAAAGGGGGAACTATGGAAGACCATCTCATACTTTCATGTCTCCATATGATGATAGAAGAAAGAGACCCCGGCATGAGAGGGTCTATACCAATGTTTAATTCAATGTGCAGAGGGAAGACTGTTCAACCACAAACCAGCAGTGGTATCTGGACAGTTGTTGCTCCATGCATATGACTAGAGCAAAAGATTTGGTGGTGAATTTCAAGGCCAAGGAGGGGACCAAGGTAATTTTTGGGAACTTTCACTCTGGTCAAACCAAAGGATATGGTTTGCTCAGGATTGGAGAAATCTCCTATTCTACGGCTGCTTATGTTGAAGGACTTCAATATAATCTGATTAGCATTAGCCAGTTATGTGATGGTGAATAAAAAGTTGTATTCACCAAATCTCAGTGTCATATAGTCAGTTCTAAGACTGATCAAATTGTATTGACTGGTTTCAGAAAGGGTAAGGTCTATGTTGTAGACTTTGAGTACACAAAGTCTGAGATCTGCTTATTCAATTCCCAATTAAAAAATAGTGAGTTGTGGCATAGGAGACTTAGTCACCTTAACATTAAGACCATTGCCAAACTCTCCAAGATTAAACTAGTTAGGGGTTTACTAACTGGTAAATTCAATAAGGACCATCCTTGTAGAGCCTGCCAGCTCGGAAAGCAGATCAAAGCATCATTAAAACCAATTAGTAAGAATGATTCCCCTAGATTCCTTTTCTTGTTGCACTTGGATCTATTTGGTCCCATCTCCACTCAAAGCTTAGCAGGTAAGTCTTCCACACTAGTTATAGTGGATGTTTTTTCTAGATTCAGCTGGGTGTTCTTTCTGAAAGCGAAGTCAGACACTTTTAAGATCCTCTCAAGATTCATTAGACAGATTCAATCTGAATTCAACACCCAGGTTGCTATGATTAGAAGTGATCATGACAATGAGTTTGAAAATCATTTAAGGTGTAGATTCTGTGTGGATGAATGGATCAGACAATGCTTTTCAGCTCCTAGAACCCCCCAGCAAAATGGGGTGGCTGAAAGGAAAAATAGAGCTCTAATTGAATCTGGTAGGACATTATTAGCAGAATCCAACTTGCCAAAGTCCTTTTGGGCTGAGGCAGTGAATACATCAAACTATGTTCTGAACAGGAGTCTCATTCACAAAACTAAATTAAAGACTCCCTATGAGCTATTGAAGGGAAATGCACCCATAGTCACTTACTTTAGAATCTTTGGGTATACTTAATTTATCCTCAACAATGGGAAGAGTCATCATGCCAAATTTGACAAGAAGGCTGATGATAGGATATTCTTGTGATATTCATCATCAAGCAAGGCCTATAAGTGCTATAATAAAAGGTCTCTCAAAATTGAGGAGTCTGTGCATGTGGACTTTGATGAAACTAACATATTTAGTAATGGGAAGGAGACTTCCACCAGTCCTATTCTGCAGGAAGAAGACCAGCTGGCAGAACAGGTTGAAAGGATAAGCTTAGTAGACCATCCACCTGGATGTCAGGGAAAAGGACAACAGGAGATTGACAATGACTCAAGTGAAGATTTGCAGCAGATGAAGAGGAAACTACAGCCCCTGAATTACTAACCACATACATCATTCAAGTAAATGAGGATGAAGCTCCCACTGTCACTGAGCAAGTGGTAGCTTAGGAAGAAGAGAATCTCCTAGATCACCCAACAAGATCCAGGATGAATCAAAAAGATCATCCTCCAACTCAAGTAATAGGAGACTTGACAGAAGGAGTAAAGATAAGGAAACAACTAAAAAATGAAATAATGGTGGAATGTTTCCGGTCACAATATGAACCCAAAAAGTTTGAAGAAGCAGACAGTGACCCTCACTGGATATCTGCTATGCAAGAGGAACTAAAACAATTTGAAAGGAACAGGGTCTGGACATTGGTTGAAAGACCAAAGAATTACCCAGTTATTGGCACCAAGTGGGTGTTCAAAAACAAAATGGACTCAACAAGAGTCATAATAAGGAATAAGGCTAGACTAGTGGCCCAAGGGTACAGACAAGAGGAACGAATTGACTTTAACCTGACATTTTCTCCTGTGGCAAGGCTACAGGAAATCAGAATGTTCCTGGCATATGCTGCACATATGAAGATCAAAGTATATCAGATGGATGTCAAGAGTGCATTTCTCAATGGAAAACTATAAGAAGAGGTGTATGTGGAGCAGCCACAAGGTTTTGTCAATACAACTTTTCCCTCTTTTGTATATAGACTAGATAAAGCACTATATGGTCTAAAGCAAGCTCTAAGAGCATGGTCTGAGACCTTATTAACTTTTCTCCTGGAACACAAATTTGAAAGTAGAAAGGTGGATAAAATCCTTTTCACAAGAGCACATAAAAATCAACTACTACTTGTACAAATATATGTAGATGACATCATATTTGGATCCACTGATCAATCTCTCTGCAAAAGGTTTGCCTACCTAATGCAGCTTAGATTTGAAATGAGTAGCATGGGGGAATTATCCTATTTTCTTGGTCTTCAAGTAAGACAAAATGCAGATGAAATTTTCATATCCCAATCCAAGTATACCAAAGAACTCATCAAGAGATTTGGGATGGAAAATGCCTCTGTCATGAAAACCCCTATGGCTACCAAAGTTGTTTTGGATAGAGATGAAAATGGTAAGTCCTTTGGTCAAAAGACTTACAGAGCAGCCATTGGCTCTCTTCTCTACCTAACAGCTAGCAGACCTGAAATAATGTTTGCTACCTGTATTTGTGCAAGATTTCAGGTTGACCCAAAGGAATCCCACATGAGTTTTGTCAAAAGAATTCTCAGATATATGAAGGGTACTCCTATGCTTGGCTTATGATATCCAGCTGAATCTGGATTTGAATTGATTGGGTATTCAGATGCAGACAATGCTGGATGCAGGCTGGATAGAAAAAGCACCTCAGGAATATGTTAGTTTCTGGCTGCTAGACTTATCTCATGGTTTAGCAAAAAGCAAACCCAGTCTCCATTTCTACAGCTGAAGTTGAGTATATAGCTGCAGGAAGCTGCTGTTCACAAATTTTGTGGATGCAAAATCAGTTGTTGGACTACAACTTTTCTCTTGTTAATTCCACAATCTAATGTGACAGCTCTAGTGCTATTTCAATTGCTTCCAATCCTATTCTCCACATCAGAACTAAGCACATAGAGATTAGACACTACTTTCTGAGAGACAATGTAGAGAAGGGTAAGATCAACCTTCAATACATATCTACTGACACTCAAAGGGCTGACATCTTCACTAAGCCTCTTGATGAAAGTAAGCACAAGTTCTTCATCAATGCACTGAGTATGCTTGATGGAGCTTTGTAGGTTCCCTTTATTATGTATGCGGAACTATTTTCTATAGAAAATTATTGCTGGGAAAAACAGCATGAATCATAAAGAAAATAATAACTGCTTAATCAGAGTTGCGCCGAATTCAAATCAACGTACCGTTGATTTTTACTCGACGTCAGCTTCGAGAGCCCACTGGGACGGATCCCTGTTGGATCTTACGGCGCCCTTAGAGGGGGGTGAATAAGGGAATAAAATTCTTTTTATAAATTTTAAGATAATAGGAAATAATGATAACAATTTTGTAATAACAATTTTGCAATAATGAAATTTTACGCCAAATGAGAGAAATCAAATAAACACAAATATAATCATGATTGCATTATATAAAAAAGGTGTTTACAAAATTTGACTTCAATATCGCTAAAAATCGGAGGCGTACAAAAGTGAATTTTTTTTCCTTTTCTTTACCGACTTGTATCCCCACAAACCGGTTGGCTTTAGCCTATCCTTCCTCGGATAAGGCCTCAAGCCGCTCTAGACAATCCTTCCCCGGATATGGCCTCGAGCCCCGTAGATCTAATCACCTATAACTAGTCGCCAACACAAGGCGAATTTCCCCCTAAGTCCTACCCAGACCTAGTCGCCAACACAAGGCGAATTAACTACAAAATACAAATAAAGAAATGAAGTAAATAAAAAGCAAACTCCCTCTTGAGATTTCTGGAGATGAGGATGATGGATCGCTGAAGCACAAGCAAGGTCGAAGCGATCGTTCTTCGGATGCAGCGTGATGGCTTCCTTCTCCAGAATTTCTTCTTTGGCTTTGAGTGGGAGATGATGTTTTGGCAGAGTAGCAGCACGAGAGTTTGGGCACAAGTAATGTCGTGAAAGATCTAACCAAAATGAGAGAGAGCCCAGCATTTTATAGAACTTGGAGCTAGCGCCTGCGGTAGTAGCTAGCGCCTGCGGTAGCGTTCGTGTGGAGCGGTTGCGAAACCGTCGGCGGTGTGGTGTTGTGCACGAACTGGAGATAGCGCCTGGGGGTAGCGATAGCGCTGGCGGTAGCGGGAGATAGCGCTGGCGGTAGCGGTAGCGGTTGCGAAACCGTCACTGTGCATGAACTTGAGATAGCGCCTGGCGATAGCGATAGCGCTGGCGGTAGCGAAAACTGTCGAGAACGAACTTTCATCGGTCGGAGCTTCAAGTTCGTCGAACGAAAATTTCGTCGAACGGAGCCAAATTCGTCGATCAAAATTTCGTCGAATGCAGCTTCAATTTCGTCGAACGGCTAGCGCCTGGCGGTAGCGTTAGTGCCGGCGGTAGCGAAGCTCCTTTCAAAAGTTGTATTCCATGCTGCCTTCTACCTGTGGAGTATTGCACATATAGTTCCTGCACACTATAAACACACTACAAGCAATAAGAAATACAATATGGGATTTGTTATTCTCAAACAAAGGGATGTGACACACATGTCCAACAATCTCCCCCTTTTGATAATAACAAATCCACTTAGCAAGAAATCAACAATTGTGTTTATAGTATATGATAAGCAAGATAAAAGTGCAACTATAGTAAATGATATGCATGCTAATGATGTGCATACTCCCCCTAACTTAATGCTCCCCCTACATTAATGCAATTTATGAGTTACTCCCCCTGAATGATAGATTTCTTGAATTAGTCTCCCCTTATTTATCTATATTTCTCATATATAGATTTCTTCAATTAATCTCCCCCTTTTGGTATTATCAAAAGAAGGTGGGGTGAGGGTAGTAAGGAGGCATTTATATAATATGAGTTTTAGTTCAAAATGTAAAGATGTTGTAACCTTTTTTTTTAAATCTCAAAGTTTTTCATAAAGATACCAAGCATGAACATATCAAATAGAGATTATACTACAATGTTACTTAATTTTAAATTCAAGAAATACCAAAACATTGTAGAGATCATGCTAGGTTATCTAGTGCATTTTTATATAAAGAGTAGTATAGATAAAGCATTAGAATCCAATACTCATGAGAAGAAGTGTTATGAAAGATAATGATGTGCACATAAGTGTATTTTGAGCAATGTTTAACAATGGATTTAAATCATCAAAATACTAGACATATGTAAAGTAAAGTGCACAATAAAGCACAAGTAAATTACTTTCACACACTTTTAATGCACATAATTTTTTAACAAAGTGGTGTAATAACCAAGGTTTGCACAAGTAACTTTACTATTCTTTCCAAGGTGCTCAACCTCACAATGCTTATGAAGACTTATCAGGAGGTTCAGGTAGTGCTTGGTGGAGTTATATTTGTCTACATAAATATAATTTTTTGTTCATATTTGTGAGACAACATTCCCGGAATACACTTGTTTTGCAAAAACAATCTTATAAGCTTAACCACTTTTTTAAATTTCATAAGTGCAATTCAAATGTAGTGTAGGCAATAAACTTATGCAAGTTTTAATTCATTATACAAATACAATACACAAGCAAGCATTTTTAGATTTAGACACACGTGTTGATTACCAAAATGAGTGAGTGAAATGTATCAATATCAATCATAAAACATTTACTCATACTTAGAGGCATGCTAAGCTTGGTTCTACACATTTTTCAATACAATTGATGCACTTTAAATAGATATATCAAAGCATGATAAGCAAAACAATGTTCATAGTAATTTGAAGGAATAAGTTTTAACATTGTAAATAATTCTAAATAGAATTCATACATGCTTGATATTGGGAATAAAGATCATACAGTTTTTTTTTGTTTTATCATTTTTAAATCAATTAAAAAATAGAAAATCACAAAAACATACTTTTGTCATTTTTTAATTTTGAATTTTTGTAGTTGATTTTTCATAATATGAATAAAACACAAATATCAAAAAAAAACTTTTGTATTTTTGAATTTTGAATTTTTGTAGTTGATTTTTCATAATATGAATAAAACAGAAAGCCATAAAACATATTTTTGTATTTTTGAATTTTGAACTTTTATAGTTGATTTTTCATAACAAAAATAAAATAGACAGAAACACAAAAATGAATTTGCACAAATAAACTAACATATTTTTGTTGATTTTTAGAAATTTTAAAAAACAGAAAAATCACACACCCACGCTAGCGCCGGCGCTATCGCTAGCACTGGAAACAGTACACGATTTTTCAAGAATTTTAATTTTTTTATTTTTGATATTGGTTAGGGGTCTTAAGAGTAGTCTTATGCAGAAATTTTGTAATTATCAGAGATGTCTTGATTGCTCAAATTGCATAAAACATTAGCGTTTTTTATGTTTTTCATCCTAAGATGTCTAAGACTCCTAATTCCAACCTTAACATTTGAAACCTTGCATCGGGAAGAGGTTTGGTGAATATATCAGCAAGTTGAGAGTCCGTGCCAATGAAACTAATCCTTACATTTTCCTTTTTAATGTGATCCCTTATGAAATGATGACGCACATCTATATGTTTGGATCTAGAGTGGTGTACCGGATTATTTGTAAGATCAATGGCACTCTTGTTGTCACATTTTAATTCAACAAGTTTTAGATGAAAACCAAAGTCCTCTAAAGTTTGGCTCATCCATAGAGCTTGTGCACAACAACTCCCTAATGCAATGTATTCGGCCTCCGTGGTGGAGAATGCAACCGAATTTTGTTTCCTACAAGACCATGCAACTAATGAAGGTCCTAGAAAATGACAAGTACCACTAGTGCTTTTTCTATCAAGTGAGCAACCGGCATAATCTGAATCGGAATAGCCATGCAATGTAAATGAATCATTATGTGGGTACCATAATCCTAATCTAGATGACCCAATGAGATATCTAAAAATTCGTTTTACCGCTTTTAAATGAGATTATTTTGGATTGGCTTGAAATCGAGCACATAAGCATACGGCAAACATAATATCGGGTCTAGTTGCACTAAGATAAAGTAGAGATCCTATCACACCTCTATATAAAGTTTGATCTATAGAAACTCCTGATTCATCTTTTCCTAATTTTAGTGATGCACACATTGGTGTAGAAGCATGTTTAAGGTTTTCAAATCCAAAACGTTTAAGCATATCATGGACATATTTAGTTTGACATACAAAGATACAATCAATTCTTTTTTATATTTGAAAACCAAGGAAATAAGAAAGTTCTCCTACAAGACTCATTTCAAACTCATTTTTCATCACTAAAATAACTTCTTTACACATCTCTTCATTAGTAGATCCAAAAATAATATCATCAACATATATTTGTAAAATAATTATACCATCATTATTGTGCTTAATGAAGAGAGTATTATCCGCACTTCCCATAATATAACCGTGCTTTAATAAAAATGATGTAAGTCTTTCATACCATGCACGGGGCACTTGTTTTAAACCATAAAGCGCTTTTTCTAGTTTATAAACATGATTTGGAAATTTTTCATTAATAAAACCGGGGGGTTGTTCAACATAAACTTCTTCTTTTACAAACCCGTTTAGAAAAGCACTTTTCACATCCATTTGAAATAGTTTTATTCTTTTAAAGCTTGCAAATGCTAAAAAAATTCTTATAGACTCCAATCTAGCAACGGGTGCAAAAGATTCATCAAATCTATCCCCTCGATTTGAGAATATCCTTGTGCTACTAAGCGTGCTTTATTTCTAGATATTCTAGACTCACCATCTAATTTATTTTTAAAAATCCATTTTACACCTACAACCGGGTGATTAGATGGTCTTTCTACTAATTTCCAAACATTATGTCGCTCAAATTGTTCTAACTCTTCATTCATAGCCAAAAACCAAAATTCATCATTTAAAGCGGTTGTAACATTTTTTGGTTCAATTTCGGAAACAAAGCAAATATTTGAATAAGATTCATGAAGAGAAGAGCGAGTTCTTACCCCGATGGATGGTTCACCAATTATAAGTTCCTGTGGGTGATCCTTTGTGATTTTTAAGACGCTTGGAGGTACATATTCATCTTTCTTGGCCTCCTCTTCTTCTTCTTTGGAAGGTGCTTCATCACCATGCTCCAAAGGAGGTAATGGATCATCCTCTTTTCCTGCGGAAAGTCTTTCTAAACAAGGAACAAGCTCATCAAATTTCACATTAATTGACTCTTCAACTTCTCTAGTTCTTTTATTAAAAACTCTATAAGCTTTACTAGTTGAAGAGTATCCAAGAAATGTTCCTTCATCACATTTTTCATCAAACTTTCCCAAGCTATCTTTTGTATTTAAGATAAAGCATTTACAACCAAAAACTTTGAAGTAAGACACATTAGTCTTCTTTTAAAAATAGAGTTCATATGGTGTGAGATTTAAAGATGGGCGAAGCATGATTCTATTTATAACATAACATGATGTGTTTACGGCTTCGGCCCAAAAGGACTTAGGTAATTTATATTCACATAACATAGTGCGTGCTAGCTCTTGAAGTGTCCTATTCTTTCTATCTACAACACCATTTTGTTGTTGTGTGCGTGGTGCGGAGAACTCATGTTTTATGCTTAACATATCACAATAAGAAGTAAATTTTTCATGTTCAAATTCTCCTCCATGATCCGAGCGAATGCATTTAATTTTTAAATCACTTTCATTTTGACTACGAGTACATAATTTTGAAAATTCACAAAACGCTTCGGATTTGGATGATAGAAATATTGTCCAACAATATCTAGAAAAATCATCTATTAAAACATATGTATATAATCTACCACCAAGACTTGCGGTGCTAATGGGACCAAAGAGATCCATATGAATTAATTGCAAAGGCCTTCTAGTAGAAATAACGTTTTTTCTTTTGAAAGAGGATCCAGTAATTTTACCTTTTTGACATGGTGAACAAAGTGAAGGTAGCTTTCCATTTAATCTAGGCAATCCTCTAATTAAATCTCTTTTGGCAAGTTTTACAATAAGCTTTGTGCTAGCATGTCCTAGCCTTCTATGCCAAAGATCAAGTTCATCATTTTTGGTAATAAAACATTTTAAAGATGATTTTGAAAGATCATGAAATGAAACAATATAAACATTGTGTATTCTTGGTGCAGTTAGTAAAATATTATTTGTAATAGGATTAGATATTTTGCATAGATTAGTAGAAGATTCAATAATCCTTTATCACATAATTGGCTAATTGAAATAAGATTATGTTTTAGCCCTTTTACATAAAGAACATTTGATATAATGAAGGATTCGTTACCAACTGTACCAATTCCCATGATTCTTCCATTTCCATTGTCGCCAAAAGTCACAATCCCTCCCTTCTTCCTTTCTAGGCTAAGGAACTTTGATTTATTGCCTGTCATGTGCTTGGAGCATCCTGAATCCAAGTACCACACGTCTTCATTGTCCTTAGCCTTCCTGCACATCTAGAAAGAAGATGAGAGTAAAGATTCAGATACCCAAGTGGAACCACCCATAGAGTAAGTGGAAGCCTTAGGTACCCAGACTTGCTTTAAAGTATTTCGTTTTATTTTCCTGCAAGAACTAGATGTGTGACCTAGCCTATAACAGTTTGCACACGAAATAAAGGGGGTTGATGCCCTTTTCTGGTATATTTTATTGCTAGAAAAATTTTGATTTGTAGAAGGAAAGCATTTTGAAAAAGAAATTTCAGGTTTCTGGTATGAGGTGCTAGTGCCGGCGTTAGTGGCTAGCGTCGGGCGGTAGCCCTCTCCTCGATATCCGAGCCCAAACTTTCCAGATCCATGGCACTGGTACCCTAGAATCATTTCTAGTGATTTTGGGCCTATATCAAATTTTTTAATGGCCATGGTGAGATCATGAACTTGTGCCTTAAGTGAAGAATTTTCTTTCACAAGTATGACACACCTATTCTCAAAACCTTTTTTATTATTTTTGATTTGCAAAAGAGAGGCTTCCAATTTCCTTTCTAATTCCCCCTTCTCTTTTGTAAGAGTTTTGGCATGAGAGAGGGCTTTAGAAAGTGACTCTTCTATATCTATTGCCAATTTTGTGGAGTGATCACATTCTTGGCAAGAAACCTTTCTCTTTTCTAAAACGATTACCTTTTTGGAAAGCTTTTGATTTTCTTTAATAAGAGATTCATTTTCACGATTTAATAGAATACTATCTTTCATATTTTTATCAAAAGCTTTGCAAGTTTCAAGAAATTCATTATACAATTTATCATAAGTGGGCGGAGTTACCTCAGTGTCACTGGGAACACTGGTGTCGTCGCTGTCGTTTTCATGTCCCATGAGGCACATGTTTGCTTCCTCATCTTCGCTTGATGAAGACCCGCTTGATTCTTCGGAGGAGGAGGAAGTGGAGTCAACCCATGTCTTTGCCTTTAGCACCTTCCTCTTTTCTTTCCCTTTGTGTCGTTTCTCCTTTTTCTCCTTCAAGAATTTTGGGCATTGGCTCCTTATGTGCCCCGTCTTCCTACAATGAAAGCACTCCGGTGGAGGTCTTTCTTCTTCATCGTCGCTCTCCTTTTCCTTCTTTGAGGACGACCCTTTCCATCTTCCATCCTTTTGGATAAATTTCCGGAAAGTGTTTCGCCTTTCCGGATTTCGCATGAACTTTCGGAAGTTCTTCACCAAAAGACTCTCTTCATCTTCATCCTCATCCTCTTGGCACTCCTTCTTTGATTTTAATGCCAACGCCTTCTTCTTTGGCTCCTTGTTGTATTCATCAAATTGGATTTTGAGTTCTACCTCATGGGTTTTGAGATTCCCAATGAGGCTCTCAACTTGGAGCGTTCTTAAGTTGTGCGACTCCGAAATAGCCGTCACCTTCGGGTTGAATTTTGGAGGAAGAGAACGAAGGATCTTACGGACCAAGTCGCCATTTGAGAAGGTCTTTCCAAGAGCTTTTGAGGCATTGACGATCTTGGTGAAGCGTGTGTACATACCATCAACGTCTTCTCTTTCATCCATTCGGAATTTTTCATATTCCGACTCCAGTTGGAAAAGCTTGGAATCTTTAACCTGCGATGTACCTTCATGAGTAACTTCCAAATGATTCCAAATTTCATATGCAGTAGTACAAGCAGAAATTCTATTAAATTCATTTCTATCTAACGCACAAAATAGAGCATTCATGGCTTTTGCATTATTTTTACATTTGAGTTTATCCCGATCATCCCATTTATCTTTGGGTTTGTCTAAAGTTATCTCTCCAACTACAAATGTAGGAGGAGTGTATTCTTCTTCTACCATGTTCCAAACCTCAATATCTAGGGTCATTAGAAAACAATGCATCCTATTTTTCCAATAATTATAATCTGACCCAGTAAATAGAGGTGGTCTACTAATTCCCTGACCCTCAGAAAAAGCGAGATCATAAGACGCCATTATTCCTAGTTTTTAAACCGTTTGGAATAACCTCCCTCTGATACCACTTGTTGGATCTTACGGTGCCCTTAGAGGGGGGGGTGAATAAGGGAATAAAATTCTTTTTATAAATTTTAAGATAATAGGAAATAATGATAACAATTTTGTAATAACATTTTTGCAATAATGAAATTTTACGCCAAATGAGAGAAATCAAAGAAACACAAATATAATCATGATTGCATTATATAAAAAAGGTGTTTACAAAATTTGATTTCAATATCGCTAGAAATCGGAGGCGTACAAAAGTGAATTTCTTTTCCTTTTCTATAACGACTTATATCCCCAAAAACCGGTTGGCTTTAGCCTATCCTTCCCCGGATAAGGCCTCAAGCCGCTCTAGCCAATCCTTCCCCGGATATGGCCTTGATCCCCCCTAGATCTAATCACCTAGAACTAGTCGCCAACACAAGGCGAATTTCCCCCTAAGTCCTACCCAGACCTAGTCGCCAACACTATGCGAATTAACTACAAAATACAAATAAAGAAATGAAGTAAATAACAAGCAAACTCCCTCTTGAGATTTCTGGAGATGAGGATGACGGATCGCTGAAGCACAAGCGAGGTCGAAGCGATCGTTCTTCGGATGCAGCGTGATGGCTTCCTTCTCCAGAATTTCTTCTTTGGCTTTGAGTGGGAGATGATGTTTTGGTAGAGTAGCAGCACGAGAGTTTGGGCACAAGTAATGTCTTTGAAAGATCTAACCAAAACGAGAGAGAACCCAGCATTTTATAGAACTTGGAGCTAGCGCCTGCGGTAGTAGCTAGCGCCTGCGGTAGCGTTCGTGTGGAGCGATTGCGAAACCGTCGGCGGCGTGGCGCTGTGCACGAACTGGAGATAGCACCTGGCGGTAGCGATAGCGCTGGTGGTAGCGGGAGATAGCGCTGGCGGTAGCGAGAGCGGTAGCGGTTGCGAAACCGTCGCTGCGCACGAACTTGAGATAGCGCCTGGCGGTAGCGATTGCGCTGGCGATAGCGAAAACTGTCGGGAATAAACTTTCGTCGGTCGGAGCTTCAAGTTCGTCGAATGAAAATTTCGTCGAACGGATCCAAATTCGTCGATCAAAATTTCATCGAACGCAGCTTCAATTTCGTCGAACGGCTAGCGCCTGGCGGTAGCGTTAGCGCCGGCGGTAGCGATGCTCCTTTAAAAAGTTGTATTCCATGCTGCCTTCTACCTATGGAGTATTGCACCTATAGTTCCTGCGCACTATATACACACTACAAGCAATATCAAATACAATATGGGATTTGTTATTCTCAAACAAAGGGATGTGACACACATGTCCAACAATCCCTTCAATACCACTCGACGCAATGTTGAATACTTGTCGACGCTTACGTCAACATCATCATTGATAACTATATTTTGAAGCCACGTCGACATCAACTCGATGCTCCGTCGATTTGACCGATCGCGCACATTGACATATTTTGGCGTGCTGAATTCCGCTCTTCTCAACGTTGCTTTGAATAAAACCCTAAGTTGCGATAATTTGTCTACTCATGGCAACTTTTGGTTTATGATTCTATTGTGCTATTCGAATTCACTCCCTCCTGCTCTCTTCCTTCTTCCTTATCTTCGCCTCTTTTATTTGTTTCAGTGCAGGTTCTCACAGCATTCCAATGGCATCTCCGTCGAATCAGGAAGATATTATGGAGGTAGTCAATCTGGCCCTCGAGATAGTATTATCCAAGTTCTGCTCACTTTATCTTGATTTATCCACATATTGTTATCACAAATTATGCCTCCAACACAGAAGGTTGCAAGACCTTACCTCTGAAATCAAGGTCCTGTATAGGGAAGTGAGATCGACAGATGTGCCTGCTGCTGGCTTTATATGCTTTTTAATGATATAAAGAAGGTGGAGAATCGTCCCAGTAGGCAGCAACCTCCTCAGGATTCTGTCTACACAACAACAATCCCTCTCTCCCTCATCTCTGAAGGAGACCCTGCTGTTTCATCTAAGTTACAACTTCCATATGCAGCCATTCAGGGGGAGTTATCACCTCCAAGAATCCTTCCTTCAATGCAGGGGGAGTCCTCAACTAAGGGGGAGAGCTCTTTATTTTCAGATGACCAACTCTACCTCTTGTCTCTACAAGAATACCATGTCAATCCTGAGACACCCATTCCTGATGCTCTTTCATTCAAGATGTCGTCTGAAGATTCTACTACAACACCTTCTTCTGTCAAGGTGGCTGATCAAGATTGTTTCTCACCACCAGATCAGCCTTCACCTCCACCACCTGCTCCAAGTCAAACAACTAACCATTTCTTCCACCACCTTCTCCAAGTCAAACATCTAAACCAGTTCTTCCAACACCTATCTTTAGGGGGGACCTCCATACAGAGGTAGAGGAAGAGGAAGAGGAAGATTGCCCGTTTGGGAGAGGTACACAAAAGAACAGAGGAAGGAGTACAAAAAAGATAAATCTTATTACAAAAAGTATGCAATGGTTAAAATTCCAGAGAACACAATGAAAACGTGCACCAATCCAGAACTTGACAAAGCTTTAGAGGAGATTGCTGATAGAGAAAGGTATGAACATGAGATAGCCCAAAAGGAGATTGAAGATAAGAAAAATAGGTTCATTGACATACTGAAAAGAGGAAAAGATGTGGTTGAAAAGGAGGAGCTGCCAGAGCAATTCCAATCAAATCTACTCTGTTTGATCATTCAATGTATACTACAAAGAATCCCCAAGCCAAAATGCTAGAAGGAATAGGGAAACTCCACAGAGGAGGTATGGGGTGTAATCCAAAGGATGCAGTACAACTTCCCTAGAAAAGACAAAAAGGAGGAAAGTCACTTGAGGAGGAGAAAGAGAAAAACAAAATCATGTTTACAAAAGCCTCAACTTCTGTGAAGGAACAAGCAACTGTTGATGAATTACAAGCAATGCATGCTGAATCAAATCCTGACAAATGTCCTGAATCAGATGATCTAAATCTAGAAGTCATAAATCTGATGATAGCCAAAATCTTTGGTCTTGGTTTCACACTCAAGGATGTTCATCCTAATAATGAAATGGACCTGGCGAAACTGTTCAAAGGACATGGAAGAATACAGAAGAACCCAGAGAAAGCCACCCCTTCAAATTTCAGGTATGTGGAAAAGAAGTACAGGAGGGTATATGAGGACTTACACATCTTTCTCAAAGAAAGGAAGTAATACTCTTTTTGGGTAATCTATGATAAACTTGTGTTAATCATTAATCAGATACCTTCTCTTTTTTATCAGCTCATCTACCTAATTCAGTTTATAACTATGTTGTCCTGTATGTATTTTGGTTTTATATAAAGAAATGTGTAAAATCACTTTGAACAAACTATAAAATTTGTTAAGTTAAATAAGGGGAGATTGTTGGGAAAACCCCTTTGATTTAACTTAACAAATCATCTAAAAAGTGATTTTATCTCTTAGGTTGAATTACCCATTGTATAGTGAGGGAATTATGGTAATTAGATATCGTAGGATGTCACACTCAACTTAGGGTGTCAAGACCAGATCAAGAGAAGCAAATTTAGGCAAAGTTAACATTTGCGTCGAATAGAAATCAACGCAACATCGAGTTATTGTCGACGCTACTCTGACTAGAATTGCAAGCAACTCACCCCTTCTGTCGAAGTAGATCAAGTTGACATTTCATCTAGTAGATATCGACGTAGAGGACATAGACTTGTCAAAGTACCTTGAGAAGTCGACGCAGCGTCTACTTCAACTCAACGCAAAAGGAAGTATCAGTCGAAGCCATCTAAAGTCGACGCAACGTCAACTTAAACTCGACGCAGTTAATGAAGTTCAGAGCCATGCCCTCAACTCGACGGTTACGTAGATAAGATATCGACGCCACGTCGATTAGCAGAGTTCAATCAGATCAAGGATGAATTCGAAGCTGCTCTTACAAGAACTCGAAGGTGCGTTGATAAGAGAGGAAGAGAACTCGACGCTACGTCGAATACAGTCTGAAAAGGGAAACCTTTTTAGCTGTCATTTTGGACCCTCTCTCATGGCCCACCTCACTCAAGACCGTTCCCCAACGGCTCCATAATTGCCTCAAATAACATGAATAATTAACAGAGGATAGAGAAAAGCTTTCTTGGAAACAAGTATAATGTTGGTGGACGGGTCGGGAATTAAAGAAGGAAAGAAAGAAGTAATTGTCCAGACAAAAATACCTTTTCAGGACTTACCAGTAAAGGAAATAAATTCAAATTGAACAGGGACAATAAAAGGGCAGAAAGGAAAGAAAAATGGAGAGCATTCAACACAATCCTTTATACTGTTTCATTGGGGCTTCCTCTTCCTCCTCCTCTCTGTCAGGAACCCTAATAGACAAGATACAGGAAAGAAAAGAACAACTGAAGAATATACTCTGCTCAGAGAAACAACTGCTGCTTCTTCATCAATATCATATAGCAGCAGTACTATTTTAAGAGCAGAGAGCAGAAGGATCAAGATCTTAAAAACCCTAGCAATCATAACTATTAAAAGCTAGGGTTAATCTGATATAGATCCTGAAGAGCACTCAAAGAACATCACCTCAAGGATTGCCATTACAGAAATCTGATAAACAGATTTCTGAATCATTCTTCCCCTTCTTACTCTTCTTTTCCTACACCCCCTGTAAAAGAGTTTTAAGAATCCCTCTTCCAAATTATTCAGTGGTTCAAGATCTCCTTATCAAAGGATCTGGTGGTTCAAGATCTCCTTATCAAAAGATCTGGTGGTTCATGATCTCCTTATCAATAGATCATTGCTTCTGAGAGTCTCCTTACCAAAAGACACAGGCACAGTTGGTGCATCCCTACCAGGTGGTAGAAGAGGGGAGTACCCATATTTTGGGGAACCAATATAAAAATCTTTGTGTCTTCTAGATTGTATATTTTCTGTGCTGTCACTTATAGCTTAGATAACCTTTACTGTTTTTTTCTTTACATTCAGCACTGTTTTATTCTGTGTGGGTATTTGTTGGAGCATAATATTTAGGTTTTATTGTGTTTGCACAAATAGGATAGAAATAATTTTAAATCTATATTCACCCCCCCCCCCCCCCCCACCCTCTAGAGGATTCAGGCACACTGCGCACTTTCAATCTGCCATCTTCAGGCGGGACGTCGGTGCCTTATATGTCTTTCTTCCAATCTCTACCACCATGTTCCACTTCGCGCGCTTCTCTATCTCTGACCCGTCTAGTAGTTTCACCTTCTGGTGGATGCCCTCGAAGTGTTGTACTTGATCCAGATCGTGTAAAAATCCTCTGAGATGAACGAGTGCGAAGCACCAATGTCCAAAAAACTGTATGCAGGTTTGTCATAGACAAACACTATACCTAGGTTGGTTTTATTTTTTGGGTTATAAGTCTAATAAAGCTACTATTTTGCATGGTACTATGTAATTGTAAAGAAAGCATGGAAGTACCTGTGATGAATTCCTCGGGGTTCCTTTCCTAGGCTAAATCTAGTGCATACACTTGCTCCTGCCTTGGACCTCTGTCGTGATGTCTCTGACCCCGACCTCGTCCTCTGCCCCGACCCTGATGTGCTAGTGTTGGAGGGGCTGGTGGAGGGGGGGGAGGAGGAGGTGGACGAAATAACTGGGGGAAATTGGCCCTGATGTGCCCTGGCTGGTGGCATCCGAAACATACCACTGGGCAGAATCATCTATCATCGTGCCTCGGTGGCTCCTGAATCCGCACTGGTGGAGGGATTGGCACTACAGGAAGCTGCTGCTGATCCGGCCAGATGTTAGGACGAGGGTGTACTCCGCCTCTCCTATGCCTCATAATCCTTCCCCGCTGCGGTCCCCTGCTGCCCTCTCCAAAGTGTGTCCCATCCTCTGGTCTCTTCCCTCTACTTTGCACCATCAGATGATCTGCCTCTAGCTTCTTTGTTGTCTCTAAGATCTTGGCCAAACTGTCCTCGGCCATGAGCAACAATGCTTTCCTCAATTGGTCTCTAAGAACCTGATAGAACCACTTGGCATAACCTCTGTCATCTAGTGATTGCATCCCCGCAAATCTAGCCAGATGGTAGAACTACCTTTAGTACTCTATCACCGACCGACTCCCCTGTCCGAGGTTCAAAAACCTCTCCTCCAACTCGTCACTGTCCCTCACTGTCACAAAGTGCTCCAAAAAAGTGGTACTGATATCCTCCCAAGTAATATCTAAGTAATACCGGTCCTCATAAGTGGAATCCATCTCGAACTTCCACCATCTATTGCCATGGGCATCCAAAGTAGTAGTCGCCAAAGAGACTGCCGTGCTAACCGGGCAGTTGAAGCCTGCGAGCATCTCTTGAATGGTATCCATCCACTCCTTCATCTTGACCGTTGTCTCTGTCCCGTGATACATCGGAGGGGACAAGCCCTTGAACGCGCTCAACCAGTTAGATCCTGAGTTCAGCTGAGAGGTCAAAACCTGCTGTGCCTTAAAGGCATCCAGAATAGTTGTCAATGTCTGACCGAGCTCTGACTGCTAGAAGGGGGTGGCAGCCGGAGGGAAAGGAGCAGTATCCCGTGGGTCGGTACTCCCTAGGGGCTACACAAATGTAAGTAAGTTTATTAGAATCGGCCTAACTCATTGTTTAGATGGACTATACATATGATTTCACACTTATGCACACCATTGCTTCCGCTGCATAGTTTGTCCTCAAACTAATGCTCGAGCGTGGCGACCTAGTGTTTTGTGGACTTCTTTCTGTTATGATCGTTGTCAAGTGATACCATTTGTAAGATCCCCTCCTCCTTACCGAAGAGTTCCCAGATTTTATGCCAAGAACCGTCGTGTTACAGTGACCCCAACTCACGGGTTAGCTGTCACCGCTCAACGTCGATCCTGCCGGCTAAGTCGATCATATCACACGCCAATTTGAAAGAAGTAATAAGTACAAATAGGCAAGTCCATAATCACAACACACATATATATGCATATATATAAGAGAGTGCAAATAGTCCACAATGAAACAAAACTAAGAGAGTGCAAGGGCTTAAGCCCGATACAGATCCAAAAAGTGACTAATAAAGGAAAATCACTCTCTCACTCTACACTATGTGGAAGCAACACAAAATAATCTCCAACCTGCCGCCGTGGGCAGCAGGGGAGACGATTAGGTACTTCCACCGTGGAAACGGAATCAGTGAATCGGGCACTCCACTTCTAGGTGGGCAAACACACTGCCAGACAAAGACCTTATGTACGCTGTTGTACAGGTCCTAGGTGCACTTCCGTGAGCTTTTGCGCACTCTTGCTGACATCCCGCCAGACTTTTATGACGGGGGGTGGGTTACAAGGGATTGTCTGCTAGACCACATTAAAGTAACCTACTGGCCCTCTAACTCACCACACCCCGCCAAGGTCAACGTACCGCCATTGGTGTGACACATGGACCTGTACCGAAGACCTGCCACTAGTTTATTCACATGCAAGATTCATTACATTTCATGAGCCACCAACTCGTAAGAATAACTATTCTTGAACCGTTCCAACCCTCTTAATAGGACGATGTTTACTTTTCTCAATTTAACTTAGTTAGGGTTACTCTTGTCTGTTACTTAGATGATCATAGCATTTTAATGTTAATTCTGGGCTTCCCGAGGTCTACTCGGTGAAGTGCTCGCAGCGGTACTATATGGTATTTTGGGATGACATCCCAAACCTTCCTTTCTCAGAATATTTACTTTTATTGGTAACTACCCTCGTCAAGGTTACCCTCATGGTTGCTCTAACTTACTTAAGCATGATTTAAACTATTCTAGGTAGCTCGATGACCTTTTTAACGATGATTGGTGCAGATCCTTAGAACTTCTCCTATATGCTCACCAATAACTTTGAATGCATCAAGATCACCTTATGTGTCACTATACTACCATGGATAGGAGACTCCCAAAATACTCCCATTGTTCATCGAGACGTACTTCCATTCACTATTCTCTATAGGGAAGACTTTCTCCAATTATCCAACAACTCAAGTAAACTGTAGTTATGTACACCCTAATGTTGTGTTCCAAATTTCATTCCATTCCCACATGTTTTGGCTATCCTAGACACTACCCCAAGTTATTGCTAAACACAGACCAACTCAACAATGAACTAATTTAATCTCCATAATGTGAACTTCACCAAAACTTGACCAAATGTCCTAAAAATTTTTACCATAGGTTACACATGACCTAATTACAAGGTGGTTAGAAATTCATAATTTTCCCAACTATTTTGGCCATTTATAAAAATATATTAATGATAATGTACACCTCACTTTACACATGAAGTACAACTTCCTGAGTCGAAATGCTCTCACTAAATTATTAGTGAGATATAATGTATAAATATGATGGTTGACTGAAGTTCTAAATTTTTCATAATGATTATGACCACCATTTAAATATTCAAACATTTTTACCATTTGGATACATTACACAGCAAGTACCAAAATTACTGGTTCAAAACTTCTACAAAAATTACCATTGACTTATAATGATCAAAATACAGCCTAGCCAAATTTTCAAATTTTTCCAGATAATATTGATCATATAAATTCCATTAATACTTAACTGCAACAAAGGGCATTTTTAGTAATTTACAGTGTGAATGACTTCCAAAAATACTACCAAAATTTCCAGAGATACACTTCAAGGTAAAACATCATATGACAGGGTATTGGATTTTTCTCTAGGTCTTAGGTGATGTTTAATTCATTAATACACTTTGTGACAAAGTTCATTATGCTCAAATGACAAAGAAAATTAATTCTGAAAATCACCATAAAATTTTTAGAGGTATATAACATCCTAAAGTATCATGTATCAGAATATCAGATTTAGCCTAAGCTGTTTGATCACTTTTACTTGATTAATACACTTATGTGACAAATACACGATTACTCCAATACTTAGCATTTTTCTTCCCAAAAATCCTAATGTTTCCATAGATAATACTCTCCTTTGTGTTAGGTGTGTTGCCAAATTTCATGAGCATACCACAAGCCGTAAGTGATGAAATCACAAAATACCCAAATGTGTTATATGCACACCACCTCTTCATACATTACATTCCCATTAATATGAGCTATTATGTTCTACAGTGAGACAAATGGTCTCAAATTTTGACATGTTACTAGATATGACCTAACCATCATGTCACCCAAGATTTGGGTCCATTTGCATTTATCTAACCACTTTTTTTCATTAATATGAAAAATCATATTTATCATAAAACCGTAGAAAAATGTTACCCAAAAATTATGATTTTTGGGCAGGGGTGCATTTATGATATTTACATCTATGTCTAAAATAATAGACTAATCCAAGCAACCATGTGGTCTAGATCTACAAAATAAGGTCTGAATATTTCTTTGTACATGCCTCAGTGTAATGACGCTACAGGGAATTGTAGGCCACCAAACTTGGTGATTCAAAGTCCTATAGGTAGTAGACCTCAAGGGCTACAAAGGTTATCTTTGCCACTTTTGCCTAAAACAGCCTCTAAGTGGCCTAAATATTTAATTTAAAAAATGCATAAAGTGTAACAATTCATTTCATTTATATTAAAGTAGTCTGCGTATAACCATCCTCCCTGAGATCAAGGGTTGTGATTACATCTCCTACCTCCAGCCAATTGCCAGGAATGCTTCCAATTGGGCCACCTCCAAACCACATTTCCTGGCCACCCACTGCTCGCCACTGCCGGCCACCACCTCCGTTGAGGTGGTGGCAACCGCCAGGCGGCGACATCGCTTCTCCGGCGATCCCGAGATAGGAAAAAAGATCAAAAATTCTCCCTCTTCCTCACATGGGATCGGACTCAATTGAGCCTGATTTAACTCCTAAGTAGATCTAGATGCTAGCACAGAGGGAGAGGGGGAGAAACGGACCTCAATTGTGGCTCGGCGGCGTATGCTCCGGCGTGCGGCCATGGATTTCTCTGTCTCTAGAGAGCTTGCCTGATCCGCCGATTCTCCACCATTTTCTCTACTCCAATAGGCTGGCTCGTCTGCTAAGGGCCTTCTGAAGATGATTGAGGGGTCAAATGAGGGAGAGGTTTATTGTATATAGAGAATGGGGAGTGGGGTGCTCGACTATGACTTGTACAGCCCCTACCCTACTGTTTGGGTAGCTGCCATGCCTGAAATTACTGTTCATGGCCTGAGGAATTCGGCTGGGGCTTGGGCTGAGGTGGTGGGGGCCATGGAAGCTCCTTTAATCCAAAATCACTTTTCCCTTTAAGCTTTTTGGGAAGATATGACATTTTTGCCCCCATGCTCAGCATATCTCTCCAATTTCAAATGTGGGGTGATAATAAGTTTGTGTCATGTTGGTTAGGCATGGGGTGGGGTCTCTGTTCACTTAGGTTTCACTTGATATTTCAATTTCTCCCTTAAGGCCTTATGTTGACTGATGAGTCCCAATTTTATACACATTTTTGGACTCATCTGGGCTTGTTTTCACGCACTTGCACTTCACTTCTAGTTCATTATTGCGTATATTTCACTTAATCACATTTCTTCACGAAGTGCACTTGTTGGCCTGTTGACGTGTGCAATTGCGCGCTTTATTGTTTGGGGCAAGCATAATGTGCTCCCCATTCTTTTTATGCTTTTATAGCTGTGCTGGAGGTGTGTTCCCAGCATTTGGATGTGTTGTGTAGTTGGGCAGATCATCCATATTGCCCAGAAGTCATGCTGTATGAATCGCACGGTCGTGCATTTACCTGACGCACGGTCAGTTGTGGTCATGCGCTATGATCGGCTGGTCAATATGGTGATCTGCCCTTCTCGTGTATTTTCTTCACGCACGGTTGGTCTCAACCGTGCATGAACAAAACGCACGACCTCCTATTGTTTGTCGGATTTCGAGGTTTCTGAATTTGCCCGTGCGTTTTTACACATGGCCGGCTTCGACCGTGCGTGAGTAAAATGCTTGGGCGCGCCTGCTTCGTTTTCCTGGCCTTTGTTCTCGATTAATATCGCACGGTTCACGCACGGTCGTGCGTTCGACCGTGTGTGACCAAATTTCTGATTATTTTGTATAAAAGCTGCAGCTCTTGCCCTATTCTAAAGGATCATTTTTTGCTAGCGTCGTTTTCTCGCTCCAGTGCGCCATTTTCGCCACTCCATCACCGCCCACCTTCGGGAGGAGCTCCGACTGCCATTCTCTTGCAAATCTCAAGCCGGAGCATCCTCTAGGCCTCCTCCATTGTTCGTGCACCACCAAAGCTCCATTTTGTGGGATTTTCTGCTGCATATATGAAGTTCTCCGGTGAGATCGTGGCCAAAGAAGATTGACAGAGAAGACGGGTATAATAGAAGAAGGTGACAGCTCTTCCGGACCCCAGATGGCAGATAGAGCCCGATCTCGGACAAGGATTGACAACCCTAGATTCCGGCCGTGAACCTCCGATGAGTCTCCGTGCTTGGGTTGTAATCGCAACCTCCTTTACATTGTAGTGTGTTATTCTTTAATTATTTGGGTGTATGAACAATGTTTGCTAAACCTTGTTTTGTCATCTAATATTTCATGTCTATGTGAAATCATTATGTGTGGTTTATACAAGTGAGGAGCGCCCCATTCCATCCTCCATCCCGCCATCATGTTCGTGTGCCGCACTAGCAATTGCTAGTGGCGTGCTTGTTGACGAGGTGCTTGCGACCCTCATTCTGCCGGTGTGACCCACTCCATCCGCAAGCCTACTCTTCCATCCGCCTAGCAAAGCGTGGCATGGCATCCCGTGTAATCCATTTGCCTAACGAAGCAGTGCGCTTAAGGCCTGTACAGTTCGATTCCGCACTTACCACTCCATCCGCCTGCCTACTCGTCCATCTGCCCTTGCGAAGTAGTGCGTTCAAGGCCTACGTAGTTTCCATCCCACCTGGCGAAGCATTGCATAGCGGCATTGCATACGAGTAGTTGTTATTTTCTTTTATTTTCCATAAACCAAAACCCCCCTTTTCAGCAATCCATTCGACCTAAAGGACTTCAATCTCAAATCCTTCCTCAAAAGTAAACTCCACCTTACTGTGTTCCTTCGAGATCGATACTTGGGGATTCACTCCCACATTTTATATTACTTGAACGATCGGTACACTGCCGTTTGGTGTCGTAGTCTCGCTACCGCCTATAGCGGTGTGCTAGATTTGTGCATCATTGACCATGGTTGACTTTTGGGTTGACTTGGTCAAATTGGTGGGTAGGTTAGCCCCACTTGATGGCTATGAGTCCTATACCCTTACCCAAAGTCCATTGGGTCCTGGTGTGGCTTCAATTTGGTTAATTGATCCATATGGTGTGAGTTTGACCCAATTTGGCCTAAGGTTGATGTTTTGAAAATTGAAGGGAATGGTCGACCACTTGATGTGGCTTTTGGGTTCATTAGATTCCTAAAGGGGTTATGAGGTTAGGGGTCAAGTCAATTTGACCAATTGAAGGCCAATTGGTCCTTGATTGGGTTGATTTGTGCTATGTTGACTAAAAGTTGACTTTGGTCAACACCTTGGAATTGAGTGGAATTATTTAGTGATTATTAACCTATTGACCTCCCTTAGTGGTTCGGTAACCAAGGTAAGGTCAATTTGAGGTATTGAAGGTCAATTGAGTCCAATTGTGTTGAATAGGGCTATGATGACCTAGGTTTGACTCTGGTCAATTTGGCCTATTTGGGTGACCAATTGCTCATTTTATACCAATTTTATACACATTTTCGGACTCATCTGGGCATGTTTTCACGCTCTTGCACTTCACTTCTAGTTCATTATTGCGTATATTTCACTTAATCACATTTCTTCACGAAGTGCACTTGTTGGCCCGTTGTGGTGTGCAATTGCGCGCTTTATAGTTGGGGGCAATCACAATGTGCTCCACATTCTTTTTATGCTTTTATACTTGTGTTGGAGGTGTGTTCCCAGCTTTTGGATGTGTTGTGCAGGTGGGCAGATCATCCATATTGCCCAGAATTCATGTTGTACGGTCATGCGTTTACTTGACCCACGGTCGGCTGCGGTCGTGCACTATGATCGGCTGGTCAATATGGTGATCTGCCCCGCTCGTGCATTTTCTTCATGCATAGTTGGTCTCAACCGTGCGCGAACAAAACGCACGGCCTCCTATTGTTTGCCAGATTTCGAGGTTTCTGAATTTGCCCGTGCGTTTTTACTCACGGTCGGCTTCGGCCGTGCGTGAGTAAAACGCGCGGGCGCGCCTGCTTCGTTTTCCTGGCCTTTGTTCTCGATTAATATCGCACGGTTCACGCACGGTCGTGCGTTCGACCGTGCGTGACCAAATTTCTGATTATGTTGTATAAAAGCTGCAGCTCTTGCCCTATTCTAGAGGATCATTTTTTGCTAGCGCCGTTTTCTCGCTACAGTGTGCTATTTTCGCCGCTCCATCACCGCCCACCTTTGGGAGGAGCTCCGGCCGCCATTCTCTTGCAAATCTCAAGCCGGAGCATCCTTTAGGCCTCCTCCAATATTCATGCACCTCCAAAGCTCCATTTTGAGGGATTTTCTGCTGCATATATGAAGTTCTCTGGTGAGATCGTAGCCAAAGAAGATTGACGGAAAAGACGGGTATAATGGAAGAAGGTGACAACTCTTCCGGACCCCGGACGGCAGTTGGAGCCCGATCTCGGACAAGGATTGACAACCCTAGATTCCGACTGTGAACCTCCGATGAGTCTCCGTGCTTGGGTTTTAATCTCAACCTACTTTACATTGTAGTGTGTTATTCCTTAATTATTTGGGTGTATGAACAATGTTTGCCAAACCTTGTTTTGTCATTTAATATTTTATGTCTATGTGAAATCGTTATGTGTGGTTTATGCAAGTGAGGAGCGCCCCATTCCATCCTCCATCCCGCCGTCATGTTTGTGTGCCGCACTAGCAATTGCTAGTGGCGTGCTTGTTGACGAGGTGCTTGCGACCCTCATTCCGCCGGTGTGACCCACTCCATCAGCAAGCCTCCTCTTCCATCCGCCTAGCGAAGCGTGGCATAGCGGCCCGTGTAATCCATTTGCCTAACGAAGCAGTGCGCTCAAGGCCTGCACAGTTTGACTCCGCACTTACCACTCCATCTGCTTGCCTACTCATTCATCCGACTTTGCGAAGTAGTGCGTTCAAGGCCTACGTAGTTTCCATCCCGCTTGGCGAAGCATTGCATAGCAGTATTGCATAGGAGTAGTTGTAGTTATTTTCTTTTATTTTCCATAAACCAAAACCCCCCTTTTCCGCATTCCATTTGACCTAAAGTGTACAACCCCGTATTCGCCGAGAGGTCCCACCCTAGACTCAAGGTCTTTCTCCCGAAGAGCACGAGGAAGCACCCGCTGGCGAGAACGCGCTAGAGCGCGGATGGACAGGCGTATGAAGGTCGAAGCCCTGCTCGCTTGGGGAATCAGGAGGAGGCGAGTAGAGCCCCCGCGGACCACTCGCCCATAAGTAAGCGGATGGTTCCTTCACGGACCACTCGCGCAGGGAGGCGAGTAGTGCCCTCAGGGACTACTCGCACAAGGGGATCTGGGGGAAAAATAACCTGGATACCCCCTGTGGGCTGCTGATAGCCCTTCAGGACAGCAGAGTTAGGATGTTAGCAGACCATTTTGGGGTGCGGTTAGTAAAACCAAATAGCGGATTCACGTTATTCGCAGTCCAAGATTAGAAAATCTATTTAAGGGCACCTTGGAGGAGATCAGATCTTTTTCAAGCTCTCTCCTCCAGGCAATCTTTGGAGTTGGCTGCTAGTGCCCTCCAAGGTGCCCGGCTGAGCATTGGTTTGGGAGGGGAAGCTCTCTAAGATCTTCCGGGTGTGTGGCGGGACCTCCTCGTTATAGCCTTGGGTCTGTTCCAATTTTTCCATCCAAAGTCAAGAGAGTTTAGTGCGGGAGAAGTAGGCGCAGGTTACACCCCCAGTGGGTCCGAACTCAGAGACCGGTTGACGGTTTCAACATTTATGGTGCGGTGAGCGTGGACCGTAGCCAGTGCAAGAAAATCCCAAGTTGAGCTCGATGACAGGAGATGGAGGAAATGGTTCTGACCCAGGCCACTCGCAGCCACCGGCAACAATGGAGTGGCTGGAGATGTTCAAGAAGTTCAAGGGAGAGGTCATGCAGACCATGCAAGTAGCTCTCGCCGGCAGGGGCGAGTGCGAGACACCCGTGGTCCCGGTGGTTCCGCCCCAGCAGATCGGAGAGAATGCTCCGAGTCAGCGCCTGGGAAAGGAGGTCGCGGCGGAAGCAAGCGCGCGGGATCTCCCCGGGCGGCAGCTGTTCAGCCGCCCGACGAGTGCGGAGGTGTGTGAACTGATTCCGCGCAAGAGGACCACTCGCCGAGGAGGGGATGGGAGTCCCTTCTGTGAGTTGATCCTCTCGGCCCCAGTGCCAGAAGGGTTCAGAGGGCCGGAGATGTCTTACAAGACCGGCAGAGACGACCCAGTCCTGCATCTACAGTGGTTTGAGGACATGGTCTCGATCCTTCCAATGATAGATGCCTTCCAGTGCCGGCTCTTTGCCACCACTCTGAAGGAGATGGCGAGGGACTGGTTCCACCAGCTTCCCGTGGGTTCCATCTACGCCTTCGAGGACTTGCGGCGGAGCTTCAGGTTGCGCTTCTCAACGTCGAAAAAGAGAAAGAAGGATGCAGAGGCGCTCTTTAAGATCAGGCAAGGGCCTTGGGAGTCGTTGGCCCATTACGTGGATAGGTTCCAGGAGGAGGTCCTCCTCGTGCAGTAGGTGCAGGGGTTCACCCTCCAGATGGTGTTCATAGTAGGGCTGCGAGATGGGTTCTTTAAAATGGACCTGAAGCGGAAGGCCCCTCTATCCTTCGAGGAACTAATGGAGCGGGGAGCAGAGGAGATAGAAGGGGAAGCCGCCAACCCGGAGTTCTATAAGAGGTTGGCAAAGATGAGCGAGCCAGAGGTGAGACACCAGGAGGGAAGGAGAAGGGAAGAACCCATAGGTCAGGGGTTTCGGGGACAGCAGCGGGATTGGGGGCATCAGGAGCCCAATAATCGGCTGGCTTGGAGGCCCTAGGAGGGTCCGGGGAGCGCCCAGGAAAGAGATCACCAATGAAGGGGGGAAGGAAGGGCTCCGGGGTGGAGGCAAGATCCCAGGCCACCTCACCCCCCTCGAGAGCAAGCCATGGCGGTGGGCCGAGGAAGAGGAGTAAGAGGAGTAAGAGGAGGAAGAGGGGGAGGCGGAAGAGGGGGCAGAGTGGCGTTGCCTTACTGTGACTTTCATCAGGAAGAGGGACACGCGACGGCCACCTACCCAGAATTTATGGAAATAAGGGGAAGAGGCCAGCAGCAGCAGCGGCCTGTGAGGATCGAAGAGGTGCTACCCGGAGATGAAGAGGACAAATGCGAAGACAGGACGGACGTGGGAGCTAGAGGAGGGGTCAGAGTGATCCATGGTGGGGTGGGAATAGAAGCGACTCGTAATAAAAGATTCCAGGCGATGTTCAGAAGAAGCGTCGCGTCGACCACCCAAACCCCACCCCCCTCAGAGAAGCTCACCTTCTCGGCGGAGGATATGCCAGACTTTGAAGACCCGTTCTGTGATGCCTTGGTGATCCAGGCGGCGATTAAAATCTTCACCGTCACCCGGATTTTGGTGGACAACGGGAGTTCAGTGAATGTTATCTTCAAGAAGGCCTTTGACGCGCTAGAGGTGGAAGCGAAGAGAGTGCAAGCCTCAGATGGACCCTTGTTTGGGTTCTCAGGGGAGAGGAAGGAGGTCGAGGGATGAGTTGGCCTCCAAGTGACGTTGGGAGGGGTCCCCAGGAACTGTCGGTTTGTCATTGTTGACGCTCCGAGAAGATACAATGCCATATTAGGATGCCCTCTCATCAGCACCTTCCGGTGTGTCCCCTCGTCCTTCCATCAATGCTTAAAGTTCAGAAGCGGAGGAGTTCAGGTCCGGATCCAGGGGGATGCGAAGGTGGCATGGCAGTGCTATGTGACTGTCGTCAACACTATCTCCTGGATAACGGAGGCCGAAAAGATGGATAGGGAGATGAAGGGGGTGAGGGGGCCAGGTGAAGATGGAGGGGAAGAAGAAGGAGAGAGCAACAACCCCGGAAGGGAGGACGAAGTAACTCCGGAGGAGCGTGTCGAACCGATGGAAGAGGATGGTATGGATGGAGAGAAGACCCTGCCTGGGGGGAGGCAAGAGAAGAGTGAATGGCAAGAGCCGACCCGACTTGAGGCGGCTGAAGAAGTGGTCGAGATGGAGGTCATCACCCAGGGAGGAAGGGTGGAGAAGGTGCGAATCAGCGGGGGACTCAGCCCAGAAGACAGAGGAAGGATGTTGGAGTGCATCCAAAGGAGCGTGGACATCTTCGCATGGAATGCGGCGGACATGCCAGGCATCGATGCAGACGTGGCTTGCCACCGACTCAACCTCAAGCCAGGGGCCTGCCCCGTCCGATAGAAGAGAAGGACCATGGCCGACAAGCTAGAAGGACCGATCCGCGAGGAGGTGGCGAAGCTCCTCGAAGCAGGTTTTGTATCAGAGATCCAGTATCCAGGCTGGGTCTCTAATGTCGTCATGGTAAAGAAGGGCGATGGCCGCTGGCGTATTTGTATTGACTTTTCTTTGTTAAACATAGCCTGCCCTAAGGATTGTTACCCCCTGCCTCGGATTGACGCGCTGGTTGACTCAGCCGTCGGTTTTTCTGTGATGAGTTTTTTGGATGCTTTTTCAGGTTATCATCAAATCAGGATGCACCCCCCAGACGTTAAAGATGTCTCGTTCATCACCCGAGAAGGGTGCTACTGCTACAAGATGATGCCCTTCGGGCTGAAGAATGCTGGAGCAACCTACCAAAGGATGATGGATCGGGTTTTTCGGGATCAAAGGGGGAGAAACTTGGAGGTTTACGTCGATGACCTCATGGTGAAGAGTACGAGCGTGAGTTCTCATCTCCAGGACCTTAAGGAGACATTCGCTACTGTACGAAAGTATAAGATGCGGGTGAACCCCCTGAAGTGCGTATTTGGGGCCAGCAAGGGCAAGTTTCTGGGTCACCTTCTCACCCATTCAGGGGTAGAACCTAACCCGGACAAGGTAAAGGCCATAATGGAGTTGGGATCACCGCAAAGCGCTAAGGAAGTCCAGCGGCTGTCCAGAAAGCTCGCAGGGTTAAGTAGGTTTCTCTCTAGGGCAAGGTAGAAACGCCCCCCGTTCTTTAAGGTGTTACTAGGCAATCAGAAATTCGAATGGACAGAGGAATGCGAGGAGGCTTTCCAGGCCTTAAAGAGGCAACTCACCAGGGCTCCGCTACTCCAAGGTCCCAAGGAGGGGGAGGATCTGGCCTTATACCTCGGAGTCGGGGCTGAAGCTGTAAGCTCCGTCCTCGTCCGTGAAGAGGGTAAGAAGCAGCTACCGATATACTACGTAAGCAGGGTCTTGAAGAAGGCAGAGCTTCGATATCCGATCTTGGAGAAGCTAGCCTTTGCCCAAGTCGTCTCGGCAAGGAAGCTCAGGCCATACTTCCAAGCCCACTCCATCCAAATAGTGACCGATCACCCCCTTCGCAAAATCTTCGAGGGGGTAGAGCATTCAGGAAGACTCGTGAAGTGGTTGATAGAGTTAAGTGAGTTCAACCTCACCTTCCTCCCACGATTGTCAATGAAGGCCCAAGCAGTTGCAGATTTCATGGCAGACTACGTGGTCGAGATGGAAGAGGAGCAAGTCTTACTCCACATCCCCTGGAAGTTGCTGGTCGACGGAGCCTCGGGCAAGAATTCCTTAGGAGGAGGGGTGGTGTTGGAATGTCCTCACGGGGTGAGGATCGAGCAAGCACTGATGATACATTTTCTCGTAACCAACAACCAGGCAGAGTACGAAGCGGTGATTGCCGGCCTGCGTCTGGCCCAGGAGCTAGGAGTTCATGATGTGGAGGTCCTCACCAACTCAATGGTAAGAGCCTTGCAGATCAAGGGTGAATTCGAGGCAAGAGAGCCCACACTCGTACGGTATCTCGCCAAAGTGAGGGGTCTCATCAGAACATTCAAAACTTTCTCCATCAGGCACGTCCCAAGGGAGGAGAGTGTCTCGGCCGATCGGCTGGCCAAGTCTGGTCCCCGGGTCGGGGGGAACTTGACAGATCTGTTCCGCCCTTCGATTGAGGAAGGGGAGCTCATGGAAATAGAACAGCGCCCCTCGTGGAAGGATCCATTCGTGACCTTCCTATCAACAGGAAAATTTCCGGAAGAGGTTCCAGATCAAAGGCGCTTTCGGTATAAGTCTGCCTACTACGTACTCCATGAAGGGGACTTGTATTGGAAGACCCTCTCGGGATTCTTAGCGCGATGCGTCTCAGAGGAAGAAGCTCCGAGGGTCCTAGAGGAGGTTCATTCTGGCGAATGTGGCAGTCATTCAGGGAGCAGGACGTTGGAAGCAAGGATAATGAGGCAAGGATACTTCTCGCCGACCCTGAGCAGGGACGCGGCGGCATTCGCCAAGCAATGTTGAAAGTGCCAGTTGTTCGCCCCACTTCAACTATTGCCGGCTCAGAGGCTGAGGAGCATCACGGCGCCCTGGCCCTTCGCCATATGGGGTATGGATCTGGTAGGACCTTTCCCTCAGGCCAGTGGGCAAAGAAGATTTCTCTTGGTTATGATCGACTACTTTTCGAAGTGGTTGGAGGTCAAGGCTCTAGCAAAGGTCACCTCCCAGGTAGTCCGCAACTTTGTATGGGGAGAGATTATTTGTCGGCATGGTCTCCCTCAAGCCATAGTCACAGATAACAGTCCGCAGTTCACCAGCGAAGAGTTCATGAGTTTCTGCAGCCATCTGGGGATAGACCTCAGGTTCGCATCTGTCCACCACCCTAGGAGCAACGGGCAGGTGGAGGCAGCAAACAAGGTTATAGTAAACTTGCTCAATAAAAAGGTGGCAAACTTGAAGGGGAATTGGGTGGAGCAGCTCCCGTCTGTCCTATGGGCTCTAAGAACTACTCCCAACACCACCACTGGTGAGACGCCCTTCAAACTCTCTCACGGTTGCGAGGCCGTCATTCCCGTGGAGCTTGAAATCAGGACGGCGCGGGTAGGAGCCGCCTCAGAAGGTGATGAAGAATGGAGGACGGGAAACGAGGAGGAGCTGCTACTCTCCTTGAATTTGATCGAGGAGGCCCGTGATCTCGCCACCATTCGTCAAGATGAAGTCAAGCGGCGGATGGCCAAGTACTTCGACAAACACGTCAGGATCAAACAATTCGAGAAGGGTGATCTAGTGTTGAAGAAGGTCGACGCGGCGGGAAGATCTGCCGCGGTAGGCAAGCTCAACCCAAATTGGGAAGGCCCCTATATCGTAGAAGAAGCCTTGAAATCAAGGGGGGGGGGGGGGGGGTACCACCTCCAAAATGTGGAGGGCGAGTCCCTCAATCACACGTGGAGCGGTGATGATTTAAAACGTTTCTATCCCTAAGTCCATGTAATAACAATATGTCGCTTTACTACTTGATTATTATATATGTGTGTGGTAGGAATGACTTGCAAGGGGAAGATGGAAAATTTCGAAGGTTAGCCCCGAGCAGACCCGCTGTCCAGGCTCTCACCTAGATGGAAGGTCTGAAGGCTCACTCGGTGGAAGGTTCTAAGGTTCCAGAGGTTGGCCCCGAGCAGACCCGCTGTCCAGGTGATGACGCAAATCTCACACACCGCTATAGGTTGTGGCTCGACTGCGTCACGAAACGGCAGTGTACCGATCGTTCAAGTAATATAAAACGAGGAGTAAATCCCCGAGTATCGATCTCGGAAGGAACACAGTAAGGTGGAGTTGACTATTGAGGAGGACTTGAGATTGAAGTCCTTAAGGTCGGATGGATTGCGGGAGGCTTGGTTTGGATTGCGGAAAAAAAAATAAAATAGCTACGACTACTCCTATGCAGGCCTTGAGCGCACTGCTTCGCCAGGCGGGATGGAAGACTACACGGGCCGCAATGCACCGAATCGCTAGGCGGATGGACGAGCAAGCTAGCGGATGGAGTGGAGAGAGCGGCGGAATGAGGGTCGCAAGCACCTCTTTGCAAAGCACACCACTAACAATTGTTAGGGCGGCATAACACAACAAACAATCCACACCACAAGGCACACCTCAAATGAAAATATAACAAGATTACTCAATCACATAGACATGATTTCATACTAATGTTAACAAATAAAAGTATACTTCAACAAACATAAAAGAAATCCAACTAAACTATCAACTACAAGAGGAGATGAGTGTGCGTAATCGACCGACTCCGAAGTCTTGTTGAGGATTCACGGAAGGAATCGCCGGGTTGTCAATCCGCGTCCAAACTCAGTCCTCAACTGCGTCCGGGGTAGAGGAGGGCTGTCACTTCCTCCCAATGACCCGTCTTCTTCGTGTCACGAACAGGAGGAATGATCACACAAGCTGCTCCGATCTTGAAGAAGAAGGCTAGGTTGACTCCTTTCTTGAAGCTCTTGGATGAAGGAGATGGCCGAGAGGAAGCTCCGGCGAGGATTTGGCGTTGAAAGCTTGCCCGGAGATCCTCCCTAAGGTGGGCGGTGAAGAAGGAGGTGAAACCCTGCAGAAAATGTGGAAAACGGCGGAGCTGGGCGGAGTCGGATGGTCGATTTCGACCTAAAATCGCGCATGTCTATTTATAGACGGAGCAGAATTAAACAACGCGCACGATCAGGCGCACGACCAATGGTCGTGCGCGAAGGAATGCCTCTGATCGTGCGCGAAGAACCTGTAGCTCGAACCAAATCTGCACAAAAGCGCACGGTCAGCGGCGCACGACCAGTGGTCGTGCGCGAAGAAGGCCAATGATCGTGCGCCGTCGCTCGATCAGGGATGGGATTTGGCGTTGAAATCCGGCGAGGATTTGATGTTGAAAGCTTGCCCGGAGATCCTCCCTAAGGTGGGCGGTGAAGAAGGAGGTGAAACCCTGCAGAAAATGTGGAAAACGGCGGAGCTGGGCGGAGTCGGATGGTCGATTTTGACCTAAAATCGCGCATGTCTATTTATAGACGGAGCAGAATTAAACAACGCGCACGATCAGGCGCACGACCAATGGTCGTGCGCGAAGGAATGCCTCTGATCGTGCGCGAAGAACCTGTAGCTTGAACCAAATCTGCACAAAAGCGCACGGTCAGCGTCGCACGACCAGTGGTCGTGCGCGAAGAAGGCCAATGATCGTGCGTCGTCGCTCGATCAGGGAAGGGAATTAACGCACAACCAGTGGTCTTGCGCATGGTCATGCGAGAAGGAAAACGCACGATCAGAGGCTTTTTCGACCGAAAATCCCCCAGGACCCATCCCGAGTGTCGCACAACCCTTAGACCTGCATGAAAATATACTAGACCACAGAAATACATGAAATCACACCAAGATGGGGCATAAATGTGCACTAAGCAATGAAATGGGCAATGTGATCAAATAGAAATGAAAACATGCCTAAAGTGTAGTGCAAAGACTAGATAATTGACCCAGATGAGTCCATAAATGTGTATATAATTGGGACTCATCACACCCCCAGACTTAAACGTTTGCTCGTCCCGAGCAAATCATCTCGGGGCGAAGAAAAAGAGAACTAGTTGGCTAGGCAGTTGTACGAACGAAGTACCATACGAAGTCGCATCCTCATGCACAAAGATAAATAGTAGAAAACAATTCTGCGTATGCACAGTAATTTTTATTTTCTAGAAACGTAGAAGACATATTACTCATACTTCTAATGTGAATCACAGTGAATCATCTGGTTACGCGTAGAACGAAAGTAGACGGACAGTGAGGTGAGGATTGCCAAAGATCGGGTCTCGGGAGGATCTCCAAAGGAATCCACCAATGTCGATGACCATACGCTTGCCCATTCACACTCTCTCCACGGCACTGGTTTGACTCGAGCGCGCAAATCAATAGGACTTTAGGATAAAACAGGGCTTGGGTTTAGGTGGAGTATAACAACGGTAAACAAGAAGGCTAAGCACACCAAACCCAAATGAACAAGTACAAACACAGATAAATCACCCTATGCCCAAACACAATCAAATGGGTGCACACACCAATAGGCTTAGATTTGATAACATCGGTGTGTGCACCGCCTACTCCAAAATACAAAACATTTCTATATATTTTTCATTTTTTTCTTTTCTTTTTCGTCTCCTTTTTTTTTAAACATTGAATTCGTTTTTTTACACATAATAAATCCAGCATAAATACCATTTACGCACAACCACATATCACGATATGAACACCACTTCAACACCCCACATTCAAAATATAAATAATAAAGCTCAATCATGGGTGTGCTAATAGGGTTGGCTATTGGGCTTTGGTGATGTATAGTGGAGCTGAATCAAAAGGAGGGGTAGGCACAACTGGGTAGCGAGGGTAATGTGGTAGGAACGGGTACAAGGCTCAACCGGGCCAAAATGAGGGCCTACATCATATTTGCGCGCTTGACTAACCGTATACCCATGCTTCGAGAGTCGCTTGGGGCAAGTTCTTAGCCACCGAGAAAGATTAACCTTCCTCCCGACTCGAGCAATACGAGGCTACTGAACGCCTACACACAATTCTACGCCACCGTTTGATTCATGACCGGATTCACAACTAGAGTACAGTAAACAAAATTTACGCTAATAGAAAAAATAGAAACTAAAAGCATATAAAGGATTTTAATCTACACAAACTCTAAGTGAACATGATTGTACGACTAGGAACACTCCTGGAGTCAACATTTTACTCCGCCATACAATACTAAGCCAACACAGAATTCTTCGCTTTGCGCACAAGTGATAAAAAAAAAAGCTCGGCACGTGCAAAAATTTAAGCACGTTCTCAAGTGGGTGATGCGGTGCGCGATGCAAATGAACAAAACCAAATATCATAATAAAAGCTTCTAGTATGCAAAAGATGTGTGGCCGAGAGTGGGTAACGAAGCGCGGTTCTCCCCCCAGACTTAATCTAAGCAATACATCATAATGATATGACAGTGAAAATCAAAATCGAAAGCTAGGGAAGAAGTTACCCAATGCTCAGCAAGTGAGCATACCAGAAGATGCATGAAAATCTGAAGCAAACCCGCCATTCAGAATTTGCAATGAGTACCTGCAGGGGTGAGCTCCACAAAAACAAAAGAAAGCAGAAATGCTAAAACTGAACAGAAATTAACTAACTACTCTAACTAGGAAAATGAAAATGCAATAAAAGTAAGATAACTACTGGGGTTATTGTCATCCCAGCACGACTTATTCGGATTTTATACAGTTCTAGCTTATAGGCCTATGAAAAGAAAAGTGGACAGGTAACTGGCCCAATATTCGTGTCGGTAGCGGGTACCGATACGGTGATAGAACAGTAACCCCTCTACCTAAATATAGATACCTGCTCATCACAGGTAGAGTGAACAGAATGTAAGAGGAGGAGGAGGAATAAGCCTCACTCATCTCACACAAAAAATCCTTGCCAAGCAAGGTGTCATCCACAGCAGGTCCGCAGGAGGAGAAGGCAATGAATGAGGCTTCCTCTATGGAGGGGGGATCAACCTCCTCACATGAGAGGATACACTCATCATTGACTTGAGCAGAATGCTCCAAGTCCTCCTGAAGTACCTGCGAAGACTCAACCTGCACAGGCTCAGATATAGCAGAAGGGGTGTCAAGAAATAAAAGAGAAGAAGAACATAAATAAAAATCAAGCGGGGGAGTGGTCCAGGACTTACTCCCAATAGGTTGGGAAAGTAAAATAATGTTTGCATTGTCATCAATGCTACAAGGTTCGGCGGGATCAACAAGGGCCATGCCTAGGATTTGGACTTCCTCCACCGGTGCTGAGGAAAGCTCCTCTTCACCTAGAAGGTTGTCCTCCTCCATAGGAGTAGGCACAATACATAGATCGCCAGCTTCATCTTGCGACACATCATCAACAATGTCGTCGGAGACGAGCGTAGTAGAATGCACAACAGGGGAAGGAATGGTGCTTGGATAAAAGTCAAGCACTGATTCCTCACAAAGAATCAAATCTACGCTAGGTGATGGATGCACAGGGGAGATAGGCTCGGCCATGTCAGAGCCTAGATCAGCCACGCATCTGGTGACTGTGTCCACATCATACCCTTCACAAGATGAAGGTGACACAGACACATAACCGGATGTTGAAGGTGTGCTGCCGGAAGTAGGACTTGGGACGATCCGGATATCCGGCTCATCATCCTCGTCCAATTGGCGAAGATACTCGGCACAATCCTTCAGGGCGTGATCCATGCTTTGACAGAACAAGCACCGTTTTATATTACTCCTTGGTCCTTGAGGGGCCGGGGAGGAATATAAAAATGGTGTATGCGGCGAGGACGAGTGGCCATAAGACTTGAGCACAGGGCATGAAGAACCATAGGAAAATGGTGCTCCGTACACCGGGCCACGAGAATTATGCCCACCATCTTCCGTAGGGCATCTATCACTAGCGTGAGAAATATCTCCACATAAACGGCAACGAATATTAAACACAGCCCACATTATATGGAGATAGCAAGATTCAAAATAAAGACACTATCGTGCAAACTGTTACACCTAACAGTAATTTACTAAACTACCTATTTAAAAACAGGAAAATAGAATAAAAAGAACTGAAATAAAAATAAACGACGCAATTTACAAATGGAAGGGCTTCTCTCTCAGATTCTCCCTCTCCAGAAAACTCACACGTCTGTGTTCCCCGGCAACGGCGCCAAAAACTTGATGGCGCAAATCTCACACACCGCTATAGGCTGTGGCTCGACTGCGGCACGAAACGGCAGTGTACCGATCGTTCAAGTAATATAAAACGAGGAGTAAATCCCCGAGTATCGATCTCGGAAGGAACACAGTAAGGTGGAGTTGACTATTGAGGAGGACTTGAGATTGAAGTCCTTAAGGTCGGATGGATTGCGTGAGGCTTGGTTTGGATTGCCAAAAACAAAATAAAATAGCTACGACTACTCCTATGCAGGCCTTGAGCGCACTGCTTCGCCATGCGGGATGGAAGACTACACGGGCCGCAATGCACCGAATCGCTAGGCGGATGGACGAGCAGGCTAGCGGATGGAGTGGAGAGAGCGGCGGAATGAGGGTCGCAAGCACCTCTTCGCAAAGCACACCACTAACAATTGTTAGGGCGACACAACACAACAAACAATCCACACCACAAGGCACACCTCAAATGAAAATATATCAAGATTACTCAATCACATAGACATGATTTCATACTAATGTTATCAAATAAAAGTATAATTCATCAAACATATAAGAAATCCAACTAAACTATCAACTACAAGAGGAGATGAGTGTGCGAAATCGACCGACTCCGAAGTCTTGTTGAGGATTCACGGAAGGAATCGCCAGGTTGTCAATCCACGTCCAAACTCGGTCCTCAACTGCGTCCGGGGTAGAGGAGGGCTGTCACTTCCTCCCAATGACCCGTCTTCTTCGTGTCACGAACCGAAGGAATGATCACACAAGCTGCTCCGATCTTGAAGAAGAAGGCTAGGTTGACTCCTTTCTTGAAGCTCTTGGATGAAGGAGATGGTCGAGAGGAAGCTCCGGCGAGGATTTGGCGTTGAAAGCTTGCCCGGAGATCCTCCCTAAGGTGGGCGGTGAAGAAGGAGGTGAAACCCTGCAGAAAATGTGGAAAACGGCGGAGCTGGGCGGAGTCGGATGGTCAATTTTGACCTAAAATCGTTCATGTCTATTTATAGATGGAGCAGAATTAACCAATGCGCACGATCAGGTGCACGACCAATGGTCATGCGCGAAGGAATGCCTCTGATCGTGCGCGAAGAACCTGTAGCTCGAACCAAATCTGCACAAAAGCGCACGGTCAGCGGCGCACGACCAGTGGTCGTGCGCGAAGAAGGCCAATGATCGTGCGCCGTCGCTCGATCAGGGAAGGCAATTAACGCACGACCAGTGGTCGTGCGCCTGGTCGTGCGAGAAGGAAAACGCACGATCAGAGGCTTTTTCGATCGAAAATCCCCCAGGACCCATCCCGAGTGTCGCACAACCCTTGGACCTGCATGAAAATATACTAGACCACAGAAATACATTAAATCACACCAAGATGGGGCATAAATGTGCACTAAACAATGAAATGGGCAATGTGATCAAATAGAAATGAAAACATGCCTAAAGTGTAGTGCAAAGACTAGATAATTGACCCAGATGAGTCCATAAATGTGTATATAATTGGGACTCATCACCAGGCTCTCACCTAGCTGGCAGGTCCGAAGGCTCACTCGGTGGCAGGTTCTAAAGTTCCAGAGGATGGCCCCGAGCAGACCCACTGTCCAGGCTCTCACCTAGCTGGCAGGTCCGAAGGCTCACTCGGTGGCAGGTTTTAAAGATATGAAGGTTAGCCCCGAGCAGACCCGCTGTCCAGGCTCTCACCTTGCTGGCAGGTCCGAAGGCTCACTCGGTGGCAGGTTCTAAAGTTCCAGAGGTTGGCCCCGAGCAGACCCGCTGTCTAGGCTCTCACCTAGCTGGCAGGTCCGAAGGCTCACTCGGTGGCAGGTTCTAAAGTTCCAGAGGTTGGCCCCGAGCAGACCCGCTGTCCAGACTCTCACCTAGCTGGCAGAACCGAAGGCTCACTCGGTGGTGTTGAAACCGTCAACCGGTCTCTGAGTTCGGACCCACTGGGGGTGTAACCTGCGCCTACTTCTCCCGCACTAAACTCTCTTGACTTTGGATGGAAAAACTGGAACAGACCCAAGGCTACAGCGAGGAGGTCCCTCCACACACCCAGAAGATCTTAGAGAGCTTCCCCTCCCAAACCAATACTCAGCCGGGCACCTTGGAGGGCACTAGCAGCCAACTCCAAAGATTGCCTGGAGGAGAGAGCTTGAAAAAGATCTGATCTCCTCCAAGGTGCCCTTAAGGGTCTATTTATAGATTTTCTAATATTGGACTTCGAATAGCGTGAATCCGCTGTTTGGTTTTACTAACCGCACCCCAAAACGGCCTGCTAACAGCCTAACTCTGCTGTCCTGAAGGAATATCAGCAGCCCACAGGGGGTATCCAGGTCATTTTGCCCCCAGATCCCCTTGTGCGAGTAGTCCCTGAGGGCACCACTCGCCTCCCTGGGCGAGTGGTCCGTGAAGGCACCATCCGCTTACTTATGGGCGAGTGGTCCGCGGGGGCTCTACTCGCCTCTTCCTGATTCCCCAAGCGAGCTGGGCTTCGACCTTCATACGACCGTCCATCCGCACTCTAGCGAGTTCTCTCCAGCGGGTGCTTCCTCGTGCTTTTCGGGCGAAAGACCATGAGTTTGGGGTGGGACCTCTCGGCAAATACGGGGTTGTACAGGTGGCAGGTTCTAAAGTTCCAGAGGTTGGCCCCGAGCAGACCCGCTGTCCAGGCTCTCACCTAGCTGGCAGGTCTGAAGGCCCACTAGGTGGCAGGTTTTAAAGCTTCGAAGGTTAGCCCCGAGCAGACCCGCTGTCCAAGCTCTCACCTAGCTGGCAGGTCCGAAGGCTCACTCGGTGGCAGGTTCTAAAGTTCCGGAGGTTGGCCCCGAGCAGACTCGCTGTGCAGGCTCTCACCTAGCTGGCAGGTTCGAAGGCTCACTCGGTGGCAGGTTTTAAAGCTTCGAAGGTTAGCCCCGAGAAGACCCGCTGTCCAGGCTCTCACCTAGCTGGCAGGTCCGAAGGATCACTCGGTGGCAGGTTCTAAAGTTCCAGAGCTTGTCCCCGAGCAGTCTCGCTGTCCAGGCTCTCACCTAGCTGGCAGGTCCGAAGGCTCACTCGGTGGCAGGTTCTAAAGTTCCAGAGGTTGGCCCCGAGCAGACCCGCTGTCCAGGCTCTCACCTAGCTGACAGGTCCGAAGGCTCACTCGGTGGCAGGTTTTAAAGCTTCGAAGGTTAGCCCTGAGCAGACCCGCTGTCTAGGCTCTCACCTAGCTGGCAGGTCTGAAGGCTCACTCGCTGGCAGGTTCTAAAGTTCCAGAGGTTGGCCCCGAACAGCCCGTTGTCCAGGCTCTCTCCTAGCTGGCAGGTCCGAAGGCTCACTCGGTGGCAGGTTCTAAAGTTCCAGAAGTTGGCCCCGAACAGACCCGCTGTCCAGGCTCTCACCTAGCTGGCAGGTCCGAAGGCTCACTCGGTGGCAGGTTCTAAAGCTTCAAGGGTTGGCCCCGAGCAGACCCGATGTCCTGGCTCTCACCTAGCTGGCAGGTCTGAAGGCTAACTCGGTGGCAGGTTTTAAAGCTTTGAAGGTTAGCCCCGATCTGACCCACTGTCCAGGATCTCACCTAGCTGGCAGTTCCGAAGGCTCACTCGGTGGAAGGTTCAAGAGTTTCAAGGGTTGGCCCCGAGCAGACCCGCTAACCAGGCTCTCACCCAGCTGGCGGGATCGAAGGATCACTCGGCGGCAGATACAAAAGGCTCCCAAGATGGACTGGGTAAGAAAGGGAAGTTAAAGGCAAAATTTAAGCAAGATTAAGTCAAGACATAAGATCGGCGAATGGTGCCCGTACCAAAAGCACTCGCTGGCGAATGGTATAGACATACGTCGCCACTCGGCAAGCGAAGCGCGCGGAGAAACTTCGACCGATCCGAGGGTTGCGAGACGCCCCGCGATGAAGGGGCAAGAACTCCGCCGAACCGAGCGATCCGCCTCTCGCGCGACGACTGCACACGCAAAACGATCGCCCCCGGCGAGTGACCGGGAGAAAGGGGGGCGAAACGTCCCGCGGTTAACCTACATCGTCGAAATAGGGCGAGTTCCCCCTATAATTCGTTCGGAGGCGGCGGCAATCGTGCAAATAACGCAACGTCCTAAAGATACTAGCGAGACGCAAAAACATAGTAGGAAAACATTCGCAAAAGAGGGCCAGCGTTAACAAAAAAGAGAGGGGGGCTCCGCCCCCAATATATTCAAAAATAAGAACGTAGGATAAAAGTTCATCACAAAATACGTTCAGAGATTCCTAGGGCTATCAGCTTTCGTCTGAGTCGACGAAGATGGTCCCATATTTCTGCAGAGGATCCTCATCCTCGGGGATGGGAACTGGCACGAAGATTGTTGGATCGTATGACGCCCTTAGAGGGGGGGTGAATAAGGGTGTGTCTAAAATTTAATTTTTGACTTAGTAATTTTTTTTTTAAAGAGAATTTACTTTACTAAAAAATTACTTATAAATATTTTCAAACCAATGCAATTTTAGTATTAAATCAAAACACAAATTTCCAAGATAAAGATTATGCCACAAAATATGTATTTAAAGAAAAAGACATAATTATATTAATCATGAAATTTGAGTACAATAAAAATGATCTTAACAATGCTTAAGATCAAGGCACAAATAAGTTAATAAGAAATTCTACAATTTTGGTTTACCAATCCTTCTCCCAAGGATCGGAAGGCTATTGCTAGTCTCTCCCAAGACCAAACCCAAACCTATCCTCTAGATCTTCCCAAGATCTAGACGTAGCACACAAGGCCACGATTTCCCACCAAGCCACGCAAGAACTTGGACGCTCCGCACAAGGGAGCGATTTTCCCCTAAGCCACGCAAGGACTTAGACGTCGCACGCAAGACGACGATTTCTCTACAAACGATTACAAAATGAAAAGTGAATGAATAAAAATACAATATGAAAAACCCCCTTTAGAATTTCTGGACCAAAACAGCGAAGAGCCCTTGAGAAAGTCTCCTTGGAATGTGTGTACAATCTTCGGCTTCGCTCTCTCTTTTCTTCTTCAAGGATGGGGATTTTCGTTCTTTGGAGCTCTCTGGACAATAACACTCAGGAAGGAGGCTTAGAAATCTTAAGAATTCCATTCCATGAAGTTTTGAGCCCTTTTAATAAAAAGGAGTTGTCGTCGTCCGATAGCTGCTGTCGCCGATATCCGATAGCTCCAGAGGCTGCCATGTGTCCCACTAAAATGAAGTTTCTGCGTCGTGTTGAGGTCGTGGTTGAGACGTGGGCTATCGGATATCCGATAGCACTGTCGGATATCCGATAGTCATGGTAACCGCTGCACGTTCTGGCATTATCGGAAGATCGTGGGCTGTCGCCATCCGATAGCGATATCGGAAATCCGATAGCTCCTAACCACTGTGTGATAACTGCTGCACGTCCTGGCGTTATTGGCAGATCATGGGCTGTCAGAAATCCGATAGCGATATCGGAAATCCGATAGCTCCAAACCATTGCGCAGAGATTAAATAAACGAGCTGTCGGAAATCCGATAGCACTGTCGGAAATCCGATAGCTCAAATTTCTGGAAAATGTCATTTTGCTCCAATTGAAGTCATGTTATTCTAGCACCTGTTATCTGCACACCATTAATCAAAAATAGGATCAAATACATTCGGGATTTGTTATTCTCAAACCGGACGAGTGCGGAACGCATGCTCCAACAATCTCCCCCTTTTGATAATAACAAATCCTTATAAAAAGAAATCGAATAAATCCTATTGAGATAGTGAAAAATACTTATGTGTGTACAAGTGTTGTGAGCTTAAGATCTCCATGATCTTCCCCTTAATATGAGCTCCCCCTTAATATAGTCCCGTCTAAAAACATTCTCCCCCTATATATAAACTCCCCCTACATATATGCTTACTAAATTAATTTAGTAGTGTTAAGGGATTTAGTTGATTTAATTGATTTCTTATTATCTTCTCCCCCTTTGATATTAGCAAAAGATGAATATAGAGATGACAGACTAGGAAAGAGTATTACAGAGATATGTTAGGCATGGAGAAAGAATATATGACAAGTTGGAGTACACTAGCGGAAGCTTGGTAAGTGATATGATAATGAGATAGGTAATCTTAGAGAGGAATCTAAGCATTCTAGTAATGTGTTTTAAAGTATAGAATCAAATAAACTCAACCAGGATGAGATTCAATTTCAAATATTAGAGAGAGACACAGTGCAATATAGAAACTTGAATTGTTTCGGTCCAATTCTCATAAGAAGAAAATTTATAAATAATAATGAAGTGTAGTAGTGATACTTTGAGAAATAATACAGATGAATATATTTAAAATATACATGATCATGGAATTGTTAAACATAACATAAATATACATAAAGTCCATACTTATGAACCAGAAACTTTGCAAATAGACAAAAAAGGACCACTTTGGTTTTGCAAGACACTTTACAATTCTTTCCAAGGTGCTTAACCTCACAATGCTCATTAAGACTTATCAGGAGGCTAAGTAGTGCTTGGTGGATGATCCTTGTCAATTTTTATTTATTTTTTCAACATGTTGGGCAAAAAGAATGCTTTGCATTTGAATTTGCCTCCCAGTTTTTTAGAGGATTCATAGATGTTAAGGATATCCGAATTCACTTGCATGCCATAAATGGTAAAAGTTGAATAAGTGCAAAGTAACAAAGGTGAATGTGACATTATGAAATGTATTTTGTTATGTTCGAGCAATCATGATGTATGTATAAAATAAATTTTTTATATGTATTACCAAAGCAAGTGTTTGTGAGTGCTCATTGTCATAGATAAAAGTTTTCTTATACTTAGAGGCATGCGAAAACAATTCTTAATAAAGATATGAAAGTGTCATCACAATGATATGATAAGATTGAACATCATAAGCATGTGTTAAGCTATTGGTAGGAATAATAACACATTAAGAATACTTTATGCAAGATACCAAAATTCTCATATTAACATGTATAGAAACAGGGAATGAACAAACTAGTGAGAAAGAAAAAATAAATTTTGGGAGCTGTCGGATTTCCGATAGCTAGCTATCGCCATCCGACAGCTCAGAAAATATAAAAAGATGTGTTTCGTCTTTTGACCGACACTTCTCTTCAGTTTTGGGAGAAATTTTGAGATCTAGAGCTCCAGGTGCCAGAAATCTTCAGATCTGAGGTGAGATTTGTGTTTTTTTTAAGTTTTGGTTAAAATTTCTCCATTAGTTTTGTGATTTTCATATTTCTCTTGAATTTCATGGAGTATTTTGAAGATAAACTGTATAAGGGTTAGTAGATCTAGATATTTTAGATTTCTGGTTGTATAAGAGATGTGGATCTTGTCTTTTGTGAGAGAAATTAGTATTTTTTGTTGTATTTGTGTTTTGAAACAAGATTTTCCCTTTTTTGTTGTTGATTTTGTGTAGATCTAGATGTTGATAGGTTCAGCTTTAGAGGAATAATGATGATGAACAACAAAAAATGAAGTGGTGGAGGAAGAAGATGATGAATAGTGTTTTGCACCAAAGTTTTGATTTTTCAAAAATATTAGAAATGTTGAAGATTTGTTGCTATGTGAAAAGTGTTTAGAGTATGGGATAGGAAGATTGTTGTAAAATAAAAATTTTCGGCACAAAAAAAAAATTTTTAGCTGTCGGATTTCCGATAGGTGGTATCGGAAATCCGACAGTGCTAGAATTGTTCCCCATATTTTTTTTTGTAAAAATTTTTTGTTATGTCTGATGCAGATATGTCTTCAAGTTGGAGATCAAGAAGAGGTCAATCAGGAGACGCCCATTCTTCGTATCAAAGTTTCTCGGCCATTGAAAAAGCACAAATAGGAATTTCAAAGATCGTGGAATTTGATCTCCCTAGGCATGAATGAGTTTATTTTTTGCTTACTGAGGCAGGTATACTCTCAGTTATTATTCAAGATATTTTCTCTTCAGTGTTAGTCCGAGAATTTTATAATCATTTGGAGGATCCTGCATATACCAATTTGAATGGAGGAGTAAGATCCAAAATTCAAGGGCAATATGTGGAGATCACTCCTTTTGATTTAAGAAGTGAGTTTGGTCTAATGGAAAGTGAGAATATCTTGGATATTGTGGAAAATTATAGACTTGAGAGAGATTGGACATTAGTGAACATGTCATTGCATGGAAATTCCACCAAAAATCTCATATCCACTTTGACGACATTGACAGACGATGCTCGTCTTGTGCAAGATATACTAAGGCATACGATTATGTTGAAGTCTGGTGATACTCACAGTATTACGGCTCAACTTAGTCTTGTGACGTATTATATAGTGGAGAATGAGTTATGTGATGTGGCCGATCTCCTCTTATCTATGATGCGATATACATACCGCCTCAAAAATCCGGATTGGAAAAAGGCACACACTCTCCCTTTGGGTGCGATTATCCAACGTATCCTATACAAGAAATACTCTTGGATAGATCAAAATTTTTATCTTGGAGATTGTTGCCCGGAGATATATCAAACGGCGGATATTAAGGGTAAGAAAAGTTAACGAAAGCCGCCGACTATGGAAATGAGAGAGCCTCCAATAGCACGTGGAGGGTCAATGCGGGAGGCACTCGACTCGTTCCAAACGAAGTTGGATAAACATATTGACGACTTCCAAGAACATAGGAGGTCATTTGAAGAACATAAGGTGGAGGTGAAAAAAGATCGGACCCGAATGCAGAAATTTATGAAGTTCCTTGTGAAAGGACTTAAATTAAAGCCTACGCCTGCGGAAGCCGCGGAATGGGAGATGCCTTCAGAGGAGGAGCCTCGTCGGCAATCCGTCAGTCATGGTCGACGGAGGAAGACAGTCATGAGGAGATCAGATTTTGACATTCCTGAAAGCAGTGGGGCTGGTAGTCGGAATGAGGAGGAGTCGGACTGAAACAGAGTTCTGGAGGATATCGCCATCCGACAGCTCACTGTCGCCATCCGACAGCTCCAATGCCCAGATTTTTTTCTAATTTTCTGCATTTCTATTATCAGACATTATGATTAAATTAATGTAATAATTTTGACTGTGTGAACATGTTTGATTTGGTGAATGTCTATTTTAAGAGATTGTTTTTCTTTTGATATGTATAAGTCTTTTGTGATTTTTTTTTATTAAAATTTTATAGGTTCTAAGTAGTGATATATTCATTGTGAAATATCTAGGATTCCCAATTCTAGCCTAAGCATAGAAAAACGGGAATCCGGTAACGGTTTAGTGAGTATATCTGCTAGTTGATTTTCCGTGCCTATAAAGTTGATTTTTATATTACCCTTCTTAATATGATCCCTTATAAAATGATGTCGAACATCTATATGCTTAGATCTAGAATGTAATACAGGATTGTTAGTTAAATCTATAGCACTTTTATTGTCACACTTTAATTCTACACTACTTTGTTGCATGCCAAAATCTTCTAATGTTTGTGACATCCAAAGAGCTTGGGCACAACAACTACCTAGTGCAATATATTCGGCCTCGGTAGTAGAGAGGGCAACAGAATTCTGTTTCCTACTCGACCATGAAATAAGTGAAGGGCCGATAAAGTGACAAGTGCCACTAGTGCTTTTTCTATCTAAAGAACATCCAGCATAATCGGAATCCGAAAAACCATGCAAAATAAAGGAATCATTATGAGGATACCATAATCCTAATTTTGATGTTCCAATGAGATATCTAAAGATACGTTTCACCGCTTTTAAATGTGACTCTTTAGGATTAGCTTGAAATCTAGCACATAAACAAACGGCAAACATAATATCAGGTCTAGATGCGGTTAAATACAATAAAGACCCTATCATACTTCTATAAAGGGTTTGTTCAATTGAAACACCACTTTCATCTTTTCCTAATTTTAGAGAAGTACTCATAGGAGTGTTTGCATGCTTAAGATTTTCAAATCCAAATCTTTTTAACATATCATGAATATATTTGGTTTGACATATAAAAATACCATCATGTTTTTGAGTAATTTGAAAACCTAGAAAATATGAAAGTTCTCCAACCATGCTCATTTCAAATTCATTTTTCATAATTTGTACTACTTCATTACACAACTCTTCATTAGTGGCTCCAAAAATAATATCATCAACATAAATTTGTAAAATAACTAAATCATGATCAATTTGCTTAATGAAGAGTGTAGAATCAGCACTTCCTATTTTATAATCGTGCTTTAACAAATATTGAGTTAATCGATCATACCAAGCACGAGGCGCTTGTTTTAATCCATAAAGCGCTTTATCTAATTTATAAACATAATTTGGATATTTCTCATTTATAAAGCCAGGGGGTTGTTCTACATTAACCTCTTCTTTTATATACCCGTTTAAAAATGCGGTTTTGACATCCATTTGATATAATTTAAATCTTTTAAAGCAAGCAAATGCAAGAAATATCCTAACCGCTTCTAATATTGCTACGGGTGCAAAAGTTTCATCAAAATCTACCCCTTCAATTTGTGCATAACCTTTTGCAACTAATCTGGCTTTATTTCTAACAATTCTAGATTCATTATCCATTTTATTTTTAAAAATCCATTTAACACCAACTATAGGACGATTTTTGGGTCGTTCTACAAGATTCCAAACCTTATTACGTTCAAATTGATTAAGTTCTTTGTACAACCCTATATTCGCCGAGCACTCCGGAGGATCCGGGAAGAGCCAGCTTGGTAACATCAAACCGCGCAGACGGAGAGGGGAGGGAGGTCGGGGGTCTCGACCCCCCCTCTCGCCCAGGAGGTGGGGCGGAGAGGGGAGGGAGGTCGGGAGTCTCGACCCCCCCTCTCGCCCAGGAGGTGGGGCAGAGAGGGGAGGGAGGTCGGGGGTCTCGACCCCCCCCCCCCTCTCGCCCAGGAGGTGGGACGGAGAGGGGAGGGAGGTCGGGAGTCTCGACCCCCCTCTCGCCCAGGAGGTGGGGCGGAGAGTGGAGGGAGGTCGGGGGTCTCGACCCCCCCCCCCCCCCTCTCGCCCAGGAGGTGGGGCGGAGAGGGGAGGGAGGTCGGGGGTCTCGACCCCCCCCCCCCCCCCCTCTCGCCCAGGAGGTGGGGCGGAGAGGGGAGGGAGGTCGGGGGTCTCGACCCCCCCCCCCTCTCGCCCAGGAGGTGGGGCGGAGAGGGGAGGGAGGTCAGGGGTCTCGACCCCCCCCTCTCGCCCAGGAAGGTGGGGCGGAGAGGGGAGGGGGGTCGGGGGTCTCGACCCCCCCTCTCGCCCAGGGGGAGAGGCGGAGAGAGGGGAGGGGGGTCTCGCCCCTCCCTCTCTCGCCCAGGGGAGGTCCCCTCGTCCGGTTTGTTATTCGCAGTCCAGTTTTGGCTATTCGCAGCCCGGTGACCTGCGTTTAGCGCTTCAGAACAGCGAGATTAGGCTATCCGCAGCCCAATTTAGGGGTATTTTGGTAAATTGGCAAACCAGTTTTCGGCTATTTGCAGCCCAACTTCAAAAATCCTATAAATAGACCCTAATGGGCACCAAAGAGAGGGATTCCAAATTCCAGATCTTCTTCTCCCTTGAGAGCTCTTGACTTGTCGAGCTCTCCTTTGGTGTCTCTGGCTCAGCATTGGCTAGGGAGGGGAAGATCTCTCAGGTCTTCCGGGTGTGAGGTGGGACCTCCTCGCTGTAGCCTAGGGTCTGTTTCCAAATCCAAGTGCTCTTGCCTAGAGAGCTGGTTTGGGAGAAGTAGGTGTGAGACCACCCCATTTTTGGGACCCCAAACTCCACAGAGACCGAGACTTGTTCATCAAGTTGCTGGTTTCAACATTTATGGTGCGGTGAGCGTGGAGAGTGGTCAGCACAGAAGTTCTTGAACCAAATCTCATGGCAGGAGACCTCGGAGGAGGAGACGATGAGGGGCCTCACATCCCAAGTGAGTTTGTGGGGAGGGGAGAGTTCATGACAGCCATCCAGGGAGTCATGGAGCTGCTCCAGGGCATCGCCAGGAGAGGTGACAGCTCAGCTCCCTCCCCCCAGACACCACCTTCTGGGTCGCAAGGAGTGCCCGCCCAGGGGGGGTCAGGAGAGGTCGCCCCAGGGGGTCGACCAGGCAAGGAACCATTAGCGGCGAGTGGTGAGCGGGACCTCGTCGGGCGAGTGCTCTTCCCGAGCCCGGTAAGCGGGGGCTCGCTCGGAGCAGGGGTCGCGCAAGTGGAGCTCGCAAAGCCAGCAAGTGGGGGGTCACCCTTTAGCGAGCTGATCATCTCGGCTCCCATCCCGGAGGGCTTCAAGGAGCCCAACATGACCTTCTATACCGGGAAGGATGATCCCGTCCAGCACCTGCAGTGGTTCGAGGATACCGTCTCCATCAGGCCCATGACGGATGCATTCAAGTGCCGCCTCTTCGCCACCACCCTGAGGGACAAAGCTAGGGACTGGTTCCACCAGCTCCCGGTTGGCTCCATTTACAGCTTTGATGACTTGAGTCGAAGCTTCCAGCTACGCTTCTCCACATCCAAGAAGAGGAAGAAGAATGCTGAGTCCATTTTCCTGGTCAAGCAAAGGCACGAGGAGACGTTGGCCCAGTACATGGACAGATTCCAGGAGGAGATCCAGAACATCCAGGAGGTGTCAGGGTATGCCCTCCAGATGGCTTTCACCGTAGGGCTACGAGAGAGCCTCTTCAAAATGCGCCTAACTAGGAAGCCTCCCCTGTCCTTTGAGGACCTGATGGAAAAAGCTGCAAAGGAGATAGCCACCGAGGCGGCAAACCCGGGGCTGGCAAAGAAGTTGGCGAAGTTGGTAGAGGTCGAGCCAAGAGAGCAAGGTGGCCTCAGGCAGCAGGAAGGAAGGAGGAGGGAAGAGCAGAGGGGTCAAGGGTACCAGGGACCCCAGGGGGGTCAGGAGCAAGGGAGGGGTCTCGCCCAAGGAGGGGAAAACTTCTACGGAGGCCAAGGGAGGCCCAACCCTCCTCCTTGGAGGCAAGCCCCAAGGCAGCTCCTACCCCCACCAGCTCAAGCTATGGCGGTTCGAAGAGGAGGAGGAGTAGTTGAAGCAAGAGACATCCCAGCCCGTAGGAGAAGGGGGGGAAGGGCGGTGCTGTACTGCGACTACCACCAAGCGGAGGGGCATGCAACTGCTACCTGCCCAGAGTTCTTGGAGGTGAGAGAGGCGAGAGGTCAGGCACAACAGCAGCCGCCGGTGAGGATTGAAGAAGTTCCACCTGGAGCAGTAGAGGATGATGACATCTGCGAGGACCGAACCGACGTAGGAGCCAAAGGTCGGGTCGCGGTAATCCACGGGGGGGTCGGGATCGAGGCCACTCGTAAGGCAAGCCTCCACTCCGTATATCGACGCAGCGTCGCTTCAACGTCACAGGACCCGCCTCCCCAGGAGAAAATCACTTTCTCAAGCAAAGACATGCCAGATCATGAGGATCCATTCTGTGATGCGCTAGTCATTGAGACAGCCATCGAAGGTTACACTGTCTCTCGGATCCTCGTTGACAACAGGAGCTCTGTCAATGTCATTTTCAAGAAAGCCTTTGATGAGTTGAAGGTGGAGCCAAGGAGGGTGCTGGCCTCAGATGGGCCCTTGTTCGGATTCTCCGGAGAAAGGAAAGAGGTGGAGGGTGGAGTTGGACTCCAAGTGACGATGGGGGGAGGCTCAAGGAACTGTCGGTTCGTCATAGTTGACGCTCCTAGCAGTTACAATGCCATCTTCGGAAGACCCCTCATCAACGCCTTCCGATGCGTACCATCATCCTTCCACCAATGCCTCAAGCTCAATGCTGGAGGAATCCAAGTCAGGATCCGCAGAGACCCCAGGATAGCGAGGCACTGCTACGTCACAGCCGTCAACAGCATCTCTTGGCAAGCAAGGGCGGAGGAGATGGAGAAGACCATGGAGAGCATGAGCAGGATGGGAGGGGCCGGAGAAGCAGAGGAATGACCATCTCGCTCAAGCAGCCTGAGAGGCGAGTGCCATGAGGAGGTGTGTTGTGTTTATGTTTTTTGTTATTTTCCTTTGTAGCAAGTTCTACCCCTCGCTGGTTGAGCCAGGAGGTTTTGACAAAGGGAAATCCCCCCATTAGATGGATGAAGTTATTTTGTTTAAATGTTTAGTAAGTCTAATGCCGAGATGTCCTCCTCACTCCAGGCTCTCACTAGCTGGGTGGGTCGAATGATCCTCGGAAGGAGAGATCTTGCCATCGAGATGTCCTCCTCACTCCAGGCTCTCATTAGCTGGGTGGGTCGAATGATCCTCGGATGGGTAAGGTCAATGCCAAGATGTCCTCCTCACTCCAGGCTCTCACTAGCTGGGTGGGTCGAATGATCCTCGGAAGGAGAGATCTTGCCATCGAGATGTCCTCCTCACTCCAGGCTCTCATTAGCTGGGTGGGTCGAATGATCCTCGGATGGATAAGGTCAATGCCGAGATGTCCTCCTCACTCCAGGCTCTCACTAGCTGGGTGGGTCGAATGATCCTCGGAAGGAAAGGCTTACCATCGAGATGTCCTCCTCACTCCAGGCTCTCACTAGCTGGGTGGGTCGAATGATCCTCGTATGGGTAAGTTCAACGTCGAGATGTCCTCCTCACTCCAGGCTCTCACTAGCTGGGTGGGTCGAATGATCCTCGGAAGGCAAGACTTACCATCGAGATGTCCTCCTCACTCCAGGCTCTCACTAGCTGGGTGGGTCGAATGATCCTCGGATGGGTAAGTTCAATGCCGAGATGTCCTCCTCACTCTAGGCTCTCACTAGCTGGGTGGGTCGAATGATCCTCGGATGGATAAGGTCAATGCCGAGATGTCCTCCTCACTCCAGGCTCTCACTAGCTGGGTGGGTCGAATGATCCTCGGAAGGAAAGGCTTACCATCGAGATGTCCTCCTCACTTCAGGCTCTCACTAGCTGGGTGGGTCGAATGATCCTCGGATGGGTAAGTTCAACGCCGAGATGTCCTCCTCACTCCAGGCTCTCACTAGCTGGGTGGGTCGAATGATCCTCGGAAGGCAAGACTTACCATCGAGATGTCCTCCTCACTCCAGGCTCTCACTAGCTGGGTGGGTCGAATGATCCTCGGATGGGTAAGTTCAATGCCGATATGTCCTCCTCACTCCAGGCTCTCACTAGCTGGGTGGGTCGAATGATCCTCGGATGGGTAAGGTCAATGCCGAGATGTCCTCCTCACTCCAGGCTCTCACTAGCTGGGTGGGTCGAATGATCCTCGGATGGGTAAGGTCAATGCCGAGATGTCCTCCTCACTCCAGGCTCTCACTAGCTGGGTGGGTCGAATGATCCTCGGATGGGTAAGGTCAATGCCGAGATGTCCTCCTCACTCCAGGCTCTCACTAGCTAGGTGGGTCGAATGATCCTCGGAAGGAGAGATCTTGCCATCGAGATGTCCTCCTCACTCCAGGCTCTCATTAGCTGGGTGGGTCGAATGATCCTCGGATGGGTAAGGTCAATGCCGAGATGTCCTCCTCACTCCAGGCTCTCACTAGCTGGGTGGGTCGAATGATCCTCGGAAGGAGAGATCTTGCCATCGAGATGTCCTCCTCACTCCAGGCTCTCATTAGCTGGGTGGGTCGAATGATCCTCGAATGGATAAGGTCAATGCCGAGATGTCCTCCTCACTCCAGGCTCTCACTAGCTGGGTGGGTCGAATGATCCTCGGATGGGTAAGGTCAATGCCGAGATGTCCTCCTCACTCCAGGCTCTCACTAGCTGGGTGGCTCTCACTAGTAGAGCTCGCTCCTTCGAGTGTGTCGACCCAACGTCGACCGCTAGTGGAGCTCGCTCCTAGAAGCACTTAGTCCCGAGCAGACCCGCTAACCGGGCTCTCGTTAGCCGGCAAGGTCGGAGGACCTCTTGGGAAGGCAATGTATTTTTCCAAGAAAGCACTGGTAATCAGGTTCCCAGCGACGCTCGAAAAGAGCGGGGATTGTGTACAACCCAATATTCGCCGAGCACTCCGGAGGATCCGGGAAGAGCCAGCTTGGTAACATCAAACCGCGCAGACGGAGAGGGGAGGGAGGTCGGGGGTCTCGACCCCCCCTCTCGCCCAGGAGGTGGGGCGGAGAGGGGAGGGAGGTCGGGAGTCTCGACCCCCCCTCTCGCCCAGGAGGTGCGGCGGAGAGGGGAGGGAGGTCGGGGGTCTCGACCCCCCCCCCCCCTCTCGCCCAGGAGGTGGGGCGGAGAGGGGAGGGAGGTCGGGAGTCTCGACCCCCCTCTCGCCCAGGAGGTGGGGCGGAGAGGGGAGGGAGGTCGGGGGTCTCGACCCCCCCCCCCCCCCTCTCGCCCAGGAGGTGGGGCGGAGAGGGGAGGGAGGTCGGGGGTCTCGACCCCCCCCCCCCCCCCCTCTCGCCCAGGAGGTGGGGCGGAGAGGGGAGGGAGGTCGGGGGTCTTGACCCCCCCTCTCGCCCAGGAGGTGGGGCGGAGAGGGGAGGGAGGTCAGGGGTCTCGACCCCCCCTCTCGCCCAGGAAGGTGGGCGGAGAGGGGAGGGGGGTCGGGGGTCTCGACCCCCCCTCTCGCCCAGGGGGAGAGGCGGAGAGAGGGGAGGGGGGTCTCGCCCCTCCCTCTCTCGCCCAGGGGAGGTCCCCTCGTCCGGTTTGTTATTCGCAGTCCAGTTTTGGCTATTCGCAGCCCGGTGACCTGCGTTTAGCGCTTCAGAACAGCGGGATTAGGCTATCCGCAGCCCAATTTAGGGGTATTTTGGTAAATTGGCAAACCAGTTTTCGGCTATTTGCAGCCCAACTTCAAAAATCCTATAAATAGACCCTAATGGGCACCAAAGAGAGGGATTCCAAATTCCGGATCTTCTTCTCCCTTGAGAGCTCTTGACTTGTCGAGCTCTCCTTTGGTGTCTCTGGCTCAGCATTGGCTAGGGAGGGGAAGATCTCTCAGGTCTTCCGGGTGTGAGGTGGGACCTCCTCGCTGTAGCCTAGGGTCTGTTTCCAAATCCAAGTGCTCTTGCCTAGAGAGCTGGTTCGGGAGAAGTAGGTGTGAGACCACCCCATTTTTAGGACCCCGAACTCCACAGAGACCGAGACTTGTTCATCAAGTTGCTGGTTTCAACATTCTTCATTCATAGCTAAAAACCAAAATTCATCATTTAAAGCGGTGGAAACATCTTTTGGTTCTATTTCAGAAACAAAACAAAGGTTTGAAAATAAAACATGTAATGATGAACGAGTACTAACCCCTTTTTGCGGATCCCCAATGATAAGCTCCTTTGGATGATCCTTTGAGAATCTCAAATCACTTGGAGGCACATATCCTTCTCTTTCTTCTTCTTCTCTATCTTCTTCTCCTCTTTCTTCTTCTCTTTCTTCATCTTTTTCTTCTTCATTTTCTCCAAGTTCTTCATCATTATTCTCCACGGATGGAAGGGGTTCATCTTTTCCTGTAATTTTCTTTTCTACACATGAAGCAAACTCATCAAACCTAACATGAATAGATTCTTCAACTATTTTTGTTCTTTTATTAAAAATCCTATAAGCTTTACTAGTTGAAGAATAACCAATAAAAATACCTTCATCACATTTTTCATCAAATTTTCCTAAGGAATCTTTAGAATTTAAAATAAAACATTTACAGCCAAAAACTTTGAAATAAGAAACATTTGGTTTTTTACTAAATATTAATTCATAAGGAGTTAATTTTAAAATAGGGCGAAGCATTACTCTATTAATTACATAACATGCCGTGCTAACCGCTTCAGCCCAAAAGGATTTTGGTAATTTAAATTCAGATAACATTGTACGGGCTAACTCTTGAAGAGTTCTATTTTTCCTCTCCACTACACCATTTTGCTGTGGTGTGCGTGGAGCAGAAAATTCATGTTTAATTCCTAATTCCGTACAAAAAGAAATAAACTTTTCATTTTCAAATTCTCCTCCATGATCCGATCGTATGCGTTTAATTTTTAACTCAAATTCATTTTGGATACGCATACATAATTTTGAAAATTCTGAAAATGCATCGGATTTGGAGGTTAGAAATAAAGTCCAACAAAAACGAGAATAATCATCAATCAATACAAATGTGTATTTTCTACCTCCTAAGCTAGAAATTCCAATTGGCCCAAATAAATCCATATGTATTAATTGAAGTGGCCTAGTGGTAGAAATAATGTTTTTACTTTTGAAAGATGATTTTGAAAATTTTCCTTTTTGGCAAGGCACACATAGTGAAGAAGATAAATTTCCATTTAACAAAGGTAAACCTTTAATTAATTTATCTTTTGAAAGTTTTGTAATTAACTTGGCACTAGCATGTCCAAGTCGCCTATGCCATAAATCTAATTCATCATTTTTTGATAAAAAAACATTTTAAGGTAGAATTTGAAAAATCAAGAAATTTAATCATATATACATTATGACATCTAGGTGCGGTAAAAACAATTTCATTTGTTTTGGAATTAATAATTTTGCACAAATTTGTAGAAGATTCAAATAAAACATTTAAACCCTTATCACATAATTGACTAATAGAAATCAAATTATGCTTTAATCCTTCTACAAATAAAACATTTGAAATTGAAAAATTTTCGTTACCCACAACACCGATGCCGATGATTCTTCCTTTTCCATTGTCACCGAATGTAACAATTCCTCCTTTCTTCATCTCCAGGCTAAGGAACTCCTCTTTATTGCCCGTCATGTGTTTTGAACAACCCGAGTCCAAGTACCACACGTCTTCTTTGTCCTTAGCCTGCCAACACACCTAGAAAGAGGAGGTGAGTAAAGATCTGGTTACCCAAGTGGTTCCACCCATAGTATAGGTAGAAGCCTTAGGCACCCAGATTTGTTTTATTTTACTTTTTCCTTCATTCCAGCAAGAGTCCGTAGTGTGACCAAATCTATTGCATTTGGCACATGTAATGTATTTAGAAGAGTATAACTTTTCTTGACTTTTACTGGATGAGGATGAAGTATTTGATATTTCATTAATTTTAGAATTTTTAAAAGTAAATTTTCTGGAATTTTCACTGTCGCCGGCGACAGTGGTTGTCGCCGGGCGACAGCTTCCAGATGTGTATCCGAGCCCAGACCTTCCAGATCCATGGCGTTGGTATCCTAAGATCATATCAAGTGATCTTCGGCCCATTCCAAATTTTTTCATGGCTAGTGTTAAGTCATGAATCTGGTGTCTCATTTTTGTATTCTCGGATACTAGATTTACGCATCTCCGATCAAAAGATTTCTTTCCCTCATGGACTTTGGAAATTGAAGATTTTAGATCTCTCTCTAAAATCTCATTCTTTTTAGTAAGAATTTTTATTGTAGAATGAGATTTGGAAAGAGATTCTTCAAGTTCTTTAATTCTTCCCAAAGAGTGATCACACTCTTGGCAAGAAATATCCCTTTTTCCAATAGTCTTAATTTCATTTAACAATTTTCTGTTTTCTTTAAGTAAAATTCCATTTTCAGATTTTAGAAGATCATTAACTTTTAAACTTTTTTCAAAAAATTTGCAAGTCTTTAAAAATTCAGAAAATAATTCATCATAAGTTGGAGGAGTTACCTCAGTGTCGCTTTGGACACTGCATTCGTCATCAGATATGACGCTCTTTCCCATTAAGCATATGTTGGCCTCCTCCTCTTTACTTGAGTCGAAACTGCTTGCATCCTCTGAAGTAGTATCATCCCAGGTTTCCGCCTTCAACACCTTCTTCGACCCTTTGTGCTTCTTTACTTTAAGTTCTTTCAAGTACTTTGGACACTTGCTTCGAATGTGTCCTAACTTCTTGCAGTGATAGCACTCCGGTGGCGGTCTCTCTTCCTCCTCATCGCCCTCCTTTCCTTTTTTCTTCCTAAAGGTCTCCTTCTTAAAATACTTCTTAAACGAATTTCTTCTCTCCGGATTTTTCATAAATTTTCTAAATTTTTTAACAAATAAGCTCTCCTCATCTTCTTCATCCTCCTCAGAATCACTAGTTTCTTCCTTCTTAGATTTTAGAGCCAATCCCTTCTTCCTTGGCTCCATATACTCTTGTTGTTGAATTTTTAATTCAACTTCATGAGTTTTCAAATTCCCAATGAGGCTCTCCAATTTTAAAGTCTTAAGATCATGTGACTCGGAAATTGCAGTCACTTTAGGATTGAACTTCGGGGGAAGTGATCTTAAAATTTTTCTTACCAAATCTCCATTTGAGAACACCTTTCCTAGCACCTTTGAGTCGTTCACGATTTTTGTGAATCGTGTGTACATCGTATCAACCTCTTCATCTACCTCCATTTTGAACCTTTCAAATTCAGATTCCAGTTGAAATAGCTTTGAGTCCTTTACCTGCGAAGTACCTTCATGAGTGATTTCTAATAAATTCCAAATTTCAAATGCAGAATTACAAGCACAAACTCTATTAAATTCAGTGCGATCTAGTGCGCAAAATAAAGCATTCATGGCTTTTGCATTGTTCTTACATTTTAATTTATCGTTGTCATCCCACTTGTCTTTGGGCTTATCCATGGTTACATCTCCTACAACAAATGTTGGAGAAGTGTAACTAGATTCTACCATATTCCAGACTTCAATATCTAGCGCAATTAGAAAACAACGCATACGTGTTTTCCAATAATTGTAGTCTGTGCCCGTAAAAAGTGGTGGCCTACTAATTCCTTGCCCCTCAACGAACGCGTGATCGTTGTGCGCCATTACTCCCGGTGGTAAAACCGTTTTGGAGTAACCTACCTCTGATACCACTTGTTGGATCGTATGACGCCCTTAGAGGGGGGGTGAATAAGGGTGTGTCTAAAATTTAATTTTTGACTTAGTAATTTTTTTTTTAAAGAGAATTTACTTTACTAAAAAATTACTTATAAATATTTTCAAACCAATGCAATTTTAGTATTAAATCAAAACACAAATTTCCAAGATAAAGATTATGCCACAAAATATGTATTTAAAGAAAAAGACATAATTATATTAATCATGAAATTTGAGTACAATAAAAATGATCTTAACAATGCTTAAGATCAAGGCACAAATAAGTTAATAAGAAATTCTACAATTTTGGTTTACCAATCCTTCTCCCAAGGATCGGAAGGCTATTGCTAGTCTCTCCCAAGACCAAACCCAAGCCTATCCTCTAGATCTTCCCAAGATCTAGACGTAGCACACAAGGCCACGATTTCCCACCAAGCCACGCAAGGACTTGGACGCTCCGCACAAGGGAGTGATTTTCCCCTAAGCCACGCAAGGACTTAGACGTCGCACGCAAGACGACGATTTCTCTACCAACGATTACAAAATGAAAAGTGAATGAATGAAAATACAATATGAAAAACCCCCTTTAGAATTTCTGGACCAAAACAGCGAAGAGCCCTTGAGAAAGTCTCCTTGGAATGTGTGTACAATCTTCGGCTTCGCTCTCTCTTTTCTTCTTCAAGGATGGGGATTTTCGTTCTCTGGAGCTCTCTGGACAATAACACTCAGGAAGGAGGCTTAGAAATCTTAAGAATTCCATTCCACGAAGTTTTGAGCCCTTTTAATAAAAAGGAGCTGTCGCCGTCCGATAGCTGCTGTCGCCGATATCCGATAGCTCCAGAGGCTGCCACGTGTCCCACTAAAACGAAGTTTCTGCGTCGTGTTGAGGTCGTGGTTGAGACGTGGGCTGTCGGATATCCGATAGCACTGTCGGATATCCGATAGTAATGGTAACCGCTGCACGTTCTGGCATTATCGGAAGATCGTGGGCTGTCGCCATCCGATAGCGATATCGGAAATCCGATAGCTCCTAACCACTGTGTGATAACTGCTGCACGTCCTGGCGTTATTGGCAGATCATGGGCTGTCGGAAATCCGATAGCGATGTCGGAAATCCGATAGCTCCAAACCGTTGCGCAGAGATTAAATAAACGAGCTGTCGGAAATCCGATAGCACTGTCGGAAATCCGATAGCTCAAATTTTTGGAAAATGTCATTTTGCTCAAATTGAAGTCATGTTATTCTAGCACCTGTTATCTGCACACCATTAATCAAAAATAGGATCAAATACATTCGGGATTTGTTATTCTCAAACCGGACGAGTGCGGAACGCATGCTCCAACAAAGATGTCCGGCACGACCTGACGGGCGGAGAGCGTCTCAGCGCCTTCCTTCAGGTGTCCGGATCGCGTAGCACCTGCAGTGTGTGCTCCGCGGCATCCTGCGCACTCTCCTGCAGCAACTCCTCAAACTCATAATCGGAGTAAAGATGTTTCTTATGCCCTTCCTTGAGGTTTAAGGCCGCAACGTCTCGCAGGCGCTGGATCTCGGCTTTAGACTCCCGAACCTCATCCTCCAGGTCGGCCACCCGCACACGGAGCATGGCAGCGCTGGTAGTATCCTGCGAGGAGGGAGATAGTAAGACGGGGGGCATAGGAGAGGAAATACCAATGCTTTCGGGAAACTGCGTACCTCCCGAACAGGGCGATTGGCAAGAAGGGTCTCGGCACCCTCCAACTTGAGCTTCAGATCCAAGATCTCGGCAGAAGCGAGGGATCGAATAGCCTCCACATCGCTAAGGTTCCACGCGAGGTTGACGCTGCGGCGCGAAGACATATGGGCGAGCTAGAAGGCTCGAAGGAAAGCCCGTGAGGTCTCGTGAGCAAGCACCTGGGTCTTTTCGCCATCAAAGACATCCGCGTCGTCTCTGTCATAGATAGCGTAGCCGATGGCATGGGCTTCACCGCTGGCTACCTCAGTCTCGATCCATGAAGAATGGAGGGTTGAAAGCGAAACCATGTTCGCGTTCCTATCCCACTGAACGAGCGGGGCTCCTATGGGATCCACGAACTTCTCACCGTGCGCAAAATTCCGATGGTCTCTGGGCAGCGGCTTCGAATGAATCTCTTTCTGCGGAACTGAGGTTCCAGCCGGAGCATTCGTGGTAGAAGCCTCCACTAAGGTTCCCTTATCCTTTGCGGGTGGGGGGGCATCTCTTTCGCAGGGGAGGGTGCTTTACCTTTCGCGGAGGTGGGGGTTTTAGATTTCTTAGAAGAAAGGACGGAAGGGGGAGCATCCGGCTTCCGCTTCTGTCCACCAGACTTAGAAGCTGCCAGGTCATCCCGACAGAGTTCTGCGGAAGCCCGCGCTGCGGACAGAGAAAGTCCCAAGCCCGTCCCAGCCGGAAATGGGGGATGGAGTGGGAAGTCGCGCACACCTGCATCTGTAACAAGTTCACTCAGCTATAAAGAAAAGGGAAGAGACAAATTTGAGCATGCCGAGACCACCCAAACTTACCTTCTCCGGGAGAAATGGACAGGAGCGAGTTAACTTTTCGCCGGAGATAGACGACATTCATCCCGTGCTCCAAGATGTACTGGTGTAGCTTGGCCTCGTGACCGCCCAAGGATGGGGGTTTGAAGGTCAATTCTTCCTCTTGTACCGGTGCAAAAAGGACATTACCGAAGTTCCCGCGGACGAAGACAAAGCTACAGGTCCAATCGTGGTTCTTGTTCGTGAGACCAGCCACTTTTAGTGGATTCTGGCCCGAAAAGAAGGCTGTCCCGCCCTTCGCCCGAAAGGTAAAAAGCTTGCGGAAAATGGGGAGGCTAAACTCTATTCCCTCCTCGCGCAAGTAGCAGGCGAACCCCACCAACATGGCAATAGAGTTCGGATTAAGCTGGGCGGGAACGACCCCAAAGTAGCGGAGTGTCTGGAGAAGCTCCGGCCAGATGGGGAGGCGGAAGCCCACCTCGAAGTGCTCCAGCGGAACCGCGAGGGTGCCAGGGGCAAAGGTATTGATGCGGTCATCTGGCCCAGGGCGGGTCGCGGAAAAGGCCGGCGGAATGCAGTCTGCAAGAGTGGTCATGTATTCCTCTTCGGTGAGACCGCAGGGTTCGAAATCATGTTGAGCAAATGCGCTCGCGCACCTACCCCTGCCGTCTTGCTCGCCACCCATCTCGCGAGAGTGAGGAAAATCCGAGGTCGCGCAGATGAGAGAAGGGCGAGTGCTTGCGAGACGAGAGAGGTGGACACTCAAAGCGAAGCATAATAAATGAAGTTGGTGACCAACTATTTATAGAGAAGTAAAACTCGGGCGGTTCCCTAGGCAGCGGGTGTGCGGATAGTGACCGCGCTCCTCCAATGCCTCGGAACCCGCACCAAGACTTCTCGCCTGTTGGGAGCAAAGACAGAACAAATGGTCTCCCGGCGAGAAGTAAGACGGCGAGAAATATATTTCGATGGCGTACGAGATGCCAGCATTCGGGAGAAGCGTAAAAAGCTACGAGAGATCAAGATGGAATAGGATGAGGAAAGTCATTCACAGAACAATCAGGAAATTATTACAGGACCAAAAGAGTCTAGTAATGTCTTTGCGAAACGCTAGCAGCGGAGCCAAGGGAGTGAGTGTCGGTAGGCTAATGCTCGATCCAGTGCCATCGACCCCGACCTCGCGTCCCCGCCTCCGGAGGCATTCGCGGGTAGTAATAAGCGCTCATAGCGGTGATTTCCCGGTTGGACAAATGTAGCTGGTCCCTGGCTCGCACAGCGTGTCTCCCAGGAGAAAATTCTTTGCCCTCATCACCCAGGCAATCCACCTCAGCAAGGATACGCGCACAATCCTGACGAAGAGACTTCAGCTCGCGCCTTGTGTCGATCCGCTGCCGGTCCAGCTGACCTACAAGGTCCCGCTGCATGAATATGAGTTTGCAGAGCACCTCCTTCATTCGCTCCTTCATGGTGTGGACGTCGGAAGGGTCACCTAAAAAATCCGAAAGCTCTCCAGGGGAAGGGTGCGGCGAGACCATCCCTTCTCCTCCCTCATAATAGGATCCCATGGGGGAGGCCTCTTGGAAAGCTGCAAAGGCAGAAATGTTGGTCTTGACAAGTAAAAGAAAAGAGATCGAGAGACATGAGTCGGGAAATGTGAGCTCACTAACCCGGCACGGACACGCCTTGCTTGGGGGGAGGGAGCGTGGAAGGCTGCCCTTCGAATAAGCTGGTGGTAGGATGCAGGGATTTCCCTCTCCCGGGGCTGTAAGGCGCCAGGGTGGCGGCTGTAGGAATACGGCCAAGGTCTCGACCCGAAGAGCCTCCATTCCCATTCACGGAGGTGGGAGTTCCCTGACGAAGGGGAGAGAGATGAGGGGTGGTAGGCCATTCTGCGCCGTCAGGATTAAGTGCTGCGAAAAGTAGAGGCGGGAAATTTGCGGAATAATTACACTATTTTCCGATTACCTGCTTGCTGTAGAGTCTCGCCCCGAGTGCTCAAAGGAGCAGGGTTCTCGTCAGGAGGGGGTCTCGAATCATCAGGCCGGGGCATTGCGGTTCTCGTCAGAGCCGTCTCACAATCTTTTTCAGGAACAGGTGCCTCCTACGAATGGTTAGCACCCTGGTAATGACACTATCTCGAGGGTGGGCAGGGGTACCAAGGGAAATAAGGAATACCTACATCTGGGTACCGGGCAGGGGGTTATTTTCCGGATGAGGAGATTCCGAGGAGGACTCACCTCCCCCCGGTCCCGCCGAACCGCCAGGGTTATTTTCCGGAAGAGGCGAGTAGAGCCCCAGCAGACCACTCGCCCATAAGTAAGCGGATGGTGCCTCCACGGACCACTCGCCCAGGGAGGCGAGTGGTGCCCTCAGGGACTACTCGCACAAGGGGATCTGGGGGCAAAATGACCTGGATACCCCCTGTGGGCTGCTGATAGCCCTTCAGGATAGCGGAGTTAGGCTGTTAGCAGACCATTTTGGGGTGCGGTTAGTAAAACCAAACAACGGATTCATGCTATTCGCAGTCCAAGATTAGAAAATCTATAAATAGACCCTTAAGGGCACCTTGGAGGAGATCAGATCTTTTTCAAGCTCTCTCCTCCAGGCAATCTTTGGAGTTGGCTGCTAGTGCCCTCCAAGGTGCCCGGCTGAGTATTGGTTTGGGAGGGGAAGCTCTCTAAGATCTTCCGGGTGTGTGGAGGGACCTCCTCGTTGTAGCCTTGGGTCTGTTCCAGTTTTTTCCATCCAAAGTCAAGAGAGTTTAGTGCGGGAGAAGTAGGCGCAGGTTACACCCCCAGTGGGTCCGAACTCAGAGACCGGTTGACGGTTTCAACATAAAAGACTTCAATCTCAAGTCCTTCCTCAAAAGTAAACTCCACCTTATTGTGTTCCTTCGAGATCGATACTTGGGGATTCACTCCCACATTTTATACTACTTGAACGATCGGTACATTGCCATTTCGTGTCGCAGTCTCGCTACCGCCTATAGCGGTGTGCTAGATTTGTGCATCATTGACCATGGTTGACTTTTGGGTTGACTTGGTCAAATTGGTGGGTGGGTTAGCCCCACTTGATGGCTATGATACCAATAACCTTACCCATAGTCCATTAGGTCCTGGTGTGGCTTCACTTTGGTTAATTGATCCATATGGTGTGAGTTTGACCCAATTTGGCCTAAGGTTGACGTTTTTAAAATTGAAGGGAATGGTCGACCACTTAATGGGGCTTTTGAGTCCATTAGATTCCTAATGGGGTTATGAGGATAGGGGTCAAGTCAATTTGACCAATTGAAGGCCAACTGGTCCTTGATTGGGTTGATTTGGGCTATGTTGACTAAAAGTTAACTTTGGTCAACACCTTGGAATTGAGTGGAATTATTTAGTGATTATTAACCTAATGACCTCCCTTAGTGGTTCGGTAACCTAGGTAAGGTCAATTTGAGGTATTGAAGGTCAATTGAGTCCAATTGTGTTGAATAGGGCTATGATGACCTAGGTTTGACTCTGGTCAATTTGGCCTATTTGGGTGACCAATTGTTGGGGTTCTTGGTGAGATGGGTCTCCCTTAGGGTTAGGAACATAGTGGTGAGTTCAACTTGTACTTGTGAGTGCAATTTGGGTAGTTTGACCAATGTTGACTTGTGTACCATAGGGGACCCTATGTGAGTTCACCCTAACTCAAAGAGTCCTAAGGTCACCCCTTGTCTCAACTCACCATTCTCTCCTCCGGTTATGCCCAAACATCATTAAGGGGTCTACTAGGATTGGGGATGTTACAGAACTACCCTCAGAGGAATGCACCGCCAGCACTACAGGCTGCCCCACCGGCCCAACATTTTGGTGGCCGAGGATGTGGACGAGGTCGTGGATTCTAGGGTCGTGATCATAGGCAGGACAGGGACCAGATGTATGCCTTGGAACTAGCTCATCCCCGGAACCCGACAAGGGTCATCAAAGGTACTTTACTGTTTTTTTATAGTTGTTAGTACCTTGCAAACCTCAGCTTTACCTTAGCATTGAAAAACACAAACAAAAATCACCCAGGTATATTACTCGTCTCCGGCAATCCAACATATACCTTATTCGATACGGTTGCCTCGCACTCGTTCGTCTCAGAAAAATTTGTGGACGAACTGGATCAAATTCAGCACTTCACAGGCATCCACACGACCACAGAGTTTGTGAATGACATAGAGGCTCTAGTGCGGCTTATTCGAGATAGGATGCTGGAGGCCGAGAGTAGGCAGGCCAAGTAATACGATGCGCGACATCGTATGGTAGAGTTCTGTTGAAAAAAAACTTGAGGCCCGGAGATGAAGTGAAAACAACGCATAACACACTTCACAAATTCTTTCACAAGTGTAGAACAATAGTGATAATGAGAAGAACGAATAGTACTATGGCATTAACTATCTCTTTATAATGCGAGGTATACATGGAGAGACATGATTCATAAGAATCACAAAGAAGAGAAGAACAAAACACTATTGTAAAACAAGCTGCAGCGACCTGTCACTTGAGACCGACAGACCGCGCGAACAGACAAGCTGGACGGAAGCCACTGAAACCGCGCAAACAGAGTACAGACCGCACCTGCCAGATCGCCAACTCGCTACTTTATTCCTCTGCTGAAAACAAACAGTCCGCACTTCTTGATGGCCCAGACCGCACGGTCTTAATCAAAGAAGAACCCGCAAACTCTGAACGAAGAACTGCTATCTGAGATAGACCGCAACTCAAGACCGCCTGATCACTTAAGACCGCCTGATCAACTGAGACCGCTACATAGACCGCGAACACCTAAACACATTCCGCCCGGACTTGTTATTCAAAGCAGGAAGAAGGGAGACAAGCTGACCGCGTGTTGCAAGCCGCTAACAGTTCTCGTTGATAATGACGGGCCCTGCACCCCTATTTATAGGCAGGTAGACAGATGTCGTCACCGCACAACCGGGATACAATAACCGCCCATCAGATCGCGAGCGATCTCGCAAAGCAGACCGCCCGAGCTGGGCATAGCTCACAGCTCCTTTATTAAACCTTGCGGTTACAACCAAAACCACCCGGTCACTGCAGTCTCAATAAGTAGACTGCCCGGTCTCTTTCCAAGAACATCTGGTCGACTTAGGACAAGTCGCAAGACCAACCCGCGCAAGCCGCCCAGACAGAAGAGGCGGTCTCCTAGACCAGACCACTCAGAACAAACCACTAAGACAAAATCGACCAGAGAACCAACGCAGACCGCGCGGTCTCTGCGGTCCCCAACCCGCAGACCGCCCAGCTCAAATCCACTTCCACTTCATAAATTTATCACTCCCCCTTGAAGTGGGAAGTGGAAGTTAGCCCAAGCAAACTCTGCAACCGACCAAAAAGTCCCTTCGCCAGCGGCTTAGTGAATATGTCAGCAACGTTCTCCTTGCTCTGCACATGCTCCATTATCAGAGATCCCTCCAACACCTTCTCACGAATGAAATGGTGATGAATCTCTATGTGCTTTGTACGCATGTGACAAACTAGATTGTTCACCAGTTTAAGAGCACTCTCATTGTCACCACGTAGCAGAGTAGGACCTCCAACCTCCTTACCTCCCTATGAATGTCCTCCACAAGCCTCATAAGCCATATGGCTTCCTGAGCCTCCAAAGCCTAAGCTTTGTACTCCGCTTATGTGGTAGAGACAGACACAGAATTATGCTTCTTGCTGCACCATGATATAGCTGTAGTGCCTGTCATAAAGACATACCCAGACGTCGATCTCCGATCATCCGAATCTCCTCCATAATCAACATCCATGTACCTGTGCAAGCAAAAGCCTGAATCTCTCCTGTAGAAGAGATCCAAATCTGAGGTGGATTTGACATACTTCAATATACTCCTAGCCGCCATAAGATGAGGCTTCCGAGGCTCTGCCATACACCGACTCACCCTGCCAACTACATAAGCAATATCTGGTCGCGTGATCATCAAGTATATCAAGCTTCTGACCAAAGCCCGAAACACCAAAGGATTGGTAAGAACCTTTCTTTCATCTTGCCGAAGATGAACTCCATCCTCTAGTGGACTAGAGATGCTCTTCCCCCCTTCCATGCCAAATCTCTTCACGATTCGATATGCATTGACCTTCTGGGAAAAAAGCATACCGCTCTCTTTCCTCTCCACTTCGAGCCCAAGGAAATGGCGGAGCTCGCCCAAATCCTTCATCTTAAATCTGATAGCTAGCTCAGCACGAAGCCTAGCTACCTCTATCTCAGATTTCCCCGTGACAATCATATCGTCAGCGTACAATAGCACCAAGACCTGAAGCTCGCCCGTCTTCCTTACAAACAAGCTCAAATCAGAATCAGAAGCAAATTACCCGCAGAACTGGAGGTATTCTGCGATCTTCCTGTACCACGCCTGAGGCGCTTGCTTCAAGACGTAAAGAGCCTTCTTGAGCTTACAAACATATCTTGGGTGCTCTTCGGATACATAACCAGGTGGCTGATCCATGAAGATATCCTTGTCAATCTCACCATATAAGAAAGCGTTCTTCACATCGAGTTGCCAAATATTCCACCCTTGGTAAGCTGCCAATGCGATCACCACCCGGACTGAAGTCATCTTGACAATGGGGCTAAATGTTTCTTCATAATCCTCTGCATACTTCTGAGAGAAACCTCGAGCTACCAGGCGAGCCTTGTACCGCTCAATACTTCCGTCAGCCTTCTTCTTCAGCTTGAAACCCCACTTGCAAGTCACCGGAGTAACCCCCTCAACCTTAGGCACGAAGTCCCAAGTCTCATTCTTCCTAAGGGCAGCCATCTCTTCATCCATGGCTCCTTCCCACTCCTTGACTCCAACGACGTTTTCATAACAAGATGGCTTTCTCTCATCAAGGGGATCTGCGAAGAAACATGAGACAAAGCTCACCAAATTCCCGCCCGTATACCGATCAGGTGGAATAATGGTCCTATTGGACCTCCTCAGAGCTTGACTCTAAACCACCTCTTCCACTGCAGCTTCTGGACTAGTTCTCCTCTCAAGTAGACATGGAGACTCACTCCCCCTGCTTCTAGAACCCGAAGCACCTGATCCAGAGCTAGAAATCCCTGGAGCACCTGGAGAAACAGGCAACTCCACCAGAGCTTCCCTTGCAGCTTCCTCTGGTCCACCACATACCCTTACATCTGCTTTGTGATTTGTCAAATGGAAAGCGCTGAGCTTTACCAAACTGACAACCTGCATAAACATGACTATCCCCAAAAGATGACAAGCTAGGCATACCTTTCACCAGGCCTCTACCCGCCATAGCTTTCAACTTATCCATTACAACATGCTCAAGCCTTTCATGCCAGATAGCAGCGTTGTTGTTAGCCCTCATCTTATCAACATAGGAACTTGTTGAAATAACAAACAAGTCCTTCACCCGTCTCCCAACATGAGTGACTTCAGCTTTCACTGCTGAAACGTTTCTAAGAATTTTCACTTCTGTTGGACCGAACAGAACGTGATAGCCAGCGTCCCCGGCATTAGTCACCGAGAAGAGGTTTTTCTTCAACCCCGGAACATGATAGACACTCTTCAACGTAAGAGTACCTCTATCATTGTTCAATGAAACCACACCTTCCTTCTCAACTGCATGAATAGTATCGTCAGCCGTAATGATAGCGTCATTATCTGTATATGTCTGCAACGAGGAGAACTTCGACTCATCCCAGTGAGGTGATGACCACACCCAGAGTCCACTATCCAATCGTCTTGATAGTTGATGGAAGTCATGGCCCGAACACACGTGCCCGTCATGAATGCACCTCCACCACCCCAACTACCTTCTGAATTAGAACCAGTCTCCTCCTTCCCTGCAGCATGCCCCGGCTGAAGATTGACTTTGCAGTCCCTTTTGAAATGACCAAGCTTATTGCACCTGAAGCATCTAGGTCCTTCCTGATTCTTCCCATCATGCTTGTTATATTTATTTTTTTCATTTCATATATTTTTGTAACCGTTTAGAGAATTCGCCTTGTGTTGGCAACTAGGTCTGGGTAGGACTTAGGGGGAAATTCGCCTTGTGTTGGCGACTAGTTCTAGGTGATTAGATCTAGGGGGTGCTCGAGGCCATATCCGGGGAAGGATTGGCTAGAGTGGCTTGAGGCCTTATCCGAGGAAGGATAGGCTAAAGCCAACCGATTTGTGGGGATACAAGTCGGTATAAAAAAGGAAAAAATATTTACATTTGTACGCCTCCGATTTCTAGCGATATGGAAATCAAATTTATGTAAACACTTTTTCATATAATATAATCATGTCTTTTTTGTGTTTACTTGATTTCTATCATTTGGCATAATTTATAGAATTGCAAATTACAATTGTTTCCTCCTTTAGGAAGCCACCACGCTGCATCCGAAGAATGATCGCTTCAACCTCGCTCATGCTACAGTGATCCTTCATCCTCATCTTCAGAGATCACATATAGGGAGTTTCATTATTGTTATATTTATTTTTTTCATTTCATATATTTGTGTAACCGTTTAGAGAATTCGCCTTGTGTTGGCAACTAGGTTTGGATAGGACTTAGGGGGAAATTCGCCTTGTGTTGGCGACTAGTTCTAGGTGATTAGATCTAGGGGGTGCTCGAGGCCATATCCGGGGAAGGATTGGCTAGAGTGGCTTGAGGCCTTATCCAAGGAAGGATAGGCTAAAGCCAACCGATTTGTGGGGATACAAGTCGGTATAAAAAAGGAAAAAATATTTATATTTGTACGCCTCCGATTTCTAGCGATATGGAAATCAAATTTATGTAAACACTTTTTCATATAATATAATCAGGTCTTTTTTGTGTTTACTTGATTTCTATCATTTGGCATAATTTATAGAATTGCAAATTACAATTGTTTCCTCCTTTAAGATAAATTGTTATTTTGTTCTATTTTTCTCTAAACAATTTAGTAAAAATTTACAAAGAATTTTATTCCCTTATTCACCCCCCCCCCCCCCCCTCTAAGGGCGCCGTAAGATCCAACACCTGCCTCCACCCTGGCTCTAGAGCCCTCAGCTCGTCCTTCCTCCTAACTTCCTTCTCCCCGACCTCCGGCTCACTCAGCTTTGTTAACCTTCTTGCAAACTTCGGGTTGGCTGCCTCCCCTTCGATCTCCTTCGCCGCCCTTTTCATCAACTCTTCAAAGGACAAGGGGGACTTCCGCTTCAGGTTTATCTTGAAGAATCCCTTTCACAGTCCCACCGTGAAGGCAAGCTGGAGGCTGAACCCGGACACCTCCTGCACGAGCAAGACCTCCTCCTGGAACCAATCCACATAATGGGTCAGAGACTCCCCTGGCCCTTACTTGATCTTGAAGAGTGTCTCGACATCCTTCTTCCTCTTCTTTGACGTTGAGAAGCGCAACTGGAAGCTGCGATGCAGATCTTCGAACACATAGATTGACCTTACGGGGAGCTGGTGAAACCAGTCCCGCGCCTTCTCCTTCAGGGTGACGGCGAAGAGTCGGCACTTAAAAGCATCCGACATAGGCCTGATGGAGACCATGTCCTCAAACCACTGCAGGTTTTGTACTGGTCATCCTTGCCAGTTTAGTACATCATGTCCGGCTCCCTGTACCCCACTGGGAGTGGTGCAGAGAGCACCAACTCGCATAATGGACTTCCTCCACTCGCCCCCAGGGCCTACTCCACTCTTCCCACGAGATCCCTGACATGACATGCACTCGCCAGGCCCTCACTCGTTGGGGGACCACTCGTAGGGCTCCCACTTGCCTGGATGACACTCGCTGGGCTAGGGAAGTGCTCTCATCCAACGAGATCTTGCTCTGGGGCCCCGGTAGCTGCCTCCTTTCCTGTCCTCTGCCCCGGGGCGTTCTCGCCGACTCCCAGAAGCGAAACCACCAGGGGCGTAGGGGTTGCGAAGCTGCCTCGCACCGACGTGAATGCGAGTTGTATCGCCTCGAGCACCTCCTTCCGGAGGTCCGCCAGAAGCCATGTCGTCACTGGCGAGTCGGATGGTGGTGGGCCGCTATGGCCGGCATCTTGCTCGTCCTCTCCCACCATGTCACTTCCTTGGGAATTTCCTGTACTAGCTGCTGTCCACGTTCACCGCACCATAAAAATTGAAACCAGTATCTAGCCCAACGAGGAGTTCGGACCCCCATGAAGTGGGCAGCTAGCACCTACTGATTCCAAGGGGGAACCTGACCGGATATTTTGAGCTAGACACAGACCCTTGGCTACAGCGTGGAGGTCCCGCCACACACCTGGAAGATCTTTAGAGCGCTTCCCCTCCCAAGCCAAACCTGAAGCTGGGCACCCTTGGAGAAACTGAGAGGCTAACCAAAGAAACCTAGGGAGGAAGAAGCCAAGAATTGGAATTAGAGTCCTCTCCAAAGGTTCCCTTCAAGGTCTATATATAGATTTTCTCTTCTGGTCTGCTAATAGCGGGAATCCGCCTTTTGGTTTTACTAAATGCACCCCAAAATGGTCTGCTAACAGCCAAACTCTGCTGTTCTAAAAGGCTATTGGCAGACCACCAAGAAATTCACCCGAAAACCATTGCTGGGTGAGTGGCCTGTGAAGGTGCAACTCGCCTCTCTCCCCGCGGGTTGGGCTCGCGAGAACTCCTCTTGCGAGTAGGCTTGTGAGGGCACCTCTCGCTAGGCGCCTGCTGCTATAAACACTAGCCTGGTTCGCCTGCACGAGGCGGCGACCCCTCGCTCCACTGGCTCCCGCGTCCTGCTCGCCGCGAGGCGGCGAGCCCTTGCGGCACTCGCTCTCGCTGACTGCTCGCCGCGAGACGGCGAGCCCTTGCTCGCTTCTAGGGCCCTGCTAAGACGGCAACCTGGGACTTTGTCGAGCCTGCACCTTGCGAGATCTTCTCTACTCGCCCCAGGTGGACGAGTTCTTTTAAGCTGCCCTCGATCCTCTTTGACCTCGACGAATTACGGGTTATACATCTGAATCAATGATTATTAAAGATTCCGCTTACACTTTGTTTATACTCTCGTGTACTTCTTTTCTGTTTATCATTTTATTAACGTCTAGTTAGTGTGTCCAGTATGGCGTGGGGTCCCAGCCAGACCTATTGTTATATTGTTTGTACTGGAAGGGTGTTACACGCGCGCTCCACACGCTCGTGCACCCCTTGTGGGTGCGCCCCGCACGTGCCTCGCACACCCCACATGGAAGCATCGTGCACGCGCTTCCCCTTCGCTGCCTTCAACTTTGCATACCTCCTCCCGTGCTCCTTCACCCGCCTCCGTCATGGCCATCATGAACTGTTCACATACAGAAAGTCCCCACTCTCCACTCGCTCCAACTCCAGATTCCGGGGACTTTGCGGACGAACGATGGTGTCTCCCATAATTTATAGGAATTCCTTGCTGCAAATATCCGGAATTCCCATGACTTAGTGGAGATTATGGAGGAAACCACCATGAACGTGATCACTGCTCGTGATCCACATGCGATCCATGGACCCAGTCACCATCATCGCGCCAACCGGCCGCAGCCGGCCGCTCAGTCGGCTGCCCGGCCGGCCGCCGTCGTTCCTTCTGATAGCACCCATGCGGCCACAATAGACAGCGACCAGCCTCTTGGCCAGCCGCCGTCGTGCCTTGCGGTTGCAGCCCACGACCGATGCCCGCCTACCGGTCAGCCTCAGTCGCGAGGCCCGTGGTCGGCCGATCGGTCGGCCGCGGTCGCATCTCGCGCCCGCGGGGGAGACACGGCCACGTCTCGCCACCACGAAGGCATGCGCCCTGTGTAACATCCCCCAAACAACTAAACCCCTAGAATGGTTTTGTCATGACTAGGTCATGACAAAACCCTAGGAAGCTTGAAGAGACCACTTGGCCTTAGCCAAGAAGAAGGAAATCACAGTGGTCTGCAAATAGCAATTTCCAGCTAACAAGCATAGGGTTTGACTTAAGGGCCCCATCTTGACCCTTTGACCCTACCATAGCATACCTAACCCTTTAGGGGTCCACTTAGAGCACCAAGGACCCATTGGGGTCAACCAAATAGGTCAAGTTAACCAAAGCCAATCCTAACCTTAAATTGGTCAAAGTAGCCTAATTAAGGTCAAATTATCTCCACCATGCCAAATTGACCTTACCCATACCCTTATAAGGTTTTTTGGGACCCAATTGACTAAACACCCCCATCATGGGGCCACCAATTTGGCCAATTTGACCTAAGTCAACTCTGGCCCTATTTTGGTCAAATTGCCCTATTGTGGGTCAATTGGCCTCCACTTTGCCAACTTGGCACTACCTAGACCTTCCTAACCCTTAAGGGAGGCCTGTTGGGTATTGTATCCACAATAGCCTTGATTTGTAGAAGTCAACTTTGAATCAAGATTGAATTGTTTGTGTATTTGATTTGCTTTTCTAGTAATGTTCTTGCAGGTTCACATTGCTAAGTGTAGACCAATGTCAGGTCACAATGGGTCAATAAGCACAGTCTCATGCAATGTAATTCTTCATTGTGTGAGGTATGGGTTTGACTCATGTGTGGTCTCTCAATTGGGATACACTTTATGATCAAGACATTTAAGATTCAAAGCTTAGGTGTGCAGCATTGGTCTGAAGACTAAGGAAGAAAGTTTCCTAAGTAAATTTTTCGAGATGTAAGGATACTTTTCGAGAAGTCCTTCTGTGCTCTCGAGAAGTCCTTCTGTGCTCTCGATATGTCCTTGTTTATTTTTCGAGAAGGGTTGTTTCAGAAGTCTCTCGAGACAATGTTGAATCTTCCGAGTAGTTACTTGCATTTCTCGAGAAATCTTTGTTCTCTCGAAAAGTCTTCTTTGTTTTCGAGAAAAGTTCTTTTCTAGTTGTTTTCGAGAAGTCTGTCTCAGCTCAGCTTTCGAGAAGTCTTTTATCTCTCGAGAAGTACTTTTGTTTTCGAGAAATCATTGGTTCTTTCGAAAAGCTTTCTCTCTTAAGGTTGTTCTCGAAATTGTTCTAAAGTTTTCGAGAAGTTTCTTTGTTCTCGAGAAGTCTTGTATCTCTCGAGAAGTCCTGTCATAATTCTTTGATCTCTCTTCTAAAGCTGTTTTTCGAGAACTAGCCGGTTTCTTTCGAGATGTCTTGGATCTCTCGAGAAGTCTAATTCTAGTATTTCTCGTGAGCTTTGTTTTCCCATTTTGACGTCAAGTCTTTTCCGTCAAATTGACGTGATGTCTTTCCTCGTTTTAAGGTTTGATCGTTAGATCTTCATCTATATAATGATTACTCCTTAAGAATGAGATGTAACAATCATTTTGAAGATCAGAGTTCATATTCTCCTAACCCTAATCTGATCCAAGATCGTCGTCTAGTGTCGCGCATCGCCATCGTTGGAGTTCGATCGTGAGTTATCTGAATTCGTCTCCAAGTGGAAGAGAAAGGTCAATCGATCATTGCCTCACACGTTCTGATTCTATCGGATCGATCAAGACCTTAGAAGATCTGTTTTGTGCCGATTCGATTCATCTTCTTCAACATCAAGCCGAAGTCATTTCTGTCGCAAGAAGGAAGAAGATCTTCATCAAATTATTCAGATCTATTTGTGATTTGTTAAGTACAGTTTCATTCAAACCTTACATTTTTGATTGTAGGAGAGATTGTTCTCCGAGTTGTAGGAGAGGTATTCTCCGAGTTGTAAGAGAAGGTTTTTCTTTGAGTTTGTAGGAGTTTGATCTCCGAGTTGTAAGAGTTTTGACTCTGAGGATTGTAGGATCGTTCTTGATCCGAGATTTAGTGAAGTAGTCAAGTCTAGCTGTGGTGCTAGATTGGCGAGGCCGGCAAGTGGAGTACCCAAGAACGGGGAACCACTATAAATTTCTTGTGTCGTCTGTGGTTGTGATTTGCATTCTGTGCGTTCTTTATTTTCAAGATTTTCAATTCCGCAAAAGACGCGATTATCACCTATACTACAACAAACTGCACCTGTTGTAAGGACTGAAATGTAACTGAAACACAGTTTGTTACTAATAGTTATATTTAGTAACAAATTTTTTTTGTTGTTACGAAAAAGTACTTTTTTGTAACGAATATTATAAATTTTGTTACAATAATAATTAATTCGTTACTATAACTGTAAGTATTTGTAACAACACTAATGTTACGTTACAAATAGAAAACTTTTCTCACAATAAGTATCAATTGTAACAACATCATGAAAGTTTTTTGTGACAAATACATTGTCCTTACTAATAGTAATATTTTATTATTAAAGTTTTGTTACAAAAAATATATCATATTTTATTTTCAATTTTTGTACTATTTTATTATCAAAGTTTTGAATTTTTTTTTTTGAAAAAAATAAAAAAAAAGAAAATTTGTATGTGCGCGGCAGTACCCCGCCTCGATAGTGCTCTAACGCGACGACAATACTCCTACAGCTCGCAAACATCCGTGCGCAGCTGTCGCAGATATGTGGTACTATTGTGACATGTATTTTTGCACGTACGGGGGTTTTTATAAATCTTTAACTTTTTATAAAAGTTTTTCTGCTTCTCTCCCATGCAGCTCTATCTCTCTTTCACAGAATGAATGAAATATACGGATGAAAATTTCCCTCCATAAAATTTTGAACAAAACAAAACTAAAAATTAAAAATATATTAAATGTAAAAATGAATGCAAATTAATATATGCACTCTCGCGCACACGCAAATGCACTCTCGTGCGTGTAGTTTTCCATTTTTTGGTTGAGAGCTAGCGCGTATTGCATGTATCGGAGCTCAAACACGGACACATGCACACACACAGACACGGACAACCAAACACACACACATCCATTTGCGAGCTGTAGCAATGTCTTTCACGTACGGCCGCCGCCGTTGTCACCCCTCTCTTCGACGGTCACCGCCGCCGTCGCCTCTCTCTTCCACGGCCATCGCCATCGTCGTTCTCTTTCTTGGTCGTCGCCGCGCGCCTTTCTCTTCCTCTAGTTTATTAAGTTTTGTCTATTTCCTTCTCTCTCACATTAATGAAATATATGGAGGGAAATTTCCCTCCATAAAATTTTGCACAAAATAAATAAAAAAAAATTTAAAACATATTAATATAATTTTTGAATAAAAATAACGATCGCGCACTGGCCCCGCATGCACGCATATTTTTTCATTGTGCGCAGGGTGAAATAATTGTACCCTTCGAGCGCCCATTTTTCGCTCGAGCACGTGCTTTTCACTCGGATGCGCGTTTTATTTCCCGAGCACACATTTTTTTCAGTCGCGCGCATTGCACTAGCTCTATCTTTTTTTTCTCGGGAGCATAAATAAATTTGTCAGCGCACACGTTTTTTGCTCGGGAGCTAGCGTTTTAATGAAAATATATGTCATATATATATATTGATTGATGGATGACACGTGTTTTAATGAAAATAAATGTGTAATCAAATTCATAAATACATGTCAAATCAATTCATAAATACAACGCGTTGTTCAATAAAATTTACTTTTTAAATAAGATTTATGTTTTTTTAAAAATAAGAATTACCCCCGCTCAATTTTGTCTGCTCTCAGGAGCTCGATCAACTGACAGTGCACATGAGGCCCATGTTCCCCGCTCGACAATACCCCCGCCTCGACATTGTCCGACAGTGCACATGAGCTTTAAATAAGATTTATGTATTTTTAAATAAGGTTTATCCGTTTATGTATTTTTTAAAAATAAGAATTACCCCGCTCAATTTCGTCCGCTCTCAGGCACTCGATCAACTGAATAAAAAATAATTGAATATTAATTTAATTTTCTCACCGGACGCATGCAAAGACACTCCCGTGCACACGCGCGCGACCACCTCCGAGCACAAGAGCACTCACGACGCTGGCTCAGGAGAGCGTTTTTGTACCGAGAGAGTATTTTTTGGCCGGGCACGTGTTTTTCACTCGGGCGCGCGTTTTTTGCCCGAGCGCACGTTTTATGCACAGTCACGCGTTTTGCACTTGCATGCATTTTTAACCGGGCGCATTGTCTCCCAAGCGCGCATTTTCTCTTGGGAGCGCGTTTTTACCCAGACACGCATTTTCGAATCATCGGTACTCATTTCTCCAAGGTGCATTTTAGCTCAGTCACACATTTTTTTGCTAACGTGCATTTTTTCACACAGATGCAAGTTTTTGCCAGAGCGCGCATTTTTCTTACAGGCGCGCGCGAGATAACTAATAAATATCGTAACATTAAAAATATCGCTAATTGTTTCACTAAAACCATCTGCACGTACAGTTTCGTCATCTTCTCTTTCTTCGTCGACTTTGCCACACCATCATGTTAATTATCTCATTACATGTCATATCGATTGCTAGAAGACACATGGTTTAATGAAAATAGATATAAAGAAAGTCATAAATACATATCATATCGATAAATAAAACACGTTGTTTAATAATTAAGCTAGCATTAATTACTTTTTAAATAAGATTTACTTTTATGTCTAAACATAGACATGTGGTACTATTGCGACATGAGTATTTTCGCGCGCGGGGGTTTGCGAGTTGCAGGAGCGTCGACACATTGGGACAGTATTACTATCGAGGCGGGGGTAATGTCGCGCGGGGCACGTGCGCTTTCTACACATAGACACAAAAGACACATACAGGCACAGACACACATATATAGCTAGATATCACACAGACACACACAGGCATTGACGACACACACAGACACAGGCTGACACATACACACAGACATACAGACACTGACACACTCACACACACACATACATAGACACATGATACAGACACACACAGACACACACACATAGACACACAGACACACACATGCATAGTCACACAGGTACAGACATAGACAGACACAGACACACAAACAAAGACACACAGACACAAACACAGACACACATGCACAAACACACATAGACACACAGATACAGACACACACAAGCACAATCACACATAGCTAGCTAGAGATCACACACACACACACACAGGTAAAGACATAGACAGACACAGACACCAACACACACATACACACAAACACAGACACACAGACACCGACACACACACACACATACAAACGCAAACACACAGATACACACACACACACACACATACACACATACACCGACATACACACACAGACATACATAGACATAGACACAGACACATACACACAAACAGACAGACACTGACACACACATGCACAAACACACATAAACACAGACACGCACAGACACAGTTACACATAACTAGAGATCACACAGACACATAGACACACACATAGGCACAAACACAGATAAAGATAGACATAGACACACGGACACACAGACACCGACACACACAGACACAAACACACACATGCACAAACACACACAGACACATTCAGACACAGACACATTCATGCACAAACACACATAGACACACATAGACACAAAACACAAACACATACAGACACATACACACATAGACACAGACACGGACACAGACACAAACACTGACACAGACACAAACCAACACAAACACAGATACACACATACACATAGACACATATATGCAGACACACACAAACACAAATCCACATAGACACATAGATGCACACAGACAACTCGAAGAATCTCTAACAACCAACAAACCAATAAATTTGCATAAAAGGCACCATCGTAAATAAATATTCGAAGCTATCACATATATAATTCATCAAGGAGATCTCTAACATTCCGTCTTAGACCAAAATAATTGTCGAACCGCCGAAGTGAGTCTATATAGATTGTTGAGTCACAGAAGTGAGTCTATATAGACTGTTGAGTCAACATATCAAATAAAGTAATAAATTTGCATAAATGACCCCATTTAAAATTATGAGTTGAATATTTCATAAAGTTGAGTTGCCGAAGTTGTATTAATTAAAAAATGAATTTTATTAATTTTAATATATTATATGCCGTGAAATGTATCCAGGGAAATTTCCCTCCATCAAATTAATTGGCAAAACGAAAGTAATTTCCCTCCATTAGATTAATTTCCCTCCATCATATTTATTTCCCTCAATCATTTCGTCTCCCCCAGCATCGCGCGTTCGTGAGTAGGGAAGCGCAGGTAGGGCATCGACTTCTCAACTCCTCCCAGCCTTCTATGCAACAAGAGGCGCTATGTTCGCCATTCGATCGACCTTGAAGTCATTTTCTACTGGCTTCAGGGGTTCTCTCCATGCCTTGAAGTCATTTTCTACTCTCCATTCGATCGACCTTCGGTGCTATGTTCGCTGCTCCGTTCGTCTTCTTTATCTCGGTCTCCCAGCCATCTACTTCGGCTCTTTGTTCCACCGCCAGCTTCTTCGCCCTAGGCTGATAGCAGGTAATCATTCTCTTCGACTTCCTCCTTTCTCCGCCTCTACAACTCGATTCCTCTTCTAATCATCATCCCTCTTCATCTCCATTTAGACGTGTTCAACGAATTTACTGTAGGGGTTCAACTAAACCCCCTCCAACAGAAATGCTGGAGTCGTGCTTGCAAGAAAATCAGTTTGGCAACCTCTGAAATTTTCTTTCTCAGCTTCCCCGTCCACCAGTCAAGTGAATCTATAGATTTTGGAAAATCTTCACAAGCTGTGTGGATAAGGCAGTATCTGGAGCAAGAAGAAGATAAGGAAGATGAAGACAAGGAGAAAGAAAAGGTATGTAGATCTTGGAGTACTCCTCTGCATGGTGGTTGGATGATCTATTAATGTCAGTAGCAAAAAAAATCCACCCAAAATTATGTTATTGAGCTACTCTTAACTTTATCATCGGCTATGAATCTCTGATGCCGTAGTGAATTTGAAATTGCATGGTTAGAGTTTTACAGAAATAATTGCCTCATTTTTTTAATTTTAACCTCCCTGCATTATTTTCCCTGCATTATTTTCACCCAACCCAGATAGTTAGGATAAGGATATGGATGATGGTGATGTTGATGAATGTTAGACTGTGATTGGGTTTGAATACCCATTTTAGAGGCTGATATAATTTAGAATTGCGTGATATTTTTGATAGTCTAATTTTATTGGTCAATTAAAGTTCTATATAATGTTCAATTATACAATGCCACGAAGGTTTCAATAATGCTATCAATTTCAGGAGGTTGATCCATGCTCTCGTGCGGATTCACTTGCTAAAGAGTATCGTCTAGCAAGATTGGGAGATTTAGAAGCAAAGCAAAAGAGAAACAAGATGAGCACTTGATTCTTCATATCATTTTCTTCCTTTTCTTTTCCCTTGCTTGAATAATGATGAACACTTGATTCTTCATTGCTAGGAAGAGGTAGGATGGGATCAAGATGGAACTCTGATTCAACCACCCTTTCATTGTGTTCTGAATTCCATTCCCATGCTGCAGCTTCATCAAATTGAACATGAGTGGATATTAAAAGAGTTTTTGTTTGTGGTTGATAAAGCTTATAAGCTCTTGAGAAATCACTGTAGCCAATAAAGGTATATTTGCTGCTTTTGGAATCAAGTTTATCTCCTTTATTAGTGAGAGCATACGCTATGCATCCAAAGCTTTTAAGGTGAGCAATGGATGGTTGTCTGTTGAGAAGAGCTTCATAAGGAGTGATATTATGCAGGGCTTTTGTTGGTAGTCGGTTCAACAAGTATACGGCTGTCTTTGTGGCTTCTGCCCAAAACATCTTGGGGAGTTGTTTGGCATGCATCATTGTTCTAGCCATTTCTACAACTGTTCTGTTTCTTCTTTCAACAGTTCCATTTTGCTCAGGAGATCTAGGGGCTGTCATTTCTCTTCTTATCCCTTCTTCTTTACAAAAATTCATAAAGGTATTGGAGAGAAATTCACCCCCTCTATCAGTTTTAAAGGCCTTAATTTTATAGCTCAACTGTTTTTCTATCATTGATTTAAAACTTTTGAACATTTCAAAAGCTTCTGACTTAGCTGAAAGAAAGTAGATCCACATGTATCTAGTTGCATCATCAACCAAAAGAAAATAGTAATGTTTACCTCCAAGTGATGGAGTAGAGGTTGGTCCCCACAAGTCTCCATATATGAGCTCCAAAGGTTGTGTTGATCTCCAACTTGAGTATTTATGGAAGGGTTGTTTATGACCCTTGCTTACAGCACAATTTTCACAGAAACTTGAGTTAATTGTAATATTTGGAAAACCTCTTACCATTTCATTATGCAGCAACTTTTTCATTGCTTCCCAATTCACATGACCAAGCCTATGATGCCAAAGAGCTGAAGTGTCAGAGCAACCTCTTGTTGGAGTGATGGCACTATGACATACTGAGCCAAGGTCCAAGGAGAAAATTCTGTTCTTTGACATGGTGGCTGAGGCAATAATGTTTTTAGTAGATGGTTCAGTGATGAAACAGTTATTTTCTGAGAACAAGACTGAATACCCCTTTTCAATGAGTTGTCCCACACTCAATAAGTTTGCAGCAAGAGCAGGCACCCATTGAACTTCTGATATAAGTTTCTTTTCTCCCTTTTTGTTGGTGATTTCAATGGTTCCTTTACCTTCTATACTTTGGGATTTGTCATCCCCAAAGTAGACTTCTGACTTGCAGGTTTCATCAAGATGAATGAAATCATTTTTGTTGCTACACATGTGACTTGAACAACCACTATCTATATACCAAATATCTGACTTTTGTTTTTGATTACTAACTGCATTACATGAGGAGAAAAATAAGGCATCTTTTGTTGTTCTTTCTACATAGTTGGCAGCTTCCTTGTTTTTGAACCAGCAGTCTCGATCGAGATGAGTTGTTTTCTTACATCTCTTGCACTTATAATAACATTCAGCAGCTTCATGATAAGGTCGTGAGCAAAGAGAGCATTTTTTGTTTGAAGAAGATGATGCTTCTTTGTGAAACTCCTTTGGAAACTTGGGCTGAAAAGATCTTTTATAATGAGTTTGCTCTTTCTTTTCTTTTCTGATATTCATTTTTGTTTGAAATACTTTCTCAAGTATTGGGGTTTCATCATACAACATTCTATCTTCTTGTGATTGAAGAGATCCCATTAACTCTGTGATAGTAAGTGTTTCTAAATCTTTTGACTCTTCAATGGCAGCTATCACATGATTAAATGACTTGGGTAAACCTCTTAAGGTTTTGGTAACTATATATTGGTCTTCAATAGTTTTACCCAGATTTCTTATCTGGTTTACTATATTGGTGATTCTAGCATGATAATCTATAACCTTTTCACCCTCAGCCATTTTTATGCTATCAAATTGGCGCCATAAGGTTTGCACTTTGATTGAAATTACCTTTTTGGTGCCTTTGAACTCTTGTTCCAAGATGTCCCATGCTTCCTTAGCACTTCTGGTTCCCATGATTCGAGGGAAGATGGAAATTGTCACAGCTTGTTGGAGCAGAAGTAAGGCTTGTGCATTTTTAATGCGTTGTTCTTTAGCAGGTTTTAGCTCTTCTTCTTTTCCTTTTGTTGTTGGTGTATATCCCTTTTCTATGATCTCTAGGAGGTCTTGAGACTCAAAAACAGTCCTCATTTTTATGCTCCAAAAATCATACATCTCTCCATTGAATACAGGAATGGAGGTGTGAGAGTAATTGGTAGATGAGGAAGCCATTTTTGAGAGGGATGAATTCACAGGATTTTATCCCAATGAATCTAATAGCTCTGATACCACTGTAAGGAAAAAATCACTCACAAGTTGGGGGTAATAGGGTGTTCCTTGGACTTTTATTGATATATCAAATAGTACAAGAGGCACTCATATTTATAGGCTCTCTAGCCTGTCATACCACAATACATAGATATATTAAATATTACATTTATCTGATGCAAATATCAAAGAAGCTTTTAATGCCTTTGTTTTCTAGCTGTAGGAGTCATTGGTAAGACCAGAGGATAATTCTTCAGATTTAGTTTTTCAACATCTGCGGCTGCTCCATCTTCTTTTATGGAATTTTCTTCAACTGGCGGAAATGGCTCCTTCATCTGGTATGACTTCAGCATTTGGAATGCGTGACCCTGATTACCTTCCAATAATGCCTTCAAACTTCAAGTTTTCCTCTACATCCTAAACTGAGAAATGCATTGTCTTGCAGATTTCAGGACAGACAATTGGAGAAGTAAAAGTTGTTGCAGACATGCATGAGAGGAAGTCAGAAATGTCTAAGCATTCAGATGCCTTCATTGCCCTTCCTGGTATGCAAACATAAAAGTGACATTTTGCTAAATTTTAAATTTTTTTTATCATTCATGTGAATTTTGTTACAAATATAAAGGTGGATATGGGATAATGGAGGAGCTGTTGGAGGTGCTAGCATGGTCACAGCTGGGGATACATGACAAGCCAGTGAGTTGTCATTTTCTGATTTTTTTTTTGAATTTTTATGATATTAGGTTAGCTAATAGTGCATAAATTAACAAAAATAGAAACTTCACTTCTGTTTTAAGAGTTGTCATTTTCTGATTTTTTTTTTGTTTTTTTTGTTTTTTTATGATATTAGGGTATCACGTGCTGTTTTTAAGAGTTGTGCAGTGAAGTGTGTGCGATCAATGTTAAGTGCAGTAAACTGTGTGTGTGCTGTACGTTTTAAAGAGTTGTGTAGTGAAGTGTGTGATTTTAAGTGCAGTGAAGTGTCATTAGCAAGTGATCTTAATTTCAGAACATTACAACTAAACAGTGAACTCCCTCATGACCTTAATTTCAGTGTGAACTAAACAATAGGCGGCAAGTGTGTGTTTTATTGTACGCTTGTTTAATGGGGTGTGTATGTATTATGTATGTATGGATATGAGTTTGTAAGAATGTTTCTTCTCTCATTTATTTGTAGGGTGATCTTAATTGCTCTCTTTTATTTGTAGGGTGCTCGAGCATTGACCGGCAAGTGACGAAAGATTCATTAGTCAGAAAGTGATGGATGATTCATTTTTCGAAAAATGACGGAAGATTTATTAGAAACATGTTGATCTTGTAATGTAATATTGTATTATTTTAGAAAAGATGATAATAACTTGTACTCTATGTAATACTTTTTGGTGTGAATAAATACATGTTGATCTTGTTACAAAATATTAAATATATGTGTGTTTTCAAGATTATTATTTGTAATAAAATCTCAGGTACACAAAAAATAGAAATGGAATATTTTTGATATATAAATGAATTGGTTGTAGTAAGAAGAATGGAAAACAAATGTAACGATTTTTTCGTTACTACTGTTTAATCTATTGTAACGAAATAATATTTATTATATTTTATTGTAACGAAGTTAGTTTATTTTTAGTGAGGAAAAAATAAAACATTTGTAACGAAATAGTTTTAATCGTAACTGTTTTTTTGTGAGGAAAAAAAACATTCGTAACGAAATAATATTTATTGTGACCAATTTATTGTGAGGAAGAATCTCTTTTTGGTGAGAAAGTATCGTTTGTTACAATTAATTTATTTGTAACGACATGCATACATTCGTTACAAGAACCTTTAGCGTCGAGCTTTAGAGGAGGACCGTTACTTAAAGTTTTTTTCGTTACCAAAGAGTTTTTGTAACGATTTTTGGCACTTATTGTAACGATTTAGGTCCTTACTATAAGTGCAGTTTGTTGTAGTGTATATTCACCCCCCCCCCCCCCCCCCTCTAGGTGATTTTGGTTGGCAACTAGATATTACAATTGGTATCAGAGGAGGTTATTCTTGAAAGGTTACCACCTTGAATAGGATCTCTCCATTCTATTTGCTAACAATCATGGAAAAGTGCAAGGAATCGTCTTCGTTGAAATTACCTATATGCACTAAGGCTAATTTTCCTATGTGGAAAGAAAGAGTCAAATTTTATATGGAAGCCGCAGACCCAAGAATCTTCCAAGTCGTGGAAGAAGGACCTCATGTGCCTATGACCGCTTCTACTATTGATCCAACCTTAAGAGTACCAAAGAAAATGATGGACTTAACAAAGGATGAGATTGCTCTCGTTGCTTTGGACAAAAAGGCAACGAACATAATTGCCAGTGTTGTGGATGATTCAATGTTGCAAAACTTAATTCACTGTAATTCTGCCAAAGAAATGTGGACGTCTTTAATAGTCCTTATGGAAGGTACTGAAGAAGTAAGAGATGATAGAAGATCTCTTTTGAATCAAGAGTACGAGGCTTTTAAGCAGAATAAAAAGGAGTGCATTGCCGATGCTTATGAAAGATTCTTCAAGATAGTAAACGGCCTAAGGAATTATGGTCGGGAGTTTACTAATGGTGAACTAAATGACAAATTCCTGCGATCCCTAACGAAAGACTGGGATAGCAAGATAGTTGCAATCAGAGAATTTGGGAAGTTACCAAATCTAGACCCTCAAAATCTGTTTGGGAAACTATTATCTCATGAACTGCAAATGAACATTCGCAAAACAGAAGAAGATGGGAATAGAATTTCTAACAAGGAAAGGACCTTGGCTATGAAAGCCGAAAGCTCCAGAAAAAGAAGAGCTTTGTCTCCAGTTAGAACACAAGAATCTGATGATGAAAAAGAATCTGAAGCCGGCTCCTCCAGTTCTGAAATGTCTGATGGAGAGTTTTCTCTAATCTCTCGTCAGTTCAAGAAACTGCTAACAAAAGAAGACACATGAAGAATAAGTTTTCCTCTGAAAATAGACATTCTCGACGTGATGGTGATCATCACAAAAAGAGCTCTAGCAATCATGACAGGTATAAATCTAAAACTGGTAAACATATTTCTTCTGATATAGTTTGTTATTGTTGCAATAAGCCAGGGCACATGATTGCTGAATGCCCTTATAAAAAGAAAGAGGGCGGAAGAAAAGAAGAAAGGAAATCCACCCACGGGAAAAGGAAGATTGAAAAGATTCTAGTCGCTAAAAAGAATAAAACTTTAAGCGACAGTGACTCGGAGAAATCAAGTAGTGAAGAAGAAGCCTACTTCGGGCTAATGGCTATGACTGATGAAGAAGAAGAACCTCCATATACTGGGAAGGTAAATTCTCACACCATCTTATCTGATTCTGAATATGCTTCAGCTGAACAAAAAGATTATCTTTCAGATGATGACTCAAACCTCATGACCAAATACACTGAAATGCTTAAAAGTTTTGACAAATGCCGAAAGGTAGTCAAAATTCAGGCCAAGGAGATCATGTCTCTCATAGAAGTGGAATCTAATTTGAGAAAGGAAGTTGAACAACTTTCTTCCTTCAAAGAGGAAAACCAAATCCTGAAAGACAAGATCAAAAGCTCAGATGAGCTCCTTGAACGGAAAGAGAACTCTATCAAAGTTCTGGAATAACAGCTAGCCGCTGAAAAGAAGCTAGTTGAAAAGTTTTCACAACCAAAAACCATTCTTCAAATCATTGATCCTTTCTCTGCTAAAGCAAGTATCAGTGGTTTAGGTCATGTGGCTGGGCCAAGTAATTCTTCTAAAGGCACCCGTGCCAAGAAGAAAAATAAGAATGCTAAGAAAGCTACTATCGACGAAAAAGGGAAAGCCCATCTAGAACAAGTGGAATTTAAGAAAGTTCTACTTCCCACAAATGCTTATGACATGGAAAGCTCTTATGGTCACTTGACACGACCTATTAATTTTGCACCTGTCAATGACTATAAGGGATGGGCTCGTCCTAAATACCTCGGTCAAAGTGCTTTCAAAGCACCTTATGCAGAAGTGAATCTGAGAGATTATGGTCCGTATGTTCATGGTCCAAGTGCTGTTAAAGCACCAATAGTAAAGACTATTGTACCTAAGCCAAAGGAGAAAGCATTACCCTGTGTATGCTGTACTCATGAAATATCCTCATCCAGAAGGATTGCTCCTGCCAAGACCAACGTTCAAAGAATTAAGCAGGAAAATATTAAAAGAAGGTACAACAGGTTTAACTGTTGGTGTTGCGGCAAAATAGGTCACTTTGCCGTAGACTGTTGGTTCAATTCTACATATTCCAAGAGACCACAACTAAACAATGCAAGAAAGACCGCTTGCAACGTTAATGTTCATCGTGGTGCTCAACTAACAAGGGACCAAGGACCCAAAGTTATTTGGGCTCCTAAGGCAAAGTAATTTTCTTTTGCAGGTATGTCCAAAGGCCAACAAAAATCCTATCTGGTATTTGGACAGTGGTTGTTCTCGGCATATGACCGGAACAAGAAGCCTTTTGCAAAATTTCATTCCTGTTGAGAATGGTCCAAAAGTTATATTTGGCGGATCTGACAGAGGAATAACAAAAGGCTATGGTATGATCTCTAACGGTAATGTATCCTTTTCAGATGTAGCTTATGTGGAAGGATTAGAACATAATCTGATAAGCATAAGTCAACTTTGTGATAAAGGATACATAGTTGATTTTCGTAAAGATAAGTGTTTGATAAAATCGGCAGAAAACCTAGAACGATTTTATCAGACACTCGTTGTAGAAATATGTTCTGTTTAAATTTTCTTTGTTTATCATCTTCTACACTAGTATGTCTTTTAGCAAAAGATAGTGCATCTCTTGCTGATAAATGGCATAAGAGATTAGCACATATAAATTTCAAAACTATAAATAAGCTGTTCTCACAAAACTTAGTACGTGATGCGCCAAATATTAAGTGCAATAAAGATAGACCTTGTCATGCTTGTGTAAAAGGCAAGCAAACAAGAGCTACCTTTAAAAGCATTAAAGGCAAAGATTCAACTAGGTGTTTATACCTACTTCATATGGACTTATTTGGTCCTTTGCAAGTTAGAAGTTTAGGAGGTAAATTTTACACATTTGTTATTGTAGATGATTACTCACGTTTTGCATGGGTATTCTTTCTAAAACACAAGTCAGATACGTTTGACATTTTCACCAAGTTTGTCAAGCAAATCCAGAACGAATTTGAATGTTCGGTAGTCAAAATCAGAAGTGACCATGGAACAGAATTTGAATCTGGAGCTATGACAGATTTTTGTGAAAGTCTAGGTATCTTTCATGAGTTTTCCTCTCCTCGAACTCCACAACAAAATGGGGTAGCTGAGAGAAGAAATAGAACACTCATTGAGGCTTGCAGAACAATGTTGAGTGACACATCTCTACCCGAATATCTTTGGGCTGAAGCTGTCAACACTGCATGCCACGTGCAAAACAGAGCACTCATAAACAAAAACCATGAAAAGACTCCTTATGAACTACTAAAAGGCAAGAGACCAACCATCTCTTATTTTAGAATCTTTGGCTGCAAATGCTTTGTACTTAATAATGGAAAGCATTATAAAACCAAGTTTAGCGAAAAGAGTTTTGAAGGAATTTTTGTAGGCTATAGCAGCCATAGCAGAGCTTATAGAATATTTAATAAGAAAACCCTGGTTGTAGAAGAGTCTATCAATGTTGTATTTGATGAAACGAGCATGCTACATAGCGGCTCTTCTAGTGCTTCTATTGAAGGTACAGGTTCAAAGATACAAGATATAAGCTTTGATGAACCAGTCAAAGTTGATGCTCAAACCTTCGTCAAGATCTCTTCCCCAACCTCAAATGAAGAAGGAGATCAGATTGATGAAGATCCAGTGCAAGTGGAAGGAGACATTCAAGTAGCAAATGATGCTCCAAATGTTCAAACTGATGCAAGGAACCTTGAGTTCAGACACATGAGAGATCATCCTATTGATCAAATCATAGGAGATCCTCAAGTCAGAATTAGAACAAGAAGAGGTACTACTAACGAAAATATGCATTTAAGTTTTCTTTCGCAGGTTGAACCGAAGAAGTTTCAAGAAGCAAACCAAGACCCCCACTGGATAATTGCAATGGAAGAAGAATTAAATCAATTCAAGCGTTGCAAGGTGTGGACACTAGTTCCAAAACCCAAGGATAAAAATATTATTGGAACAAAGTGGGTTTACAGGAACAAGTTGGATGAAGATGGAACAATTATAAAGAACAAAGCCAGACTTGTAGCAAAAGGTTATAGACAGGAAGAAGGGATCGACTTCGATCAAACCTATGCACCAGTAGCAAGACTTGAAGCGATCAGAATGTTCTTAGCCTTTGCTGCATTCAAAGGTTTCACCGTATACCAAATGGACGTTAAGTCAGCTTTTCTGAATGGTAATATAAAAGAAGAAGTATACGTTGAACAACCTCTAGGTTTTGTAGATTCTGAACACCCTAATTATGTTTACTTACTACAAAAAACTTTGTATGGGTTAAAACAAGCTCCTCGAGCTTGGTATGAGATGCTATCTAACTTTCTTCTTGAGAACAAATTCACAAGAGGAAAGATAGATAAAACATTATTTCTTAGGGAAGTAAAAGGCAAGATTTTGCTAGTGCAAATCTATGTCGATGACATTATTTTTGGCTCTACAGACGATGATCTTTGCAAAAAGTTTTCAAAACTTATGCAAGGAAAGTTTGAAATGAGCAGTATGGGAGAGCTAAAATATTTCTTAGGACTTCAAGTGAAACAGTCTGAAGATGGAATTTTCATCTCACAGACAAAATTCACTAAGGAGTTGATCAAGAAATTTGGAATGGAGAGTGCAACCTCTATGAGGACTCCAATGAGCACAGCTATGTCTCTGGACAAGGATGAGAAAGGGAAACCTTTTGATGAAACCAAGTACAGAAGCATAATTGGCTCTTTGCTCTACCTTACTGCTAGTAGACCAGACATAATGTTTTCTACATGTGTATGTACCAGATATCAAGTGAACTCTAAGGAATCTCACTATACCGCTGCAAAGCGAATTTTGAGATATCTTAAAGGTACACCAAATCTTGGCTTATGGTACCCAAGAAGTAATGATAGCGAGCTAATTGGTTATTCAGATGCAGATTTTGCAGGAAGTAGAGACGACAGGAAAAGCACTTCCGGAACATGTCAATTTCTCAGAAGAAGACTTATCTCCTGGAGCAGCAAGAAGCAAAATTGTGTTGCAATCTCAACAGCCGAATCAGAATATATTTCTGCAGGCAGTTGTTGCGCACAACTTCTTTGGATAAGAAATCAGCTTCAAGATTATAATTTGAAGATAAAGAATATTCCAATGTTTTGTGACTCCTCTAGCGCAATTGCTATAGCAAATAATCCAGTCTCACACAGTCGGACAAAGCATATTGAATTAAGATATCATTTCATCCGAGAGCATGTGGAGAATGATGATATCAACTTAAGCTATGTCCCCACAGATAAGCAAATTGCAGATATATTCACGAAGCCGCTGGATGAGACCAAGTTCTCTTTCTTCAAGACAGAACTTGGAATGCTCAACATGGAATAATGGTCAAACAAAGGAGAAGAGAAGGAGATAAGTGAATTTTCTTAAGTTTTATATTATTTCTTTATGTTATAAAATGAAGCACGGGTATATCTTTTGGAAAGAAGAAAAATCAGAGAAGGACAAACCAAGTCATCATTAAACTTCTCGAGAAATAAAGTTAATATCTCGAGAAATGACTTGCTGTTGAATGAAGATAAAAGATTTCGGAAAAATTGACATCATCTCTCGAAAAATGAATTCACACTTCTCGAGAAATGGGTTATCCCTCGAGAACTTTAATTATCTTTCGGAAGAAGATCGGCAAAGTTCAGAGACTTCTCAAGAACTTCAACAACCTCTCGAGAAATGTCTTATACTTTTCGAAATCATTAATTTCAATTTTCGAGAATTCGAAGAGCCAGGTACGCGTGTATGTTATTTACTTTAAATTAATGGTCACATCAAAACCAAACTATAAATAGAGTCTCGAAATGAATTAAAAGGTCACGCGAGGTTCCTTCATTTCCTCTCGAAAAGCGTCGTCGGTTCATCTCCTCTTACGCAAAATTGACGTTCCAGTTCGCCCTCAGACGGATCTTCTCTAGTTCCAGCCCTCATTTCAAGTTCTCCTCTCGATCAATGGCTCCTTCAGGAAAACCTAAGATTGGAGTCGGCAGTGAACTCGTGCGAGAAGGTCTCCAGTCAATCTCAGATGAGTTTCAAAACCTCTTTTATCTTCTAGACGCAGCAGGACTGTCATTCGTACTAGAACATCAATGTCGAATTCTATTTCAAGAGGTAGAGGATCTGTTTATCAATGTAAAAGTTCACAAAATCGGAAATAGGATGAAATCAATGGTTGGAAATTTCAAAATCAAGATTAATCCAAAATCCCTTTCCAAGTATTTGAAAATTCCTTTGATAGAAAATGAGGACTCTTTAAGTAATGAGGATTGGGCTCATGCCCTAATGTTTTGTGGGTTAAATAAAGGAGCATCAACCATTCGTAGACAAAAGATGAGTGATGTTGGAAAATTGATAGTGGACATAATTTCAAAAGTCTTACTATGTCATACTAGCAGCCTAGGTCATGTCTCTTCAGATGTTTTCAGCCTAGTAGCAATGGTGGTTTGTGGAAAAAGATTCAGTTGGGCAAATTTCCTATTCAATAAGATTAAAGAAAGTATAACTAGTCCCAATTTTGCAAGGATCCTGTCACTCTATCTGAATCAGCTTAATCCAGTTATGTTTGACATGTCCAAAGGAGCTATTATTCATCATTTGAAGAAGGTAGATGTTGTCACAATGCAAAGGTGGAACATCAGAATTAATAAGCCAACTGTAGATGCAGGTCTCCAGGGGGAGCACATTTCTTTAGCCCAATCTGTTCCAGAGTATGAAGCTCCAGCTCCACCTCCAGCTCAGCAACACAGTGCAGTTCCAGATCCATCTCCAGCTCCACAAGACTCCATTCCTTCATCAGAGCCAAGTCTTCCAACAGATACAGTTCTTCCACCATCAGCTCAGGATCCATCAGAACAAGTTCTTTCAGATCAAGTTCCTTCCAAAACTACATCCATCCCAGATGCTCAGGTTTTGCCAGATACTCCTATGGAAGATACTTTTCTTTCACAAGAACAAGTGGATCATTTCTCACCTCCTCCAGCTATAAATGAAGACAGAGTTGATTCCACCATAGCAGATGTGGTAAGTGAAATTCTAAAGGGTGCTGATGATGTGCTTAGCACTAGTGACCACATGGGTGGGTCAGGGGCAGACTTTGATTTTGCTCAAGAAAAAGATGATGCTTCAGTGCATGATTCATCTCCTCCCCCGGTACATATTGAGGGGGAGCAAGAGCCTTGCTTAGAAACAAACAAGGATGCTCAGGAAAAGCTTGTTGTTTTATCTCATGTGAAGCTACAGAGTTCAGTTGTTCTTGAAGATATCCCAGAAGAAGTTCTGCCAACTCCTCCTCCTCCTCCATCTCTTTATGATGAAAATTCAATTCTTGGTAAAGTTGAACTTATGCTTCAAAGACAAAGTGCCAAAATAGATTACTCCTTCAAAGAAGTTCATGCTAGAATATCTGATGTTGAAAAGGAAATGTCAAAGAAGTTGAAAGAATTCAAAACCAGTTCAGATCAGTTGAAAGAGGTTGTTATTCAGGGAGGAAAGGCTATTGATCACACCATAGAGGGTGTAGCCACAGTGCTAGCTAAAGTTATTCAAGTCAGAAAAACTCAAGAAAACATGGCTTCAAGGGCTGAAGATAATACTTTCAAAGTTATTGATGAAGTTGGCCAGTTTAAGGAGTCTATTCTCCAAACCCTATCTGTAGAAGTCAGAAAGGGGGAGGACAGTTTAACTGAGAAGATGACTGGGTTGATAGATCAAACTCTTTTTGATTTTCATAAGCATTTGATTAATAAGTTTGAGCAGTTGTCCCAAGGTGCCAAAAGCAGGTCAATGAGTTAAAAGATTTCACTTCTAATACTGCTGTTTGGCTTCACCATGAAATCTTTCCTGATTTGGGTATTGACCCTGCTCAACCTCCTCCAAGTTTTGATCAAGCTCAATCTGATGCTCCTCATTTTTCTCCAAGGCCAGCAGAGCAGTTTGATGCTATTCCTTCAGTAGAGCCTCCCTCCTCCATGCATTATTCAAGAAAAAGGAAATATGGTGATGGACCTTCTGCAAGCAGATCTGTTCCTGGCTCCAGCTCAGCAGGTTCTGGAAAAGCAGTGATAGATGACACAAAGGTTTATCCAGAAGTTTGGAGTCCAGTTTCAAAGATCATCATTCTAGACTCTCTCAAGCTTGTAGAAGAAGGAAATGTACAAGCTACTGAATTTTACAGCTCTTCTGAATGGAAGAAATATGAGACAAGTAAAACCAAGAGAAGAATTCATTTCAAGAATTATGGGTATAACAATCCAGCAGCTCCAGAAGCTCCTCCAAAGTATCATCCCAAACCTTATGCTTACTTTTCAAGACAGGAGGAGAAAAGAAAGGGGAATGCTAATCTCTGAAGACAAGACCTTGAAGACCTTTAAAACTTTATGTCTACATGCTTGTGTGAACTTTAATTCATTAGACAATCTTAAATCTAAATATAGTTTTTGATTTTGATGTGACAATCATGCTCTTATATTTAAATATTGTTGTTAATGTTCTTTCCAGTATATCTTTTTATATTTGTTACAATTCATCTTGGTAAGTAGGGTTCTGACTTCTACAAATAGGGGGAGATTGTTGGGTATTGTATCCATAATAGCCTTGATTTGTAGAAAGTCAACTTTGAATCAAGATTGAATTGTTTGTGTATTTGATTTGCTTTTTTAGTAATGTTCTTGCAGGTTCACATTGCTAAGTGTAGACCAATGTCAGGTCACAATGGGTCAATAAGCACAGTCTCATGCAATGTAATTCTTCATTGTGTGAGGTATGGGGTTGACTCATGTGTGGTCTCTCAATTGGGATACACTTTATGATCAAGACATTAAAGATTCAAAGCTTAGGTGTGCAGCATTGGTCTGAAGACAAAGGAAGAAAGTTTCCTAAGTAAATTTTTCGAGATGTAAGGATACTTTTCGAGAAGTCCTTCTGTGCTCTCGAGATGTCCTTGTTTATTTTTTGAGAAGGGTTGTTTCAGAAGTCTCTCGAGACAATGTTGAATCTTCCGAGTAGTTACTTGCATTTCTCGAGAAATCTTTGTTCTCTCGAAAAGTCTTCTTTGTTTTCGAGAAAAGTTCTTTTCTAGTTGTTTTCGAGAAGTCTGTCTCAGCTCAGCTTTCGAGAAGTCTTTTATCACTCAAGAAGTACTTTTGTTTTCGAGAAATCATTGGTTCTTTCGAAAAGCTTTCTCTCTTAAGGTTGTTCTTGAAATTGTTCTAAAGTTTTCGAGAAGTTTCTTTGTTCTCGAGAAGTCTTGTATCTCTCGAGAAGTCCTGTCATAATTCTTTGATCTCTCTTCTAAAGCTGTTTTTCGAGAACTAGCCGGTTTCTTTCGAGATGTCTTGGATCTCTCGAGAAGTCTAATTCTAGTATTTCTCGTGAGCTTTGTTTTCCCATTTTGACGTCAAGTCTTTTCCGTCAAATTGACGTGACGTCTTTCCTCATTTTAAGGTTTGATCGTTAGATCTTCATCTATATAATGATTACTCCTTAAGAATGAGATGTAGCAATCATTTTGAAGATCAGAGTTCATATTCTCCTAACCCTAATCTGATCCAAGATCGTCGTCTAGTGTCGCGCATCGCCATCGTTGGAGTTCGATCGTGAGTTATCTGAATTCGTCTCCAAGTGGAAGAGATAGGTCAATCGATCATTGCCTCACACGTTCTGATTCTATCGGATCGATCAAGACCTTAGAAGATCTGTTTTGTGCCGATTCGATTCATCTTCTTCAACATCAAGCCGAAGTCATTTCTGTCGCAAGAAGGAAGAAGATCTTCATCAAATTATTCAGATCTATTTGTGATTTGTTAAGTACAGTTTCATTCAAACCTTACATTTTTTATTGTAGGAGAGATTGTTCTCCGAGTTGTAGGAGAGGTATTCTCCGAGTTGTAAGAGAAGGTTTTTCTCTGAGTTTTTGGAGTTTGATCTCCGAGTTGTAAGAGTTTTGACTCTGAGGATTGTAGGATCGTTCTTGATCCGAGATTTAGTGAAGTAGTCAAGTCTAGCTGTGGTGCTAGATTGGCGAGGCCGGCAAGTGGAGTACCCAAGAACGGGGAACCACTATAAATTTCTTGTGTCGTCTGTGGTTGTGATTTGCATTCTGTGAGTTCTTTATTTTCAAGATTTTCAATTCTGCAAAAGACGCGATTATCACCTATTCACCCCCCCCCCCCCCCCCCCCTCTAGGTGATTTTGGTTGGCAACTAGATATTACAAGGCCAATGGGCCACTACCCACCCATTGGGGCTAACTCAAATGGTGAAATTGACCAAAGTCAACTCCACCCTAAATTAGGTCAAAATGACCTATTTGACCTAATCAAGCCCAATACACATGGGCTAGGCCTAATTGGAGTAGCCCATTAGCTTAGGAGGCTGATAATTACCAGGAGTTACCACTCAATTTCTGTAAATGGTGATTAGTAGAGAGAAATCTCATTTCCCCCAAGAATGGAGGAGAAAGAAAGAGAGGGATTAATGGCATTCATGGCCAACGGAGGCCAATTGATCTCCCCATTGATGGGGATTCATCTCCTATGGTTGTTATAAGAAGCTTAGGGGGTTTTCCAGCCCACATGGGGGATGAATTGGGAGGTTTCCACCATGGACAAAAATGTCCATTAATGGCCTTCATGGCAATTGATGTCATGGCCCTCCCTCTCCCTAAATTGGCTAATTAAAAACCTTCAGAGGACTGAGAGGATTGTTTTCCCCCATTCCCATGAAGTAATTGAGCTTGTTGGTGTGGAGGATGCAATGGCTCCAAGAGCTTCAAGGTCGGCCATGGACAACAGGAGATTGGCAAGGAATCAACCCTCCACATAGGTCTGGTTCTTCTCCTCTCTCTGTGGATAGATCCCATCAGGTTCGCTGCAAGGATTGGGGCCAATTGGTCCCCAATCGGGTAGGCCAAGAGCTCCGTTTTTGGATCTTTAATCCCGCCTCAATACCCCTGTTCCGGCCACCTCCAGACGGCCAACCACCGCTAATCACCGGCCACCACCTCAACGAAGGTGGTGGTGGCATTGGCCGGCCGGGGCGGCGCTTAGGTGGCCGGGAAAACAAGGACAAAGGAGGCCCGGGTCTGGGCAATCTCCACCGTCGGCTCGAGCTTGAAGACGACCCGATGTCGTTCCAGGGTGCTTCAAGATCCGTGCAAGGATCAATATATATGTTATATTATAATTGTATTTTATGTCACACATTTTGCAGAACTTTGTATTAATTACTAAAAATACCAACTACCCTCTAATGAAAAAGTGGCCAACATCAAAGTTGTATCCCTTGATGTGAACTTTATTTTAAAATTTGTTTCAGCCCAATAGGGGCACTGTAGCTTTCTGTAGAGCCATTTTGGTGGGACTGGTCCCTAGGGTAGGAGAGTCACTAATTTTTGAATAATTTTGATTGGGTCATGGGATTGACTTGAAAATTGAAACATAGGTTAATTGTACCTGCACCCTTGATATATCCAAAGATGGGAATTTTAAGAGAACATTTTTCTAAGGTTTATGTAATAATTTAATAATTCATATATTATTTAATTATAGGGTCTACAGATCTCCAGTCCCCTCCAAATTTTGGTGGGTGATCTTTTGGGTTATTGTATGACCCTGGTAAAATATTCAGCCCAATTGGGACTGATTTAGTTGGGTAATTGATTAACCCAAGTTTGGTCAAACTAGGTCAAACTAGGTTAAAAGTGCACATGTTGGAATTAGGTGGTCAAACCTCATCCAAGTGCTGTGAAACTTTGGTCACTGGTTTAGGATCACCTAGGACACCCCCTTAAGTAATTTGGGGTGATGTGGGGTGTATATGCCCTAGTACCCTAGTTTTTACCTTATGGTTGCACTTTAAGCCTTGTGAAGGGCATAGGGGCATATGTCCTTGAATGGTCATGAACCTTGGTAGATAAATTCATAGGGTGTAAATATGTCCTAGGAAATTTTATGGGAATTTTAGGAACAATTATCCCCTCTGATTTATGTTATAACCTTTTTAGGGAACCTTTTTATAAGAGAAATTTAAATGCTCAAATGATCTTGGATGTTGATTAATGTTTGGTGATACCCTCATAATCATGTAATAGACCTCGTGTAATTTTTGTGTAATTATTGAATTGATTTAATTAGCACTTCATTCACAAGTCATCTATTTTGTCTTAGGAATATGTTAAATAAATGAGGGTCAAATATCCTCTGGAAAATTATAAAACATGGTGGTAGGACAATTTAGGGCATTAGAGAGTTCTGTGAATTTTGTATAATTTTTGGAATTATTTATCAGTATGTTACTTCACAATTTTCCCTAGTATGAGTTAAATTGGAATATTTAATGATGTGACTAATTAGTCTTAATAAATTCTGAAATTTGACCAGTAGACTTCTGATTAATATAAAGGCCTGGTAATTTTCCCATAAGTTTTGGATAAGTATTTTTGGTGGTTCCTTCTTCAATTTCTAATTTGGGATAATTATTCAATATTATAATTAGAGGCCAACACCTTATTGTAAAATTGTGATATTCTGTATTTACTGTTATTTTGACATCATAGATTTTCCACATTTTTATGGGGGTCATTTCAGAAGAAGATCTTACAATTCATGTTCAATTTCATACTTTGCCAATGTTGGAGAAATTATAATAAATGCCAAATAATTAAGAAAATATATGATCCTCTGGATTTAGTATTATAATATCATGATAGAGTCACAGTAATAATCTTGAGTCATGTGGATGAATATTTGGAGTACCTCCTCTCATACAACTCATATAGCTCATTTGGTCTGTGTATAGTAGAAACAGTAGACTTAACATAACTAGTAGCCCGCGAGTGGGAATGGGAGGTAGTTGGTGTACATGCTCTGGTTGAAGAGATTTGAGGTCACCAAAAGAAGAATATGTGATGAGAGTGTACCCGATAAGCTTAAGGGTAAGCTTGTGCTCGGGATTGACGATTAATCGCCTTTCCCCTGGAGAGTCATAAACCACCTAGGGTTAATTCAAGTAAAACGGTAAGAGGGCTATGCATATGGGTAGATACCAATAACATTAAGTGTCTTAAGAAAGGGAGCCTTGGGATGTCATCCCATTATAGTTCCTAGTACCGTAGCGATCACCTTACCGGGTAATCCTCGGGAAGTCCAAGATTAACCATAAATTATAGGGTTAAGTTGTTGTACAAGATTAACTTAATAATACACTCACCAACACCCCGTTGTTACGGGTATATTAGTCGCTTCAGTCTTACGAGCGGTAGGCACGGTGGTTGTAGCAGCAGTCTAATTAGTCTTGTGAGCTTGTGACTGTAATGGTTGTAGGCACGGACGGGTTGGTCCGGCGAGCCGGTGGCTCGAAAGGTTATGGTGATGGGCAGGTTAGCCCGGGGAGCTTATGGCTCAGAGATAGATGGTAAACATGTTTGCATGTCCATAAAGGTGGTGGGTCTTCAATATTGGACGGTCGTTCACACCGACGTCAATACGTTGACTCGACAAGTGTGGAATTTGCACTTAGACATGAAAGTCTGGTGGTCCAGCCAGTAAGAGTACGTGGATGCTCCGCGGTTTTGCGTTGAGGCGTACGATAGGTCTAGGTTAGGTATGGTGAATACCAACCTAGATGTGGGAGAGGCCCAACACACCGCTTCTGTTTGCCACTATGGGAGTATCCTGAGAGTCTTGCTAGCTCCAAAGAGGGGGAACTAAAGGTTTGTGCGCATAGAGTTGAAGTTTTTGAGTTGCACTTGTGTGAACATAGCATAAACTACATAACTCTGCATGTCATGGCATAAGCATTGCATTTCAACCCCTACCCCTATCGTATAAATTGGTTATGGGACTTTTTATACGATAGGCCATGCTAAACGACCCTTTGGTCTATAGGTTTGTATGGGCATTCCTATAAATCAATGGTTACATTTCTATTATGTACTTATCTTTACTTACTATTCTTTACTTGCTCTTTACCATGCTCTATTACTGCTTCAATTATATATATACACATGTGTAGTTGTAGATATTTCCTGTAGACAGATCGGCTGTCATCTGCTTTGTTTTATACCCCTTGCTGTCCTCCGCTTCATCCTCCCACACGATGCCTAGGAGCCATTGGGGGTGGAGAACATAAGGCTTAGTCTTTTTGACTAACGGTCGGTGGACCATATCATTTTAGGGGATCGAGGAGACGCAGCAGCACCAGAGGCCGGTGCAGACGGAGGCAGGCCAGCCTAGTACAGGAGCACCAGTTTCAGGATCAGTGAGTGATTAGTAGTTAGCTTCCGCGAGTGATCTTGTAGTGAGGACATGATTTACAGGGCATGAGCCCATTATTATTGTAACCTTTGTTATTTCAGTTATATCATGTGGACATTTATATATATAGCATGTGATTGTGGACTTGAACTTCTTTTTGTTCGTTTATACATTTCTTCTTTTGTGATCGATATGGCCGGCAGAATCGGCATTTTTTAGTGGCGACCTTCCCGAGTGAAGGTGTCACCGCAAAGCGGCGGTTCTAGGCATAAGACCCAGTTTTGTAGCAAAAATAGGGTCTTGTAAACTGGTATCAGAGCAAACCTCGATCCGATGAAAAGAAGTCCATAAACCATGGGCCACCCCGCGCGAGTTTAGTTTGAGGACAAACTAAGCAGCGGAAGTAATGGTGTGCCCATATGGGGAAATCACATGGAAAAGTCCACTTTTAACTGAATCTTTTTAGCCAAATCTCCTTACGAGTGACAAGTTTTCTTTTGTAGCCTGCGGCGAACCCTGCCCCCAGCAGGGAATACCTCTGGCTGCAAAAGATCTCCTTAGGTAGTCCTTTAATCAATGAGTTAGACTCAACCACACTAGGACACATGACTTACCAGGACAATTTATAACATGCCCTAGTCTGAAATAGATCGTAGGTATAAAAATTGATTTAGGTACAAGGATACCCCAAAGAGGTTAGAGGAAGAGCTTAATACGGGAACAACCACCTAAGCCATAAACTCGGATGTCCCCACTTCACATACCAAGGATTATCCAAACTAATAGGACCACCTTAAGGAGATTCACACATAAGCAGAATGGTAGGGGACTCGTAGACTCAACCCTCGTATCAGTGACATAATTACATTGAGAGAACTACCCCGACAAACATCGAGGGTCAGATAAGAATTCAAGTTCAGAAGAGACCCGTTTTGGGATTGGGTCACATATTGGCATTGATAATGTTGTCGTAGAGGGTACCTTGAAGAGTCTAATGTATGGAATACACCAACAAGTTTCAAGATAGAATCCCAAGTCTAAGGTTGTGTGCCCTGAGGATTGTTTACATACTTAGGACGAATGGAACATGGAGATATCAAAGATACTTAGCCCAAAATAGATAGTGGCTTATCTTTTGTTTATTTGGGGCTTACCTTTTGTTTATTGGGCAAATTAGTTACTGACTTGGGTCTCCTTTGGATCTAATTTAGAAGGTGTTGCATCGTGAACGTGGTGATTTTGAATTCGATCTTATTCGACGTTACTCGGGCAAGATGAGATGGTGTAACAGTGTGTTCGGAATAATGATACGTAGTATTTCCAGGACAATGAATAGACATCGTGATCAAACAATGACTTAACCTTAGTTGAATCATTGGAAATGTAAAGTCGACAGGATTAATCCCTTAGGGATGTCGATGTCCTATTCTAGAAGTTGAGGACGGAATGTAGATCTTATAAGTTATAGTTATATCCGACAGTTCTTGTGGTTTGGGGCATTCGGAATTGATTAACTTATGATTCGTTATAAATCACGCCCTATCATGGTAGAAAATCTTAACTACAATAATAGCCCTTATACCTTGAGAGCTATGATGATGAATAACCAGATATCTTAGACGATGGCATATCGGATTTAGAATCTCGTGTTTGAGTTTACTATGATAAGAACGATCTAAGTTTATCTTACTTTGGACCATTCGAAAGTGATCGAGACTAACATATGTGGAAGTGATAGAAATTTGGTGAAATAAAACGTGATGATATTTCCTTGAAAAATTTGACTTGTGAAAATCTTAGGGTTTCAAGAGAATTTTACCCGTATACCTTATGAATCAAACTCCACATAGAAAGTGATTGGGAGTCATCTTATAAACATTGATACTAGTGTTGGTTGGTTAACATATGTTCATAAGATTCACATGTACACCCCCTTAGAAGTTGAGGATGATTGGGACGCTTGATGATCTGATCAGTTCCACCGGTGGTAAGAAATGGATAAGTCATGGAGTGGAGATGATTGATCACTCGGACGTACCTGAAGGAATAATAATCTGAACGTGTAGAGAAACTTTATAGAGGCGTTGTCTACCCTTACAAATAAAAGCTTTAGTCACCTCAAAAATGGTGTTTTCCCGGAACATGTAGCTTCCCGAAATAAATAAAGACATCGTAGGTTTGTGATGCACGGTCATTTTTGTCGACTGGTGAAGACCAAGTGCAAGAGTCTTTGGGGAACAACCACCTAAGCCATAAGCTCGGATGTCTCTACTTCACAAACCAAGGATTATCCAAACTGATAGGACCACCTTAAGGAGATTCACACATAAGCAGAATGGTAGGGGACTCGTAGACTCAACCCTCATATCAGTGACATGATTACATTGAGACAACCACCACGACAAACACCGAGGGTCAGATAAGAATTTAAGTTCAGAAGAGACCCATTTTGGGATTGGGTCACATGTTGACATTGATAAGGTTGTCGTATAGGGTACCTTGAAGAGTCTAATGTATGGAATACACCAACAAGTTTCAAGATAGAACACCAAGTCTAAGTTTATGTGCCCTGAGGATTGTTTACATACTTAGGATGAATGTAACATGGAGATATCGAAGATACTTAGCCTAAAATAGATAGTGGCTTATCTTTTGTTTATTGGGGCTTACCTTTTGTTTATTGGGCAAATTAGTTACTGACTTGGGTCTCCTTTGGATCTAATTTAGAAGGTGTTGCATCATGAACGTGGTGATTTTGAAGTCAATCTTATTCGACGTTACTCAGGCAAGATGAGATGGTGTAACAATGTGTTCGGAATAATGATCTGTAGTATTGCCAGGACAATGAATAGACATCGTGATCAAGCAATGACTTAACCTTAGTTAAATCATTAGAAATGTAAAGTCGCCAGGATTAATCTTGTAGGGATGTCGATGTCCTATTTTAGAAGTTAAGGACGGAATGTAGATCTTACATATAGTTATATCCGACAGTTCTTGTGGTTTGCGGCATTCGGAAGTGATTAACTTATTATTAGTTTTAAATCACGCCCTATCATGGTAGAAAATCTTAACTACAATAATAGTCCTTATACTTTGAGATCTATGATGATGAATAACCAGAGATCTTAGACGATGACATATTGGATTTATAATCTCGTGTTTTAGTTTACTATGATAAGAACGATCTAAGTTTATCTTACTTTGGACCATTCGAAAGTGATCGAGAATAGCATATGTGGAAGTAATAGAAATTTGGTGAAATAAAATGTGATGATATTTCCTTAATAAAATTGACTTGTGAAAATCTTAGGGTTTCAAAAGAATTTTACCTATATACCTTATGAATCAAACTCCACATAGAAAGTTATTGGGAGTCATCTTATAAACATTGATACTAGTGTTGGTTGGTTAACATATGTTCATAAGATTCACATGTACACCCCCTTAAAAGTTGAGGATGATTAGGACGCTTGATGATCTGATCAGTTCCACCTGTGGTAAGAACTGGATAAGTCGTGGAGTGGAGATGATTGATCACTCGGACGTACTTGAAGGAATAAGAATCTGAACGTGTAGAGAAACTTTATAGAGGCGTTGTCTACCCTTACGAATAAAATCTTTAGTCACCAGAAAAATGGTGTTTTCCCAGAACATGTGCTTCCCAAAATAAAGAATGACGTCGTAGGTTTTGTTGGATCTGTAGGCGCCCTTAGAGGGGGGGTGAATAAGGGTTTTAAAAACTTTAAACTTTAATAGAAAACTTTTGATATTTTGATCGAAGTAAGTTAAATCAAAAGTAAAGAGATAATGAAATTAGAAATGAAATCAATTTTATAAACAAGAAAAGACATGATTATCATTTATAAAATTGATTACAAAATCTGATTTCAATGACGCTAGAAATCGAAGCGAATAATATGAAAAACCCTTTTTTTCTATACCGACTCGTATCCCCACGAACCGGTTGGCTTTAGCCGATCTCTCCCCAAATACGGCTTCAAGCCGCTCTAGCCAATCTATCACCAGAAAGGCCTCGAGCACCCCCTAGATCTACTCCCTAGACCCAGTCGCCAACACGAGGTGAATTACTCCCTAAGTCCAACCTAGACCTAGTCGCCGTGTGGCGAATTCACGAACCGATTACAATGATAAAATAAAAGACAAAATATAGAAAAAAGAACTAAAAACTACGTCAAGAAGAAGAACTTGATGTCGATGTAGATGCGATCGGATTGGTCTTCAAGTTCTTTGTGTTCACGAACGTTGACGGAGTTCTTCGGGCTGCTTGGGGAAGGCTCTCACGAGTGCTCTAAATATGTTGTTTCAATTCGTTGTCTCAGCAAGCCACAACGGAGGCAGCTCGCATCTTTAAATAGAATCAGCCGCTACCGCCTGCGGTTGTACTACCGTCCCGCGTTAGCCACATTAGGCAATGATCAGGCACATAGATTATGGCAGATTAGGCAACATTTGAGCACCAAACTTCGTGCACTGAATAACGTGTCGCGGTAACGCTAATGCGCCGTGATAGCGAGATATCCTTCCTTCAACCAATATCTCCTTCTATATTTGCTCCTCAATCACATGCAGACGGGAAGATTCCAAAAGCTATCGACGGGCGTTAACATTAACGCTCCGCGATAGTACTTGCCAAATTAGCGTTCCGTCGACATTCCTTTTTCTCCACTGTTACCTTCTCGTCAATTGTTTCCATTTATGCTAGCGCTAGCGGTAGTGCTAACGCGCCGCGTTAAAGCATGCATTTCGTCGAGCGCCGCAGTAGAGCATGTAGTTCGTCGAACGCAATTTCGTCGAACGCAGCTTTCATTTCGTCGAACGCCAGTTCATTGAACGCAAGTTTCCTTCTCAGCGGTTTCCATCTCAGCGGTTTTCATTTCGTCGAACGTCAGTTCGTCGAACGCATCTTTCATTTCATCAAACGCAGCTTTCATTTCGCCGAACGTAGCTTTCATTTCGTCGAGCGCAGTTCCGTTCTCAGCGGTTTCCTTCTCAGCGGTTTCCATCTCAGCGGTTGTTAACGCGGGGGCGTTAACAACTAACGCGAGCGATAGCTCTTTTTTCAGAGAATTGTCATCAATCAGCATCCTGTTCATAGGGTTATATAACTATAGTACTTGCACACTATAAACACAAGCAAGATCAAATGCAATAGGATTTGTTATTGTCAAACCAAGAGATGCGGAAAGCATGTTCCAACAAACTCCCCCTTTTGATAATAACAAATCCCTTTAGAAAGAAATAGTTCAGAAGATAGGAATTGTGTTTATTAAAAAGGATAAGCATGAAATTTAAGACATATGCATATGCTCCCCCTAAATGACTGCTCCCCCTAAGTGAATGATCCCCCTACAACAAAAACTTCCTTTGAATCTACTCCCCATATATGTGAATTTCTTTCAAATTTATTCCCCCCTTTTGGTATTATCAAAAGAGGGTGGAGAGAAAGTCAAACGTTAAAATGTGCAATAAATGTGTAGAGAGGGAATGAACATGATAAAGAGTTAAATGCTTAGGAGAAAATATAAGATATAGGAGTGAAAAAGGGAATGTGATGAAATTGTCATAAGGAAACAACTTGTTGGAAAAACGTATTCATGATCGAGCGTACAAGTAGAAAAGAGGTGGAAAGCATGAAGAAATATATTTTTGAAGCGAACATCTATATAAGAATGGTGAAGCATGGTAGATGATTAAGAGTTTTAGATATAACAAAAATAGATGTTGTAGCAATTTAAGTACACAAAGGATTTTGCTTTATCAGAGTTTTAAGCATAAACAAGGTAATGATTTCCAAGTAACCAATCTACCCAGACAATACGTCTACACCCTAGCCCCGTACTAAGTGACGGATGGGCATGAGGAGCTGCATACATGTTGTAGGTTGGGGTGTTAGTCCCATATGCAAACAGTAGACAAAACTCACCCCGCTATGGTGAGATATGATGCAAACAGTAGCACTCTTTCCCCCCCAGCGCCTCGCAAGGCCCCACTGTAACCCTCCCCGGTTAAGGACAAGACATGACTTAGAGATTAGGTTATCTAATGTCTACAACCCTACGCCCCCGCTATGGTGAGATATGATGTCATGGATAATAATTATTTGAAACATTTAAGCATTTTAAATCTAATGATGAGTTCATAGCTTATGGTTGTTAATAATTTATTTATTTAAATTTTTACAGAAAAGGTCACACAGCTAATTTTAAATCAATTAGTAAATCAGAGTTTTAGCATTGCAATATTTTCATGTTTAGAGTATTGTTTTTAGCGTACAAATTTTCAATGAAATAGATCAGAGTTTTTAGCACAAAAGTGATGTATGTGTTAGAATAACCAATATAAATTTTACCAAGCAAGTCTACAATTTATTGAACAAGGAATTTTGATATTTAAGACTTGGTATAAGCATAAACGCGCAAGGTAAAAATATATGGAGATGATGCGGAAGACTTATAGAAATACAAGAAAACATCTTTTTATAACAATGACGATTCATAAGAAGATATAGGAGTTAAATTCCAAAAATGAAGATGTTTTTGTAAATCAATTTGCATTTAAAATCTTTTGACAATAAAGTAACCAAGCATGAAAGAAATATATCAATAAGAGACTACTACAATGTTATTGTAATTCACAAATTCAAGACATACCAAACATTATAAAGAGCATGCTAGGTTATCTACTGCATTTCATAAATAAAGAGTAGTATAGAATTAGCATTAGGATCTAATACTCATGAGAAGAAGTGTTATGGAAGATAATGATGTGCACATAGGTGTATTTTGAATAAAGTAAACAAATTTTTTAATAAAAAATACATGAAATATGTAAAGTAAAGAGCACAATAAAACACAAATAATTTTACTTCCACACACTTCAATGCACAAAAAAATGTACAACTACCAAGGTTCTTTGCACACACAATGCTCATTAAGACTTATCAGGGTGCAAAGTAGTGCTTGGGGGATCACATATTTTATTTTATTTTAATATTGAACCTAGTGATCCGGTGTACTTAAGAGTAAGTGGTTTTTATTTTGAAAGAAAGATAAGGTTGTCACAAGACACTTTACTATTATTTCCAAGGTGCTCAACCTCACAATGCTTATTAAGACTTATCAGGAGGTTCATGTAGTGCTTGGTGGAGTTATCTTTGTCACTTTATTTTATGATTTTTGTTTTGTACAAAGTTCTCCGAATACACTTGTTTTGCAAACCAATATAATTTATGAAAACTTAACCACTTTTCTTAACTTTTAAAAGTACAAATAAAGGTAGTGTAAGTAAGATACTTGTGCAATTTTAATTCATTGTACTATTACAAAACATACACAAGCATTCTTAGTTTAAAAAACATATGTAGACAATGCCAAAAAAAGTGAGTGAATAAATATCATTATCAAACATAAAACATTTACTCATACTTAGAGGCATGCTAAGCTTGGTTCTACACAACTTTTAAAATATAATTTATGCACACGAGTTTAGAAGTATCAAAGCATGATCCAAACAATGTTCAAAATAGTTTGAAGGAATGAATTACATCATGCTTGAGTTTCACAATAAAGTCCATACAGTATTTTTGATTTTTTTTTTTGAAAAAATAATTTTAAATTAAAGGTTGAACTCTTATAATTTAATCTTGGACTTCCCGAGGTCTACCCTGTGAGAGGTTTGCCCGGTACTAGGTGTAAGACCTCAAAACAGAAAGTTGGATTTCTGGAATCCAGCGCTGTCGCTGGCGATAGCGTTCTGTCGAGAAGGCCTCTGTCGAGAGGCTGTCGCGCGGCGGTAAGTCTAACGCTCCTTTCCATCCGTGCCAAAAATCAAGCCATGGCCTCGAAGCGACGTATAAGGGTAACGATCATTTCTACCCTCTTTTGGACATGTGTTAGTCCATTTCCGTGCATATTTGAGGTCCCTACCCAAAAGGGTGAGGTCGTGACCTCCGACGGGTGGATTCGTGTTATCCCCGTCAGATCTTGCATTCAGGTAGAGTCCATGCGTGAAATGGACGTAGGCACGCTGTGTGAAGCGCATCCGAGATGGTTCGTCCGGATTGGTGATGCTTTTTGATATTATGCATGACGGGGAAAACTCCATGTTGATATGCTGCTTCGTAGGACTAGAGAGTGCTACTGCATGCGCAGCAACGCCTGGGGGTGTGCCCTGGGAAGCACCTAAAGTTAGAAGCAGAAATGGGGTTTCTGTTCACTGCCGATGGCGTTAGCGTTATCGCCGGGCGGTAGCTCCCAGACTTGATTCTTGTGATTTTGCGCGTTCTGGGGTAGTGGGAGTGCTACTGCATGTGCAGCAATGCCTGGGGGTGTGCCCCGGGAAGCACCCACAGCTAGAAGCCAAAATGGGGTTTCTATGCGCTATCGTCAGGCGTTAGCGTTAACGCTGGCGACAGCTCCCAGACTGAGTTCTGGTGATGTTGTTGTGCCCACCTGTTCAGAGGACCTGAGGCCTGTGTGCCCGACCTGTGAGGGTGTCCTGGTGTATGACTTAGCGGCCCATAGCGCTGGCTAATTGAGAATACCTGGGCTGAGGGGACGCCATACCCGCTTTTGTGTTGAACAACGAGAGCTGTGAACAACGGGCATTTGGCAAACCTGAAACCGCACCATTGCGGCACCTGATTAGTAAGGCTCGTACAGCATGTCGGGAAGCAATGGGAAAGAGTCTTCGGACTACGTGATGTTCACAATTAAAGTACGGGAGAGCCCTGGTATTCGGGCCAACGACTTTAGCCTCGAAGGGCAAAGCCATCAAGAGTGGATGGTGGTGGAAGGCGGAGTACACCAAAGAGTGCCTGAGAGCACGAGACGTGGAGGGCATTCCCACATTTGTGATTGATGCATATGTATGAATTGTTGTGGTCCATGTCAGCCGCTTCATTCTGTTATATATATATATATGCTGTGATGCTCTTGCAGGGACGGGAAACTGCCACCCCCTTGAAGGTGTGGGGTCGTTATAATTTGGTCAGCCGTAGCTGACCGTTGCCCTGTTTTGCCACCGTTTTTGGTGGGCTTGTTATACAGGTGCTGGACCGAGCGGGAACATAGTGGGCTCATAGGGGGCTGAAGCCCCTGCGCTGCTGCGGCCCTTGAAGGCCTTTTTGATGTTCTCTTGTTTTCATGTATGGCCGGCCTGCGCGCCGATGTTGGTAACTTGTAAGGCCGTCGTGCCTAAATTTTGTGTTGTAAAACATTTATTCCTATTTAGTAAAAGTGGACATACCCGGGTACGGGTTTTGGGGTTTATCTTGTCTCTTTTTAGCTTCCGCATAGAATGCTCTGAGTTAGGCTTCGTTGTATAGCGTCGTTCGATATTTCAATTAAGTGACGTTCCCGTTTGTTTTGTAGTATATGGCGTGGGGCCCCGGTCGGACCCTCTGTTATATGCTCCCGAACAGATGGGGGTGTTACACTAGGTGATGTGATGGGATGATAGCCCAAATCTCCCTTTCGCAAGATACATGTAAATAGAAAAGTTAAGTTCAAAATAATAATTTTTTATACTTGTTTTTGTTTTATATTTTTGTATTTGATTTTTGCATATAGAAATAGAAATCAAACAAATAACCAAAGAATGGAAGTAGAAAAAAAAATTTGTAATTTGGCTTTTGTAATTTTGTATTTTAATTTTTCAAAAATCAATTATAGGCAGAAATGCAAAAATGAGTAGTACATATAAAATAATATATTTTTAGTGATTTTTCAGAATTTTAAAATTACTAAAAATCGGATACTTGAGCTAGCGCCTGCGTTAGATCACAGAGAGTGCTTATTTTAATCATATAGCCTAGATTTTCTTCGATTTTGCTCTTGATTTTGCTTAATTATGTTTGTGCAATGTAAGGTCTGTCTAATGAAGTGAAGAGACGAGAAGAAATCGCAAAAAGTTGCGGAAGTTAAAATTTTAGTACATGGGTTTCATATTCACTAAAGCTCCCTATTCATTAAACCTTAATTCTTGAGTTTTGCACAACCATTTAAGCATAATATTATAGGATATGCAATCAAAGAAGATATGATTGAACAAAACAGATATGCATGATTTTATTGATAAGTACGAGATGATGTTTTTTGCAAATAGTAACATGGATATGCCCTAACATATAAAACCTAACATGGATATTAATATTCTTTAGGTGACAATGTTAGTATGATAAATTTGAGATTAATGTTATGCCAAAGTTTGATAGTGTTTCAACTTATAGACCTAGAATGAAGTGAAGATTCTATTTGATTTGATCTTGTTGATATCAAGATGATTCTAAGGTCTAAACTTGACATAAATCACAATACGTACATAATACACCAACCATGATATGTAATCATATAATTCAAGCAAAAACATATTGATAATTGAGCTTTCTTTTAGATCTTGATCTTTCTTTTAGATCATGTTATTTCTCTAATTTGGTTGATGTGGGCTATAGAGCTTAATAACCTAATCTTGATTAACATATCCTATAGAAAATTTATAGTTCAATTTTATATGAATACTATATGATATATATATAGGTAATGAATATAAGAATAATAGATAGGTCATCAAAATTAAATATGATTTTGAATTTTGATTAAATTGATTTATAAACTCATTAAGTTTTAAGAAATAAGATCATATTTCCTATAATATATAAGATTACCGTAACACGATAGCTTAAAGAATAAGAAAACAAAAAAGAAAATAGAAAGACATTAAAGCATATCATGAAGTAGAAAATTGATATTTCATTTTTAATTGATTTCTACTTCATGCAAATGATAGGATACTGTTGAATGGGAGATTTAGGTATCCAAAGAGGACCGGGTGTGACGGTTCCTTTGGGTACCCAAATACATCGTATTTGCTTTTGGGGAGATTGTGATGAATGGGCCCTTTTGAGTGGGGTTAGTGTTTCATCTTTAACTTTGGGCCTCCATTCAAACCTTGGTTTAACATTGTTTTTATTTGTCAAATTTCCATGATGATTTTGCAAAACATTATTTATAGGAAATTTTTTTATCTTTAAGTTTATGTTGGGAGAAAGATGATGTTTTAAATGATAATGATTTGGAATTTCATTTTCAAGCATTTGATATTTTTCATTTCCTTTGTTAGGCTTAGACATATTATGAAAATTCATATTTAACTTGCTTTTGGAATTTGCTTGAAATTGTTGATTTATGTGTTGAGAATTTTTCTTTATGATTTTCTTAAGCAAGTTGATTTTAGTTTTTAATTCATTATTCTTAATCTTTAAATTATGTCTAGATTTATTATAAACGATTGTGCTATTTTTAAGAGTGGAAACAATTTAATCAATATGATTTTGATAGTTATTTCTATATTCATCAAATGTTTCATCCATCTCTTTAATTTCAATTTTATAGTCCTTACACTTAGCACAATCATTTTTCAAGGATGAATTTTCTAAAAATAATCTTTCATTTTGTTCTTTTATAAAAAGAAGTTCCTTTTCAAGTTCCTTGTGTTTTTCTTTTAATTCATTATATTCTACACAAGGTGTACTGTTTTCAACTAAGGAGCCATGGATAGAACTAGATAAATTTGAATTTGATTCTTCATTAATTTTTGCCTTTAAATTTTTATTTTCTAAGCGCAAATGTTTATTAGCATTTTTTAATTTCTTAATTATGCGCTTTGTAGTTTGAAGCAATTGTAATGTAGAAATAGAATTGCATACAATAAGAGATTTTGATTTCCTTACAGCGCTTGTGGATGAGGCAAGATTTGAACATGTTGTTCCTTTGTCTTCTTCATCTTCATCTTCCTCTTCCAAACAAGAGTTTCCATCATCCTTTCCGCTTGATGAGCAATCAATGGATCCATCATTTGAGTAGCTTTCTTGAATATTTGTGCAAGCTTGTATGTTCTCCACTTCTTGTGTTTGTTCCATACCTACAGAAGGAGAATCATAAGTTCTTTCAAGAAAATACCAAATCTCATAAGCGGTAGGTAAAGTATAAATAAGTTTGAAAATACTTTGGTCTAGCGCACAAAATATACTATTCATAGATTTTGCATTTAAAACAATTTCATTTCTAGTTAGTACGCTATGTGGCTTTTCAATAGTAATATTCCAAAAAAATTCATCTAAGGCCTTAAGAAAAATTTTCATTAATATTTTCCACCCTTTATAATTTTTGCCCATAAATAAAGGTGGTGATAATACTTTTTCATTTATATTAAAATTTTCCCCACTAGTAGAAGCGAGATCATGATCAAGAGACGCCATTATTCCCGGTTGTTAAGCCGATTTGGAATAACCTATCTCTGATACCACTTGTTGGATCTGTAGGTGCCCTTAGAGGGGGGTGAATAAGGGTTTTAAAAACTTTAAACTTTAATAGAAAACTTTTGATATTTTGATCGAAGTAAGTTAAATCAAAAGTAAAGAGATAATGAAATTAGAAATGAAATCAATTTTATTAAACAAGAAAAGACATGATTATCATTTATAAAATTGATTACAAAATCTGATTTCAATGACGCTAGAAATTGAAGCGAATAATATGAAAACCCCCTTTTTGTTTTCTATACCGACTCGTATCCCCACGAACCGATTGGCTTTAGCCGATTTCTCCCCAGATACGTCCTCAAGCCGCTCTAGCCAATCTATCACCAGAAAGGCCTAGAGCACCCCCTAGATCTACTCCCTAGACCCAGTCGCCAACACGAGGCGAATTACTCCCTAAGTCCAACCTAGACCTAGTCGCCATGTGGCGAATTCACGAACCGATTACAATGATAAAATAAAAGACAAAATACAGAACAAAGAACTAAAAACACCCTCAAGAAGAAGAACTTGATGTCGATGTAGATGTGATCGGATTGGTCTTCAAGTTCTTTGCGTTCACGAACGTTGACGGAGTTCTTTGGGCTGCTTGGAGAAGGCTCTCACGAGTGCTCTGAATATGTGGCTTCAATTCGTTCTGTCTCAGCAAGCCACAACGGAGGCAGCGCGCGTCTTTAAATAGAAACAACCGCTACCTCCTTCGGTAGTACTACCGCCCCGCGTTAGCCACATTAGGCAATGATGTAACACCCTGCCAGTACAAATAATATAACAGTAGGTCCGGCTGGGACCCCACGCTATACTAACCACACTAGCTAGGCGTTAAAAGGAGATATACAGAAAAGAACTACACCAGAGTATACTAAACATAAGCGGAAGCATAAAGATTTAACATTTCTTTCAGAATAGTCCACTATCACAGGAATGAAACAATAAAGTGTAGAGTTACGGCCTTAAGGCCTTACATTCCAAAATGTACAAAACTCCTAAACATACTTCGGCACGCAGGCCGGCAATACATGAAGAGCAGAATAGAGGCTGGCCTTTGAGGGCCAACGCAGCAAAAAGGGCCACCGCCCGCTATTTCCCGCTAGGCTCACTTGCACCTGCATAAGAAGATTCCACCAAGAGGTGGCAAACAAAGTAACGGTCAGCACAGCTGACCAAATTATAACGACCCCACCCCTTTCTCGGGGTGGCGGAGCTTCTTCCCTGCGTGCAAGCTGTACTAGCAACATGTACTAGTATAAGGAAGGTGCAAACTACACAAGGTGAGGTTTCAAACACAATCAATCTTCTATGTGTAGCATCAAATAAAGTTGATCCTAGGAATGCACATGATGTTGGTTGGGTTCACCCGGATGTTCCCACAACCGCCTAAGCAATCGCATGAGGCTAACACATCATCATTTCAAAACATCACAAACGCGGGTACTCACGACCACACGCTCCATGCTCACATGGCATGATTCCAAGGTACTCTTTCGAGAGCGCCAACACCAATCTAAGTTCAGAAACCTTAGGTGGTTAAAGAGCTTCTGGCCCGTCTAGGTGAACACCTTCTGCGGCCTCTCCCATTGTCGTACGACGTCCAAGAGGTGCTACCTCGCGCCAATTAGCATGGAAACAGGTTTCGGCTCAGCTTTGCCCGTGCTCTCGCCGTCGTGTCGCTCGCACGACGCGGGTACGGCTTCGCCTAGTCCCGTAAGGTTTTAGCACATGCAAGTGCTACACAAAACATAAGTTACGCACCTAATCCATTCATGAGAACCTAGGCTTCACAGATAACAATCAGGAAGGAGGTACAAGACCACTCCTCATCGAAATCTAGTGGTGAAGGTTGCATTCAACCACTCTCAAGCATGGGGCTTTTGTTAGGAGCTCCAACAGCCGTCTAATCTCAAGTCCCGCAATATGATAGCAAATCACATGGAGACATTCTCTGGCACGCATTCTAGGCTTAACCTAAATGCAACGTCGCAATCCAAGCATCACCGATCCGGGCACACGGCCACGAATAGGCTTCGCACACAATGCCTAAATCCGTTCGACTACCGGATTTCTACATTAAAATATGTCGGGGACGGACACAATCAACCCAGAGTTCCGAAGAACTAGAGGAAATCCTACACTTCACCCATTTGGTGAAAGGGAGTCCTCATGCAAGCATAGAAAAAGGAATGAGAGGACAAAGAACACGTCCTAAGACCGGGAGGGAGAATCGTTACCCTTGGAGCTCTCTTCCCCACCATAGATCCGAGATTCCAATCGGAGGGAAAGAACCGCACCGGGCTACACTTTCCAGATCTGGAAACGGCTCACGAAATGGAGCTCCAGAGCTCCGTCAATGGTGGGATCTCTCTGCCTTCTCCACAGAATCATCCTTCCGGTTTGGAATAAAGTGTGATACCTTCGTCAATCGGTCCACGATCACCCAGATGGCGTTGTTTCCATGTTGCGATCTCAGCAATCCGTGCACAAAATCCATCGAAATATCATCGAACTTCCATTCCGGAATCGGCAATGACTTCAGAAACCCACCGGGACGTTGACATTCCACCTTCACCAACGAGTAAGTATGACACTTGGCCACGTAGAGGGCAATGTCTTTCTTCATACCCTGCCACCAGAAGAGTTTCTTCATATCCATGTACATTTTCGTGCTCCCAGGGTGGATCGAGTACTTGGTATGATGAGCCTCATACATCAACTCCGCCCGTAATATACCAACATTTGGGACACACAATCTGTCGTTCTTCCACATAAGGCCATCCTCGAAAGAGAAATCAGCATTTGACTCATCAACGGTCTCCGCTTTATAGCGTTTCATGCTCTCATCCAGCTCCAATGCTTGTCGAACTCGGTCGGCGAGGTCGCATTGAACCTCCATCCAGTTCAAGCATGCTGAAGGAGACGATCTTCTAACGACGCAAATGATTTCCGTAACTTCTAGCTCGCGGATTAGACGCTCCTCGTGCATCAAAATCCAATTTGCTTGAGCAGGAACCCGACGACATTGATCTTCACGCCATACAAGTAATGTCTCCAAAGCTTGAGGGTGAAAACCACGGCCGCTAGCTCTGAATCATGGACCGGGTAGTTCCTTTCATGAACCTTTAGTTGTCAGGAGCCGTAGGCAATTACCTTTCCGAACTGCACTAGGACGCAACCCAAACCACTCCCCGAGGCGTCACTATAAATTTCGTAGCCTTCCGTACCACATGGCGAGCATAGTATGGGCGTCGTGGTCAGACGGCTCTTCAGTTCTTCAAAAGCTCGAGCGCACTCGGGCGACCAGTCGAACTTGTGATCTTTCCTAGTTAGTTTAGTGAGAGGGAGTGCGACCCTCGAGAAGTTCTCCACAAAGCGCCTATAATAGCCGGCAAGTCCTAAGAAACTTCAGACTTCCGCTACGTTTCTCAACACAGGCCACACTCGGATCGCTTCTATTTTCGACGGATCAACCACAATTCCATCCCCACTAACAACACGACCCAGGAATGCTACTGACGATAGCCAACACTCGCACTTGGAGAACTTGGCATATAATTGACTCCTCCTCAGGGTGCTCAAAACTGTGTGCAGATGCTCTGCATGCTCCTCCTTCGACTGAGAGTACCAAAATGTCGTCGATGAAGACAATCACAAATTGATCCAAATACTCTCGGAACGTTCTATTCATTAAGTCCATAAATACCGACGGTGTAGATAGACCAAACGGCATAACGGTGAACTCATAGTGCCCAAAGCGGGTACTGAACGCTGTCTTTGGAATATCACATTCCCTTACGAAGCTGATAATAGCCAGACCTTAAGTCAAGCTTAGAGTATACCATCGACCCAACCGGTTGGTCGAATAAATCGTCGATTCTCGGAATCGGATAACGGTTCTTCTCGGTCAGCTTGGTCCGCTACTACTAGGACAACACTAAAGCTGGGCTTAGGCCCCGAATCCTTTAACAAGGTGAAGAACATCTTCGCGCCTTTTCACAACTTCTCCTATCCGCGCTCAATCAAGATCTATTGAGCAGCATTACCTCCAATCTATCCTTGACTAAGGTAAACGACACTCCGATTCATAACACGAAGTCCTTAGACAGATAAGAGAGCGATCCTCCCGCATCAAATAGAGCTCTCGCCAGATAGTTGAAAATTAGGACGAAACCTAATTGCACACAAATCAAACATAAAGTCGCACAACAGTATTAATCACACATAGCTATGTAAAAGCTAACATTTAATTCATACCCGTGACGACATCAGTTTGTCGTATGGCTTCTTGCTGGCCAAGCGAGTAAACTCTCGGCTGGGTCGGAATGTGCTGGGAAGCAGTGACTCCGCAACTTTGCCCTTTTTCGCATGACCCGCAGCACGAGCATAGTCCATCGCTCGGTTCTCTGGCCTCGGGGGACCACTGCGACACACGTTTGCTTTGTGTCCCACCTTTCCGCAAGTGAAACAAATTAAGGAACACCGTGCAATCCTAGCTTCCACAGAGTTAAACTTTCTCTTAACTCTTCTTAACTCAGACTTGGACTGAGAGACCGGCGCATGAAACTCTGACTTCGTTACATTGAAGTCTTTCGCGCGCTGCATACTCTTCATATCCATTTCCAGAGATTTTGCTGCATTCACTAAGACGTTGAAGCCAAGTAACATTGGACCCACAAGCATTAGTCTTAGGTCATCTCGCAGACCATTGTAGAACTTGTTGACCTTAGTCTCCTCATCTTCCCACATAGACCTCTCATAGCGGCCCAGACTGATGAACTCATTCAGGTACTCGTCCACTGAGTGCGCTCCCTGCTCCAGGTGTAAACACTGGTTCTGTAGTGCCAAATGCTCTATTGAGAGCATGTACCTCAGAAGGAATGACTCATGGAAGTTTTCCCAAGAGATTTCGGTAAGTTGTCTCCCACCAAACTTGTGCACCAACTCTTCTTCCCACCAAAGTCTTGCTTCTCTTATAAGTAGGAAGGTGGATAAGGCTACCAACCTCTCTTTGCTTATAAGCATTGACATTAAAGTCCTTTTTATTTCTGACAACCACTCCGCCGCTCTCTTTGGGGATTCGGTTCCCGAGAATGTTGGAGGGTTAAAGCTCAGGAAGTGCTTTAATTGCTGGTCACGAGCTCGTCCCACAACTACTTGCTCAACTCGACGTTCCACCCTCGGCTCTACCGCAGGTTCCACTGCAGCAACAGTTATAGGGGCAACATCCGGAGTCGGAGTAGTAGGCTGTGCAAGCCGCTCAAACTGAGTGTTGATCATCGCGAAGACCGCTTCAGCGACTAACCTGATCATCTCAGCAGAAAGAGTGATCGCTGGTACCTCAACAAATGCACTACTTTCAGCAGTGTTACGGGGTTGAAACTGCCCCGCGCCACTCCTAGTCACCTATAATCGTGGAAGACACAATTTAGTGACTGAAAACAAGGCGAACAACAATCATGGAACGCTCAAGTTCCGCAAACAAGTATCTTTTTCCATTCCTAAGTGGACATTCTTATTAGTTTTTAACGTTTTGGGTGAGCGCACATCCCGTGCACACCACCCCTTAAAAGGAATTCGTCCCGAATTTGCTAAACTACGGATCGACGCCCTAAGTCCGATACCAAATTGTAACACCCTGCCAGTATAAATAATATAACAGTAGGTCCGGCCGGGACCCCATGCTATACTAACCACACTAGCTAGGCGTTAAAAGGAGATATATAGAAAAGAACTGCACCAGAGTATACTAAACATAAGCGGAAGCATAAAGATTTAACATTTCTTTCAGAATAGTCCACTATCGAAGGAATGAAACAATAAAGTGTAGAGTTACGGCCTTAAGGCCTTACATTCCAAAATGTACAAAACTCCTAAACATACTTCGGCACGTAGGCCGGCAATACATGAAGAGCAGAAAAGAGGATGGCCTTCGAGGGCCAACGCAGCAAAAAGGGCCACCGCCCGCTATTTCCCGCAAGGCTCACCTGCACCTGCATAAGAAGATTCCACCAAGAGGTCGCAAACAAAGTATCGATCAGCACAGCTGACCAAATTATAACGACCCCACCCCTTTCTCGGGGTGGCGGAGCTTCTTCCCTGCGTGCAAGCTGTACTAGCAACATCTACTAGTATAAGGAAGGTGCAAACTACACAAGGTGAGGTTTCAAACACAATCAATCTTCTAGGTGTAGCATCAAATAAAGTTGATCCTTGGAATGCACATGATGTTGGTTGGGTTCACCCGGAGGTTCCCCACAACCGCCTAAGCAACCGCATGAGGCTAACACATCATCATTTCAAAACATCACAAACGCGGGTACTCACGACCACACGCTCCATGCTCACATGGCATGAATCCAAGGTACTCTTTCGAGAGCACCAACACCACTCTAAGTTCGGAAACCTTAGGTGGTTAAAGAGCTTCTGGCCCGTCTAGGTGAACACCTTCCGCAGCCTCTCCCATGGTCGTACGACGTCCAAGAGGTGCTACCTCGCACCGATTAGCATGGAAACAGGTTTCGGCTCAGCTTTGCTCGTGCTCTCGCCGTCGTGTCGTTCGCACGACGCGGGTACGGCTTCGCCTAGTCCCATAAGGTTTTAGCACATGCAAGTGCTACACAAAACATAAGTTACGCACCTAATCCATTCATGAGGACCTAGGCTTCACAGATAACAATCGGGAAGGAGGTACAAGACCACTCCTCATCGAAATCTAGTGGTGAAGGTTTTCATTCAACCACTCTCAAGCATGGGGCTTTTGTTAGGAGCTCCAACAGCCGTCTAATCTCAAGTCCCATAATACGATAGCAAATCACACGGAGACATTCTTCGGCACGCATTCTAGGCTTAACCTAAATTCAACGTCGCAATCCAAGCATCACCGATCCGGGCACACGGCCACGAATAGGCTTCACACACAATGCCTAAATCCGTTCAACTACTGGATTTCTACATGAAAATATGTCGGGGACGGACACAATCAACCCGGAGTTCCGAAGAACTAGAGGAAATCCTACACTTCACCCATTTCGTGAAAGGGAGTCCTCATGCAAGCATAGAAAAAGGAATGAGAGGACAAAGAACACGTCCTAAGACCGGGAGGGAGAATCGTTACCCTTGGAGCTCTCTTCCCCGCCATAGATCTGAGATTCCAATCGGAGGGAAAGAACCGCACTGGGCTGCACTTTCCAAATCTGGAAACGACTCGCAAAACGGAGCTCCGGAGCTCCGTCAATGGCGGGATCTCTCCGTCTTCTTACTTGCCTCCTTCTTCTTTCTCTAGCCTTGGAGAGAGAAAGGCCTTGAATTAATGAGGGATTAACCCCTCTCCAAAGACCTAAGACCCCCCAACAACTAATCACAGCCGTCGGATCGAATTCCAACTTTTTCGATCGGTCAGATCGTCTTCTCCGCTCATAATCGCGGAGCAGAATAAATGGGGCGCACGAGCATCGGCGCACGGTCAGTGGTCGTGCGCGAAGCACTTGCCCTGATCGTGCGTGCTTACTGCAACACAACTCCGATTTCTTGCGAATTAACGCACGATCATTGGCGCACGATCACTGGTCGTGCGCGAAGAGGAACACTGGTCGTGCGCGAAGAGCTACTATGGAATTTTTAGCCTATCCCGAGCGCAGCACTAACACTCCACCTAACTCACTGAACTACGATTTTTGGGGTGTTACAAATGATCAGGCACACTGATTGTGGCAGATTAGGCAACATTTGAGCGCCAAACTTCGTGCACCGAATAGCTCGCCGCGGTAACGCTAACGCGCCGCGATAGCGAGATATCCTTCCTTCAACAAATATCTCCTTCTATATTTGCTCCTCAATCACATGCAGACAGGAATATTCCAAAAGCTACCGCCGGGCGTTAGCATTAACGCTCCGCAATAGTACTTGCCAAATTAGTGTCCCGTCGACATTCCTTTTTCTCCACTGTTTCCTTCTCGTCAATTGTTTCCATTTATGTTAGAGCCATCGGTAGTGCTAACGCGCCGCGGTAAAGCATGCATTTCGTCGAGCGCCACGGTAGAGTATGTAGTTCTTCGAACGCAATTCGTCGAACGCCAGTTCGTCGAATGCCAGTTCGTCGAACGCAGGTTTCCTTCTCATCGGTTTTCATTTCGTCGAACGTCAGTTCGTCGAACGCAGCTTTCATTTCGTCGAACACAGCTTTCATTTCGTCGAACGCAGCTTTCATTTCGTCGAACGCAGTTCTGTTCTCAGCGGTTTCTGTCTCAGTGGTTGTTAACGCGGGGTGTTAACAACTAACGTGAGCGGTAGCTCTTTTTTCAGAGAATCGTCATCAATCAGCATCCTGTTCATAGGGTTATATAACTATAGTACCTGCACACTATAAACACAAGCAAGATCAAATACAATAGGATTTGTTATTGTCAAACCAAGAGATGCGGAAAGCATGGTCCAACAGGTTTATGATGCACGGTCAGGTTTGTCGACTGGTGAAGACCAAGTGCAAGATTCTTTGGGGAACTACCACAGTCACTGCCCATGTTAGGAAGTGGAAGATCAAGGATATAATCATGGGTCAACATCCCCACTCCAGGCACAAGTTCATTTGGAACATCGATGATAGATTGACCAAGGTAGCTAGGGTCACCCCGGGCCGGAAGGACGCTCCCATGGGTGTTTGATGGGATTTGATGAGATGTTGTCCATTATCGTGGTGTACCCAGGACGATCATGTCATATCAGGATGGACGGGTTACGTCCAGGAAGTGAAGATCAGTCTAGGCTGATCTGGGCTCCTGGTTGACGTTCAGCACAACTTTCCACCCTCAGAGCGACGGAGGTGCACAATCCCACCATCTTAGACCCAGGATGAGGACTTAAAGACACTCGGCTCTGAATTTGTGGAAGACACAGATGCCCAGGTGAGACTGATTCGAGTTAGGATGCTGGAAGCCCAGAACGGGCATGCCAAGTATTACGATGCGCGGCATCGTGCAGTAGAGTTCCAGGTTGGATATTGGATATGCCGAAAGATACATCCGATGTAGGGAGTCTCGCGGGTTCGTAGGCGGAAGAAGCTCAGTTTGAGATGGATGGGGCTCTACAGGATCCTGGAGTGGATCGGCCCGTTGGCTTATAGACTGGAGCTACCGCCGGAGGTAGTGGGTTTGCATGACGTCTTCCACGTCTCCTCCCTTAGGAGAGCTCTACAACTGCCAGAGCAGCAGATATATATTACAGATGGGCAAGTAACTTCTGACTGATCAGTTTGCGCAGAGCCAGGCAGGATAGATGATACAACGGTGTGAGTCTTGCGGCGCAAGAAGGTTCCGTAGGTAAAAGTCATGTGGTAAAATGTGGTAAAATCATGGACAGGAGGAGTATACCGGGGAGCCACTAGAACTGATGTAGCAGAGATAGACGGTGCTCTTCGAGTTAGGAATAACTTCAATTCTTAGGGGATGTTACATCTGGTCACTCTCTGTGAAAATCACGCAAGCCTAACCTGAATTTCCGGGACGAAATTATTTTTTTTTTATTGGGATTTGTAACATCCCCCAAACAACTAGACCCCTAGAGTGGTTTTGTCATGACTAGGTCATGACAAAACCCTAGGAAGCTTGAAGAGACCACTTGGCCTTAGTCAAGAAGAAGGAAACCACAGTGGTCTGCAATTAGCAATTTCCAGCTAACAAGCATAGGGTTTGACTTAAGGGCCCCACCCTAACCCTTTGACCCTACCATAGCATACCTAACCCTTTAGGGGTCCCCTTAGAGCACCAAGGACCCATTGGGCTCAACCAAATAGGTCAAGTTGACCAAAGTCAACCCTAACCTTAAATTGGTCAAAGTAGCCTAACTAGGGTCAATTGACCTCCACCATGCCAAATTGACCTTACCCCTACCCTTATAAGGTTATTAAGGACCCAATGAACTAAACACCCCCATCATGGGGTGACCAATTTGGCCAATTTCACCTAAGTCTAGCCCTGTTTTGGTCAAATTGCCCTATTATGGATCAATTCGCCTCCACTTTGCCAACTTGACACTCCCTAGACCTTCCTAACCCTTAGGGGAGGCCAATGGGTAACTACCCACCCATTGGGGCCAACACAAATGGTCAAATTGACCAAAGTCAACTCCACCTTAAATTAGGTCAAATGACCTATTTGACCTAATCAAGCCAAATCCACTTGAACTAGGCCTAATGGGAGTAGCCCATTAGCTTAGGAGGCTGATAATTACTAGGAGTTACCACTCAATTTCTGTAAATGGTGATTAGGAGAGAGAAATCTCATTTTCCCCAAGAATGGAGGAGAGAGAAAGATAGGGATTAATGGCATTCATGGCCAAGGGAGGCCAATTGATCTCCCCATTGATGGGAATTCATCTTCTATGGCTGTTACAAGAAGCTTATGGGGTTTTCCAGCCCATATGGGGGCTGAATTGGCAAGTTTCCACCATGGCCGAAAATGGCCATTAATGGCTTTCATGGCAATTGATGGCATGGCCCTCCCTCTCCCAAAATTGGCAAATTAAAAACCTTCAGAGGACTGAGAGGATTGTTTTTCCCCATTCACTTGAAGGAATCGAGCTTGTTGGTGTGGAGGATGCAATGCCTCCGAGTGCTTCAAGGTCAGCCATGGCCAACAGGAGATCGGCAAGGAATCACCCCTCCACACAGGTCTGGTTCTTCTCCTCTCTCTCTGTGGATAGATCCCATCAGGTTGGCTGCAAGGATTGGGGCAGATTGGTCCCCAATCGGGTAGGCTGTGAGATCCGTTTTTGAAGCTTTAATCCCGCCTCCATACCCCTGTTCCGGCCACCTCCGGCCGGCCAACCACCGCTAATCTTCGGCCACCACCTCAAGGAAGGTGGTGGTGGCATTGGCCGGCCGGGGCGGCGCTTAGGTGGCCGGGAAAACAAGGACAAAGGAGGCCCAGGTCGGGGCAATCTCCATGGTCGGCTCGATATTGAAGACGACCAGATGCCGTTCAAGGGTGCTTCAAGATCCGTGCAAGGATCAATATATATGTTATATTGTAATTGTATTTTATGTCACACATTTTGCAGCACTTTGTATTAATTACTAATAATACGTATTGCCCTCGGATGAAAAAGTGGCCCACATCAAAGTTGTATCCCTTGATGTAAACTTTATTTAAAAATTTGTTTCAGCCCAATAGGTGTAGTGTAGCTCCCTGTAGAGCCATTTTGGTGGGACTGGTCCCTAGGGTAGGACGGTCACTAATTTTTGAATAACTTTTGATTGGGTCATGAGATTGACTTGAAAATTGAAACATATGCTAATTGTATCTACACCCTTGACATATCCAAAGATGGAATTTTAGGAGAACATTTTTCTAAGGTTTTTGTAATAATTTAATAATTCATATATTATTTATTTATAGGGTCTAAAGATATCCAGTCCCCTCCAAATTTTGGTGGGTGATCTTTAGGGTTATCATATGACACTGGTAAAACTTTCAGCCCAATTGGGACTGATTTGGTTGGGCAATTGATTAACTCAAGTTTGGTCAAATTAGGTCAAACTAGGTTAAATGTGCACATGTTGGAATTAGGTGGTCAAACCTCATCCAAGTGCTGTGAAACTTTGGTCACTAGTTTAGGATCACCTAGTACACCCCCTTGAGTAATTTGGGGTGATGTGGGGTGTATAAGCCCTAGTACCCTGGTTTTTACTTTAGGGTTGCATTTTAAGCCTTGTGAAGGGCATATATGTATATGTCCTTGAATGGTCATGAAACTTGGTAGATAAGTTCATAGGGTGTAAATATACCCTAGGAAATTTTATGGGAATTTTAGGAACAATTATCCCCACTAATTTAGGTTATAACCTATTTAGGGAACCTTTTTATAAGAGAAATTTACATGCTCAAATGATCTTTGATGTTGATGAAAGTTTGGTGATACCCTCATAATCATGTAATAGACCTCTGGTAATTTTTGTGTAATTATTGAATTGATTTAATTAGCACTTCATTCACAAGTCATCTATTTTGTCTTAGGAATATGTTAAATAAATGAGGGTCAAATATCCTCTGGAAAATTATGAAACAAGGTGGTAGGATAATTTATGGCATTAGAGAGCTCTGTGAATTTTTGTATAATTTTTGGAATTGTTTATCAGTAGGTTACTTCACAATTTTCCCTAATATGAGTTTACTTGGAATATTTAATTATGTGACTAATTAGTCTTGATAAATTTTGAAATTTGACCAGTAGACCTTTCTGAAAAATATAAAGGCCTGGTAATTTTCCCATAATTTTTGGACAAGTATTTTTGGTGGTTCCTTCTTTAATTTCTAATTTGGGATAATTATTCAATATTATAATTAGAGGCAAACACCTTATTGTAAATTTGTGATATTCTGTATTTACTGTTATTTTGACATCATAGATTTTCCATAATTTTATGGGGGTCATATCATAAGAAGATCTTACACTTCATGTTCAATTTCGTACTTGGTCAATGTTGGAGAAATTATAATTAATGCCAAATAATTAAGAAAATATATGATCCTCTGGATTTAGTCTTATAATATCATTATAGACTCCCAGTAATAATCTTGAGTCATGTGGATGAATATTTGGAGTACCTCCTCTCATACAACTCATATAGCTCATTTGGTCTGCGTATAGTAGAAACAGTAGACTTAACATAACTACTAGCCCGCTAGTGGGAATGGGAGGTAGTTGGTGTACCTGGTCTGGTTGAAGAGATTTGAGGTCATCAAAAGGAGAATAGGTGATGAGAGTGTACCCAATAAGCTTAAGGGTAAGGTTGTGCTCGGGATTGACGATTAATCGCCTTTCCCCTGGAGAGTCATAAACCACCTAGGGTTAATTCAAGTGAAACAGTAAGAGGGCTATGCATATGGGTAGATACCAATAACATTAAGTGTCTTGGGAAAGGGAGCCTTGGGGTGTCATCCCATTATAGTTCCTAGTACTGTAGCAAGCCCCTTACCGGGTAATCCTCGGGAAGTCCAAGATTAACCATAAATTGTAGGGTTAAGTTGTTGTGCAATATTAACGTAATAATACACTCACCTACACCCCGTTGTTATGGGTATATTAGTCTCTTTGGTCTTACGAGCGGTAGGCTCGGTGGTTGTAGCAGCAGTCTAATTAGTCTTGTGAGCTTGTGACTCAGTAATGGTTGTAGGTGCGGACGGGTTGGTCCGACGAGCCGGTGGCGCGGAAGGTTATGGTGATGGGCGGGTTAGACCGGGGAGCTTATGGCTCGGAGATAGATGGTAAACATGTTTGCATGTGCATAAAGGTGGTGGGTCTTCGGTATTGGACGGTCGTTCACACCGACATCAATACGTTGACTCGGCAAGTGTGGAATTTGCACTTAGCCATGAAAGTCTGGTGGTCCAGCCAGTAAGAGTACGCGGATGCTCCACGGTTTTGTGTTGAGGCGTACGATAGGTCTAGGTTAGGTAGTGTGAATACCAACCTAGAGGTGGGCGAGGCCCAACCCACCACTTCCGTTTGCCACTACGGGAGTATCCTGGGAGTTGCTAGCTCCAAAAAGGGGGAATTAAAGGTCTGTGCGCATAGAGTCGAAGTGTGTGAGTTGCACTTGTGTGAACATAGCATAAATTACATAACTCTGCATGTCATGGCATAAGTATTGCATTTCAACCCTTACCCATATCGTATAAATTCGTTATGGGACTTTTTATACGATAGGCCCTGCTAAACGACCCCTTGGTCTATAGGTTTGTATGGGCATTCCTATAAATCAATGGTTACATTTCTATTGTGTACTTATCTTTGCTTACTGTTCTTTACTTGCTCTTTACCATGCTCTATTACTGCTTCAATTATCTATATACACATGTGTAGTTGTAGACATTTCCTGTAGACAGATCCGCCGTCATCTGCTTTGTTTTATACCCCTTGCTGTCCTCCACTTCCTCCTCCCACACGGTGCCTAGGTGCCATTGGGGGTGGGGAACATTAGGCTTAGTATTTTTGACTAACGGTCGGTGGACCATATCATTTTAGGGGATCGAGGAGACGCAGCAGCACCATAGGTCGGTGTAGACGGAGGCGGGTCAGTCTAGTACAGGAGCACCAGTTTCAGGATCGGTGAGTGATTAGTAGTTAGCTTCCGCGAGTGATCTTGTAGCGAGGACATGATGTACAGGGCATGAGCCCTTTATTATTGTAACCTTTGTTATTTCAGTTATATCATGTGGACATTTATATATATAGCATGTGATTGTGGACTTGAACTTCTTTTTGTTCGTTTATACTTTTCTTCTTCTGTGATTGATATGGCCGGCAGGATCGGCGTTTTGTAGTGGCGACCTTCCCGAGTGAAGGTGTCACCGCAAAGCGGCGGTTCTGGGCATAAGGCCCGGTTTTGTAGCAAAAAAATGGGGTCTTACACCCTGCCCCTGCCGGCCGCCGCTCCCTCTTCCCCGGATGGCCTCCCTCCATCGAGGACTCATCATCGGCTGCCACCGTCAGCCGACCCTTCTCCGTTGTCTGATCGTCCCCGCATAATCTCAACCGTCCGATGTGCGAGTAACCACCAACATAACCATCGATGTTACCACCCAATATGGGTGTGCAAATAATCGTGTGGGTGTACGCGTTCAAATATGATAAACATATTTGCTATAAATCATAAAGTTCCGGCCTGTGAATAGTGAATATGGTGGTTATGGTCAATGAATAACAGCGTAACCACCATAACCACCACTAGGGCCTATAAATAAGACCTTAGAGTCTCAAGGGGATCTTTTTTTCCTCCTCTAACTCTGCCTCCTATGCATGTGAGAGCTCCTGGAGGAACCCATTGAAAATCTCCTTTGCCTTCGAAGACTCCTTCGAAGATCTTCGAGCGCCTGGAAGATCCTTCGAAGGCTTTCCTCCTCCTTCGAGTGCTCTTGCGCACGTTTTGCTCTACACGCACCGCAACAAGCGCCCCTTGCGCATTGAATTCTTCTAGTCTATAATGAGTCCACCGCCCCAGATCCATCAGTGCAGCGCAAGAGTCAAGCCGCAAGCGTCGTAGCACGCCCCTCCGCTTAGGAGCGCCAGAGGAAGACGACAAAGCACCCAAAGTTCAATGCTCCCCACTACAGCTACGACAAAGACTTAGCTTCGTGAGAGGTGGCATATCACCTCCGAGCGCATCTCTCTCTCTCTCCCTACAAGTTGTAACAAGGAGCAGCCTGCCGCTCTCACCTTCCCTCAAAAGCATTGTACAACAACCAAGAATAATGAAGTTTGGTCGGCACCGTCCTGGTCACGTGGTTTTTCACCTCTTTCTGGGTTTTTCACGATAAAAAAAGTCACTTGTCAGCCGTCTCATTTCTTTGTGACTGATTGCGTGCTCAACTGCTCCCGAGCTAAGACGGTCCATTTGAGACCGATTACAGGAGCCTCAAGTGAGTCACAACAATATATATAAGCAGAAGTACACGAGATATTCTCGTGCCCCACTACAATAGTGCAATTCTACAAATTTTATAAAAAAATGAGAAATGAAAATAGTTTTCAAAATAAAAAAATAAACGATTTTAAATCTATTGTAAAATTTAAAATAAAGAAAAATAAAACAATAACTATAAATATTTTACCAAAACATATTTTTCTAGATATTCAACTGCGTATGCGCAGAATAGAGGAAGGGTGTTGTTAGAAGTAAATCATCTTTCGCTTCTAGCAAACCATGTTGATTTCCGCTCAAGATATTCTACTAAGCCTCATCAACATGTGGAATGGACTTATATAGTATCTCCAGCGTAGAGCCTTTAACCCTAGTGACACGGAACCCATCGGGTCGTTCCGAGTCGGTCCTGACACGCGCGGACATATTAATAATAATAAACTAACAATCTCCTCCTATGTCCGCGGTATACCGACATTGGAAAAGGGATGGTGTGTGTAGTGTTCAACCAGTTCGACTCATTACACAACCGTGTCCGAAAGCACCTGTTAAGACATATTGGACTGAAGAAAACAAAAGTGTGTATGCACGCATAAGAGTAAAACATAAACTAAGCAGCATCACATGAAAGTCAAAAGTACAATCAGAGAAATAGGTATCAGAAGACCTAATGTCTCATGATCAACAAAAGAGCATAAAATAGTCCAAACAAAATAGGTAAAGAGAGCTAATCAGTGCTCTAAGTCAGAGAAAGAAAACCAAGCAGATACTCTAGAAACCATCATCCAGCAGATCATCCTTCTTAGGATCCCAATCAGCTTGTGCTCCTCTTGAAGCAGCATTTCCTGTAATTTCCAACAGAGTACTTCATTCAGAATGAATTCAACTATGGAAAATGTACATGTATCTAGTTCTGTATATAAGAACGTAGTACTTTAAATTATGCTTAGAGGATATAGGTAGAGTATTTCAGGTTTAACCGCAGAATCTATTAACTGTTTTCAAGCGAAACGATTTCAGACTTCTGGACAACGCAGCTATATCTGTGTTCCTATGTGTGATATCCTGGTTACTGTTCTTCTAGGGTTAATTGGAACTCATCAAATGTGGAATGGAACCAATCAACAAGAGAAGGTCCAAAACAAGTCAGATCGTGTTATCAAATGTGGAATAACATTCTCCTCCAAGTTAAGGAAGACGAATCCGGATGAGGTTGTTAACATCAAATGTGGAATGAAACAACCAACCAGATTCGTGCTCAGCAACAAAAATACCAACGGAGAACAACATGCTAGATTTGACAAAGGAAAGAATCAAAACATTCAGACTAAAACTGGTGTCAAACCGCTTTGAGTCCCATTTCCCCCACTGTTTTGATTGAACGGTCACGGGGCATTCCTTTCGTCAATGGATCAGCTAGATTATCCTTCGATCGCACATCGATCAAAGTAATAATGTCTTGTTCTTTAAGATAATTAAAAAGAGTGTGTCTCAGTCGTACATGTCGTCTCTTAGTGTTAAAGAGGACATTCTTAACAACTTGGACTGTTGCCTGATTATCACAGTACAGGCTTAAAGAGTTGATTTGAAGTCTAGACAAGGGAATGTCTAAAATCAAATTCCTGATTCAGCCTGCCTCTTCACCAGCTGAAGCTAAGGCAAATAACTCGGCTTCCATAGACGACATAGCTATGCATGTCTGTCTCTTGGACTTCCAAGTAACTGCGCGCCACCCAATGTGAATATAAATCCACTTGTGGACTTGTTGTTTGCAACTTCTGAACACCAGGAGGCATCAGAATACCTTTCCAAAGTAGGAGGGTGACCAGTGTAGCACAGAGCGTAGTCTTTAGTACCTTTGAGATACTTCATCAGCCTATCTAGGGCATCTCAATGATCTTTGTCTGGACTACTGGTAAAACGACTTAGCATGCTTACGGAGAAAGCAATGCCAGGTCTAGTGCAGCTTGTGGCGTACATGAGACTTCCAATGATCTTTGAGTACTTGACTTGATCAACGCTTATTCCTTCATTCGGACTCAGCTTGACGTTTGGATCAGTTGGTGTTTCAACAGGCCTACAATCTTTATAACCCCAGGTATTAAGAATCTGCTCTATGTAGTGAGCTTGACTCAGAGTGACACATCCCTTGTCTACTCTTACTTTCATATCTAGTAGGGTATCGACGGGACCAAGGTCCTTCATATCAAACGCTTTGGCGAGAGCGGACTTAATATCCCTCACGACAGCTAGGTCTGACCCCAGGATCAACATATCATCCACATATAGGCATATGATGACTGTTTGGTTTGACATCGAGCGATAATAGAGACACTTGTCTGAGAGACTGGACTGAAATCCAATGCTCTTTTACCACTTGATCAAACTTCATGTGTCACATCTTAGGTGCATGTTTAAGCCCATAGATAGATTTATCAAGTTTGCACAGTTTATCCTTTATATCTGTATGGACATAACATTCAGGTTGTGCCATGTAGATCTCTTCATTTCGCTCTCCATTCAAAAAGGTTGTTTTCATGTCCATCTGATGGACGATGAAATTCTCGATAGAAGCTAAGGCTAGAAGAATTCTAATAGTAGATAGGTGACGTACATGTGAGTAGACATCAAAGTAGTCAATTTCCCATTGTTGTTTATAACCCTTAGCTACCAGACGTGCTTTATATTTGGCTATAGACCCATCACTATGTAACTTCTTCTTCAGTACCACTTGCATCCCAGGACTTTAGCTCCTTTCGGTAGGTCCACTAGATGCCAGGTATTATTTTATAGCAGCGAGTTCATCTCATCGTCGATGGCTTCTGCCCACATTAACGCATCTCTCGATCTCATCGCTTCATGATAGGAAAATGGATCATCCTCTAAGTGGTATGTGACGAAATTCTCACCAAAATCTTTAGGGATTCTATCTCTTGTAGATACTCTAAGAGGAACAGGTTCGACCTCTAGAGGTTGGGAAGCAGTGCCAGAGGGGCCAGCTTCGGGTTCTACCGTAGAATCTGAGGTCATGTCAGTAGATCCAGGAACGGTCAGGCCATGATCTTTGATAAATTTATGCTCAAAGAAGATAGCATATCTGGACTCTATCACTGAATTAGTGGATAGATCCAGAATCGGTTAGCTGCACTGTCTTCTGCACTGCCTAGATAGACACAGGTTGTCATTCTAGGTCCCACCTTAGGTCTTTTAAGGTCTTGTATACGCACATAGGCGATACAACCCCAAGTCTTAAGAGTGTCATATCTACAAGGATGACCGTGCCACAACTCATAAGGAGTAGAACTGAGCTTTGAGTGATGCACTCTATTCAGAATGTGATTTGCAGTAAGGACTGCTTCCCCCCAAAAGGAATTGGGCATGCCAGCGGTCAGGAGCATAGAATTTAACATCTCTGTCAACATTCTATTCTTACGCTCAGCAACGCCATTTGATTGGGGTGAGTAAGGAGCTGTAGTTTCAAGGATTATGCCCTCAGTGGCACCAAACTCCCTAAACCCAGTTGCAGTGTATTCTCCTCCTCGATCACTTCTAAGTCTCTTAATCTTCAGATTTAACTGGTTTTCTACCCGAGATTTGAAGATTTTGAAGGTCTCGAATATCTCGTCTTTCGATTTCAATAGGTAGACATGACAAAATCTGGAGAAATCGTCAATGAAGGTAGTTAGATACTTCCTTCCCCCTCTAGTGGCATGACTCTGAAAGTCACAGAGGTCGGAATGAATCAATTCCAAAAGTTGTGTGCTCCTAGAAACGGTCTTGTAAGGGTTTCTAGTTATTTTGGTTTGGGCACAAACCTCGCACCTATCAAATCGAATAGAGAAATCTAACGGAATGTTGTGACTCTTAGCAATATCGCGCATCTTTTTATAGTGAACGTGTCCAAGTCAATTGTGAAGTAGCTTTGGATCTAACAGAGACGAACTCACTTGATTTATGCACTCGTTTTCTAAGCTAAGTCTATACATTCCATTGATTAAGTAAGCGCAACAAAAATAATGTGAATTAACAGACAGTGTTATTCTACCGCTAATGGTTGTGAAGGACATTCCAGGCTTATCTAACAAGCTCATAGAAATTAAATTTTTAGTTAAATTAGGAACTAATTTAACATTTTGCAAAAATAAAATTTTACCTGAAGAGAGGACGAGCTTTGCCGTCCCAGCATGAGTGACGACTGTCTCTCCTCCATTGCAGTTCTCTACTCTGTCTCGGACTGCTCTGACGTCGGAGAGTAGACCTCTGTCATTTGTGACGTGACAGGTAGCACCGCTGTCCAGCCACCACTCAGAAGACGTACTGCGGTGATTGCTCCCGATCATAGCCACAAAGGACTTGGGATCAGAAGTATCGACCACCATGTTTGCCGCCTGAGGTGGAGCTTCATCCTTTTGCTTCTTCGGACCCCTACAGTCAGCAGCCCAGTGACCCCACTTGCCGCAGTTGTTGCATTTACCCTTCTTCCTTCTAAGAGAAGACTTCTTGACAGCCAACTGGGCAGGAGTGTCAACATTAGGTACCGGGGGCTTCCGAGAAGGCCTAGTAGGTCGGGAGACGAAGTTAACAGCCTGTGGGGGATGAACAACCTGCTCCGCGCTCTTTCCAACGATGTTCTGGTCCTCGATGTGAATGAATCTTTTGAGTTCATCCAGAGTAATCTTCTCCTTCCGCCTGTGCATCTCTGTCTTGAAAGTCAGCCACTCCGCAGGTAGCTTGCTCAGAATCAAGTACACGAACAGATTATCGTCCATCTTTGACTGATCGTCCTCCAGCTTGTTGCGCAAATTCTCCAGCTCTATGATCTGGGAGGTGATCGGCAGGTTCGCTTTGAGGCGGAAGTTGAAGAACTTCTCCCCAATGAGCAATTTGGACAACAACTCCTCCTTCTGGAAATGCGCGTTGAGACGATCCCAGATCTCCTTTGCGGTCTTGTAGGCGTGGTAGGTCAGTGCGAGACGAGGATTGAGGGAATTCAACAGGTAGTCCCTGCAGAAATCCTCATCCTTGGTCCACTGATATTCGTCTACGCCCTCGCCAGAAGACGCAAAATCGCTCTGGACAGTGTAGAAGATGTCGCGTTCCTTCATTCCTAGTTGGACTTGAATTTTCCAACTAAGGAAATCGGATGCGTCGAAGGACTGCAGCTTTGTAACGTCGAGTGCACTTTTCTTCGACATCGCAGCAGAAATTAAACAGAAAAAAAACTGAAACAAAGTCACCTGATTCGCTTGAAGACGACTGGGAAACTTCGGATCCAATCCAGATAATTGTTGTAAGTGTGCTCCTCCTCTTCGATTGAACACGGTCGCCGAAGACAAGGTCCAAACAAGAGCTCCACAAAGAATATGGAGTTTCCCAACAATCTGAATTAGAGGACTTGAAGATCTGGATCGGCACTAGAATATTGGCTCCTCCAATCTCAGTGACCAAAAAGGGATTTGGAGTTTTTCCTTCTACCAACTGAGAAAAATAACTTTCCCTTCTTCCAGAAAACAGGATCTGGAGAAGTTTTGGATCTATTCAGATCTGAAATGACGCCAAACGACGAGCGACGACACCTCCTTCAGATGATTAGATCTGGATCCTTCTCCCAAACAGGGAGCGACGGGGAAGAACAGCAACAGGAGCGACAGATGAGAAGAGCAGCAGGGATGGCTCCGCGTTGGGCCTGACCGGAGAACAACGACAGGGACGGCTCCGCGCTTTCCTCCTTCACATGAACTGGACCCGACGGGGAAGAACTCGCGAACGGAAGAGCGCAAGGATCGCGCTGGACTTCCGATCTAAGCGGCGGTTGTCCTCCTGTGCAAAACGCGACGGGGAAGATCGTAGGAATCGCGATGGCGCAGAGGAAAAACTTCAGGAAATCGCGATAGCGCACTTGCGATCTCTATCTCTTAGCGGGAGAGCGACGGGAGAACGGCGCAGCGCAACAACGAACAAAATTGCGAGCGGCGGAAGAGCGCAGAGAGCCGGGAGCGGAAACCCTAGAATCTTATCTTGAGAATGTTGATTTCCGCTCAAGATATTCTACTAAGCCTCATCAACATGTGGAATGGACTTATATAGTATCTCCAGCGTAGAGCCTTTAACCCTAGTGACACGGAACCCATCGGGTCGTTCCGAGTCGGTCCTGACACGCGCGGACATATTAATAATAATAAACTAACAAAGCATTACTACTAGCAACCCTCTAAATTTGAAAATGACTATTTGAAAATCATTTTGTTACTAGCAAACCACCATAAAAATAAAAAAAATTAAAATTTCTAATTCAAAGATTTGAATTTTCTGCACTCGCTGTGAGTTCTTTCTTGTCCATGATTTCATTCATTGTTTTTTTTCGCATTCTGATACAAAAAAAGCTTGAATTCATGTCTATCAATGCACTCATCAGCACGGCGATCGGTTGTGCTCTCAGATACATCAAGGAAATAGGGCCTTCTTATATCAGACCTCAATGCGGTATTTTGCCGAACACCTGGAGTGCAAATTTCTGCACGAGCAAAGTTTTGGCGTAAACTGTACTGGAAGAGAGTGTCAGAGTCATAGGAAGAGGAATATAAAATAAAAAACACCACAAATTCCTAATAAGTCACCTAAAATATATTGGTACGCTTCCTCTTAAGGTGGCCAAAGGAGATGCTGTGCATAGAGTTAGCTCTGTCCTTCAGTATTTGTGCAGAGAGTCAGATCTGTGACCTTGGTTCTCATTTCCACTCGCGGAAGAATCTGATTAGCCTCGTGGTTAGAGAATCCAAACGAAGGTAGGCCCTCCGACCGCTACGAGTGATCCAGAGGGGAGTAGATAGAATCAGCGCGGGTGGCGGAAAGGGTTGTAGATCCATGGATTTAGGCCACAGCCTGGCCTCGACGGCCGAACCGTCCGAAGAAGCTGAAAGGGAAAACAAGATGAAGAAGCTCTGCACAAACGAGGGGGAGAGGTGGAAGAGAGAAGCTCTGTAACGCCATGATTTGATAATAGTATATTTTTAGGAAAGAAAAAAAATGTGAAAATTTATTAAACCGAATTTATTTTGTTTTTACTAGAAGTGAAAGTGGGTTTTTGCTTGTAACAACACCCAAGAAGAATATTCAGCTTCCTCTGCACATTTCAGAATCCCTTCGGGCATTCATTCCTTCGTTCATCAAAGAGGCAGCGGGCAACGAACATAAACATCATATTTCGAAAGAAAAAAACATAAATAAATGAACAAGAAAGAACATAAATAAATGAACAAGTCAGCCACATGCAGAGCCATGCCCTCAAAGAACTAAAGGTTATACCACCAATCGGTCCTCCCCGTACAGCTGTTCCCAGGACATGAAATCGCGGGCCGTGCTGCCGAGATACTGCTGCTGCTGCTGCTGCTCTAGGCCATGCCCGTGGAGGTGCGCCACCGCGGGAGCACCGGCGTTGTTGCCTGCGTTGCTCCGGGAATTAAAAGAGGCGGACTTTCTCAGCTTGTTCAGCTCATCTTCTTGAATGCCCCAATCCAACCTCCCTTTAGGGGAACCCCAATCAGATAGACCGATAGACGGGGTGTGTTGAGGAACCACCACACGGTCCACGAAGCTCTGGCTTTTCTTCCCAAACGCTGCCTGCCGAGAGTTCATGATGGCCTTAACCATGGAATGTTCAAGCCCGAAAGATGATGAGTTTACTCTGGGGGACGACGGCAGACTGCCTCCATAGCCGGAGAGAAGCTGCTGACTGATATTTTGGTTCATTTGGAGCCCGGTGGCCGCGTTTGTCGCCAACTTTAAAGAGCAACCTTGCAATTGGCAGAGCATGGAGGGATCAAGAGATCCGGCGAGATTGCTGTAATCGGAAGCGCGGGAAGAAACAGCGTTGAGTGAACCGGATTTCCAGTTCGTGCGGGGAGAAGCCATGTTAGAGATTTCATCGAGCCGCTTCTTCTGGTAATCCTCCAGTTCCAACAAGTCTAGATGGTTATTGATGTCTCTGGCGCTTAGACTCGACTTGAGTCTGCTGCTCGGCAGGTAGAGAGAAGGCAGCTGTACCATGCTACCTACCGGATTCATCCACGCTGGCGTTAAATCCGATGACGAGGAAGCGGAAGGGGACATCGGAGAACCAGGGGCCGACTGCATGACCAGAGCAGCAGCCATGTCGAAAGACGAAACTCCCATCTGTGATGATTTCGGCGATGACAGCACCGTGCCGGCGATGGAGGCCGAGGTGGGATTCACAGTCCGGAGTTCCTCTGGTTGGTGGGCAAAAAAACATACGCGCCGGTAACAGGCCGTTTCGTCCTTGCAGAGGCGAGTGCGATACTGAGCTGGGTGAAGCCACGACTCAAACACCCCGTGAGCGTACTCACAGTCGTCTCCCTTCAGGCAAGACGCTTTGCGGAACTCTAGGCAAGGGACGCAGCTGTAGGAGTATTTTCGCGGGTCCCGGCGGCGGGCGTTCTCCCCGGGGTGGACGAAGGGGCATTCAGTCCAATCATGTGAATACGCCCTCGAGCATGGCTTCACCTTGAAAGTATACATCCGAAACTCGTCGGTGACATAAATCCCTGTTTTGATATCAGGGAGCGCGAAAGATGGATGAGGCTCTTTCAACTCCCCGCTTATCTTGGACGGAGACGAAATCCGGGTGCAGCGAGTTTTCTTCAGAAGTACCTCTAGTTCCTTCAACATTGAAGACGGGAATTGCTTGGCTATAACTTCCCCGGGGCGATTCCCCATGGCATCTGACGCCTCGGTATCAGCCGAGGCCTCGATCAGAAGCCTCGCAGATTGAAGCGAGGCAGCCGACCCTCCGGCAGCAGCGCAGTGGAGGGCAGTTACGCCGTCAGAGCCGCACCTGCGATTAACATCCGTAAATTTTTGGGAAAGGATGTAGCTGAGCACGGAGGTGCTACCATAGAGCGCGGCAATCGCCAGCGGCGTTCTGTAATCGTAACCCATCCGCCGCTCCGGAGAGGAGTCCATACCCACAGATCGGGAATACCACTGGGCGGAGCCATCAACATGAAGGCCCGCCACTTCTACAAACTGCTTGAAAGCGGCGAGGTTATCCGATGCCGAAAGCTCGAGAAGCAGGGCGGTAGAAATCTCCGCCACAGCCGACGCATCTGGCGCCGTCTTCATAGAGATGTAAAAGTCCATCGAGACAGGGCTGTCCAGCGGAGACGGCTGCGGGAATTGCTTCCTAGGACCGGGGCACATGTATGATAGGAATCGAGGAGGAGAGGAGGGGTCTAGTTCCTTCTCACTCGGATGTCTGCCATTAAATACGGAAACTAGTCCAAGGTCCCCTCAACTCTTACTTTCGTGCCTGGTCAAAAACGCAACAATGCCCACAAGTTGCCGTCTTCCTGGCACAGCTTCCTAATAATTTCAAAATAATATATATTTAGCCAAATGAAATGAAAATGTAGAATCATTGTTGCCCTTTTCTTCCGGGCAGCCCGGGGAGGGGACGCGGGATTTCTGTAAGCTGCCGAAATCATGTTTCATGGGAACACGTGTCCGAGCGGGAATGGGCAATGTTTCAGTGGGCTTGACAAGCATTGGCAGGGAGTTGGGTCACGCTCGCGGCGTTCCACCTGCTCACCGTGAGCGTGACGTACTTGGTTTTACACTTGGACCTGTCAAATTTTCACTCCGCGGTAACTAGTGCCACTTACCGGCCGCCTCCGGAAAGAGAATATCTCGTCAAAGAACACTTAAATTTGCTATGAACACACCAGATTGAATACAACTAAAGTTTCTCTATGGACACCATATTGTTATTTAAACACCGTTTTAAAATAAAAAATTATTTTCAAATTTCAACAAAAAAAATTAAATACAATTCATTAAAATGTTAGAACATAATATGTTTAAGGGCCAATCATATAAATTGTTGAATCAAAAATTATATTTGAAAGCAAAACTTTTTTGAACATCCTCAAAAGTTTGAATGAACTTCATGAATGCACTCAAAACTTAATTCCTAGGACATCCCTTGACCCTGCATACAAAAAAAATTATATAAATTTTGTTGTATGTTGCATAATATTATTTTGTCGGTCATGTTACAAGCATTAGTGTCCATCTACCTGCACGAGATACAAAAAATCACAATTAGAAATTAAATTAGGCGAACATGTGGCTTTTGTTTAAAAATATAAAAACAAACATACCTAAAGGATTCGGCAAATTATTGGTTTCTTCCTCTTGATTTTGGGTATTTACTTCTCTAACTCTTGCAATGAAAGTCAAGTCTCAATCTTCCGCAATTGTAGCATGATATCTCCTCCATGTGGTGATTAATGGAGGTAGGGGACAATCCTCCCGCATCAACAAATAAAAGAAATGATTATTGTTATACATCCATAAAGGCCTTGGAGTGCGTCTAGAGAAAACTCCACTAAAGGAAAGTGGGGTCAATGGTCAACGCATTATTGCCCGAGTTGAAGAAACCGAACCCGTCATTTCCACCGCCAACCGCCGGTGCGAGAGTACGCACGAAACGCACGGAGCACGCCGCCATAGCCGAACCCCACTACTGGGGTGCGATTAGCCCGCACCCCACTAGTGGGGTGTGAATAGCCGCACCCCCCATAATGGGGAGTACGGCCAAACCGCACCCCTTGTGGGGTGCGGCAAAGCCGCACCCCATGAGGGGTGCGGCCAGGCCAAGCCGCACCCCCTCGGGTGCGGCCCGGTCGCACCCCCTTGGGGAGCCGCACCCCCTTGGGGTGCGGCCAAGCCAAGCCGCACCCCCTCGGGTGCGGCCCGGCCGCACACCCTTGGGGTGCGGCCCGGCCGCACCCCCTTGGGGTGCGGCCAAGCCGCGCCGTACCCCCCCCTCCCCCCTTAGGGTGCGGCCGATCCACTCTCCCCCGTTACGGGTTTGGGGTAAATCCCCCCTCTTCTGACTCGCCGCCCGCTCTTCGGGTTCCGGATTCCGCCTAGAATGCCTCCTAGCACACTCATAACGCTCTCGTGTTAGTTGCGCGCTCAGAACGCCTCTCCGTTCACTCAGAATGCTCTTGAAAGACTTTAATTAAGGGTAGCTAATCACCTAGAGGGGGGGGGGGGGGGGGGTGAATAGGTTATTTTAAAAACTATTGCAGTTTTTGATTATAACCAAAATAAAACTGATCAGAGCTTTCAAGAATAAGAACACACACAGAAAAGACACAAATTTTTATAGTGGTTCCCCTTATCTTGGGTAATCCACTTTCCCCCTTCTCCCCTTCTAGCAGTGTGATAGATAGGGTTTATAGCTCCTCCAGATCTCAGACCACAAACAGGTCTTACAGCTCAGATCACAACAGATCTTACAGTCTCAGATCTCACAGATCTTACAAACTCAGATCTCATAGATCCTACCTCAGCCTTTATAACTAGGCCTACAACTCTGATTCACCCCTGAATCCTACAACTCAGATCACACCTGATCTTACAACTCAGATCCTTGACAGATCCTACACTCAGATCTGACAGCTCAGATCCTACAGGAATTTATAAAGAGAATAATAAATACCTAGACTCAGATTCTTCAGATTGTTGAGTCTTCTTGAACTGCCTGAATGATCAGACAGAAAACTTCAATAGAACAGCAGCAGCAGATGATCTTCTTGATTCGACAGGCTGTGAGGGTTGTTCTTCTTCTTAGGAAGACAGATTCTTCCTTCTTGATCTTCTACTTTCAGAAAGATATATCAGCACCAGATTGCTGAATGAAATCTTCAAGTCAGATTGGTTCTGAAAGAGAAGACGACTTCTTCAGATTCTTTCTCAGACTTTCCATCAAAGTGATGGAGACGATAATGGCTTTCGAAAGATAGGAACAATCAACTTAACTACTTAACCCATAGGCCATGCCTTCTATTTATAGCCCGCCATCTGCAACGTCTGTTACGCTCCTCCATGTCAGCATGACGTTAAGTCTTCAACGGTCTTCAATGTCTTCTGAAGAAATAAAGGCTCAGCTAGCTGTAGAAGATATTCCTCAGTTCAGAGTATTTATAGAAGAGGCGTTTAGCACTGAGCATCTCTGTCGACGCTTTTTCCATTAGGCGTCGAGCGATATGTAGACACTCGACGCTTACTCCTTAGACTGAAGCTCTCGACTCCTCCTTCTTAGGCGTTGAGCAATCATCAGTTAGTCGATGCTTTTTATCTGAAGAAGTCGAGCATCATATAGGGGCTCGACGCTTCTTAACTAATCCTTCATATCTCGACTCTTCTTGTTTGCGCTGAGCTGACTGAAGTTTAGTCGACACTTCTCTTTCTGTTGAAACCGACTACTCGGTCTCCGTGGAGTTCGGGGTCCCAAAAAAGGGGTGGTCTCACACCTACTTCTCTTGAGCCAACTCTCTAGGCAAGAGCACTTGGACTTGGAAACGAACCCTAGGCTATAGCGAGGAGGTCCCACCTCACACCCGGAAGACCTGAGAGATCTTCCCCTCCCTAGCCAATGCTGAACCAGAAGCACCAAAGGAGAGCTCTAAGGGAAGGAGAAGATCCAAAATTTGGAAATCTAGAAGTCCGCCCTCCTTTGGTGCCCCTTAGGGTCTATTTATAGGTTTTCCAAGTTGGGCTGCAAATAGCCAAAAATTGATCTGCCAGATTACCAAAATACCCCCAGATCTGGACTGCGAATAGCCAAAACTGGACTGCAAATAGCCGAATCCCGCTGTTCTGAGATACTAAACGCAGATCAACCCCCCCCCCCCCCCCCCCTTGGAACTGGGTGAGAGGGGTTACCTCGCGGAGCTCGGCGAGCCTCCTTGCTGGGGTGGGGCGAGACCAAGGATCCTCCCCCTTACCAGGGTAGAGGGCGAGAGAGGGGGTCGCCGCCCCTCCTCAACTCGCCCCTAGCTGGGCGCGGGCGAGAGGGGGGGCACCCGCCCCTCCCCTCTCGCCCCTAGCTGGGCGAGGGCGAGAGGGGGGGCACCCGCCCCTCCCCTCTCGCCCTTACTTGGGCGCGGGCGAGAGGGGGGGCACCCGCCCCTCCCCTCTCGCCCCTACTTGGGCGCGGGCGAGAGGGGGGCACCCGCCCCTCCCCTCTTGCCCCTACCTCGGCGCGGGCGAGAGGGGGGGCACCCGCCCCTCCCCTCTCGCCCCTACCTGGGCGCGGGCGAGAGGGGGGGCACCCGCCCCTCCCCTCTCGCCCCTACTTGGGAGCGGGCGAGAGGGGGGCACCCGCCCCTCCCCTCTCGCCCCTACTTGGGCGCGGGCGAGAGGGGGGGCACCCGCCCCTCCCCTCTCGCCCCTACCTGGGCGCGGGCGAGAGGGGAGGCACCCGCCCCTCCCCTCTCGCCCCTACCTGGGCGCGGGCGAGAGGGGGGGCACCCGCCCCTCCCCTCTCGCCCCTACCTGGGCGCGGGCGAGAGGGGAGGCACCCGCCCCTCCCCTCTCGCCCCTACCTGGGCGCGGGCGAGAGGGGGGCACCCGCCCCTCCCCTATCGTCCCTAGCTGGGCGAGGGCGAGAGGGGGGGCACCCGCGCCTCCCCCTCTCGCCTCTTACTCTTCTTCTGGTGAGAGCTACGGGGGTTCGCCGGGCGATACCCAAAGGTCTTGAGACCCCTTGGGTCTAGTCGACACGTCTCGGCGGCTCTCCACGCTGGGCCTCACTCGATGGATATGGGGGTTGTACACAATCCCCGCTCTTTGCGAGGTTGGCACAACCTCGGAAAGAAAAGTCCAAGCCCAAATATCCATTGAGGGGGGGCAGAACCTCGCTCCCGAGGATCATTCGACCCACCCAGCTAGTGAGAGCCTGGAGTGAGGAGGACATCTCGGCATTGAACTTACCCATCCGAGGGTCATTCGACCCACCCAGCTAGTGAGAGCCTGGAGTGAGGAGGACATCTCGGCGTTGAACTTACCCATCCGAGGATCATTCGACCCACCCAGCTAGTGAGAGCCTGGAGTGAGGAGGACATCTCGGCGTTGAACTTACCCATACGAGGATCATTCGACCCACCCAGCTAGTGAGAGCCTGGAGTGAGGAGGACATCTCGATGGCAAGCTCTTCCTTCCGAGGATCATTCGACCCACCCAGCTAGTGAGAGCCTGGAGTGAGGAGGGCATCTCGGCTTTGAACTTACCCATCCGAGGATCATTCAACCCACCCAGCTAGTGAGAGCCTGGAGTGAGGAGGACATCTCAATGGCAAGCTCTTCCTTCTGAGGATCATTCGACCCACCCAGCGAGTGAGAGCCTGGAGTGAGGAGGACATCTCGGCGTTGAACTTACCCATCCGAGGATCATTCGACCCACCCAGCTAGTGAGAGCCTGGAGTGAGGAGGACATCTCGGCGTTGAACTTACCCATCCGAGGATCATTCGACCCACCCAGCTAGTGAGAGCCTGGAGTGAGGAGGACATCTCGATGTTGAACTTACCCATCCGAGGATCATTCGACCCACCCAGCTAGTGAGAGCCTGGAGTGAGGAGGACATCTCGGCGTTGAACTTACCCATCCGAGGATCATTCGACCCACCCAGCTAGTGAGAACCTGGAGTGAGGAGGACATCTCGATGGCAAGCTTTTCCTTCCGAGGATCATTCGACCCACCCAGCTAGTGAGAGCCTGGAGTGAGGAGGACATCTCGGCGTTGAACTTACTTATCTGAGGATCATTCGACCCACCCAGCTAGTGAGAGCCTGGAGTGAGGAGGACATCTCGGCGTTGAACTTACCCATCTGAGGGTCATTCGACCCACCCAGCTAGTGAGAGCCTGGAGTGAGGAGGACATCTCGGCGTTGAACTTACCCATCCGAGGATCATTCGACCCACCCAGCTAGTGAGAGCCTGGAGTGAGGAGGACATCTCGATGGCAAGCTCTTCCTTCCGAGGATCATTCGACCCACCCAGCGAGTGAGAGCCTGGAGTGAGGAGGACATCTCGGCGTTGAACTTACCCATCCGAGGATCATTCGACCCACCCAGCTAGTGAGAGCCTGGAGTGAGGAGGACATCTCGGCGTTGAACTTACCCATCCGAGGATCATTCGACCCACCCAGCTAGTGAGAGCCTGGAGTGAGGAGGACATCTCGATGTTGAACTTACCCATCCGAGGATCATTTGACCCACCCAGCTAGTGAGAGCCTGGAGTGAGGAGGACATCTCGGCGTTGAACTTACCCATCCGAGGATCATTCGACCCACCCAGCTAGTGAGAGCCTGGAGTGAGGAGGACATCTCGATGGCAAGCTTTTCCTTCCGAGGATCATTCGACCCACCCAGCTAGTGAGAGCCTGGAGTGAGGAGGACATCTCGGCGTTGAACTTACTTATCCGAGGATCATTCGACCCACCCAGCTAGTGAGAGCCTGGAGTGAGGAGGACATCTCGGCGTTGAACTTACCCATCTGAGGGTCATTCGACCCACCCAGCTAGTGAGAGCCTGGAGTGAGGAGGACATCTCGGCGTTGAACTTACCCATCCGAGGATCATTCGACCCACCCAGCTAGTGAGAGCCTGGAGTGAGGAGGACATCTCGATGGCAAGCTCTTCCTTCCGAGGATCATTCGACCCACCCAGCTAGTGAGAGCCTGGAGTGAGGAGGACATCTCGGCGTTGAACTTACTTCTCATATAAGCAAAATAACTTCATCCATCTAATGGGGGGATTTCCCTTGTCAAAACCTCCTGGCCCAACCAGCGAGGGTTAGAATTTGCTACAAAGGAAAGCGACAAAAAACAAAAAACAAAAATAAACTCAACATACCCCCCCCCCCCTCATGGCACTCGCTTCTCAGGCTGCTTGCGCGAGATGATCATTCCTCTGCTTCTCCTGCCACTCCCATCCTGCTCATGCTCTCCATGATCTTCTCCATCTCCTCCGCCCCTGCTTGCCAAGAGATGCGGTTGACGGCTGTGACGTAGTAGTGCCTCGCCATCCTGGGGTCTCCGCGGATCCTGACTTGGATTCCTCCAGTGTTGAACTTGAGGCACTGGTGGAAGGACGATGGTACACATCGGAAAGCGCTGATGAGGGGTCTTCCGAAGATGGCATTATAACTGCTAGGAGCGTCAACTATGACGAACCGACAGTTCCTTGAGCCTCCCCCCATCGTCACTTGGAGTCCAACTCCACCCTCCACCTCTTTCCTTTCTCCGGAGAATCCGAACAAGGGCCCATCTGAGGCCAGCACCCTCCTTGACTCCACCTTCAACTCGTCAAATGCCTTCTTGAAAATGACGTTGACAGAGCTCCCGTTGTCAATGAGGATCCGAGAGACAGTGTAACCTTCGATGGCTGTCTGAATGACTAGCGCATCACAGAATGGATCCTCGTGATCTGGCATGTCCCTACTTGAGAAAGTGATTTTCTCCTCGGGAGGTGGGTCCTGTGACGTTGAAGCGACGCTGCGTCGAAATACGACGTGGAGGCTTGCCTTACGAGTGGCCTCGATCCCTACCCCCCCCCCCCCCCCCCCCCCCCCCCCCCCCCCCCCCGTGGATCACCGCGACCCGTCCTTTGGCTCCTATGTCAGTTCGGTCCTCGCAGATGTCGTCGTCCACTACTGCTCCAAGTGGAACTTCTTCAATCCGCACCGGCGGCTGCTGTTGTGTCTGACCTCTCGCCTCTCTCACCTCCAAGAATTCTGGGCAGGTAGTTGTTGCATGCCCCTCTGCTTGGTGGTAGTCGCAGTATGGCACCGCCCTTCCCCCCTTCTCCTACGGGCTGGGATGTCTCTTGCTTCGACTCCTCCTCCTCTTCGAATCGCCATAGCTTGAGCTGGTGGGGGTAGGAGCTGCCTAGGGGCCTGCCTCCAAGGAGGAGGGTTGGGCCTCCTTTGGCCTCCGTAGAAGTTTCCCCCTCCTTGGGCGAGACCCCTCCCTTGCTCCTGACCCCCCTGGGGTCCCTGGTACCCTTGACCCCTCTGCTCTTCCCTCCTCCTTCCTTCCTGCTGCCTGAGGCCACCTTGCTCTCTTGGCTCGGCCTCCACCAACTTCGCCAATTTCTTTGCCAGCCCCGGGTTCGCCGCCTCGGTGGCTATCTCCTTTGCAGCTTTTTCCATCAGGTCCTCAAAGGACAAGGGAGGCTTCCTAGTTAGGCGCATCTTGAAGAGGCTCTCTCGTAGCCCTACGGTGAAAGCCATCTAGAGGGCATACCCTGGCACCTCCTGGATGTTCAAGATCTCCTCCTGGAATCTGTCCATGTACTGGGCCAGTGTCTCCTCGTGCCTCTGCTTGATCAGGAAAATGGACTCAGCATTCTTCTTCCTCTTCTTGGATGTGGAGAAGCGTAGCTGGAAGCTTCGGCCTAAGTCCTCGAAGCTGTAAATGGAGCCAACCGGGAGCTGGTGGAACCAGTCCCTAGCTTTGTCTCTCAGGGTGGTGGCGAAGAGACGACACTTGAACGCATCCGTCATGGGCCTGATGGAGACGGTATCCTCGAACCACTGTAGGTGCTGGACGGGATCATCCTTCCCGGTATAAAAAGTCATGTTGGGCTCCTTGAAGCCTTCCGGGAAGGGAGCCGAGATGATCAGCTCGCTAAAGGGTGACCCCCCACTCGCTGGCTTCGCGAGCTCCACTTGCGTGACTCCTGCTCCGAGCGAGACCCCACTCACCGGGCTAGGAAAAAGCACTCACCCGGCGAGGTCCCGCTCGCCACTCTCAGTCACCGGTTCCTTTCCTGGCCGACCCCATGGGGCAACCTCTCCTGACCCCCCCTGGGCAAGCACTCCTTGCGACCCAGAAGGCGGTGTCTGGGGGGAGGGAGCCGAGCAGTCACCTCCCCTGGTGATGCCTTGGAGCAGCTCCATGATACCCTTGATGGCCTCCATGAACACTCCCCTTCCTACCACCTCACTTGGGATGTGAGACCCCTCATCGTCTCCTCCTCCGAGGTCTCCTGCCATGAGATTTGGTTCAAGAACTTCTGTGCTGACCACTCTCCACGCTCACCGCACCAAAAATGTTGAAACCGATTACTCGGTCTCCGTGGAGTTCGGGGTCCCAAAAAAGGGGTGGTCTCACACCTACTTCTCTCGAGCCAACTCTCTAGGCAAGAGCACTTGGACTTGGAAACGAACCCTAGGCTACAGCGAGGAGGTCCCACCTCACACCCGGAAGACCTGAGAGATCTTCCCCTCCCTAGCAAATGCTGAACCAGAAGCACCAAAGGAGAGCTCTAAGGGAAGGAGAAGATCCGAAATTTGGAAATCTAGAAGTCCTCCCTCCTTTGGTGCCACTTAGGGTCTATTTATAGGTTTTCCAAGTTGGGCTGCAAATAGCCAAAAACTGATCTGCCAGATTACCAAAATACCCCCAGATCTGGACTGCGAATAGCCAAAACTAGACTGCAAATAGCCGAATCCCGCTGTTCTGAGATACTAAACGCAGATCAACCCCCCCTGGAACTGGGCGAGAGGGGTTACCTCGCGGAGCTCGGCGAGCCTCCTTGCTGGGGTGGGGCGAGACCAAGGATCCTCCCCCTTACCAGGGTAGAGGGCGAGAGAGGGGGTCGCTGCCCCTCCTCCACTTGCCCCTAGCTGGGCGCGGGCGAGAGGGGGGGCACCCGCCCCTCCCCTCTCGCCCCTAGCTGGGCGAGGGCGAGAGGGGGGGCACCCGCCCCTCCCCTCTCGCCCCTACCTGGGCGCGGGCGAGAGAGGGGCACCCGCCCCTCCCCTCTCGCCCCTACCTGGGCGCGGGCGAGAGGGGGGGCACCCGCCACTCCCCTCTCGCCCCTACATGGGCGCAGGCGAGAGGGGGGGCACCTGCCCTGTAACATCCCGACTTTTATTGGGCCACTAGACCCTAGTGAGCCCAATAAAAGTAGGCCCGAGCAGTAGAAAACGACCGTTTCGGGTATCGTAGCGCGCCACTACCTCATTAATATGAATAATGGCCTTACGAGCCCCGAATTGACTTCCGTCAGTTCTGTTGGACTCGTATGGACAATACGAACGCAACGGAATTCGTTGCACTCCGATCCGAGGTCGTATGAAAAAAACGACCGTTTCGGGTATCGTAGCGCGCCACTACCTCATTAATATGAATAATGGCCATACGAGCCCCGAATTGACTTCCGTCAGTTCTGTTGGACTCGTATGGACAATACGAACGCAACGGAATTCGTTGCACTCCGATCCGAGGTCGTATGGAAAAAACGACCGTTTCGGGTATCGTAGCGCGCCACTACCTCATTAATATGAATAATGGCCATACGAGCCCCGAATTGACGTCCGTCAGTTCCGTTGGACTCGTATGGACAATACAAGCGCAACAGAACTTGTTGCGTCTCGATACAAGGTCGTGTGGGGAATATACCATTTGGGGCACTATGCAGACCACCCCAATGCAACGTATAAACTACGATGTGCACGAACCCGGAGTCAAAACCCCCAAGAAGGGGGCTGCCCTTTTAGGGCAAGGGGAAGAGAGAGAAAGGAGGGGGGGGGGAAGAAAATATCCCCCCCCCCCACTCACCCTTCCTTCCTACACGTGGAAGGGAGGGAGAGGGGGAGGTGGCCACCCCTCCTTCCTATAAAAGGAGGGGCAGCCCTCTTCTTCTCCCCCACACCACTCTCTCTCTCTCTCTCCCCCTCCTCTGCCGACAGCCCAGCCTGCAGCCCCTCCTCCTCCTCCCTTGCCGGAGCAAGCCCACGGCCGACCTCCTCCTCCTCCTCCATGGCCGGCCACCACCACCAACCCCCAACCCCTCAGGTAGAGATCTCCCCCTCCCCTTTCCTACCTCCCGGAGGAGGCGTTCAGGCCGCCGGCAGGCACGACCGGCGGCGGCCGTGTCTTCCCCCTCCTCCCCGCGCTCCCTGTAAGGGAGTTACTCCCTTCCCCGGCGGCGGCCGGCGGCGCCAGGCTGCCGGGCCACCGCCGAACGGCTGCCCCCTCCCCGGCGCCCCGACCAGGGGCGGCAGGGAGGGCTGCGCGCGAGGAGGCGGCCGTGTAACAAGCCGGCACGGCTCGGGCTGGCTGCACCGCGCCTCCTCGCCCCTTCTGCCCCGTTTTCCGGTGGGGTCCGGCGGCGCCAGGCCACCGGGCCACCACCGGAGTTGGCGCCGACCCCCGGCGCACCGACCGGGGGCGGCGCCGGTGGCCCCCCGACGGAAGGGCGGCGGCACAGCGGCCTGCATGGCCCATGCAGGCCACGCCGCCGCCGCCCGCCCCTATTACTCCCTTCCCCGGTGGTGGCCGGCGGTGCCAGGCCGCCGGACCACCCCCGGAGGAGTCGCCGGCCCCCGGCGCACCGGCCGGGGGCGGCGCCGGCCCCGGCAGGCCGCTGCCCGGCGGCGGCAGCGGCAGCCACCCGAGCCCGATCGGGGGCCGCACGATCTCCCCCAGGAGATCAAGCGGCCCCCCCGCAACCTTAATCCCCGCCCAATTCCTCCACTTGTGTGCCCCCCACAGCGGATCCGCTGTGGATCCGCTGTGGGGACCCAAGGAGGGCGCCCGGTGTGGCGCCCTCAGCTTTCTCCTCTCCTCTAAACGCACACCAAAAACCCCTTCCCCTTCTTCTTTTTTTTGAAAAAAAAATGGGGCCTTTTTAGGAAAAGTTTTCTAAACGGAAAATGTGCCCCACCCTTGGGGGCACCCCCTGTAATTTTTTGGGATTTTTAGGAGGGGTTTTACTATTTTTAAAACCCAATATAAAGTTTATTTTAGGTATTAAAATGCCCAAATGTGTTTCTAAAAAATCCCAAATATTAGGGGCACTAAATATAGGTATTTTACAAATACTATCAAAGATAGGGGGTGTGGACTTGTGATTTAACCCCTCAAAAGCCTTTTCAAACAAAAATAGACGCCCGGAAAAGAGCAAAATTCATTAAAATGAATCGGCGTCTCCTCGACGCATATTTTAAATACTTATCCAAAATTATGCGTATTAATCTAAAAAGATCGACTGAGCTCGGAGAAGCAACGCCAAAAATCGGAACGACATCGCGACGCGGCGCCAAAACGTAACCCCGCCGCGACGATAATAAAAGAACGTAGTCATCGATCGAAGCCTCCTCTTATGGAGTGATTGGACTACTAACCATTTCTTCTTATGCAATTACATTCTGTACTTCCGTTTAGATCCAGTCTCGTACTGGTCCCCCGCATTTACATTCTGTACTTTCGTTTAAATCCAGTCTCGTACTGGTCCCCCGCATTTACATTCTGTACTTGCGTTTAAATCCAGTCTCGTACTGGTCCCCCGCATTTACATTTCTGTACTTGCGTTTAAATCCAGTCTCGTACTGGTCCTATCATTATGGCCTTTGCTTTCGGCCTACTTTCTGCTTATCATTATGGCCTTTGCTTTCGGCCTACTTTCTGCTTATCATTATGGCCTTTGCTTTCGGCCTACTTTCTGCTTATCATTATGGCCTTTGCTTTCGGCCTACTTTCTGCTTATCATTATGGCCTTTGCTTTCGGCCTACTTTCTGCTTATCATTATGGCCTCTGCTTTCGGCCTACATTCTGTTTAGTATTATGGCCCCTGCTTCGGCCTAATTTACTTACTAGTGCAGAGCTGCCGTGGCAACAGATGTGGTGCTTGTCCTCCCTTCGGCGAGGCCTTAGTTGGGGAAAACCCGGAGTTGAGTCCTTCCTCCCAGGTTAGCCCCAAGCAAGGAGCCCTCATACCGCTAAGTCTCCCGGTCCGGGGTTGTGAGACCGGTGGAGTGGAAATGCCACGTGGCCTAAGGGTTTGTTTTATATAAAGCGGGTGAAGATTGATTGGAAGTGGCGGGTTGGTCACGCTCGCAGACCGTTCGTACCGGTGCGGGTGGGTTGACGACTCATGGCGACAGGGAGATATGCGCAGCAGGTTATCACCCCTGAGCATGTAGTTTTACCTCCGCTGGTCGGCCTTCAAATCGGCTCGCCGGATGTCGCTCACATCCAGTTAGTACACCAAGTTGTACAGGAGGGCCTGAATGATACGGTACGACTACATTCAGAAGTGGCAGGACTGGCCACTGTCACCGACGGCCACATCGGTGAGGCCCGCGGGGTTAGCTCCCCTGCTTGAACTAAAGCGGTCTAAAACTGTGTCGACACAGGGTCTTTGTGTGGGTACAGGTCTTGAGAACCTGGGGTGTGTGTATACGCGCGATAGTGTTATAGATTTATTATGCTGCGCGATTGTGGTTATTCGGGCAGGAGCCCCGCTTTATATATATATATATGTGTATGTATATGTTTACCTGCTGCTAACCCTTTCCTTGCTTCGGCTATTTCAATTCTGTCTTTAGCCGCCCCCTGGATACGGATCCGGGGAGGGGGATGTGTTTTCTGCTTAGCTCTGTGACTAACGGTTATTTCTTATAACCAATCACAGGAGACGGGACAGCGTGAAGCCCCCACATCACAGGTTGACCGGGAAGCCTTGGAGATGATCCGTTCGATTACCCCAGCCTCCCCTTCTATCTTCAGAGATGTGAGTACGAGTATATAAGGACGAGCCCAGGACTCCCTTTTGTCTTAGCATATGTAGTCTACGGACAATATTTTGTAAACGATAGGCTTCGGCCCCGTTAAGTTGTAAATATAAGCTGTATGTTTGGTTTGCCCATCTTTTGATTGCTTCCGCTATGCGTTCTGATGTGAGGTTATGATTCTTGTGCCTGACAAGGAGACCGCTCAGCGCTCGAGGGGGGATAGGACGTCACCACCCGGGGAGCGTTAAGGGGTCATTCTTGGGCAGTAAGATCCCCCCTCCCTGAACCCGGTTCAGGATTGGGGAGGGGGGGTCTTACAAATGGATCAGAGCTACCACGATCCGACCACATGGGGCAGTCTTTCGATCCTCCTTTCCCCCGGTTCCGTTTCTTGGTTCGGGACGAACCATGCAGCGGAAGCCTGGTGGACCCTCTAGGTTAAGGTTAAGGACTCGAGACTGCACGATAGTACACCCACACGCTTTCCGCTTTCTTTCCTTTCAGTCCTGCAAAATGCCCTTAGTTTTGCAAGTTCTGACACCCGTTTGTTACTTCTCCAGATACCGGAGTCAAGTAATGGAAGGTCTTCCTCTCAAGACCAGTACCACCCTACCACTCCACCACCAGCTCAGACCGCTCCGGCCACAGTCCCATTCGGAGAGACAGAGCTCGGGCAGACCCTGGTAGCCCTGTTGGTCGCCTTCCAGACAGCCACTTTACGGCCACCCCAGCAGGCCACCGTACCCACTGATCTACTGACGACTTTCCGAGGGCTAAGGCCCCCCACCTTTCGGGGTACAGAGTCGGCCATCCAGGCCGAGGAGTGGGTGGAGAGGGTAGAGGAGCTTCTTGTAGGGATGATGTGCCCAGCAGTAGCCGCAGTATCCCTAGTAGTGACCATGTTGGAGGGCTATGCCCGGGACTGGTGGAGGGCAGCTAGCCGCTCCACTTTTAGAGGGCGACCCCTTAGCACCATTCTCTGGGGGGAGTTCTCGGATGCTTTCTTAAAGCATTTCATTTCAGATGCAGACCGGATGGCACTCCAGGAGCGGTTCCTACAGACCAGACAGGGAGATAGGACGGTTCCAGACTACCAGAGAGAGTTTATCCACCTGGCCCGCTTCGCCGGGACCTTAGCAGGTACAGATAGGGACAGGGCGGCCAGATTTTATCGGGGATTACGAGACGACCTCCGTCAGGCCCTGATCATGATATCCCAGGCATCCTTCCACACGATCGCCTCACATGCCACCGCTCTAGAGATGGATCAGCGGATGGTAGCCCAGCAGCGGAGGGGACACGTAGGTATTCCCCGGACTCAGGACCGAGAGAGAAGAGCAGGTCCTCGCAGGCAGGGCCGAGACGAGAGACAGCGGCAGCGTCACCAGCCATATAGGCAGGCACCCCAGCCCCGACCAGCACCCCAGCCCCGACCAGCACCCCAGCCCCGACCAGCACCCCCAGCCCCAGCACCACAGGTCGTCCCGGCCGCACGACGAGATGTTCCCTTCGCAGGGAACTGCTACCTATGCCAGCAGCCTGGGCATATACGAGCCTTCTGCCCACAGGCTACCGGGAGACCCGGTTTAGGAGCAGTACAGAGAGCGGCGGAGAGAGGACGAGGTGGACGCAGAGGACGTCCCGCAGGCAGGAGGGAGCCGGCTAGGCAGGGCAGAGCAGCACCGCTCGAGGCATACGCGTTGGACCTCCAGCACGGTCCTGCTCCTGACGTAGTGATAGGTATCTACTTCCGATAGTACGATATCCTAGGAAATGTTTTAGCTTATATATTGAGACTTTTTGTATATGTCATCCCTACTCTTGTATATCTGTGAAAAGCTTATGATTATGATATATATACATATATGTTATCAGGTTTACTTTTGGTAGAAGGTCGTCCCGCTAAAACACTGTTCGATACCGGCGCCACACACTCTTTCGTTGCACAAAATTTCATCGCCGACAAGGAGAACACGGTGCGATCATCCGGGATGTCAATCCGAATACAACTCCCGGATGGATCAGATATGACTTCCACCGAGAAGTGTTCCTTCCAGGCAATGCTAGGAGGCATAGAGTTCGAAGTCAATGCCACCATCTTAGCAATAACCGGGTTCGACATCATTCTGGGAATGGATTGGTTGGCCGAGCACAGCGCCCAAATCAATTGTTCGACTCGAGAAATCCGCCTCCAGAATCCGAATGGGCAATTTATCACGCTAGCAGGTATACCCTCCGTCACCCGCATTATCTTAACATCTGCACAAACCGTCAAGGCAGTTCGACGGAAGGACGAGATGTACCTAATCTACTTTGAGATGGAGAACACGACGCAAGTACTCGCTAAAGTACCTGTGATCAGGGACTTCCCAGATATCTTCCCAGAGTCACTCCCCGGGTTGCCCCCGCAACGGGAAGTAGACTTCCAAATCGAACTTACTCAAGGAGCCCGACCAGTGTCCCGAGCACCATACCGGATGGCCCCGAGGGAACTGGCTGAGCTCAAGATTCAGCTACAAGAGTTAGTCGACGCAGGATTCATACGTCCTAATACCTCTCCCTGGGGAGCCCCAGTACTATTCGTTAAAAAGAAGGACGGATCGCTGCGCCTCTGCATCGACTACAGAGGCTTGAATAAACTCACCATCCGGAATACCTATCCCCTACCCCGGATAGATGAACTGTTCGATCAACTACAAGGCGCGTCCGTCTTTTCCAAAATGGACTTAAGGTCCGGCTACTATCAACTTAGAGTACGAGAAGAGGACATTCCCAAGACCGCCTTCAGCTCTCGCTACGGACTATACGAGTTCATGGTAATGCCATTTGGATTAACCAATGCCCCGTCCGCCTTCATGGCTTTGATAATACGGTATTCAAACCCTTCCTGGATCATTTCGTAATAGTCTTCATAGATGATATTCTCATCTACTCAAAGAACAAAACCGATCACTCCAGGCACCTCCAAATGGTACTACTTAAGCTAAGAGAACACTCACTCTTCGCCAAGTTTAGCAAATGCGAGTTCTGGGTGGAAGAAGTCGGCTTTCTGGGACACACCGTCAACAAAAACGGAGTAGCGGTAGATCAAGCCAAGGTGCAAGCAGTACGAGATTGGCCGCCACTTAAGACAGCGGCAGACATCCGAAGTTTCCTTGGCCTCGCCGGCTACTACCGTAAGTTCGTCGAAGGCTTCTCCAAGATCGCATTACCACTTACCACCCTCACCAAGAAGGATGTGACATTCCAATGGTCTCCTGAATGCGAGGCGGCATTCATCGAACTAAAGAACCGGCTAATATCGGCCCCAATCCTAACCCTCCCCTCCGGTACCGAGGGTTTCCAAATCTATGCTGATGCCTCTCTGAAAGGATTGGGGGCCGTGCTTATGCAACATGGCAAGGTGATTGCCTACGCCTCACGTCAGCTCAAGACGCATGAACTAAACTACGCCACCCACGATCTGGAGCTGGGAGCGGTAGTTTTTGCCTTAAAAATCTGGAGACATTACCTCTACGGGGTACGATGCGAGATCTTCTCCGATCATAAAAGCCTCAAATACGTCTTCACCCAGAAAGAGCTAAACCTCCGGCAACGTCGGTGGTTAGAATTCCTCTGTGATTATGACTTCGCCCTCCAGTACCACCCTGGCAAGGCTAATAAAGTTGCAGACGCCTTGAGTCGGCAGCCTCCGAGGACCGGGAGTTGGTTAGAAACGGTGCCAGAGGAGTTAGTCAAATCATTGGCAGAAATGGATATTATCCTCATCACCCGCAGAAATCCGATGGAATACCAAGCCCACCTCTATTGGATGGAGATACAGTGTGACATCAGGAATAGAATACGGGAAGCCCAGAAGACCGACGTTGAAGCAGCACCGATCATTCAGGCCTTGCAACACGGTGTACAAGAAGACTACAACCTGTATGATGGCATCCTGCAATACAGACACCGCATATTCATTCCCGCTGCAGAAGGGATCCGTGAGGAGATACTCCGTGAAGCTCACCAGACAAGGTACTCGATACACCCGGGAGTAGTAAAAATGTATACGGACCTGCGCAGGACCCTATACTGGCCAGGCATGAAGAAGGATGTCACCGCTTATGTAGCGCGCTGCCAAACCTGCCAAATGGTCAAAGCCGAATGTCGTAGCCCAGGAGGCCTACTACAACCCCTGCCAATTCCAGAATGGAAGTTCGAGGATATTTCCATGGATTTTGTCCATGGCTTACCCCGATCCCGTGCAGGTAACGACTCCATATGGGTAGTAGTGGACCGCCTCACCAAGGTAGCCCGATTCATCCCGAACCGGCAAGGCGATGGTGTCGACATTCTAGCCCGACTATTTATCGAGCAGGTAGTCCGATTTCATGGAATACCCAAATCAATCGTCTCGGACCGCGATGGGCGCTTTACATCGAAGGAATGGAGAAGAGTGCAAGCTTATCTGGGAACCAGATTAGCTTTTAGCACCGCCTTCCACCCCCAGACCGATGGGCAGACGGAAAGAACAAATCGGACGATGGAAGATCTTCTCCGATTATGCATAGTAGAGCATAACGAGCCATGGGAGCAGTTACTACCTCTGGTAGAGTTCTCATATAACAACAGTTTCCAGGCAAGCATCAAGATGGCACCGTACGAAGCCCTCTACGGAAGACGCTGTCGGACCCCGCTATCTTGGGCACAGGATGAGGACCCCGAAGCCTTAGGAATCACCTACATCGACGATACCACCGCCGCAATAAGACTAATCCGGGAACGCATGCTGGAAGCGCAGAGCCGGCAGGCCAAGTATTACGACGCACGTCATCGGCAAGTAGAATTCCAAGTGGGAGATATGGTGTTCTTAAAGATTAAGCCAATGCATGGGATATCACGAATCAAGAGGCAGAAAAAGCTGGACCCCCGCTATCTAGGCCCGTATCCCGTCATCGAAAGAATTGGCCCGGTGGCTTACAGGTTAGCTTTGCCAGCCGAGCTGGGGAGCCTTCACGACGTATTTCATGTCTCCTCGCTAAGACGTGTTCTGCGCCAACCAGAGCAGCACCTTCCCACCCCACCAACATCAGTACAATCCGACCGATCTGTCCGACTCGAACCTGTGAAGATAGTGGACTCCAAGATCAAAGAGCTGCGGAACAAAACGGTCACAATGGTCAAGATCTTATGGTCGAACGGTGGACGCGAAGAGTTCACTTGGGAACCCGAGACGCTCGTACGAGAGAAATACCCGACGCTCTTCCCCCAGGTACATCATTTAAACCCCTACTTTAGCCAATTTTCGGGGACGAAAATCTCTTTATTTTTATTGGATTGTAACATCCCGACTTTTATTGGGCCACTAGACCCTAGTGAGCCCAATAAAAGTAGGCCCGAGCAGTAGAAAACGACCGTTTCGGGTATCGTAGCGCGCCACTACCTCATTAATATGAATAATGGCCATACGAGCCCCGAATTGACTTCCGTCAGTTCTGTTGGACTCGTATGGACAATACGAACGCAACGGAATTCGTTGCACTCCGATCCGAGGTCGTATGGAAAAAACGACCGTTTCGGGTATCGTAGCACGCCACTACCTCATTAATATGAATAATGGCCATACGAGCCCCGAATTGACTTCCGTCAGTTCTGTTGGACTCGTATGGACAATACGAACGCAACGGAATTCGTTGCACTCCGATCCGAGGTCGTATGGAAAAAACGACCGTTTCGGGTATCGTAGCGCGCCACTACCTCATTAATATGAATAATGGCCATACGAGCCCCGAATTGACGTCCGTCAGTTCCGTTGGACTCGTATGGACAATACAAGCGCAACAGAACTCGTTGCGTCTCGATACAAGGTCGTGTGGGGAATATACCATTTGGGGCACTATGCAGACCACCCCAATGCAACGTATAAACTACGATGTGCACGAACCCGGAGTCAAAACCCCCAAGAAGGGGGCTGCCCTTTTAGGGCAAGGGGAAGAGAGAGAAAGGAGGGGGGGGGAAGAAAATATCCCCCCCCCACTCACCCTTCCTTCCTACACGTGGAAGGGAGGGAGAGGGGGAGGTGGCCACCCCTCCTTCCTATAAAAGGAGGGGCAGCCCTCTTCTTCTCCCCCACACCACTCTCTCTCTCTCTCTCCCCCTCCTCTGCCGACAGCCCAGCCTGCAGCCCCTCCTCCTCCTCCCTTGCCGGAGCAAGCCCACGGCCGACCTCCTCCTCCTCCTCCATGGCCGGCCACCACCACCAACCCCCAACCCCTCAGGTAGAGATCTCCCCCTCCCCTTTCCTACCTCCCGGAGGAGGCGTTCAGGCCGCCGGCAGGCACGGCCGGCGGCGGCCGTGTCTTCCCCCTCCTCCCCGCGCTCCCTGTAAGGGAGTTACTCCCTTCCCCGGCGGCGGCCGGCGGCGCCAGGCTGCCGGGCCACCGCCGAACGGCTGCCCCCTCCCCGGCGCCCCGACCAGGGGCGGCAGGGAGGGCTGCGCGCGAGGAGGCGGCCGTGTAACAAGCCGGCACGGCTCGGGCTGGCTGCACCACGCCTCCTCGCCCCTTCTGCCCCGTTTTCCGGTGGGGTCCGGCGGCGCCAGGCCACCGGGCCACCACCGGAGTTGGCGCCGACCCCCGGCGCACCGACCGGGGGCGGCGCCGGTGGCCCCCCGACGGAAGGGTGGCGGCACAGCGGCCTGCATGGCCCATGCAGGCCACGCCGCCGCCGCCCGCCCCTATTACTCCCTTCCCCGGTGGTGGCCGGCGGTGCCAGGCCGCCGGACCACCCCCGGAGGAGTCGCCGGCCCCCGGCGCACCGGCCGGGGGCGGCGCCGGCCCCGGCAGGCCGCTGCCCGGCGGCGGCAGCGGCAGCCACCCGAGCCCGATCGGGGGCCGCACGATCTCCCCCAGGAGATCAAGCGGCCCCCCCGCAACCTTAATCCCCGCCCAATTCCTCCACTTGTGTGCCCCCCACAGCGGATCCGCTGTGGATCCGCTGTGGGGACCCAAGGAGGGCGCCCGGTGTGGCGCCCTCAGCTTTCTCCTCTCCTCTAAACGCACACCAAAAACCCCTTCCCCTTCTTCTTTTTTTTGAAAAAAAAATGGGGCCTTTTTAGGAAAAGTTTTCTAAACGGAAAATGTGCCCCACCCTTGGGGGCACCCCCTGTAATTTTTTGGGATTTTTAGGAGGGGTTTTACTATTTTTAAAACCCAATATAAAGTTTATTTTAGGTATTAAAATGCCCAAATGTGTTTCTAAAAAATCCCAAATATTAGGGGCACTAAATATAGGTATTTTACAAATACTATCAAAGATAGGGGGTGTGGACTTGTGATTTAACCCCTCAAAAGCCTTTTCAAACAAAAATAGACGCCCGGAAAAGAGCAAAATTCATTAAAATGAATCGGCGTCTCCTCGACGCATATTTTAAATACTTATCCAAAATTATGCGTATTAATCTAAAAAGATCGACTGAGCTCGGAGAAGCAACGCCAAAAATCGGAACGACATCGCGACGCGGCGCCAAAACGTAACCCCGCCGCGACGATAATAAAAGAACGGAGTCATCGATCGAAGCCTCCTCTTATGGAGTGATTGGACTACTAACCATTTCTTCTTATGCAATTACATTCTGTACTTCCGTTTAGATCCAGTCTCGTACTGGTCCCCCGCATTTACATTCTGTACTTTCGTTTAAATCCAGTCTCGTACTGGTCCCCCGCATTTACATTCTGTACTTGCGTTTAAATCCAGTCTCGTACTGGTCCCCCGCATTTACATTTCTGTACTTGCGTTTAAATCCAGTCTCGTACTGGTCCTATCATTATGGCCTTTGCTTTCGGCCTACTTTCTGCTTATCATTATGACCTTTGCTTTCGGCCTACTTTCTGCTTATCATTATGGCCTTTGCTTTCGGCCTACTTTCTGCTTATCATTATGGCCTTTGCTTTCGGCCTACTTTCTGCTTATCATTATGGCCTCTGCTTTCGGCCTACATTCTGTTTAGTATTATGGCCCCTGCTTCGGCCTAATTTACTTACTAGTGCAGAGCTGCCGTGGCAACAGATGTGGTGCTTGTCCTCCCTTCGGCGAGGCCTTAGTTGGGGAAAACCCGGAGTTGAGTCCTTCCTCCCAGGTTAGCCCCAAGCAAGGAGCCCTCATACCGCTAAGTCTCCCGGTCCGGGGTTGTGAGACCGGTGGAGTGGAAATGCCACGTGGCCTAAGGGTTTGTTTTATATAAAGCGGGTGAAGATTGATTGGAAGTGGCGGGTTGGTCACGCTCGCAGACCGTTCGTACCGGTGCGGGTGGGTTGACGACTCATGGCGACAGGGAGATATGCGCAGCAGGTTATCACCCCTGAGCATGTAGTTTTACCTCCGCTGGTCGGCCTTCAAATCGGCTCGCCGGATGTCGCTCATATCCAGTTAGTACACCAAGTTGTACAGGAGGGCCTGAATGATACGGTACGACTACATTCAGAAGTGGCAGGACTGGCCACTGTCACCGACGGCCACATCGGTGAGGCCCGCGGGGTTAGCTCCCCTGCTTGAACTAAAGCGGTCTAAAACTGTGTCGACACAGGGTCTTTGTGTGGGTACAAGTCTTGAGAACCTGGGGTGTGTGTATACGCGCGATAGTGTTATAGATTTATTATGCTGCGCGATTGTGGTTATTCGGGCAGGAGCCCCGCTTTATATATATATATATATATATATGTGTATGTATATGTTTACCTGCTGCTAACCCTTTCCTTGCTTCGGCTATTTCAATTCTGTCTTTAGCCGCCCCCTGGATACGGATCCGGGGAGGGGGATGTGTTTTCTGCTTAGCTCTGTGACTAACGGTTATTTCTTATAACCAATCACAGGAGACGGGACAGCGTGAAGCCCCCACATCACAGGTTGACCGGGAAGCCTTGGAGATGATCCGTTCGATTACCCCAGCCTCCCCTTCTATCTTCAGAGATGTGAGTACGAGTATATAAGGACGAGCCCAGGACTCCCTTTTGTCTTAGCATATGTAGTCTACGGACAATATTTTGTAAACGATAGGCTTCGGCCCCGTTAAGTTGTAAATATAAGCTGTATGTTTGGTTTGCCCATCTTTTGATTGCTTCCGCTATGCGTTCTGATGTGAGGTTATGATTCTTGTGCCTGACAAGGAGACCGCTCAGCGCTCGAGGGGGGATAGGACGTCACCACCCGGGGAGCGTTAAGGGGTCATTCTTGGGCAGTAAGATCCCCCCTCCCTGAACCCGGTTCAGGATTGGGGAGGGGGGGTCTTACAAATGGATCAGAGCTACCACGATCCGACCACATGGGGCAGTCTTTCGATCCTCCTTTCCCCCGGTTCCGTTTCTTGGTTCGGGACGAACCATGCAGCGGAAGCCTGGTGGACCCTCTAGGTTAAGGTTAAGGACTCGAGACTGCACGATAGTACACCCACACGCTTTCCGCTTTCTTTCCTTTCAGTCCTGCAAAATGCCCTTAGTTTTGCAAGTTCTGACACCCGTTTGTTACTTCTCCAGATACCGGAGTCAAGTAATGGAAGGTCTTCCTCTCAAGACCAGTACCACCCTACCACTCCACCACCAGCTCAGACCGCTCTGGCCACAGTCCCATTCGGAGAGACAGAGTTCGGGCAGACCCTGGTAGCCCTGTTGGCCGCCTTCCAGACAGCCACTTTACGGCCACCCCAGCAGGCCACCGTACCCACTGATCTACTGACGACTTTCCGAGGGCTAAGGCCCCCCACCTTTCGGGGTACAGAGTCGGCCATCCAGGCCGAGGAGTGGGTGGAGAGGGTAGAGGAGCTTCTTGTAGGGATGATGTGCCCAGCAGTAGCCGCAGTATCCCTAGTAGTGACCATGTTGGAGGGCTATGCCCGGGACTGGTGGAGGGCAGCTAGCCGCTCCACTTTTAGAGGGCGACCCCTTAGCACCATTCTCTGGGGGGAGTTCTCGGATGCTTTCTTAAAGCATTTCATTTCAGATGCAGACCGGATGGCACTCCAGGAGCGGTTCCTACAGACCAGACAGGGAGATAGGACGGTTCCAGACTACCAGAGAGAGTTTATCCACCTGGCCCGCTTCGCCGGGACCTTAGCAGGTACAGATAGGGACAGGGCGGCCAGATTTTATCGGGGATTACGAGACGACCTCCGTCAGGCCCTGATCATGATATCCCAGGCATCCTTCCACACGATCGCCTCACATGCCACCGCTCTAGAGATGGATCAGCGGATGGTAGCCCAGCAGCGGAGGGGACACGTAGGTATTCCCCGGACTCAGGACCGAGAGAGAAGAGCAGGTCCTCGCAGGCAGGGCCGAGACGAGAGACAGCGGCAGCGTCACCAGCCATATAGGCAGGCACCCCAGCCCCGACCAGCACCCCAGCCCCGACCAGCACCCCCAGCCCCAGCACCACAGGTCGTCCCGGCCGCACGACGAGATGTTCCCTTCGCAGGGAACTGCTACCTATGCCAGCAGCCTGGGCATATACGAGCCTTCTGCCCACAGGCTACCGGGAGACCCGGTTTAGGAGCAGTACAGAGAGCGGCGGAGAGAGGACGAGGTGGACGCAGAGGACGTCCCGCAGGCAGGAGGGAGCCGGCTAGGCAGGGCAGAGCAGCACCGCTCGAGGCATACGCGTTGGACCTCCAGCACGGTCCTGCTCCTGACGTAGTGATAGGTATCTACTTCCGATAGTACGATATCCTAGGAAATGTTTTAGCTTATATATTGAGACTTTTTGTATATGTCATCCCTACTCTTGTATATCTGTGAAAAGCTTATGATTATGATATATATACATATATGTTATCAGGTTTACTTTTGGTAGAAGGTCGTCCCGCTAAAACACTGTTCGATACCGGCGCCACACACTCTTTCGTTGCACAAAATTTCATCGCCGACAAGGAGAACACGGTGCGATCATCCGGGATGTCAATCCGAATACAACTCCCGGATGGATCAGATATGACTTCCACCGAGAAGTGTTCCTTCCAGGCAATGCTAGGAGGCATAGAGTTCGAAGTCAATGCCACCATCTTAGCAATAACCGGGTTCGACATCATTCTGGGAATGGATTGGTTGGCCGAGCACAGCGCCCAAATCAATTGTTCGACTCGAGAAATCCGCCTCCAGAATCCGAATGGGCAATTTATCACGCTAGCAGGTATACCCTCCGTCACCCGCATTATCTTAACATATGCACAAACCGTCAAGGCAGTTCGACGGAAGGACGAGATGTACCTAATCTACTTTGAGATGGAGAACACGACGCAAGTACTCGCTAAAGTACCTGTGATCAGGGACTTCCCAGATATCTTCCCAGAGTCACTCCCCGGGTTGCCCCCGCAACGGGAAGTAGACTTCCAAATCGAACTTACTCAAGGAGCCCGACCAGTGTCCCGAGCACCATACCGGATGGCCCCGAGGGAACTGGCTGAGCTCAAGATTCAGCTACAAGAGTTAGTCGACGCAGGATTCATACGTCCTAGTACCTCTCCCTGGGGAGCCCCAGTACTGTTCGTTAAAAAGAAGGACGGATCGCTGCGCCTCTGCATCGACTACAGAGGCTTGAATAAACTCACCATCCGGAATACCTATCCCCTACCCCGGATAGATGAACTGTTCGATCAACTACAAGGCGCGTCCGTCTTTTCCAAAATGGACTTAAGGTCCGGCTACTATCAACTTAGAGTACGAGAAGAGGACATTCCCAAGACCGCCTTCAGCTCTCGCTACGGACTATACGAGTTCATGGTAATGCCATTTGGATTAACCAATGCCCCGTCCGCCTTCATGGCTTTGATAATACGGTATTCAAACCCTTCCTGGATCATTTCGTAATAGTCTTCATAGATGATATTCTCATCTACTCAAAGAACAAAACCGATCACTCCAGGCACCTCCAAATGGTACTACTTAAGCTAAGAGAACACTCACTCTTCGCCAAGTTTAGCAAATGCGAGTTCTGGGTGGAAGAAGTCGGCTTTCTGGGACACACCGTCAACAAAAACGGAGTAGCGGTAGATCAAGCCAAGGTGCAAGCAGTACGAGATTGGCCGCCACTTAAGACAGCGGCAGACATCCGAAGTTTCCTTGGCCTCGCCGGCTACTACCGTAAGTTCGTCGAAGGCTTCTCCAAGATCGCATTACCACTTACCACCCTCACCAAGAAGGATGTGACATTCCAATGGTCTCCTGAATGCGAGGCGGCATTCATCGAACTAAAGAACCGGCTAATATCGGCCCCAATCCTAACCCTCCCCTCCGGTACCGAGGGTTTCCAAATCTATGCTGATGCCTCTCTGAAAGGATTGGGGGCCGTGCTTATGCAACATGGCAAGGTGATTGCCTACGCCTCACGTCAGCTCAAGCCGCATGAACTAAACTACGCCACCCACGATCTGGAGCTGGGAGCGGTAGTTTTTGCCTTAAAAATCTGGAGACATTACCTCTACGGGGTACGATGCGAGATCTTCTCCGATCATAAAAGCCTCAAATACGTCTTCACCCAGAAAGAGCTAAACCTCCGGCAACGCCGGTGGTTAGAATTCCTCTGTGATTATGACTTCGCCCTCCAGTACCACCCTGGCAAGGCTAATAAAGTTGCAGACGCCTTGAGTCGGCAGCCTCCGAGGACCGGGAGTTGGTTAGAAACGGTGCCAGAGGAGTTAGTCAAATCATTGGCAGAAATGGATATTATCCTCATCACCCGCAGAAATCCGATGGAATACCAAGCCCACCTCTATTGGATGGAGATACAGTGTGACATCAGGAATAGAATACGGGAAGCCCAGAAGACCGACGTTGAAGCAGCACCGATCATTCAGGCCTTGCAACACGGTGTACAAGAAGACTACAACCTGTATAATGGCATCCTGCAATACAGACACCGCATATTCATTCCCGCTGCAGAAGGGATCCGTGAGGAGATACTCCGTGAAGCTCACCAGACAAGGTACTCGATACACCCGGGAGTAGTAAAAATGTATACGGACCTGCGCAGGACCCTATACTGGCCAGGCATGAAGAAGGATGTCACCGCTTATGTAGCGCGCTGCCAAACCTGCCAAATGGTCAAAGCCGAATGTCGTAGCCCAGGAGGCCTACTACAACCCCTGCCAATTCCAGAATGGAAGTTCGAGGATATTTCCATGGATTTTGTCCATGGCTTACCCCGATCCCGTGCAGGTAACGACTCCATATGGGTAGTAGTGGACCGCCTCACCAAGGTAGCCCGATTCATCCCGAACCGGCAAGGCGATGGTGTCGACATTCTAGCCCGACTATTTATCGAGCAGGTAGTCCGATTTCATGGAATACCCAAATCAATCGTCTCGGACCGCGATGGGCGCTTTACATCGAAGGAATGGAGAAGAGTGCAAGCTTATCTGGGAACCAGATTAGCTTTTAGCACCGCCTTCCACCCCCAGACCGATGGGCAGACGGAAAGAACAAATCGGACGATGGAAGATCTTCTCCGATTATGCATAGTAGAGCATAACGAGCCATGGGAGCAGTTACTACCTCTGGTAGAGTTCTCATATAACAACAGTTTCCAGGCAAGCATCAAGATGGCACCGTACGAAGCCCTCTACGGAAGACGCTGTCGGACCCCGCTATCTTGGGCACAGGATGAGGACCCCGAAGCCTTAGGAATCACCTACATCGACGATACCACCGCCGCAATAAGACTAATCCGGGAACGCATGCTGGAAGCGCAGAGCCGGCAGGCCAAGTATTACGACGCACGTCATCGGCAAGTAGAATTCCAAGTGGGAGATATGGTGTTCTTAAAGATTAAGCCAATGCATGGGATATCACGAATCAAGAGGCAGAAAAAGCTGGACCCCCGCTATCTAGGCCCGTATCCCGTCATCGAAAGAATTGGCCCGGTGGCTTACAGGTTAGCTTTGCCAGCCGAGCTGGGGAGCCTTCACGACGTATTTCATGTCTCCTCGCTAAGACGTGTTCTGCGCCAACCAGAGCAGCACCTTCCCACCCCACCAACATCAGTACAATCCGACCGATCTGTCCGACTCGAACCTGTGAAGATAGTGGACTCCAAGATTAAAGAGCTGCGGAACAAAACGGTCACAATGGTCAAGATCTTATGGTCGAACGGTGGACGCGAAGAGTTCACTTGGGAACCCGAGACGCTCGTACGAGAGAAATACCCGACGCTCTTCCCCCAGGTACATCATTTAAACCCCTACTTTAGCCAATTTTCGGGGACGAAAATCTCTTTATTTTTATTGGATTGTAACATCCCGACTTTTATTGGGCCACTAGACCCTAGTGAGCCCAATAAAAGTAGGCCCGAGCAGTAGAAAACGACCGTTTCGGGTATCGTAGCGCGCCACTACCTCATTAATATGAATAATGGCCATACGAGCCCCGAATTGACTTCCGTCAGTTCTGTTGGACTCGTATGGACAATACAAACGCAACGGAATTCGTTGCACTCCGATCCGAGGTCGTATGGAAAAAACGACCGTTTCGGGTATCGTAGCACGCCACTACCTCATTAATATGAATAATGGCCATACGAGCCCCGAATTGACTTCCGTCAGTTCTGTTGGACTCGTATGGACAATACGAACGCAACGGAATTCGTTGCACTCCGATCCGAGGTCGTATGGAAAAAACGACCGTTTCGGGTATCGTAGCGCGCCACTACCTCATTAATATGAATAATGGCCATACGAGCCCCGAATTGACGTCCGTCAGTTCCGTTGGACTCGTATGGACAATACAAGCGCAACAGAACTCGTTGCGTCTCGATACAAGGTCGTGTGGGGAATATACCATTTGGGGCACTATGCAGACCACCCCAATGCAACGTATAAACTACGATGTGCACGAACCCGGAGTCAAAACCCCCAAGAAGGGGGCTGCCCTTTTAGGGCAAGGGGAAGAGAGAGAAAGGAGGGGGGGGGGGGAAGAAAATATCCCCCCCCCCCCCACTCACCCTTCCTTCCTACACGTGGAAGGGAGGGAGAGGGGGAGGTGGCCACCCCTCCTTCCTATAAAAGGAGGGGCAGCCCTCTTCTTCTCCCCCACACCACTCTCTCTCTCTCTCTCCCCCTCCTCTGCCGACAGCCCAGCCTGCAGCCCCTCCTCCTCCTCCCTTGCCGGAGCAAGCCCACGGCCGACCTCCTCCTCCTCCTCCATGGCCGGCCACCACCACCAACCCCCAACCCCTCAGGTAGAGATCTCCCCCTCCCCTTTCCTACCTCCCGGAGGAGGCGTTCAGGCCGCCGGCAGGCACGGCCGGCGGCGGCCGTGTCTTCCCCCTCCTCCCCGCGCTCCCTGTAAGGGAGTTACTCCCTTCCCCGGCGGCGGCCGGCGGCGCCAGGCTGCCGGGCCACCGCCGAACGGCTGCCCCCTCCCCGGCGCCCCGACCAGGGGCGGCAGGGAGGGCTGCGCGCGAGGAGGCGGCCGTGTAACAAGCCGGCACGGCTCGGGCTGGCTGCACCGCGCCTCCTTGCCCCTTCTGCCCCGTTTTCCGGTGGGGTCCGGCGGCGCCAGGCCACCGGGCCACCACCGGAGTTGGCGCCGACCCCCGGCGCACCGACCGGGGGCGGCGCCGGTGGCCCCCCGACGGAAGGGCGGCGGCACAGCGGCCTGCATGGCCCATGCAGGCCACGCCGCCGCCGCCCGCCCCTATTACTCCCTTCCCCGGTGGTGGCCGGCGGTGCCAGGCCGCCGGACCACCCCCGGAGGAGTCGCCGGCCCCCGGCGCACCGGCCGGGGGCGGCGCCGGCCCCGGCAGGCCGCTGCCCGGCGGCGGCAGCGGCAGCCACCCGAGCCCGATCGGGGGCCGCACGATCTCCCCCAGGAGATCAAGCGGCCCCCCCGCAACCATAATCCCCGCCCAATTCCTCCACTTGTGTGCCCCCCACAGCGGATCCGCTGTGGATCCGCTGTGGGGACCCAAGGAGGGCGCCCGGTGTGGCGCCCTCAGCTTTCTCCTCTCCTCTAAACGCACACCAAAAACCCCTTCCCCTTCTTCTTTTTTTTGAAAAAAAAATGGGGCCTTTTTAGGAAAAGTTTTCTAAACGGAAAATGTGCCCCACCCTTGGGGGCACCCCCTGTAATTTTTTGGGATTTTTAGGAGGGGTTTTACTATTTTTAAAACCCAATATAAAGTTTATTTTAGGTATTAAAATGCCCAAATGTGTTTCTAAAAAATCCCAAATATTAGGGGCACTAAATATAGGTATTTTACAAATACTATCAAAGATAGGGGGTGTGGACTTGTGATTTAACCCCTCAAAAGCCTTTTCAAACAAAAATAGACGCCCGGAAAAGAGCAAAATTCATTAAAATGAATCGGCGTCTCCTCGACGCATATTTTAAATACTTATCCAAAATTATGCGTATTAATCTAAAAAGATCGACTGAGCTCGGAGAAGCAACGCCAAAAATCGGAACGACATCGCGACGCGGCGCCAAAACGTAACCCCGCCGCGACGATAATAAAAGAACGTAGTCATCGATCGAAGCCTCCTCTTATGGAGTGATTGGACTACTAACCATTTCTTCTTATGCAATTACATTCTGTACTTCCGTTTAGATCCAGTCTCGTACTGGTCCCCCGCATTTACATTCTGTACTTTCGTTTAAATCCAGTCTCGTACTGGTCCCCCGCATTTACATTCTGTACTTGCGTTTAAATCCAGTCTCGTACTGGTCCCCCGCATTTACATTTCTGTACTTGCGTTTAAATCCAGTCTCGTACTGGTCCTATCATTATGGCCTTTGCTTTCGGCCTACTTTCTGCTTATCATTATGGCCTTTGCTTTCGGCCTACTTTCTGCTTATCATTATGGCCTTTGCTTTCGGCCTACTTTCTGCTTATCATTATGGCCTTTGCTTTCGGCCTACTTTCTGCTTATCATTATGGCCTCTGCTTTCGGCCTACATTCTGTTTAGTATTATGGCCCCTGCTTCGGCCTAATTTACTTACTAGTGCAGAGCTGCCGTGGCAACAGATGTGGTGCTTGTCCTCCCTTCGGCGAGGCCTTAGTTGGGGAAAACCCGGAGTTGAGTCCTTCCTCCCAGGTTAGCCCCAAGCAAGGAGCCCTCATACCGCTAAGTCTCCCGGTCCGGGGTTGTGAGACCGGTGGAGTGGAAATGCCACGTGGCCTAAGGGTTTGTTTTATATAAAGCGGGTGAAGATTGATTGGAAGTGGCGGGTTGGTCACGCTCGCAGACCGTTCGTACCGGTGCGGGTGGGTTGACGACTCATGGCGACAGGGAGATATGCGCAGCAGGTTATCACCCCTGAGCATGTAGTTTTACCTCCGCTGGTCGGCCTTCAAATCGGCTCGCCGGATGTCGCTCACATCCAGTTAGTACACCAAGTTGTACAGGAGGGCCTGAATGATACGGTACGACTACATTCAGAAGTGGCAGGACTGGCCACTGTCACCGACGGCCACATCGGTGAGGCCCGCGGGGTTAGCTCCCCTGCTTGAACTAAAGCGGTCTAAAACTGTGTCGACACAGGGTCTTTGTGTGGGTACAGGTCTTGAGAACCTGGGGTGTGTGTATACGCGCGATAGTGTTATAGATTTATTATGCTGCGCGATTGTGGTTATTCGGGCAGGAGCCCCGCTTTATATATATATATGTGTATGTATATGTTTACCTGCTGCTAACCCTTTCCTTGCTTCGGCTATTTCAATTCTGTCTTTAGCCGCCCCCTGGATACGGATCCGGGGAGGGGGATGTGTTTTCTGCTTAGCTCTGTGACTAACGGTTATTTCTTATAACCAATCACAGGAGACGGGACAGCGTGAAGCCCCCACATCACAGGTTGACCGGGAAGCCTTGGAGATGATCCGTTCGATTACCCCAGCCTCCCCTTCTATCTTCAGAGATGTGAGTACGAGTATATAAGGTCGAGCCCAGGACTCCCTTTTGTCTTAGCATATGTAGTCTACGGACAATATTTTGTAAACGATAGGCTTCGGCCCCGTTAAGTTGTAAATATAAGCTGTATGTTTGGTTTGCCCATCTTTTGATTGCTTCCGCTATGCGTTCTGATGTGAGGTTATGATTCTTGTGCCTGACAAGGAGACCGCTCAGCGCTCGAGGGGGGATAGGACGTCACCACCCGGGGAGCGTTAAGGGGTCATTCTTGGGCAGTAAGATCCCCCCTCCCTGAACCCGGTTCAGGATTGGGGAGGGGGGGTCTTACATGCCCCTCCCCTCTCGCCCCTACCTGGGCGCGGGCGAGAGGGGGGGGGGGGGCACCCGCCCCTCCCCTATCGCCCCTACTTGGGCGCGGGCGAGAGGGGGGGGCACCCTCCCCTCCCCTCTCGCCCCTACTTGGGCGCGGGCGAGAGGGGGGGCACCCGCCCCTCCACTCTCTCCCCTCTCGCCCCTACTTGGGCGCGGGCGAGAGGGGGGGCACCCGCCCCTCCCCTCTCGCCCCTACTTGGGCGCGGGCGAGAGGGGGGGCACCCGCCCCTCCCCTCTCGCCCCTACTTGGGCGCGGGCGAGAGGGGGTGCACCCGCCCCTCCCCTCTCGCCCCTACCTGGGCGCGGGCAAGAGGGGGGCACCCGCCCCTCCCCTATCGTCCCTAGCTAGGCGAGGGCGAGAGGGGGGCACCCTCCCCTCCCCCTCTCGCCTCTTACTCTTCTTCTGGTGAGAGCTACGGGGGTTCGCCGGGCGATACCCAAAAGTCTTGAGACCCCTTGGGTCTAGTCGACATGTCTCGGCGGCTCTCCACGCTGGGCCTCACTCGATGGATATGGGGGTTGTACACTTTCCATGACGTCGAGTGATACAAGTTGGCTCGACGCTTCCTAACTTGGTCTCAGAACTTCAGCGGCGACCTTGTCTATTTGAGCAATGGACATGAGTCAACGCTTCTGGGTCACAGGCGTCGAGCGATGTATGATGTCTCGACGCTTGATTCTAGAGAGTATATCAAATACATTCTGAGATATATCTTTGACTTAGGAGTGGACTTCTCCAAATCTAAGACATTGTGGGCAATGATCCCAACAATCTCCCCCTATTTGAAGAAGTTATAATCTCAGTCAATGATATATCTCTCTTTTCAAAGATAATCAATGTTTTCTAATTTCTATACAGGTAATCAAAATAAAGAGTATAATACTTTATAAAATTAGATTACCAAAACATTCTATCCACAGAAATTATCTCAGACATGATTTCTCATATAAGCACAAAAAACATAAGCAATTCAGAATAAGACATGTCAAGAAGAGAGAAAGAATCACATCATAGGCATATATATATATATATATATATATGATCATGAAAAATAGTTAGCATTGGGAACTCAACAAGATTGTTCAAAAATATATCAATTACATTCTTCTGAAAATACTTAGTAAAAATTAAAATTTTTAAAGCTGCTTAGGATCCTTGAATTCAATTCCTCTTTTGGCTCTTTTGGAAAGTGCTTCAGCAACTTCCTTTCTTCTCTTGAAATAACCAAATGGTTTTGGAAAGTATCTGATTGGCTCCATATCACCAGCCTGAATCTTCCTAGCCATTTTGTCAGCCTTGAATTTGATCTTCAGTTCCTCTTGATCCCTATGCTTTAACCATTCAGCTTCAGGATACCACTTTCCTCTTTCCTCTGGGTTACCTTTCACAGCTTCCCAAGCTGACAGAATCAATTCTCTGGAAGAGGGAGACCAATGTTCAAAATCAACCCTTGATTGAACCTCTTCTCTGAACTTTCTTTTACTTGACTCAACTTGCTCACTAGTAAAGTGCTCTCTTTTGCTCTTATCTTCAGGACTATACATTTTAGCAATTTGCTTTTGAACCTGGGTAAGAGAAGCTGGCCTTGTCTCAGAAACTTGATCATTCTCATAGTCTATGGGAGGATATCCAAGAATTTCTCTTATAGAGTTTGAGGTCCACACAACATGTTCAGAACTAGCTTGAATCATTGACCTCTCCCCCTTTAGGACTTCTTCAACAATATGATCTCTTATCACATTCTTCTGAAATCTGACTTGTCCTTCCAAGTGATTAATTCCACTCTCAATGGTTTTCTTTACCTTAAAGAGATGGTCATCTATGGTGTCTGCATGCAATTTTGCTTGATCTTTCAGAACTGTGGAGCTCTCATCAATTTTTGCCAGAATATCAGTATTCTGCTGTTGCAGTCTACCTTCAATCTTATTTGTACCTGTCAGGACCTGTGCAACTTGTTCCTTATACAGATCTTGCATGTTATTACTTAGTATTCCTTGGTTTATCTGAACATCATCCACTGTCTTTGTAATTCCAGCTTGTGACTCTTTAAGAACCTTTGATGTTTCTTTGATTACATCAAGTTGTTCAGTTGTATAATCTACTGAAGCACCAGCTCTTTTAAAAAACTTGACCATTTCAGTTTTCAAAGCAGTCATCTGATGATTGACTTCAAATCTAACCAATTTCATTTGGAAATCTACTTCATTTTTCATTTTTGTATTATTCTCCTCAATATACTGTTCTAATAATCTTCTTTGATTATTTAGCAACACCTCCAGTTGAGGTAGAATAGGACTAAGATCCACATTGATTTCCTTTTCCATTTCACCACCTCTACTGCTTTCTTCTCTCATGAAAGAGTCATTTCTTTGGCTCATATGGGAGCTAGAGGATTCTACCTTGATTACCTTTTCAACAGGTTCCTTTGTTGCTTCAGGCTCTCCTTCTACATCCATAGCATCAGCTACATAATTCACTTTAGCAGGGATCTCAGCTTGAGACTCCCCCTCAAATGGTGCATTGTCTTCAGCTGGAATTCCATCTTGAGGCTCCCCCTCAATCTCTGCATTGATCAGATCAATTTTGTCCTGAGCAGGGATCTCATCCTGAGCCTCCCCCTCAACTGCTGCTTTGCTCATTTCAGAATTATTCTGAGCAGGAATCTCATCTTGAGCCTCTCTCTCATTTTGGAAAATCCCTTCAAGTCTGGCAGGGGATGCATAATGAATTCCTCTTTCTTCTTCTCCTTTCTCACTCTCATCCTTTTCTTTCTCATTCTCATCCTTTGGAGTGTCAGGAGAACTGTCCCTTTGATTGTTCCCCTCTTCTTCAGATGATGTAAGGTTTGGATCATGAATTGGAGAAGATCTAGTTTTTCTTTTGGAAGAAGATGAGCTTGATGAACTTGAAAAAACCTTCTTCTTCCTTTGCTTCTTGGCTTTCTTTTGCTTGGGAGAAAGATCTGCTGGTGGAAAATTTGATAAGACTCCGTCCCATCTCTCTATCATTCTAATATCCATTTTCTTCATGTGGTTTATCTTGGATCCAAGTTTGTTATTCAAGGAATCAGGAATGACTTTTACTAAATACAAAGATAGTATCCTACCCATGTTGGGTACTTGGATACATTCAATTATCCTGTCAAATATCACTCTCCCCCAATCTGTTCTCAAAGAATGAATAATCCTTGTTAGTAAAATAAACATTTTTCTGGATATTTTATCATGAGATCCAGTCTTACACAACAGCCCCTTTCCTATCACGTCTGATAGCAATTTTTCTTTTGAGTTCATTCCTTTTCTAAGAATACTTCCTGTGATTTCTCGAGATGTTTCAATTCCGCACCAGATTTGTGCTAATTTAATCTATTCTGAGGTCACTTCTTCTTCTTCTTCTTCTTCATTTCTCTTTAACCTAGGCAGTTCTAGTGCCTTAGCGAGTCTAGATGGAGTGATCTTAATCTTCTTACCATTCACACTGGTCTTAAGCTTTGAATTGATGGAGTCTATTATTATATTGGAGTAAAACTCTAATACCTCTCGTTTCCAGATAAGAGTTGATTCAGATAGCACAAATTCTAATACAGCCTTGTAGATTAGCTCAATGGTTGATTTGATTTCTTCTGGAGCAGATTGGAATCCATTTCGAACAAGCTCGCTTCCTTCATAAAGATAATCGCTGCTTTTGGGAGGCATTGTTGTTGATGATCGAAGAGAGAAGGAATTGTTTGAGAGATTTTCTAGGGCAGCTAATTTCGAACTGAGAGAACTAGGGCATATGCACTCACGAAGTGTCTTCCCTATTTATAGAAGTTCTAATTCAAGAAGATGAATAGCCGCGCACCGAACTTGTTTGACAAGATTGATCTAATGGTTCAAATTGACCTTGTCGAGACGGCCTAGCTATGTTCGCACAAGCGTTGAGATAGCTCGACGCCATTTATCTTCAGTCGACGCCAGGTATCTTCTCGACGCCAGGTATCTTCTCGACGCCAGATATCTTCTCGACGCCAGGTATCTTCTCTCGACGCCAGGTGATTTCTCTCGACGCCAGGTGATTTCTCTCGACGCCAGGTATCTTCTTTCGACGCCAGATATCTTCTCCACTTACTTTTTAGGACACAAACATTATTTTCATTTATTTAATCCAATGCAACTTTAATCCATTTTTAGCATACCTAATTCAATTTTAAAGTTATTGAATTTTTTTTCATCCAAGGGTTTAGTAAATATGTCAGCAACTTGTTTATCAGTGGGAACATATTCAATTGAAATATCACCATTTTCTACATGTTCTCTAATGAAATGGTATCTTATTTCTATGTGCTTAGTTCTGCTATGTGATACAGGATTATTAGCTATAGCAATAGCACTAGTTGAATCACAAAATAGAGGAGATTTACTTAGCTGAACTTTATAGTCTTGGAGTTGGTGTTGAATCCATAGTAGCTGAGCACAGCAGTTTCCAGCTGAGATGTACTCAGATTCTGCTGTAGAAATAGCCACACTGGTCTGCTTCCTGCTACTCCAAGATATTAATCTTTTGCCAAGAAATTGGCATGTACCTGATGTACTTTTTCTGTCCTCTTTACATCCTGCAAAATCAGCATCTGAAAAGCCAATTAGTTCAAAGTCATTGCTTCTAGGATACCAAAGGCCAAGATTAAGAGTGCCCTTCAGATATCTCAGGATTCTTTTAACAGCAGTGTAGTGAAATTCTTTAGGGTTCACTTGATATCTAGCACACACAAATGTTGAGAACATAATGTCTGGCCTGCTAGCAGTTCGGTAGAGCAATGAGCCAATGATGCCTCTGTACAAGGTTTCATCAATAGGTTTCCCTTTTTCATCCTTGTCCAGTGACATATTTGCTGCCATTGGTGTTTTCATGACAGTGGAATTTTCCATTCCAAACTTCTTGATAATCTCTTTTGTGTACTTGGTCTGAGAAATGAAAATTCCTTCCTCAGACTGTTTCACTTGGAGACCTAACAAGTATTTAAGCTCACCCATGCTGCTCATTTCAAATTTCCCTTGCATAAGGTTTGCAAACCTTTTGCAAAGGTTATTATCAGTAGAGCCAAATATTATATCATCTACATATATTTGTACTAAAATAATGTGACCTTTAACTGTCCTAAGAAACAATGTCTTGTCTATCTTTCCTCTTGAGAATTTATTCTCAATAAGAAATCTAGATAATGTCTCACACCAGGATCTAGGTGCCTGTTTCAGACCATACAATGCTTTTAATAATAGATAGACATGATTTGGATGAGTAGAGTCAATAAAACCTGGGGGTTGTTCAACATATACTTCCTCCAATATTGTTCCATTAAGGAATGCTGACTTTACATCCATTTGATAGACTATGAATCCAGTGTGTGCTGCAAATGCCAGGAATAATCTGATTGCCTCCAATCTTGCCACAGGAGCAAACACTTGATCAAAATCTATGCCTTCCTCCTGTCTATATCCTTGGGCAACCAACCTAGCTTTGTTTTTGATGATCACACCATTTTCATCCAGCTTATTCCTAAATACCCATTTGGTCCCTATGACTTTGTGTTTCTTTGGTCTTGGAACCAATATCCAGACTTTGCACCTTTCAAATTGATTTAGCTCTTCTTGCATGACAGATATCCATGATGTGTCCTTATTGGCTTCATCAAGCTTCTTAGGCTCTATTTTGGATAGAAAGCTGTAATGCAAAGCCTCATGTATTGAGTTTCCTCTTCTGGTTTGCACACCATCATTTGGATTTCCTATGATCTGTTCTTTTGGATGATCCTTCAGATGTTTGGTTGCATTCCTCCACCTTTCATTTTCCCTTTGAGATACTGGTGCATCTGTTTGAATAGGTTCTTCTAGAGGTTCTGGATGAGGTGGTTCCTCAACAGCAATAGGTTCTTCATAATTGTCTTCTGCTTGAGGTTCATCCTCTCTAGTTACAATTATAGTCTCATTAGATTCTTCATTATCCTCATTGTGTTGTTCATTGATATTCATCTCCTTCAATTTCTGTGTAGAACCTGCACAACTAGATAAACTTCCCAGATCCTTATAAATAAGGCTGGTTTCATCAAATACAACATGTATAGATTCTTCTATCCTATTAGACTTTTTGTTGAAAATTCTATAGGCTCTACTTTGAAAGTTATGCCCAACAAAAATTGCCTCATGTGCTTTTTCAGCAAATTTAGTGAGATGATGCTTTCCATTATTTAATACAAAGCATTTACTACCAAATATTTTGAAATAGGCTAAGGTGGGTTTTCTACCTTTCAACAACTCATATGGGGTCTTATCCAGTCTTTTGTTTATAAGAGCCCTATTCTGCACATGGCATGCTGTGTTTACAGCTTCAGCCCAGAAATACTCAGGAAGAGAAGAATCACTTAGTATACTCCTACTAGCTTCAATAAGGGTTCTATTTCTTCTCTCAGCAACCCCATTTTGTTGGGGAGTTCTAGGAGATGAGAACTCTTGATAAATGCCTAGATTCTCACATAATTTGGTCATTGCGCCTGACTGAAATTCAGTCCCATGATCACTTCTAATTTTGGCTACCGAATTTCCTATTTCATTGGTGATTTGCCTAACAAAACTGGTAAATATTTCTAAAGTGTCTGACTTATGTTTAAGGAAGAATACCCAAGTGTATCTGGAATAATCATCAACTATTACAAAGGTGTATGACTTTCCTCCCAAGCTATGGATTGGCATTGGTCCAAATAGATCCATGTGAAGTAGGTATAGACATCTAATGGAATCCTTCTCACCAATTGGTTTGAAGGAAGACTTGGTCTGCTTACCCATTTGACAAACATGACAAGGACCCTCCTGCACACACTTCCACTTAGGCCCAGCTCTCACTAGATCTTTTGAAATAAGTTTATTTATAGTCTTATAGTTTATGTGAGCTAACCTTTTATGCCATAGAACACTACTAGAAACATTATTTTCTGCTACTAAGCATATGGAATTTGTTGGAGCCTATGTTCCGCATCTCTTGGTTTGAGAATAACAAATACCGTGTTGTATTTGATCTAGTCTTTTGTGTGTTTATAGTGTCCAGGTTGTACAGGTTCAATGAGGAGACAAGTCCTCGTTCATGGGCATGATCCAAGAGTGTGCACACATTAGAAAAAGCAAAAGGATGAGTTTTGTGTGCTGATCTTAAAATGGCCATAACTTTCAATCCAGGAAGAGTTACAGAATGTGCCACCACATTTCGGAGATGAGAACGACTCAATCTATAGTATGGAGAAGTTTCGGACGACAAAAATGAAGAGGATCTGTCGGAATTTTCCGACAGTCAATGTCGCCCAGGCGACAGCAGAGAAGTTACAACAATTGCCCGCACGGCAGCACGACGAGCAGCGGTTTGGCGCTGTCGGAATTTTCCGACAGCTACTGTCGCCCAGGCGACAGCTCGGAAGTTACCGCAACTGCCCGCACGACAGCACTACGAGCGGCAGTTTTGCGCTGTCGGAATTCCGACAGTGATGTCGCCCAGGCGATAGTGAAAATCTATAAAATGGTTCTTTCTGTTCGTGCATTGCAAGTTTGGAGAATTCTAAGTTCCTTCCTGAGGGCATACGAACCAGAGAGCTCCAGAACTTCATGAACTCCCATTTGTGCTGAGAAGGTTTGAAATTGAAGACGAGATCGGACGCGCTTCTACATCAACGATTATCTCGAGGCTTCAACCTTCCTTTCAGAGATCTGAATTTCTAGGGAGTTCATCATTTCATTTTGTATTTTCATTTATATACATTTTGTATTGGTAGGGAAATCGTCTCCTTGTGCATGACGTCTAAGTCCTTGCGTGGCTTAGGGGAAAATCGCTTCCTTGTGCGGAGCGTCCAAGTCCTTGCGTGGCTTGGTAGGAAATCATGGCCTTGTGTGCTACGTCTAGATCTTGGGAAGATCTAGATGATAGGCTTGGGCTTGGTATAGGAAGAGACAAGTGATAGCCTTCCGATCCTTGGGAGAAGGATTGGTAAACACAAATTGTTAAAAGTTTATTTTTATTATAGCCTTGATTTTAAGCTTTATTAAGATCGACAATCCTTTGTATTCATCACTTGTGGAAATAAATTTGATTTCCAATTTCTTATGATTTTCTAAGTGTTTATTTGGGTTGTCTAAAAATCTACTTGTTTATCCGTTAAAATTATCATAATATATTAGAAAAATTTCAAAGTAAATTTTAGCCCTTATTCACCCCCCCTCTAAGGGCGCCGCAAGATCCAACACGTGGTATCAAAGCCAGGTTATTCCAATACGGCTTCACAACCGGGAATAATGGCACTTCATGATCTCGCATCTTTTAGAGGGGATAATTTTTATGAAAATGAAAAATCATTATGTCCACCATTATTTATGGGTGAAAATTATAATGGGTGGAAAACACTTATGGAAAAATTTCTTAAATCTTTGGATATGGAAGTTTGGAATATTACAATTAAAATGCCCCCAAATATTTTAAATAAAAATGAAATGTTTTTTAATGCCAAATCAATGAATAGTCTATATTGTGCATTAGATCAAAATATTTTCAAACTTATTTATACACTTCCTAATGCTTATGAAGTTTGGAAATTTCTTGAGAATTCTTATAGTCTTCCTTCCGCAGATGATGCCTGTGAGCAATTCCTTATGGATACAAGAGAAGAAGACAACGTCACAATATTGGACTCAGTTGATGGCAAAACATCAAGCAAAAGAGAAGACGGAAACTATAGCACGGTAAGAAAATCTAAATCTTCTCTTTTAGTAACTAATTCTATTTCTACATTTCGTGTACTTAAATTTGCTAAACGTAAAATTTCAAAGTTGAAACATGCTAATTCCAAATTACGTTTAGAAAATAAAACTTTAAAAGCAAACGCTAAAGTAGAATCTTATATTGATGTTTCAAATTCTTGTTCATGCTCTTTTATTGAAAATGCTAAACCTTGTTTTGATTATAATACATTTAAAGAACTCAAGGTTTTGGAAAAAGGTCTTTTAACTTCAAAAGAGCATAATGAAAAATTGTTTAAAGAAAATGATAATTTAAAGGATAAATTAGAATCATTAAAAATGTTTATTCAAAACTTTTCATATAATAAAACATCTTTTATTTCTAGTTTATCAAATTATCAAAAGTCTAAAAGCTTAACTTCATATTATAAGAGTACGTCTATAAGAAAGAGTGGAAATGAAAATCATCAAAATAAGAACCAATCATTTAAAACATATTGTAACCCACTTTTTCAACATTCAATTCTTAAGAAAGACCATCACTCTTATAAACTCTCAAAGAATCAATATAATAAAATTCATTATGATTATCAACATCAATGTATTTTGAAAAATAATTTGAATAAACATAAATCCCAAATGAATTATTTTTCAAACAACTATCATTCCAAAAAGATGTCAAATAATCATAATATGAATTTAAAAGATAAACAACCAAAGTATGAATGGAGGCCCAAAATTAAAAACGAAACACTAACTCCACTTGTAAAGGCCCATTCATCACTATCTCTCTAAAAGCTTACAAGATGTATTTGGGTACCCAAAGGAACCATCACACTTGGTACCCTTTGGATACCTAAGTCTCTCATTCACTAGGAATCATTATATTGCATGAATTAGTTAAAAATGAAATATTAGTACTCTACTTCATGATATGCTTAATTGCTTTTTCTTTTGTTTGTTTTCTTATTTTTGAGCCAACACGCTAAGGTCACTTAGATATATTATGAAATATGACTTTTACATTTTAAGCCTAATGTTTATCAAATCAAAATTGAATTAAATTGAACATAAAGTCATAATTTTTAAGTGATCTATCTTTTCTTTTTGTTTTATCCTTTTTAACTCCTTTGCCTATAAATGTCTTATATTATCATTATAAATTGAATGCTAAATTTTCTAAATGATATTATCAAGACTAATGAAATTACCTTCAAAATTGGATTTAAATGGATTTTTAGGGGTCTTAGGCTAAAATATTAAATGCGCAACTAATTGCATATTTGTCTATTTTTCGTTGCTGCATATAATAGCCCCTATATTGAAAATCATAATCGAGAAAAATCAGAATCAAATAATATAAAAAACAATGTGTTTTAAATCAAATATAGTAACTCCGTCACTAACGCTGACGGTAGCATATTTTCCTAAAAATTCTGATTTTCTCTGAAAATTTATTTTTACTATCATTGTTGTCAAATACCTTGTATTTGTTTTGTCTAATTTGTAAAAATTAAAATAAAAAAGAAAATTTATAAAAATGATGAATATGATTTCACAATCACCACCATGATCTATTAATATCCTATGCTAAAATTCACTATAATCATATATCATAATTCATGATCCACCAAGACCTATCTTAAATCAACTAATTCTATCAACCTTAGGAATTATGAAATATATGATTGCAATTGGTATTATAGTTTCATATCTTGTTTTGTGTGTGAGATGTGCATCTTTATTGTTTGCATGAATCTCATTATCTTTAGACCTATGAATTAACTTGATATCAACAAGATGAAATCAAATAGAATTGTCACTTCTTTCTAGGTCTATGAAAATTCAAAACTCTATGTTTGAATACATGCAACTCAATCTTATATTTGTCCATCTTTACTTAGCTTTGCACCATGTTGTCCTAATTCATCACACTAGCATTATCACGTATCATAGATAGAAAATCAATGCTCATTCTAGTTATATCTTGCAATGCTAAAGTAAATTATATCATTAAAAATATGAAAATCTTATTTTCCTTTGTAGTTATTTGCATGAATAAAACTTTTCTAAATGGATTTAAAATCAACAATCTTCGATAAAATTGTAAATCCAAAACTAATCATGAAATTATAACACAGTTAATATATTTAAGGCTTACACGCTTAGTATGTCCATAATCAATAAACCTATGACATGTGTCTCACAATAGCGAGGGCGTAGGATTGTGTGCATTAGAGACCTAACCTCTAAGTCATGTCTTGTCCTTAACCGGGGAGGGTTCCAGTGGGGCCTTGAGAGGCACTGGGGGGAAAGAGTGCTAGGTTGAGCGTCGTCTTTTGTATGCATATGGGATTAACACCCCAACCTACGGCATGTGTGCAGCTCCTCATGTCCATCCGTCACTTAGTACGGGGCTAGAGTGTAGTCATGTAGTTAAGGTATCTTGATCTTAGATATACTTATATTATATTCATTGCATGAACATTATCTCACTCTTTATACATAAATTATGCATATTTTTTTTATTCTAACATTGCATCATGTGTTTGCATATTTTAATATTTCGAGCTTCAATGATTTTACCAAACACAAGTATTTGAAAAATCATCAAATACATGCTAAAAGAGCCTTCAAATCTAATCAATATACTCTGAAATTTCAACTGAAGGAAGGTCTCTTTATAATACAAATGAATTGAGAAAAATATTTTTCAAAACATCAAGAAATGCACTTCTGTTTTGGCGTTAAAAAGTTAATGTCTGGCGTTAGCTCCTTTGCTCCAAAATATTTTTTTTGTTTTGAATTATTTCTGGTATTATTTTAATATTTTGTGTGTTTGTAAATGTTTTCTATCTTTTTATTCCTTTTAAAACAAAATTTTATTTCTTTTAAAAAAATATATATGTATTTTCTCATACATTATTTTTGTTTATTTCTCTGACATAGATTATCATTTACTGAAAGGGCTATTAAAGACTTCTATGATTTCCAGAGAATATATATAAAAAAAACAAATACAAATTTACAAAACAATATCAAAAAACAATTTTTTTATGTGTGTTTATTGTTTTGTGCATATATATAAAAAAAATTTATAAAAAAAACTGATTGTTATTCATTGCCATTGTCAAGGATGGATGATTAATTATATCAATTAAAGATTAAATACAATGTTTAATTTAACTTTCAAGTTTCTTAAAAACATTGTTTTGTATTTGACATGCCCTGAAAATTATCTTGTTATGTGCAATGAAATTGATTGTAGATAAACATGTGTAGAAATTTTAGCATGCCTCTAAGTATGAGTAATGTATTATGTTTGATAATGATTCATTCACTCACTTATTTTTGATAACCTACATGTGTTTACAATCTTATTCTTACATGATTGTGTAGTGTAATAACATAAATAATTAAAATGCCTAAATAGATTACCTACACAACATTGAATTGGTTATTACAATTCTTTGTTTTTCATGCACTTATTCTTTAGAGAAATGTGGTTTAAAATGCTATGTTTGCAAAACAAGTGAATTCGGAGTCCTTAGTCACTAAACTAAAAAGCAAATAATAAATGACAAGGAAAACTCCACCAAGCACTACTCACCCTCCTGATAAGTCTTAATGAGCATTGTGAGGTTGAGCACCTTGGCTAAGAATTGTAAAGTTTCTTGTAGCAAACAATTTATACACCACTTCTCTTTAGTACACCGGATCACAAAATTGAAGATAAAGCTAAAAAGTATAAAAGTGATCTCCCAAGCACTACTTTGCACCCTGATAAGTCTTAATAAGCATTGTGTGTGCAGAGCACCTTGGTAGTTGTACTATTTATTCATGTGCATTGAAATAGTGTGGAAGTAATATTATTTGTGTATTTTAATGTTGTGTTATTTTATTATATATGTCATGTGTTTTTGATTGATTCACTTGTATACTTTATCAAAACACTACTTTGTACACATCATTATCTTTCATAAAACTTCTACTCATGAGAATTGGATCTTAATGCTCATCTACTCAAATATCTATAAACTTAAGTAAATGCATTAGATAACAAAGCATGACCGCTACAATGTTTATGTTTACTTGAAATGCAAATTTTATTACATTGTAGTTTGTGTATCTTTTCTAGATATTATGAAATCATGCTTGCAATTTTTTATCTTAATGGAATAGCATCTCTTCAATCTTTAACTCAAACATCAACTTTTCAAATTTAAAACTCATTATCCTTTATATGGTTTTATCTTCTAAAATGATGCTTATGTTTAAGAGTGCTTATTATTTTTAACACCGTGTTTTCCTTTAAACAAGTGGTATCTTAAAATAGAATGCTTACTTTATCATGTTAGCTATGTTGCTTACTACTTTATGTTACATCATGCTTATATTTTTCTCAACAAGTAGCATTTAACAAGCTTTTGATTGCATCCTATTTTTCTTCTCGACATAAAATATATTACTCCTTATTATACATACTCACTCCTAAACCCTCTTTTGATTCTACCAAAAGGGGAGATTAAATTGCATAAATCTAATATTTAGGGGGAGTGCATTATAATGATATTAAACTCAAAAAATGGGTATATTTGTAGGGGGGTAATCATATAGGAGGTGCATACACTATCATATGCTCGATCATGAAAATCCTTTAATAAATGGTTCCTTACCTTTCTTAAATGATATATACTCATCCCTACCCACTTTTGTTAATAACAAAGGGGGAGAAGAAATTGAGAAATATAGTAAAATAGATATTTAGGGGGAGTAGTTTATAAGAGACACTAATGTAGGGGGAGGACTTGATATAGAAAGAGTAGGCATTATCGCTTTCAATTCTATCACGCTCTTAATATGTTATTCATGCATATCTTATTACCGCACTTATCTATAAACACAAATTATCTTAATCTCACTAATTTCTCATACGGGTATTTGTTATTATCAAATGGGGGAGATTGTTGGAGTCTATGTTCCGCTTCTCTTGGTTTGAGAATAACAAATACCGTGTTGTATTTTATCTAGTCTTTTGTGTGTTTATAGTGTCCAGGTTGTACATGTTCAATGAGGAGACAAGTCCTCGTTCATGGGCATGATCCAAGAGTGTGTACACATTAGAAAAAGCAAAAGGATGAGTTTTGTGTGCTGATCTTAAAATGGCCATAACTTTCAATCCAGGAAGAGTTACAGAACGTGCCACCCCATTTCGGAGATGAGAACGACTCAATCTACAGTCTGGAGAAGTTTCGGACGACAAAAATGAAGTGGAGATAACGGAAATTTCCGACAGTCAATGTCGCCAGGCGACAGCAGAGAAGTTACAACAACTACCCGCACGGCAGCACGACGAGCAGCAGTTTGGCGCTGTCGGAATTTTCCGACAGCTACTGTCGCCCAGGCGACAGCTCGGAAGTTACCGCAACTGCCCGCACGACAGCACTACGAGCGGCAGTTTTGCGCTGTCGGAATTCCGACAGTGATGTCGTCCAGGCGACAGTGAAAATCTATAAAATGGTTCTTTCTGTTCGTGCATTGCAAGTTTGGAGAATTCTAAGTTCCTTCCCGAGGGCATACGAACCAGAGAGCTCCAGAACTTCATGAACTCCCATTTGTGCTGAGAAGGTTTGAAATTGAAGACGAGATCGGACGCGCTTTTACATCAACGATCATCTCGAGGCTTCAACCTTCCTTTCAGAGATCTAAATTTGTAGGGAGTTCATAATTTCATTTTGTATTTTCATTTATATACATTTTGTATTGGTAGGGAAATCGTCTCCTTGTGCGTGACGTCTAAGTCCTTGCGTGGCTTAGGGGAAAATCGCTTCCTTGTGCGGAGCGTCCAAGTTCTTGCGTGGCTTGGTAGGAAATCGTGGCCTTGTGTGCTACGTCTAGATCTTGGGAAGATCTAGAGGATAGGCTTGGGCTTGGTCTAGGGAGAGACAAGTGATAGCCTTCCGATCCTTGGGAGAAGGATTGGTAAACACAAATTGTTAAAAGTTTATTTTTATTATAGCCTTGATTTTAAGCTTTATTAAGATCGACAATCCTTTGTATTCATCACTTGTGGAAATAAATTTGATTTCCAATTTCTTATGATTTTCTAAGTGTTTATTTGGGTTGTCTAAAAATCTACTTGTTTATCCGTTAAAATTATCATAATATATTAGAAAAATTTCAAAGTAAATTTTAGCCCTTATTCACCCCCCCCCCCCCTCTAAGGACGCCGCAAGTTCCAACAGAATTAACTTGATCAGAACATATAAAGTTTAGACAGTAAATGTTGTCACTCCTAGTGCTTGAGAGAATTATCTCATTCTCTTTCTTAATCAAGCACTCATCCTTGTGGAATGAAATGTCAAACCCAATATCACACAATTGACTTATGCTGATGAGATTGTGTTGCAATCCATCAACATGAGCAACTTTGGTGATTGTGACATTTCCATTTGTGATATTACCATAACCTTTAGTTTTACCTTTTTCAGACCCTCCAAAGATAACCTTTGGTCCATTCCTCACAGGAGTGTAATCATTCAGCAGACTTTTTGTTCCTGTCATGTGCATAGAGCACCCACTGTCCAAGTACCAGATAGGAAGTTGATTGGTCTTTGGACAACCCTGCAAAAAGAAATTACCTTTTCTTAGGAGCCTACACCAAGTTGGGTCCTAGAACCTTGTTAGTATGAGCTGGAACATTCAGTTGTTGAATAATCCTTGGTGTTGTGAGAGTTGCCATAGGTCTGAATACTGGTCTCCCAGAGTTGAATATTGGAACAGTTGGATTGAATCAACAGTCAAGAGCAAAATGTCCAACCTTTCCACAACACCAGCATTCATATCTGTTATATCTCCTTGGAGGTCTTCTTACTTCTTTATGCTGACTCATATTTTGCTTAATTGCCTTATTCAAAGTAGTTATGTAAGTTGTTTTAGTAACTTTTACTGGTTCTGTTTTCTTAACAACTGTGGTTTTTTACTTCAGGTCTTAGTTCCTTTCTTTTGGATTTTGTGTTTGCTTTAAATATAAAGGAGTCATGATGAGTTAATACTTTTCCTTTGCATAGTGATTTGGCATTATTGTTACTTGGTTGAATTGAAACAACTTTGATATTAGAACATTCACCCTTATAAAACTTATGCACACCTTTTTGATCATGCTTATTTGTGATAGGCATGGCTTTGTTGACTTTTAAAGGTTGCATATGTGCCTTGTCATTACTTTTAGAGTTATTATCTGCATTCCTATCATATCCTATATCATATCTGTATTGTGCAAAAAATGTGTCTATTATAGGAAGAATAGTTTGTGGTTTTGAGAACTTTGCTACAAGTTTTCTTTCTGCTAGGAGTTTTGCTTCAAGTTCTTTTATTAACTTCTCCTTAGTGCATAAAGTTTGTATGTGAATAATAGACATGACTTTTAGTTTGCTAAGTTCTTTGCTTGTCTGATTCAGCCTCTCAACTGTCTCAGAGTTTTGAGAATCAGTTTGCTTTAAAGCAGATATTTCTTTTTGTAATCTTTTATTATGCCTTTTGCTCTTCTTAAGTGCTTTAAGAAGTAATTGATATTTCTCAATAATTTCATCTACATGAAGTTTAGTTTGTGAGTCATTTTCATCAGAAGAAAATGAATCTATTTCAGGTTCAGAATCAGATAGAGGGGTTTTATCAAGTACCTTTATATCAGTAGTTGTCTCCTGATCTTCTTGATCACTCAATGCCATGAGTCCTGCATTTTCTTCTTCATCCTCTTCACTATCAGACCTTGATAGTGAGGCTCTTATCATAGATCTGTGATTTAGACTGTCTTCATTTTCACTGGCAGCCATCAGAGCTATGAGTGCCTCCTCACTATCTGAGTCTGATGACTGAGATTCACTGTCACTAAGAGTGACTTCGCCCTTCTTGGCTATTAGACTTTTCTCAGGTCTCTTGTCAGATTTGTGCCTCCTTTCATCAGATTTCTTGTTGTTCTTTCCCTTTGAAGGACAATCAGCAATCACGTGTCCTGATTTCCTGCAACCAAAACACACAATTTCTTCTGAATTAATTTTATTGTGTTTAGAGTTGTACATGTCCTTCTTGGAGTCTTGTTTGAATCCCTCTGAAGAATTTGAGTACTTCTTAGATCTGGATAACTGAGAGGGTCTAGTTTTTCAGTGTTGTTTTCTTCTCAACATTCTTTTTAGCTGTTTGGTAAAGAGTGCCAATTCACCATCTGATATTTTAGAATCAGAATTACTGGTTTCTGATTCTTCTGATTCAAATGGAATCCTGGGGGATAATGACATTCTTTCTTTACTTTTCTTGGAGCTTTCTGCTTTCAGAGCAATAGGATTTTCCCTGCTGTGTCCTTCCTCAGCTTTTCTGGTATTCAGATGAAATTCATGGGACAAGAGTTTCCCATATAGATTCTGTGGCTGAATGTTTCCCAGATTTCCCATTTCTCTGATTGCACAGATCTTGATATCCCATTCTTTGTTCAGTGATCTTAAGAATTTATCATTCAGCTCATAATCTGTGAAAGTTCTTCCATAAGTTTTTAGACCATTTACAATTTTGAAGAATTTTTCATAGCAGACTGCTATTGAATCTTTCTTGTCTTGTCTGAAGGCTTCATATTGCTGATTTAGAAGTGACTTCCTGTCATCTCTGACTTCTTCAGTCCCTTCCATATAGACAATGAGAGATTCCCACATTTCTTTGGCAGTTTTGCAATGGACTAAGTTTTGGAAAGTTGAATCCTCAATAGCACTAACAATGATGTTTTGAGCTCTCTTATCCATGGAGGCCAGAATCACATCATCTTTGGTCATCTCTGAATAGGTTTTAGGAGTCTTTATACTTCCATCTATAAATGAAACTTTCATAGGAACAAAAGGTCCCTCTAGAACAGTTATGTAAATCCTAGGATCAGATGCTTCCATGAAAAGTCTGACCCTTTCTTTCCAAATCCCAAAATTTTCTTTTCTGCAAATTGGAAGCTTCATAGATGTGAATTCTTTGCTTCCTTCTGTATTAGCCATCACGACTTCAGAAATCTACCCTTAGAAGATCTTGTTCAGGCTGTTAAACCTTTTCTTGAACAACCTCCCTCTGATGCCACTTGAAAGACTTTAATTAAGGGTAGCTAATCACCTAGGGGGGGTGAATAGGTTATTTTAAAAACTATTGCAGTTCTTGATTATAACCAAAATAAAACTGATCAGAGTTTTCAAGAATAAGAACACACATAGAAAAGACACACAGATTTTTATAGTGGTTCCCCTTATCTTGGGTAATCCACTTTCCCCCTTCTCCCCTTCTAGCAATGTGCTAGATAGGGTTTATAGCTCCTCCAGATCTCAGACCACAAACAGGTCTTACAGCTCAGATCACAACAGATCTTGCAGTCTCAGATCTCACAGATCTTACAAACTCAGATCTCACAGATCCTACCTCAGCCATTATAACTAGGCCTACAGCTCTAATTCACCCCTGAATCCTACAACTCAGATCACACCTGATCTTACAACTCAGATTCTTGACAGATCCTACACTCAGATCTGACAACTCAGATCCTACAGGAATTTATAAAGAGAATAACAAATACTTAGACTCAGATTCTTCAGATTGTTGAGTCTTCTTGAACTGCCTGAATGATCAGACAGAAAACTTCAATAGAACAGCAGCAGCAGATGATCTTCTTGATTCGACAGGCTGTGATGGCTGTTCTTCTTCTTAGGAAGACAGATTCTTCCTTCTTGATCTTCTACTTTCAGAAAGATGCATCAGCACCAGATTGCTGAATGAAATCTTCAAGTCAGATTGGTTCTGAAAGAGAAGATGACTTCTTCAGATTCTTTCTCAGACTTTCCCTCAAAGTGATGGAGACGATAATTGCTTTCGAAAGATAGGAACAATCAACTTAACTACTTAACCCATAGGTCATGCCTTCTATTTATAGCCCGCCATCTGCAACGTCTGTTACGCTCCTCCACGTCAGCATGACGTTAAGTCTTCAACGGTCTTCAATGTCTTCTGAAGAAATAAAGGCTCAGCTAGCTGTAGAAGATATTCCTCAGTTCAGAGTATTTATAGAAGAGGCGTTGAGCACTGAGCATCTCTGTCGATGCTTTTTCCATTAGGCGTCGAGCGATATGTAGACACTCGACGCTTACTCCTTAGACTGAAGCTCTCGACTCCTCCTTCTTAGGCGTTGAGCAATCATCAGTTAGTCGACGCTTTTTATCTGAATAAGTCGAGGAACATATAGGGGCTCGACGCTTCTTAACTAATCCTTCATATCTCGACTCTTCTTGTTTGCGCTGAGCTGACTGAAGTTTAGTCGACACTTCTCTTTCCATGGCGTCGAGTGATACAACTTGGCTCGACGCTTCCTAACTTGGTCTCAGAACTTCAGTGGCGACCTTGTCTATTTGAACAATGGACATGTGCAACGCTTCTGGGTCACAGGCGTCGAGCGATGTATGATGTCTCGACGCTTGTGAACTTGAATGGATTCCATGAGCATTTTGCCTGACCTGATCTCCTGCACATTGATTCTAGAGAGTATATCAAATACATTCTGAGATATATCTTTGACTTAGGAGTGGACTTCTCCAAATCTAAGACATTGTGGGCAATGATCCCAACAACTCTCGTGTTCGTTGTGCGCTCAGAGCTCTCCCGCGCTCGTTGCGCGCTCAGAACGTCTCTCCGTTCACTCAGAACGCTCTCGTGTTCGTTGCGCGCTCGTTGCACGCTCAAAACACCTCTCTGTTTGCTCAGAACGCTCCCGCGCTCGTTGCGCGCTCAGAACGCCTCACAGCGCGATCAGGACGCTTCCATGTTCGTTGCGTGCTCAGAAGGCTTCCATGTTCGTTGCGCGCTCAGAACGCCTCCCCAGTCGCTCAGATTGCTTCTCCGTTCGTTGCGTGCTCAGAAGGCTTCTGAGCGCGCTCGGAGCACTTTCACATTTCGGGCACGCTCACTTTTTGTCTTTCTAATTTCTCATATTGCAGGAACGACTTGTCGCCTTTTTCGCTTTCAACGAAGCTGCCCGAACTGCCCGAACTGTCCGGGGCGAGATGGTCATTTACAAAAAATGGCGATCCGTGTGCTCTGAACCGGAAAATGTGATTCGTCAGCCAGGTGGTTACGGTGGTTACAACGGCGAAATTACCGGGCTACCCCCGACCAAAGGTATAAAAGGAGCCCAGAACCTTCATTTGAGAGGACCTTGCCTTCTGCACCCGGGAGAGCTCCTTGAAGATTTTCACGGAATTCTCCTTCGGCGCTTGAAGATCTCCTTCATGGACTTGAAGATTTCCCTCATCCCGAAAGGCGACTCAGCATTCTCACTTTTGTTCTCCAGAGCATCTCGCTTTTGTTCCCCTGAGCATTCTCACTTTTGTCACCTTCAGAACTCTCTCTCTCTCTCTATTATTGTAACGAGCAGCGGCCTATCGCGCTCGAGTTCTAAGTCTCTAATCTAACCCCCCAGAAGATAGTGGAAGTTTGGTCGGCACAGCTCCGGGCGCGTGGTTTTTTACCCTTTCCGAGTTTTCCACGTTAAAAATTCTCAGTGTACTCAACGAATCTCTAATTGACTGTTTGCGCGCTCGGTTCGCTTCTGAGCTAAGGTAGTTCAATTCGACCGGTCTACCAGAGCACCCGAGCGACCCGCAACAGTTTGGCGCCGTCTGTGGAAAATGGATTCCCAAATACCGAACAAAGGATTTCCGAATGCAACGCCCGCTTCGCATGAGTTCACGGAACCAGCAAGAGTGGACACCTCCCCCGAACTATCTGATGCATGCAGTTCCTCGATCCCTGAAGGCCCGGCGAAAAGAGCGCTCATTGCTGCACCCATCCAGCCCTAGTGGATTGGATCAACTAGCAAGCCGGCCCCTCTCATAGCAGGGCAGGATCCGAACGATATCACGCACCAGCAAAGGCGATCCCCCTGTCAAAGTCAATTTTGGCATACCCAGTACCATCATGGCTAAAGCTCCCGCACTTCAAGGAGTTCCACGGAGCAGAAGACCCGTACGTGCACGTTAATCACTTCTTGATAAAGGTGCGCACGTTCGGACTTCCCGACCTAATCAGCTGCAAAATCTTAACCAAGACACTGCGCGGAGATGCCCTCCGCTGGTATCAATCCCTGCCAAACGGAGTGATACACAACTTCACCGAGTTGTCCCAACTGTTCGTTGAATGGCACGAAGCGCGCGCACCGAGGATCCAAGAAGAAGAGCGAGAAGAGCCCGAGACGAACGAGTTGCCCCACCTAGAGGAAGCGGGACGAATCAAGCAGCAAGAAAAGATCTACACAAGCCTTCACGAGGAGCGTCCCCGTGTATTGATGGACTTCGCCTTAGACGCAAGCATAGGCAATCCAGCCTGCGAACTAAGGAGAGCGTTGATAACCCATCTCATCTCGTTCAATATCATGTTTGTGGCAGCCGTGGTGTGGCTTAAACTCCTAAGCGGGAACCTCAAGCTCAGGGCCAGCGACGCAGAGCTCGCAGACGGAACAATGGTACCCACCATAGGAGTCGTCACCCTCCCCGTCCAAATAGGGATGTGTTGGAACATGGTCTTCCATATCTCCTAGGTTTGAGAATAACAAATCCTATGTGTATTTGATCTTGTGTGTTTAAGTGTGCAGGATAACAAAGTCCACATGACTCAAGGATTACATAAGAAGGTTGCCCCCAAAGTTGAGCCATCAAATCCAAAACTCCTACTAGTGCCGGTGGTAGTACTAGCGCAGGTGCTAGCTATCGTTCGACGAACTGTAAGCGGCGCTCGATGAAATGCTCATATCTGCGTTCGACGAAAATTCGCTCGACGAACTCTTAGCTGCGTTCGACGAAATTTTGATTGACGTAATGTTTGCTTAAGTGCAATTCTGGGAGTACTTATAGAAGGAGATAGCGCCTGGCGGTATCCGATAGCGCAGACGATAGCGAGGAGCACAATAGGCAAGAGAGAATTGTTTCCTCGGATTGAAGATTCTGTTGCGCAGAATATGTCCTAAAATGGGATAGCGCTGGCGGTACCAGCGCAGGCGCTAGCGCTATGGCTATAAAAAGGACCCCTCTTCTCTCGTTTCACAGAGACATCAGAGAGAGAGAGATAGAGTGCTAGAATTCCAGAGGCTACCTTGGCCGAAAGTTGATGTGCTACCAAAGTTCTGCAAACTTCTGAAGGAGAATCTCATCACGCCGGATCCAAATGAAGTCCGCTTCTACAACGCTTATTCTACAGTGGATCTTCGTCTCCAACTTCAGAAGTTCATTAAGAGGGAGTTTTAATTATTTTCATTTCTTATTTCTTGTAAACGGTTAGTGAAATCGCCTCGTGTTGGCGACTAGGTCTGGGTAGGACTTAGGGCGGAAACTCGCCTCGTGTTGGCGACTAGATCTAGGCTAGGTCTAGGGGGTGCTCGAGGCCATATCCGGGGAAGGGTAGGCTAGAGCGGCTTGAGGCCGAATCCGGGGAGGATAGGCTAGGGCCACCAGTTCGTGGGGATGCGAGTCGGGATAGAAAACAAAAAGAGTTTACTATTCATCGTCACCGATTTCTAGCGTTATAGAAGTGAACTTTTGTAAAACCGTATTTAATATTAATAAAGCATGTCTCTACTTTATTTCAATTGTTTTACTTGACTTCTTATTGTCATAATCTTTCTTTATTACAAAGCTTTTCAAAATATAACTTAAGTTTTTGAAAACCCTTATTCACCCCCACCCCCCTCTAAGGGTGCCTACCGATCCAACAAGTGGCATCAGAGTGGTTTTATTCCAATCAGCTTAACAACCAGGAATAATGGCGTCTCATGATCTCGCTTCTATTAGTGGGGTAAATTTTTATGAAGAAGAAAAATCTCTTAAACCACCTTTATTCGAAGGGAGAAATTATAAAGGGTGGAAATTTTTAATGGAAAAGTTTATTAAAAATTTATATATCAATGCATGGGATATAACAATAGTTAGACCAGCGGATGAATCAAATAAACAGGAACGTCATCTAAATGCAAAAGCTTTAAATAGTATTTTTTGTGCTTTATCTCACGAAATTTCAAAATTAATATATTGTTTTTCTAGTGCATACAAAGTATGGAAATTTCTTGAAGAAATGTATGATTCTCCATCTACAGGTATGGAACAAATGCAAGAAGTGGAGAACATACAAGATTGCACATCAAATGGAAAAGAAGAAATCCCATCTTTCAAAGAGGAATGCCAAATAGATGAAGACAACAAAGAAAATTCGTGCTCAAATCTCACAACATCCAAAAGCACTGTAAGGAAATCAAATCATCGTATTGTTTGCAATTCTATTTCTACTTTACAATTGCTACAAAATACAAAGCGCAAAATTAAGAAATTGAATAATGCGAATTACAAATTGCGCTTAGAAAATAAAAATTTAAAAGCAAAAGTTAAAGTAGAATCAAATTCTAATTCATCCAGTTCTACCCATGGCTCCTTAGTTGAAAACATTACACCTTGTATGGAATTTGATGATTTAAAAGAAAAGTGCAAGGAACTTGAAAAGGAACTTCTCTTTATAAAAGAACAAAATGGAAGATTATGTTTAGAAAATTCATCTTTGAAAAATGATTGTGCTAAGTGTGAAGCCTATAAAATTGGAATTAAAGAGATGGATGAAACATTTGATGAATATAGAAATAACTATCAAAATCATATTGATTCAATTGTATCCACTCTTAAAAATAGCACAATCGCTTATAATAAAACTAGACATAATTTAAAAATTAAGAATGATGAATTAAAATCAAAAATCAACTTGCTTATGAAAATTGTAAATACAAATTTACAATATCAAACTATATCTAAAAACAAGTTGAATATGAATATGAACATCTTACCTAAGTTTAAAAATGGGAGTAAGGAACATAAAGGATTTGTAAATCAAAATCACCATAATTTACAAAATCATGTTTCTCCCAACCTAAAATTAAATGCAAACAAATTCCCTTCAAATTATAATTTCAAAAACCTTTTTGATCAAAATATTCAAGTAAATGATTATGGAAATTTGAAAATTAAAAATAATATTAAACCAAGATTTGAATGGAGACCCAAAGCTAAAGATGAAACACAAACTCAAATCAAAAGAGCCCATTCAATCATATCTCCCCAAAAGCAAACACGATGTATTTGGGTACCCAAAGGAACCGTCACACCCGGTCCCCTTTGGATACCTAAATCTCTCATTCATTAGTATCCAATTATTTGCATGAAGTAGAAATCAACTAAAAATAAAATATCAATTCTCTACTTCAGGATTTGCTTAATTTCTTTTTTGTCCTTTTGCCTTTATTTCTTTGAGCCATCATGATATGATCACTTTATATAACTTGTGATATGACTTTCACATATTAAACCAAAATCCATAAATAAATCAAATTGAATAAAGTTGAATAAATAATCATATCATTTTCAAGTGATCTACTTATCCTTTTTATGTTTATCCTTCTAAATCCATTTCCTAAAGGTCTTATAAAATTTGAAAAACTAAATTTGTCATATGATATTATTAAGACTAAATGAAATAAGTGTCAACTGGATTCAAAAGGTGTTTTTAAGGGTATTAAGCTAAATTTATAAAATGCGCAAGTTTTGCCTAGGTATTTAATATATTTGCGTCATTTTTGATTACCCCTAGTGTGTTAAATCATAATCATGTCAAACCGAAATTGAAAAAATTGCATGAATATTATTTCAATTATTTATGATCATTTCACTCATGCATATGTTATGCAAAACTCAAGAATTAAGGTCTAATAAATTTGGAGCTTTAATGAATGTGAAACCCATGTACTAAAATTTTAACTTCCGCAACCTTTTGCGATTTCTTCTCGTCTCTTCACTTCATTAGACAGGCCTTACATTGCACAAACATAATTAAGAAAAATCGGAAGCAAATTCGAAGAAAATCTAGGCTATATGATTAAAATAAGCACTCTCTGTGAGCTAACGCAGGCGCTAGGACTTAACGCCGGCGCTAGCTCAAGTGTCCGATTTTATGTAATTATAAAATTCTGAAAAATCACTAAAAATATATTATTTTATATGTACTACTCATTTTTGCATCTATGCCTATAATTGATTTTTAAAAAATTAAAATACAAAATTACAAAAACCAAATTACAAAAAATATATATATATATATATTCTTTCGTTATTTGTTTGATTTCTATATGCAAAAATCAAATACAAAAATACAAAAAAAATATATGAACAAGTATTTTTTTTTGAACTTACATTTTCTACTTACATGTATCTTGCGAAAGGGGGATTTGGGCTATCATCCCATCACATCTCCTAGTACCGGGCGAACCCCTGACAAGGTAGTCCTCGGGAAGTCCAAGATCAATCTTATGAGTTCAAACTTTATATCAAAATTATTCTTCAAAATATCAAAAATACTGTATGAACTTCATTGAAAATCAACCATGATTTAACCCATTTAGAACTTCTATAATGTTGCAATTTATCTTTTCAAACTACTTTGAACATTGTTTTCATCATGCTTTGATATATCTATTAATATGTGCATCAATTATATTGTAAAAGTTGTGTAGAACTAAGATTAGCATGCCTCTAAGTATGAGTAAATGTTTTATGTTTGATAATGATATTTATTCACTCACTTTGGCATTGTCTACATATGTGTTTAATCTAAGAATGCTTGTGTATGTTTTGTATTAGTACAATGAATTAAAATTGCACAAGTATCTTACCTACACTACCTTTAGTTGCACTTTTAAAAGTTAAGAAAAGTGGTTATGTTTTCATACTTTATATTGGTTTGCAAAACAAGTGTATTCGGAGAACTTTGTACAAAACAAAAATCATAAAATAAAGTGACAAAGATAACTCTACCAAGCACTACTTGAACCTCCTAATAAGTCTTAATAAGCGTTGTGAGGTTGAGCACCTTGGAAAGAATAGTAAAGTATCTTGTGCAAACCATATCTTTCTTTCAAAATAAAAACCACTTACTCTTAAGTACATCAGATCACTAGTTTCAACATTAAAATTAAATAAAATATGTGATCCCCCAAGCACTACTTTGCACCCTGATAAGTCTTGATGAGCATTGTGTGTGCAAAGCACCTTGGTAGTTGTACATTTTGTTTGTGCATTGAAGTGTGTGGAAGTAAAATTATTTGTATTTTATTGTGCTCTTTACTTTACATATTTCTTGTATTTTTGATTAAAACATTTGTTTACTTTATTCAAAATACACCTATGGGCACATCATTATCTTTCATAACACTTCTTCTCATGAGTATTAGATCATAATGCTAAAATTCTATAATACTCTCTCTATATAAATGCACTAGATAACCTAGCATGCTTTCTACAATGTTTGGTATGTTTTGAATTTGTGAATTAAAATAACATTGTAGTAATCTCTTTTTGATAACATTATTTCATGCTTGGTTACTTTATTGTTAGACTTAAAGATTTTAATTGAACAATGATTTACAAAAACATCTTCTTTATGAAATTTAACTCATATATCTGTTTATGGATCATCATTGATTACAATAAGATATTTCTTGTATTTCTATAAGTCTTCCGCATCATCACCATATTTTTCTACCTTGCACTTTCATGCTTATATCAAAGTCTTAAATACCAAAATTCCTTTTTCAACAAATGGTAGACTTGCTTGGTAGAATTTATATTGGTTATTCTAACACAAATATTGTAATGCTAAAACTCTGATTCATTAATGGATTTCAAAATAGCTACGTGAGTTGTGTGTTTAAAAAAAAATTCAAATAAAAATATAAATCCATAGGCTATGTCATTAGATTTAAAACGCTTAAATGTTTCCAATAATTATTATCCATGATTACATATCTCACCATAGCGGGGGCGTAGGGTTGTAGACATTAGATAACCTAACCTCTAAGTCATGTCTTGTCCTTAACCGGGGAGGGTTCCAGTGGGGTCTTGCGAGGCACTGGGGGGAAAGAGTGCTGGGCTGAGTTTTTCTAGTGTTTGCATATGGGACTAACACCACAACCTACGGCATGTATGCAGCTCCTCATGCCCATCTGTCACTTAGTACGAGGCTAGGGTGCAGACATATTGTCTGGGTAGTTTAGTTACTTGGAAATCATTATTTTTTTATGCTTAAAACTCCTATATAAAAAGGAAAAATTAACATGATAATATTGAGTACTTGACAAATGTTAGATTGTTCATCTTTAAGCTAAAAACTCTGATCTATTTTTATAAAAATTATTCTAAAACTCCTTATTATTCCCTCTCTCTAAAAGCTCGATCATACATTTATCTTATTATAAAAAATTTTGTGTTTTGCCTCCTTACCCACTTTTGCTAATAACAAAAGGGGGGAGAACTAACATGATAAATATAATCCGCTATCAAAAGGGAAAACTAACATGACTAATGATTAAGATGTTAACTTAAAGATTATAGGAGCATTCACATAGGGGGGGCATGTATTTTGGGGGAGCAATTCTAAATACCAAAAACAATAATTATCCTAAGTCATCACTCTCACACACACACAAGTAGGTTTCATCATGCTTATATATTAATGCTCTAATTTATCATTAATGGATTTGTTATTATCAAAAGGAGGAGTTTGTTGGAACATGGTCTTCCGCATCTCCTAGGTTTGAGAATAACAAATCATATGTGTATTTGATCTTGTGTGTTTAAGTGTGCAGGATAACAAAGTCCACATGACTCAAGGATTACATAAGAAGGTTGCCCCCAAAGTTGAGCCATCAAATCCAAAACTCCTACTAGCACTGACGGTAGTACTAGCGCAGACGCTAGCTGTCGTTTGATGAACTGTAAGCGGCGCTCGACGAAATGCTCATATCTGCGTTCGACGAAAATTCGCTCGACGAACTCTTAGCTGCGTTCGACGAAATTTTGATCGATGAAATGTTTGCTTAAGCGCAATTCCGGGAGTACTTATAGAAGGAGATAGCGCCTGGCGGTATCCGATAGCGCAGGCGATATCGAGGAGCACAATAGGCAAGAGAGAATTGTTTCCTCGGATTGAAGATTCTACCGCGCAGCATATGTCCTAAAATGGGATAGCGCCGGCGGTACCACTAGTGCAGGCGCTAGCGCTATGGCTATAAAAAGGACCCCTCTTCTCTCGTTTCACAGAGACATCAGAGAGAGAGATAGAGTGCTAGAATTCCAGAGGCTACCTTGGCCGAAAGTTGATGTGCTACCAAAGTTCTGCAAACTTCTGAAGGAGAATCTCATCACGCCGGATCCAAACAAAGTCCGCTTCTACAACGCTTATTCTACATCGGATCTTCGTCTCCAACTTCAGAAGTTCTTTAAGAGGGAGTTTTAATTATTTTCATTTCTTATTTCTTGTAAACGGTTAGTGAAATCGCCTTGTGTTGGCGACTAGGTCTGGGTAGGACTTAGGGCGAAAACACGCCTCGTGTTGGCGACTAGATCTAGGCTAGGTCTAGGGGGTGCTCGAGGCCATATTCGGGGAAGGGTTGGCTAGTGCGGCTTGAGGCCGAATCCGGGGAGGATAGGCTAGGGCCACCGATTCGTGGGGATGCGAATCGGGATAGAAAACAAAAAGAGTTTACTATTCATCGCCACCGATTTCTAGCGTTATAGAAGTCAACTTTTGTAAAACCGTATTTAATATTAATAAAGCATGTCTCTACTTTATTTCAATTGTTTTACTTGAATTTTTATTGTCTTGATCTTGCTTTATTACAAAGCTTTTCAAAATATAACTTAAGTTTTTGAAAACCCTTATTCACCCCCCTCTAAGGGCACCTACCGATCCAACAGGATGCACTCGGAACCCGTCCTGTACGATGTTCAGTTCGTCATCGCAGAGGCAGACTCCCCCTACGACGCAATATTTGGGAGCCTCCTACTCGATGCCCTGGACCACGTCGTTTCCATGTCGGGACGCATGGCCAACAAAGGGAGAATCCTCAGGGATGCAATTCGTGGTTTCGACACAGCCGCAGCCAAGCTCCCTTGGATCAACTACGACCCGTCGCCAAAACCAAATTCTGAGAAGCAAGGCTTGCGAGAGTGCCGCGCAACTCCCGCATTGGCAGGAAAGGCTAATCTTCCGGCATCGGCGAACCCACTACAACTTGGGGATACGTGTCGCAAGAGGAAGGGACAGCAACCACAGTTCGAGAAGGTCGTACCGCCCATTCAGAGCCAAGCAGACCACTCCCGAGGACTAGCAAATCAAGACTCCCGGATCTACACCCCGTTAAATGTCCCCCACGAGCATATACTATATGTAATCTACAACAGCAAAATCATCAACTGGCCCAGACCACTCCCCTAGCATAGGGGAGATCAATCCCCGTTCTGTAATTTCCACAAAGGCCGAGGGCACCGTACGGAGCACTGTACCAGATTGAAAGAAGAAGTTGAACGCCTCGTCCAGTCAGGACACCTTGAGGATTTCCGTGAAGAAGCACAGAAGGATGCCACCAAGGGTCGAACGCCGGGTCACCGCCGCCCACCATGCTGAGCGACCGAAAGAGCTCGAGCGAGCGCAACGCAAAGGGAGCACGATGTTACCTTCTCTCTCGTCAAATTTGTATCTGAAACTTATTAGCTCAGGAGCAGCAAGATTGCACTTGCGTGTGTACTAATGTTCATTTTCTAATTATGTTTTACCTGTACTAAACTATTCTACTGCAGGAACCCACTTTGGGGCCCTACCTCGGGGACTTTGCACCGCCGTCGATTGAAGGTTCGCCCTTCTCCTCTGTCGTCAAGTCCCGGCGTCGTCGAGGCCTGACCCCCTTACGTTCGCCCCCAGTTTGAATACACCAGCTATTCACCGGCCACTTTGGGGACCTGCCCCGGGGACTTTGCACCGCCGTCGATTGAAGGTTCGCCCTTCTCCTCCGCCGTCGAGTCCCGGCGTCGTAGGGGTCTGCCCCCCTTACGTTCGCCCCCGGTTTGAATACACCAGCGATTCACCGGCCACTTTGGGGCCCTGCCCCGGGGACTTTGCACCGTCGTCGATTGAAGGTTCACCCTTCTCCTCCGTCGTCGAGTCCCGGCGTCGTAGGGGCCTGCCCCCTTACGTTCGCCCCCGGTTTGAATACACCAGCTATTCACCGACCACTTTGGGGCCCTGCCCCGGGGACTTTGCACGTCGTCGATTGAAGGTTCGTCATTCTCCTCCGCCGTCGAGTCCCGGCGTCATAGGGGCCTGCCCCCCCATACATTCGCCCCCGGTTTGAATACACCCGCTATTCACCGGCCAAACTAATTTTCTATTATGTAAAAGCCGCGAGCTCAGACTCGAGTAAGCTAATTTTCTAATATGTAAAAGCAGCGAGCTCAGACTCGCGCAAACTAATTTTCTATTTCATAAAAGCCGCGAGCTCAGACTCGTGCAAACTAATTTTTTATTATGTAAAAAGCCACTAGCTCAGACTCGCGCCAACTAATATTCTACTAAGACTCGCGCAGGCTCATCCGATATTTTGTAAAAGGCCATCAAGATGTTCAGGTATCAACGCTAAATAGCAAGCCAGCAACAATCCCAAAGTACGAACATCCATCGTCGGCCATCTGAAAGCACCTTTCCTCAATCGACACTTCAACAACAACCAGGGCAGCGGGGCCACGAGAGTGTCATCGCAACGCAGCGCAGAGCAAGAAACGCCTAAACAGAACAAGAAAGCAAAAGCAACCACACACTCATCCTTCGACAGCAATTCCTACCCAAGGCACCATGAAGAGAGCAATGATCAAAACCGCCACAGAAAAATTGAAACCTCCGAACTCCTCCGCGCAGAAATTCGGACTCCGAAGGTTTGCGGGGCTTATGTTATACATCCATAAAGGCCTTGGAGTGCGTCTAGAGAAAACTCCACTAAAGGAAAGTGGGGTCAATGGTCAACGCATGATCGCCCGAGTTGAAGAAACCGAACCCGCCATTTCCGCCTCCAACCGCCAGTGCGAGAGCACGCACGAAACGCACGGAGCACGCCGCTATAGCCGAACCCCACTACTGGGGTGCGATTAGCCCGCACCCCACTAGTGGAGTGCGAATAGCCGCACCCCCCATAATGGGGAGTACGGCCAAACCGCACCCCTTGTTGGGTGCGGCAAAGCCGCACCCTATGTGGGGTGCGTCCAGGCCGCACCCCCTTGGGGTGCGGCCAAGCCGCGCCGCCCCCCCCCCCCTAGGGTGCGGCCAATCCACTCTCCCCCGTTACGGGTTTGGGGTAAATCCGCCCTCTTCTGACTCGCCGCGCGCTCTTCGGGTTCCGGATTCTGCCTAGAATGCCTCCAAGCACACTCATAACGCTCTCGTGTTCGTTGCGCGCTCAGAATGCCTCTCCGTTCACTCAGAATGCTCTCGTGTTCATTGCGCGCTCAGAGCGCTCCCGCGCTCGTTGCGCGCTCAGAACGCCTCTCCGTTCACTCAGAACGCTCTCGTGTTCGTTGCGCGCTCAGAGAGCTCCCGCGCTCGTTGCGCGCTCAAAACACCTCTTCGTTTGCTCAGAACGCTCCCGCGCTTGTTGCGCGCTCAGAACACCTCACAGCGCGATCAGGACACTTCCATGTTCGTTGCCTGCTCAGAACGCTTCCATATTCGTTGCGCGCTCAGAACGCCTCCCCAGTCGCTCAGATTGCTTCTCCGTTCGTTGCGCGCTCAGAACACTTCTGAGCGCGCTCAGAGCACTTTCACATTTTGGGCACGCTCACTTTTTGTCTTTCTAATTTCTCAGATTGCAGGAACGGCTTGTCGCCTTTTTCGCCTTCAACGAAGCTGCCAGAACTGCCCGAACTGCCCGGGGGCGAGATGGTCATTTACGAAAAATGGCGATCCGTGTGCTCCGAACCGGAAACGTGATTCGTCTGCCAGGTGGTTACGGTGGTTACAACGGCAAAATTACCGGGCTACCCTAGGCCAAAGCTTTAAAAGGAGCCCAGAACCTTCATTTGAGAGGACCTTGCCTTCTGCACCCGGGAGAGCTCCTTGAAGATTTTCACGGAATTCTCCTTCGGCGCTTGAAGATCTCCTTCGTGGACTTGAAGATTTCCCTCATCCCGAAAGGCGACTCAGCAGTCTCACTTTTGTTCTTCGGAGCATCTCACTTTTGTTCCCCGGAGCATTCTCACTTTTGTTCTCCAACATTCTCAGAAGGAAAAAGACTTAGTTTTCCTGGAGGTGGCATGTCACCTTCGGAACTCTCTCTCTCTCTCTATTATTGTAACGAGCAGCGGCCTGTCGCGCTCGAGTTCTATGTCTCTAATTGTAACCTCCCAGAAGATAGTGGAAGTTTGGTCGGCACAGCTCCGGCCGCGTGGTTTTTTACCCTTTCCGGGTTTTCCACGTTAAAAAGTCTCAGTGTACTCAACGAATCTCTAATTGTCTGTTTGCGTGCTCGGTTCACTTCCGAGCTAAGGTGGTTCAATTCGACCGGTCTATCAGGGCACCCGAGCGACCCGCAACAATTATCATTCACAAATCCAATAAATATAATTTTTCGGCTCACCGGAGGGGAAGAATGTAGAGGTAAAATGTGAAATGTAAGACCCCGTTTTTTTTTGCATTTCCTCCGGGTCTTATGCCAAGAACCGCCGTCTTGCGGTGACACCAACTCTTGGGAAGGTCGCCACTATAAGACGCCGATTCTGCGGGCAAATTCACATTCAGGCCAACCTTACATCACAGAGAAATAAAGTAAAATAATATAAGATTAAGTCTACATCACAAGGTGATATATATAAAATATCACATAATAGTCCACGATAAGAAATGCTGAAAACAAAAAAGCTCCTGCCCAGTACACATAGTCCTCGCGACAGATCGCTCGCGGAAGTAATAAATACTAAACACTCACGGATCCCGTGGTCGTTGCTGTTGCTCCCGAACTAGGCTGGCTCACCTCCTCCTGCATCGTAGCCTGATTGTGCTGGATCTCCCGGGGCAGCTAGGCGTGCAAAAAAAGCCTGAGCCTGGTTGCCCGGCCCGGGTTTGAGCCCGGTTAGGCCCGGGTCTGGTTAGGCCCAGGCCAGGCCTAAGGGGGCTCACCAGGCCCCCATATTTGACCAGAGCCCGGCCTGGGCTGGGCCCAGGCCTCCCCGGGCACCAGGCTTTTGCCTGGTGCCCGTTGGGCGCAATAAGCTGGGCGCTGCCCAGCTAGAAAGCTGGGCAGCGATGTTTGCTGCCCAGCATTAAATGTGCTGGGCATGGCCGCCCAGCCTAATTGGCTGCCAAAAGGCAGCAAAAATGCTACCTTTTGGCAGCCATTAATTATATAAATAATATATAAAATATTTATATAATATATATAGTTTTATATAATACAAAAATTTTAATATTTAAGTGTTTTGGGGGCCTGCTTGGGCCCGGTCTGGTAGGCTCAGGCAGGCCCCCTTATTTCGGTGAGGCCTGGGCCCGGTCTGGGCCCGGTTTGGCAGAGGCCCGACCTGAGCCTGGCATATATAAAGTCTGGTCCCTGCAGGCCCGGGTCTGGCCTGGGCCCGTAGGGCCTTTTTTGCTCGCCTAGGGGCAGCTCCCTATGTAAGACCCTCTTTTTTTTGCATTCGTTCCCGGGCTTACCGCCTAGAATCGCCGTCTTGCGGTGACACCAACTCACAGGACGGTCGCCACCACAATACGCTGATTCTGCCGGCTAATCAACATCATCCAGGTCAACCACATATCATAGTAATAGAAGCGTTAAATGAAACAAACCCACAAAATCACACTAAATATGAATATTATAATACAAAGGCCCACGATGAGAAAGTACTAAAATGAAATAAGGGTTTATGTCCAGTACATCAATATCCTCACTACAAAAGCCACTCGTCTCTGTAGCTGCTGCTGCAACAATGGGTGTTGGCTGCAGTGCTTCATCCTGTCCTCCTGTCTTGATATTCTGAATGGGGTTCTACTGCTCCGGCATAACGACTCCTAAAATAATATGGTACACTGACCGTTAGTCAAAAGACTAAGCCAAATTCCCCATCCCCTCCCCCGGTGACTCCTAAGGACCGGGAGGGAGGAGTGAAAAGGAGGACAACAAGGGGTAGTATATATCAAGCAGGTGACATGGAACTAGCTAACAAACATGTTTATGAATAACGTGTAGTTTATCTTTAGCAATTTCCATAAGTGAGCCATATGTACAATACAACAATTCAGAAAGTTTTAAGCAGGAGTATAATGAAACATCAAGCCATTACATTCATAATAAAAGTATATGAAGGAGAGCAATTATATATAAAGAGAACAGCTATAAAGGTAATCTTAACTTATATGTATACACTCATAAACACATAAGTTAATGGATCTGACACTAAGGTAAACTCATCGTATAAAAGAGCACATACTAATTTATACAATGAGGTCTTGTTTATGCAATAATGTTATGTTATGCAATGCAATGCAGTGATGCAACTCACCCACTCGACTCTGTACGTACAAACTTTTTTGTTAGTTCCCTCTGTTCGAGTATGACACTCAGGTACCCTATTGAGGCAAACGAGGGCAGTGGACCACTTCTAGGCTCTTCTCAAGCACCTCCCGACATAGACCTTTTGTACGCCCCTGAAGAACACACCATGGTATCCACGTACTAGTTGGTAAGTAAGCACACCTCTATTATAATTTGCGGAGCCTCCAGCTCGCATGACTACCCAGTCGTTCTTAGACAATACTAAGTCTACCTCTCGGAGGACTATCCTGTCCTTGCACCGTTCCGTCCGAAATTTGGGATAAGGTTTACTTATCGAGTTCTTCTACTTACAACTCTTGTTTATTGTTTAGTTATACTTAGAAGTTTAGGGTGAATCCTGGACTTCCCGAGGTCTACATGGTGAAGGGCTCTCAGCGGTATTAGGGAATGCGATGGTGGCTGAAACTCAAATCCCCCTTTCCAGGATATTTACTCTTATTGGTGACTACCCATTCTTTTACCGTAATACCTCTCATGTTGTGATGTGTTATGAGGGTGTTTTCAACTACATGGACAGGAAAAGCGACGGAGCTCAATTTGTACAACCCTGTTTTCGCCGAGTGGGCCCCGAGACCCAAGGGGTATTTTAAGACACTATTTTCCAGCACGGACCAGGCCAGGAAGAGAGGGGAACGAGCGATGGAGGCGGAAGCCTCCAGCTCGCCCAGCTCGTGTAGAAGGCGAGCGGTGGAGGCGGAAGGGCGAGCCCAGGAGGTGGGCGACCTCCCGGCTCGCCCCCCCCCCCCCCCCCCCCCCCCCCCCAGCAGGGGCCGAGCCCAGGAGGTGGGCGACCTCCCGGCTCGCCCCGCCCCAGCAGGGGGCGAGCCTAGGAGGGGGGAGAACTCCCGACTCGCCCCGCCCCAGCAGGGGGTGAACCCAGGAGAGGGGCGACCTCCCGCCTCGCCCCGCCCCAGCAGGGGGCGAGCCCAGGAGGTGGGCGACCTCCCGGCTCTCCCCGCCCCAGCAGCGGGCGAGCACAGGAGGGGTGCGACTTCCCAGCTCGCCCCGCCCCAGCAGGGGGAGAGCCCAGGAGGTGGGCGACCTCCCGGCTCGCCCCGTCCAAGCAGGGGGCGAGCCTAGGAGGTGGGCGACCTCCAGGCTTGCCCCGCCCCAGCAGGGGGCGAGCCCAGGAGGGGGGAGACCTCCCGGCTCGCCCCGCCCCAGCAGAGGGCGAGCCCAGGAGGGGGAGACCTCCCGGCTCGCCCCGCCCCAGCAGGGGGCGAGCCAGGAGGTGGGTGACCTCCCGGCTCGCCCCGCCCCAGCAGGGGCGACCCAGAGAGGTGGGCGACTTCCTGGGCTCGCCCAGCCCAGTGGGGGGGGGGGGGGGGGGGCGAGCAAGGGAGGAGGCCTGCCCCCTCTCTCCCGGCCCCGGGAAGGTGTTCTGGACTGCGTTTAATGCCTCAGAATAGTGGGATCTGGCTGTTCGCAGGCCAAATCCGTGGGTATTTTCGTAATCCCGTAGGCCAGAATCTGGCTATTTGCAGACCCGGTTCCGAAAACTATAAATAAGCCCAAGGGGGCACCATTTGGAGGGACCTCTCTTTTGTCTATCTCTCTCCCCAAGTCTCTTTAGTGGATGAGGAGAGCCTCCAAAGGTGCCCAAGCTTAGCATTGACTTGGGAGGGGATGCGCTCTAAGATCTTCCAGGTGTGTGGTGGGACCTCCTCGCTAAGCCCTTGGTCTCATTCATAGTTCCTTAGCCTCTTAGCCTAGATCTCTCGTTTGGGAGAAGTAAGTGTGAGGTCACCCCCAACTTGTTGAGGGCCTGAACTCCATCGAGACCAATTTATTGGTTTCAACATTATGGTGCGGTGAGCGTAGAGAGTGACCAGCACAAGAAAATCTCAAGACTGAGTTCCATGGCTGGAGGTGGAGGAGGATCCGACCCAGGCCACTCGCAGCCCCCGGTGGCTGGAGTGACGTTGGAGATGTTTGAAAATTTCAAGCGGGAGGTCCTGTAGACCTTGCAGGTAGCTTTCGCCACGATAAGCGACGACAGGAGAGGAGGTGGTTCGGAGGTCCTGCCTCAGCAGGTGGGCGAGAGCACTCCCGGCCAGCAATTCGGGAGGAGGTACCAGTGGGGGAGTGGGGAGGCATTCGGCCCCCATTTGCCCGGTCCCCTAAGATGGGGCGAGTGGGGAGGTGCCATACCCCCACTCTCCCAGCCCCAAGGGGGCGAGTGGGGAGGTGCCATACCCCCACTCGCCCAGCCCCAAGGGGTGAATGGGGAGGTGTCATATCCCCACTCGCCCAGCCCCAAAGGGGGGCGAGCAAGGGAAGTCCTTTGTGTGAGTTGATCCTCTCGGCCTTGGTTCCAGAGGGGTTCGGAGGGCCGAAAATGTCTCACTACTCTGGCAAGGATGACCCAGTCATGCACCTGCAGTGGTTTGAGGTCATGGTCTCCATCAGGCCCATGTCGGACGCTTTCAAGTGCCGACACTTCGCGACAACTCTGAAGGAGAAGGTAAGGGATTGGTTCCACCAGCTCCCCGCGGGGTCTATCTATGCCTTCGAAGACTTGCGTCGAGGTTTCCTGCTACGCTTCTCGACGTCAAGGAAGTGAAAGAAGGATGTCGAGGCACTCTTCAAGATCAAGCAAGAACTAAGAGATTCACTGGCTCACTACGTGGATAGGTTCCAGGAAGAGGTTTTGCTTGTCCAAGAAGTAGCAAGGTTCACCCTCCAACTCGCCTTCATGGTGGGGCTGCGGGAGGGGTTCTTCAAGATGAGCTTGAAGCGGAAGCCCCCCTATCCTTCGAAGAATTGATGGAAAGAGCGGCAGAAGAAATTGAGAGTGAGGAGGCCAACCCGGAGTTCGCAAGAAGGTTGGCCAAGCTGAGTGAGCCGGAGGCAATGCAGCAGGGGGGAAAGGTAGAGACTTCCAAGAGGAAGTTCGACCAAGAAGAGGGTAACCTCCAGGGGGAGAGGCCCGACCCCCAGGGTGGAGGCAAGGACCGAAGTCACCCACTCCACCACCTCAGCAAACCATGGCAATTGGCGGAGGAAGAAGGAGGAGAGACAGAAAAGCAGAAAGAAGGGGAAGAAGATGAGATATGGTAGAGTTACCCTACTGTGACTTCCACGAGGAGGAAGGTCACGCGACATCCGCCTGCCCCGAGTTTTTGGAAATTATGGAGGCAAGGGGTCAGGTGCAGCAACATCAGCAACAAGTGGGGGTTGAGGAAGACCATGCCTGGGAGTAGGAGTTCGAGTCCCGGTCTACATACTTAGTTTTTTCTGCTCTTAAGTCCATGTATTGTGATGCTTCATTTCCCATGCTTAGTTTGTCTTGCATGTATTATGACGATTGATATAATGAAAGTTTTCAAGGTATTTAGCCCCGATGCTGGCCCGCTGACCAAGCTCCCATCAAGCTGGCAGGGCCGGGAACTGCTCGGTGGCCGGAAGGAAAGTACTTAGCCCCGATGCTGGCCCGCTGACGAGGCTCCCATCAAGCTGGCAGGGTCGGGAACCACTCGGTGGCCAGAAGGAAAATACTTAGCACCGATGCTGGCCCGCTGACCAGGCTCTCATCAAGTTGGCAGGGTCGGGAACCGCTCGGTGGCCGAAAGGAATGTACTTAGCCTCGATGCTAGCCCGCTGACCAGGATCCCATCAAGCTGGCAGGGTCGGGAACTGCTCGGTGGCCGGAAGGAAAGTACATAGCCCCGATGTTGGCCCGCTGACCAGACTCTCATCAAGCTGGCAGGGCCGGGAACCGCTCGGTGGCCAGAAGGAAAGTACTTAGCCCCGACGCTGGCCCGCTGACCAGGCTCCCATCAAGCTGGCAGGGCCGGGAACCGCTCGGTGGCCGGAAGGAAAGTACTTAGCCCCGATGATGGCCCGCTGACCAGGCTCCCATCAAGCTTGCAGGGTCAGGAACCGCTCGGTGGCCGGAAGGATAGTACTTAGCCCCGATGCTGGCCCGCTAACCAGGCTTCCATGAAGCTGGCAGGGTCGGGAACCGCTCGGTGGACGGAAGGAAAGTACTTAGCCCCGATGCTGGCCCGCTGACCAGGCTCCCATCAAGCTGGCAGGGCCGGGAACCGCTCGGTGGCCGGAAGGAAAATACTTAGCCTCGATGCTGGCATGGTGACCAGGCTCCCATCAAGCTGGCAGGGCCGGGAACCGCAAGGTGGACGGAAGTTCTCTAAGTGTTTTTTCCCCCGAGGTGGCTCCGCTACCCGGCTCACTAGCCGGCAGGGTAGGATGGTCTCTCGGGGAGGGTAAGTATTTTTCCCCCGAGGTGGCTCCACTAGCCGGGCTCTCCCTAGCCGGTAGGGTAGAATGGCCTCTCAGGAGGGTAAGTATTTTCCCCTGAGATGGCTCCGTTAGCCGGGCTCTCATTAGCCGGCAGGGTAGGATAGCCTCTCGGGGAGGGTAAGTATTTTTCCCCTGAGATGGCTCAGCTAGCCGGGCTCTCACTAGCCGTCAGGGTAGGATGGCCTCTGGGAAGCTTGAGTGAATTTTCACAGGGACGATGTGGGGTCTTCTCAATTTCATTCAGCGTCACTCGACGAATAGGCATGGTTGGACTTTTGTTTCCGAGCGTGTACCCTGCTCGAAAAGAGCGGGGATTGTGTACAACCCTGTATTCGCCGAGTGGGCCCCCGGGACCCAAGGGGTATTTTAAGACACTATTTTCCAGCACGGTCCAGGCCAGGAAGAGAGGGGAACGAGCGATGGAGGCGGAGGCCTCTCGCTCGCCCAACTCGTGTAGAAGGCGAGCGGTGGAGGCGGGTGTAACACCCTGCCAGTACGAATAATATAACAGTAGGTCCGGCCGGGACCCCACGCCATACTAACCACACTAGCTAGGAGTTAAAAGGTGATAAACAGAAAGAAACTACAACAGAGTATACTAAACACTAGCGGAAGCATAAAGATTAATTGAAATGTTAAATCTTTATGCTTCCGCTAGTGTTTAGTATACTCTGTTGTAGTTTCTTTCTGTTTATCACCTTTTAACTCCTAGCTAGTGTGGTTAGTATGGCGTGGGGTCCCGGCCGGACCTACTGTTATATTATTCGTACTGGCAGGGTGTTACAGCGGGAGGGCGAGCCCAGGAGGTGGGCGACCTCCCGGCTCGCCCCGCCCCAACAGGGGGCGAGCCCAGGAGGTGGGCGACCTCCCGGCTCGCCCTGCTCCAGCAGGGGGCGAGCCCAGGAGGTGGGCGACCTCCCGGCTCGCCCCGCCCCATTAGGGGCGAGCCCAGGAGGGGGGCGACCTCCCGACTTGCCTCGCCCCAGCAGGGGGCGAGCCCAGGAGGGGGGAGCAAGGGAGGAGGTGGGCGACCTCCCGGGCTCGCCCAGCCCAGTGGGGGGGGGGGGGGGGGGGGGGGGGGGGCAAGGGAGGAGGTCAGCCCCCTCTCTCCCGGCCCCGGGAAGGTGTTCTGGACTGCGTTTAGCGCCTCGGAACAGCGGGATCTGGCTGTTCGCAGGCCAAATCCGGGAGTATTTTTGTAATCCCGTAGGCCAGAATCTCGCTATTTGCAGACCCGGTTTCGAAAACTATAAATAAGCCCAGGGGACACCATTTGGAGGGACCTCTCTTTTGGCTATCTCTCTCCCTAAGTCTCTTTAGTGGGTGAGGAGAGCCTCCAAAGGTGCCCAAGCTTAGCATTGGCTTGGGAGGGGAAGCGCTCTAAGATCTTCCGGGTGTGTAGTGGGACCTCCTCGCTAAGCCCTTGGTCTCATTCCTAGTTCCTTAGCCTCTTAGCCTAGAGCTCTCCCTTGGGAGAAGTAAGTGTGAGGTTACCCCCCCAACTTGTTGAAGGCCCGAACTCCACTGAGACCAATTTATTGGTTTCAACACAATTGAGCACCAGTCCTTGCCTTGCCTAGTAGTGGGTTGTCTCTCCCGACCTTTCTTAAACATGATTTATAAGTTTCATGACCCAGTATTAACTAGGTTCTAGTTACTGTAGACCTCCCCCTTTCTCCCTTTAAAACATAGCTCGAGTTATCAAATCCCGATTTGATAATTTTACTAATCGCACCCCAACCACTACTACTAGTGCATACCACTACTGGTTAATCCTCGGGAAGTCCAAGATTAAACATAAATTGTAGGGATAAGTTGATGTACAGAATTAACTTAATAACGCACACACCCACACCCCGTGGTTACGGTAGGTTAGTTGGTTTGGTTTTACGAGTGGTAGGCTCGGTGGTTGAAGCAGCGGACTAGTTAGTCCGGTGAGCTTGTGACTCGGTAATGCTTGTTGGTACGGACGGGTTGGTCCGGCGAGCCGTTGGCTCGGAAGGTTATGATGACGGGCAGGTTGGCCCGGGCAATTTATGGCTCGGGATATAGTAGAACATGTTTGCATGTGCATGAAGGTGGTGGGTCTTCGGTATTGGGCGGTCGTTCACAACAACGTCGATACGTTGACTCGGCCAGTGTAGAATTTGCACTTAGCCATAAAAGTCTGGTTGTCCAGCTAGTAAGAGTATGCAGATACTCCGCGGTTTTGCGTTGAGGCGTACGATAGGTCTAGGTTAGGTAGTGTGAATACCAACCTAGAGGTGGGCGAGGCCCAACCCACCGCTTCCGTTTGCCACTACGGGAGTATTCTGAGAGTCTTGCTAGCTCCAAAAAGGGGGAGCTAAAGGGTTGTGCGCATATAGTCGTAGTGTGTGAGTTGCACTTGTGTGAACATAGCATAAACTACATAACTCTGCATGTCATGGCATAAACATTGCATTTCAACTCATACCCTTATCGTATAAATTGGTTATGCGACTCTTTATACGATAGACCTTGCTAAACGACTCCTTGGTCTATAGATTTGTATGGGCATTCATATAAATCAATGGTTACTTTTATAATATATGCTTGTCTTTATTTATTGCTCTTTAATTGCTCTTTACCATGTTTTATACTACTGCTTCAATTATCTATATACACATGTGTAGTTGTAGACATTTCCTGTAGACAAGATCCGTCGTCATCTGCTTTGTTTTATGCCCCTTGCTATCCTCCGCTTCATCCTCCCACACGGTGCCTAGGAGTCATTGGCGGTGGGGTGGGGTGGGGAACATAATGCTTAGTCTTTTTGACTAACGGTCGGTGGACCATATCATTTTAGGGGATCGAGGAGATGCAGCAGCACCAGAGGCCGGTGCAGACGGAGGCGGGTCAGTCTAGTACAGGAGCACAAGTTTCAAGATCAGTGAGTGATTAGTAGTTAGCTTCCGCGAGTGATCTTGAAGTGAGGACATGATGTACAGGGCATGAGCCCTTTATTATTGTAACTTTGTTATTTCAGTTATACCATGTAGACATTTATTATATATAGCATGTGATTGTGGACTTGAACTTCTTTTTGTTCGTTTATACTTTTCTTCTTCTGTGATCGATATGGCCGGCAGGATCAGCGCTTTGTAGTGACAACCTTCCCGAGTGAAGGTGTCACCGCAAAGCGGCAGTTCTGGGCATAAGACCCGGATTTTCAAAAGAAAAAAGGGGTCTTACATGTGCAAACACAAATATATATTAAACATACACACACACACACACACACACACACACACACACACACACACACACACACACACACACACACACACACACACACATATATATATATATATATATATATAAACACACACACATATATATATACGAGTGACAGTGCATGGGGGCCCCCCCCGTGCCCCACGCGACAGTACTCTGCGCGCCCCCGGCGGGCTTCGCCCGCCCTCGGTGGGCTTCGAGTGACAGTACAGTGCCCTGCACGCCCTCGGCACGCACGCAATTATTAATAAACAAATTTACCAACGTCCGTCGCCGCCCATTCCCTTCCCCGCCGCCGCCGCCGGCTACGCCTGCAACATATACATATGAGTACTTCAAATGACCGTAAAAAAATATACATCAATATTACAATATTTGTTGTATAAAATTTAAATCAATATACATCAATATTACAAATATACGTATAAAACAAATTTACCGATGTCCGCCGCCGCCCATTCCCTTCCCCGCTGCCGCCGCCGGCTACGCCCGCAACATATACATATGAGTACTCCAAATGACCGTAAAAAAATATACATCAATATTACAATATTTATTGTATAAAATTTAAATCAATATACATCAATATTACAAATATACATATAAAATTTACTTTGTAAACAAATATCGGTATAATTTCTTTTTTCACTCTCTCTCTCTCTCTCTCGCTCGCTCTCCACACACTCTCCCCACGACACTTCTTCTCTTTCTTTCCCTTTGTCTCTCATTCTTTCTCTCTCAATCCTTCATGCTACAGCGCCCCACTCTCCCTCTCTCTCATCATTATCCGCTGCCCTCTCTCCTATCTCCTCTCTCTCTTTTCTCTCTCCCTTCTCTCCCTCCCACTCTCTCTCTCTTTTGTCCTTAACCAGTTATAGCTTTAGGAGGTCTAGAATTATTTTTGTTTGACTATTAAATAAGATCGGACGGCGGCTGATTTATGTAGCAAAATTCGACGGCCCGGATAGCTCCCATGGTAGAGATATTCCAACTCTACCATATTTCCATATATGGTAGGATATATATATATAACTTTAACTACTATATACAAGAAGTTGCCTTTGGTGCAACATTTAAAATTGGCAAATATAGCCTCATTTTTTTACTCCAATGACTTAACATATATTATGAAAAAAATGGAAATTTATAAAATATAATGGCTATTAATGTAATTACACTATATCCCTATAATAAAAATAATGATGGAAATTCATACAATTCAAAAACTTTTTTGTAGACATCCTACACTTACTATGGTAGGTAATCATTAGACCCCTTAGACATACTTTAAAATGATTTTTTGTTAAAATATAAATATTTTAAGAAAACAATTATAAAATAGTAATCAAAATTTTTTGCTGTCATTTTGAGTACTCATATGTATATGTTGTGGGCGCAAGGGTGGGCGAAGCCCGCCCGTGCGAAGCCCGTCGGGGGCGGGCAAAGCCTGCTAGGAGCGGGTGAAGCCCATTGTCTCCGGTCGGATACTGTCGCGCTTGGCAGTAGGGGCGGAGCCCCGTGCCTGTCACTCGTATATCTTTATTATATAAACCGATATGCATATTTGGAAGCAAACCAAGAATCAAATCTGAACCGTCTGATGAGTAGCTTCAAATAATGGCCGTCGGATTCGATCGATCAGGACTGCAAATAGCCAAAACCCCCAAAAAGCCTCTCCCTCATCTCCAAGAAATCCCGACCCCCCCCCCCCCCCATCCGCACAGAAAACGCGCAGCAGGTGCACGTTCCCCCTCGGCCGCTGGCGGCGGAGCTTTCGGCAGCCTGACCGGCGCCCACTGGCGGGTTCGCCGGCCTCCGGCGAACCCGTCGGGGGTTGTCCGGCGACGAGCAGGCAGGGCCACCGACGACGGTGGCCCTGCCCGTGAGGGACAACGTCGGCGGGGGCCCGTGGCCCTGCCCCCTCGACCGTCGGACAACCCCCGACGGGTTCGTCGGAGGCCGGCGAACCCGCCAGTGGGCGCCGGTCAGGCCGGCGGCGGCCGAGGGGGAACATGCTGCCAGGCAGAAGCGAAGGCCGAAATGGGGGGGGGGAGGGGGGGATTTTTTAATTTCTTTTTTTTTTTAATTTCTATTAAATCGGGGGGGGAGGGGGGGGATTTTTTAAATTTTTTTTTTTAATTTTTATTTTAATAAAATAATTTTTTAATAATTAAATAATAAAAATTTCAAATATTAAATAAATGTCGGGGCGGGCAAAGCACGCCTGAATGCGGAATAATGAAAATTTATAAAAATTTAAAAAGTTTAAATTACTCTCGGGGGACGGGCGAAACCCGTTTGAATGCGGCTGAAGGCCGCAGTGTCGCATCGAGAATGGGCTAAATACAGTCGAAGGCCGTAGTGCCGCATCGAGAACGGGCAAAGCCCGCTTGAATGCCAAGCGGGCGAAGCCCGCTTGGTTACGGGCGAAGTCCGCAACGACGCTTCGAGAACAGGCGTAGCCCGTTCGAAGATGCTAGTATATATATATACACACAAGCAGTTGTGCACGGGGGACCCCGTGCCCGGGGGGGGGGGGGGGCATTGGTCTGGGCGGCGACATTGGTCGGGGCGGCGACATTGGTCGAGGCAGCGACATTGGCCGAGGCGGCAACATTGGTCGGGGCGGCGACAATGGTCGTGGGGGCGACACTGGTCGTGGGGGCGACAACATTCAACGGGAGCGATGACATTGGTCGTAGGCGGTGATATTTGTTGTGAGTGACGACATTTGTTGTAGGTGGCAACATTTTTAGAGTGCTTGAAACAGACCACAAATGATTCTACCATCCTTTGTGGCTGAAATGATTCTATTGAGACAAATCCATTTAACTTTGATCATTTGTTGTCTCCAATATACAAACGATGGTTGAAAGCACAAATTAAAACTATTTTCCAACAGACCACAAACTGAGACATAATCCGAAAATACAAATCTGAAACACAAAATTTGGAAATCACACCTGAAGGAAGCTCGTAGCAACATTGGAGCTTGAATAAATTAAAGAGATATTTTTGTATATAAAAGAGATATTTTTGATGGCCAAAAGAGCAAAAAGCCCAAAAAGAGAGTTATGAATCTTGATTTAATGAGGGTAAAATATGTCCAAAAATGTTACACCATCCTTGCTACCGTCCAAAAGAGCAGTCGTGCACCCCCGTGCGGGGGTGGCGACATTTGGTTGGGGTGGGACATTAGCCGGGGGGGGGGGGGGGGGGGGGGGGGGGGGGGTGGCGACATTCGGCGGGGGAGGCGACATTCGGCGGAGGAGGCGACACTCGGCGGGATCAGCGATAATTGGCAGGGGCGGCGACAATCGGCTGGTACGACGACCATCGGCGGGGCGGCGACAATCAGGAAGGAGGCAACACTCAGCAGAGGCGGCGACACTCAGCGGGGGGGGGGGGGGGGGGGGGGGGCGACACTTAGAGGTGGCAGGGACACCCGGCGTGAGCGGGGACACGCAACAATCAGCAGGCGAAATATTCTGCGGGTCAAACATTCGACCGGCGAAACATTTGACGGGCTCTCTACGAATTTTACTTGACTGCAGCTACTTTAAAGAATGGTCTCAATAATACTTTTAGGATTGGTTACCTCAAAGTATGTAACGCCCCAGAATTTTCGATAATTATTTTAATAGCGATAGTGACGTCGAATGACATAAGGGCGTTACGTCGGCGTTTAGTTAACGGTGGGTCACCGTTAGCGTATATTTTGAACCGTAGGTCGTTGGTGACCAGATTTCGAACTCAACGAAAATAAGACGTCGGAGTTTAGAAAATTAATATGATTAATTTTAGTCACGAATATGAAGTTTCGTGGCGTTCCGAGCTAATTTGAGGCCTCGGCGAGTTTTGTCAGAATTATAAAGGATTTAACTTCGAAAAATCATAACTCGAGTTTGGCGAGTCGGAAGTTGATTTCGACTTCGCTGTCGGTTCCGTAGCGCCAATATTTAGCTATGGCGCGAATTTCGTCGGAATCGGAGTTGATTTGATTTGGTGCCGTAAATGGCGTTTTTAAGAATAAAATATAATTATATATATATATATTATATAATATAGGAATCTGATTAACCCTAAGGCACCGTACCATCTTCTCCTCCTTCATTTGCTTTTCCGCCGTCATAAGTTAGAAAGAGAGAGAGAAGGTTTCTCTTTTTGGAGAGCTTTGGATTGCCGCCATCGGAGTTCTAGTGGACGGAATCGCCGTCGGAGCAGAGATTCGGAAAGCTCTCGGCGTGCTCTTCGTTTTGGCGGTAAGGTTCCCTCGTTTCATGTAAGTTTGGCGTTAGGGTATTTGGCCTTAACCTCCGTTTTGACCCATTAATGGCAGATTTGGTGTCCTCCCTCCTTCCTTGGCGTGGATCTTCGATTTGGAGATCGGTCGTGGTTTTCCCGCAAGTTAAGGCAAGTGGCCTTTCTCTTGCTAGCCTTTCTTGAATTTTCGTTTTGAGTTCCAGTTTTTGATCATTCAGTTATTAGATGTTTTAGCTAATCTTTGGTGTTTACGAGTTATTTGGATATGACGGGTAGATGATCAATAGGTTGCCCCTTCTTCCATTGAAGTTTATTGTCCATTTCAAGCCCTGTAGGTGTTCTTGATCTTTTTGGTTTATGTCTTTTTCCTATAATTTTGTTGTACAGGAGAGTCATGAAATTTAGAGTTAGGATAAGAATTTTCATTGAAATCTGTAGGGAAAACGGGTTCTGGAAGCTATCGCCCCGCCCGGAGATAGCGGCGATAGCGATTATTCCTGACCTTTTTACCTTGTGTTTTCTTCGGTCCTGCCGTGAGGTTTCCTTATAGTAAATGGGTCCCGTCCTTGTATGACTTGCTGATTTCCGAGGAAGTTGGTCTGCGATTGTTCTTAAGGGTATTAACTGAAATCATAAATATGATAATTTGACTATTCGGATGACGGAGGGTAAAGAACTTCCCCTTCTCCTGAACCCGTTTCTTTGGTATTTTGTTTGACTTATTGCATAGTTAAATACACATATACAATAAGATAATGTTTTATGAAAGCTGTACGCGTGGTGGAGTTGTGCCCGGTACAGTGTTTCCTGATAGTAGTTATGAAGGCTGTGTGCGGGGAGGTGTGCCCCCGACATGGTGCTTCCATATGAAGGCTGTGAGTGGGGAGGTGTGCCCCCGTCATGGTGCTTCCTTTCGAAGGTTGTACACGTGGTAGATTTATTCCCCGGTGCGGTGCTTCCTGATTGTCTGAGCTGATCAGTCTCTATTACAAATAAAGATGAATTGAATTATGATATAAATAAATGAGCATTCTTTGTTTACACAGGCTTACCTCTCCCCTGTGGGTGCGCTTTCTTTTAGTGAGTTTTTGTATTATTGTCGATTATACCTTGTTGTTTATTTGCATACTGACCCCGTGCAGAGTTCGCCCTGTTGTCACAGAGGTTTGCTGAGTTTCCTTTCCTTTATTGCCACTTTGCACATTCATTGCTGAGGCATTCTTTGTTTTTATGGAATGCCTCAGGTTTAGGGCTGTAGCAGCTAGAGTTTAGCTTGGAGCCCCTGGGAGCAGTTATAGCTTTTGTACCCCGCTTCTGCGAGGTAGCTTTTAGTTAGTCCCTCTTATGTTTAGACTTGGGTTTTGAAGCCAATGAGTTGGTGTCAGGTTGTTGACGCCCATTGTGCCCTTTGACTGTACGCTTTACCTTTTTTTTTTGGTTATTGCTACTACTTCTACTTTACTTGCTCTCTGAGAATGATTTATGATTAGGTGCATTGTAGTTATAAAATGATTTCCTTCCATCTGCATGACATGTTTTCTAAACAAATATGGATATTTTAAGTCAATTAAAAGTAATTTCGTACATATACTAAACATAGTTAAATGCATATCATTCTGCTTATTAAGTCATTATCTATATATAGGGCATTTAAATGAAATGAATTAAATAGTTTTCCGCTGCTAATATTTATATTTTCTACGGTGGACTAGATGATCCACGAACTGAGGGACACAGTTCTTACTCCAAAATCAAACAAATGTTTTCAAATGATAAACAACTTATAAGTCTGTGTTAAATAAAGAAAGAGATGAGTTTCAGCTTGAACGTCAGCAGTTGTCTCCTGCCTGACGTGGCATCATGACGCGCATTTTCCCTTACTCTGATATATTTAAACTTGGAGAAAATGCGGGTTGTGACAGTTGGTATCAGAGCTAGGTTAGCCGGGTTGCTGCGATAGTCTGGTGGCCCGGTTAACCGCCTGGTGAGAATCGTCAATCATTGCATACACACACCGAAGGGTCATCAGTATGTCTTGGCTGAAGCACGAACACTACACTCATAGCATGATAAGAAGTATACGGGGCATATTATGTAGTATGGGATGCATAATATGTGTTTGTATATGGATCCTCATAGGTGACAACATACGACTGTTATGTAGTATGGGATGCATAACGTAGGTCGCATGCGTGTCCATTAGATTTTCTTTTTCGTTGCATGCGATAATATGTAGTATGGGATGCATAAGATCGCATGTGTACGCCGCTCATATCATGCATTAAGGCATTTTTTTTTTCTATTGCATAGCACTGCATATACATCATAACATAGCATTGCACACGTGCCAAGCTAAAGACATACGTGATGACGCTCGTACACACATGATTTGAAACGGAATTTAAACATTCATGCATTCATGCCATAAGCACAAGGATACGAGTATGATGACGCATCATCCTCGGTTAAGAGCATATCATTCATGGAAAAAAATTCTCAGAGCAAGGTAGTAGTAACAACAGTTGACCAAGAGTGGTAGTTTCCTTCGTTCCGTTTAGTGATCGAAGTTTAGTCAGATTTTGACGTAGTTTTGTTTGTTTGCGTAGAGATGCCTCCTAAGACCCGAGTGTTGAGGTCGACTCCCCAATCAGAGGGCGAGTCTTCTGGGGCTCAGAGTGAAGCAATTGATCGAAGAGTTGCGGTTGAGCAACGAGTCGTTGATTAGGCAGATGGTCGCCATGCAGACTCAGATGCAGTCTCTGCTGGCTGCCACCTTAGCGCAGCAAGCCGCTGCTCAGACCCCTGTTGTTGAGCCGGTTACTGCCGTTCCCCTAGCTCCTCCTGCGGTGCTACCGCCCGAGATGAACTTCATTTCACACTTCCAGCGCTTGAGCCCTCCGACTTATGATGGGAAGGCCGATTTCGTGGCGCTAGACGACTGGTTGATCTCAATTGAAGAAATGTTCTCCTACTCGAGGATAGCTGAAGATCAGAAGGTTATGGTGGCGGCCTACAGTTGAAAGGCCTGGCCAAGAGTTGGTAGATCCGAGAGAAGGAGACTCTCGTGGTTGGATGCTCGTGGGCTCAATTTAAGGAAAGGCTGTTGAAGAAGTTTTTGCCATCAGTGGAACGAGATAGACTGATGAACAACTTTCTGCACTTGAAGCAGAGACAGCTTTCGGTGAGTGAATACGAAATAGAGTTCAGCAAGTTGAGCAAATTTGCTCCTGAGTTGGTGGCTACAGAAGCAGGAAGAGTCAAGCGTTTCCTGGGTGGACTCCGGAGCGACGTTCAGCAGCTGGCTAACGCCTACCGTTCAGAGATTTATGCAGAGGCCGTGGAGGCCGCTCTAAAGGTAGAAGCTATTGACAACGCAAAGAATCGAGGCCAAGAGGCAAGGAAAGAGAAGAGGAGACTTGAGGAAAGTAAGGGCGGCAAGACTTCGGATCCTGCCATGAAGAAGGGTCGTTGTGAGCCGTGCAGTTTCTGCGGCCGCAAGGGCCACCCTTATGATATGTGTTTCCAGCGCCAGCGCGCTCAGAACCAGACCCAAGTGCATGCTATTCAGGATGCGCCGCGCAGAGAACTCTTCTGCTCGTACTGCAAGAGGAGAGGCCACGAGGTAAATCGATGCTTTGCGAAGGAAGGGGCTTGCTTCCAGTGCGGTCAGAAGGGGCATCGGAAGAGAGATTGTCCTCAAGCCCAACCGGCACTTCAGGCGGTACCCCTGCAGACTTTACCGCCGACTCTGCGCCTCGATACAGGAAAGACAAAGCTGAATGTCCTAACTGAGGGAGAAGCCCAGGCATCGACTCAAGTAATATCAGGTACCTTCCAGTTATGTTTTAGCTTTTAGTCGGTAGTTCTTTCCTGCTACCGTTATAGTTTCGTGCATATTGTTTTAGTCAAATTTAAGGTAAGAGACCGCTGTGCGCGCGTTCTCTTTGATTCGGATGCTACCCATTCGTTCGTAGCAAAGAACTTCGTTGACCGTTATCGTTTGCCGATTGACCAAGTGGGAGACCCTTGCAGTGTCCAATTTCCGTCTAGATACTCCGTAGTGTCAAGTTGGGTTGTCCGAGATTTCCCTATTCTGCTAGGTGGCTGTTTGACCCGTGCTGACCTTAAGGTTTTGGATCTGGCGGGCTTCGACGTGATTCTTGGTATGGATTGGCGGTCAAGGCATGATGCAGTTATCCAGTGCAAGGGCAAGCGGTTAGACTTTAAGATGGGTGGCGGTCAGCTGAGAAGTGTGTATGGTTCCCAGCGTCAAAACTCTCCGATCATTTCTGCGGTGCTTGCTCGTCGACTCATAAGATCTGGCTGTAATGCCTTCCTTGTTTTTGTTTCTGTTCTGGAACCCACACCTGTTGCTCTTCGGGTAGAGGATATTCCCGTTGTGTGCGGTTTCCCAGACGTGTTTCCTGATGATCTTCCTGGACTTCCCCCTGAGAGGGAGGTGGAGTTTGTTATTGATCTTGAGCCCGGCACTCGTCCGATTGCTAAGGCTCCGTACCGCATGGCACCTCGAGAGTTGGAAGAGTTGCATGTTCAGCTCGATGAGCTGTTGGAACGTGGTTTTATTCAACCAAGTTCATCCCCGTGGGCTGCTCCTGTCCTTTTCATGAAGAAGAAGGATGGATCTTTTCGTTTGTGTATAGACTATCGTGAGCTGAATAAGGTCACTATCAAGAATAGGTATCCGTTGCCGAGGATAGATGATTTGTTTGAGCAGCTGCGTGGTAGCATAAGGTTTTCAAAGCTCGATCTCCGTTCAGGCTGTCACCAGTTGAGGGTCCGTGCGTCTGATGTTCCACGGACAGCTTTTCGGTCTCGGCACGGGCACTTTGAGTTTTTAGTGATGTATTTCGGATTAACGAATGCGCCTTCTACTTTCATGGATCTAATGAACAGAGAGTTCAAGGATTTTCTAGATCGTTTCGTAGTCGTATTCATAGACGACGTTCTCATTTATTCTCGAAGTGACGAGGAGCATGCTCCGCACTTGCGTTTGGTTTTGGCAACCCTAAGAGAGCACAAACTGCATGCGAAATTCAGCAAGTGCGAATTCTGGTTATCTCAGGTATCGTTCCTAGGTCATGTTGTGAGTAAAGATGGTATTTCTGTAGACCCAGCAAAGATATCTGCAGTCATGGTTTGGTAGAGGCCTGAGACGCCTAAGGAAATCAGGAGTTTCTTGGGTTTGGCCGGTTATTACCGAAGGTTTGTTCAAGGATTTTCCACGTTATCTGCTCCATTGACGAAGCTTACTCTGAAGAACGCAGCCTTTATTTGGAGCGACGCTTGTGAAGAAGCTTTCCAGGAGCTTAAGAGAAGATTATGTTCTGCCCCAGTTTTGACCCTGCCTACTGAAGGGTTGGATTATGCAGTTTATGTGGATGCCTCGCGAGTCGGACTCCCCTATTCTGGACCCAGGTTGGGGAAGGGCCATTGTTAGGTCCAGAGACTCTAGAAGAAATGAATGTTGCGGTAACTCAAATACGTGAGAAGCTCCGCATAGCTCAGGAGCGGTATGAAAAGTACGCTAATCAAAGGAGGATAGACTTGGAATTTGCTGTTGAGGATAGGGTATTCTTGAAGGTCTCTCCGATGCCGGGAGTTAAGAGATTTGGGAAAAATCACAAATTGGATCACAGATATGTGGGACCTTTCCCGATCACTGAGCGCATTGGAGTGTCAGTTTATAAGCTGGACTTGCCCGCTACTTTTCCGGGTGTGCACAACGTCTTTCTTGTGAGCCAGCTGCGGAAGTGCCTGCGCAGTGAGCGTCATGTTCTCGACCCAGTACCCCCACTACAACCAAATCTTTCTTACGTGGAAGAGCCGATTCGTATCTTGGAGACGGAAGATAGAGTGCTGAGGAGAAAGACAATCCCCATGGTGAAAGTCATTTGGCGCAATCAGGACGTCGAAAGTGCAGCCTGGGAATTGGAATCGACCATGAGGGAGTCTCACCCTCAGTTATTCTCCAAGTAATTTCGGGTAAGAGCTTGTTTTAGCATGTGATCTTACCTTCCCTTTCGAACTTCGTTCATTTTTTCGAAGTTTCGGGTCGAAACTTCTTTTTAGGGGGAGTGACTGTAATGCCCCAGAATTTTCGATAATTATTTTAATAGCGATAGTGACGTCGAATGACATAAGGGCGTTACGTCGGCGTTTAGTTAACGGTGGGTCACCGTTAGCGTATATTTTGAACCGTAGGTCGTGGTGACCAGATTTCGAACTCAACGAAAATAAGACGTCGGAGTTTAGAAAATTAATATGATTAATTTTAGTCACGAATATGAAGTTTCGTGGCGTTCCGAGCTAATTTGAGGCCTCGGCGAGTTTTGTCAGAATTATAAAGGATTTAACTTCGAAAAATCATAACTCGAGTTTGGCGAGTCGGAAGTTGATTTCGACTTCGCTGTCGGTTCCGTAGCGCCAATATTTAGCTATGGCGCGAATTTCGTCGGAATCGGAGTTGATTTGATTTGGTGCCGTAAATGGCGTTTTTAAGAATAAAATATAATTATATATATATATTATATAATATAGGAATCTGATTAACCCTAAAGGCATCGTACCATCTTCTCCTCCTTCATTTGCTTTTCCGCCGTCATAAGTTAGAAAGAGAGAGAGAAGGTTTCTCTTTTTGGAGAGCTTTGGATTGCCGCCATCGGAGTTCTAGTGGACGGAATCGCCGTCGGAGCAGAGATTCGGAAAGCTCTCGGCGTGCTCTTCGTTTTGGCGGTAAGGTTCCCTCGTTTCATGTACAGTTTGGCGTTAGGGTATTTGGCCTTAACCTCCGTTTTGACCCATTAATGGCAGATTTGATGTCCTCCCTCCTTCCTTGGCGTGGATCTTCGATTTGGAGATCGGTCGTGGTTTTCCCGCAAGTTAAGGCAAGTGGCATTTCTCTTGCTAGCCTTTCTTGAATTTTCGTTTTGAGTTCCAGTTTTTGATCATTCAGTTATTAGATGTTTTAGCTAATCTTTGGTGTTTACGAGTTATTTGGATATGACGGGTAGATGATCAATAGGTTGCCCCTTCTTCCATTGAAGTTTATTGTCCATTTCAAGCCCTGTAGGTGTTCTTGATCTTTTTGGTTTATGTCTTTTTCCTATAATTTTGTTGTACAGGAGAGTCATGAAATTTAGAGTTAGGATAAGAATTTTCATTGAAATCTGTAGGGAAAACGGGTTCTGGAAGATATCGCCCCGCCCGGAGATAGCGGCGATAGCGATTATTCCTGACCTTTTTACCTTGTGTTTTCTTCGGTCCTGCCGTGAGGTTTCCTTATAGTAAATGGGTCCCGTCCTTGTATGACTTGCTGATTTCCGAGGAAGTTGGTCTGCGATTGTCTTAAGGGTATTAACTGAAATCATAAATATGATAATTTGACTATTCGGATGACGGAGGGTAAAGAACTTCCCCTTCTCCTGAACCCGTTCTTTGGTATTTTGTTTGACTTATTGCATAGTTAAATACACATATACAATAAGATAATGTTTTATGAAAGCTGTACGCGTGGTGGAGTTGTGCCCGGTACAGTGTTTCCCGATAGTAGTTATGAAGGCTGTGTGCGGGGAGGTGTGCCCCCGACATGGTGCTTCCATATGAAGGCTGTGAGTGGGGAGGTGTGCCCCCGTCATGGTGCTTCCTTTCGAAGGTTGTACACGTGGTAGATTTATTCCCCGGTACGGTGCTTCCTGATTGTCTGAGCTGATCAGTCTCTATTACAAATAAAGATGAATTGAATTATGATATAAATAAATGAGCATTCTTTGTTTACACAGGCTTACCTCTCCCCTGTGGGTGCGCTTTCTTTTAGTGAGTTTTTGTATTATTGTCGATTATACCTTGTTGTTTATTTGCATACTGACCCCGTGCAGAGTTCGCCCTGTTGTCACAGAGGTTTGCTGAGTTTCCTTTCCTTTATTGCCACTTGCACATTCATTGCTGAGGCATTCTTTGTTTTTATTGAATGCCTCAGGTTCAGGGCTGTAGCAGCTAGAGTTTAGCTTGGAGCCCCTGGGAGCAGTTATAGCTTTTGTACCCCGCTTCTGCGAGGTAGCTTTTAGTTAGTCCCTCTTATGTTTAGACTTGGGTTTTGAAGCCAATGGGTTGGTGTCAGGTTGTTGACGCCCATTGTGCCCTTTGACTGTACGCTTTACCTTTTTTTTGGTTATTGCTACTACTTCTACTTTACTTGCTCTCTGAGAATGATTTATGATTAGGTGCATTGTAGTTATAAAATGATTTCCTTCCATCTGCATGACATGTTTTCTAAACAAATATGGATATTTTAAGTCAATTAAAAGTAATTTCGTACATATACTAAACATAGTTAAATGCATATCATTCTGCTTATTAAGTCATTATCTATATATAGGGCATTTAAATGAAATGAATTAAATAGTTTTCCGCTGCTAATATTTATATTTTCTACGGTGGACTAGATGATCCACGAACTGAGGGACACAGTTCTTACTCCAAAATCAAACAAATGTTTTCAAATGATAAACAACTTATAAGTCTGTGTTAAATAAAGAAAGAGATGAGTTTCAGCCTGAACGTCAGCAGTTGTCTCCTGCCTGACGTGGCATCATGACGCGCATTTTCCCTTACTCTGATATATTTAAACTTGAAGAAAATGCGGGTTGTGACAAAGTATCTTCATGTCGTGCATTTATAAAAGCAGGTCATGGACAACAGCTGTTCAATTAAACAAAGATAACTAACATTTAGAAAGCACATCAAATAATCTCAGTTCCTATACATCAAATATCCCTAGGAGTACAAAATGGAGATATTTTGTCCTATCAAAATGAAGTTGAAATGCCAAAATAACATAGCCAATTATTTTATGATGAAGTTATAATATTTTTAATTCCTGAAGAATTTAGAAGGATTAATGCCCTAGTACTATATATAAAACCATCCTGTAACAATAAATAGGGAAGCTAAAATAAAGCGCCAAACAGGAGCTCCAATTTAATCATCAAAATCAAATTCCAAACCAAGCAAATGCCAAGCTGTGTCCAAAATTAAAGCAATACATTCTAAATAACAAAGTGAAGGGTTGAAAGATATATATGTGTGAATGACCTATCTGGCATTCAAGTATTTCCTTTATTGAAGATAAGGGACATATGATTAGATTCATGCATAATTGATGAAAAATTAAATCAAATGTTTGGAATAAGTTAGGTGTAGTTATCATTCTAGTCATACAAAATTTACCATTCTATGGCCTGAATGTTCAGTCGGACATCCTTGTAGAAGAAATTATTCCCACTGATTTGTTTTCAAATCAAGCATCCAAAAGTCCTGCACAAGAAAAAAATGGATAAGAGAATAATCCCAGTACTATATATTAATCCTTTGTTGGTAACAATCACCCAAATGTCTTAACATAGCTAAAGGAATCATTGATAATATGGTGTTTGATAAGCATTTTTATTTAATCAGACCAACTAATGTTGCTTGCAAAGAATTATATCAAACACTTTATGGGTGAAAATTTCAATGGAATACTTTAGAACAAAATAAGAGAATTTTTTTTTAAAACTTTGTTTTTTGGAAGCAGGTGCCTATCATCATCAAAGGATAAAAAAACATTGGTTTATACTTAAGTCAAACTTTGAAAAATTGAAGTTCTAATCAAAAAGCAACTGAAAATACCCAAAAGCTGATCAAAGGAGTTTAAAAGAGTAGAATATGTAATCAAACAAATTGCATCAACGCCTTGGTTTTACAAAACAACATAATTTTGCAATGGAGAGAAAGGGAGCGTGCGGGAGAGTGGGGGGAGAACTCCTTATGCAACAACAACAAACAATAGTTTAGTCATTTTCCCGAACACCTTATAAGCAAGCAGAGATGCTTGATTGGATCCAAGAGAAAAGACAACCCAAAATAATTTTACCTGCGGGTAAGAAGTCATCCGGAGAGTTGCTTTGGAGAGGCATGGACAGAGGGGAAGAAGTCATCGGGCTGTGAAGAGGCATCATCATGGAGGAAAGGAGTTCCTTTCACCTGCGGGTGGAATCATGGAGGCTGGAGGTTCCGCCAAGGCAGAGTTCGGCTTTCTTCCTGCAGCAAGGTTATTCGTGGTTTGGCGAGGCGTGGTCAGAGGGGAAGAAGTCGTCGGGCTGTGAGCAGGCGAGATGAGATCGTGAATGATAAGAAAAAAGATTGCTTGCGGCAGTGGATTTTTGGGAGACGCAAACCAACGATGAGGAGGGGAGATGATGTGATGGATGATTAGAAATAAAGATTGCTTGTGGCTTTGGATTTTCAAGAGACAAATTTGGGCGTGAGAAAGACTGAGGAAATGGCAGAATACCGAAAAGAACCATGGAATTTGAAATGAAGAAGAGTTTTTAGAGGGTTTTTTGGGAAGAGAGACATCATCCTACTTTTCTCTTCTCTTCTATAATATACGAGCAGTCGTGCACGGGGGACCCCGTGCCGGGGGCGACATTGATCGGAGCGGTGACATTGGTCGTGGGGGGGGGGGGGGGGGGGGGGGGGCGACATTGCTTGGAGGAGGCGACATTGGTCATGGGCGGCGACATTGGTCAGGGCGGCGACATTAATCGTGGGCGGCGACATTGATCGTAAGCGGCAACATTGGTCGTGGGCAGCGACATTGGCTGTGGGAGATGACATTGATCGTCGGGGCGACATTTGTCATGGGGGCGACATTGATGGAGGGGACATTGGTCAATCGAAGGCCAATCCGAAACTTTGATTCCAAAATCTCCAATGCTATAAAATATTTGATTCTAAATCTTTAATAAAACAATTCATATTAAAATCAAGATATGCATGTGTTCAAGATGAAGTAGGGATCACAATAAAGGCCTGAGAAAGGATAACCATCCTTACCCTTCGATTAATAATTAGGGGTAGGGGTCTAGTATGATCAAAGAATCAAAAACTATTTAAAATGATGAAAAAGCTGGAGAGTTTTAAAATAATGGTGATTTTTTTGGGGTAATTTGGGGATATGAAAGTTACACCATAATCACTTTTATCTTTTCCTATAGTACAGAGATAAAGATATACAAAATCTAAATTTAAACATATGATGTAATTGGACATACAGCTCACTGCTACTATTCATTGTTTTCCCGACTTCAAAGATGAATTGCTTCAGGAAGGTAATGCATCTCCCGAAAGCATGCAATATATAATTAAAAAAAGAAAACACATTTAATTTGGCGACTTATTCAAATTCTCAAAGTAAATCTGATGAATCACCCTCTAATTCATTTGATTTCATCCATGAGTAGCAATATTTTGTTTACCTGAACAAATCAGGTATAAGTATCAGGAAAAATCTACTATGCATAGCAATATTTCTAAAGCTTAATGACGCAATTTTTTTCATTTTTGTTTTAAAGTGTAGATCAAGACTTTCTATAGTTCTAACCCAAGTATAAGATAGGGAAATAGGTAATAATAGTTGCATTAGAAAATAGTTTAAATAAATATAGGAAAATATATATCAACAACATTCACCAAGCATTATAACCTTCAAACCCAAGTATAAGATAAATAAAAAAATCATAAAACTCATAATGAAATAAGGACATAGTTCTAGTTTGCCGAGATGAAGTAAGGAAACATGTCCAATTAGTTCTTCAAAGCCATTAAGACATGGAAGAAATATAAATTCAAATATTTGCAGGCAAATAAAAAAAATCACAATATGTTTTTGTCAAAAAATTGCATTCCTTGACCTCTTTATGACATACACACTACTCTTTATATCACATGAACGCACACTAACACAGGATAGACACACAAAAGTATTGACCAGTTAAAAATAATAATAATAAAAAAATATTATAAAGACGGCATTTTGGCAGAATGCACCCCCCATTATCCTTTGTTTGGGAGAATGCACCCCCAATTTATTAATTTGGCAAAATGCACCCCCCATTATGATTAAATTTGGCAAAATGCACCCCAAGTTCTATTTTTAGGGGTATTTTGGTATTCCTCATTCTTCCCGGTGGATGGCATTCTTCCCAGCGTTTCATCAAGCTTCTTCCCAGCGGATGCATTCTTCCCAACGAATGGTTCAGCTGAAATTCCATCCCTCGTTAATAACATGAAGCTTCTTCCCATGTCATTCTTCCCAGTGGATGGCCGGTCCTCCCAGCGGATGGCATTCTTCCCAGCGTTTCATCAAGCTTCTTCCAATCACGTCCCTTCTCTGCCAGAACTTCTTCTATGGGGCGAGCCAGCCCAAATGGGTTGAATCTTCTGCTGTTAATAAAATGAAAACCGCAAGCTTCTTCCAATCCTATCATATATGAGCTGAAACGGCGCCGAAAATTACCACGGTGGGAGAAAAGAAGTAAAGCGCAGCGGCGCCACTCGATAGGACAGTGGCCGCAAGAACCATATATACAACAACAAAATGCAAAACACAACTCAGAACCTGTTGTATTGAAGATGTAACTGTTTACATTCAAGATATTCAACATAAAATAATGTTCAAGTGTCAAATTAAAATAACCCAAACGGTCCAAAATAAATAACAAAATATTCAAGTGTCATTACACAAATGTACATCGATCCTCAATCAAATACAACAACAAAATGCAAAACTAGGCTGGTCCTTTTATGTAGCATCTTCAGATAGCAAAATTTCTCTTCAACACACCATTCAAGTGGATCACCTACATATTATGAAGTCATTGTCATTAGAAATATTGAAACATGAAAACCCATAAAAAATATGTTGAATGATACAATATTATTTACCAGGTACCAATGTTGCTTACTAGGCATGTAGATATGTTTCAAAGCTCAAAATGTCCTCCGCACCTGCAAAAGAATACCATTTAATTATTAAACAATCAAATATTTAAAATATTATTAAAAGGTATTAGATGAATTTATGCTTACCGGAATTTTGGATCTCTTTATACTTATGAAGGCAATGTTGTATTCGGTCTGTTGGAAGCATCTGGACAATTTCTTTTGTTATGGCCTCTCAACCCACAATGAGAACATGAGTATTTTAAACCATGTCTTTTAATGCCATACTTTTTGGTGTCCAATTCATCTTCCTCTAATCGTCTAGCATGTTGTAAAGGCCTTCCGGGCTTCCTCTGAATAGTAGACCATGGCACAATTGGATTCAAGTTTGCTATTGGCCATTCCTTTTGTGAATTTATTGGATTTAGTAAGTGCTCATAAGCCCGCATGAATATCTCTTTCTTGTACCAATGTTGCACGTAGTCTTCAACATGTTCCCTTCGATAAAATATGCATGCAGTAGCATGCACACATGGAATGCATGTGAGATCCCACCGTCTGCAACTGCCACTGTAGGAACTCAAGTCAACTGTCCACTTATCTCCCGCCCACCCATTAACTTCAAACTTATCATGCCCATTCCATCCCAAAATATAGCCGTGTGCATTCTTTTTATTATTTTCCAATATTTTTTGGATAGTTGGGCATACCTCTCCATTGAATTTTGCAATCTTGTCCCTTTGAGTATGGAGTCTCTTCATCAAAATTACCCTGATCGTTTCCAACATTGTTATTATTGGTTTATCTCTAGCCTTTAAAATAACTTTGTTGAATGCCTCACAATAATTATTAAGTAACATATCACATTTTGACCAAGTACTGAAATGAGCCCTTGCCCAATGCCTTTCATGCCTTTCTTTAACCCAATCATAAGCCTTCTTATCACATGCCTTTAACTTCTCCATTTCATTGTTGAAATCAACAATTCTTGTAGCGGATGCTGCCCTCCATAACAATTCTTTGAGTTGTAGGCCTCTACTTTTTTGTTTAAAATTATTGTACATGTCTTAAACAAAACCTATGTTCGGCATTAGGCAACAATTCTTCAATTGCATTTATTAATCCTTTTTGCTTACCTGATATTAAAGTCCACATATGACTATTTTCGATGCATAAATCTTCAATAAGTAAACTTACAAACCATTTCCAAGACTTTGTATTCTCATTCAAAACTAAAGCATAAGCAATAGGAAACATATTGTTATTATCGTCAATGCCAACAACACATAACAAAACGCCACCTGTAGTAGTTTTTAAGTGAGTCCCATCCAAACCTATTATAGGTCTGCATCCACTCATAAACCTTTCTTCAATGCACCCCAACATATGTACAGTCTCTTGAAAATGCATGTTTGGGAGGAAACATTGTGCCTACATTTAAGGTTGATTGTTGTATCCGGATTAGTCCTATATATTTCTTCGCAATAATCCCACAGCTTCGCATATTGCTCCATTTCAGTGCTACTAATTAACTTATTTGCATGTTGTTTTACTCTATACATTTTCCAAATGCTAAGTGGAGTTTTATTCTCCATTTGCATTATCTCATGCATTGAGTTTGCTGGCCATTCTGGGTTACTCCTAATATGCTGCTCGTACTTCTTTGCAAGGAACTTTGACTTGCAATGTTCGGAAGTTGAAACCCTACAATAAGTATAATGCCCTTTAATTGTCTTAACTTGGAATGTTCTTTCACTCTTAGATATGAAAGACGCAAATACAATCCATCCGCACTCGCAAGTCAATTGAATCTTATTACTACAATTTTTGGTAAATTTTATTGGTTTCCCTTGCGCCGTAGCATATAGCCTCACTGCCTCTCTAAAATCACAAGCACTATTGAAACATAACCCAACCTCAAACTCAAATTCAAATTCATTTGCATTGCCTTGGTAAATTTGAATTTGGGGTACTTTGCCCTTTTCAGAAGTTGATGAAGAATGACTACCGTACTCCCTAACTTGTATTCCAACATGTGCACTCAAATTAGTTTTATGTTCATCCTTGTAGCCAACCAACTGAATATCTTCATCAATGTGATCATCAAAGATAACATCATCTAGTTCAAAATCACTCTCCACCAAATCATCAGAAAATGATGAATCGTTGCCATCAGATATTTCTGCATTGCTATTTGAATCACTGGTACTGTTTATATCTTGCAATTCATTTTCCTCGATCAAGATATTTTCCCATTCCATATCTACGCAATTTACAAAAATAGATCTACATACATAAGAAACCCAAAAATAGCTACTACTCAAACAATGACGAATGCAGGCCTAACAATAGCTCGGAAATTAAAAGCAGGACTGAAATGCAGCAAAAAACACAAATGTAAGTCTAGGTGCAGGACTGAAATGCAGCAAAAAAACAAAAATGTAAGTCTGGAAACAATAAAGACTCACTGAAATACAGCTCGGAAACAAGGAAGATTGCAGGCCTAACAATGGCTTGGAACAATGCAGATCGCAGATTGCTGGACTGAAATGCAGCAAAAAAACAGAAATGTAATACCTAACAATAGCTCGGAAATGAAGTCTCACTGAAATAAAATGTTATACCTGATAATAGCTAGGCGCGAGGAAGACGGTGCGAGCTTGCAGCTGATGCGAGGAAGACGATGCGAGCTTGCAGCTGATGCGAGCTTACCGCTCGAGGAAGCTGATGCGAGCTTACCGCTCGAGGAAGCTAATGCGAGCTTACACCGCGAGGAAGACGATGCAGTCGAGGAAGACGATGAGGCTAAAGCGCGAGGGGCTGCATGATTCAACGACGGGCGAAGGCGGAGATGTCGCAGCCAGGGAATACAAGCGCGAGGAAGACGATGCGGCCACAACGCGCGTGGAATAGTGAATACCTAACTCCCGGTTATAACTCAATTTTAACTGTTAGGACGAAAATACCCTAGCCTGGGGTGCAGCTTGCCAAAAAATTCATAATGGGGGGTGCATTTTGCCAAATTAACAAATTGAGGGTGCATTCTGCCAAACATAGGATAATGGGGGGTGCATTCTGCCAAAAAGCCTTATAAAGACTGATACAAAGTTTTTTAAAGCATAAATCAGAAAATGTATCAAACAAAATATTACCTCCTATGTTTGTGTTAATCAGATCCATCCTTGGATTATGAAGCCAAACACTTTCCATCATGCGACTACAAGAACCATATTTCAAACAGCTTATGATGACAAAATAGAGGAAACAAAGGACATAAAAAGTCGTAGCAAATATTAATAGTTTTAAGTTTTAACAATTTTTGGCTTCTGCAACAGTAGTTGTGCGGATACTCCATGATGAACTTAAAGTCTCGAATTCACCGAAGATGGAAACTGATCATAGAAGTCCAACAAACAACTTAAAATCTCAATAAATAAACAGGGGAATGCTGGGGAAGATGACAATATAAAATATTGCAGTGAAAAAAAGAAGATTTAACAGATGAGATCAAAACAGATAGAGGTATATTTGGAAATGAAAAAAAAGTATAACATCATCGGAAAGAAGACTGGGAGTGGAGAAGAGAGGTGGAGAAAAGAAGACTGCTGAAGAGCGGCAACAACATAAACTGGAGTTCTCCTGGACAAAAGCAAAAAAAAAGAATGAGGTGCGCCGGAAATCTTTACCGGGAGAAAATATGGAGCGCTGTGTAAGAACGACTGTTGAAGATGAGCTGCGGAGGTGCGCTGAGTAAGAATGAGGAGGTGAACTGAATCAATACCTTAGCGTTGAAGTAGGAGCCGTCGAGGAGGAAGATGTTGAGGAGGAAGGAGCGGGCGAGGATGAGCTGGGACGGAGGACATGCGCAAGCTCTGTGGAGGAAAAGGCCGAAGCTCTGCTGAGGAGGAAGCGTGATACAGATATATCATCCCCAATACTTTAACATTTATGTACAGGTGGCGTGATACAGAAGCATTCGGTCGGCAGGCAGTGGTGAAGGACAGGAGTGGCGTGTAAAAGTAGATTTTGAGAAAAATGAAAATGGTGCGAATTTTGGGCGGGAAAGCCAAATGACTTTAAAAACAATTGTTTTAAAATAAAGAGTGGATGAGAGAGAGTATTTTGGGCACCGAAATGTTACACCATGATGGTTTTGTCTTCCATTATATAATAAAGATATATAATGATATTGATATTGATACTGAGTGTGAGGGAATTCTTAAGACGTACAACAACACAAATGTGCTTCAACAACAGGAAATGAAAAGGAAGTTACGCGAAATTATGGATCATACTTCGACACTCAATATAGAACATTTGGTTCCATATAAATTGAAAGGTAGGCCTAAGGGAAGCTATAAGAAATATCACAAGGAGTGCAAATCAACAAAACATGAACCGTCTTTATTTGAGCATGTTCTACAAAATGAGAAAATTAATATCCCTTCGAAAGCAACAAGTGTGACTTTGATTTGTAAGAAATTAGTTCAACGGGTTCAAAAAGAATTACAAACATGTATATCAAAATATATCATTGATGTGGTGGATATAAGTGGCGATGGACATTGTAGCTATCGTGTCATTAGTTTAGCAATGAATATGGGGGATTATTGGAAATAGGTGCGCAAGGACATTTCTAATGAGATAGAAAATAATTTGAGCATATATACACATACATATAGAAATGCTAGAAGATCCAAATTACTGGCCTCATTGGATTGTGTGATTGCTCCTGCGTCGTTGAACAAGTGGATGACTTTGCCTGATATGAGATTGATCATAACATTATGTTACAATATCATGTTTGTTCACTTCTATAAAATCCAGTCATTCATATTTCCACCGCTACATTTGGCACCTCCAACATTCTTAAGGATAATTTTCAGTGCATTCATAAATGGTAATCACTTTGTACAACTGCTAATGCATGGTGATTGTCCATTACTACTGATATTTTCAAGTTAGAAGAGTTATCATGTAACATCCCAATTTTGAATGAGGACCCTAAGAGTATTGGCACACCACATCACCTTGGAAACAAGATTAAACCCTGTAAAGAGAGAGAGAGAGCATGGTGTTCATTTAGACAAAGTTAACCAAACCAACTCAATTGGCCCAACCCTTGACCAATTGAGCTTAACCTCTTCTTCCTCAGAACTTAAGTAAGTCAAAACACCTATTGGCACACCACTTAACGCACTTGATCACCTTGGAGACAAGGTGAAACCCTTTAAAAGGCATGGTGTGCATTTATGAAAAATGAACCAAATCAACTCAATTAGCCCAACCCTTGACCAATTAAGTTACCCTCTCCTTCCCCATAGCCAATGTGAGCTAACCATCAAAAATGTTAAATTGGTCACCTAAATTAAGCATGGTCAAACCATGGCTTAATTAAAACCTAAAGTCACTTTAAAAAAATACATTAACCTTACACCAACCCCAAAGCCCTCAATTCATGTCCCAAACTCATCCTAACCCAAGACCCAAGCTCAATATTAGATAGCCCATGATTTGGCCAAGTACTTGAAGTCAAAGAGTCAAACTACACTTAAGGGAATTTAGCCATTTTTGGAAAGACTTCAAGGGAGATTTTTTGGAGATATGCTTGGCTTCATTCCTCTTTGGGAAGCTGAGAGGCGGCCTCTGTCATCATTAGAAGGTGGCAAGGTGACATCAAGTACAAGCTTTCCCTTAGCCATGGACGACCATAGTGAACATAAGGGAATTTTGTAAACCTCACCCCCAGCCTATATAATCCCTCCTGACCCTTCAGAAAGCTCACACATCTCTCTACAATCAATCTTGAGACAATAAAGTGAGTGGAAGCCCTCAGGAACAACCTAGCCACTTTAGCCGATCAAGCCAGGGATGCCTGAACCCGAACTAGGAGAGCAAGGAAAAATTAGGTGAGATTCCTTCCCCCTCTTCTTCTATAAGCATCTTAGAAGGATTTTGAATCGAAATCGAGCTCAGTTGGGTCAAGATTTAATGTAATTTAGTGGAGAAATGCCGTCTAAATTACCCTATAAATTCGGCCGATGATGGAGGCGTCAGGCCGCCGGACCACCACCAATAGGTAGCCCTCACCATGGTGAAACTATTGGTAGTGGTGGCGATGGGTGGTGATGGCCGGACGGCGGTAGAGGAGCCCCAAAAGATCCTCCCAGGCGGGATCAACATCCATAGCCAGCTCAAGGTTGAAGACAAAATCACAACTCCTGATATCCTTAAACAATGATTGGGTTGATCCCTATAGCGGATCAACATCGGATCCGCTGCGGGGAAGAAAAATTCACCATCTGCCGCCTCTCTGCGCCGCGTGATATGCTTTAAAATCCGCGATGTGATCAAATACACGACAGTCTTTTAAGTTAAATGATTTAATATATATGCACCCCACAAACAGAGTTTTTAAAAGTGTTTTTTGAGTGCCTTAATGGTTGAACCAAGCCAAGTCATCAACATATAAGTCGTAGGTCTTGGTCAAGCCTTTCCAAAATTGGGTGGCACATTTTCTGAGGAGGTGTATAACTCCCTGAATAAAATTTTAAATATCATGTGCAATAAAATGTAGGGCCTTTTATAATTTGTACATTTTCAGCAATATGACATAATTTGAACTTGAAAATTGGTATATAAGCTCCTTATGAGGTTATTAAACTATATATAAAAGCTTGTATTTTTTGGAATATGTTATGATATAGCTTAAATAAAACACTTATTTGTCACACTTGTGTATTAATGAAATGTTTTGATCTTAAACGACAACAACTACACTCAAGCCTTTATCCCACCATAGTGGGGTCGGCTATATGGATCCCCTGTCGCCATTGCGCCCTATCTTTAATTATAGTGTCACTAATGCCTAAGTACATTACGTCTTTCCTTATAGTTTTATTCCAAGTCTTTTTTGCTCTACCCCTCCCCCATTTGACATGTCTAGTGTCTAAACTCTCACAACGCCTAACAAGTGCCTCTAATAGTATCCTATATACATGTCCGAACCATCTTAAATGAGATTCTTGCATCTTCTCTACAATTGGCGCCACTCCTCTCTTATCCCTGATACATTCATTCCTAATTTTTCCAGTCTCGTGTAACCACACATCCACCTAGTCATTCTCATCTCCGCAACTCCCATTTATTGCTCAGTTACACCATTCACTGCCCAACACTCAGAACCGTAGAGCATTGTTGGTCTAATTGCAGTATGATAAAACTTGCCTTCAACTATTTAAAGCACTCACTGCGGGAAATATCTTGGTCACCCAATTTAATGACGGAGTCTTCTGACCTTCTCGCACTACTAAATTTAAGCTCTATATACTCCGTCTTTGTCCTGCTCAACCTAAAACCCTACTTTTCTAAAGTGTCTCGCCAAGATTCAAGTTTCAAATTTACACCCTCACGCGTCTCATCGTCCAAAACAATATCCTCTACAAATAATAAACACCAAGGTATTGCTTGTTGGATATGTCCGGTGTGCTCATCTAAGATAAGGATAAAGAGATAAGTGCTTAAAGCGGACCTTTGATGTAAGCCAACAATGATAGGGAATTCTTGTGTTAATCCTCCAGATGTCCTCACCCTGGTCACTGAATTTGTATACATATCTTTGATTACATCAATGTATGATGCATTTACACCTTTTTTTTCTAAGACTATCCACACGACCTCTCTTAGAACCATATCATAAGCCTTCTCCAGATCGATAAACAGCATATGCAAATCTTTTTGTCTTTCTCGATAGTTGTCAATGAGTCTCCTCAAAAGATGTATAGCTTCCATGGTTGACCTCCTTGGCATTAATCCAAATTGATTCTCTGAGATGCTAGTCTCTCATCTAACTCTTCCATCTATTATGTGTTCCCATAGTTTCATAGTATGACGCATTAATTTAATTCCCCTATAATTGACATAACTGTGTATATCTCCTTTGTTCTTATACAAAGGTACCAAAATACTTTCTCTCCATTGGTCTGACATCCTCTTTGTCTTCAATATCTTATTGAAGAAACTTGCTAGCCATAAAATTTCTTCCCTCCCTAAGCATTTCCATACTTCAATGGGTATATCGTCTGGTCCAATCGTCTTTCCATATTTCATCTTCTTCACAGCGTCATCTATCTCTGATGCTTGAATTTATAATAAAAAGTTATGTTTCTATACTTCTCTGATTTACTTAACTATTCCATGTTTAGTTCATTGTCTTTTCCTTCATTGTATAGTTGATAAAAGTATTTATATATTCCATCTCTCCTTAATAGCCACATCATCCGTCAAAACCATATTTGTTTCATCTTTTATGCATTTAACTTGGCTTAAATCTCTTGTTTTCCTTTCTCTAGTTCGAGCAATTTTATATATATCACGTTCTCCATCTTTGGTATCTAGCCGTTTGTAAAAGTCTTCATAATCTTGACTTATTGTTTTACTTACTGCATTTTTATAGAACCATAATAATATCATGACTGACCTTGGAATAAAGTATGTAGATGTTTGGACTTAAATTGATCATTCTATGATTTATGCATTTAAAGGGTATGTTTTAATTATTCAATATGTCACACTTTCATATAAATGAAATAAATGAGTCTTAAACCCTTCAATAAATCCCTAAATTTGTATTGCACTCTAATAATATCATGACTAACCATGCTTAAAGTTTGGAAAAGGTTTGAACTTCATTTGACCACTTTATAAAATATACATTTAATGGGTATGATTTAAATATTCAATATGTCACACTTTCATATAAATGAAATAAATGAGTCTTAAACCCTTCAATAAATATCTAAATTTTATAGCACTCTAATAATATCATGACTGACCTTAGTTTAAGTTTTGAAAAGGTTTGGACTTCAGTTGACCACTTTATAAAAATATGCATTTAATGCGTATGGTTTAATTATTCAATATGTCACACTTTCATATAATTGAAATAAATGAACCTTAAATCCTTCAATAAATTCCCAAATTCATACGGTACACCTATAATGTCATGTTTGACCTTGGCTTCAATGTTTAAAAGGTTTGGCCTTAAATTGACCCTCTTATGAAATTATATATGTTAAGAGTATAGCTTGATTAATTACTTATCCCACTTAGACATTTATTATAAAATCTCAATGTTCATTCTTGCACTTTCATTTTATCATGCTTAAATCTTGATTTAAGGTTTGAGAAGAGTATCTTGGCTAATATTTATATATCTTAATAAACTGTATATCCTTGGTAGTTCTTTTTGTCGTAGCTTTAAATTAGTGGAAAGACTAGCTTTAACCTTAGCATATGTTAGTGAGACCCATATTTTAATTCATATGATTGGTGTCTAGGAAGGAGGTTAGGGATGAGCTAGAATCTCCCGCAAGGAAGGTGCTGTATAATGGTATGTAGTGCGACCACCAACCTCACTCTTAGCAGGCTAATGTGCTACTTAAACTTGATATCACGATATATGTCTAATAAGTTACCTAGTGTATTTCCTGTGTTACTTTCCTACCATCCCTTAACTCTATATTAGATCGAAGGGTCGTGGAGACTAGTTCTTAGTCTAGTGAGAAAAATGACATTGTAGAAATGTTTAGTTCTGTAAGACTGTGGCGGGTCTAACCACTCTACCAAGCAGAGCACATTATCAGAAGGGACTCGAGTGTAAGGTCAAGTTGGCTTCTGGGCAATTTGTCTTGTGGAAATAATCCTGATGGGTAAATCCCCAGAGATTGTATTTGCTCTCGGCTGTTAGTGAGACCTCAGATAGTTGTGCAAGTATAAACCCGTACTATACATTAAGGCCTGGGATGGTTGTGTGTCACCTATCAAGAAGCGGAGATGTCTGATCGGCTATTATCATCCACAATGGTGATAAGGCCTGCATGGTTGGCTACCAACTTAACAAGTGGACAGGGTAGGACTTAGACATGTAAGAATAATAGTTCATCATATCATCTTACTTTTGCATACCTTATTTCTTTAAATCTTATACTATAAGTTTGTATGGGCATTCATGTAAGATAAGTATGTGTTATGATAATTTCATGGCCATTAACTTATAAGTTTGTATTGTCATTCATTTAAGTTAAGTTATTTCTGTACCATAACTGTTACACAAATCACCTGCTAGATTTATTACTTATGTCAGAATAAGAACTACAAGTATAAGGATGTATGAACATTCTTATAAGCTAAGTCATTTATACTCCCCTATCTCCTATTTCATAACACAATACTCTGTTTTCCCCTATCACTAGGTTCATGCATATTACCGCTTGTGCTCTTTTACCTCATCCATCCCCCCAATGCTTTAGGATACATCTGGGGAAAGGAAGGGAATCAGCTTAGTCAAATTGACTAATGGTTTGTGACAACCCCCTCTAGTAACCCCATCAGCATTAGTTCTCGCAGTACCAGCCCCAATCAGAGATCTTTGAGATAGAGATGGAAATGTAGTTGCGCGCTGTCATGGACCCAACCCCAGCTCCCGCAGTAGAGGAAGTATCACAACCCGCATTTTCCCACGAATTTAATAAATATTATCAGAGCAAAGGGAAAATACGCGCTATGATGCCACGTCAAGCAGGGGACAACTACCGACACTCAAGAAAACACTCCTTACGATTCTTTTATAAAAGACATAAATGTTTGAGATAAAAAGAAAATTTACATTTTTAGCTTAGGACCGCGTCCCTCGGTCTGGTGGATCACTACTCCACAAGTAGAAAGCTATACATGCGCAGCGGAAAAATAGGTTTGTTTTTAGCCTACATGAGCATGAAGATCCACATCCCAGAAATGATATGCACATGTCTATGTTTAGTTAGTAAGAAAGTATTTTCTACGGTCTTCAAAGTATGTGACAATTATATAAAATCATGATGTGCAAGAATGACATTTTTATACCAATAAAGTAACTAATGCATCCTAGCATAAACCTTCCCAGATAGCAAGTAGGTAAACAACCCGAAAGTAACACAAAACTACTAGCAAGTAAACTAAGCATAAAAGCCAAACGGGCGCCAACAACTGACACGAACCCGCAGGAAAGAAGAAAAACATCCAAAAGAAGGCAACAACTAAGAACTGCCCCTTACCTAGAAGAGAGGAAGGGTCTCGACAGGAAAATTGAACGACACCGCTCTAACTCCTGCGGCAGCTAAAGACCTGAACCTGAGACATTCATAAGAAAAGAATGTCTCAGCCCAAAGGGTGCAAGAAAATCAAGATTAGCAGCAATCAGAAATAAAAGATTGCAGAAAGGAGAACTAAGCAGATAAACATCAATAATCTTACAGCAACTCGAGCCAGCTCAAACGAGTGCACTCGGTAAGAGGAAAAGTCTGCACCAGAAGGTAATAGCCAAAGCAATCAAAGTCAACCACGTGTCCGTCATTGCGGCTCAGAGGTGGTGGTTATACATATAATATCATAATACACATATATAAGCATATATGTTTATAAGAACTTGAGGCTGATCAGCTCAAATAAAACAGGTGGAGGTCCTTTATCCTCTGCCAACCCAAAAAGCCAAAACCCGGGTGGTGGTACTCTATCCACTGCCACCCGAAAAGCCAAAATCGGGTGGTGGTACTCTATCTACTGCCACCCAACAAGCCAAAACCAGGTGGTGGTACTTTATCCACTGCCACCCAACAAGCCAAAACCGGGTGGTGGTCCTTTATCCTCTGCCACCCAAAACTACCCACCGTGCAAGGCTTAAGACAGGTTCTAAATAATCAAATTAAGTTTCAATTAAGACACGGGACATAACCCGAGATATCAACACCATAACACCCTAAGAATAGGGTCACAGAGAAATAAACACTACTCAACGATTCATTTGAAAACACTTGGTGAGTCCAAACTTGACTCTCAATGGACTTCTCGTAACAATATGACGAATAAGGCACGAAACAATACCATAACCGGTCACCAATCAAATACAGGACAACTCATAGAATAAAGCATAGCTTCATCTAAAAAGTCTCAACGAAAAGACTAAAATGCTTGATAACATCGCTTAAGATACCCAGGAACACCCGGCGAAAGAACATATAAATATATGAGGAAACAATTCAGAATAAGCGATTAAATCGACAGAAAAACTTGCCAAAAGTTGACAGGGAAACTTAACAAAAGTTGACGGGAAAAGACTTATATCAAAGTCGACGAGAAAGACTTAACAAAAGTCGATAGAAAAGACTATACCAAAGTTGACAAGAAAATCTTAATCAAAATTGACTGGAGTACTTTATGTCAAAGTCGGCGGGAAAGGTCGATAAACTCGACGGAAAAACACAAGAAAGTCGACTACACATAAAACTTGAGAGTTCTGGACAGAGACTCTGGATGGAAAGACTAATAAGTTCAGGACATCAGTTCTAATAAATTCTGGACGAAAAGGCTAGAGAATTCTAGAACTACACAGAGAGAACATCTAAACAAGTCCATGGTATAAACAAGAATCAAAATGCACATGAAGAAACTTGATTTCCGAGAATACACAGAAAGCGACATTTCTGGGAGAATCTATCAGAACAACAAGGAAGACCACAAACAGAACTTCACTTGCAGAAAAGGGGAGAAACAATCATTAAAGGGGAAGAGAAGCAAAACCAGGAAAAAGGATTGAAAGAGAAGGGAAACGGCAAATAGATGACCTCAACAACTAGGCTACTTGTGTGGGACTAAGAGTGATTTTATAATTTAACCAACATCTGAATATAAAAGCCGAACATACCAACAGTATTTTCTTATACCAGGTCCATATAACCAAAGCAGTTGAATGCCATAAAACAAGAATAAGCTTGAGCAACGAGTCGACTACGCAATTTGAATTATCGAGACTTGCAACCCGAAGCGGCCCACCGATCATATAACAACAATTGAACATAATATCGAGGATATAATATATATGGCAGCCCCCATAAAATCTTAGAATAGAACTATATATAGCTAATAGAGCTATACATAGCAGCCCCCAAAATAATGTGTAAAAGGCAGCCCCCAACAGGATTTTATAAAAGGCAGCCCCCAACAGAATTTTATAAAAGCAACCCCGATTAGACAAAATTATATAAGAAGCAGTCCCCGATCAGGTTATATGACAGCATCCCCAAACTGATTCTACAAGGCAGCCCCAAACAGAATAATCCAAACAGGAGGGATATATTACAGCCCCTAAACTGGGATTATACAAACCAGCCCCAAAAGTAATCCAAACAGAAATGATGTAAAGCAGCCCCCAACAAATCCAACTAGAATTATATATAGCATCCCCCAAACAAATCCAAACTAGAATTATATATAGCATCCCCTAAACAAATCCAAACTAGAATTATATATAGCAGCCTCCAAACATATCCAAACTAGAATTATATATAGCAGCCCCCAAACATCCAACTGGAATTATATAGCAGCCCCCAACTGAAACCATATGAAGCAGCCCCCAAAACCAAATAAATATATATAGCAGACCCCCAAAAGAAAACCCGACTGCATTCGACTGGATTATTTATATAGCAGCCCCCAACAAGAAAAGGAGAGTTATATATATATAGCAGCCCCTCAACAAGAAAAAGGAGGATTATATAAATAGCAGCCCCCTCAACATAAAAGGAGAAAACATAAATATAGCAGCCCCCTCCCCAAACATATCACTATAAGGCAGCTCTCCCAACATAAAAATTTCATTAAAGCAGCCCCCAAACAGATCTCTATACCCACGATGGTTTGTAAATCCAAACTAAAACAAAGCATATCAGACCCCATTGAACAATACTTAAGAAGTAGCCCCCAAATCAGAATATATAACATCAGCCCCCTCAACAAGAAGAAGAAAACGAAATGACTATAAGCAACAACATGATATAACCAACACAAAAATGACGAATCGTAAACCATCTCAACCAAAGAACGAAGGGGGAAGAAGGAGAGGCAGTTTTCTTGCCTGAATTGGGAGCCGACACCACTCGCCGAAGCAAAAACCACTGCTGGGAGGCTTCGCCACCACTGCCGAAGCCAATTAGGATCCTCCGCAACCCCGCTCCGGCGACGAGACGAGCCCCCGGCGATCTTGAACCTCCCTTTACCAACGGCTCCGGCGCCTTGCGACACTTGCCCGACAGAAACCCTAAACCTCCTAAACAGCTCCAAGCTTGCACGGGGAAAGGGGAGGAATGAAAAGAAATGAAAAAAAAACTGCCGCTCCCCCAAAAAAACTCTCTGCATATATATATAGTTATGCTCTTATAAAACTTTTGCACCAATATTTATATATAATTTATGTTTATACGTATATATATAAGCTCCTTTTTTTTTCTTCCTTTATATAACCTGTACACCATATAATGTATATATATATGTATATGGTTTTGTATAAATAAGACTTTTATATATACGTATATATATATGTGTTTACATACCCATATACACAAGTATATAAATATATATATAATGGTATAAATGTAGCACCCTACACAAAACCCTTCCCCTATAAAACTTCAAGCATGCATTCACATATGAATGTATGTATTCGTATACATTTATAATAGTATGCTTATATATATATTTATACATGCTTATAATTACATATGTTTACATATATACGTATATAAACACACATTTACATACATATATGTCCCCCATCTAGAATTAACTCGCCGGACGACGACGACGACGAAAAGGTAACGCCCTCTCGCATTAGTACCACGCAACGATAACTTTAATGCTTAGAAGATGTCAGATTAGGCGAAGAGTCTGAAAGAGGTGAGCTTATATAAAAAGGCGAACAAGTGGAATAGTAAGGCATAGAGGAGGAGGAAAACCCGAAGATTTCATAAAGAAGAATCTTCTCCTTTGATCAAACTATCAATATTACCATAACCCTACTCAAAATTAATTATAAGAAAAACCTGGAGTGTTACAGTCATCTCACCAAGAAGGAAGTTTCGTCCCGAAACTTAGAAAACAACGAATGAAAAGAGCAAAGGGAGAGGTAAGCCCACACTCGCTAGATAGAAACGCTAACCGAAGAGAGCTAGGAAAACAGATGCGGGTAAGATTACCCAAAAGGAAAAAGACATTGCCAAGAACTCGAAATGTCCAAGCTGAGAACAGAAAGCAGATTGCGGAACATCTGACTCGCAGATCCCCAACTAAAGGAAGCCTAAACAAAGATCATCCTTCGAAAACACCGAACTACCACGCAACTGATCAAGCAAAACATCAATCTGAGGCACGATTATCTGCTCTTGATGGTCACCTTGATCAGTTCTCGATAATCGACACCCAATCTCACCGAACTAACTTTCTTCTTTACGAACAAGACGAGAGCACTCCAGGGCAAGGAACTAGGCTAGGAAAAAGCCACACTGCATCCACTCATCCAACTGAGTGCGCAACTCTCGCAACACACGCTGGGACAAAGGGTATGGTGCCTTAGCAATAGGACGGGTACCCGGCTCAAGGTCAGAAACGAACTCCTCAACTCTCACCGGCAGAAAAAACCAGGGGGATTAACTGGGAAGACATCAGGGAAATCCCGCGCCATAGGAAAAACCTCGATACACGACAAACTGATAACGGTTTCTAGCATAGAAATGAGGTAAGCAAACCCAACGGAAACTAAAAGGTTACGAGCACACGCCGCGGAAAGAATCGAAGGAAAAACCTAGTGCGAAAAGCCAACGCACTCAAGGACCGATGTCCAGCTAAAGGACCAAACGCTTTACCTTGCGCGCACCCGAAGACTCGCCCTCTAATTGGGGAGTCGACTCCGATGCACTACGCTCTGGAGTCATCGACTGCAATTATGAACAAACACATCACTACACCGAGCTTAAGACGCAACAGCTAGGAACTAGAATTTCCTAACTCGATACAGATAAGAAAAGAGTAGATACTTGCTCTTGCTGTTACCTTGCTCTGGGAATTCATGAAATGATGTTATGCTTAACTTAGGATGATATACCATCATCCTATCAACTTATGTGCATATAATATAAATGCATGAATGCCAAATTTTTTTTCAAATCATGTGTGTACGAGCGTCATCACGTATGTCTTTAGCTTGGCACGTGTGTTAATGCTATGTTATGATGTATATGCAGTGTTATGCAATCTAAAAAGGCCTTAATGCATGCTATGAGCGGCGTACACATGCGATCGTATGCATATCATACTACATATTATCGCATGTAACGAAAAGAAAAATCGTGCTAATGGACACGCATGCGACCTACGTTATGCATCTCATACTACATAACAGTCGTATGTTGTCACCTATGAGGATCCATATACAAACACATATTATGCATCCCATACAACATAATATGCCCCGTATACTTCTTATCATGCTTTGAGTGTAGTGTTCATGCTTCAACCAAGACATACTGATGACCCTCCGGTGGGTGTATGCAATGAATAACGATTATCACTAGGCGGTCAACCGGGCCAACCAGACTATTCCCAGCAACCCGGCTAACCTCCCTCTGATACCAACTGTCACAACCCGCATTTTCCCACGAATTTAATAAATATTATCAGAGCAAAGGGAAAATACGCGCTATGATGCCACGTCAAGCAGGGGACAACTACCGACGCTCAGGCAAACACTCCTTACGATTATTTTATAAAAGACATAAATGTTTGAGATAAAAAGAAAATTTACATTTTTAGCTTAGGACCGCGTCCCTCGGTCCGGTGGATCACTACTCCACAAGTAGAAAGCTATACATACGCAGCGGAAAAATAGGTTTGTTTTTAGCCTACATGAGCATGAAGATCCACATCCCAGAAATGATATGCACATGTCTATGTTTAGTTAGTAAGAAAGTATTTTCTACGGTCTTCAAAGTATGTGACAATTATTTAAAATCATGATGTGCAAGAATGACATTTTTATACCAATAAAGTAACTAATGCATCCTAGCATAAACCTTCCCAGAGAGCAAGTAGGTAAACAACCCGAAAGTAACAACAAAACTACTAGCAAGTAAACTAAGCATAAAAGCCAAACGGGCGCCAACAACTGACACGAACCCGCAGGAAAGAAGAAAAACATCCAAAAGAAGGCAACAACTAAGAACTGCCCCTTACCTAGAAGAGAGGAAGGGTCTCGACAGGAAAATTGAACGACACCGCTCTAACTCCTGCGGCAGCTAAAGACCTGAACCTGAGACATTCATAAGAAAAGAATGTCTCAGCCCAAAGGGTGCAAGAAAATCAAGATTAGCAGCAATCAGAAATAAAAGATTGCAGAAAGGAGAACTAAGCAGATAAACATCAATAATCTTACAGCAACTCGAGCCAGCTCAAACGAGTGCACTCGGTAAGAGGAAAAGTCTGCACCAGAAGGTAATAGCCAAAGCAATCAAAGTCAACCACGTGTCCGTCATTGCGGCTCAGAGGTGGTGGTTATACATATAATATCATAATACACATATATAAGCATATATGTTTATAAGAACTTGAGGCTGATCAGCTCAAATAAAACAGGTGGAGGTCCTTTATCCTCTGCCAACCCAAAAAGCCAAAACCCGGGTGGTGGTACTCTATCCACTGCCACCCGAAAAGCCAAAATCGGGTGGTGGTACTCTATCTACTGCCACCCAACAAGCCAAAACCAGGTGGTGGTACTTTATCCACTGCCACCCAACAAGCCAAAACCGGGTGGTGGTCCTTTATCCTCTGCCACCCAAAACTACCCACCGTGCAAGGCTTAAGACAGGTTCTAAATAATCAAATTAAGTTTCAATTAAGACACGGGACATAACCCGAGATATCAACACCATAACACCCTAAGAATAGGGTCACAGAGAAATAAACACTACTCAACGATTCATTTGAAAACACTTGGTGAGTCCAAACTTGACTCTCAATGGACTTCTCGTAACAATACGACGAATAAGGCACGAAACAATACCATAACCGGTCACCAATCAAATACAGGACAACTCATAGAATAAAGCATAGCTTCATCTAAAAAGTCTCAAAGAAAAGACTAAAATGCTTGATAACATCGCTTAAGATACCCGGGAACACCCGGCGAAAGAACATATAAATATATGAGGAAACAATTCAGAATAAGCGATGAAATCGACAGAAAAACTTGCCAAAAGTTGACAGGGAAACTTAACAAAAGTTGACGGGAAAAGACTTATATCAAAGTCGACGAGAAGGACTTAACAAAAGTCGATAGAAAAGACTATACCAAAGTTGACAAGAAAATCTTAATCAAAATTGACTGGAGTACTTTATGTCAAAGTCGGCGGGAAAGGTCGATAAACTCGACGGAAAAACACAAGAAAGTCGACTACACATAAAACTTGAGAGTTCTGGACAGAGACTCTGGATGGAAAGACTAATAAGTTCAGGACATCAGTTCTAATAAATTCTAGACGAAAAGGCTAGAGAATTCTAGAACTACACAGAGAGAACATCTAAACAAGTCCATGGTATAAACAAGAATCAAAATGCACACGAAGAAACTTGATTTCCGAGAATACACAGAAAGCGACATTTCTGGGAGAATCTATCAGAACAACAAGGAAGACCACAAACAGAACTTCACTTGCAGAAAAGGGGAGAAACAATCATTAAAGGGGAAGAGAAGCAAAACCAGGAAAAAGGATTGAAAGAGAAGGGAAACGGCAAATAGATGACCTCAACAACTAGGCTACTTGTGTGGGACTAAGAGTGATTTTATAATTTAACCAACATCTGAATATAAAAGCCGAACATACCAACAGTATTTTCTTATACCAGGTCCATATAACCAAAGCAGTTGAATGCCATAAAACAAGAATAAGCTTGAGCAACGAGTCGACTACGCAATTTGAATTATCGAGACTTGCAACCCGAAGCGGCCCACCGATCATATAACAACAATTGAACATAATATCGAGGATATAATTATATATGGCAGCCCCCATAAAATCTTAGAATAGAACTATATATAGCTAATAGAGCTATACATAGCAGCCCCCAAAATAATGTGTAAAAGGCAGTCCCCAACAGGATTTTATAAAAGGCAGCCCCCAACAAAATTTTATAAAAGCAACCCCGATTAGACAAAAATATATAAGAAGCAGCCCCCGATCAGGTTATATGACAGCATCCCCAAACTGATTCTACAAGGCAGCCCCAAACAGAATAATCCAAACAGGAGGGATATATTACAGCCCCTAAACTGGGATTATACAAACCAGCCCCAAAAGTAATCCAAACAGAAATGATGTAAAGCAGCCCCCAACAAATCCAACTAGAATTATATATAGCATCCCCCAAACAAATCCAAACTAGAATTATATATAGCATCCCCTAAACAAATCCAAACTAGAATTATATATAGCAGCCTCCAAACATATCCAAACTAGAATTATATATAGCAGCCCCCAAACATCCAACTGGAATTATATAGCAGCCCCCAACTGAAACCATATGAAGCAGCCCCCAAAACCAAATAAATATATATAGCAGACCCCCAAAAGAAAACCCGACTGCATTCGACTGGATTATTTATATAGCAGCCCCCAACAAGAAAAGGAGAGTTATATATATATAGCAGCCCCTCAACAAGAAAAAGGAGGATTATATAAATAGCAGCCCCCTCAACATAAAAGGAGAAAACATAAATATAGCAGCCCCCTCCCCAAACATATCACTATAAGGCAGCTCTCCCAACATAAAAATTTCATTAAAGCAGCCCCCAAACAGATCTCTATACCCACGATGGTTTGTAAATCCAAACTAAAACAAAGCATATCAGACCCCATTGAACAATACTTAAGAAGTAGCCCCCAAATCAGAATATATAACATCAGCCCCCTCAACAAGAAGAAGAAAACGAAATGACTATAAGCAACAACATGATATAACCAACACAAAAATGACGAATCGTAAACCATCTCAACCAAAGAACGAAGGGGGAAGAAGGAGAGGCGGTTTTCTTGCCTGAATTGGGAGCCGACACCACTCGCCGAAGCAAAAACCACTGCTGGGAGGCTTCGCCACCACTGCCGAAGCCAATTAGGATCCTCCGCAACCCCGCTCCGGCGACGAGACGAGCCCCCGGCGATCTTGAACCTCCCTTTACCAACGGCTCCGGCGCCTTGCGACACTTGCCCGACAGAAACCCTAAACCTCCTAAACAGCTCCAAGCTTGCACGGGGAAAGGGGAGGAATGAAAAGAAATGAAAAAAAAACTGCCGCTCCCCCAAAAAAACTCTCTGCATATATATACAGTTATGCTCTTATAAAACTTTTGCACCAATATTTATATATAATTTATGTTTATACGTATATATATAAGCTCCTTTTTTTTCTTCCTTTATATAACCTGTACACCATATAATGTATATATATGTATATGGTTTTGTATAAATAAGACTTTTATATATACGTATATATATATATATGTGTTTACATACCCATATACACAAGTATATAAATATATATATAATGGTATAAATGTAGCACCCTACACAAAACCCTTCCCCTATAAAACTTCAAGCATGCATTCACATATGAATGTATGTATTCGTATACATTTATAATAGTATGCTTATATATATATATATATATATATATTTATACATGCTTATAATTACATATGTTTACATATATACGTATATAAACACACATTTACATACATATATGTCCCCCATCTAGAATTAACTCGCCGGACGACGACGACGACGAAAAGGTAACGCCCTCTCGCATTAGTACCACGCAACGATAACTTTAATGCTTAAACTATCAATATTACCATAACCCTACTCAAAATTAATTATAAGAAAAACCTGGGGCGTTACAGGAAGTACCAACGAAAGTGAGTTCATGCCTCTGTACTATATATCTCAGCATGTTCTAGATAAACATGTAGTAGTTATAGTCTATCCAGGCATATAGTAGAGCCAATTTTGACTTAAGGGCACCTTTTAGCCTTAGAGATCCGGGCATGTCTTAGCCCTAATCTTCCACTATAATCCAAACCCCCATTATATTTGAAAAATGTGATTTGGACTTCACCTTTATCTTCTATCTTCTGTTATTATTTTGTATTACTGTGATGTAATGAAAACTCGCTTTACAGAGCAAGTGCCATACAATGGAGGTTAGCACTTTAGGTAACACTACCGTATGACAACTTCACAGGGCCTAACGATCCCCTCGTCTGTGACCAATTATCAGGAGGGGGTCGTTACATATCGTACAAATATTGTTGCACAATGAGATCTTGGCGTTTAGGTATATGTAAATCATTTATTTTATAGTTTCATTCCTTATGAACCTTCCCTTTTACCCCGATGGTTTTTCATATAATTCAAAGTAGCTTTAAAATAACAATTGATGATAGTTCTTGATCATCCTTCTAGGAAATTACGGTAGATAGTTTTGTTGCACTAGTAATGTTCTTCTCTTTAATACTCTATATGTAGAAAACTACTGTTGTGTAACATCCTAATTCAAACTAAACCCCTCGAGTGACATGTGTCAGTTTGAGTTGCTTAGACTAGGTAGTGAGCCTGAGATCCTAATGTTACCATGAATGTGCCATGATCAACAAGAGTGGGTGTAATACTCCACTCCCTAAAGTTATTAATCAAAAAGGAAAAACTTGTAGAAGAAGGCTAATGCCGGAAGTAGGTGTACCGCAAGCGGTAGCTTATCGTCGAGAAGGGTTACCTTATCGTCGTGAAAGGGTTAGCTTCTCGACAATATCATGTCGACGAGAAGAGATCTAATGTCGGTTGTAGTTGTACAGCCATCAGTAGTTTTGTCCTTGAGAAGGCTTACCTTGTCGTCGAGAAGGGGTTAGCTTCTTGACGATATCGTGTCGTCGAGAAGAGAGCTAATGTTGGCGGTATGAGCTTTGTCATCTAGAAGGGTAACCTTGTCATAGATAAGGGGTTAGCTTCTCGATGATATTGTGTTATTGAGAAGATAGCTAACATCGACGGTAGGAGTACCGCCAGCGGTATCTTTGTCGTCGAGAAGGGTTAGCTTCTTCTCCCTGTCTGGTCAATTCGACTAGACATCTGGTCGATTCAACTAGACATCTAGTCAATTCGATTAAACATCTAGTCGGTTCGACTAGACTTCTAGTCAAATCTGTACTTAAATTAGAGTTGAGCTAATGTCGAACGACAGTGATACCGCCGACGGTAGCATACAGACAGAGAGTGGCGCGGTCTTCCTTGCTGACAATATCAAGTGGCTTATCCAAAAATTGAGAATTATATTTGGCCACTTGGAAGAGGACACTAAGCATGGAAAAGGTTTTTCCCCAATTAGCTAGCCAAAATTAATAGTCAAATTTGCCACAATTTTCTCTCTCCTAACTATTCTCCTACAAATTATGTTCTCCCTCTGTCCCAGAACTATCCAGCCATTTTTCCTAAAAGAGATCAATCTTAAGAGCGTCATTCGAAGCAAGTTTGCCGGAGATAACAACCACCATGCCACCAAGGAGGAGCAGTCTATCCATGTCCATGAATCAGGTGATTTCCTCCCCTCTCCCTTGGTGCTAGATCTGTTGACCAAACTAGGAGAGATATTGAGCTCAAAAAAGCTTGATTTCAGTGAGATCCATGAAGATTCATAGGAAGAGACCACACTATAACTTCCGTTCTAGGGCATCGTTTGCCATGTAAATAGCTTTAATCATCTCCTTTATTCAATAAGAAGCTGTAGGACTTGATCTCGTGAAGAATGGTGGTCTATAGAGAGAGTATTGAAGGAAAGAAGGTAGGGTTTATCCTATTCGTTGGATGGAGGAAGAAGATGAACAGCCTCCCACAGATCTATTTCAAGATCTATGCAGATCTGATATCTACAGACCAATCAGAACCTACTTTCTTTTACACAGTCAGGTTTAAGTTGATTTTTAGGTAGGTTGCACTTAGATATGGACTTTTGGCTCAACATGAAAGTTGTAGCCCTTGGAAAGACCTTTTCATATTGGGTGGAACATTATTTTTGGTGGTCTGTATCTCCCAGAAATCTAGTTTTTGTGAGATTTGTTATGTGTACACAAAATTGAAATCTGTCATGTTTACACAGCCAGGTTCAAGTCAATATTTAGGTATGATGCACTTAGATCTGGACCTTGGGCTCAACATGAAAGTCATAGACCTTTGAAACACCTTTCAAAAATGGTGTGGCACATTTTATGGGGGCACTATAGCTCCCTAGATATTAAATCAAAAATGTCATGTCGTAGTCTAACTATAGCGTAAATACCAAACAGAATCTGTCCTATTTTACACAACCCGGTTGAAGCCAAATTTTAGGTATGATGCACTTAGATCTGGACCTCGGTCTCAACATGAAAGTTGTATCCCTTGGAAATACCTTTCCAGAATGGGGTGGCACAATATTTTTGGTATACTGTAGCTCCTAGAAATCCATATTTAGTAAATAATGTCGTAAATTTATGGATCCCAATGATTGGGTATTCTTCTCAAAGGTATTTCATGAATGATAACGTAATTTGGTACATGCATACTTGATAACTTTGTGGTCACCCCCATTATGTTTTAGAAATTCTTGGATTGGTATTTATTATACTTTTGTCGATAATAACATTTCAATTGAATGTGAGGTATATAATTATTATGATCTCAACTGTACCCAAGATTTTATTGGGAGTCTGTTATGATGTTAGAGAAGGCTGATAAAATAATGGGACAAATTGTATTAAGTGATCATAAATATATAATATTAACTTTACAAGTAAATCTTAGGATTGGGGGTAGACACTCCCATATTTTATACACCCTACTTCACTAGAGTTTGTCCCTAGGGTACAAGGGTAATGTTAACTTAGTGACAATGGCGAGAGTAAGCTGATGTGGTTCAAGAGATATGATTTTATCCCTGTGTGTTATGATAAGGTCTTGGTTGGAAGTCCTTGGGTGATTGTTAGCACGAGTTTGTTCTTACGAATCACATGGGTGTGTTGGTATACACAGTTGCATAATGACCATATTTGATAGGGTTACTTATGGCGTGTCTACGATCTTACAGATCATCAGACCGAAGAAAGCTGGTAAATAAACTCCAGGCTAGGAGGGAAGTGGTCTTGTTGGGGAAATGATTTATCTTAACCCCTAGAAATGAGTAGAATATAAATTCTAAGTATTAAAAAATTAGGCTAAGTAAATATGCGTCGAATAGTATTCGACGCAACGTCGAAATATAGTCGACGTTTCTCTTAGAATGAGTCGAAGTAACTCTAAGAAGAATTCGACGTAATCTTTGTCGACGTACCTCTAACTTCCAGTCGACGTATTTAATAAAGTCGACGCACCTTAGTCGACGCACCATCCTTATTCTCCTCTCGACGTTCAGCCAGGATGAAGTCGACGTTCACGTCGAATAGTAATCGACGCACGTCGATATCTATAAGAAATTCAAAAACACGCCAGATCTCTTTCCTTCTTTTTGTAGATCTGATTTTTATGGAATGATATTATTCTTTTATAGCCATTCTGAATCAGCCTTTCCTTCTATTTGATTCTTGGCTAATTTGATTAAGATTATTATGGATATTATTTGAAATCAGAATGAATTCCTTTCCTTCTACAGAAATATTGATTATGGAAACTCTAATCTCTTTCTAATTCTCTGTCTGCTAATTGATTATTTTCCTTTAACAATATCTTTTAAGCAGAGCTATAAATAAGAAGGAGGTCAACAGAGAATAACAACAAGTGATCCACCATATACATTTGAAAAAGAGGAAGAGCTCCTAAGTGAAGAGTGAGAAAGCTGAGAAAAGAGATAGTGTGTTGCAGAAAAGAAAAAGCCTTCATCTTCTCCTTCTTCTGAAGCTATTCTGCTGCAAATTCTGAAAGCTCTCACAAAAAAGAGAAAAGCTTACAATCTCCTTCTCGCTATAGAAGAGAGATTATATTCACTATACTTGTGCTTCTAATCTTCTTGCTAGGAAGAAGATTCTTTCTTACATATATTGTCTTCTGTTCTTCTACTTGTTCTACTTCTTCTTCTCATTCTTATTTCATTTTCAAATTGTGTAAAAGAGTTTTTAGAATCTCTCTTCAAAAAATTCAGTTGTAGTGGTTCTAAGAGTCTCCTTATCAAAAGACTCAGTCTGGTTCAGAGAGTCTCCTTATCAAAAGACTCAGTTTGATTCTAAGAGTCTCCTTATCAAAAGACTAAGTGCAAGTTAGTGAATTCCTACCAAGGGGGTAGAAGAGTGGACTACCCAAAGTTTGGGGAACCACTATATTTCTTTGTGTTGTGCTGTGATTTTCTTCTTGCTATTTTTCTTCCTTACTTGCTTAATTCTTGTTGGTGTGTGGGAAGCTTGAATCTGTGATTAATTGCACAAAGTATTTTTTAAATCTCTATTCACCCCCCCTCTAGAGAATTCTAGTGAGGTTAACTGTGCACTTTCAATTGGTATCAGAGCTAGGTTGATCTAAAAAAGGTTAACTCCTTGATAAAAAAGATCCTACTTCATATATATATATATTTCTAAAAATTATTTTTCACATGACACAAATCAAATATTATGCTTCCATCAGACCACCAATTTGCAACCTTGAAAAGTTTGCACTTTGGAAAACAAGAATAAAAATTTATCTAAACTCTATTGATGGAGAATTATTTGATGTTATTATGACAGGTCCTCCTAAGCCATTCAAGAAGGACTCAAGTGGAAAGGTCACACAAACACTTGCTCCAAAGGCTGAATGGACAGATGAAGAAAAGAAAGCTCATGCATGTGATGCCAAAGCTATGAATATCTTAGTCTCAACCCTCTCAGATGAAATCTTCTAAAAGATTGCTGAATGTGAGTCAGCTAAGGAAATATAGGAATCTCTCTCTAAAATGGTAGAAGGAAGTGCTGATGAGAGAAAGGACAGAAATGCACTACTCATCTCTCAATATGAAAACTTCCAGAAGAAAGAAAGTGAAAGTGTTGCAGACATGTATGCCAGATTCAGCCTCATAGTAAATGAGTTAATAACACTTGAGAAGGACATATCTCTCACTGAGATAAATGACAAATTGCTAACTTGCTTCCCTAGCTCTTGGGATTCAAGAATCTGGCCAATTAAAGACTCCAGAAGTCAAAAAGGGCTTACATCCTTTTTGAAGGATATAAACCAGGGGGAGAGTTGCTCCAGAAACCCCCCTATGCAGGTTTTTCTTAAAGCTCAGGGCTAACTCTTCTCCAATCTCTAAATACTATCTTTAAGTATTAAACCAACTTCATTTTTTCTTTTACCATAGGCTCAAATCTTCTCCAATCACTCTGATTACACCTTCAACAAACACCTTGGTGAATCCTCCTCCTATCATATAGAAGGACACCATGTTATGGATTCAGTATTCAGAGTAGATGCCCCATATGTTCAGGGGGAGATTGTTGCAGTACAAAATATAGAAGTCCAGGGGGAGGAAGAAACAACTTTTTCTGATGACCTAAAAGGGCAAGTCTGGATTGAGACACCCTTGTGTGTGGAAGAATATTAGCATCATTCTCCTGGCTTCTCTGCTAGCTATATCAAACTCAAGACACCCTTACTTGAGGATATTCCTCCAGAGGACATTTTGCCTGTTGTTCCCTCTCCTACAAAAGTCCCTTCTCCACCTTCTCCTTCTAAAGAGAAAACTACATCTCCACCTCTGCTTCTTCCACCACTTCAACCTCCATCTCTACCTCCTCTGCTACCTTTACCTCCACAAATGCTATCTAGGGAAAAACCAAGAGGACAAATGGAAAGAAGAAGAGAAGTCATCCCTCATTGGCAAAAGTTCTCCCAAGAAGAAAGAAAAGACTATGCAAAGGAAAAGAAATATAGAAAGGCTGTTGAGGAGATAAGAAGGCTTAAAAGAATTCCTAATATCACTCCTAACAGTCCTATAAAGGAATACCATGATCCTGACATGGAAAGGAGGCATGCAGAAATAAGAGAAAGAGAGCTGTATGAATATGAAGCAGCTAGGAAAGAAGTAGAAGATAAAAGGAATGTCTGGTTGGAAAAGATCAAGAAGGGGAAGACTAAAGAACAAATTCTTGCTGAATCTTCCATCAAACTTCCAAAGAAATTGTTTGATGTTGAAGCTTATCAAAAGAAAAATCCTCAGGCAGGGCTCATCCTAGAAAAAGGACAAAAACACAAGAGGGGTGTAGGGTGTGCAGATGATATTTACATTCCCTATAAGAAGCCTAAAAGATCTGCAGGATTAGACAAATGGCATGACTCACCCTGGAAAGGGAAAGGAAAAATGACTGAGATCCCTGAGAAACAGCAATCAGAGAAGAGAAAATATAGGCCAAAGGTTGACAACAAAGGACCAGCTGAGCCCAAGCCTGCTCAAAAGAAACCTCAAAACATTACAATTGAGATGATTGATGAAAAGGCAACAATTATCATCAGCAAGGGCTATTCTATAAATGACACTCTCCCTGATGCTGACAAAGTCCTGGACAAACTGCACACAATCATCAGAAATGTCCAGGAGCATCCTGATAGAGCCAGGGGCTATATTTTTGATGCTATTGAAAATTTATCCAGAAAACTTTATTCTACTTTTGTCAATTTCATGTATAACAAGAAGTTTCTAGTTTAAATCTTGTGAAAGACAATTACTTGTTATATGATTTCTTCTGATTGCTTAGCATATTTCTTCTCTATATGAATGTCTTGCTGAGTTGATTAAATACTGATACAATTTCTCTCTATATAGGGTTAAGACAAATAGGGGGAGATTGTTGGGGAAATGATTTATCTTAACCCCTAGAAATGAGTAGAATATAAATTCTAAGTATGAAAAAATTAGGCTAAGTAAATATGCGTCGAATAGTATTCGACGCAACGTCGAAATATAGTCGACGTTTCTCTTAGAATGAGTCGAAGTATCTCTAAGAAGAATTCAACGTAATCTTTGTCTACGTACCTCTGACTTCCAGTCGACGCATTTAATAAAGTCGACGCACCTTAGTCGACGCACCTTCCTTATTCTCCTCTCGACGTTCAGCCAGGATGAAGTCGACGTTCACGTCGAATAGTAGTCGACGCACGTCGATATCTATAAGAAATTCAAAAACACGCCAGATCTCTTCTTTTTGTAGATCTGATTTTTATGGAATGATATTATTCTTGTATAGCCGTTCTGAATCAGCCTTTCCTTCTATTTGATTCTTGGCTAATTTGATTAAGATTAGTATGGATATTATTTGAAATCAGAATGAATTCCTTTCCTTCTATAGAAATATTGATTATGGAAACTCTAATCTCTTTCTAATTCTCTGTCTGCTAATTGATTATTCTCATTTAGCGATATCTTTTAAGCAGAGCTATAAATAAGAAGGAGGTCGACAGAGAATAACAACAAGTGTTCCACCATATACATTTGAAAAAGAGGAAGAGCTCCCAAGTGAAGAGTGAGAAAGCTGAGAAAAGAGATAGTGTGCTGCAGAAAAGAAAAAGCCTTCATCTTCTCCTTCTTCTGAAGCCATTCTGCTGCAAATTCTGAAAGCTCTCACAAAAGAGAGAAAAGCTTACAATCTCCTTCTCACTATAGAAGAGAGATTATATTCACTATACTTGTGCTTCTAATCTTCTTGCTAGGAAGAAGATTCTTTCTTACATATATTGTCTTCTGTTCTTCTACTTGTTCTACTTCTTCTTCTCATTCTTATTTCATTTTCAAATTGTGTAAAAGAGTTTTTAGAATCTCTCTTCAAAAAATTCAGTTGTAGTGGTTCTAAGAGTCTCCTTATCAAAAGACTCAGTCTGGTTCTAAGAGTCTCCTTATCAAAAGACTCAGTCTGGTTCTAAGAGTCTCCTTATCAAAAGACTCAGTGCAAGTTAGTGAATTCCTACCAAGGGGGTAGAAGAGTGGACTACCCAAAGTTTGGGGAACCACTATATTTCTTTGTGTTGTGCTGTGATTTTCTTCTTGCTATTTTTCTTCCTTACTTGCTTAATTCTTGTTGGTGTGTGGGAAGCTTGAATCTGTGATTAATTGCACAAAGTATTTTTTAAACCTCTATTCACCCCCCTCTAGAGAATTCTAGTGAGGTTAACTGTGCACTTTCAGGTCTCCATGATGACCCTTTCTGTTTCCATTAAGATTCAGCTGGTTTTAGCGAGCAAGAGTATGCAGGCTCTCTGCTGTGTGGTTCTTAGCGTCGAGGCACACGTAAGGCCTAGGTCTGATAATGTGCATAGCCACCTAGTAGTGGAGAAGCCCATTCCACTGTCTCCATCTGGCCACAATGAGAGGTGCCTGAGTGGTTAGCTACCCTCAGAAAGCAGGAAGTAAATGTCTATGTTAACATAGCAAATCAGAGTGCGTGAGTAAATCATGGGCGAGTCATCATACATACATTCATTACATTGTATTGCACCACATAAAGATCCTCATCATATAAACTAGTATGGGCACTTTTGTATGATGAGTTACTTATTATTGTGAAAGACCTTAACTTATAAACTTGTATGGACATTTTTATAAGTTAAGTTCAATTCAGTTCCTTATTGTTCGGCTATAGTTGTGCTCTCTTGTACATATTATAAGAATTGATGATTATATATGTTGTTATCTTATTACACTGTTCTTATATCACCTGCTTGTACTAATGTTTATATTGTAGTCCTTTTTCTCTCCTTCCGCCTGGTGCTTAAGAGTCACCGGGGGAGAGGATGTGAAGCCACTAAGTCTTTTTAGACTAGTTGTTGTTGTACCACTCATTTTAGGAGCACATACAACAATAACACACCATGCGGGAGGATAGCCAGGCCAGGGAGACAGTGCCTGATACCACAACGCAGCCTTTACCACCGCTTCCTATTTTTGTTATATATATTCGATATATTTTTATGTTTTTTTATGGATTTTGGTCTTCTGTTTAATTTATTGATGAGTTGGCATGCGATATACTGAAATAGCCAGTAGGATAGACATCTTGTGGAGGAGGCTAGCCCAAGTGCTGGCGCCTCTGCAAGGCGACTGTTCTAGGTATAGCATTCCTCTCATCCATGTTCAATAAGGGGGTCTTACAAATGGTATCAGCTTGCAATCAATCTTGACATAAAGAAGTCCAGTAAACCACTGTGCCACCCAATCGATCATTCATTTTGAGGATAAACTGAAATAGTGGATGCAGTGGTGTGCCCATGTGCGAGTTGTCCATAATTTCGTATAAATTGCCAACCTATTCCAAAACTCGTATCCTTATATGTAGATTTAGGTGCATTCCGAGCCAGCAATGGGTATTCCCCTTCCTCCGGATGCTACTCCCTTCTAACAGTCAGAGCTGGGTCAGACCTTGAGTGCAATTCATGATGCTTTTTGATCCAAGCAGGCACCCGTACAACAACAAACCCGGGGTCAAACTGGTTGAGTGCCTTTCAAGGTCTTTTCCCGCCTATTTTTATGGGACTGAGTCCGCAGTTCGTATGGAGGAGTGGATTGATTTTGTGCATGAGATGATGGTGGGATTTGATGCCTGACCAATATGGCAGTTACCTTGACAATCTCTGCCTTGGAATCACATGCCAAGAGATGGTGGAGGTCCCTCATAGGCTCTACTTTTGAGGGACATACCAATAATGACATCAACTAGGATGAGTTCTCGGATGCATTTCTGCAGCATTTTGTTCCTCCCACTACACATGATGATCTTGGGGAGAGGTTCCTGCAGCTAAACTGGGGATTGAGGTTAGTATTGGAATATCAGTGGGAGTTCTCGCATCTTGTTAGATTCGTGGGCATATATTCCTTGGATGATCAGTGGTATGCCCAGAAGTTTTACAGGGGTTTGCGAGACTCTCTTAGGCAGGCCCTTCTTTTTGTAGCTGACATGAGTCTTACTCAGATCATTGAGACAACCAAGAGGCTTGAGGAAGACCACCTTTGGGTCCAGAGTGGAGGAAAGAGGCCTATGGAAGATGTAATGGAAGCAGGGACTAGTAGAAGGAGACTGACTACTAGGGGCAGTGGTGTTGACCATAGGAGAGGTGGTGGATGTTTTCGTCCAAATTTCAGGATGGAGCAGCTACCACAGCAGGGTTAGGCACCTCAGCAACCAAGAGATCCCTTTCAAGGGGTTTGTTATCATTGTCACCATCCCAGACATATTCAGATCTACTACCCGCATCTACAAAGGAATGCCCCAAATCATCCCATGGCTCCTCCAGCAGTACAACGAGAATGAGGATGTGGTCGAGGATGAGGACAATAGGGTGGGAACCCTAGACCTGCTCAGGATTAGGTATATTCTTTGGATTTATCTCAAGAGCGGGACCTGCAGGAAGTCATCGCAGGTACCCATGCATTTTAATTCCATCTTTCATAATTGATATGCCTAAGTGTGCATAAAAAAATATCTAGATAATCCCACCTTTAAGTACACATAACATAAAACCCCAGGTACCGTGATCATTAGCGGTAAGTGTCACAACCCGCATTTTCTCAGAATTTAGGAATATCAGAATAAGAGAAAATACGCGTCATGATGCCATGTCATGCAGGAGACAACTGCAGACGCTCAGGCGGAAACCTATTACTTACTTAATCAAAACATGTTTACATGATAGATCATCATTTGAAATCATTTATTTGAGTTTGGGGGTAGGAACTGTGAAATTTTCCGTAGATCTAAGAGTGAGCAGGAATCGTACAACTCAAAGTTATAGCCAACAACCAGAAGCACATGAAGCAAAGCAATCTTTACTGATAATAGCAGAAATCTTCATTACAGGGCGACGTATACATGGCGAGACATGATTTCGCCAGTACACAAAACCAAAAAGGAAAATACAGTGCTGAAGAAAAGATAGATGGTTGTCTGACAAACAAAAACCGCCTGACCGCGCGACCTGGGAGTTCGCGCAACTAGAAACTGAGACCGCCCGAACTGCCTGCCTGCGATTTGAACAACACCAAACTGAAAACTCCGCGACCTCCGAACTCCACTGATTCTCCCGAACTCCAGCAACCCACACTGCAAGCCGCGAGACCGCCCGAACACCTTAGAAGAAGAGATGACTGTTGCTGTCTGCACAATCCGCAGAAGCTGCACAAGGAAATTCAATCAGCTAACCGACCGGTCACAAAAATGAGACCGCAAGAATTAGGCGCGAGCTCAGCTTACACTTGGTGCGATAGATTTTGCTGCTACAGTGACTCCTATTTATAGGCGTGCGACCTGATCCAGTCACCACCCTATGAGATAGAGTCACCACCCCTGATCGCGCGACCAAGAACGGTCAACCCACACGATCAGTAGAAGATCGCTCTGCGCTTTGTGAGCTCGCCGACTTCAACCAACAGGAGATCGCTACTCCTCCAAGAAGTCGCGCGATCATGAAAACTCGCGCGATCATGATGCCTACCACCAGTGTTCGCCTATACACGACCTCCCCCAGAGACCGCGAACACCACCAAGCCGACTAGGGCAATCAGCCCGCCAAGTCGACTAAACACCAGTGACCGCATATACCAGCAGGTCGCCAAGAGACCGGCTTATGCGATCACAAAACCGGAGACTGCGCAACTAAGAAGACCTTAGTCCGCGCGCACCACAAGAACCCGGACAGCCACCAGACCAGACTGCCCCTTCCAGAACAACAGACTGCGCGGTTAACAACTTAAATAGCACAGTACAAAGAACAGCACGCAACACGGTCTCACAAACCAGACTGCGCGGCCTCACCTCGGCATCTTGGACAGAGAGCGGCGGTCATACCGAATAAGCCAGCGGCTTGACCGAATAGGTCAGACCACATAAGGAGAACGCGAGATCGCGTGGTTAGGCAGACCGCTCGAACACCCCTCCAGACCGCCAACTTCCACTTCAACATTTTCAACACTCCCCCTTGAAGTGGGAAGTTGAAAATAGCCCAAGTAAACTCCTCAGCCGAGTGAACGGCCCCTTCGTTAGCGCCTTTGTGAATATGTCAGCAACGTTGTCCTGACTCCGAACATGCTCTACCGAAAGAGACCCCTCCAGCACCTTCTCAAGAATGAAATCGGGGGAGATATTGAGATGATGGAAAGCGACATCCCGATCCACTCTGGGCATATCTTCCGCCGACCAGGCGAAGACGTCCAAATTCTCCAAGAGATAGGAGATCAGTTGAACTTTTTCCTCTTCTGATAGCTCCGCATTAAAGATCAGTTTCTTCTCTTCCCCTTCAGCAATGGGGACCTCTTGGGTTACCTGGGCAGGTTCCAGGTGAGCCCCTTCTTGATCCTTTCTCTCTTCCGCAACTTCTGGAGGCTTAGCAACTTCAAGGATTTCAACTGGAAGTTCAGGAAGTGGAATGTCAGTGATCATGTTGACAGTTTACACATAGCATTCTCGAGCTACTTTTGGATTACTCCGAATTCGATATTGTCTTCCTTTGGCTGCAAACTTGAGAGCTAGATGGAAGGTAGACACCACCGCTCTGTAAGCATTCAGAATATGCCTTCCAAAGATGGCACAGTAACTGCTCGGGGCATCCACTACCCCAAAGTTGATCAACTTTATTATTCCTCCCAGAGATACCAGAAGCTTTACACAACCCTCCACTTCCTTCTTCTCTCCCGAGAAGCCGTAGAGGGACCCTTCAGTGAAAAGCAGAGGCTTTCCGGTCTTTAGGGCTGCAAATGTCGGGCGGAAGAGAAGATTGACCGAACTGCCTGTGTCGATCAAAATTTTATGTACCGTGTAATTTTCGATGATGGCTTTGATTACCACGGCGCCGTCTAAAGGATTTGCATTTGGAGGAAGGTCCTCTTGGCCAAAAGTAACGATCGAGCTTTCCGGAGCAGAAGTTGAGGTGTCCGCTACTTCCTGCTTAAAGACCCTCGCAACACTTGATTTTCAGGAGGACTTGGGTCCAGCTCCCCCATGAATACAATAGATGTTGCTGAGGGGACCTTCGTCGTTCACCTCGATGCATTCTGTTGAAGGATAAATGTCCCCATAGTAGCCGACATCTTCCACATCGACACATTCCCAAGTAACCTCAGTGCTTCTTTCCCCTTTTCAGCTGATGGTTCAGCAGGCACTTCTTTCCCAATCAGGCCTCAGAGCTTTCCCTCTCCCAAGAGCCTTTCTATCAACAAGCGGAGGGCCCAACAATTCTCAGTCAGATGACCTCCCTCTTTATGGTATTCACAGAAAAGGTTCGGATTACGATTTCGAATATCCGACCTCAGAGGAGCAGGCCTCTTGAAATCTTGCCTCTTCTCAAGGATTTGGACGACTTCGTCCATGGCGACATTAAGGGGGGGGGGGGGGGGTGAATGATTCTTATGAATCATCATATTGGATGGATGGAGAAATTGGAGGTGGCTGCGCAGTATATTGTGGCAGATATACTGGCATTATTTGTGGAATGGTCATGGATGGAGCGGGTGCGGCGGCCAACGGCGGTTTCTAATCTTGAAACCAATGATGGCCAAAAGATGGTTGTTTGTGCCTAAAATTTCTCCCCCTCTGAGCACAGGGTTCGAAATCGGGCCGAGGTGGATGATGGTACGGTGGTTGATGAGCGGAAGAAGAGTTGGGCAGATCTTTGTCATTAAGTAGTTTTGCGACATACCCTGGGTTACTTTTTCACCCCTTATAAACATATTCGCTAAGCTTATCATCTCCTGGTAAGTTTTCGGCTTTCTGATGTTAGCTTCGAATTTCAATGGCCCTTCACTCAGGCCATGAATCTGAGCAACCTGATATAGTTCAGGATCCACATTCTGAATCTCCATGATCTCTTTTTGGAATCGGTCAACGAAACGAACCCAAGTCTCGTCTTCATGTTGCCTTATTTCGAAAAGGGCTGCCGGGCAACTTTTCCTTTTCTTTGAGGTAGAGAATCGAAGCAAAAATTCCCAACGTAGCTCTGCAAAGCAACCGATGGATTGAGGGTGCAACCCATAGAACAACTCCCTTGCTTGTACATCAAATAACGTTACAAGGAGTTTGCACTTGGTGGCATCGGTGAGAGTTCTCAAGGAAATGGCCGACTCAAAGGCCTGAAGGTGAATTGCTGGATCAGCTTCCCTGGTGTACGCCGACAAATGTGGCTCTCTGAAGTTATTTGGAGCTGGCTCCACTCGAACTTCATCCACAAATGGAGAAGTCTCTTCAACGTCTTCATAGAGAAGAGGGACAGGATAACAAGCCGCCGAAGCTGCGGCTAGTCTCGGACAGGCCGCCTGATAAGGAGGACAGGCTGCGGCTTCTGGAGGACAAACCGTCGGGTAAGAGAGGCGGGCTGAATGAGAAGTCGCCCCTAGAAAATCTAGAACCCGGGATAGCATGTTCTGAGCAGCTTCCTGATAGAAGGTTTGCCGGGCCATGAAACCTTCTTGTGGCAGTTGGAAGTTGGCGACTTGAGGTAGCAGGTACGGAGGAGGAGGAGGAACCGGAGTCACCGCCTGTTTAACCGCGGCTTGCTGAGGAACTAACCGCTCGGTTAACATTGCAAGGGCCTGACTAATCGTTTCTACTCGCTGATCAGTTGCCTTCTGAGCCCGCTCGGCTTCCCGCTTAGACTGCTCTAAGGCCACCCACAGTGAATCATCACTATGGTCGGAGCAGTCTCTTTGAGGGAACTGGCGGTTTGACATCTTATCAAAGATTTCACCGACAACTCGCAATCTGAAGCTCGCGTGTTTCTGTTGAATCTGAAATTGCGCCTCCGCGATCGACGCTAAAGAAGCGAGGAACAAAAGGAGGCCGCAAGTTGTCGGTTACTATTGATTAGGAGAAATTTGACCGCTAACAGCGGTCGAGACCGGACTTCGCCCGTTATGGTGAATGCCACTCTTGTGATGGGCTTTTCCTGTATGTAAGTAAAGTGATTACAGCGGGTTACACGGTAAAGCAAGAGAGAAGCCAGCTGGGCAGACAAACTGCAAGACAGTAAACTCGAGACCGCAACTTTAATAAGCGAGCTCCAAGATTCGAGTGTGCTTGTCTTGGGAACATCTCCCCCCCTTTATAGGCTAGGGGGCCTACTCAAATGGGAAGGGATAAAATAACCGCCTGCCCGGATACAGGAGAGTTGGGCAGGGGGTGACGGGACACAAAAGGAAGAATAAGAGACAAGTCGTGCGGCCTGGCGGCTTAACCTTCTATTCGTGTAGGACTTGGATTGGGAGACCTTGACTTGAGGAGAATCGTAGCCCGCACGATCTATCATCTGTGGCCGCAGCTTACACCCTGCACTTGAGCCTTGGTAGCCTTCAATCCTTAGAGGCGGTCTGGATACTGTCAGACCGCCCAACTTGTTCAAGCTGGGCTGAGAGACCCATGTGTTCTAGAGCTGGGTGGCTAGACACATCAAACTGCCCGGTTTGATAGAGATGTTGCGTAGGTAGCTGTCTTCTGGGTAAACAGTGCCCTGGCTTGTTGCAAGTGAAGCAGATAATATTGGAGTTTTATCATGCCTGGGCCTTGAATCTCTTTCTCTTCTCCTTGAGTCTTCAGTCTTGACCCATTTCTTGAATCTCCTTGCTAGCAGACTGAACTTTACATCTTCAGGAGTAGAGGGCTCTCCTTCAATAGCTTTCAGAGCTAGGCTCCTTTGGACAGGAGCTGGAGTAGTTTCCCTTTCTTCTGATTCAGCCCTATTCTTCAATAGCATCTCATGAGACAAAAGCTTTCCTAGCAAAGCTTCTGTAGAGATTTCTCTGTGGCAAATGAACTCCCTGATTGCCCAGATTCTTGAATCCCATGAGCTAGGGAAGCACATGATGATTTTATCATTAATTTCAGCCAAGGATATCTCCTTGTCCAAGCCTCTGAGCTTATTAATGATAATGATGAATCTGTCATACATGTCAATAATAGATTCTTCAGCTTTCTTTTGAAAGTTCTCATATTGGGATATGAGAAGGGACTTTCTGTCCAGCCTCTTATCTGAGCTTCCTTCCACCATTCTGGTGAGAGAATCCTAGATATCTTTAGCTGATTGGCATTCAGCAACCTTCTGGAAAATGTCATCTGACATTGTTGAAACCATAATGTTCATGGCCTTGGCATCACATGCCTTGACCTTCTTCTCATCCTCAATCCATTCATTTCTTTGGACAGCCTCTGTTGTTGAGGATTCTCCTGCCTTTTATCTGACTGGAGATGGAGGACCTGTAAGAAGAACATTATAGATGTCTTCATCAATGGAATTCATATAAAGCTTTATTCTGGCCTTCCAAAGTGTGAACTTATTCAAGTTACACATTGGGGGTCTTGTGGAAGCATAATCTTTAGTACTCATTTTTTTTATAAAATAGTATTTGAAATGAAGAATTAAGTGGAGGAGGTCTTTTTGATCAAGGTGCTAACCTTTTTATGATCAACCTCCCTCTGATAACAATTGAAAGTACACAGTGTGCCTCTGAGAATCCTCTAGGGGGGTGAATAGAGGTTTAAAATATTTCTATCCTAACTATGTAAACAATAAAATAAACTAAGGAGTTATACTCAACAAAAACACAGGTAGAATAATAATAGTGCAGGAAATAAATTGCTGAATAAAAGGAATTGGGAAAGCACAGAAAAGCACATCACAAACACCAGAAATTTTTTAGAGGTTCGCCAAAATGTGGGTACTCCCCTCTTCTACCACCTAGTAGGGATGCACCAACTATGTCTGAGTCTTTGGGTAAGGAGACTCTCAGAACCACTGATCTTTTGATAAGGAGATCATGAACCACCAGATCTTTTGATAAGGAGATCTTGAACCACCAGATCTTTTGATAAGGAGATCTTGAACCACTGAATCCTTTGGAAGAGGGATTCATAAAACCCTTTTACAAGAGAGAATGAGAATGAGAAAGAAGAAGGGCTGAAGGGGAAGAATTATATTCTCAAAATTCTTATGAGGCTTGTATGAAGAACAACTTCTTGAATCTTTCACTAGATCTGCTTATGATTAACTCCTGCTTATGATGGTGATGTATTGCAGGGGCTATGGTTATCAGATCCTTTCTTCACCTTTTGATTAAGATCTGGCTGATGTATGATTGTGATGAAGAGCAGCCTTCAGATCTTTAGTTCTATAAGATGTAGAGCAGCAGTTCTTTCTTTTATGTATGTTCTCTATTAGGGTTCCTGAGGAGGAAGAAGAAGAGGGAGCCCTAATAGAAAAACTGTTAGACGATTGTGATGAATTCTCTAGTTTTCTCTTTCCTTTGTACCCTTTTATTCTCGTTGTTCAATTTGAATTTGTTTCCTTTTCTGGTAAGTGATGCGCATCCGGCAAGTGCACCGGTCGCTGTCAAGTAATAAAATTGGGAATAGCTTCCCCGAATATCGTCTCTCAAGGAATGCAGTTTCTGGTGAACGAAACGCGTGGTGAATCGATTGTTACACGAGCGAATAAAGTAAAAACAAGGGCATTGTGATTTGGTTCCTAAGCTAACGTGGAAAAGAGAGATGCGGGTCAAAACTCCGCTTCGCAAGGAGGGATGGATGCAACGGCCGCGATGCCGTGCTTCGGGAGGCGCGTGGACGGAAAGTAACTATGACAGGTGAGGGTCGCACACACCTCTTCTCCAAGCATCACCACTAGCAATTGCTAGGGCTTCACACACAACGAACTCAAAAAATCACAACAAGGAAAATGTTATTCTCACACTACCGCATCATTGCACATGAACATCATAAAAGATCTATGACATTAAGCTAATTAATAGTTCATTACAACAACACAAAGAAAACACAAGCATCAAGTTTAGAGAGGACCAATAGGAATATGTCACCGCATCTTGGGTTCTCGGCCGGAACGAGAGGTTGTCGGGCTCTCTTCAGGCTCGGCCCTCAGATGGTGTGCAGATTTGATGGAGGCTGTCACCGCTCCAACGACCTACAACACTTCTATGGCTTCCCACGACGAGGAATGCTTGAACACTTGGTGGAGAATGCTTGCAAACACTCCCGAATGGAAGAATGGTGGTGGAAATCGCCGAAAAATGGTCTCCTTGGTGGTGGAGGTGAAGGAGAAGCCTTCAGACCTCAGAAATGGCGGGAAGGACCTGATTTCCCGCTCCCCTCGAGGGCTCTCCCGTTGACTGCGGCTTATCCTACTTTTTATACTAACAAGGAGCGCAAATGCACACCGAAACGGGCCTAAGAGTGCACCTAGCAGGGAATAACAAATATGATCGTAAACATGCCTAAAGTGTGGTGCATCGACTAGAAATACAGCCCAAATGAGTCCATAAATGTGTATAGAAATGAGACTCATCACACCCCCAGACTTAACTTTTTGCACGTCTCGGGCAAACTACTCCGCTCTCCTATCGGAACAATTGGATGATAGAGTATGATTGAGTGGTGGAGACTCATGCGAAGTCGCATGCTCACGGGCGTAGAAATACATTAGAATAGAATTTAACTCAAAATTATATTTAACTATTTCTAAAACAGTAATTTGAAATTTAATTTACTTGGATGGTGAATCCTGGTAAATCTTTCGGTCGCGCAAAAGGGAAAATAGCGTGACTAATGAGTAAAGTTTTACTTGAATCAAAGCTTGGGACAAACTCCTAAGAAATCCATCAAAGTCGGTGCCCATAGGCTTTGACGTTCGCACTCTCTCTACTGCATGAGACGACTCGTATCTAAAATCAATAGGACTTATGGGTTAGGATTGGGCTTAGGTTGAGTTTAGGCTAGATAAGTAGAAGGACGATGGGAATCACATTCAACATAATTGAGCACACAAGAGAATTACAATCACCAATACAACATTTTCAAGAAGTACACAACACCGCCAGACTTCAACTGAACACTAGGTGTGTGCTAAGCCAATCATACTTTGTCTCTGTCGAGAGAATGCAATTGAAAGTTCGTTTTGAACAAATTTTCTTCTTTTTCTCGTTTTTTTTCTTTTCTCGACAGAATTTCTTTTGTAGGCGCACTAAAAACTTCTCCTTCAGCTTTTTCAAAGCTATCATACAACACAGAGATGACACCAAACATGATAGATATATAAATTTCTGTCAGCTCACTTGTTGGTGCGAAAATGGGCTTGGCCGTATGGCTTTGGTGACATTTTGGTGGAGCTAAACAAGGAGGAAAGGTAGGCTCAAGTGGGCTTGCAAAGGTGATTACATTGGTGAGGATTTCAAAACCACAAATAGATCATGAAATGGCCTATATCACACTTTATAACGAGTACTTCAACGCAATCGTTTCAAGAGTCGCCCAGTGCAAGCTCTAGCCACCGAGAAAGGTTGTCCTTCCTTCCGACCCTAGTAATAAGCTACAACTAGTACATCTACACTCGACCCTATGCTACCGTTGGATTCACCGGATTCACCACTAAAGTAAAATAAATTGCAGCTACTATAATAGAAATACTTAAATTACAACATTGAATTTTATTCTACTCTAATTGAATTTCTAGGCATGACGGGAGCACTCGACTAGAGCACTACTCGAGTTGACATTTTTCTCTACTCCTCACTCCTACACTAACAATCCAATTCTTACGAGCGGGGAACCTCGCAGCAATACCCAATAAGCACGCGTGATCAAGTGCACGTGTACTAGGTGCAAGTGTACACAGTGTGCACGATACAATTGAAAATTCCTAACTCAGCACATTCTAACATGCTATGCAAAGTGTGTGCACGTGCATAGCTCGATCCCTCCCCCAGACTTGATCAAAACTAAATAAAATAGGGAATTCTGGAATAAGGAGAATAGGGGTAGAGTGGACCTATGCTCATAAATGAGCATGCCAGAAGTGCGGTAATTCCTTCTTTAAATTTTTCTTCTTCCGCATCCACCACGCGAGAGCTTTAACCTGCGATGTTAGCAAAAAAGAAAATAACAGGACTAAAAGAAATAGACTAAGCAAACGGAACTGGGTGGTTCCCATGGGTTGTCTCCCGAGAAGCCCTTTTGTTTAACGTCCTTAAAGGTGGACCAAATACCTGTATTAGAGTTAGATAGCAGCAGTAATAAAATTGTTCCATACTTAAAAAAAACACAACACAGCAATGTAATATAACATAGCACAAAATCAGACAGAAGAAACAGCACAAACAAAACCTGGAGACCTCATCACGTATCAGCTGTATGCTGATTTGTGGTGGTTATCCCCAGCCACGCGAGATTGGAAGAAGGTGAAGGCTTTAGGGCCCATGGAGGATGTCTCCCCCTTGCCCCTAACCTCCTCCTTCTCGCGCCGGAGGGCAGCAGAGCGTGCTCCACGCAACAATCTTTCTTGCTTCAGCTTCTCCACAGTTGGAGAGCGCCAACGTTGATAGTCGACAGAACTTCCCACCTTGGTGGTCGGTGGCATCACTTCCGTTGCCGCCGTGACAACTGGATCAGCCCAATGGACCTGTTTAAAATGTTTACAATGGTCATTATGACTCAAAAAAACAGTTCATAAGGCGCTTTGCTCCGCCTTCTCTCTCATCGTTCAGCGCTTGGGTCTCACCGCTTTCTCCTGCCTTTATCACCTCTTCATTCACGACCCGCAACTCCTCTTCTTTCTTCTCTCCTTCTAGCGATCTTTTTTCTTTCCTTGCTTCTGCTTCACTAGATGATTCATCAGTGATAACAAGGGGAGAGCAGATTACTGGTTCGGAAACAATCTTAGGGCAAGTGGGGGGTGTTACCTTACAAGGTAAGACAACACACCCCTTAGAAAAATCTAAGGTGGCACCACTCTCTTTTAAGAATGGTACTCCCAAGATGGGAATAGATTGATTCTGACTTGGCCCCAAAACTTGGAAGTCGGCAACCACGATTGTCCCTTCGATTGTAACTTCCACATTCCTTACTTCTCCCTCTGCCTGAATGACAGTCCCATTAGCAAGCACTGGGGATTTCCGATCATCTGTGTTCATTTCAAGTTTTAATTTAGCAACATCCTGCAATGCAAGGACGTTAGGAGATGAACCGGAATCACATAGGGCCGCCGTTTCAATATTATTAATGGAGCATGAGATCACCAACTCATTTGGGTCACTCACTCCCGCATCGGAGAGACTCTTCCCTTGGTTAATTGGATTTTTTTCAGTATTACTGGGAAGGGTCCCTTGCGAATGCTCGGTTAGCACTTGAGCCAATTGGCCCAATTGCGTCTCCAAGTTACGCATGGACGTGGTTTGATTCGCCAAACTAGAGCTGGCGGCTTCCATGAACTTCTCCATCATTTCTTCCAGATTACTTTTCTTTGGGGCCGGGGCGCCTTGATTATAACCCGGATGAGGCAGCCTCGGTTGGCTTCCGGACGCTTGAGCATCGTATTGATGCTAGCCCGGTTGTCATCGTTGGCCTGGAGTATTTTGATTCCAGGAAAAGTTCGGGTAATTCCTCACACCCGGATTATAGGCATTGCCATAGGGTGTCCCCTAGCTTGGTTTCCTACAAAATTTACCGATTCGTTTGAATTAAGCTGAGAGAATTCACCTGATAGCCCGCTACCTGGGCACTCATATGCGTGGTCACCATCGCCTCCACATTCTTCACAAGAAATGTTAGTCGCGGGCGCAGCAGCGAGAGGTAATGAGTCCACCACGAACTGTCCCCGAGCGCTTCTCGGCGCATTTCTCCCAGCGGTCCAGAAGGTGCTGTGTGAGGCAGTGTCCTGCAGAATTCTGAGATCTTCCTCCGGCGTATGGTTCATCAGGGTCCCTCCTGCAGCAGCATCAATCATTGCCCAGTGGTTGGGCTCGATGGAGAAGTAGAAGGTTTCCACGATGTTCCACGGCTGGAGCTCGTGATTTGGACATTTGCGAAGGAGATCACCAAGATGCTCCCAAGCTTCTGCGAGAGTTTCTTGCTTAGCTTGACGGAAAGTGGCGATCTCCCGCCGAAGGCTCACAATTTTGTCCACCGGGTGGAATTTGGCGAGAAATTTGGACGCAAGCGCGTCCCAAGTGGCAGCAGTTCCTGGAGGGATAGAATGGAGCCAAACCTTGGCTTTGTCACGCAACGAGAAAGGGAACAATCTCATCTTGACTATTTCGTCAGTAATTCCTGCATACCGGAAGGTACCGCAAATGTCGGCGAACTCCGCCAAGTGAAGATGTGGGTCTTCACTAGGCATCCCAGAGAACTGAGCGTTGTTGCAGATGATGTTCAGGATGGCCAGTTTGACCTCAAACTGGTTATTCATGATGTTAGGCCCAAATCCTGGATACATAATCCCAACAGTTGGAGTGGTATAATCTCTCATGGTCCGGGGCCTCGGTCTAACCACCTCCTGCTCATCCCTTAGATGATTTTGCCCCATATGGGGTACTCCAGGATTCACTTCTTCCCGATCATTGGGTACTCTTGGCATACCTCCAAGTTCTATATTATCTCCCATAGCCGCTTGCACGGCTGCAGCACGCCTTAGTGCGCGCGCAGTACGTTCAATCTCCGGATCAAGGGGTACTAATTCCCTTCCGGCTTGCCTCTGCATACACAAAAAGAAGACACAAAAGAAAACAAAAATAAAAAAACAACTACTCCTATAACAAGGATTCACAACACAAAGCGTTACACGCCTGCATTCCCCGACAACGATGCCAAAAACTTGATGCGCATTCGGCAAGTGCACCGATCGCTGTCAAGTAATAAAATTGGGAATAGTTTCCCCGAATATCGTCTCTCAAGGAATGCAGGTTCTGGTGAACGAAACGCGTGGTGAATCGATCGTTACACGAGCGAATAAAGTAAAAACAAGGGCATTGTGATTTGGTTCCTAAGCTAACGCGAAAAAGAGAGATGCAAGTCAAAACTCCGCTTCGCAAGGCGGGATGGATGCAACGTCCGCGATGCCATGCTTCGGGAGGCGCGTGGACGGAAAGTAATTGTGATGGGTGAGGGTCGCATACACCTCTTCTCCAAGCATCACCACTAGCAATTGCTAGGGCTTCACACACAACGAACTCAGAAAATCACAACAAGGAAAATGCTATTCTCACACCACCGCATCATTGCACATGAACATCATAAAAGATCTATGACATTAAGCTAATCAATAGTTCATTACAACAACACAAAGAAAACACAAGCATCAAGTTTAGAGAGGACCAATAGGAAGATGTCACCGCATCTTGGGTTCTCGGCCGGAACGAGAGGTTGTCGGGCTCTCTCCGGGCTCGGCCCTCAGATGGTGTGCGAATTCGATGGAGGTTGTCACCGCTCCAACAACCTACAACACTTCTATGGCTTCCCACGACGAGGAATGCTTGAACACTTGGTGGAGAATGCTTGCTAACACTCCCGAATGGAAGAATGGTGGTGGAAATTGCCGGAAAATGGTCTCCTTGGTGGTGGAGGTGAAGGAGAAGCCTTCAGACCTCAGAAACGGCGAAAAGAACCTGATTTCCCGCTCCCCTCGAGGGCTCTCCCGTTGACTGCAGCTTATCCTGCTTTTTATACTAAACAGGCAGAAAAATGGTCACGCACGGTCGAACGCACGACCGTGCGTGAACCGTGCGTTATTAAATGATAAATTCTGAACTGAGGGAGACGCTACGCCGCCCGTGCGTTTTACTCACGTATGGGCAAATCCGCCCGTGCGTAAAAATGCACGGGTAAATTCAGAATGACCAAAAGTAGGAGGAAACAGGTCGATCGTGCGTTTTACTCACGCACGGGCAAATCCGCCCGTACGTAAAAACGCACGACTAAACTCAGATTGTCCGTTTTCTGCCCAGATATAGACGCACGATCGCTACCGTCCGTGCGTCAAGGAAATGCACGACCGTGCGATATGCACAAACATAGATTTTGGGGGAAAACGGGACGATCCGGCCACCTGCACATAAGACATACCAGCTGGGAATACACCTCCTGCACCAAATAAACACAGAAAAAGGATTGGGGAGCACCATGTGCTTACCCCCAATAACAAGGAGCGCAAATGCACACCGAAATGGGCCTAAGAGTGCACATAGCAGGGAATAACAAATATGATCGTAAACATGCCTAAAGTGTGGTGCATCAACTAGAAATACGACCCAGATGAGTCCATAAATGTGTATATAAATGGGACTCATCAGTAAGTCCTGAGAAGGTATATGTTTCTGGACAATTACTCTTTTCCTTCCTTCTTTAATTCTCGACCCGTCCACCAACAATAAGCTTATTTCCAAGAAAGCTTTTGTGTCATGTCTTAATTCTTCTTTCCATTTGAGTCAATTAATGAGTCATTGGGGAACGGTCTTGAGTGATGTGGGCCATGAGAGAGGGTCCTAAATGATAACTGAAAAGGTTTCCTTTTCAGACTGTATTCGACGTAGCGTTAAGTTCTCTTCCTCTCTTATCAACGCACCTTCGAGTTCTTGTAAGAGCAGATTCGAATTCATCCTTGCTCTGATTGAACTCTGCTAGTCGACGTGGCATTGATATCTTATCGACGTAACCGTCGAGTTGAGGGCATGACTTTGAACTTCATTTTCTACGTCGAGATGAAGTCGATGTTGCGTCGACTTTAAATGGCTTCAACTGATACTTCCTTCTGCGTTCAGTTGAAGTAGATGTTGCATCGACTTCTTAAGGTACTTCGACAAGTTCATGGCCTCTACTTCGATATATACTCAACGTAATGTCGACTTGATCTACTTTGATTGAAGGGGTGAGTTGCTTGGACCTCTAGTCAGAGTAGCGTAGATAATAACTTGATGTTGCGTCGATTTCTATTCGACGCAAATGTTAACTTTGCCGAAATTGTACTTCTCTTGATCTTGTCTTGACACCCTAGGTTGAGTGAAACATCATAAGACATCTAATGACCAGATTACCCTCACTATACAATGGGTAATTCAACCTAAGAGATAAAATCACTTTTTATATAATTTGTTATGTTAAATCAAAGGAGTTTTTCCCAACATAAATATTGGGAAAACTCAACTTATAAAGTTTGCTGAAAAAATGCAATGTTATTATTCTTGTTGGATATAGCTCACATAATATAGCCTATATAGTATTCAGTAAGAAGACTCATGTAGTTGTGGAATCAATGCATGTTGTGTTTGATGAGACTAGCCTGCTTTATAAGGGCTAGTCTAGCACTCTTTCTCTTGCAGGAAATGATCAAAAGTTACAAGAACTATCCATACAAGACAGATCCAGCTCAAGCAGGATTACTTCAGAGAATGAAACAATTCAAGATAAAGATGATTAAAATGGTGAAGAACAAGCTGCTGAAGAAGAAGTCCAGTAAGGAGCTGACAGATTGCCTACAGCAACCATACATCTGAGGGATCATCCAAGAGATCTGATTATTGGAAATGAACACCAAGGTGTGATCACAAGAAGTAGGGTTCACAATGAAGCCTTATTCCTAAGCTTCTTATCTCAGGTTGAGGCAAAGAAGTTTGAGGAAGCCAACCAAGACACCTTCTGGATCCACGCTATGTAAGAGGAATTACATCAATTCAAGAGATGCAAGGTATGGAAGTTGGTGCCAAAACCACAAGGGCACAACTTTATTAGCACCAAGTGGATCTACAGTAACAAGCTATATGAGCATGGTGTCATCATCAAGAATAAGGCAAGATTAGTAGCAAAGGGGTATAGGCAAGAAGAAGGAATAGACATTGACCAAACCTTTGCCCCAGTTGCAAGGTTGGAAGCAATAAGATTATTCCTTGCCTATGCTGCCTACAAGGGTTTCAAAGTATACCAAATGGATGTCAAGTCTGCATTCCTAAATGGAAATTTGAAGGAAGAGATATATGTGGAGCAGCCATCAGGTTTTGTTCACCCAACCCTTTCTTCTCATATATATTTACTTAAGAAAGCCTTATATGGTCTAAAGCAAGCCCCAAGGGCCTGGTATGAGACATTGTATAGCTTTCTCATCAAGAACATGTTCTTAAGGGGAAAGATAGATAATACATTGTTTCTTCGGGAAACAAAGGGCAAGTGTCTCCTAGTCAAAATTTACGTGGATGGCATAATTGTTGGGTATTGTAGCCACAATTACCTTGATTTGAAGAGGTGTTCCTTTGAACTAAGTTGAATTGAGTTGTATTTGATGATTTCTGTTTAGATATGTTATGATAGGTCTTAATGCTAAGTGCACACCAAAGTCAAGTTGCAATGGATCACCAAACACAGTTCTAGACAATGTAATCCCTCATTGTGTAGAACAAAGTGTTGGTCCATGTGTAATCTCTCTATTGGGGTGTACTTCATATACTCATAATTGAAGGTTTTCAAGTTTGAGGAGTAGAGCAGGTTTTCAGAAGAAAAGAAATTTTTGCTAAGTCAATTCGTCGAGATGTCTCGTGAAGTTCCGATGAATCTCGACGAATCTAGACAGAAGCCAAATTTCTAGTTTGAAGAAGAAATTTCTGCGGCTAAGTCTATTCGTCGAATGTTCTCATGAACTCCCGACGAATATCGACGAACGCAGACAGAAGTCAAAAGGCAGACTTGTGAAGGAAAATGTGCGGCTAAGTCAATTCGTCGAATATTCTCGAGAAATCCCGACAAATTCCGACGAATGAAAACAGAAGACAGTGTTCAAGCTTTGATCAGTATTTTTCAATGGCTAAGTCAATTCGTCGAATGTTCACGTAAAGTCTCGACGAATGACGGACAGACGGATTTCAAATTTATGTTTTGTTTTTGAAACTTAGGGTTGGCCGCCATGTACAGTACACGTGGTGATCCCTCTTTGTTTGTCGCCCAAGCCGTTGGAGGTATCCCTATAATTATCTTTTATTTTTAGGGCAAACCAAAAAAAAAGAAGAAAAAGAAATCTCCGGATTTTTAAGAAAGAAGCCAGCCGTTTCTTTCTCGTCTTGATGAACAAGTTTCTGATATCTAAAGTGCGCCGCTCAAGATTCGTTCTTTAGTGTTGCTAGAGATTTCTCAGATAAGAAGGCCTTTGATCTAGTAGCTGCTCTCTATATTGAAGATCTTTTCAAATTAATCAAAGGGCCTACTCAGATCAGGTTTGCCGATTTTTTACTCTTCCTAATCCTTGAAGATCCAAGCTTTCACTCTAAAGGAAGAAGAAGATTCAGTCTCTCCAGATCTGAAGATAATCTCTATTGAGATTCAAGAGAAGTTTTGTTTCAAACTTTATTTAATTCCTGTATGAGTTCTTACTCCGAGTTATTTTGTAGGAGTTGTTTACTCCGAGTTGTAGGAGTTATTTACTCTGAGTTTGTAGGAGAGGTTGTTCTTCGAGTTTGTAGGAGCCGTTGTCTCCGAGTGTAGGATTTGTTGATAAATCTGAGTTTTGGTGAAGTTGTCGATGCTAGCCCGAAGTGCTAGATAGGCGGAGCGGGAGAGAGGAGTACCCACCTTGGGGAACCTCTATAAATCTTGTGTCTCTGTGCTGTGATTTTTTTTTGTTGTGTTTGTGCAAAATTTTTATTCCGCAATCGCAGTAGAGATCACCTATTCACCCCCCTCTAGGTGATTTAGGTAGACAACGATTTCTTTCAATTGGTATCAGAGGGAGGTTATCTTTAAGAGGTTAACACCTAGATTAAAGATCCTTCTACGTTGTCAAGATCTCTATCTATGGACAGAGGCACGGAAAGGTTTTCCTCCAAGCTCCCAGTTTGCACTAAGGAGAATTTCCCCATGTGGAAAGAAAGAGTCATCTTCTACATGGAAGCAAATGATCCCCGAATCTCCCAGATAGTTAAGGAAGGTCCCCATATTCCCATGGTTGCTTCTACCATTGATGCCACCAAACAAGTGCCAAAGAAAGTGATGGACATGACAAAGGATGAAATTGCACTTGTCACTCTGGACAAGGAAGCAAAGCACATCATAGCAGGTGCAATTGATGATTCAATGCTACAAAATCTGATTCACTGAAAGTCTGCAAAAGAGATGTGAAATTCTATTATGGTTTTGATGGAAGGTACTGAAGAAGTTCGAGATGACAGGAAGTCTTTGCTGAACCAAGAATACGAAGCCTTCAAGCAACAAGGCAAAGACACAATTTCTGACACCTACGAGAAATTCTTCAAGATTGTAAATGGTCTGAGAAACTATGGAAGAGAATTCACCGTGGGTGAACTAAACGATAAATTCCTTAGATCCCTGTCTAAGGAATGGGACCCCAAGGTGATAGCTATCCGGGAATTTGGAAAGTTGGCTACGATGGAGCCACAAATATTGTTTGGCAAGCTCCTATCACATGAGCTAAAGCTGAGTATTAGAAAAGTTGAAGAAGAAGGATGCTCCACTTCTGGAAGGGAGAACTCTGTGGCACTGAAGGCCAAAGAGTCAAGTAGAGGTAAAGCTAGATCATTTGAAAGGACACATCCGTCAGATGAAGACGACGAGTCTGTGGATTGCTCATCAAGCTCAGACATGTCCGATGGAGAGTTCTCTTCACTCTCCAAGAAATTCAAGAAATTGCTCAGAAAAAGGAGCCAAAGAAGATCAAGGCGTGATGATGAACATCACAAGAAAGAACACAGCAATGACAGGTATAAAACCAAACTGAATAAACATGTTTCAACTGATATTGTCTGTTATTGCTGTAATAAGCCAGGACATATAAGTACAGAATGTCCATACAAAAAGAAGAAAGAGAAGAAATCCTTCAAGGGGAAAAGGAAAGAAGAAAAGAGCTTCTTAGCAAAGAAGACTAAGACTCTTAGTGACAGTGACTCAGGGAAGTCAAGCTCAGATGAAGAAGCCTATTTTGGGCTTATGGCACATTCAGATGAGGAAGGAAGTGTCTCCTCATACAAAGGGAAGGTAAACTCGCACACTCCTCTTTCTGCATCTGAAACTGACTCCAATGCAAATGAAGGCTATTTTTTAGAGGTAGATTCAGATTTAATGAATCAGTATGAAGCCGTTTTGGAAGGATTTGACAAATGCTGCAAGGTAGTCAAATCTCAAGCAAAAGAGATTAAATCTCTCAAGATGATGGAATCAGATTTGAGGGAGGAAATTGAAAAATTAACTCCTCTCAAAGATGAAGTCCAAATCTTGAAAGATAAACTTCAAAGCTCTACAAAATTATTAAATCTTAAGGAGATGTTTATAAATGAATTATAAGAAAAGTTAGTGGTGGAAAGGAAGATAGTTGAAAGCTTCTCCAAACCAAAAACTATTCTTCCAATCATTGAAAGATTTTCTGCTCCTGCGAAGGTTAGTGGCCTTGGTCATAAGGATGAAAGTAGTAAGGCTGCTGAGAAAAGAGCTGTTAAAGGTAAGGGAAAGGTTGACCAAAATCAAACCTGTCCCCGATGCTTCGAAACAACTGCTTTCAAGGCACCTTATGAAAAAGTAATCCCCAAGGATTATGGTTCATTTGTACATGGATCAGTTGTTAAGAAAACACCAAAGATTAAATCAATTGTTGCTAAATCTCATGAAGAGAAGAAGGAGTCATGTATGTGTTGCAACCACGAGGCTTCTACTTCTAAGAATATTGCTCTTGCTAAACTCCCCGTTCAAAAGTTAAAACAGGAGAACAAGAGAAGATACAATCGATTTGATTGTTGGTGTTGTGGCAATATTGGTCACTTCGCCATAGATTGCTGGTTTAACCCCAGGAACGTCAAGACTCCACGGGTTAACAATATAAGAATGACCCCTTGCAATGTTAACACTCCGAGTGGTGTTGATCTAACCAGAAACCTAGGACCCAAATCCTTTTGGGTTCTTGAGGGAAATTAATCTGTGTTTGCAGGTATGTCCAAAGGCCAACCAAAACTCTAATCAGGCATTTGGACAAGTGGATGTTCATGGTTCATGACCAGAACATAGAAGAAATATAGTAAGGTTGCTAAAAAGCTTAGGAAATCAGTCAAGGCACTGAAATTCTAAGGGGGAGATAAGACTAAGGGGGAGAAAAGTTTGAGGGGGAGCTTTGAGCTCTCATGCTTTTTCTTCCCTATCTGAAGTAGTTAGAAAGGGGGGGAGAAGTTGAAATTGCAAGAGAATTTGAAGTTGGGAGGAATTGGCAAAGTTAGAATTGGCAAAGTTGAAAGAGAAAGTTGAAAGGGAGAGAAAGTTGAAAAAGCGAAGTTTTTAACTCTCCTTATCTATTTGATATATATTTATTTAAGTGCAATTCAACTCAGTACATAGGTTCTGACTTCTTCAAATAGGGGGAGATTGTTGGGTATTGTAGCCACAATTATCTTGATTTGAAGAAGTGTTCCTTTGAACTAAGTTGAATTGAGTTGTATTTGATGATTTCTGTTTAGATATGTTATGACAGGTCTTAATGCTAAGTGCACACCAAAGTCAGGTTGCAATGGATCACCAAACACAGTTCTAGACAATGTAATCCCTCATTGTGTAGAATAAAGTGTTGGTCCATGTGTAATCTCTCTATTGGGGTGTACTTCATATACTCATAACTGAAGGTTTTCAAGTTTGAGGAGTGGAGTAGGTTTTCAGAAGAAAAGAAATTTTTGCTAAGTCAATTCGTCGAGATGTCTCGTGAAGTTCCGATGAATCTCGACGAATCCAGACAGAAGTCAAATTTCTAGTTTGAAGAAGAAATTTATGCGGCTAAGACTATTCGTCGAATGTTCTCATGAACTCCCGACGAATATCGACGAACGCAGACAGAAGTCAAAAAGGCAGACTTGTGAAGGAAAATGTGCGGCTAAGTCAATTCGTCGAATATTCTCGAGAACTCCCGACGAATTCCGACGAATGAAAACAGAAGACAGTTTTCAAGCTTTGATCAGTATTTTTCAATGGCTAAGTCAATTCGTCGAATGTTCACGTAAAGTCTCGACGAATGACGGACAGACAGATTTCAAATTTATGTTTTGTTTTTGAAACTTAGGGTTGGCCGCTATGTACAGTACACGTGGTGATCCCTCATTGTTTGTCGCCCGAGCCATTGGAGGTCTCCCTATAAATAATTTTTTATTTTTAGGGCAAACCAAAAAAAAAGAAAAAAAAGAAATCTCCCGATTGTTAAAAAAGAAGCCAGCCGTTTCTTTCTCGTCTTACTGAACAAGTTTCTGAGATCTAAAGTGCGCCGCTCAAGATTCGTTCTTCAGTGTTGCTAGAGATTTCTCAAATAAGAAGGCCTTTGATCTAGTTGCTGCTCTCTATATTGAAGATCTTTTCAAATTAATCAAAGGGCCTACTCAGATCAGGTTTGCTGATTCTTTACTCTTCCTAATCCTTGAAGATCCAAGCTTTCACTCTAAAGGAAGAAGAAGATTCAGTCTCTCCAGATCTGAAGTTAATCTCTATTGAGATTCAAGAGAAGTTTCGTTTCAAACTTTATTTAATTCCTGTAAGATTTTTTACTCCGAGTTATTTTGTAGGAGTTGTTTACTCCGAGTTGTAGGAGTTGTTTACTCTGAGTTTGTAGGAGAGGTTGTTCTCCGAGTTTGTAGGAGCCGTTGTCTCCGAGTGTAGGATTTGTTGATAAATCTGAGTTTTGGTGAAGTTGCCGTCGCTAGCCCGAAGTGCTAGATAGGCGGAGCGGGAGAGAGGAGTACCCACCTTGGGGAACCTCTATAAATCTTGTGTCTTTGTGCTGTGATTTTTTTTGTTGTGTTTGTGCAAAATTTTTATTCCGCAATCGTAGTAGAGATCACCTATTCACCCCCCTCTAGGTGATTTAGGTAGACAATGATTTCTTTCAATAATCTTTGGGTCTACTGATGATAACCTTTGCAAAAGGTTTTCCAACCTTATGCATGGGGAGTTTGAAATGAGTAGTATGGGAGAGCTCAAGTACTTTGTTGGCCTCCAAGTGAAACAGTCTGATGAAGGGATATTTATCGCTCAGACCAAGTACACTAGGGAACTTATTAAGAAATTGGGATGGAAATAGCTTCCACCATAAAAACTCCCATGGGGTCCAACATTTCCCTGGACAAGGATGAGAAGGGAAAACCCTTTGATGAATCCATGTACAAATGTATAATAGGATCCTTGTTATATCTGACTGCTAGTAGACTAGATATTATGCATGCAACATGTGTTTGTGCTAGGTATCAAGCATGCCCTAAGGAATCTCATTACTCAGCTGCAAAGAGGATTTTAAGATATCTTAAGGGCATCACAACATCTTGGTCTTTGGTACGCAAGAAATAATAATTTTGAACTAATAGGCTTTTCAGATGCTGACTTTGCAGGTTGCAAGGAAGATAGGAAGTGTACAAGGAGAACTTGTCAATTCCTAGTCAGGAGATTGATTTCATGGAGCAGTTAGAAGCAAACCAGTGTGGATATATCCACTGCTGAGTCTGAATATAAAGCTACTAGGAGCTGTTGTGCACAACTACTATGGATTCAGCACCAGCTAGAGGACTACAACCTAAAAGTAAGTTATTCTCCATTGTATTATGACTCATCTAGTTCAATTAGTATTGCTAAGAATCCTATTTCTTATAGCAGGACTAAGCACATAGAAATTAGATATCATTTTATTAGGGAACATATAGAGAGTGAAGATATCAACCTTGAATATCTCTCCACTGACAATCAAGTTGCTGATATCTTTACAAAGCCATTGCATGAGGCTAAATTTAATTTCTTTATAATTGAGTTAGGAATGTTAAATGTTGAATAGCCATTTACATTTCATTTGATTCTTCATATGTCTTACTTACACCTCAATCTTGCTAGAACATAGTTGCTACTTAAACACTTAGTGGCATGATTGATCTGCAAATAATCTTACTTAAATGGTTCACTACTTGTTAGTGTGTTCAGCTGAAACAACTGAGAAAGTTCCAGCTGAACCGCTGAGACAGCTGAGATGGTCTCAACGGTTGATAATACCCTATACTAGCTATTCAGTATCCTACCCCAGCGGTTTATCACTCCGTCTCAGCAGATACACTGAGAAGGGTTGTATTAATTAAATTATTTAAAATTAATAAGTCAAATCAACATCACTCTCTTGGGAAAACTTAAACTCAATTCCTATAAATAAGAGCAATGTTAATTAAACTCCTAAAAACCCTAAACCTAATCCAGTCGGCGAGACCAACTCTTAAATCCCCCTGTCCCAGCGACTCGTTTTTCTGAAGAAATGGCGCTAAAGAATGCGAAGGACCTTTTGGAAGGTTATGAGATTGTGAGAAATGGATTTCAACATGCTCCACCGCAAATCAAGGAGGTGATTCATTTACTGAATGCCCAAGGATTAGAATATCTGTTGTCTGAGCCTTCTCCAATTCTGAGAAATGATGTTTTAGAACTCTACAACAATGTCAAGCTGTCTTCTTCCAAGTCTTCTCTAAAATCAATGATTGGAACTGATAAGATAAAGATAACCCCAAGGAAGATGGAGAAAGCTTCGCACTTACCTTCATGCAATAATGATGAAGATGAAATTTCTGAAAAAGACAAAGAAAAAGCACGAAATGGTGTGAGTGTAGTGATGTTAAGACTAGCTCACTGAAAAGGAAAAACATTAGCCAAAGAGGCAAGCTCTTGGCTGACATTGTTAGGAAATCTATTCTGTGCAAACCAGGATCACATGACACAATCTCCAAGCACATGTTTAAATTGATAATAAGGATAAGGGTGAGGAGCAAAAACCGAAAACTGAAAACCGACCGAACCGACCAAACTGCACCAATTGTGAAACTGAGATGCTCGGTTTGGTGTCGGCTCGGTTTGGAGCTTGTGAAAACCGAAGTCATATAGGTTCTGGTTGGTTTTCAAGTTGTAAAAACCGACCAAACCGAACCGAACCGATTAATATTAATATATTATAATAATTTTAAATTATGTATGACTAAATGTGGCCAGGTTCTGACTTCTGACCATTCGGTTCAAGGCTTCACGATAGTGCTAGGCTGCTAGCTCTTAAATTATATATACACTATATAATTATATTATAAAATTATTATAATATTAATATATTATAATAATTTTAAATTATGTATACACTATATAATTATATATCACTAAATGTGCTCAGGTTCTGACCGTTCGGTTCAATGCTTAATAGTTAATAATATATAAATATTTAGTCATTTTAATGGGCTCAACTCCCAAAGGACAAGGGCAGCCTTAATAAATATATTAAAAAAAGCTCTAAAAAAGACCGAAGACGAGCACGCGGCTGTCGGCACCAGACGTTATACCCCTCTCTTTTTTTCATTTTCCTGGTCCAATTAGAATAATCCTATATTATCCGACTGAGGACTTTTTGCCTTTTGTTAATGATAAATTTACCACAATATAGATGAATTTCCATTCTAGAGTTGCAAGGTTTGTATTTGAAGTTACGAGCAGTCGTGCACGGGGGACCCCGTGCGGGGGGCGACATTTATCGTGGGGGCGACATTGGTCGTGGGGGCGACATTGGTCGTGGGGGCGACATTGGTCGTGGGGGCGACATTGGTCGTGGGGGCGACATTGGTCGTGAGGGCGACATTGGTCATGGGGGCGACATTGGTCGTCGGGGCGACATTGGTCGTGGGGGAGACATTGGTCGTGGGTGCGACATTTATCGTGGGTGCGACAATGGTCATGGGGGAGACATTGGTCGTGGGGGCGACATTGGTCGTCTAGGAGACAATGGTCGTGGGGGCGACATTGGTCGTGGGGGCGACATTGGTCGTGGGGGCGACATTGGTCATGGGGGATACATTGGTTGTGGGGGCGACAATGGTCGTCGGGGGGGGGGGATATTGGTCTAAGGGGAGACATTGGTCGGGGGTCGACATTGGTCTTCGGGGAGACATTGGTCGGGGGGCTGACGTTGTCAGAGGTACTATAATTTCTCGCTATATTTCGATGGCCTACTCTCGAATTGGGCGCTGAACGATTATGTCCACTTTTAATCGGTTGATTTGGAGGTTTTGCCTCGTTTCTTTGGATTACTATGGTTGTTGGCATAGTCACTGCTGAGCGTGATTGTCTTCTCCTTGCATTTACTGCACTTCGTTGTTCCGTTGTCAATGACCGTCTCCAATTACTAACACGTACTCTAGTTTACTCCCGAGCTTGCTCAGTCATAGGCGTCGAAGTTGAAGGCCTCCCCCATTTACGTTGGACCGTCCCATCTCTGTTTTCCCTCGATGACGATGGCTCACCTTGGTTTTGGTATGCCATCTCCATGCGTTTGAGATAATTTATTAGGTTTTTTAACTCTGACTTTGATTTAATTTCATGTTAATTTGAGTTCATCTTAATTTGAGTGCACTTTAATTTAAGTTCATCTTTATATGATTGTTCAAAGCAATATTGGCTTTGATTTATTCTTTCTTAAAGTTTTTTTTGTGTGTATACCGGTTTATTTCTTTTTTACTCTCTGGAGTATTTATAAAGCTACAGGTTTATTTCTAAAGTTTTTTTTCTACAGGTATATTTCAAGCTTCAATAGCATTGTGAGCACAATTAGATCATTACAATGAAGAAAGTAAGGAATAAATTCTACTAAATTGTTAGCTTCCTCTAGAAGTGTCAGCAAGCATGTGTGAGAAATTCTAATCAAGCTTGATCGGCTACCATATTATAATCTTAAAAACACTTATTTTATGAAAAGCACCAAGTTTTGTTAGACTCACCTTGAGTATTATTGTGATGCTTTGATCTGGCATGAGGTATGCGTCGTTTAGGGTCTAGATAACTGCAGGACCTGATGAAAACAATGGATAATCATTGTGAATGATTTTCAGGCAACAAATCACTTCTAATCACAAAATTGAATCATAAAACTGCTCATAGAAAATGAAAAATTGACCATAGAAATTGAAATAAGCCAAAAGAGAGATCTTGACACTAATGAATCATAATTAATACCATGCTCATAACAAAACCTCCTACTTCTATCGCAGAATAAATGATAAGGCAAATTATTTTTAATTGAAATTATAGTATAGGTTCTATGAACGAATGAATAACCTTCTACTCTTTCATCATTAGTACTTGATCCATTTTCAGAAGCTGAGTGTGTAATAAATAAGTTTACTCACTACATAAAGGGAAACTACGACATTTTATCTAGCTTATAATGACGCTTTTAGCGCACAGAAAAAGCTTTAGAGGCGTTTGCAAAATGCATCAAAGAAGCTGATGTTTGAATCGCCTCAAAAACATCACCACAGTATTTTTTTCATAGCGCCGCCATGTATTGCAACTGCTACCCAACCAATCCCTTAACTCCAACGTCATCCTTACCAACGGACTGAATCACTATTTTATGCTAACATACATATTATATATTCTCATAAATACATTTAAAAATATCTAATTGCAAATATCTATTGTATATTCTCCCGCCATTCGCATCCGCTTAAGAGCACGGTCAACTTCATGTTCTCCTTCTGTCATACGTTCTAACAGCTATCTTGAGTGATTACGATTTGTAGTTGGTGGATTCATAATAATGATTATTTATTTCGATAGTGAGTGGTATGCATATGGCCTAGTCAAGCATGTAAGAGTGTAGATTAGTTGACACATTGACATGAATCAAGTTGAGCTGAAGACAGAGCAAATAAAAAAATGATATTGAATCGAATGGAATCTTGGTAAAATATATAACATCCATTTATTAGAAACTTCCACCAAAATTGAGTGGTTTGGGAGTAGCCAACCTATATAAATTCAACGGGAGAAGGATTACATAGGAGAAGGAAATCACCACAATTCATGCAAAAAACCGTATTAAAAAATGCTGTAGCATCGAAGAAAATGAAGAACGTGGACGGGAGATATCAGCATGGCTTTACATCTCATTAGGAGCATGAAATAAAACAATTGCATGAAGAAAATCCATAGTTAATCTGGAAGAACTCTATAAAAAAATCTGGAGATTTGACATCACAGGTTCATGTTGAGAACAACTTTGTATAGCTCTCAACATAGAGATTTGAAGGGACAACTCTGTATAGCTCTCAACATACAAATGGACAGCTTATTTGAGAGCATATGGACAATCAAATTCACCTTATTTTATTTGAGAGCATTCATCAAATTCCCATCAAATTTCCCTTCATCAACAACTTATTTAAGATACACCAACAATATTGTACAGAGCAAGAAATGAGGTAGAGTTGTGGGAAAATTCTAAAAAATTTCCAAACAATAGTCTGCACCCCCAAGCTAAAGTGCACAGAGCAAGAAATGAGGTAGAATGCAAGAAATGAGGTAGAGTGCAAGAAATTTTACATCCCTCCACAATATTGTCACTGCAAAATCAAGAAATGGGTAGAGTGCAAGAAATTTTAAAGCCCTCCACAATATTGTCACTGCAAAATCAAGAAATGAGGTAGAGTGCAAATATGTGCTCTCTGCACAGAGCAAGAAATTTTACAGCCCCAAGGTAGAGTGCAGGAAATGAGGAGTCGACAGAAAAAGATTTAGAAAACCGGTTAGAAGAGATATACCTCTTCCCATTTTTTACAGATCGCTATATCCTTTGATTGGATTGCTGCACTTAGCAAATGTGCCTGACAAATGCACTTTTGCATTATATAATGCAACATTGTTCATAGATAATGCATCATTGTTCAGATTAGGCAGCAAAAAATCAGTAAATTAAAATCTTTATTTCAGATTTATAACAGACCATAAATCAGAGAACATAAATCTATAACAGACCATAAATCAGAAACTGTAATTGAAAAAAAATAAACAGGAAATCATGATCATGAGGAGCTGGTCATTGCTGTACAGAGAACATTGCTGAACATTGCGTAGGAAATCATCATAAGAGAGTGTGTGCTTGCGAGAGCAAAATAGGAGATAGAGAGTGTGTGTGTGTGTGTGTGTGTGTGTGTGTGTGAGGCACAAATGAAATTACCCAATTAAATATTTGAGGGTTGTTTCACCAATTACTGCTGGAAGACGCTTGAGGATGTGAGTGCAAACCAAATAGCTCATCGGCCTGTGTAATTTATGTGGAGGGTGCTCGAAACATCCGAAGGAGGGTCAAAGTGGAACCTTCTCTTCGTTGCCCCCAGCTAGGTATATATAGAAGAATACCTAGGGTTAAGCCCCCGAGCCCGTTATATGTCCGAATATACCTTTACAATGTCCTCCTATATTCGTGACTAATAACGGTAACGTTTCAGGGTGTTGGAGAGTAGACAAAAATAATAATTCAAACTAAACAAAGCATTCAGGATAGATCATACTAATTAACACATGAAAAGATTTTTGCCTAAACGGCAAACCAAAAACAATACAGATTCTATCCCAAACATAGTCTGAATAGTTATTACAAAATAACATGAATTAAAACGTTTGATGATTCTACTCATCTAGTAGATCATCGTCATCCATGTCCAAGTCTACTTCTCCTCCATAATCTCCAATGTAGGCTGCAAGGAATTTCATGAGTCAGACTCTATGAATTCATAAACATATGCAGTGACGTTTAAAGTAAACTAGCTCTTACTAAATGAGCTTAGCACTTCTAGCAATGGTGAAGTAACTCTGTCAGCATCTCAACCAGTCTAACTAGGACTAGTCACGTTATCTTACTCATCACTGATCACTATGTGCCTCACCAACACATGTGGGCACACATCACGTGCAACATTATCAAATGTGGAATAATGTGTTGTGACCAATAATGTTTAGATTAACTTTTACAACGACTTTCAATTTCCAGTTGAATAACTCTCGAATCAACATACAATGAGAGTGGTGCTTGGTTATCAAATGTAGAATAACCGACATCAAACCATCTTGGGTTTTCATCAAGAAATTATTTGGGTTTTCAGTCTGTTATTAGATGCTTGAATGTTGCGACTATAGGTTCTCACTGTCAAAACATAAACTGCGGAGGAAAGTTTCATGCATCTATGAACTTTAGTCCCATTTCCCCCGATGTTTTTATTGTGAGAGCTCTATTCAATCCTTTGGTCAAGGGGTCTGCAATATTGTCTTTCGATCTCACATCAATTAGGGTCATAATCCCTTGACTTGCGAGAGAGGTCAACCAGGATTGTTTCAGCCTGAGATGCCTTCTTTTGCCATTGAACAAAGAGTTCGTAGCAATCATTTTAGTAGCCTGATTGTCGCAGTAAACTGCAACAGAACTCATTTTCAGGCATGAAAAAGGAATGTCCATCACCAAATCTCTCAGTCATTCGGCTTCTTCTCCTGCTGATGCAAGAGCGTAGAGTTTGGATTCCATAGAAGAAGCGCAATACAGGATTGCCTTTTGGACTTCCAGGCTACAGCTGCTCCTCCTAGTGTGAACACAAAACCACTAGTGGACTTGCTGTCGTTTAATTCTGAGCACCAAGATGCATCCGAATAACCTTTAAGAACTGAAGGTTGACCAGTGTAAACTAAAGCATACTTTTGGGTGTGCTTTAAGTATCTCATTAGCCTATCTAAGGCGTTCCGGTGGTCTTTACCAGGATTACTAGTGAATCTGCACAACATGCCGACCGTAAAGGGTATGTCAGGTCTAGTGCAGACCATGACATACATGAGGCTACCAAGCAGTTTAGAATAATCTAACTGTCTAACCATAGCTCCTTCATTGGGCTTTAGGCGGTTAGTGTAGTCGTATGGTGTCTCAAATGCTCTACTGGCACTGTATCCCCACGTGTCCAACATGGATTTTATGTAGTGGCTTTGACTTAGGGAGATACCATTCTTCCCAAAGCTCACTTGCATGCCTAGTATAGTGTTAGCTACACCTAGGTCTTTAATGCTAAATTCTTTTATTAGATCTGACTTAACGTCATCCACTTCAGATTGATCAGACCCTAGAATGAGCATGTCATCTACGTACAAGCATATTATGACGACTTTATCCGTTCTATTACGTATGTAAAGACATTTATCCGAGAGACTCGACATGAATCCCATGTTCTGTACACTATAGTCAAACTTCTCATGTCATAATTTCGGTGCTTGCTTTAGTCCGTATAAAGACTTAAGTAATTTACAGACTTTCGTTTCGTGACCGTCTACAATGAAACCTTCAGGTTGACTCATGTAGATCTCTTCGGTCAGATCTCCATTCAAGAACGCAGTCTTAACATCCATTTGATGAACAATAAAGTTCTCAATAGATGCAATAGCAAGGAGAACCCGAATGGTTACTAAGTGACACACGGGTGAGTAGACATCAAAGTAATCTACTCCGCTGACTTGTGTGAAACCTTTAGCCACCAGGCGTGCTTTATACTTAGCTACGCTACCATCAGGATTCAATTTCTTTTTCAGAACCCACTTACACCCTACGGTTTTAGCCCCTTTTGGCTTATCAACCAACGTGCAGGTGTTATTTTGAAGAAGAGAATTCATCTCTTCATCTATACCTTCTTTCCAGAGCAGTGAGTCCCTGGATCTCATCGCTTCCTTATAGGTGGATGGATCAGCCTCAATGTGGTAAGTCACAAAGTCACTACCGAAGGTTCTGGGAATTCGCTCTCTTAGAGAAGTCCTTCTAGACTCTAGGCCAGAGTTATCTACCGGAACGGAATAGGAGGTGCTCGGTACTGATTCAGGATCTTCCTCAGTAATAGTTGTTTGCATACCTGGGATTGTTAAGTTCTTATCTTTGAGGAATTTATCCTCGAAGAACACCGCATCCCTAGATTCTATTATGATATTATTAGAAATATCAAGGAACCTATCTGCAGTACTATCCTCAGCACAACCTAGGTAGACACAAGTATTGGTCCTAGGTCCAACTTTAGGCCTCTAGGGTCAGGAACCCTGACATAGGCTAAACAACCCCACGTCTTAAGTCGAGTAAACGAAGGGGGTCTCTTAAATCAAAGTTCGTAGGGAGTAACCTCTAACTTAGCATGAGGAACCTTATTCAGAATGTGGTTCGCAGTCAAGACTGCTTCGCCCCAATAAGCGGAAGGCATGCATATAGTGAGCAACATAGATTTCAACATCTCTAACGTTCTATTCTTGCGCTCAGCTATGCCGTTAGATTGAGGGGAGTAAGGAGCAGTGGTTTCTGCTATGATGCCCTGTGAAGCAAGGAAGCATCTGAACTCACTAGACATATATTCTCCTCCTCTATCACTCCTAAAACGTTTTATTTTCATGCTTAGTTGGTTTTCTACACTGGTTTTGAAAAGACAAAACCTATCAAACGATTCATCTTTAGTTTTAAGCAACGAGATATGACAGAATCTCGTGCAGTCATATATAAACGTGATCATATACTTCCTCCCACCTCTAGTGACAGAACTCTTAAAGTCACAAATATCGGAATGTATAAGCTCAAGAGGTGTTGTGCTCTTAGTAACCGTGCCAAAAGGTTTCCTAGTGATCTTAGTCTGAACGCACACTTCACATTTTTCAAGTGGAAACTTAGTGTCTAATGTGATCTTGTGAGTTCTAGCTACTTGGAACATTTTCCTGTAATTTACGTGTCCTAGTCTCTCGTGTAGAGTCCTAGGGCTAACTAAGTTCAATTGAACTTGTTGGACTACCTCACTTGCTAGACTCAGACGGTACATCCTATTTTGGACATAAGCACATCCAAAATAGTGCGAGTTAACTGACAAAGTTACCCTGCCGTTACAGAAGCTAAGCGACATACCCGCATCACATAATAGACTAATAGACACTAAGTTAGTAGCTATTGAAGGAATAAATTTAACGTTCTTTAAAATTAAAGACTTACCTGAGGAGAGCAGCATAGTTGCGTTCCCCACCTTCATCACGTCAGTTGTATCTCCATTTGCCACAGTTACTGATTCCTTTGCATCCTTCAGCTCTGTCAGAAGATTAGCATTGTTGCAAACGTGGCACGTTGCCCCAGAATCCAGGTACCACTCCGTGCTGGACGGCGCGGGTCCGACCATGGCAACAAAGTTGGATGGCTCAGCTTGGCTAACCAGATGGGCTTGGTTGCCTTCTTGTGGTGCCCGGGTTCTTTCTTTCCTCGGTAGCTTGCAGTCAGATGCGCAGTGTCCCCACTTATTGCAGTTATAACATTTACCCTTAAACTTCTTAGAGGGTTTACTCGGGCCTGCAACCTGGGGGCTACTACGAGACGTTTTGGTCTTGTGAGGGGGAGGAGGCCGCTTGGAGCTTGAAATCATGTTGGCAGTAGCCTTCTGCTTGCCAACAGCTTCCAGAGCGTGCTTCGCCCTATTCTCGTCCTCAATGCGTATGAAACGCTTGAGGTCGTTCAGACCAACCTGCATCTTCTTGCGGTACATTTCCGTTTTGAAATTGTACCACGAGGAGGGCAACTTATACACAATCGTGCCCGCAACAAAACTATCGGGCAGACTAATAGACTCACTATGCAAGGAATCAATTAAATTTTCAAATTCGGATACCTGAGGGAGAATGACTTTCTCCTCGTCGAAGCTGAAAGAGTGGAACTTGTCCACTAGGTGCGTCTTGGACATGTCCTCCTCCTACCTGAAGTGCTCCTGCAGCGCATCCCAGATCTCCTTTGCAGTGCTCGTCTTCATATAGGTCTGGGCCAAGCTGGAGGACAGACAGTTCAGCAGGTAGTCCCTGTAGAAGTCTTCATCTGAAAACCACTGTGCCTCATCAGCAGTCCCTACGACCTCAGCACCATCAGACTGAACTGTGTAGAACACGTTCAGAAACTTCATCCCGAACTGAGTGTTCAACTTTCAGGCGTTGAACTCAGTCGCCGTGAACTTCTCCAGCTTTATCATCAGAACGGGAGTCGAGAAGTTGCTCCCATTCATCATTGTGCTTGGAGACGGCGGCGACGGGAAGAGGCGGAAGGCGGCTGAGGGGGATCTGGAGCCACGGGAGAACCACAGTGCACGGGCAGTGGCTGCTGAGAAGCGCACGATCAGAGGTCGTGCGTGAACTGCTGAGCGCACGATCAGTGGTCGTGCGGGGTACTGTCTGCTGAAGAGCACACGATCAGCGGTCGTGCGCGAGGGGTCGAGCGCACAATCAGCGGTCGTGCGCCAACACCCTTCCTTGCAAGTAGCGGCTTCGTCTTCTTCGCACGAGCGACAGAACTAGGGCACGACGACTGAGGTATCGACGACAGATATGGACGACGGAAGCGGCGGTGCGGCGGATCTGAGGCGGGAGACAAAGGATCCAGCGAATCCGGCGACTGCACACTGCATATCTGGAACTTGGAGCAGCGAAGACAGCGACGACTTCGATCTCCTTCACGCGCGGCGACTGCGATGAGGCTAGTGAACGATTGCAGAACCTTGCGATGTACGACAACAGATCGCGAACTCCTTCGATCGGCGGACGAACGGGAACCGGACGGGAGCTTCTTCGCGAATGGCAGCGGTCCTCCAACGACGAAAGAGAGGACTTCTCCTCCTTCGATCGCGAACGGCGGCTGCGACTGAACCAGCAACGAAGGTCACGAAAGCTTGGAGGAGCGGCAGCCGAGGAAGAGGCACGATCTCAGCGGCGGCTGGAGCGACTAGATCGCTGATCCTTCACGGACGGGAGCGACGGGAGCGAGCAACCCTTAGGGCTAAGATTTCGAGAATGTGAAGGGTGCTCGAAACATCCAAAGGAGGGTCAAAGTGGAACCTTCTCTTCGTTGCCCCCAGCTAGGTATATATAGAAGAATACCTAGGTTAAGCCCCCCAGCCCGTTATATGTCCGAATATACCTTTACAATTTACTAAGACCATAAAATAGTGCATGCAGTGCATTAACTTTGCTATACTAAGAAACTCAAATATTTAATAAAATAATCATAACAGTTCATATCTACGATAGTAAAAAGGAAGAATCTATAGCAAGAAGAGGTTAAGAACCTATAATTCATCATGCCAAAAATGCTTGCACATTAGATTGACAAAACTATTCACATCCCGAAGAAACTGTGGCGAGCATCGATGAAGAACCCATATCAACCCACTGGAAATGCTTGATAATTAAACAGTGTAAGAAAATGGTGAAACTAATACTCTTAAAAGTAAACAAATTCCACTTGAGCATTTTGTCAAATAGGTTATGAACATGTGAAAAAAATCCCTTCTGAACATTAGAAAAGTAGAGAAATCCCTTCTGAACATTTCACAATCAGTACCAGCTCGTGTAAGAAGATTACCTGTAAGTATACGGAGGGCTTCAGCGGTGCAGCAGACGGAGGAGTTAACAGAGGGATTCATCGGGATGTTGGAGGGCTTCGGCAGTGCAGAATGCTGGAGGGCTTCGATGGAGGCTCTATCAAGGAGAGTGGAAGAAAGGATGCATCAAAATGTGGTAGAAAGGAGGTGCATGTATATGGACTGCTTTTGGCGGGAGATGGGCTTCCAGCGGTGCAGCAATCGAGAGGCGGCACAGTGCTTTCGGCGGGGTGCTTTGTGGCAGCGGTAGAGAGGAGGGGGCTGGCGCGAGAGAAGAGGGCTGGTGCTGGCGGGAGGAAGAATGAATAGGGGAAGGCTTTCGGCGTGGCGCAGGTATGGCGTGCGGCAGTAGATGAAAAGGGGAGGGAATTGTTCTGTTATTTTTATTATTTCCTTTGTATTGAATTTTGTATGGAATTACCAAATAGCCTAGTATTTTGAATTGAGGGGGCATTTTGTTGAGGGCATTCTTGTCCCAAAAATGTTTCACCATGGCACCTTTGGTCTTCCCTTATATAATAAAGATACCCCTCTTTTTTTTTCATTTTCCTGAGTTTTCAAAGTTAGACAGAGACTCAACATGTTGGTTTAGTTACATGTGTGATGTTGATGTATTCTCTTAGTAAATAGTAATGGCCCTAATAAGTGATAATAGTCTCTTTAATGACATGTTAAATTTTGTAGGTGTGAAATTCTCTTAGTCTTTCCCTCCACATACCATACAAAAACCGACACCGAACCAAAAAAACCTCAAAAAAAAACCGAACCGACGACAAACTGAATCGACCGGGTTCGGTTTGGTCCGGTTTGGACCTTCCGAAAACCGAAGCATGTCGGTTCGATTTCGTTGTAGGTCCAAGCCGACCAAAACCGAACCGATCGCACCCTTAAACAAGGATCATTCTAAAGAAGAAGACCTCCTGGCTTATGCGTTATTTCAAAAGATCAAAGAATGACTGCAAGACCCAAATCTTGGTAGATCCTTTTCTCTTTACCTCTTGAACACCTATCCTGAAATATTTGACAGTTCAGACAGTTCAAAGCTTCATTATCTGAAGATGATGGACATTAAAACATTGGATAAATTCACAAGGGTGCTTCCAATGAGCCAACAATCTGAGGCAAGAGAAAAGAAATATAGGTTAATCAAACGACCTATGAAAGCAAAAATAATAAGTTCAGAATCTAGATCTGAACACCAAGGAGAGGATTTCTCTGCCCAAGTTGATCTTGAATCAGAGAGCATTCAAGATAGAGAGAAGGATGATGGAGAAGATCAGGTCAAAGACAAGTCTGATACTTCCAATCTTATGGATCTACCAGTTGATGATAATGCACGGGATGTACCTGCTGCCTCAGTAAGAGATGCTAAGGAGCAATTGGACTCTTCTGCTGATTTACAAAGTAAGATGTATAAGATCATTTATAATATTGAAAGAAGGATTAGTCTAATTCATGATATACCCTCAGGTTTCTTGGAGAATAGTCAAGACAATATGAATGCTCCATCTGAGGGGGAGCAGGAGCAGTCATCCAATGATGAAGGACAGAAGGATGTGCAGGAAGAAGAATATTCCACTAATTCTAAAAATGATATTGATGATATTGAAGATTCTGCTGAAGGTCTTGGTGATAAAGTTGAGGGAGAGCCTACCAGGATCCCTACTCAGGATAAGACAACTCCATCCACCCTAGTAGATGAGACATCCACTCTACTTGAGTGTGATCATCTTGAGAATCAAGATAGAAGCTTACCTTCAACTCAACTAGAAATTTTCCAGCAACCTATCATTGTTGAACAACAAACCTCAACCTCTACACATTCAGATGGACATCTTTTAAGTTCAATCAAGTCATTGATTGATGGTCAAATGTCTTCAATCAAAGATTATATAGATAAATCAGTTTTAGAAGCAAAGGTTGAAGTCATGGCTGAGATCAAGACTCTCAAAGAGGACACGACCCATCTAAACAGGCAAATGACCCAATGGTTCGATCTAGCAGAGAAATCAGTGATAGCTCAAAGCACCATTTTGAGATATTTGGACAAAAGTCTCAAACTTTCAGAACAAGACAGGTGTTATGTTAAGAAATATGTAAGTAAAACTTATGAGGTGATAGAGAAATCTTCTAATCATATGGAATAATATGTGTGGTCAACATCAACAACTATTATAGGAGAATCTGAGAATATGAAAGAAGAGCTTAAATTTGATCTAGAAAATGCCTTTCAAACCTTGTCTGGATCAATGTTAAGAAACTATCAAGATCTTGAAAAGAAGATAATTGAAGAAGCCAGAAAGGGGGAGGAGAACAATGTTGAGCGCTAATTAAGGTACTTCAAGGAACAAGGATTGCACTCAACCTTCCTCTCCTATACAAGTCCAGACAAGAATACTTTGATTTCAAAGCTCAAGCAAGAGTTGCACAGGATGCGTAGCTTGCAGCTAGAAGGAAAAGAGAAGGAGCCATGATGGCCAAAGAATTCATGGCCAAGAATGGAGCTGATTAGTCCAAGGACCAAGATTATGAGTACATGAGTGATGACTCTAAGAAGATAATTATAAATGCTTGGATAAGTCATGGACGACTATGCAAGAACATTGGCAGCATCTATTCAGCAGAGAAATGGATAAATCATTTGGAAAGGAATTCCTGATGAGCAAAACTATGCTTGCAAACAACAACGACAAGTGTACCATGTTGGATGTAGTATAGACTTATAAAAAAAACAAGGTCGTATAAAAATCCGGGCGTGTTGATTACTCTTACTCAAGATGATCTCTATTGTCCTATCAAAAAGTACTTTCTATTCGGTTGCAATAAGAAAAGGAACTCAACTAGAAGATTATAACTAATGAAAAGAGAGACGGAAGAATGGATGAGTAAAACAATAATAATTTTATTATTTCAAGAAAAGGGATTACAACTATTGAAAGAGAAATTACAAGTGCAAAGAAAAGTAAAGCTAGAAAACTTAAAAACTTGGAAATAAAGCAAGAAAATGGAGGCTTGGACTCCAATACAATGTGTCCAAATAATCTGGAGGAGCTGCCTTTTTATAGCTGAAAATTCTGGGTACACGCCCTCGGTCACGCCCGTGACCAAGGGCGTGTAAGGCACGCGATCATCTTCGAGCGGAAAGGGCATAGTCTGGCTTTAATGCTGACGAAATTTGCGTGTCACGCCCTAGGGCGTGTAACCTTCAAAATGTGCTGCTGGCGGGAATCTTAGGTGGGAAGAAGCGGGGAGTAGCGCGGGATGAGTCATGCCCGTGACCTGGGGCGTGTAAATTTAATTGACGTGGCAGGCTGATTCTGGATGCTTGCGGCGAGTCGCGGCCGTGACATTGGGTCACGCCCTTGGTCACGCCCGTGACCTGGGGCGTGTACTTGGCGAATTCTTCACGGAACGCACCCGTGGTGGCAGAAACAGGTTTGGAATACCGCGCAGGTTACACGCCCATGGTCACGCCCGTGACCATGGGCGTGTACTTGAAGTTTTTGTCCAATGCGTCCAAAAAAACCTGAAATATACAAAAAAGCTTAAGTTAGTTTATAAAATTGAAAACATAATAATTTTAATAAGAAAAGCATAAAAACTATATAATTTCATATTAAAAATATATTAAACTTATATTAAAAGATGAGTACAAAAAGTACTCATCAAACACCCTCATACTTACTCGTTTGCTAGTCCCGAGCAAACAACTTTTCATAGGAGTAGAAAAATTTAAATACTAGAAAAGAAATTTGAACTCAAGGAATAAAAACGCGAAGTCTTACGCCTACGTGTAGAGATCCTAGTTGAAAGATCTATTCAGCATAATGATTAGCTTATAATTTTTAGTAATGCGAATTAACAAATTGCTTTTACTTTTAAATTAAAAGTTTGGCAAATTCTCGAATGCTATTCAGGGAGCGGGTATCGTGTTTTATAAGATCAATATTACCCAAAATTGAGTTTCGGGATAGCCTCCAAAGAAATCCATCAATGACGATGGCCATAGGCTTGCCCGGTCGCACTCTCTCCACTACACAAGTATAATGTTATAGCTTAAAGATCAAAAGGGCTTTCATTAGGAGTGAAACTTGGCTTAGGTATATGATTTGGATTTGGAAATCAAAAAGATAGAATATGACTGCTAAGGATCACACTAAACCAAGGTGAGAGTTTCCCAAAATTATCAAAAATTTAAACCTCGCATAAGAGTTGTTATGAAGCAAAACTCTCATATTTTTCAAAAATGAGGCCATGAATACTTTTTATATATATATTTTTTTCACAGTTGGCCAATAATTTTTCATATTTTTATATCCTTTTTTTTCTTTTCATCATAGCTCCGAATAAGAAGTTGTAATTTCCCTATTTTCACAATTGAACCCATTGCAGAATTTTAATAAATCTCAAATATTTAGAATGATCATGGGCTGGATGTTTTGGCTTTGGTGAAAATGAAAGGTGGAGGTAGCAAAGGAAATAAGGTAAGGCCCAAAGTGTTTAAGCAATAAAAAATTTAAAAAGGTGGGCAAACAGGCACAAACGATTAAAAGGCGGCCTAAATCACTTCTAAAAACTATGACAAACCTATGTAAATGCTTCGAGAATCGCTAGAAGCATGTTCTAGCCGTCGAGAAAGAATACCCTTCCATTCAAAAAAGTGTGTAATATTTCTCTAGTAAGCTTCTACATACTCACTTGAATTTATTCACAGATTCTACCGGATTCAAGGTTAAAGTAAAACAAGAATTGTTTTTTCGCAGTTAGAAAAACATAAATCTAATTTTATGCTGAATAGTTAATTTGACATAGAATTCTACAAACGCGTGCGTTTAACTAGGAACACTGCATTAGACAACAATTTTATTCCAAAATTCAAACTCTAATGAAGTATAAAAATTTCCTACTACAGTAAACAAAAGCAAATCTACTAAGGATTTTGCAAATGAGTAAGTATAAAAATTCAGCAAAAAATATTTATATAATTTTTTTCTTCTTGGACTTCCCAAGGTCAACCCGGTGAAGGGCTCGCAAGGTACTAGATGCTATGATGGAAATTCAAGCCCAAAGCGTCCTTTCCAAGAAATTTTATTTTTATTAGATAGAAAATATATATATATATTTTTTATTTTTTCAAATAAACAGAAATTCAAAGAAAGCAATGCTACAACCCCATACTTAAAATTAAATATTGTCCCCAATGTTGAAAACTAAGTAAGAAGATAAAAACAGGAATTACACCTTTTATTTTATTTTATTTTTATCTTTTAAGAAAATGAAATAAATTAAAGAACAAAAAGAAAGAAAAATAAATAAGTGACTAAAGGGTGAAGAGGGCTTCCCTGATCGGTAGACGAGGTTGCCGGACAGAAAATAAAACCTGCAAAATTAAGTTAAACAAAAAAAAAGTTGGGTTGCCTCCCAAAAGCGCTTTGTTTACCGTCGCGTAGCTTGACTAAGTGGCGTTCTACAAGTTTGTGAGGTTAAGCGTTTCAATTTTGCCGGGCGCTGAGTCGCCGGAATGATATAATTTCAATCGGTGTCCGTTAACTTTCAAAAGGCCTTGATCTGGGTGTTCTATTAGCACCGTCCCATATGGCCAAACCTCTTTTACAACAAAAGTGCCGGACCATCGGAATTTTAATTTGCCCGGAAAAAGTTTTAATCTAGAATTATATAAAAGGACTAAGTCTCCCGGTCAAAAAGATTTTGGAAAATTTTTTTTTTTTGTCATGGTAAAACTTAGTGCGCTCCTTGTAAAATTTATTATTTTTATAGGCGTTTGCGCGCCATTCGTCTAATTCATTAATTTGAAACTTTCGTTGATCGAGGCTAGGTTTAAATCTAGATTTAAAAATTTAAGCGACCAAAATGCGCGGTGCTCTAATTCCACTAGTAAATAACACGCTTTTCCATAGACTAGTCGGTACGGTGTACATCCGATGGCGATTTTGTACGCTGTCTGATAAGCCCATAGTGCGTCGTCCAATTTTAACGACCAATCCTTCCTATTAACGGACACAGTTTTTTCTAAAATTCTTTTTAATTCACGATTTACTACCTCAACTTGTCCATTCGCTTGTGGGTGATAGGCGGTAGAAATTATATGTGTAACTCCATACTTTGCTAAAATTTTAGCAAGCTGGTTGTTACAAAAGTGTGTGCCCCGATCACTAATTAGTGCTCGGGGTGTGCCAAATCGTGAAAATAAATTTTTTAAAAAGTGTACGACGACTCTCGCGTTGTTGGTGGGAAAAGCTTATGCTACCGCCCACCTTGACACGTAATCGACCGCAACAAGAATATATTTATTATTGAAGGAGGAGGGTAAAGGACCTACGAAATCTATTCCCCATAAATCAAAAATTTCGCATTCTAAAAATATATTTTGGGGCATTTCGTCCCGGTTAGAAATATTACCTGACCGCTGACAGCTATCGCATTTACTCACAATGGTGTGAGCATCTTTGAATAAGGTGGGCCAGTAGAAGCCCGCCTCTAGCACCTTCCTTGCGGTCTGGTTTACTTGATAGTGACCACCGGTTGGTCCTTCGTGGTAGTGCTGCAAAATTTGGACGCCTTCTTCGCCCGTAATGCACCTTCTTACCACTTGGTCCGTACAGACGCGAAATAAAAAGGGGTCCTCCCAAAAATAATTTTTCAAGTCCGAAAAGAATTTCTTCTTTTGCTGACTTTAAAAATCTTTTGGTAGGACCCGGGCCACTAAATAGTTGGCCAAATCCGCGTACCAAGGGGTGGAAGAAGTCATTACCTTTTCGATGGTGAGGAGGCGCTCTTCAAGGAATTTATCATCTATCTCGGCCTCCACTAGTGCTCCTGCTGCCGGGTTCTCCAGTCTTGAGAGGTGGTCGGACGCCAAGTTCTTCGCTCCTTTCTTGTCTCGGATCTCCAAATCAAATTCTTGCAAGAGTAGGATCCATCTCAATAGTCGGGGCTTGGCGTCCCCTTTATCTAGCAAGTACCAGAGTGCAGAGTGATCAGTAAAAACAATAATTTTTGATAGCGTTATGTACGAACGAAATTTATCAAAAGAAAAAACGATCGCTAGAAGTTCTTTTTCCGTCGTTGTATAATTAGCTTGGGCGGATGTAAGCGTTTTGCTTGCGTAATAAATTGGGCGGCAAAATCGCTTGCATCGCACATGATTTCGAACGGAAGAGACCAATCTGGTGAAATTAAAATAGGTGATTTGATAAGTTCGTTTTTAATTTTTATTAACGTCTTAGAACATTCTTCATCAAAGATAAACGTGGTTTCTTTTTCTAAAAGATGCGTTAACGGTTTTGTAATTTTTGAAAAATCTTTAATAAACTGTCTATAGAAACCCGCATGTCCTAAAAAACTCCTAATAGATTTAATATTAGTAGGCGGAGGGAGTTTTTCTATAACTTCGATCTTGGACCTATCGACCTCGATCCCTTTACTAGAAACCTTATGTCCAAGGACTAATCCCTCACGGACCATAAAATGGCACTTCTCCCAGTTGAGTGCCAGATTCGTGTCTTCACAGCGTTGAAGAACACGATCAAGATTTTTAGATAATTTTTAAAGGAATCGCCCTAGACTGAAAAATCGTCCATGAAAACTTCCATGACGTCCTCAACTAATTCATTGAAAATTGCCAGCATGCATCTTTGAAATGTAGCTGGCACGTTGCAAAGCCCAAACCGCATTCTTCGATATGCGAAGGTGCCGAACGGACAAGTGAAGGTGGTTTTCTCTTGGTCTTCGGGCGCAATTGGGATTTGGAAATATCCCGAAAGACCGTTAAGAAAACAATAGTGCGAGTGACCGGATAAACGTTCTAAAATTTGGTCAATGAAGGGCAATGGAAAATGATCCTTGCGCGTAGTATCATTTAATTTCCTATAATCGATGCATACCCGCCAACCCGTAACAGTACGTGTTGGGATTAACTCGTTATTTTCGTTTTCAACTACTGTGATTCCGCCCTTCTTAGGCACGACTTGCACCGGGCTAACCCAAGTGCTATCAAAATTTGGGTAAATAAACCCCGCGTCTAATAATTTTATAATTTCGGCCTTAACGACGTCCTTCATATTAAGATTTAAGCGTCGTTGAGGCTGAATAGTGCTGCGAGAATTATTTTTAAGATTTATTTTATGCGTGCAGAATGAGAGATTTATACCCTTTATATCAGAAATTTGCCACGCAATTGCGTGACGGTGGTTATTTAAAATTTTAATTAATTCGGAAATTTCCGAATCATTAAGCGCAGAAGAAATAATTACGGGTAATTTTGAATTTTCTTCTAAAAATACATATTTTAGATGATCCGGTAGTTGTTTTAATTCTAGACTCGGCGGCTCTTCATAAGATGTTTTGATTTTAAAAATATTTAAATTTGTTTGTTCAAAATTTTTCTGCCGGGTCGTTTCTTCAAGACATAATAAAGTTTGTAACTCCGGATTTTCATAAAAAAGGGGAATTTATTTCCGCAAAAGTTGATAAGACTTCTTCAAAATTTGATTCTAAAATAAAACAAGAATCATCGTTAGTAATTGCATTTCTCATTGATTGATTAACATTGAAAATAACTTCCTCTTCTCCAACTCGTAGGAGAAGTTTTCCGTTACTTACATCTATTATAGCTCTAGCGGTGGCTAGGAAAGGTTGACCAAGTATTAGGGGTACTTCAGCGTCTTCTTCAATATCGAGGATGACAAAGTCTACCGGGAAGATAAACTTATCAACCTTTACTAGCACATCTTCAATGACCCCTATTGGGTATTTAACTGACCAATCCGCTAGTTGGATGCTTATATTAGTTGGGCTTGGGTTGCCCAAACCAAGTTTTTGAAAGAACGCAAAAGGCATTAAATTTATACTAGCTCCTAGATCGGCCAAGGCGTGCTTGATTGATAAATTACCAAACATACACGAGATGGAGAACCGTCCCGGGTCGTTCAATTTTTGTGGTAATTTATTTAATAATGCTGCCGAACACTCTGCGTTTAAAGAAATACGCGAAAAAATTTCAAGTTTCTTTTTATTTGAAAGTAATTCTTTTAAAAATTTAGCGTACTTTGGCATTTGAGCAATTGCTTCGCAGAATGGTACATTTATTTGGATTTGTTTTAAAATTTCAATAAATTTTTTATATTGCTCCTCATTGCGCTCATCTTTAAATTTTGAAGGATAAGGAATAGAAGGATTTTTAAATATGCGCGGAGCTAAAGCAGCAGACGGTAAAGTAGGTGAAGAAATAACTTGCGGGGGAGAAGATGAAACATTTACCTCGGGCTCGACCAATTTTGAAGAAGTTACCTCCTTTCTGTTGCAGAGTGTGATTGCGTTAGCGCTCTCCCACAGATTGGGCTCAGTGTTGCCCGGAAGTGCTCCTTGCTGGCGTTCGGAGAACATTTTTGCGAGCTGTCCAATTTGATTTTCCAAATTTTTGACCGATCCGGTGAGATTCCGGATATTGGACTCATTGGAGGCAATGAACTTAGTGAAGACCTCTTCAAGCGGAGAGGGCTTGTGTGGTGGTGGTGGTGGAGTAAATCCGGGGGGATTCACTTGTGGTGGACGCTGAGCATTATTGGGGTTGCTCCATGAAAAATTAGGGTGACTCCTATAACCCGGATTAAATGAATTATTAAATGGATTGTTAATATTTGGGTTATAGGGAGGACGATAAGAGTTCCCCATATAATCAACTTGCTCTTGAATGAAATTATTATTATGTTCGTTATTATTATGATTAGCCCAATAGGTGGCGGAGGAAGCAGACATCTACGCCACTTGCTTAGTTAATCTTTCTACTTGTAACGCTAAATTAGTGGTTGCCTCGACTTCATAAAGTCCGGCCGGCTTGTTAGGGCGCGTCCGTGGCGCATTCCACTGATATGCGTTCATGGCCATCTCTTCAAAAAGCTCTTGAGCGGCTTCGGGGGTTTTGTTATTAAGAGTTCCCCTGCTGCCGCATAAATCATTTGCCTTGTTTGGAGATTCAAACCATTGTATAAAGTTTGAATTTGTTGCCACAAAGGAAGGGCATGATGAGGACATCTCCGCAATAATTCCTTGAAGCGCTCCCATGTGTCGTAGAGAGACTCCGAGTCTATTTGCGTAAAAGAGAGAATGTCCGTACGTAATTTGGCGGACTTTGCCAGAGGAAAAAATTTCGTTAAAAATTTCTCCGTCATTTCGGCCCATGTAGTGATGGAACCTCTAGGAAGAGATCCCAACCACTACTTGGCCTTAGTCCGCAAAGAAAAAAGAAATAAACGCAAACGAATGACGTCATCGGTGACGCCATTGATTTTAAACGTATCGCAAATTTCCAAAAAATTTAACAAATGCAGATTAGGATCTTCATATGGTAAGCCATCAAATATGACGGTTTGTTGTACCATTTGAATGATACTCGTTTGGATTTCAAAATTATTATTCGCCACCGCCAGACGAATAATGCTAGATTGTGTTCCCTCCTAATTTGGCCTCGCATAATAGGACATAGTCCGTAGCGGGGCCTCATTATGGTCGGGGTTATCCATTAAGCCTTCGTTAGTCTCTCCGATTGACTCTTCTTGAATTATAGGGATATCGCTAAATCGGAGCCGCCGCCGCAAGGTGCGCTCGATTTCCGGATCAAAACAAAATTCAAAAATATTTGAAGAGTTTCCTCGGGTCATAAACCAAAAAGAAAAGAGGAAAGGATGTGGATAAATAAAATAAAATTTCAGATAAATATTTTTATTAGATTTTTTTTATGATAAATTTTTTTTAATATAAATATAATTTTTTATGAAGATTTTTTTTTAATTTAGGCGAATTAAAATTAGTCCTGGACTTCCCAAGGTCAACCCGGTGACGGGCTCACAAGGTACTAGAGGCGAAGATGAGAATTCAAGCCCAAAGCGTCCTTTCCAGGAATTTAGTTGCACCAAGTAGTAATAAAAAAAAAAAAAAATTAGAGAAGAAAGGAAACGATAAAATCAATAGATATTCTCTTTCGAAATATCAACTCAGATCCCCGACAACGGCGCCAAAAACTTGATGAGCAAAACTATGCTTGCAAACAACAATGGCAAGCGTACCGTGTCGGATGTAGTATAGGCTTATAAGAAAAACCAAGGTCGTATAAAAATCTGGGCGTGTTGACTACTCTTACTCAAGACGATCTCTATTGTCCTATCAAAAAGTACTTTTGATTCGGTTGCAATAAGAAAAGAACTCAACTAGAATATTATAGCTAATGAAAAGAGAGATGGAAGAATGGATGAGTAAAACAATAATAATTTTATTATTTCAAGAAAAGGGATTACAACTATTGAAAGAGAAATTACAAGTGCAAAGAAAAGTAAAGCTAGAAAACTTAAAAACTCGGAAATAAAGCAAGAAAATGGAGGCTTGGACTCCAATACAATGTGTCCAAATAATCTGGTGGAGCTGCCTTTTTATAGCTGGAAATTCTGGGTACACGCCCTCGGTCACACCCGTGACCAAGGGTGTGTAAGGCGCGCGATCATCTCGGAGCGGAAAGGGCGCAGTCTGGCTTTAATGCTGACAAAATTTGCGTGTCACGCCCGTGACCTAGGGCGTGTAACCTTCAAAACGTGCTGCTGGCGGGAATCTTCGGCGGGAAGAAGCGGGGAGTGGCGCGGGATGAGGCACGCCCGTGACATTGAGTCACGCCCCTGGTCACGCTCGTGACCTGGGGCGTGTAAATTTAATTGACGTGGCAGGCTCATTCTGGATGCTTGCGGCGAGTCGCGGCCGTGATATTAGGTCACGCCCTTGGTCACGCCCGTGACCTGGGGCGTGTACTTGGCGAATTCTTCACGGAACGCACCCATGGCGGCGGAAACAGGTCTGGAACACCGCGTAGGTTACACGCCCATGGTCACGCCCGTGACCATGGGCGTGTACTTGAAGTTTTTGTCCAATGCGTCCAAAAAAACCTGAAATACATAAAAAAACCTAAGTTAGTTTATAAAACTGAAAAGATAATAATTTTAATAAGAAAAGCATAAAAACTATATAATTTCATATTAAAAATATATTAAACGTATATTAAAAGATGAGTACAAAAAGTACTCATCAATTCCCTAAGGGAAAGAAGATTCAAAGAAAATCTTGTGAACAGAGATAATCCCAAAAGGATGTAAGACCTTGCCCCCTCCTAAAACACAAGACACGGCCGAGGGGTGCCTTATGCCTAGAACAACCGCCTTGTGGTAGCATTAGCACACGAGCTAACCTATACCACAAGATGACTATCATGTCGGCTAAACCAATATCACTATGCCAACCCATAAATAACCAAAAAACTACAGAAGCCATAAATTCACAATAAGTAAAAGTGTGCCAACAAGTACAAAAGAACAGGTAGCTATGAGAGCTCCTGCAAAATATCAGTGTATAGAATTTCCCCAAGGGCTACATCTCAAAACTCTCGCTCACATCTGTCACTGAAGGTAATGAAGGTATCGTAGTCTCAGGCCCTGTCACCCTGGCCTGACTGTCCTCTTGCATTGCTTGCCGATGCTCCATCTGCGATATGGTGTCCTCCTAAACTGGTAACATAGCAACCATTAGTCATACAGACTAAGTGGATTTACATCCTCTCCCCCGATGACTCTTAGGCATCGGGCGGAAGGAAGGAAGGAGAACGCTGCAATATAATCAGTAATATACAATATAGCAAGTGGCAAGGAAATTATAATCACAGCAGATATATCATGTGTATAAAGAGTACATCTATTCTAGAAGTATAGTCAACAACATAGAATAGTAGAGCATAGTATATAAAGAACTGAATTGAACTTAACTTATAAGGATTCTCATAAAAGCTTATAAGTTAAGGGTATTCCACAATAATAAGTAACTCATCATATAAAGGTGCCAGTATAAGTTTATATGATGAGGATCTTTATGCGGTGCAATACAATGAATGTATGTATGATGACTCACCCATGGTTTATGCACGTACTTTGATTTGTAATGTCGGCATAGACTTTTACTTCCCACTTTTCAAGGGTAACTAACCTCTGAGGCATCACCCATCGTGGCCAGACGATGACATTGGATCGGGCCCTCCACTACTAGGTGGGTATGCACACTACCAGACCTAGACCTTGAGTATTCCTCTACGCTAAGAACACAACAACGAAGAACCTGCATACTGGACACTGAAGGGCTCTTAGAAAGTAAGCACCAAGAGCCCATCCAAACTGGTCAATGGCACGGATGGGGTCTTTGGGAAGTAAGCACCAAAGAGCCCAGCCCAACTGTCCAAGATCTATCTGCCAGCTCCCGTCGGTGTGGTGAATGGTGAGCCTGTAGACCTACCACATGCAATCCACAACATAGGATCGTAACCATTGTGTGCCAACACCCGCACATGCACCCATGCCAACCCCTCACTTGTTGTATATCCCAAGTACCCAAGGGCTCGATCAGAGCCCTTTTCTTTTTCCAACACACCTGTGCTTTTAACATGCAAGGGGTTTCATCGAGTCCCTTTCCACCATACCTTAGGATGTCATAGCATCCTAATTATTAGGTCGATCCCTTACTACTACCCAAAGGGGGTTATCATAACTTTAAGCAGTGGTTACTGTTGAATCCGAAATTCCACCTCCGAAGGAAATCGGAGGCTGCGGGCTGCCGGTTACTGTTTAGCTAGAGAAATGGGGACCGCTGGCAGCGGTCAAGGCCAGACTTCGCCCGTCACAGTGAATGCCACTCCTGTGACGGGCTTTCCTTTGATTGAAGAAAAGAGATTACAGCGGGCTGCAAGAGCAGAAAAGAAGAAGCCGGCCGGTCAGACAGGTCACAAGACGGGGAACTCGAGACCGCAGCTCCAACAAGCGAGATCCTGGATTCGAGTGTGCGTGCCTTGGGAATGTCGCCGCCCCCTATTTATAGGCTTGGGGGCCTGCCCGAACGGGCAGGGATAGAATAATCGCCTGCCCGGGTACAGGAGAAATGGGCAGGCGGTGACGGGATACAAAAAGGAAAAAAGAAAGAAGTCGCGCGGCTTGGCGGCTTGCGCTTCCGATCTATCTTGACCAGGGGCTGAAGATGCTGCGACCAAGGCGATGATGCACCCCGGGCGGTCTCCGACTTGAGACCGCGGCTTGCCTTTTGAACTTGGTCTTGGTAGTCTTCATGGCGCAACCCGGGCGGTCTCCGACTTGAGACCGCGGCTTGCCTTTTGGACTTTGGCCTTGGTGACCTTCAATCTTTGAAGGCGATCTGAATCATGTCAGACCGCCCGGTTTGTGCTAGTTGGTGCTTAGGGACCTTGTTAAGCCTGAACCGGGGGACTTGTATCCTCAGACCGCCCGGTCTGCGAGTAATGCTATTCGGAAGCGGTCTTCTGGGTAAAAATAATCCCCGCATATTTTCAAACTCCGAAGAGATTTCGAAAATATTAGTTCTAGCCGGAGACCGTGCCGATCTTGCCTGGTGGGTTATAAATGTTCTGGAAGCTTCTATTTCCGTATAATTGCAATGCTATCACGAGTCACTACTCGCCCCTCGCGGTTAGAACTTTCCGACTAAACAGTCCAATCAAGATGCTGGATCTTATGGACGAGTTCAAAAACCGCCAGAAACCGAGCAAAGACTGCGGGGGAGATCGCCCAAAGGACAAAAAGAAGAAGAAGAAGAAGGCCCAGCCCGACAAAACAGTGACCATTGCCTCTGCGGGTAAGCCGACCGTCCTGCTCCCTGCGCTGACAGTCGATTTATCAACTGAAAATGATGCGGGCTGCTCGAACCCGCCCCCAGCTGATCCTCCTGCCCTTTCTGATAAGGCAACCAACCCGCCCCCTCCTCCAGATAAGACGGACTCGGAAGTTGCCACCCCGAAGGCCGACGGGGATGATTCTTTTAAGATGGAGATCACTCCCTCTGGTGTATACCACCTGAAAGTGAGAGATGAAGGAGGAGAAGCGGTTGACTCCCCCAAGCTGAGCGGTCAGCAGGGCCCAGTAGTGAACATTGAGGACAACCCAGTCTCCTCAAAACAAGCTGGCCAGGAGTCGACCAAGAAGAGGAAAAGAGTCGAGACAACGGCGGACAGGCTTCTGAAAAAGGTGAGGAGCCTAAATGCCAAAAATAGAGCGGCTTCCAGGAAACCGGGAGCGGGTAGCCTGCAAGGCAAGTCGCGCGATAAAGAAGTTTTGGAGGGTGTAATTACTCCTTCACCCAAGTCGAACGACCAGGTCCACACCGATGCGCACAACATCTCTGTAAGTGATATCATCAGGGAATTTGATTCCCTCCAGAAGAAAGAGGATCTATTGAGAACTACTTCCGATCTGTAGGCTGCTGATCCTCCTGGAAAGGAGGAGGCTGCCCTGGCTGAGGACGCGGCCAGCATTAAGGAGGCCGCCTTAGCTGAGGATGCGGCCAAAATCAAGAAGGCCGCACCGACTCCCGAGGATTCTGTGATGACCGGGCTTCGGTGTATACAAGCGAAGGCGAAGAAAGTAAGAGATGAGCTGAACAGATCGCCGCCACCGCCGCCCAATATTCTCTTGTAAGGTAAAGGGGTCGCGGACTACCGCCCTGTTCATTTTTTCAAAACGCGGTCTCGAAACAAGTTGCACGACTTGTTGCTGAACCCGTCACCAAGTTTCTTTCCCTCCGCCGCTCAATTTTCTGCTGCCAAGCGGAGGCAAAGCGAGAGATCGTGGAGAGAGCAGCGTCGTAAGATCGATTCCGAGCAAGCAAAGCGATCTATCCGCCCGAATTTTACCCAAACCACTGCAGCTTGTAAGCGAGGAGAATTCAGAAAGAGCGTTCTTCTTTTGATAATCCCCCTGCAATATGAAATTATATTCGGCCGACCTTTCTGACTGCCTTTTTCATTGCAGACGATCGTGATTCTATTCCGAAACCAGGCGACTTAGTGGCCAGCCTTCCTCCGATGATTTCACCTCTTTCGAGCTCCTTATTCAACCCGGACACCCGAATAGAAAAGGAGATGGCCACTCTTCAAAACAATTTAGAGATCCTCAAGAAGCAGTTGAAGGCCATCGAAGAGCGAGAGAAAGCTGCCCAAGACGAGAAGGATGCAATGCGGGATGAGATGGAAGTAGAGCGGAAAGGGCATCGAGCTGCGCTGGAGGCCAAACGGAAAGAGCACCATTACAAGGAGAAGGTGCAGCAAGACCAGGTGGCCGTGCTGACCGCCCGGCTTGATAGAGGAAAGAAGGAGATCCACAAACTCGAGGGGGATTGTGCCTACTATAGAGATAAATACTTCCATCTGACAAGGGAGGTCGGCGGAAGCCGGCGTCCTCTTAATGTAGCTGATGAAGGTTGGCGTAGGTCACACCGCCCGATTGCTGGGACGAGCTCGACTCTTCCAGCAGCTGGGATGATCCACCCTGTTGCTAGTGTAAATGAGGTCGCAGCGGCTTTACCCACTCGCGTAATCCCGACAGCGCGAGTAGAGCGAGATGCCACGCGGATTCATAACATGATCAACCACCTCAATCATAGCATTAATCAGATGCAAGGGACTGTTCTTCAGATCGGCGACCATATCGCGTGACTCCATAGAGAAGATGCGAGTGATGCCCACTATCGATAAGCGGTTTTTAGACAATTATTTGTAATATTTTATTCGGTCCTTCGGACAACTTAACTGCTTGAAATTTTATGACATTCGGTCTGTCTTTCAGACCGCGCGGTCTGTTTGTTTGAATGTGCTTTATTTTCTTCCTTTGTATGTTGATTGATGCCTGCGAATTGCTTTGTAAGCCGAGCGGCTTGTTTCTGCTGTTTCTTTAAACTGCTTGCTTGGATTTTACTTCCTTGTGTTTGCTGCTAATGAACTAACTCTCTGTACGAAAATGTGCCCACACTGGTTGATTAGGCTAGCCATTCTTATAAGTAGCACCTTTCCGAAGACCTTTTCACCGGAATTTCAAAATGGGAGCAAAGCGCCATCCGAAGCGACCTGCGAAGACATCCGCTACCCGATCTGAAGCCGCTTCAGCGTTCCATTCAACAGACCTTGAGGAATGCCGCCTGACTAAAGCCGAAATGGATGAGTTCGTTGACAAGCATATGACAGGGAGTCCGCTGCTCGCGCGACTTCCGCTCCGTGATGAGCGGATGAATTCCTCTGGACCGAATCAAATCGCGATCCCAATCGATCACTTCGATTGCGGCTTCAAGTTTCCCATATCAATTGAACTCGCCATGATCTTCGACCACTACGGGGTTGTCCCCGGCCAAATCTCCCCCAACTCGATGGCCGGGATATGTAGCTTCATATCATATCTGCGGTCTGAGAGAGTCCGCTTCTCCATGGATCTCTTTAGAAAAAATTTCTCGGCGCGGGCTATCTCGGACTCTGAGTCAAACGTGTTCAAGGGCCACCTCTACTTCGGCTGTCGGGGGTTGAAGATGGTCAACCTCGCGAATAAGATCACGGCCTGGTCGGAGAAGTATCTAATATTCGAAGGCGGACTTGGCCTATTGAATCCGAACCCGCAGGTGCGGCCAGAGGAGGCCTTTCAGCAAATCCCCATCAGCGAGATTGAGAAGAAGACCTGCAAGCTTCTTGAAAATGAGCGGCTTAATGTTCACCACTACATTCTGCTGCTTGCCGAGCTGGAAAATGTCTGGCCTGAAGACAGTAAGTTTTTCTTCAACCCGCTTCCTGCTCCGATGTTGACCGCACGGGCTTTTGTTCTAACTCCTTTCTCTTTTGTAGATGAGGACATTGTTCCCAAAAACAAGTCAGTCAGCCCAGCCGACTTGATCCTAACTAAGGGCGAGAGGAGACAAAGGCAGGGCAAAAACAAGCCGCTGCTATCTGATGACGAGGATTCGACCTCCTCAGGCGACTTTTCTGCTCTCCGTTCCTTCAGCAAAGTGAAGGATTTGAAAGGCCGCATGGTCTTGACCAGGCACCCGGACGGCGATGGTGTCCAGGTCTCTACTGCGCTCCCTCACTGGGCTAATTAGAAGTTGGGCCGACATGCTGAAGCCGCTAGCATTGCCATGTTTGGCTGGCGAAATTTCAGGCGACTGAGGAAGATCCCTGAGGAGGAGCTCGCCGGGGAGGCCGCGCGGGTTGGTGTTGAGAGCTTCATCACCAACACCTTCATGGGGATGACCTTCAAAAGATTGGTCAGAGCAAATGACCATCTAGAGAAGGAAAATATCGAATTGAAGAAGGAAGTCGCGTGGCTAAAGGAGGCCGAGTTGGTAAGTTATCACCTGGCTAGCCATCTTTCTGATTTTTCCAAACCGTGCGGTCTCTTACCTTTACTCTTTTTTGCAGACAAAATATAATGAGAATGATCCGGTCTATCAGGAAGAACTTTTCCCTCATGTTGCCGAGGGAATTGATAATGCATTTAACCGCCTGTGAGAGCTCGGAGGGCTCGCGCCCGGTTTTGAGAATTTCACATTCTCTGACGCCTACCCGACCATGCAAAAGAAACTAGACAAGATCAGGCGGAAAGCCAAAGGGAAAAATAAAGTTGACGGGTACAGTTCGGAGGAGAGTGATGACGAGGATGATGAAGTTGAAGAGCCCGCTGCGGCTAAGGAGGGAGAAAATGGCTCGGACTCTGAGTCTAGTGATTCTGAAGAAGAGGCCGAGCGCAAGTCGGGCGAGCTGGGCGGCTCGTCTTCGTCGGGCAGCGAAGGCTATTCTCCCAATATTTCGATTGATGGCAGCGACCACTCGAGTACTCCTGCATCTAAAAAGCTCAAGTCGGATGGTCAATAGTTGTATTTTGTTTTTATTTTGAATAGCCGGCGGTTTGATTTTGTTAACCGGTCGGTTATAAAACAATGTAAAGATATTTTGATAATGAAATGGAAAGTTTTTACCAGTCTAGCCGTTTGCTTTCTGTGACTTACTTGTGGTTGTTTGCGATCTCTTTCCGCTTCAGATGATTAACTCTCTACTAGCCAAGTCGTGCGGCTTAATAATGACCCAGTCAGTTTGGGTACTGAAACTTCAGAATTCCAACTGGATAGCCATTCGAACGCTGTAAATCCTGTTCGGGCGGTTTGTTTCTGCAATCCCGACTCAGCAAATGCTGTATAACCCGGAAGAATATTAACCATTCATACCTTGATAAATAATTTGATGCGGTTATAATATATAGTCGGGCGGATAGAAATTCGAACTTTCTAGGTTCTTAATATGAATATCCTGAGTTAGTCGAATGCAAATTTAAGCCGCTGCAATAACTATACTCTAACTGCAAGTTGTGCGACTTGAATGTATCTCATGTGATTGGATGTCTCTGTATATGTGAATTCAAGCCGCGCGATTACTTTCCGGCCTTACATAATTACTTCGCAAAAATAGAGGATACCGAATCAGAAGAAAACAATCAACAAGTCGTGAATTCAGTATTGAGTTCGAACGACTTATAATTCAGATTTGTGAAAGTCCCATTCTTGAGCATAAGATTTAACTGATAAATCCGTGCAATCTGTATATAACTCGGGCGGTTGATGTAATGATCTCTATCTTGCAAGAATCATAATTACTTTCCATGTGAAGAGCCCGTTTATACCCGAACGGATAGAACTAATACCCATAAGGATGATAGATTATAAATCAGATGATAAGACCGATCGGTTACGGTCATGATCCACACCTTGATAGGCCTTATGGCATTTTGTGATATCCTGCTTATTTTAAATCGCCCGGTTTAATAACCAGGTCGCCCTATAACTTCGGTACCTGCTTATTTCAAACCGCCCGACTTAGTAACCAGGCCGCCCGATATCTTTGGTACCTGCTTATTTCAAACCGCCCGGCTTAGTAACCAGGCCGCCCGATATCTTTGCTACCTGCTTATTTCGAACCGCCCGGCTTAGTAACCAGGACGCCCGATATCTTTGGTACCTGCGTATTTCAAACCACCCGACTTAGTAACCAGGCCGCCCGATATCTTTGGTTCCTGCTTATTTCAAACTGCCCGGTTTAGTAACCAGGCCGCCCGATATCTTTGGTACCTGCTTATTTCAAACCGCCCGGTTTGGGCATTAAGCCGACCGATTTGTGATGTACCTATAAAATTCCCGTTTTTCTCCCAAATGGTCTAGAGTGACCATATAAGATGAGATAATTTCCTGCAATGTAACAAGAAATGGCTACAGACTCAGATGACCAAGTGGGCAGGTGGGCCTAGGCGGTGAACATTGCTTTCCTCAAGTGGTCATAAGAGCTGTAGAAAAAACATAAGTACAGACCCAGATGACCAAGTGGGCTGGTGGGCCTAGGCGGCGAACATTGCTTTCCTCAAGTGGTCATAAGGGCTGTAAGTGACTCAACTGCTCTCTTGCCTAGGGCTACAAGCCGAGTTGATCAATTGGGCAGGTGGGCCTAAGCGGCGAACATTGCTTTCCTCAGAGAGATCAACTCAGTTGTGGGTCCCGCTTAGGCATCGCTTGAGAGTACCTAGGAGTATTCGATGGTTACAGACCTAGATGATCAGTTGGGCAGGTGTGGTTATGCCGCGGGGGCTATACCGACATTGCTTTCCTCAGAAAGATCATCAAAGCTGTAACTATATCCCTTTCGGGGCATGATAGAGCTAACATTCACCTAGACCTCCCTTGATGCAGGGGTGTGTCAGATATCAGCCGGGATCCAAGATTCCGAAGACCACCGCACGGGAATTGGCAAGCTACCACTACACGTGTGCGAAAAGCCCCCGCTACACATGATCTTCGTGGTTTTACGCTAATGACTACAATCCGAGGGGGTTCGAGCAGAACTTGGTGACGTCTCCATGGTTCAGTGAGGAGGATATATATAAAAAAGTGCAAAAAAGAATCAGCAGACATGGAGAAGTGTCAGTATAGGGCTTTTCATTAAATATCAAAAAAATGCAAGAAATGGAGAAGACATTTTAAGGATAGAACCGTTTAAGATCGTCACCGCTCTAGGTATGTGAGATGTCCTCTCCTTCGCATGTCTGGAGGCGATAAGCCTCGCTTTTTAGCACCTCCTTGACAATGAAAGGTCCAGCCCAGTTGGGATTTAGCTTTCCGACGTTGCCTGTTCTGGCTGCTGCATCAACTTTCTTTAATACAACGTTGGGAACTGCAAAGTGTTTAACCCTGACATTTCTATCAAAGTACTTGGCCATCCTCCTTTTAACTTCTTACTGCCTGATTGTTGCCTCGTCCCGAAGCTCTTCGATCAGATCCAGACTATATTTGATGGCTTCGTCATTATGCTCTATCCATGCTTCTTCTCCCTCTTTTGCATACACGACTCTTGGAGTGACTACCTCAAATTCTACGGGAACAACAGCTTCCGAGCCATGAGATAATTTGAATGATGTATCTCCTATGGCTGAGGACGGAGTGGTGCGGAGAGTCCAAAGGATGGAAGGGAGTTGATCTGCCCAATTTCCTCTTTGATTCAAGACCCTCTTCATCAAAAGCTGCTGGATTTGCCTGTTTGCTGCTTCTACCTGACCATTAGTCCTTGGATGATGTACTGAGGCGAACCGAAGATCAATTCCAACCTGATCACAAAAGTTTATCATTTCTGGATTGTTGAACTGTGGACCATTGTCAGTGACAATTGCCAGCAGAATTCCATGTCGGCACACTATTTCCCCCCAAATGAAGTTTCTGATGACTTGCGTCGTGGTTTTTGCTAGTGCTTTCGCCTCAATCCATTTGTTGAAATAATTGATCATCACAATAATTAAACTCCGCTGGACGCTAGCCATTGGGAAGGGTCCGATGAGATCCATCCCCCAAACTGCGAAAGGCCAAGGTGCGGTAATTGATCTAAGCGACTGAGCGGGCAGATGTTGAAGAGGGGCAAACTTTTTGTTGGGTTTTTCTAGAACCATACATCAGGTGTAGGCGCAGCGGAAATAAACAGAAACAACCCAAAAATGCTTGGATCAGCCATGAATGTTGAATCAAGAAGTTAATAAAATACTAGGTAAAAATTACCTCAATGGGGTTGGATCAAATCCAACCAAGATGCTCCAAGAGTTGATCCCTGTCGGTGGCAAGAAGAGTTCTCACGTAGAATTATGTCTACGTCTCTACAGAAGTCCACACGAGCCGGGAGAACGCCAAGTCACGTCGCACGCAACTCGGAAGGAAGAAAGGCTGCACCTTGCACTTCCACGAATTGCTAGATCCGCTTCAGGAAGAACAATGCCGGCGACAATCGACGGAGAGGAGGTCGGCGGAGGCGAACGAGCGACGGAACTCCTTCCGTCTAGGGTTCGGGCGAGAGCGGAACACTTCCGTCGGCCTTTCTCTTTGTGAGTTATATTTTGAACCCTAAAACGAAGTCCTATTTATACCCAAAGGATAAACAGCTTCTAGAAGAATCGCTATCCGCAGACCACACATCAGAATAAGGGCTTCTGTTACAATTCGTCGGAATTTCACGGAAGATCATTCGTCGAGTTTCCACGGAATGACCCGACGAATCCCGACGAATCCGACGAATCCACACAAACGACAACACTTTGTCGAGTGAAGGATCTCTGTCACAGTTCGTCGAGTTTCCACGGAATGACCCGACGAATCCCGACGAATCCGACGAATCCACACAGACGACAACACTTTGTCGAGTGAAGGATCTCTGTCACAGTTCGTCGAGTTTCCACGGAATGACCCGACGAATCCTGACGAATCCGACGAATCCACACAGACGACAACACTTTGTCGAGTGAAGGATCTCTGTCACAGTTCGTCGAGTTTCCACGGAATGACCCGACGAATCCCGACGAATCCGACGAATCCAATCCGTGTAAACCCGACGAATTCCGACGAATCATATCCGACGAATTCAGACAGCAACATTTGCTGGACTTCCCCATTCTATATGGTGATTGGTAACCTTTACCAACACAGTCAATCTTCCAACTTCTCCACATGCTCTTATGTGCGACCCTGCAGGCTCATATCGCGTTGGCAGTGAGATTACATGTTTGACCACTTCTAGATCACAATGGTAACTCCAACAGTCTCCCACTTGATCTTGAAAGTATCAAACCAAAAACTTCACAAACAATGAGCGGCATCTAGCAATGCATCATTGCTCCCCAAGCAATAAGAGTTCATAACTCATAAGCCTTTATGACCAATGTTCCAGCGTTGTCTTTGTCCCTTTGTCCCTTACATCCGGAAAGAACTAGAGGTATGGACCGTGTCACCCTCATAATAGCTCAATCCAAGTTTCTTGATCTAGAACGGACTTCCAGAGAATGGTGAGCTCAATATCACATATTGACTCTACCAAGCATGGCCATGCATTTCTCAGTCCAATTCCATCAAGGGGCCCATGGATGCAACTCCTGTTAGATAGGAGGACAAATCCCATATCTGCTCACACCCAAACACCCAAATGATTCGTAACGTACCCAACGACCACCCTTATCATCAACCTTCTTCAAGGAAGACTTTAGATGACATCAAAGCACGCTCTTCCTCACTCGGTGAATGCTGTGACTTCAGGTCAAAGGACCACAACACCATTATCAAATGAGACCTACTTGTGACACTTTTAAGTAACAATCCACAAAGTAGTCTCTGGTTGGGTCTGTCCAGTACAACTTGTTCACTAACAAGTACCCATGTGATGACTTGATATCACAATATCATGACCTGTGAGAACCGGTCATCAGTCAACACACATGCTAGTCTTAATGTATCATCATCACCCTTAGCTTCTACGATGATACCTCGACCAGGGACCTTTTAAGAATGAAGCTTCGAAATCATAGGCTCTCACATTCAAGTCTCGTACTTGATGTCCTATGGAAGCGAACATTCTAAGGGTATTTATCACGAATTTTATTCTATCATATAGAAACAGTATATCGTAATAAAAGAACTTGCCATTAATCGTAAAAAGAAATAATTGGTACACAATTCATCATATGAATAAATCTTGAACAGCCAACAGAATATTTATTTTACATGCAACCCACAAGACTCCCACTAGAGTTGATCATTCAGGTATCGTATACCCATTGATCTAGTATGACCATCATGCTTTCTCTGCGCGAGAGGCTTTGTCAGTGGATCTGCAATATTCTCCTCAGTCGGCACTCTGCAAATGCTCACATCTCCTCGTTCGACAATCTCACGAATAAGATGGAACCGCCGAAGTATGTGCTTGGAGCGCTGATGGGATCTAGGTTCCTTAGATTGTGCAATTGCACCATTGTTATCACAGTAGAGAACTACGGGACCAACAATGCTAGGAACTACATCTAGCTCGCCGATGAATTTCCTAATCCATACAGCCTCCTTCGCTGCATTAGCTGCAGCGATATACTCGGCCTCAGTTGTAGAATCAGCAACTGTCTCTTGCTTGGAACTCTTCCAGCTCACAGCTCCTCCATTCAGGCAAAACACAAACCCTGACTGAGACTTTGAATCATCCCTATCAGTTTGGAAGCTAGCATCCGTGTAACCACTTACAACGAGCTCTTCCTTTCCACCATACACCAAGAATACATCCTTAGTCCTTCTCAAGTACTTCAGGATATTCTTTACGGCTATCCAGTGACATTCACCGGGATCAGACTGATACCTGCTAGTCATGCTCAAAGCAAAAGAGACATCGGGTCGAGTACATAACATTGCATACATGATTGACCCAATTGCCGAAGCATATGGAATCAACTTCATGCGGTCCTTATCTTCACAAGATTTTGGACACTGGTCCTTAGAGAGATTCACACCATGAGACATGGGCAAAAATCCTTTCTTGGACTCAAGCATGTTGAACCGCTTCAACACCTTGTCAATGTACGTACTCTGGGTCAAACCCAGCAACTTCTTCGATCTATCTCTATAGATCTTAATACCGAGTATGTAAGTCGCTTCACCCAAGTCCTTCATAGAAAAGCAGTTCCCTAGGTTGTTCTTAACAACTTTCAGGGTAGGTTTGTCATTCCCGATCAGCAGTATGTCATCTACATACAATATCAGGAAGACAACAATGCTCCCACTGATTCGCTTGTAAACACACGGTTCATCCTCGTTCTTGACAAAACCAAACTCTTTGATCTTCTCATCAAAACGAAGATTCCAACTTCTAGAGGCTTGTTTCAATCCATAGATGGACTTATTCAGCTTGCATATTTTAGTGGCTTCATTTGGGGATACAAAACCCTCGGGTTGTGTCATGTACACTTCCTCAAGGAGGTTTCCATTTAGGAAAGCCGTTTTGACATCCATCTGCCAGATCTCGTAGTCATAATACGCAGCAATAGCAAGCAATATCCTAATGGACTTTACCATGGCAACAGGGGAAAAGGTCTCATCATAGTCAACACCATGAATTTGCTTGAAACCCTTAGCCACCAGTCGCCCTTTGAATGTCTGTACATTCCCATCCATGTCGGTCTTCTTCTTGAAGACCCACTTGCACCCTATGGGTCGTACCCCTTCAGGTGGTTCCACCAAGTTCCAAACTTGGTTTGTATACATGGAGTCCATTTCGGATTTCATAGCCTCAAGCCATTTGTCGGAGTCCGGTCCATACATAGCCTCTTGGTAGGTTGCTGGTTCATCATCATGATCCATAAGCAACACATTACCTATTTGAGACACGAGAAATCCATATCTCTCAGGCTCAAATCTTGGTCTACCAGATCTACGTAGGACTTGTGTTTCGTGAGCAGGTTCTCTAGCTACAACATCTTGTAGTCCTGGCTCATAATCCAACTCTGGTTCATTCACTATTTGTGGTTCTTGAACTTCTTCAAGTTCTACCTTTTGCGTCTTTCTTGATAAGAACTCTTTCTCCAAGAAGACACCCATCCTTACGACAAACACTTTGCCCTCAGACGGTAGGTAAAAGTAATATCCCTTCGTTTCCTTAGGATATCCCACCAGATAACACTTATCTGATTTGGGTTCCAGCTTGTCAGGCATTTGACGTCGTACGTATGCCTCACAGCCCCAAATTTTAATGAACGACATACTAGGACGCTTCCCAGTCCATATCTCATATGGTGTCTTTAGAACCGTTTTCGTCGGAGCGCGATTCAGTGTCATTGCAGCAGTCTCTAAAGCAAAACCCCAAAAGGAAACAGGCAAGTCTGCATGACTCATCATCGACCGTACCATGTCTAACAGAGTACGATTTCTCCTCTCAGACACACCATTATGCTGCGGTGTCCTAGGTGGAGTGAGCTGTGATACAATACCACACTCTTTCAGATGATCACGGAACTCATGACTCAGGTATTCGCCACCTCGATCAGATCGGAGTGCTTTAACCTTTTTACCCAATTGGTTCTCCACTTCATTCTTAAACTCTTTGAACTTTTCAAAGGTTTTGGATTTGCACTTCATAAGATACACGTATCCGTATCTACTGAAATCATCAGTAAATGTAACGAAGTAGAAATACCCACCTCTAGCCATAGAACTCATGGGTCCGCATACATCACTATGTACAACACCCAAGAGATCCTCAGCCCTCTCAGTATAACCAGTGAAAGGGGCTTTAGTCATCTTGACTAATAAACAAGACTCACATCGCTCAAATGATTCATAATCAAATGAGTCCAATAGTCCATCTTTATGGAGCTTGGATATGCGCTTCTCGTTTATATGGCCCAAACGACAATGCCAGAGATATGTAGGATTTGAGTCATTTGTTCTTAGTCTTTTATTACTATCTACATTATAGATCGGATGGTCCAGGTTCAAAACATAAAGACCATTAAACAATTGAGCTATAGCATAACAAACATCATTCTTAAATATAGAACAACAATTGTTCTTAATTATAAAAGAAAATCCAATCATGTCCAAACATGAAATGGATATAATGTTTCTAGTTATGGCCGGAACAAAATAACAATTATTAAGTTCTATTACAAGCCCACTGGGCAAAGAAAGACGGTAAACCCCTACGGCTACAGCAGCAACTCTTGCTCCATTGCCGACACGTAGGTCCACCTCTCCTTTACTCAGCAATCTCCTCCTTCCTAGTTCCTGCACATTTGTACAAATGTGAGAACCACATCCGGTATCCAATACCCAAGATGAAGGAGCAGAAAGGTTTATCTCTATAACGTAAATATCCGAAGCGGAAGTCATACCTCCCTTCATTTTATGCAGACCCTCAATGTATGAAGGACAATTCCTCCTCCAATGACCAGCCTTGCCACAGTGGTGGCATTTCCCTTCCTTCACGGTGCTCTTCTTTTTCAGTGCAGAAGATTTGGGATCAAGATGTGACTTAGGTCCCACCTTCGTCTTCTTGAAGCCCTTGGCCTTACCCTTGCCTTTATGTACCATCAATATGGGACTAGCAGGCTTGGCCTTCTTCATGTTTATTTCGGCAGTTCGCAACATGCCTAGGAGCTCGGGCAGTGTCTTGTCTATTTCATTCATGTTGTAGTTCAAGACAAACTGCTCATAATTATCCGGCAACGATTGCAGGATAAGATCTGTGGCCAACTCTTGACCCAGAGGAAAACCCAGTCTCTCCAGGTTCTCTATATACCCAATCATCTTGAGTACGTGAGTACCAACTGAGTCTCGAGCTCCCATTTTGCACTGAAATAATGCCTTCGTGACATCGAACCTCTCTTGACGAGCTTGCCCTTGAAACATTTTCTTTAGGTGCTCGTCAATCTCCTTGCACCCCATGTTCTCATGTTGCTTCTGAAGCTCAGAGTTCATGGTGGCAAGCATAAGGCACTCGACGTCTAAGGCGTCATCGGTATACTTCTTATAAGCATCCTTATCAACACGGGACGAGTTCCCGGTCGGCACCTCGGGGGCTTCTTCTTCCAAGACGTAGAGCTTTCGCTCTTGCCTGAGAACAATTCTCAGGTTCCTATACCAGTCCATATAGTTCGTCCCACTAAGCTTGTCCTTCTCACGGATAGCTCTTAGGGACAAGGTGGAGTGTGAACCACTTGCCATGGAATTCTACAAGAATTCATGCAGAACCTAATTAGTACCTTAATTTCAAAATACAATTTATTTTTAATTTGGACTTCAATTAATACTCCCACTATTTTATTCAAAATGATAGCCCTCACTATCAATTCGGAGAGTCCATGCGAGCTACTCTCTTAGTGGACAAGATCCGTATTTCACCAACACCACGAGTCCGCTTTGGCGTTCCTCTCATAATGCGGTTATTTAGGTAGGCAACGCTTGCCAATTGCATCCTCATGCAACTCTTGTATGGCTGGTGAATAACTCCTTATTCGCATCCATCATATGGAGCATGCCAACCCTATGCCTCTAGGCACTCAACCTTTGAGGTCACCTAGTTAAGTTAGACCCGATGTCGACAGTGGGATATCACAATTATCCGCTCGCACCCTTACCAAGATAGATTAATGCACCTTGCTTTGGCAAGCCCACACTTCATCGATCGAGGCAGGAAGAGTGTCATCCATCGGAAGGCATCCGAACACTTAATATTTGATGAAGGGAATTTTAAAGATAGGTTAACACTTAACCATGATCAACATTTGATCAATGTGCACATCCACAGAAAAACAAACTTTCTAAAATCCTCATGCATCCCTTATGTGCACTACATAAGACTATCAACCTTTGATAGATGAAAGGGCTAAATCTGGACATTTAGAACTCTTCCAAATCTTCAGATTTACAAGCATTGGACAAAGGCAAAGACAACTCGACTTAAAGCAGTAGACAAGCTCGTCTCTCATTGTTGGATTCAAAATCCAAAACAGAACAAGGGTTCATTAACCACTTGAGGGACGGTTACTGCTAAGGAGACAATAATTTCTAACAATTAGAAATTACCACGAAATCCCAAACGTTCCTGGTGGGGTTCCAAGACCCCCTTTTTGAAAATCATCAACATTTGATGTTCCAGGAAGAAATCTTGACATTTAGAACACTTCTAAATACCTAGATTTGCACGTACTGGAATAACCAAACTTCTGAAACAAAATTCATGACCAGAAACCTAGCTCTGATACCACTGTTGGGTTTTTCTAGAACCATACATCAGGTGTAGGCGCAGCGGAAATAAACAGAAACAACCCAAAAATGCTTGGATCGGCCATGAATGTTGAATCAAGAAGTTAATAAAATACTAGGTAAAAATTACCTCAATGGGGTTGGATCAAATCCAACCAAGATGCTCCAAGAGTTGATCCCTGTCGGTGGCAAGAAGAGTTCTCACGTAGAATTATGTCTACGTCTCTACAGAAGTCCACACGAGCCGGGAGAACGCCAAGTCACGTCGCACGCAACTCGGAAGGAAGAAAGGCTGCACCTTGCACTTCCACGAATTGCTAGATCCGCTTCAGGAAGAACAATGCCGGCGACAATCGACGGAGAGGAGGTCGGCGGAGGCGAACGAGCGACGGAACTCCTTCCGTCTAGGGTTCGGGCGAGAGCGGAACACTTCCGTCGGCCTTTCTCTTTGTGAGTTATATTTTGAACCCTAAAACGAAGTCCTATTTATACCCAAAGGATAAACAGCTTCTAGAAGAATCGCTATCCGCAGACCACACATCAGAATAAGGGCTTCTGTTACAATTCGTCGGAATTTCACGGAAGATCATTCGTCGAGTTTCCACGGAATGACCCGACGAATCCCGACGAATCCGACGAATCCACACAGACGACAACACTTTGTCGAGTGAAGGATCTCTGTCACAGTTCGTCGAGTTTCCACGGAATGACCCGACGAATCCCGACGAATCCGACGAATCCACACAGACGACAACACTTTGTCGAGTGAAGGATCTCTGTCACAGTTCGTCGAGTTTCCACGGAATGACCCGACGAATCCCGACGAATCCGACGAATCCACACAGACGACAACACTTTGTCGAGTGAAGGATCTCTGTCACAGTTCGTCGAGTTTCCACGGAAAGACCCGACGAATCCCGACGAATCCGACGAATCCAATCCGTGTAAACCCGACGAATTCCGACGAATCATATCCGACGAATTCAGACAGCAACATTTGCTGGACTTCCCCATTCTATATGGTGATTGGTAACCTTTACCAACACAGTCAATCTTCCAACTTCTCCACATGCTCTTATGTGCGACCCTGCAGGCTCATATCGCGTTGGCAGTGAGATTACATGTTTGACCACTTCTAGATCACAATGGCAACTCCAACACTTTTGACACTGAACACATCGCTTGGCAAATGCTTCGGCATCTTTCTTCATGGTTGGCCAGAAATACCCCTGCCTCAAGATTCTTTTCTCTAAAGTCCTCGCCCCTGAATGGCTACCACATTCCCCGGAATGAACCTCCTGAAGTATGGTTGGAATTTCGTCCTCAGAAACACACCACGTTGAGGGAGAGATCAAAGTCTTCCTGTAGAGAACTCCCGCTATCAGATAATAATATGCTGCTTTCCTTCTAAATCTTCTTCCATCTTTGATGGAATGAGGGAATTCCCCCTTTGACAGAAACAACTCGTAAGGGTCCTTCCACGAAGGATTCTGATCGATTTGCATAAGTTCCGCCTCATCTGTTGCCGGATGGAAAAGTTCAAAGGTCACTCCCCCTGATGGAAGACCGAACTTTGACAACTCATCTGCTTCCTCATTTTGTGTTCTTGGAATATGCTCGATAATAAACGACTTGAATCTTCCGATCTCCTTTTTGGCTAGCAGCAGATACTTCCTCAGAATCGGCTCCCTTGTCTCGTAGTTCCCCAAAACCTGAGAGGCCATTACTAATGAATCAGTTTTAACATGTACGTGCTCTATGCCCAGCTCTTTTGCAAGCTTTAGACCAACCAGAAGTGCCTCATATTCTGCCTGATTATTTGTAACTGGAAAGAAGAATTTGACATGGTTGGCCAGAAATACCCTTGCCTCAAGATTCTTTTCTCTAAAGTCCTCGCCCATGAATGGCTACCACATTCCCCGGAATGAACCTCCTGAAGGTATGGTTGGAATTTCGTCCTCAGAAACACACCGTGCAGAGGGAGAGATCAAAGTCTTCCTGTAGAGAACTCCCGCTATCAGATAATAATATGCTGCTTTCCTTCTAAATCTTCTTCTATCTTTAATGGAATGAGGGAATTCCCCCTTTGACAGAAACAACTCGTAAGGGTCCTTCCACGAAGGATTCTGATCGATTTGCATAAGTTTCGCCTCATCTGTTGCCGGATGGAAAAGTTCAAAGGTCACTCCCCCTGTTGTAAGACCCCATTTGTTTTTCCAAACACTGGGTCTTAGGCCCAGAACCGCCGCTTTGCGGTGACACCTTCACTAGGAAAGGTCGCCACTACAAAACGCCGATCCTGCCGGCCAAATCGATCACAAAGAAAAGTACATTAAGGAAGACAAGTCCACAGAATCAACATGAAAAATATAAGAATGTCCACATGATATAACTGAATAAAAAGATAACAAGGGTTACAATAAATAAGAAGAAGGAAGGGCTCATGCCCAGTACATCATATCCTCACTACAAGATCACTCGCGGAAACTAACTCCTAACCACTCACTGATCCTGAATCCTGTGCTCCTATACTGCACTGGCCTGCCTCCGTCTGCACCGGCCTCTGGTGCTGCTCCGTCGCCGCGGTCTCCTAAAATGATAAGGTGCACCGACCGTTAGTCAAAAAGACTAAGCCAATCCCCCACCCCTCCCCTGTGACTCCTAGGCACCGAGCGGAAAGGATGAAGCGGAGGACAACATGGGGTATAACAAAAAGCCGGTGACAGTGGTACAGGAAATGTTTCTACACTGCACATGTGTATATGTACAACTGAAGCAGTAAAGGGCATAGTAAGAGCAGGTAAAGAATAAGTAAAGTGCAGTAAGTAAAGACAATTGTAATAGAAAAGTAACCATTGATTTATAGGAATGCCCATACAAACTTATAGACCAAGCGGTCGTTTAGCAAGGCCTATCGTATAAGAAGTCCCATAACTGACTTATACAATAGTGGTAGGGGTTGAAATGCAATGTTTATGCTATGACAGGCAAGGTATGCAGTTATGCTATGTTCATACAAGTGCAACTCACCCACCTCGACTCTATGCGCATAGATGATGCAGCACGCCCGGACCCGCCCCGGCCGACGGAGTCACACTTGTCAGTGGAACACGACTGGCACGCGCCGCGAAAGGACTGCAGCCCAGACACCCCAACCCGTCTCCACACCTATTCTCAGCGCGGCAGGTTATTGAGGCTGGGGCTCGATCCCCATACCTCCTTGATAAGCAGGTCAGTTGGTGATGAGGCCTGTTAGGAAAGGTGCTTATCAAGGAGGTCTGGGGATCGAGCCCCGGCCTCAACAACCCGCCGTGCTGAGAATAGGTGCGGAGACGGGTTGGGGTGTCTGGGCTGCAGTCCTTTCGCGGCGCGTGCCAGTCGTGTTCCACTGGCAGGTGTGACTCCGCCGGTAGGGGCGGGTCTGGGCGTGCTGCATCAAAAAAAGTGCAGCACCAAAAGCGAACGAAAAGGGGTCGGTTGGCTCCAAAATCCGATTGATAAAATTAAGCCGGACTCGATACAACGTCCTTATGACCTACCTCTCCAACAAGCACACGACTCATCGAAAGATGGACTCGATACAACGTCCTTAAGACCTACCTCTCCAACAAGCACACAACTCACCGCACCTACACTAGCATCTATTCTTTCAACTTGAGCCGTTTCAAACGCAGCAATTAATTTATTTCAGAACGGCGGCAAACGATTAGTAGCGGTCGAAACTTTAGTTGAGATTAATTCCCTTGTTAACACTAATGGTGCCAAATCTTGGAGAACAAGTCAAGGCTAGGCCGAGTTTGCTCCCGCAACGGATCTTCCCAAACCGGATCACAAGAGATTCAATAACAACGAAATCGAAATCAGAATTTGCAAGCGATGCGTTTTAAAATCACGGAAAAGACGGTTCAAATAAACCTCCACAAATCTCACAGAAAGAAATCACACTATGAGAAAGAGATTACCCAACCAAGAAGATGAACACACACAAGATAAGGTGGGAGATTCACTCTCTCCACGGATCCACCGGCGTCACACCGAATGGGGTTGCAACCTTCTTCCTTGGAGTCGCACCGAAGGAAGCCACGCCGGAGTCGCACCGAACGCGATGGAGATCGCAAGGGAGGCTTCACACCAAGGGGGCGGCGGCTAGAGGAGTTCCTCCTTGTGGACGAAATTTCCAATGAGGGAAATAGGGTTTTTTTTCTTCAATGATTCTAATCTCATCATAAAGGCCTCCTTATATATGAGTTACAACAAAACCTTAACCATCCATGATGGAGATGTAATCTCATCCATCCATATGGTTAAATACACACCATAATAAAATAAAATGTCCCAAAATAAAAATGACAAACTTTTATGAATATAAAATTATCATCAAACATGAAATAATTTTATATTCATAAATATAAAATAAAAGTGCATAAACAAAAGTGCATAAATAAAACTTTAATTTTTCACAGCGGCTTTGGCACGCCGCGGGCGGAGATTGTAACGCGGACTTCCTTCAGCATCATCATGGCGCCTCAGATCTTTGTGTCGCAGCGCCTCGGCAACCGGGTCATCATCAAGGAGTGTCGGAGGGGCTGCGCCATCAATCCTCCCCTACTCAAAATCACGTATCTCCGATGCGTGGTCCGAGAGATAGTGGTGGAGAAGCTCGGCGTCCAAACGTTGAAGCTCTATCGTGAGTACCCATGAGTCGTCTGAGGGAGGGCGGTCACGCCAACGGATGAGGAAGCGGTAGGTAGCACCATCAGGAGTAGCAAGTGGCTCAGCAGCGAGAATCACATCTGGAGTGAGAAATGTCTTGGGGAACCTCGGAAACATGTCAGCAGTAGGAATAAAGGAAGACAACGTACCATCCGATGTTATACCTGCGGGGACCGAAGGAGAGAGATCATCCGAACTACCACTCCCCAACCCATTAGAATTTTTAGTGGAGGGAGAAGACGACAAAGAATCCAACTCATGCGGAGGCGAAACAAACGACGTCAAATCCGAGATATTAAAAATAGGGGATAAACCCCAATCAGCCGGCAAATCTAACACGAAAGCGTTGTCACCTAGCTTCTTTATAATCCGAAAAGGGCCGGCACGCTTTGGTGCTAACTTTTTAACGGTGCCAGTTGGCATTCGTTCGGGAACTAACCGTACTAAAACCAGATAGCCGGCTTTAAAGTGTGGCACCCTCCTATGTAAATTAGCGTGCATTCGATAAGAGTCATATTGATCGGTCAAGGTAGCTTGTATACGTGCATGTATGTCATGAATATGTTGGGCGAAGGATTGTGCGAACTGACTTGTCTTGTACGTTGGGGGCAACAGAACCAAGTCAAGAGGCACAGGGGCCTTGTATCCGTGAACAATCTCGTTTGTAGATAGACCGGTGGACCGATTTTTGGAGTTATTATAGGCCAGCTGGGCGTGAGGAAGAAGAAGATCCCACGTGCCTTTATGATCACTCACTAGAAATCTAAGAAGGTTTCTGAGGCTTCGATTAACTACCTCCGTCTGCCCATCAGTTTGCGGATGATAAGCCGCAGAGAATAGTAATTTTGTTCCCATAAGAATCCACAAGGTTTTCCAAAAGTAGCTAGTGAATTTGACGTCCCTATCCGAGACAATAGTCTTCGGAACTCCACGGTGACTAATGACATCCCTAAAATACAGCTTCACCATGTGAGAAGCATCGTCAGTCTTACTATATGGGAGGAAGTATGCCATTTTGGATAACCTATCCACAACGACGAGAATAGAGTCGTGACGTCGAAGGGTGGGGGGAAGGCCTAATACGAAGTCCATGCTCACGTCTTCCCATGGTATGGACGGGATAGGTAGAGGGGTGTGCAAACCGACATTGGACTTAGTACCCTTAGAAACTTGACATGTACGACAACTGCTCACTACCCTCCCAACCATCGCCTTTAGATTGGGCCAATAGAATTTCTCCTCTACGATCGTAATTGTTTTGTCTCTTCCGAAGTGCCCACTCAATCCACCACTATGTAGCTCCCAAATGATGTGGAGTCGCAAAGAGGAGCGAGGGATACACAATTTCCCGTGTTTGAACAGATAACCGTTCCTAAGTGAAAAGGCCGAATTGATCGTGGGAGAGCTATCCTGGGCAGATAGATATGGCTCCTGAAAATCAGGGCATGTGGTGTATTCATCCCTTATGCGCTCGAACCCAACCACGTGGACTTGCATGGAGGAAAGCAAGAGGGTGAGGCGACTGAGTGCGTCGGCAACTCGATTTTTGGACCCCTTAAGGTGCTTAAGATTAAATGTGTACTCTTGCAAGAAGGATACCCATTTAGCGTGGCGTGGGCTGATTTTGTGATGACCGTTGATGAATCGTAACGCTTCATGATCAGAGAGGATCACAAATTCCATTGAAAGGAGATAGTGCCTCCAATGATGTAAACATCTAACGACCGCATAAAACTCCCTATCGTAATTGGAATAATTTAACTTAGCGCCCGCTAATTTCTCACTAAAATAACTAATCGGGTGACCCTCTTGACTCAAGACGCCTCCAATTCCTACGCCAGATGCATCACAAGTAAGCTCAAAGACCTTGGTGAAGTCAGGGAGACGCAACACCGGTGCTTCGGTCATAAGCGCTTTTATACGACGGAATGCAATCGTGGCGGATTTCGTCCATGTGAATTCTCCCTTCTTCATACAGCCAGTAATGGGCGCCATGATACTACTAAAATCGCGTATGAAACAATGGTAGAACATGGCTAACCCGTGGAAACTTCGTACCTCTCGAAGGCTAGTGGGCTCGGGCCAGTCTCTAATAACTTGGACCTTTCTTGGGTCAACACGAATACCTTCAGAACCAATGATGTAACCCAAGAACTCGACCCCCGGAACATAAAATGTGCACTTCTTAAGGTTTAGAAATAAGGTTTCCTTTCTTAAGGTGGAGAGGATCACTTTGATGTGGGAGAGATGTTCAGCGGGGGAGGTGCTAAAGACTAGGATGTCGTCGAAATATACTACAACAAACTTCCCCATGTACGGCCTAAAAACGTGCGTCATCATCCGAGAGAAGGTGCTGGGGGCATTGGATAACCCAAAGGGCATCACCAACCACTCATATAACCCGTCCTTAGATTTGAACGATGTCTTCCACTCATCCCCTTCCCGAATCCTAATCTGATGGTAACCACTCCATAAGTCTAACTTTGAGAAAATAGTGGCACCTGATAGGACATCCAAGAGATCATCTAGTCGCGGAATTGGAAACCTATATTTTATAGTAATTTTGTTGAGAGCTCGGCTATCAACACACATGCGCCAAGTGCCATCCTTCTTAGGGGCAAGAAGGGCTTGGACAGCACATGGGCTCATACTCGTCCTAATGAATCCCTTACTCAGTAAATCCTCAAACTGGGTTTGTAGCTATTTATGGGCAGCGAGATTAAGCCTATAGTGGGGCTGGTTGGGTAGGGATGATCCGGGGATTAGATCTATGGCATGTTGTATATCTCTAAGTGGTGGCAATGACGAAGGCAGCTCGTCCGGGTAAACGTCCTTAAACTCATCCAACAATACCCGTAGCTCTCAGGGTAAATCATCCACTACGCCACTATCAGTTTTTGCACTCATGAGCATGAGAACGTACATCATACCCTCAAGGAAGGAATCCTTCACAAATTCTTTCTTTCCAACTAAACTCAACGCCTTCCTCTCTACAGGGATGGTAGTATCCTTAGCCAACACTACCGGCTCTTTCGGCACAGTCGGTCTCAGGGTGATGGTCTTGCCGTTGAATTTGAACTCATATGTGTTGGCGCGACCATAGTGCGTCACATCACAGTCGTAGAGCCAGGGGCGGCCTAACAACACATGATAAACGTTCATCGGCAGGACGTCGCACCAAACCTCATCCATATAGGATTTGAATGACAGGGGAACTAAGCAGCGCTGGCTAACCTTAATAGTAACCTTACTGATCCAAGCAACCTGATATGGGGTCGGATGCGGTTCAGCAGTCAAGGACATACGCTTAACGACGTTCTCATAAACGGCGTTCACTCAACTACCGCCATCAATAACTAGCTTGCAAAGTTTCCCGCCACTCTTAAAGATCAGGGAAAATATACTCGTCCTCTTCCAGTCGTCCACGGGACGAGGAGTGGTCAAGATGCAACGCATCACCATAAGGGGGTGTTCATCCTCTAAATCGCTTGGGACCCTTTTTAGGTCACTCTCCTCAGCAGCCTCGTACACGTAATCAGCAGGGTCAGTAGACGATTCTAGTAAGGCTATGGCTTTTGTCTTCGTTGGGCATTCAAAGGCGTAATGACCCTGAACGCCGCAAGAATAACATGTGGTGTTAGACTTGCAAACCTTCCCAATAGGGATACGCTCACTCGCGGGGTTCTTAGTGTTTCTATCGGTGATCACAACAAACTTTGACTCGGTGGACCTAAACTTTCCCTTATCAGGATATGTGGAAGAAGAAGCCCCAGTGGTGGACTTATTCTTCGCATGAGAGTATCGGGAGTGAGCCTTAGAGGCTAGGTGTTTTTCAATGTCCAGGGCGGCATTGAAGGTCGTGTTTAAGTCCATATGCCCATAGTGCAGGAGCTTCCTTTGGATATCAGGATGAAGCCCCTTACGGAACCTAGATAACGTGTAAGACTCCCCCCGGAACACAAAACACGACCGAGGGAAGTCTTATGCCCAGGACAACCGCCTTGCGGGAGCACCAACACACGAGCTAGCCTCCCCCACAAGACGGCTATCCTGCCGGCCAAACCAACTGAACAGCGCCAACCCATCAATAGTATAAAAGCAAGAAGCCATATAAATAAATTCACATAAGTAAGAGTCCAAAAAGTACTAAACACAAGATGCTCTGAGAGCTCCTGCAAAAGTATCCGAGTATCAAGGTAAATGCCCCAAGGGCTACATCTTAAACTGCGCTCACATCTGTCACCGACGGTAGTGAGGGTATCGTGGCCTCCGGCCCTGTAGTCCTGGCCTGGCTATTCTCCTCCAGCGCCGTGCGCTGCTGCTCCAGGAGGCGCTCCTAAAAAGAAGGACGTAGCAACCGTTAGTCATAAAGACTAAGTGGCTTCACATCCGCTCCCCCGGCGACTCCAAGATACCGAGCGATTGAAAAGGAAGACAAACTGCAATATAAGAAATTATATACAAAGCAGGTGACATGAATGGTTGTTCATATGTCGGTTGTATAAGTACCCAAGTACTTGCAATAATTTTAACTAACGGGTACAAAAATAACAGTGGTTATATAAGCAAGTACGAGTAACAAGAAAGCATGAGCAGAGTATCACAGAACCGAATTTGAACTTAACTTATAAGGATGCCCATACAAGCTTATAAGTTAAGCATCTGAACATGAAAATAACTCAACACATAAAGGTGCCCATACAAGTTTATATGATGAGGATCCAATGCGGTGCAATGCAATGATTATGAATGATGAATGCAATGCAATGATTATGATATGATGACTCACCCATGCATATTTTGCTATGTCGATATAGACCTTTAGTTCTCGCTTTTTGAGAGGTAGCTAACCGCTCAGGCATCTCCCGTCGTGGCCAGACGAAGACAGTGGAACGAGCTCCTCCACTACTAGGAGGGTATGAACACTACCAGTCCTAGGCCTCTGTACGCCTCGACGCTAAGAACACACAACAGAGACCCTGCGTACTGCTCGACGCTAAGAACACACAGCGGAGCCTTCACGGACACAGAAGGGGACTTGGGGCAGGTGAGCACCAAGAGTCCAACCCAACCGGTCTAGAGTCTAACTGCCGGCTTCTGTCGGTGTCACGACCAGCAAGCCCGTAGACCCGCCACAAGTAATCCTCCCCAGCGGGGTCCAACTTACTTTATGATCTCAACCTTCCATTTTTTTCAGGATAACACTTAGTTCTTCCAACCGACTTGGTTCATTTTTTTTTGTCTCTAACTGAGTTCCGCAGCGTAATATTTTACGACAATATATTTAATTAAGAACCCATAACAAACCATGTCTTGCTAAAACTTCTACCGTAGTTCCGCTAGCTTGTTATGGCCATTCTCACCAAATATTAGCCCCGTCGACATTCCAAATTATTATATACGGAGCAATGCGGGAAAGATCTATGATTGGCAAAATGACAACAAGTATCCTCCCAAAACTCATGAAACTCAACAGAGGTCAGCACAATATCATCAATTTGATTCCTACCAATTGTTAAGAGCATCAGACCAGTATTATAAGAGATATCCCAAAAATTATCGCGATTCAAACTACAACGACGCTGATTAACAAAACTGAATTTTTGGGAGTTCTACTCCAACCCAAATTATGTGCCACCCCATTTTGGAAAGCTCTCACCAAGGGCTACAACATTGATGTTGAGTCCTAAACCCATATCCAAGTGGCTCCTACCAAAAATCTGCTCTGAAGTCCACAACTATAATCTGGACAGCAAAACAGCACACCTTAACCACAATCCTGCTTTCTGGGCAGTCCACTCGACTGGACCTATAGGGAGCTATAGGTCACTTCAGCAGACGGGTAACCTATCATCGGAAAGCTCTTTCCGAGGGCTACAACATTCATGTTGAGCCCGAAGTCTAATTCCAGTGGGATTAAGCCTAAAAATTGACTTGAACCCAGCTGCGCACAAATTTTCCTTAATAGCCAAGTGCAAAGTTATGAAAGGACAACTTCTTTAGCAAGGGGGCTATCATCACATTAACCACACAATTATATAATTAAAAATCCTAATTAACAGAGGATTATTCATCATCTTCCCCAAACAAAATTAGGTCATTTCAACGTCTAAAAATCCCTAGAAAATCATTCCCCTAACTCTCCCTCAACGACCATGGGTTTGCCTCAAATCAAATCCCATCTCTTCCTCTTGAAGAGAAGAAATGATTCCTAGAACCTCGCGGCAAACGATGCCCTAACTTTGAGGTTCCGGCTTGGTCTTCCTAAGGAAACTCCATTAAAGCTCACATGAGAAGCTCTCTTGAGCCTTCATCTCTCCTATTGCGATCTAAGACGCTAGCACCAAGGGAGAGGGGTCGGAAGTCACCTGATTTCCGGCCGACGATCGCGGTTGTCTCCTCCGCGGCATGGCGGCGGTTGGACGAGCTGAAATTCTCCTCCAAGCTTGCTCCTTCAAAACCCTAGGTCAAAACCTTGAGGGGAGGTTGGAAAATGAAGAGGAAGTAAAAGAAGAAGAAGAAGAGAGGAAGGAGAAGATGAACAATCCCGTCTGATTGGGAGGGTTCAGCTCTTTAGGGAGAATGAAGTAGTGGGATTAGTTTAGGGTTGCATTAATGGTAAACGTATCCCCAAGCATAATCCTGAAACTCTACCAATAAATGTCAGCTTCCTATAGGTCCTAAACTCCACCAGGAGCTTTATCCTATGCATTTTAAGCCACCACCAAATAGAAATCCCGTGACTCTTACATGGCCTCTAGCCCTTCTCAGTCATCTCGACGGCACCGCTGAGACAATTCGGTCGTCTCGACGGCCGCTGAAACAATTCGGTCGTCTCGACGGCCGCTGAGACAATTCGGTCGTCTCGACGGCTGCTGAGACGATTCGGTCGTCTCGACGGCCGCTGAGACAATTCGGTCTTCTCGACGGCCGCTGAGATGATTCGGTCGTCTCGACGGCCGCTGAGATGATTCGCTAGCGCCGGCGGTAGCGATACCGCCGGGCATTAGCGACAGAGATCAAAATATAGCAGTTTTGATTTTTAATCCTAGTGAGCTACACAGACCTCCAGAAAACGTACAACCAGTCGTTGGAAAGGTATTTTCGAGGGCTACAACCTCCAAGTTGAGCCCGAGGTCTGAATCCTGCTGGGTCATGCCTAGAAAGTGCCTTGAACTCAGCTGCGGGCCTTACCCAGATTCAAAATCTAATAAATTTCTAGTTCATGCAACTCTAGGTGACACATGTCACCCGAGGGGTCTAGCGCAAAATGGGATGTTACATAACGTGACTTCCGGAATCTCCCTAAGGTCGCAACGCACCATGCGGTCCTTTAGTTCTCCCATATATTCGGCTACCAAATTTGAGCCCTGCCGCAGGGTGGCAAGCTCATCGAACATTTGAGTTCGGTGGTACGCAGGGACGTACTGATCGGTGAGCAAATTCTTCATCACCTCCCAGCCTATAAGGGGAACTAAGCGACCGGCTCCTAATCTCCGTTCCTCGTTTAGACAAAATGTCTTTGCGCGACCCGCTAATTTCATTCTAGCGACTTGGACCCTTTGATGGTCCGTGAGGTTGTGCCACTCGTAATAACACTCCATGTCTACTACCCAATTAAGGAAGATCTGGGGATCTCCCAATCCGTCATAAGTGGGTGCATTTATCTTGGCTCTAGTGGTGTCGAAACCACGCTCAGGACGGTGTTCTCGAGGGGGCACTTGTGGATGGTCCCCATCAGAATCCGAATCAGTGACCGGTTGGTGCCGGTTGGGCTCCTCAACATCACCGGGTGGTGGTGGCGGTCCTCTTTGATTCCGTAAAATTTGTGCTAACATCGTCCTAAGCTCAGTCATTTCGGTACGTAGACCTACTATGGCCTCGGTGTTGGGATCATCATGCTGATTCGCAGCCATCCTAGACGTAGACGGTGTCGTGTACTCCGTTCCTAGCCATATGCGCATTCAGGTTCAGGAAAATTTTGGAAAGATGATTTTTCCTAGGGCTGCAGCTATATTGAAGATAGGATATTTTTATAGATTCCTGACGTGGATAATACGTAGATCGTTAATTTTTTTTTTCCAGAATTTCGCTGAAAAATGACAAATTTAGCCCGCTATTCGCAGACCACCGATTTTTTTTTGATTTTCTAAGGATCAGAACGACCAACAAGGAACGCAGAGAGGATGTTTGCAACGTGGGAGTTGAAACGACCTCCTCTGATACCAAATTGATGTAGTGGAGGACGGGACACGCGTTCAATTATGCTAACAGAAAACCATCATCACAGAAATTAAAAACAACGTCCTTAGGACCTACCTCTCCAACAAGCACACAACTCACCGAAAGCCGGACTCGATAGAACGTCCTTAAGACCTTCCTCTCCAGCAAGCACACAACTCACCGCACCTACACAAGCATCTATTCTTTCAACTTGAGCCATTTCAAATGCAACAATTAAATTATTTCGGAGCGGCGGCAAACGATTAGTAGCGGTCGAAACTTTAGTTAAGATTAATTCACTTGTTAACACTAATGGTGCCAAATCTTGGAGAACAAGTCAAGGCTAGGCTGAGTTTGCTCCCGCAACGGATCTTCCCAATCCGGATCACAAGAGATTTAATAACAACGAAATCGAAATCAGAATTTGCAAGCGAGGCGTTTTAAAATCACGGAAAAGACGGTTCGAATAAACCTCCACAAATCTCACAGAAAGAAATCACACTATGAGAAAGAGATTACCCAACCAAGAAGATGAACACACACAAGATAAGGTGGGAGATTCACTCTCTCCACGGATCCACCGACGTCACACCGAATAGGGTTGCAACCTTCTTCCTTGGAGTCGCACCGAAGGAAGCCACACCGGAGTCGCACCGAACGGGATGGAGATCGCAAGGGAGGCTTCACACCAAGGGGGCGGCGGCTAGAGGAGTTCCTCCTTGTGGCCGAAATTTCCAATGAGGGAAATAGGGTTTTTTTCTTCAATGATTCTAATCTCATCATAAAGGCCTCCTTATATAGGAGTTACAACAAAACCTTAACCATCCATGATGGAGATGTAATCTCATCCATCCATATGGTTAAATACACACCATAATAAAATAAAATGTCCCAAAATAAAAATGACAAACTTTTATGAATATAAAATTATCATCAAACATGAAATAATTTTATATTCATAAATCTAATATAAAAGTGCACAAATAAAAGTGCATAAATAAAACTTTAATTTTTCACGGCGGCTTTGGCACGCCGCGGGCGGAGATTGTAACGCGGACTTCCTTCAGCATCATCATGACGCCTCAGATCTTTGTGTCGCAGCGCCTCGGCAACCGGGTCATCATCAAGGAGTGTCGGAGGGGCCGCGCCATCAATAGACCTTTAGTTCCCCCTTTTTGGAGCTAGCAAGACTCCCAGGATACTCCCGTAGTGGCAAACGGAAGCGGTGGGTTGCACCTCGCCCACCTCTAGGTTGGTATTCACACTACCCTATGTAGACCTATCGTACGCCTCAATGCAAAACTGCGGAGCATCTGCGTACTCTTACTGGCTGGACCACCAGACTTTCAAGGCTAAGTGCAAATTCCACACTTGCCGAGTCAACATATTGACGTTGGTGTGAACGACCGTCCAATACCGGAGACCCACCACCTTCATGCACATGCAACATGTTCTACTATATCCCGAGCCATAAATTCCCCTGGCTAACCTGCCCGTCATCAATAACCTTCCGAGCCACCGGCTCGCCGGACCGACCCGTCTGTACCAACAAACACTACTGAGTCACAAGCCCACCAGACTAACTAATCCTCTGCTTCAACCACCGAGCCTACCGCTCGTAAAACCAAACCAACTAACTTCTCGTAACCACGGGGTGTGAGTGTGTGTATTATTACACTATAAGAGGCTCGCTATGGTACTAGGAACTGTAATGGGATGACACCCCAAAGTTCTCTTTCTCAAGACACTTAGTGTTGTTGGTATCTACCCGTACGGATACCCTCATTGTCATTACTCTTGGATTAACCCTAAGTGACTTATGACTTTCCAAGACGACCTTTCGTCGACCCCGAGTGCAACTTACCTCTAACTCACCAAGCACACCTTTACCATCTATAATCCTTCTTGTTGACCATCATACCTTCTCAAGTAAACTAGGTAAACCACTTACCTCCCATTCCCTCATAAGGATCCACTTGATTCGCAAATTTCTCAGTTTTACTATACGCAGACCAAACTAATTATTTGAAGCTCACAACTAGAGGTACTCCAAATATTCATCCAACTGACCCAAGCTATTTACTGGAGGTCTATCATGATGTCATAAGACTAATTCCAGAGAATCATATTTATCCCTAATTAATTAATATTTATTTTAATTTCTCCAAACATCTGCCAAGTATGAAAATGAACATGAAGTGTAAGTAAATCTTATGATATGACTCTCCAAAAATTATGATAAATTTATGGTGACTACATAATATCAGAAACATCATATCATATTTTACAGTAAGAATTTATCCTCTAATTTAATTATTTATCATCTATCCAAATCATAGTTTTATGAAGGAACCACCAAAAAGATCAACACTAAAATTATGGGAAAATTACCAAGCTCTTACATTTACCAGAAAATGCTACTGACTAAGTTTCAGAATTTAAGGAAATCATTTTCTCACTAAAATAAATAAATTAAGAAAACCTCAAATTCAATGAACTGTGAAGTAGCCTACTGATTTATGTCTTCAAAAATTCTATAAAAATTTACAGAGGTTCTTAATGTTCAGAAAGGGCATATCACCAATTTTCACAATTTAACAAAGAGGTTTGGGCCCTCAAATATGTTTCTTAAGTTTAAATCAAAACAAGTGCCTTGTGAAAGAAATACTTATTAAATTATTTAATAAAATTCACAAAAATTACCAGAGGTCTAAATCATGGTTATAAGGGCACAACCACAGTCTCATCATCATTAAAGACATTTTAAGCATGTAAATGTTTCTTATAAGAAGTTTCCCTAAAGGGATTAATTCTTAAATCAAAGGGAATATTGGCTCCTAAAATTCTTATAAAATTACCCAGTGCCTATTTATACCCTATGAATCTATCCACCAAGTTTCATAACCAACCAGGGACTTTTGACCACATGGCCTTCACAAGGCTCTAAATGCACACCTAGGAATAAAACTAGCATTCTAGGGCTTAACCACCTCCACACCACCCCATATCACTCATGGAGGTGTCTTAGGTGATCCTAAACTAGTTACCATGGTTTCACTTCATGGTGATGAGTTTTGACCACCTTACCCCAAGGTAAACAACATACCCTAACCTTGACCCTATTTGTCCTATCTTGGGTTTACAAAATACCTAAACAAAACAGTCCCAATTGAGCTGATAATTTTACCAAGGTCATACAGTAACCCTAAATGGCACCCACAGAAATTTGGAGGGCATTGAAGGTCATTTAACCCACTAATTAATTATTAGATGATTTATGAAATTATTTCAAAAACCTTAGAAAAAGGTTCTCCTAAAAATCCCATCTTTGGATATGATGTGTGTGTAGGTATAAGTAGACTATGTTTCAAATCTCAAGTCCATATCATTTCCAATCAAAAGTTATTCAAGAATTGGTGGCTGTCCCACACTAGGGACCAGACCCACCAAAATGGACCTACAGGGAGCTACAAAACTCCTTTTAGGGTTAAATCAATTTTAAAATAAAGTAGACCTTAAGGGCTACAACTTTGGTGTTGGACATTTTTTAATCAGAGGTGATCTAGTATTTTTAACAATTAAAAATAAACTACAGCAAAAAGGTTGTGAAGAAATCATATAAACATTTAATTATTTAACTGTCTCTGTGATCGACGAAATTCAAACTCTGCGTTCGACGAACGCAGATCAAATCTGCGTTCGACGAAAGCAAATCAAATCTGCGTTCGACAAAAGCCGAACAACTCTGCGTTCGACCAATTTCTTAAGTATCTGCGTTCAACTAATTTATCGTATAACAGCGCTCGACTAAATTAACTTATATCAACGTTCGACTAACAGATTCATTCGACGAACTTCTACTCCCATTCGACGAAATAAATGACATAAATCTAAACATTAATAAACAGATCTGACGGCTCTCCGTCATCGTCCCCAATCTTTGGACGGCTTGCGACAGCCCGTCCTGGGCCTCCTTGCAGGGTGATTTCCCGGCCACCTACGCCTCTTTCCGGCCGGCCAATGCCACCACCACCTCCGTTGAGGTGGTGGCCGGTGATAGGGGTTGTTGGCCGGCTGGAGGTGGTCGAATCCAGTTTTCAGAGGAGGGAAAATGGGTACGTAACACACCCTTTCAGAAACACAAATCCGAGCCCTATTGTGCACGGATCAAGCCCCGAAAAAATGAAAAGGTCTAGTACTAAGGGAGGAGAAGAGGATCGGACCTGGGTGAGTGCTTGACTCCTTGCCGATTTCTTGTTGGCCATGGACGTCCTGGAGCTTTTGGCGCCATGCCGATTCCTGCTCCTGGTGCTCGATTTCTCCAAGTAAAGGGGAAAAACCACTCCTCTCAGTCCTCTGAAGCTTTTAAAGGGATCAATTAGGAGAGGGGGATGTTCAACCTTGAAAACCACTAATGGCCCTCAAACCTAATTTTCGGCCATGGTGAAATCCATTGAATTCAGCCATCTTTAGGGTTGGAAAACCCCTTAAGCTTCTTGTAACAGCCTGAGGAGATAAATGGAGGGTGAGGGGAGATGAATGAGGGATCAATTTGCCTTGAATGCCATTAATCCTCCTTTAATGGCCACTTTCTCTCTCTTCAAATTGGGGGAAACTCCCAATTTCTCTCTCCTAGCCGACTCTCTCCAAATTGAATGGCCACCTCAGCAGCATTCAATCCCCATTAGTGGTGGACCACCTTAATTGGGTCTAGCCTAAGTGGATTGGGCTAGATTAGGTTAAATTGGGGTATGTTGACCTAAATTAAGCTTGAGTTTGACTTTGGTCTAATTGACCAATTGGATTGACCCCAAAGAGTGGCTTGGGCTCCATTGACTTCCCTTAAAGGTTAGGAAGGTCTAGGTAGGGTCAATTTGACAAGGTGATGGTGAATTGGCCCTTATTAGGGCACTTTGACTAATTTAGGGTTTAGGGCAATTTGGTCAAATTGGAGGCCCCATGATGGGGCTTTTTGGTCCATTAGGATCCTAGTACTCATACAAGGGTAGGGGCATGGTCAATTTGTCATGGTGGGGGCCAATTGACCTTAATTTAGCTAGTTTGACCAATTTAGGGTTAAGGTGGTCTTTAGTCAAATTGGCCTCTTAGGTTGACCCCAGTCGGTCACTGGTGCTTCAAGGAGACCTCTAGTGGGTTAGGGATGCTATTGTGGGGTCAAGGTTCAAGGTGGGGTCCTAAAGTCCAACCCTAGGCTTGGTATCTGAAAATTGCTATTTGCAGACCACTTGGGTTTTCTCCTTCTCACCTATGTTCACAAGGCCTTGAGCTCTTCCTATGGTTTTGTCATGACCTAGTCATGACAAAACCAACTTAGGGGTCTAGCTGTTTGGGGGATGTTACAAATCCCAATAAACAACAAAAATAATTTCGCCCTCGAAATTCAGGTTAGGTCTGAGGGGCTTCTACCGCAAGTGCTTGAACGTAAGATCCCCTAAGAATGGAAGTTATTCCTGGCTCGAAGATCACCGACTATCTCTTTCATACCAGCTCTAGTGGCTCCCTGATAAGCTTCTCCTGTCCATGATTTCTCCATAGGACCTTGATCAGCGAGACCTTCTTGCGCCGCAAGACCTGCATCTTCGTGCCATCTAAATCGGACCGGCTCCAGGTGAATCAATCAATTGGAGGCTACCGGGCCATCTATAGTAGAAATTTGCCGCTCCGGCCGTAGTAGAGCTCTCCTAAAGGAGGAGACATGGAAGACGTCGTGCAATCCCGCTAACTTCGGTGGCAACTCTAGTCTATAATCCAACGAGCTGATCCATTCCAGGATCCTATAAAGCCCCATCTATCTCAGACTGAGCTTATTCCGCCTACGAACCCTCAAGACTCCCTGCATCGGATGTATCTTCCGGAACACCCGGTCTCCAACCTGGAACTCTACTTGACGATACCATGCATCGTAATACCTGACCTGGCAGCTCTGGTCCCCAACATCCTAACTCAAATCAGTCGCACCTGGGTATCTATGTCCTTCACAAATTCAGAGCCGAGTCTCCTTAAATCCTCCTCCTGGGTCCAAGATGGTGGAATTCTGCGCCTCTGTATTTTTGAGGGTGGAAAGCTGTGTTGAATGCCAACCAAGAGCTGAGATAAGCCTGGACTGATCTTCACTCTTGGAGATAACCTGTTTATCCCGATCCGACACGATAGTCCTGGTCACACTACGATAAAAGACAAACTACTCAACAAGTCTCATCAAACACCAACGAGAGCGTCCTTCCAGTCCCGGGTGACCCTAGCTACCTTGGCTAATCTATCCTCGTTGTTCCAAATAAGACTGTGTTCCGAGTGGTAACCTGTGTGTGAAATCCATAGTTATGTCCTCGAACTCCACTCTAACATGGGCAGTGACTGTGGTAGTTCTCCAAGGACATTTGCACTTGGCCTTCACCGTGCGTCACAAAACTTATGATGTCTTTCTTCATTTCGAGGAAATATACATTCCGCAATACACCATTTTCCGGTGACTACATTTCTCATCTATGTGGGTAGGCACCGTCTCTATAAAAACTTCTCTACACAATCAACTTCTTATTCCTACGAGTACGCCCGAGTCATCAACCAACTCAACTTTATGATTTTAAACGATTCTTATCATTTAGTGGGACTGATCGCATCATCAAGCGTCCCAATTATCCTCAGAATTCAAGGGGGTGTACACATGGATCTTATGATCATATGTTAACCAACCAACACTAGTATCAATGTTTGAAGATGACTCCCAATCACTTTCTAGGTGGAGTTTGATTCATAAGGTATACGGGTAGAATCTTTTGAAACCCTAAGATTTTTCACAAGTCAATTTCATTGAGAAAATATCTTCACGTTTATTTCACCAAATTCCTATCACTTCCACATATGCTAGTCTCGATCACTTTCGAATGGTCTAAAGTAAGATAAACTTATATCGTTCTTATCATAGTAAACTCAAACACTAGATTCTAAATCCAATAAGTCATCGTCCAATACTTCTGGTTATTCATCATCATAGCTCCCAAGGCATAAGGGCTATTATTGTAGTTATAATTTTTACCATGACAGGGCGTGATTTTTAACAAACCATAAGTTAATCACTTCTGAATGCCCCAAACCTCAAGAACTGTCGGATATAACAACAACTTGTAAGATCTAATTTCCGTCCTCAACTTCTATACTAGGACATCGACATCCTTAAGTGATTAATCCTGGGGACTTTACATTTCCAATGATTCAACTAAGGTCAAGTTGTTGTTCGATCAATGATGTCTATCCCTTGCCCTAGTAATACTACGGATCATTATTCCGAACATACTGTTATATCATCTCATCTTTGTCCAAGTTACATTGATTAAGATCGACTTCAAAGTCATTACTCCCGACATAGGAATTGCTAAATTAGATCTAAGGGGCACCCAAGTTAGTAACCAATTCGCCCAATAAATAAAAGGTAAGCCCCAATAAACAAAAGATAAGCCTCTATCTATTTTTGGGCTAAGTATCTTCAATATCACCATGTTATACTCGTCCCAAGTTTGCAAGCAATTCTTAGGGCGCACAACCTTAGACTTGGGGTTCTATCTTGAAACTTGTTAATTCGCTCCATTCTTCAGACTTTTCAGGGTACCTTCTATGATAACCTTATCAAGGTCAATATGTCACCCAATCCCAAACGCGTCCCTCCTGAACTTCAATTCTCATCCGACCCTCGGTGTTTGCCATGGTGGTTGTCTTAATGTAATCCTGACACCGGTACGAGGGTTGAATCTACGAGTCTCATACCATTCTGCTTTTGTGTCAACTCTCTTTCTCTAGCCTCTTTGGGGTATCCTCTTACCTTCACCAAAGGTTATACCTACGCTCTATTTCAGACTAGGTCACAGTATAAATTGTTAAGGTAAGTCACGTATCCTAGTGGGGTTGAGTCTAACTCGTTGACTAAAGGACTAACTAAAGAAATCTTTGCAGCCGGAGGTATTCCCTGCTGGGGGCAGGGTTCGCCGCAGGCTTACAAAAGAAAACTTGACACTCGCATGGGGAAACTGACCAAGAAGATTCAGTTAAAAGTGGAGCTTTTTCAATGTGATTCCCATATGGGCACACCACTGCTTCCGCTGCAAGTTTGTCCTCAAACTAAACTCGCGCGGGGTGGCCCAGGGTTTGTGGACTTCTTTTCTTCGGATCGAGGCTCTGATACCACTTGTCAGACCCCATTTTTTTCCAAACATCGGGTCTTAGGCCCAGAACCGCCGCTTTGCGGTGACACCTTGACTCGGAAAGGTTGCCACTACAAAACGCCGATCCAGTCGGCCAAATCGTTCACAAAGAAAAGAACATTAAGGAAGACAAGTCCACAGAATCAACCTGAAAAATATAAGAATGTCCACATGATATAACTGAATAAAAAGATAACAAGGGTTACAATAAATAAGAATAAGGAAGGGCTCATTCCCAGTACATCATATCCTCACTACAAGATCACTCGCGGAAGCTAACTCCTAACCACTCACTGATCCTGAATGCTGTGCTCCTGTACTACACTGGCCTGCCTCCGTCTGCACCGGCCTTTGGTGCAGCTCCATCGCCGCGGTCTCCTAAAATGATAAGGTCCACCGACCGTTAGTCAAAAAGACTAAGCCAATCCCCCACCCCTCCTTCGGTGACTCCTAGGCACCGAGCGGAAAGGATGAAGTGGAGGACAACATGGGGTATAACAAAGAGCAGGTGACAGTGGTACAGGAAATTTTTCTACACTACACATGTGTATATGTACAACTGAAGCAGTAAAGGGGCATAGTAAGAGCAGGTAAAGAATAAGTAAAGTGCAGTAAGTAAAGACAATAGTAATAGAAAAGTAACCATTGATTTATAAGAATGCCCATACAAACCTATAGACCAAGGGGTAGTTTAGCAAGGCCTATCATATAAGAAGTCCCATAACCGACTTATACGATAGGGGTAGGGGTTGAAATGCAATGTTTATGCTATGACAGACAAGGTATGCAGTTATGCTATGTTCATACAAGTGCAACTCACCCACCTTGACTCTATGCACATAGACCTTTAGTTCCCCCTTTTTGGAGCTAGCAAGACTCCCAGGATACTCCCGTAGTGGCAAACGGAAGCAGTGGGTTGGGCCTCTCCCACCTCTAGGTTGGTTTTCACACTACCCTACCTAGACCTATCGTACGCCTCAATGCAAAACCGTGGAGCATCTGCGTACTCTTACTGGCTGGACCACCAGACTTTCAAGGCTAAGTGCAAATTCCACACTTGCCGAGTCAACGTATTGACGTCGGTGTGAACGACTGTCCAATACCGGAGACCCACCACCTTCATGCACATGCAACATGTTCTACTATATACTGAGCCATAAATTCCCCGGGCTAACCTGCCCATCATCAATAACCTTCCGAGCAACCGGCTCGCCGGACCGACCCGTCCGTACCAACAAACACTACTGAGTCACAAGCCCACTGGACTAACTAATCTGCTGCTTCAACCACCGAGCCTACCGCTCGTAAAACCAAACCAACTAACTTCTCGTAACCACGGGGTGCGAGTGTGTGTATTATTAAGTTAATCTTGTATAACAACTTCTTACTCCTATGACTTATGGTTAATCTTGGACTTCCCGAGGATTACCCTATAAGAGGCTCGCTACGGTACTAGGAACTGTAATGGGATGACACCCCAAAGTTCCCTTTCTCAAGACACTTAGTGTTGTTGGTATCTACCCGTAAGGATACCTTCCTTGTCATTACTCTTGGATTAACCCTAAGTGACTTATGACTTTCCAAGACGACCTTTCGTCAACCCCGAGTGCAACTTACCTCTAACTCACCAAACACACCTTTACCATCTATAATCCTTCTTGTTGACCATCATACCTTCTCAACTAAACTAGGTAAACCACTTACCTCCTATTCCCTCCTAAGGATCCACTTGATTCTCAAATTTCACAATTTTACTTTACGCAGACCAAACTAATTATTTCAAGCTCACAACTAGAGGTACTCCAAATATTCATCCAACTGACCCAAGCTATTTACTGGAGGTCTATCATGATGTCATAAGACTAATTCCAGAGAATCATATTTTTCCCTAATTAATTAATATTATTTTAATTTCTCCAAACATCTGCCAAGTATGAAAATGAACATGAAGTGTAAGTAAATCTTATGATATGGATCTCCAAAAATTATGATAAATATATGGTGACTAAAAAACATCAGAAACAGCATATCATATTTTTACAGTAAGAATTTCTCCTCTAATTTAATTATTTATCATCTATCCAAAATTATAGTTTTATGAAGGAACCACCAAAAAGATCAACACTAAAATTATGGAAAAATTACCAAGCTCTTACACTCACCATAAAAGGCTACTGACTATGTTTCAGAATTTGAGGAAATCATTTTCTCACTAAAATAAATAAATTAAGAATACCTCAAATTCAATGAACTATGAAGTAGCCTACAGATTTGTTTCTTCAAAAATTCTATAAAAATTTACAGAGGTTCTTAATGTTTAGAAAGGGCCTATCACCAATTTTCACAATTTAACAAAGAGCTTTGGGCCCTCAAATATGTTTCTTAAGTTTAAATCAAAACAAGTGCTTTGTGAAAGAAGTACTAATTAAATTATTTAATAAAATTCACAAAAATTACCAGAGGTCTAAATCATGGTTATAAGGGCACAACCGCAGTCTCATCATCATCCAAGACATTTTAAGCATGTAAATGTTTCTTATAAGAAGTTTCTCTAAAGGGATTAAGTCTTAAATTAAAGGGAATATTGGCTCCTAAAATTCTTATAAAATTACCCAGTGCCTATTTATACCCTATGAATCTATCCACCAAGATTCATAACCAACCAGGGACTTTTAACCGCATGGCCTTCACAAGGCTGTAAATGCACACCTAGGAATAAAACTAACATTCTAGGGCTTAACCACCTCCACACCACCCCATATCACTCATGGAGGTGTCTTAGGTGATCCTAAACCAGTTACCAAGGTTTCACTTCATGGTGATGAGTTTTGACCACCTTACCCCAAGGTAAACACCATACCCTAACCTTGACCCTATTTGTCCTATCTTGGGTTTACAAAATACCTAAACAAAACAGTCCCAATTGAGCTGATAATTTTACCAAGGTCATACAGTAACCCTAAGGAGCACCCACCAGAATTTGGAGGGCATTGGAGGTCATTTAATTCACTAATTAATTATTAGATGATTTATGAAATTATTTCAAAATCCTTAGAAATAGTTTCTCCTAAAAATCCCATCTTTGGATATGATGTGTGTATAGGTATAAGTAAACTATGTTTCAAATCTCAAGTCCATATCATTTCCCAATCAAAAGTTATTCAAGAATTGGTGGCTTTCCCACACTAGGGACCAGCCCCACCAAAATAGACCTACAGGGAGCTATAGAACTCCTTTTGTGGTGAAATCAATTTTAAAATAAAGTAGACTCTAAGGGCTACAACTTTGGTGTTGAACACTTTTTAATCAGAGGTGATCTATTATTTTTAACAATTAAAAATAAACTACAGCAAAAAGTGTGTGAAGAAATCATATAAACATTTAATTATTTAACTGTCTCTGTGATCGACGAAATTCAAACTCTGCGTTCAACGAAAGCAGATCTAATCTGCGTTCGACAAAAGAAGATCAAATCTGCGTTCGACGAAAGCTGAACAACTATGCGTTCGACCAATTTCTTAAGTATCTGCGTTCGACTAATTTATCGTATAACAGCGCTCGACAAAATGAACTTATATCAGCGTTCGACTAACAGATTCGTTCGACGAACTTCTACTCCCGTTCGACGAAATAAATGACATAAATTTAAACATTAATAAACAGATCTGACGGCTCTCCGTCATCGTCCCCAATCTTTGGACGGCTCGCAACAGCCCGTCCTGGGCCTCCTTGTAGGGTGATTTCCCGGCCACCTACGCCTCTTTCCGGCCGGCCATTGCCACCACCACCTCCATTGAGGTGGTGGCCGGCGATAGGGGTGGTTGGCTGGCCGGAGGTGGTCGGATCCAGTTTTTAGAGGAGGGAAAATGGGTACGTAATGCACCCTTTTGGAAACACAAATCCGAGCCCTATTGTGCACGGATCAAGCCCCGAAAAAAATGAAAAGGTCTAGCACTAAGGGAGGAGAAGAGGATCGGACCTGGGTGAGTGCTTGGCTCCTTGCCGATTTCTTGTTGGCCATGGCCGTCCTGGAGCTTTTGGCGCCATGTCGATTCCTGCTCCTGGTGCTCGATTTCTCCAAGTAAAGGGGAAAAACCACTCCTCTCAGTCCTCTGAAGCTTTTAAAGGTATCAATTAGGAGAGGGGATGTTACAACCTTGAAAACCACTAATGGCCATCAAACCTAATTTTCGGCCATGGTGAAATCCATTGAATTCAGCCATCTTGAAGGCTGGAAAACCCTTTAAGCTTCTTGTAACAACCTGGGGAGATGAATGGAGGGCGAGGGGAGATGAATGAGGGAACAATTTGCCTTGAATGCCATTAAACCTCCTTTAATGGCCACTTTCTTTCTCTCTCTTCAAATTGGGGGAAACTCCCAATTTCTCTCTCCTAGCCGACTCTCTCCAAATTGAATGGCCACCTCAGCGACATTCAATCCCCATTAGGCGGTCGACCACCTTAATTGGGTCGAGCCTAAGTGGATTGGGCTAGATTAGGTTAAATTGGGGTATGTTGACCTAAATTAAGCTTGAGTTTGACTTTGGTCTAATTGACCAATTCGGTTGACCCCAAAGAGTGGCTTGGGCTCCATTGACTTCCCTTAAAGGTTAGGAAGGTTTAGGTAGGGTCAATTTGACAAGGTGATGGTGAATTGGCCCTTATTAGGGCACTTTGACTAATTTAGGGTTTAGGGCAATTTGATCAAATTGGAGGCACCATGATGGGTCTTTTTGGTCCATTAGGATCCTAGTACCCATACAATGGTAGGGGCATGGTCAATTTGTCATGGTGGGGGCCAATTGACCTTAATTGAGCTAGTTTGACCAATTTCGGGTTAAGGCTGACTTGAGTCAAATTGGCCTCTTAGGTTGACCCCAGTGGGTCACTGGTGCTTCAAGGAGACCTCTAGTGGGTTAGGGATGCTATTGTGGGGTCAAGGTTAAAGGTGGGGTCCTAAAGTCCAACACTAGGCTTGGTATCTAAAAATTGCTATTTGCAGACCACTTGGGTTTTCGCCTTCTCACCTATGTTCACAAGGCCTTGAGATCTTCCTATGGTTTTGTCATGACCTAGTCATGACAAAACCAACTTAGGGGTCTAGCTGTTTGGGGGATGTTACAAATCCCAATAAACAAAAAAAATAATTTCGTCCTCGAAATTCAGGATAGGTCTGAGGGGCTTCTACCGCAAGTGCTTGAACGTAACATCCCCTAAGAATGGAAGTTATTCTTGGCTCGAAGATCACCGACTATGTCTGCCATACCAGCTCTAGTGGCTCCCTGATAAGCTTCTCCTGTCCATGATTTCTCCATAGGACCTTGATCAGCGGGACCTTCTTGCGCCGCAAGACCCGCATCTTCGTGCCATCTAACCGGACCGGCTCCAGGTGAATCAATCAATTGGAGGCTACCAGGCCATCTATAGTAGAAATTTGCCACTCCGGCCGTAGTAGAGCTCTCCTAAAGGAGGAGACATGGAAGACGTCGCGCAATCCCGCTAACTCCGGTGGCAACTCCAGTCTATAAGCCAACGGGCTGATCCATTCCAGGATCCTGTAAAGCCCCATCTATCTCACACTGAGCTTCTTCCGCCTACGAACCCGCAAGACTACTTGCATCGGACGTATCTTCTGGAACACCCGGTCTCCAACCTGGAACTCTACTTAACGATACCATGCATCGTAATACCTGACCTGACAGCTCTGGTCCCCAACATCCTAACTCAAATCAGTCGCACCTGGGTATCTATGTCCTTCACAAATTCAGAGCCGAGTCTCCTTAAATCCTCCTGCTGGGTCCAAGATGGTGGAATTCTGCGCCTCTGTATTTCTGAGGGTGGAAAGCTGTGTTGAACGCCAACCAAGAGCTGAGATAAGCCTGGACTGATCTTCACTCTTGGAGATAACCTGTTTATCCCGATCCGACACGATAGTCCTGGTCACACCTCGATAACGGACAAACTACTCAACAAGTCTCATCAAACACCAACGAGAGCATCCTTCCATTCCAGGGTGACCCTAGCTACCTTGGTTAATCTATCCTCGTTGTTCCAAATAAGACTCTGTTCGGAGTGGTAACCTGTGTGTGAAGTCCATAGTTATGTCCTCGAACTCCACTCTAACACGGGCAGTGACTGTGGTAGTTCTCCAAGGACTTTTGCACTTGGCCTTCACCATGCGTCACAAAACTTATGATGTCTTTCTTCATTTTGAGGAAATATACATTCCGCAATACACCATTTTCTGGTGACTATATTTCTCATCTATGTGGGTAGGCAGCGACTCTATAAAAACTTCTCTACACAATCAACTTCTTATTCCTACGAGTATGCCCGAGTCATCAACCAACTCAACTTTATGATTTTAAACGATTCTTATCATTTAGTGGGACTGATCGCATCATCAAGCGTCCCAATTATCCTCAGAATTCAAGGGGGTGTACACATGGATCTTATGATCATATGTTAACCAACCAACACTAGTATCAATGTTTGAAGATGACTCCCAATCACTTTCTAGGTGGAGTTTGATTCATAAGGTATACGGGTAGAATCTTTTGAAACCCTAAGATTTTTCACAAGTCAATTTCATCAAGAAAATATCTTCACGTTTATTTCACCAAATTCCTATCACTTCCACATATGCTAGTCTCGATCACTTTCGAATGGTCTAAAGTAAGATAACTTATATCGTTCTTATCATAGTAAACTCAAACACTAGATTCTAAATCCAATAAGTCATCGTCTAATACTTCTGGTTATTCATCATCATAGCTCCCAAGACATAAGGGCTATTATTGTAGTTAAAATTTTTACCAAGACAGGGCGTGATTTTTAACAAACCATAAGTTAATCACTTCTGAATGCTCCAAACCTCAAGAACTGTCGGATATAACAACAACTTGTAAGATCTAATTTCCATCCTCAACTTCTAGACTAGGACATCGACATCCTTAAGTGATTAATCCCGGCGACTTTACATTTCCAATGATTCAACTAAGGTCAAGTTGTAGTTCGATCAATGATGTCTATCCCTTACCCTAGTAATACTACGGATCATTATTCCGAACATACTATTATATCATCTCATCTTTGTCCAAGTAACATTGAATAAGATCGACTTCAAGTCATTACTCCCGACATAGGAATTGCTAAATTAGAACTAAGGGGCACCCAAGTCAGTAACCAATTCGCCCAATAAACAAAAGGTAAGCCCCAATAAACAAAAGATAAGCCTCTATCTATTTTTGGGCTAAGTATCTTCAATATCACCATGTTATACTCGTCCCAAGTATGCAAGCAATTCTTAGGGCGCACAACCTTAGACTTGGGGTTCTATCTTGAAACTTGTTAATTCGCTCCATTCTTCAGACTCTTCAGGGTACCTTCTACGACAACCTTATCAAGGTCAATATGTCACCTAATCCCAAACGGGTCCCTCCTGAACTTCAATTCTCATCCGACTCTCGGTGTTTGCCATGGTGGTTGTCTTAATGTAATCCTGTCACCGGTATGAGGGTTGAATCTACGAGTCTCATACCATTCTGCTTATGTGTCAACTCTCTTTCTCTAGCCTCTTTGGGGTATCCTCGTACCTTCACCAAAGGTTATACCTACGGTCTATTTCAGACTAGGTCACGATATAAATTGTTAAGGTAAGTCACGTATCCTAGTGGGGTTGAGTCTAACTTGTTGACTAAAGGACTAACTAAAGAAATCTTTGCAGCCGGAGGTATTCCCTGCTGGGGGCAGGGTTCGCCGCAGGCTTACAAAAGAAAACTTGACACTCGCAGGGGGAAACTGACCAAGAAGATTCAGTTAAAAGTGGACTTTTTTCAATGTGATTCCCATATGGGCACACCACTGCTTTCGCTCCTAGTTTGTCCTCAAACTAAGCTCGCGCGGGGTGGTCCAGGGTTTGTGGACTTCTTTTCTTCGGATCGAGGCTCTGATACCACTTGTAAGACCCCATTTTTTTCCAAACACCAGGTCTTAGGCCCAGAACCACCGCTTTGCGGCGACACCTTCACTCAGAAAGGTCGCCACTACAAAAAGCCGATCCTGCCGACCAAATCGATCACAAAGAAAAGTACATTAAGGAAGACAAGTCCACATAATAAACATGAAAAATATAAGAACGTCCACATGATATAATTGAATAAAAAGATAACATGGGTTATAATAAATAAGAAGAAGGAAGGGCTCAGTCCTAGTACATCATATCCTCACTACAAGATCACTCGTGGAAGCTAACTCCTAACCACTCACTGATCCTGAATCCTGTGCTCCTGTACTGCACTGGCCTTCCTCCGTCTGCACCGGCCTCTGGTGCTTCTCCGTCGCCGCGGTCTCCTAAAATGATAAGGTACACCGACCATTAGTCAAAAAGACTAAGCCAATCCCCCACCCCTCCCCCGGTGACTCCTAGGCACCGAGCGGAAAGGATGAAGCGGAGGACAACATGGGGTATAACAAAGAGCAGGTGACAGTGGTACATGAAATGTTTCTACACTACACATGTGTATATGTACAACTGAAGCAATAAATGGGCATAGTAAGAGCAGGTAAAGAATAAGTAAAGTGCTGTAAGTAAAGACAATCGTAATAGAAAAGTAACCATTGATTTATAGGAATGCCCATACAAACCTATAGACCAAGGGGTCGTTTAGCAAGGCCTATCGTATAAGAAGTCCCATAACCGACTTATACGATAGGGGTAGGGGTTGAAATGTAATGTTTATGCTATGACAGGCAAGGTATGCAGTTATGCTATGTTCATACAAGTGCAACTCACCCACCTCGACTCTATGCACATAGACCTTTAGTTCTCCCTTTTTGGAGCTAGCAAGACTCCCAGGATACTCCCGTAGTGGCAAACAAAAGCGGTGGGTTGGGCCTCGCCCACCTCTAGGTTGGTATTCACACTACCCTACCTAGACCTATCGTACGCCTCAAAGCAAAGCCGCGGAGCATCTGCGTACTCTTACTGGCTGGACCACCAGACTTTCAAGGCTAAGTGCAAATTCCACACTTGGCGAGTCAACGTATTGACGTCGGTGTGAACGGTCCAATACCAGAGACCCACCACCTTCATGCACATGCAACATGTTCTACTATATCCCGAGCCATAAATTCCCCGGGCTAGCCTACCCATCATCAATAACCTTCCGAGCCACCGGCTCGCCGGACTGACCCGTCCATACCAACAAACACTACTGAGTCACATGCCCACCAGACTAACTAAGCCGCTGCTTCAACCACCGAGCCTATCGCTCGTAAAACCAAACCAACTAACTTCTCGTAACCACGGGGTGTGAGTGTGTGTCTTATTAAGTTAATCTTGTATAACAACTTCTTACTCCTACGACTTATGGTTAATCTTGGACTTCCCGAGGATTACCCTGTAAGAGGCTCGCTACGGAACTAGGAACTGTAATGGGATGACACCCCAAAGTTCCCTTTCTCAAGACACTTAGTGTTGTTGGTATCTACCCGTAAGGGTACCCTCCTTATCATTACTCTTGGATTAACCCTAAGTGACTTATGACTTTCGAAGACGACCTTTCGTCGACCCCGAGTGCAACTTACCTCTAACTAATTATTTGAAGCTCACAACTAGAGGTACTCCAAATATTCATCCAACTGACTCAAGCTATTTACTGGAGGTCTATCATGATGTCATAAGACTAATTCCAGAGAATCATATTTTTCCCTAATTAATTAATATTTATTTTAATTTCTCCAAACATCTGCCAAGTATGAAAATGAACATGAAGTGTAAGTAAATCTTATGATATAGCTCTCCAAAAATTATGATAAATTTATGGTGACAAAATAACATCAGAAACAGCATATAATATTTTTACAGTAAGAATTTCTCCTCTAATTTAATTATTAATCATGTATCCAAAATCATAGTTTTATGAAGGAACCACCAAAAAGATCAACACTAAAATTATGGGAAAATTACCAAGCTCTTACATTCACCAGAAAAGGCTACTGACTAAGTTTCAGGATTTAAGGAAATCATTTTCTCACTAAAATAAATAAATTAAGAAAACCTCAAATTCAATGAACTGTGAAGTAGCCTATTGATTTAAGTCTTCAAAAATTCTATAAACATTTACAGAGGTTCCTAATGTTCATAAAGGGCCTATCACCAATTTGCACTATTTAACAAAGAGTTTTGTGCCCTCAAATATTTTTCTTAAGTTTAAATCAAAACAAGTGCCTTGTGAAAGAAGTGCTGATTAAATTATTTAATAAAATTCACAAAAATTACCATAGGTCTAAATCATGGTTATAAGGGCACAACCACAGTCTCATCATCATCCAAGACATTTTAAGCATGTAAATGTTTCTTATAAGAAGTTTCCCTAAAGGGATTAAGTCTTAAATCAAAGGGAATATTGACTCCTAAAATTCTTATAAAATTACCAAGTGTCTATTTATACCCTCTGAATCTATCCACCAAGTTTTATAACCAACCAGGGACTTTTGACCACATGGCCTTCAGATGGCTCTAAATGCACGCCTAGGAATAAAACTAGCATTCTAGGGCTTAACCACCTCCACACCACCCCATATCACTCATGGAGGTGTCTTAGGTGATCTTAAACCAGTTACCAAGGTTTCACTTCATGGTGATGAGTTTTGACCACCATACCCCAAGGTAAACACCATACCCTAACCTTGACCCTATTTATCCTATCTTGGGTTTACAAAATACCTAAACAAAATAGTCCCAATTGAGCTGATAATTTTACCAAGGTCATACAGTAACCCTAAGGAGCACCCACCAAAATTTGGAGGGCATTGGAGGTCATTTAACCCACTAATTAATTATTAGATGATTTATGAAATTATTTCAAAAACCTTAGAAAAAGGTTCTCCTAAAAATCCCATCTTTGGATATGATGTGTGTGTAGGTATAAGTAGACTATGTTTCAAATCTCAAGTCATATCATTTCCCAATCAAAAGTTATTTAAGAATTGGTGGCTGTCCCACACTAGGGACCAGCCCCACCAAAATGGACCCACATGGAGCTACAGAACTCCTTTTGGGGTGAAATCAATTTTAAAATAAAGGAGACCCTAAGGGCTACAACTTTGGTGTTGGACACTTTTTAATCAGAGGTAATCTAGTAATTTTAACAATTAAAAATAAACTACAACAAAAAGGGTGTGAAGAAATCATATAAACATTTAATTATTTAACTGTCTCTGTGATCGACGAAATTCAAACTCTGCGTTCGACGAAAGCAGATCAAATTTGCGTTCGACTAAAGCAGATCAAATCAGCATTCGACGAAAGCCGAACAACTCTGCGTTCGACCAATTTCTTAAGTATCTGCGTTTGACTAATTTATCGTATAACAACGCTCGACTAAATTAACTTATATCAGCGTTCGACTAACAGATTCGTTCGACGAACTTCTACTCCCGTTCGACGAAATAAATGACATTAATTTAAACATTAATAAACAGATCTGACGGCTCTCCATCATCGTCCCCAATCTTTGGACGGCTCGCGATAGACCATCCTGAGCCTCCTTGCAGGGTTATTTCCCGGCCACCTACGCCTCTTTCCGGTCGGCCAATGCCACCACCACCTCCGTTGAGGTGGTGGCCGGCGATAGGGGTGGTTTGCCGGCCGGAGGTGGTCAGATCCAGTTTTTAGAGGAGGGAAAACGGGTACGTAACGCACCCTTTCGGAAACACAAGTCCGAGCCCTATTGTGCACGGATCAAGCCCCGAAAAAATGAAAAGATCTAGCACTAAGGGAGGAGAAGAGGATCGGACCTGGGTGAGTGCTTGGCTCCTTGCCGATTTCTTGTTGGCCATGGACGTCCTGGAGCTTTTGGCCATGCCGATTCCTGCTCCTGGTGCTCGATTTCTCCAAGTAAAGGGGAAAAACCACTCCTCTCAGTCCTCTGAAGCTTTTAAAGGGATCAATTAGGAGAGGGGGATGTTCAACCTTGAAAACCACTAATGGCCCTCAAACCTAATTTTCGGCCATGGTGAAATCCATTGAATTCAGCCATCTTTAGGGTTGGAAAACCCCTTAAGCTTCTTGTAACAGCCTGAGGAGATGAATGGAGGGTGAGGGGAGATGAATGAGGGATCAATTTGCCTTGAATGCCATTAATCCTCCTTTAATGGCCACTTTCTCTCTCTTCAAATTGGGGGAAACTCCCAATTTCTCTCTCCTAGCCGACTCTCTCCAAATTGAATGACCACCTCAGCAGCATTCAATCCCCATTAGGTGGTGGACCACCTTAATTGGGTCTAGCCTAAGTGGATTGGGCTAGATTAGGTTAAATTGGGGTATGTTGACCTAAATTAAGCTTGAGTTTGACTTTGGTCTAATTGACCAAATTGGGTTGACCCCAAAGAGTGGCTTGGGCTCCATTGACTTCCCTTAAAGGTTAGCAAGGTCTAGGTAGGGTCAATTTGACAAGGTGAGGGTGAATTGCCCCTTATTAGGGCACTTTGACTAATTTAGGGTTTAGGGCAATTTGGTCAAATTGGAGGCCCCATGATGGGTTTTTTGGTCCATTAGGACTCTAGTACCCATACAAGGGTAGGGGCATGGTCAATTTGGCATGGTGGGGGCCAATTGACCTTAATTGAGCTAGTTTGACCAATTTAGGGTTAAGGTTGACTTTAGTCAAATTGGCCTCTTAGGTTGACCCCAGTGGGTCACTGGTGCTTCAAGGAGACCTCTAGTGGGTTAGGGATGCTATTGTGGGGTCAAGGTTCAAGGTGGGGTCCTAAAGTCCAACCCTAGGCTTGGTATCTGAAAATTGCTATTTGCAGACCACTTGGGTTTTCTCCTTCTCACCTATGTTCACAAGGCCTTGAGCTCTTCCTATGGTTTTGTCATGACCTAGTCATGACAAAACCAACTTAGGGGTCAAGCTGTTTGGGAGATGTTACATTGGTTGGCCAGAAATACCCCTGCCTCAAGATTCTTTTCTCTAAAGCCCTCGCCCCTGAATGGCTACCACATTCCCCGGAATGAACCTCCTGAAGTATGGTTGGAATTTCGTCCTCAGAAACACACCGTGCTGAGGGAGAGATCAAAGTCTTCCTGTAGAGAACTCCGGCTATCAGATAATAATATGCTGCTTTCCTTCTAAATCTTCTTCTATCTTTGATGGAATGATTGAATTCCCCCTTTGACAGAAACAACTCGTAAGGGTCCTTCCACGAAGGATTCTGATCGATTTGCATAAGATCCGCCTCATCTGTTGCCGGATGGAAAAGTTCAAAGGTCACTCCCCCTGATGGAAGGCCGAACTTTGACAACTCATCTGCTTCCTCATTTTGTGTTCTTGGAATATGCTCGATAATCAACGACTTGAATCTTCCGATCTCCTTTTTGGCTAGCAGCAGATACTTCCTCAGAATCGGCTCCCTTGTCTCGTAGTTCCCCAAAACCTGAGAGGCCATTACTAATGAATCAGTTTTAACATGTACGTGTTCTATGCCCAGCTCTTTTGCAAGCCTTAGACCAGCCAGAAGTGCCTCATATTCTGCCTGATTATTTGTAACTGGAAAGAAGAATTTGATAGCTTGCTCCAGCTTGATGCCATTTGGGCTGATTAAAAGTACTCTGGCTCCCACAGAGTTTTTACCAGAAGCCCCATCCACATAAACGACCCAAGCTAAAGGGGATTTCACCACCTGTTCAGGACTGGATTCTACTGTATAAACTAGGAAATCTGCCAAGACCTGTGCTTTGATTGCTGTCCTCTGAATATAGGATATTTCAAACTCGCTTAATTCAATAGCCCATTTAGCCAGCCTCCCTGAATGATCTGGCTTTTCAAGAATGCTGCTCAAAGGATGATCTGTAATTATTTGGATAGGATGAGCCTGAAAATAAGGATGGAGCCTTCGCGATGACATAACCAAAGCTAGCTTTTCCAAGATCGAATATCTGGTCTCTGCATCCTTAAGGATATGGCTGACATAGTAGATCAGAAATTGCTTCTTCTTTTCTTCCCGAACAAGGACAGAACTCACTGCATCAGGGCCGACCCCCAAGTACAAGAATAATATCTCCCCCTCACGAGGACTTTGAAGTAGAGGAGTTGAAGTCAATTGCACTTTTAGATGTTCGAGAGCCTTGCTACATTCTTCATTCCATTCGAACTTTGATCCTCCCCGGAGTATTTTAAAGAATGGGGCACTTTTATCTCCTGATTTGGAGATAAACCTGCTCAGTCTGGCCAACCTTCCCCCAAGTTGCTTGACCTCCTTGGTATTACGAGGAGGAATCATATCGAGGATGGCCTTCACCTTATCTGGGTTCGATGCAAGGCCATCGGGAGTGAGGAGATGTCCGAGAAACTTCCCCTTGTTAGCTCCGAACACACATTTTAATGGGTTCAATTTTAATTTGAACCTCCGTAGAGTAGCGAACGTCTCTACGAGGTCTTTCAAATGTATTGAGAATGTTTTTCTTTTTAGGAGGAGATCATCAACATAAACTTCCAGATTCCTGCTTTTTTGATGTTTGAAAACTGTGTCCATCATTCTCTGGTATGTTGCACCCACATTTTTAAGTCCGAAGGGCATTACGAGATAACAATAACACCCATCGTTCGTGATGAAAGAAGTATGCGGGATATCGGGTTTGTGCATTTTGATTTGGTGGTACCCCGAAAATGCGTCGAGAAAGCTCATAAAATTATACTCAAACGCAGAATCTACTAAAATATCTATCCGAGGAAAAGGGTAGCAATTTTTGGGGCACGGTTTATTGAGTTTAGTAAAATCCACACACATGCGCCATTTTCCACCATATTTTTTAACCATTACAACATTCGACATCCACGTGGGATATTGAATTTCAGAGATAAAGCCTGCTTTCAGGAGTTTGGCAACCTCCTCTCTGATGGGCCCCTCTATGGCTTTTCAGGGGAGAAGAAAGAAGTGGAGGGTGTTTCTGTTGAATCCGAAATTCCACCTCCAAAGGAAATCGGAGGCTGCGGGCTGCCGGTTACTGTTTAGCTAGAGAAATGGGGACCGCTGGCAGCGGTCAAGGCCAGACTTCGCCCGTCACGGCGAATGCCACTCCTGTGATGGGCTTTCCTTTGATTGAAGAAAAGAGATTACAGCAGGCTGCAAGAGCAGAAAAGAAGAAGCCGGCCGGTCAGACAGGTCGCAAGACAGGGAACTCGAGACCGCAGCTCCAACAAGCGAGCTCCTGGATTCGAGTGTGCGTGCATTGGGAACGTCGCCACCCCCTATTTATAGGCTTGGGGGCCTGCCCGAACGGGCAGGGATAGAATAACCTCCTCCCGAGTACCGGAGAAATGGGCAGCGGTGACGGGATACAAAAAGGAAAAAAGAAAGAAGCCGCACGGCTTGGCGGCTTGCGCTTCCGATCTGTCTTGACCAGGGGCTGAAAGATGCTGCGACCAAGGTGATGATGCACCCCGGGCGGTCTCCGACTTGAGACCGCGGCTTGCCTTTTGAACTTGGTCTTGGTAGTCTTCATGGCGCAACCCGGGCGGTCTCCGACTTGAGAACGCGGCTTGCCTTTTGGAGTTTGGCCTTGGTGACCTTCAATCTTTGAAGGCGATCTGAATCATGTCAGACTGCCCGGTTTGTGCTGGTTGGTGCTTAGGGACCTTGTTAAGCCTGAACCGGGCGACTTGTATCCTCAGACTACCCGGTCTGTGAGTAATGCTATTCAGAAGCGGTCTTCTGGGTAAACAGTTACACGTATCATGTGTTTTTCACCCATACAATCATATGGACTACATGTGCATTCGATTACCACATTGAGAGCATCAACATCATAAAGTTATTCAAGTGTATTATCTGGTCTATCCAATTGATGTTTCCATCATAGCTCATTCTGATTAACAATTGGAACCTTTCCACCCATTTCAGCCAAAACTAATATCAATTCACCATTAGAGTGACAAGACAATTCTCAATAGTTAATATGAGAAGGAAATTCTCAACCATTAATATGACAAGATATTTCTCAACAATGGTTAGTAGTGTATTAACAAATATGTATCCTAATCTCATGAAATATAACAGGGGCATGTACAATAATATTAAGTTTTTAGTCTACCAATATCATATGTGTCCGATGACTAATTTAAGAGAAATCCAAGAACATCAAGATCTGTACACTTTGGACACAGCTTACAGAAACTGAATTTCTCGGAGCTCAACACCACCAAAAATTATGTGCCACCCTATGCCAAAAAGGTATTTCCAAGGGCTAAAACTTTCATGTTGAGCCCAAGATCCAAATCTAAGCCTATTCTATATAAAATTGGGATTGAACCCTGTAGAGCATATCTGAACAACAAGCTGTCCTGTACATAAACATGAACATTTTCTGTACAACCATTTTAGATTTCACTTTGCGGGAGCTACCGAGCTCCCCAAAAAACACAAAAATAGTCGTTGAAAAGGTATTTCCGAAGGCTACAACTTTCATGTTGAGCACAAGATCTGAATAAGGTTGGATCATGCCTAAAAATGGGCTTGAAGTCCATCGCGTGCAACAAACAGAGTTTGCCCATGTTATAAAATCTGTACGGATCTCAAGACAGGTGAATAGCATCTGTTCATCTTCTTCCTCCAGCACACACATATACCATTTCTCCATTTCTCCTCCAATACTCCCTCATTAGACCACCGTTCTTCATGAAATCAACTCATACAACTTTGTTTTGAAGAGAAGAGTAGATCGAAGACATTATCTCGGGGAATGACGCCCTAGAACAGAAGTTCTAGAATGGTCTCTTCCTTGAAAACTCCATTAAATTCACCAGGGTCAAGGTATTTTGAGCAAACATCTTGCCTAAATCAGATCTAAAGATCTAGCACCAAAGAAGAGGGGCGGAAGTCACCTGATTTTCGGCCATGGATCGCGTCATCCTCCTTGGCGACATAGCGGTTGTTGGCACAAAAATTGTACTCCAAAACTCATACTAGAATGAGATTGGGGGAGATTGTAGAGTGCAGGTTACTTGAGATGGAGAATGCCAGAGAGGAGACCTATGAGAGAAAAACTACTTCGATTAATCACAAAAGAGTTTACAGGAGGGGGTTTAGAATGGGTCAGAGTGTGAGTTAGAAAAGTGATATAATTCAAGACCCCTTACACAGGTTGTAAGCTGGAGGCTCAAAACAAAAGTCCCTTTTCTTGTACCCCTACCCCTATTTTTATAGATGCGGAGGCTGCCCAAACCGGAAGATCCAGAAATTACTGGCTGGAAGGGGTACAGGAGAGCCGGGGCAGAGAATAGGGGTGCAAATAACAAAAAAGAAGAAAAAGGCCCAGACCGCGCAGTCTGGCAATCTCTATGTAATCTGACCGCCTGTGCCTTAGTATGAATGCCAAAGGAGGTAGGCGGTCTGGGCGGTATCCCATAATTGAGACCGCTGGAACTGTCCGTTCTGACCAGAAAAGAGAGGTTGCGGACTTCCGGGCAAACATGATCTCCGCACATTTTCATGTTTCGCTGGAATTTAGAAATGTCTGCTTTGACCGTTAGACCGCGATCGCCATAAATGCACGAGGATCTATAAATACGACATCAAGGCTTCAGAATTCAGGACTTTCTAGAAGGATCTGAGAGCTTGTATGGTCAGTGATCACTGCTTTTCAGACTGCTATTGATAATTAATATGGCGAGCATGCTGAACCGCCTGACTAATTGATCTCTAACCAAGGGGGTGCCCAAGGTAACTTCTCCGAAAGAAAAAGGGACCGCTAGCTCTAAGAAAGCAGTGGCAGTCAAGAACTCTACGACTCCTGCAAAGGTAGATCCGACGAAGGAGATCCCCAGCTCTTCCTTGGAAGGGAAATAATCAGAATTATTGAAGGAGACGATGTCTTGCCGGTCTCCAACATCGTTGAATCGTCAGCCAACTCCTCGGGTCCTCCTGTGTTGAATCTTCAAGATCTCTCTATCACTTTTGATTGTAACAAACCAGAAGAGATACTCAGCCAGGTTGTTGCCCAGACAGGCGAGACTACTTCTGACAGAGTTATCAAAGCTCAAATGCAAGAGAAGAAGTCCATAGCAGAGAAAATGAGACATTCGATGGCAGACAAGTAAGAATCTGCAAAAATGACAAAGAGGAAAAGTACAAGTTCTCCTATTAAGACCGCCAAGAAAAGAAAAGGAAGTGATGATAAAGAAGTGACCACTAAGGACGCAATATCACTCCCTAAAGGCAGCGATCTTGGAAATTTTCCTATGAATGTCTCTGAGAAGGTAAATAGGAAGGTCGTTCTGCTTTTTCCTCCCGCGGTCTAGATTCCTTTAGGGGGAGCGGACTTAGAGTTGATCGCTTACCTTGAGTATGACTCTTCAAACCACTTTGTTCATTCGATCTCGCAGGAGCTCTATCTCTTTGAATCTGAGAACCTTCGGGAGGACGCTGAAGAGCGAGAGACCGCTGAAATGAAGAACGCCGCAGAGGAAGCGACCCGACAGAAGGCTGAGGCAGAGAAAAATGAAAAGGAAGATAGGGAGAAAAAGGAGGAGGGGAAAAAGCAGCGCAGGTTGCTGTAGAAAAAGAAAGAAAAGAAAAGGAGGATGTGATGTTGATCGCTGCTGAAAAGAAGAAAAGTGAGGATGAAGAGAGGGCAGCACAAGTCGCTACTTTCAAGGAGAAGAAGGAGAAGGATAAGAGGAAAAAGAAGAAGCTCATTGAAGAGGAGAAGGAAAGGGGGGAAAAGGCTCGACAAATCAAGAAAGAGAAGATTGCTCTCTCTGGCAATCTGACAAATCTTTCTGCTGCCCAGGAGGCTAAGATAGACAAAGCAGCAACAGACCGCGCGGCAGCGGTCTGTGCCCTGCGAACTGGTAAGGCGAAGTTGACTATGAGACTGCCAAAGTTTCTTCCTCTGCCCGCTCCTCGACCTATAGGTCTCCAAATGAGCGGTGTGAGATTGTCATCATAGAAATCGATGACATCCTCGTCAGTAATGCATCCAGAATTGTTCTATTCTTTTAGGAGGATTCCTAGCTTATGCCGATCTATATGTGCTAGATTTTGAAGACTTCGATGTGATTTTGGGTATGGATTGGTTGTCCAAATATGATGCTGTCGTCGAGTGCAAGGTCAAGCGCTTGGATTTCTTGATGGACAATGGCCAACCCATGAGCGTGTATGGATTCCTTCGTCAGGACTCCCCAATTATATCTACAATATTATTGGGAACAGTCCCCAACAATGTTTCTGATTTGAAGAATTGCTCAGTTCAATGATAAAAGCAATATGTATTTGATGGTCTGCTTAGTTTACATTTGCAGAGAATAAAATATCACTAAGTCCAAAATCGTCGAGAAGGACTGGACTTATCGTCAAATAAATACTCAGACATTGTCGAGATGATACTCAGAGTTAAGAAGAAGGTTCATATCAGCTATCGTCGAGATAACATGGACAATTCGACGATATCATTGTGTCATCAAAGTACACATGACGATATTATCGTAAGAACAAGAAGAATCGAACAAAGTCCAGTATCGTCGTGTCAATCGGAATCACACTACGACATCATTGTAAAGTCTAAGAGGAGTTAAGTCAAAGTACTCGAGAATGTCGATGACATCATCGTGAAGAGAAATTGTCATCGAGACAAGAAAGGAAGCTCTCTGAAGACCTAAGTAAAAGTATTCGGCAAAGTCAACGACATCATCGTAAAAGAAGCCTTGTCATCGAGAAGGCTAAGGGAGAACTCTTAAGGACAGCTTATGGAAGAAGAATTGCTTGTCGTCAGAATGATCAAGACAAGATCGTTGATAAGACAGAATGGTTTCAACGACATCGTCGATATGATAGAATGCTTTTGACGACATCGTTGATATGACAGTATGGTTTCGACGACACCATTGAGAAGATAGAATGGTGTCAACGGCACCATTGAGAAGATCGCAAGTTGACAACAAGATTACGATGACACCTTTAAGATGAATTCTTATCGTCGTAAGTGCAAGAGCATCAGTGATATCTTGTATCGTCGAGATATCATTCTCTGAAGAAGATTGAAGAAGACTTGAAGATTTGTCCATGTCCAAGATGGATTGGCATAAAGGCAAGCTCTGTCGTTGAGATATTGCAAATATCGTCGAGACAGATCAAGACATTTCAAATCGCACTGTCTGCATTTAATGTCATCGTCTGGTGGTCCAATAGGCATCTGCCATTAAGGAATGGGCTCCTGACACGTATAGGAAATCCTAGGAGACCGTTAGCCGGCTCCTCAGTCTTATAAAAGAGATAAGTGTCTGACCTAATTTGCGCCAACAAGAAACGCAGAGAATACACGCACGAATCAATAGAACATTAAAGTTGCGAAAAGAAGGAACAAGAACCAGAGAACCACACGATCTCCATCAAGTGCTCTCCATGTTTCAGTCAAGCAACATCGGCTGATAAGAAGTGTTCCAGATCAAAGAAAGGATTGAAGAAGAATGCGTGTTATCCAAGAAATCTTTAAAGCATTCTCTTCAAGTCCAAGAAGCCAATCTTCATCCGGCTAAGAAGTTTTTCTCAAATCTTTCTCTATAGGGCTTGCGTTCCTAAGCTTGTAAGATCTATTTCAGATCTGAGTTGTATGGCTTGAGGACCTGAGTTTTATAGGGTTTGAGGGCCTGAGCTGTAGGGCTTGAGGGCTTGAGTTTGTAAGGCTTGAGGGTCTGAATTTTGTAGGGCTTGAGGTCCTGAGCTATAGTTCTTGAGGGCCTGAGTTGTAGGGCTTGAGAGCCTGAGATTGTAGGGCTTGCGGGCCTAAGTTTTTGGCAGAGTTTGCTGACCCGAGCACACTGCTATAAAGGCATAAAGGGACAATGTACTATTCAAGACACCCTGTCTTGAGGAACCACTATATATCTGTTATTCATGTGTGCTGTGTTTCTGTGATTTGTGGTCGTGCTGTGATAAAGTTATTTAGTTCTTGTGCATTGAAATTCAAAATGTCCATATCACCTAATCCCCCTCCCCCTCCAGGTGATTGTTCAATAACTAACAAGTGGTATCAGAGGGAGGTTGATCATAAAGTGACTTAATAGCCAGATCTAGATCAAGGAACTATTCACTATGGCTGGAGGTGATCATCACAAAGAAATGAGATCCATGAAGCTCCCAATCTGCACTAAAGAGAACTTTCCCATTTGGAAAGAAAGGGTAAGACTTGTCATGGTAGCAGCTGATCACAGCGTGTTTGCAGTTGTTCAAGAGGGTGCCCCCACCCCTATGACTCCATCTACCTGTGATCCTACTCAATGAGTACCAAAGAAATATGTTGAAATGAGTACAGATGAACATGCACTGGTAAGCCTAGATAAGAGAGCACATAACATCATTGTGAGTGCAATTGATGACTCATCCTACAAAACCTTATTCACTGTAAAACTGCCAAGGAGATATGGGACTCCCTGGTTATTTACATGGTGGGGACTGAAGAAGTAAGGGATGACAGGAAATCCCTTTTGAATCAGGAGTATGAGGCCTTCAAGCAAGGCAAGAATGAAAATATCTCTAGCTGCTAAGAGAGATTTTTCAAGATCGTTAATGGGATGAAGAATTATGGAAGAGAATTCACAAATTCGGATCTGAATGACAAGTTCCTTAGATCCCTCACTAAGGAATGGGACATCAAAATTTGTGCAATCAGAGAAATGGGTCAACTGGGAAACATGGAGCCAAAGAACCTATATGGGAAGTTACTCTCCCATGAGCTTCAGCTTAACACCAGAAAAACTGAAGAAGAAAGCATAAGGGGGAGCACCAGAGAAAAATATGTACCCCTAAAGGCTGAAATCATGAGGAGGCCCAGGGACAAGACTCCTGCTCACCAGGATAGGTCTGAAAGCAGTGGAGCTTCTAATGCCAGCACATCAAAATCTGACAACACTAACAAAGAGATGGCCTCCTTATCTAAGTAGTTCAAAAACTGATCTATAGAAGGAGAAGAGACAACTACAGACCATCTTCATCAAGATCCAGAAGATCTGTTCAACATGACAGATCTAAATCCTCAAGGGAGGACATGTACAAATCAAAACCTAGTAAATTGGATTTAACTAACATTATTTGCTATTCTTGCAATAAAGTAGGTCACATGAGTGTTGATTTCCCTTCCAAGAAAAGGGAATCAAAGAACCATGAAGACAAAAGAAGGTGAAGGGCAAGAAGAAACCTGAAAAGGGTTTATAACAACGAAGATCAGAACCCTGAGTGATTCTGATGCAGCTCAGTTGATGATGAGGATTGTTGAATGAGTGCCTTGTCAAGGGTGGCGGGGGTTTGAATCCCGCCATCAACAACGTAGTGTTCTGAAAAACAGGCTAGAGATGCGTTGGGGTGGCGCTGGGCTGCACCCATATAGCGGTCGGAAGTGCCAATGCAAGGCAAGCTGTTACATAAAAAGTGCTGATGAGGGATGTTGAATGAGCACCTTGTCAAGGGTGGATGGGGTTAGATTCCCGCCATCAACAATGCACTGTGCTGAAAAATAGGCCAGAGATGCATTGGGGTGGCGCTGGGATGCAACCTTGTAGTGGTTAGTAGTGCCAATGGAAGGAGGGTCGTTACATTAAAAGAAGCTAAACCCTAAACCCTAAACCCTAAACCCAAGAGGATATTATGGAGGAGGCCCACATCAGTAAGTATTCGGTGCACCTGAGTATCACCATGATGACATCAGATTTGAAGAGGACTATGTACTGGCCAGGTATGAAGAGCTCAGTTGGTGATGGGGGTTATTGAATGAGCGCCTTGTCATGGGTGGCGGGGGTTCGAATCCCGCCATCAACAACGCACTGTGCTGAAAAACAGGCCAGAGATGCGTTGGGGTGGCACTGGGCTGCATCCCAATAGCGGTCGGTAGTGGCAATGCAATCTGGTCCGTTACATAAAAAGTGAACTTTTTTGTAACGGCCCGCCTTGCATTGGCACTACCGACCATTAGACGCCTGGCCCCATTATCCAGACGCCCGGCTGCATCCCGCTTTGAAACACCCCAACCCCTCCCTATGTCTGTTTCTCAGCACAGTGCATTGTTGATGGCGGGATTCGAACCCCCGCCATCCTTGATGAGAAACCTTCAACAGTTCTCATCACCAACTAAGCTTGCAGTTGGAGCCAGACATCTAATGGTCGGTATTGCCAATGTAAGGCGGGCCGTTACAAGAAATGCAGAGAATACACGAACGAATCAATAGAATAGTAAAGCTGCAAAAAGAAGGAAAAAGAACCAGAGAACAACACAATCTCCATCAAGTGTTCTCCAAGCTTCAGTCAAGCAACATCGGCTGATAAGAAGTGTTCCAGATCGAAGAAGGGATTGAAGAAAATCTGTGCTATCCAAGAAATCTGTAAATGTAATACCTCCCCTGTAATGACTATATAATATATGTCCGGCCAGGACCCCACAGCATATAATTGCCACAACTTTAGTATTAAAAAGTGATAATGATTCTACCCAACTCAAGACTCAAAGCAAATGCAGTGGAAACATTTAAAAAGACACAGAATTTATCCACATCTACATAAGAGTACCATGACCTTAAGGCCATACAAAACAAATGTTCAAGTCAACAACTACAACACAAATTATCCAAAAGATAATAACATTCCTATGCTACCTCGGCATGCAAGCCAGAACAAAATAATGACAGCATAATCAGACATGAGAACATGAGGAGGTACACTTCATGAGGCTTAGGCCTTTTTGGCCAGCGAGCTGGGTCCAACCTGTGATTCTTGCCCTACGTCCAACACACAAAGAGTAGTATAATGAGGGTTAGCTTTGGCTGACCAACAACGGTGTAATAACACCCTCCTCTCGGTCGTCCTAGCGGACCCCGGGGAACTACATCACCCTGAAAGTCAAAACTTCGTATGCAAATGTAATAAACAATACTAACATAAAAATAACAGATATGAGTGTCACAAGCATCATCCACGTTTCTATGTTGAGCAGTTAAAGTAAGGGGCCTAACAATACAACATGTATGTAAACCTGGGTTTCACCCAAGGAACCCTATGGCATATATACTTCTAACATAACATCGCACATCATCATTTCACAACATTCAAAGGGTACACATCATTTCCCCTGGGGCAAGCAAGCCGAAGGCCAAGAACTTCTGCTGAGATCCCACCCACACATGAACCTCAATGCCATCGAGCTTGTCCATTAGCTTGCCCGTTCTTGCCAGAATCACTACACCGAGTACAACCGTGGCTAGAAGCTCTTATCTAGACCCCACCCGCACATGGCCCACACTGCCATCGGGCTTGTCCTTTTAGCTAAGATGTTCTCGTCTGCTTCAAAATACCAAAAATAGAAGGGGATATGTCTTACCGGGACACCCTCCCCACATGACTTGCAATGTCACGGGCTGGCCAGCCGACCACAAAGGCAAATCCACACCTTCACATACAAGTGGCATCATAAGTCATTCACCATGCACAATATTTCCCTTTTTGAACCACCGTTCATTCTCACATGAAACATAAAGGGCATCACGATGGCGTTTTTGCCGCAATTGGATTTCTAGCAAAAATCCCTAAAATGCACGTTAAGCAACATCACTGAATCAGACAACCGGTCGTGATTTTGGCTTCACCCACAATGCCTAATTCGCTAATGGAGTGAATCTCTAATGTAAGATCATGTCGGGGACGGACTCAATCAACCTGATGGTTCTTCTTGAACCAAGGCAACCCAAACCCCTCTCATTTGAGAGATCCGGTGCCAAAATTTTAGAAAAGAGAATGGCAAAATAAGAGATGCCATACATGCATCCTAAAACTAGGAGGAGAGATGTCTTTACCCAAATATTTCTCTTCATCGCCATGGATCGGTTGAAAGACACAGATAGAAAAGGGCGCCTTCGAGTCGTCTCCACGGATCTGGTTTCAGATCGACAAACAAAGCTCAAATGCTCCAACAATGGCGGATCTTGCACTTCTTCTTCATCCAAACTCTCCCTCTTAACTTAGCCCCCCAAAAGGACAAAGGACTTAATGAAATGAGAGTAGAACTCCTCTGCCCTATCTGGGGCTTTAGGATGCACTTATCTGAAACTTCGGATCAAGATCTAAGAAGATCGGACATCCAGAAAATGCTACATACAGATCTGGTTCTGTAAGATACCACCGCAGCTAGCGCTATCGCCCGCGCTAGCCTCTCAATGAACCCATTCGACAAACCCTCTCGACGAATCCATCTCGGCATCCCGACGGAACTGCAATACACAATGAAAACTACCGCCCGCGCTAGTCTCTGGACAAACTCCTTTTGACAAAAATGACTCGATGGATTTGTCTCGACAAAACCACCAAGACGGCTAGTCTTCTTGACGGGGCAGCTAATGCCAATGTTAGCTCCTAGCGCTGGTGCTAGCTTCCAGATACAAAAAAAACTGCACTTATCCTTAGGCATTCCATCCTCCGCGCTCAGTGAAACCTGGGGTGTTACATTAAAGCATTCTCTTCATGTCCAAGAAGCCGATCTTCATCCGGCTAAGAAGTTTTTCTCAAATCTTTCTTTGTAGGGTATGCGGGCCTGAGCTTATAGGATCTATTTCAGATCTGAGTTGTAAGGCTTGAGGGCCTGAGTTTTATAGGGCTTGAGGGCTTGAGTTGTAAGGATTCATGGCTTGTGTTTGAAGGGCTTGAGGGCCTAAGTTTTGTAGAGCTTTAGGGCCTAAGTTGTAGGGCTTAAGGGCCTAAGTTATAGGGCTTAAGGGCCTAAGTTGTAGGGCTTGAGTGCCTGCCATTGTAGGTCTTGCGTGCCTGAGTTTTTGGTGGAGTTTGCTGACCCTAGCACACTACTAGAAAGCGCAGAGGGACAATGGACTACTCAAGACACCCTGTCTTGAGGAACCACTATATATCTATTGTTCTGGTGTGTTGTGTTTATGTGATTTGTGGCTGTGTTGTGATAAAGTTATTTAGTTCTTGTGCATAGAAATGCAAAACAGCCATATCTCCTAATCCCCCCTCTATGTGATAGTTCCATAACTAACAGATATGTGATCGAAAACTTTTAGAATCTGGTGGTATTGCTTACCGCATTTCTATTTTGGAAGCTCCTTGTGAATCACCGCGTGTCGAGAATATTTCTGTGGTGCTAAAGTTTTTCGATGTTTTCCCCATTAGTCTTCCTGGTCTCCCTCCTAAGAGATATGTAGAGTTCGTTATAGACCTTGAGCTTGGTACTCGTTCTATTGCGAAGGCACCTTACCGTATAGCTCCGCGTGAGTTGGAAGAGATGCGTACTTAATTAGACAAATTTTTGCAGTGTGGTTTTATTAGGCCTAGTTCTTCTCCTTGGGGTGCTCCAGTTCTCTTTGTAAAGAAAAAGGATGGTTCGATGAGATTGTGCATAGATTATAGGAAGCTGAATAAGGTAACTATCAAGAACAGATATCTACTACCTAGTATTGATGATTCATTTGATTAGCTGCGAGATAGTTCTGTGTTCTAGAAGACTGAGCTTCATTCAGGCTACCATCAGTTGAGGATCCGTGAGTCAGACATTCCGCAAACTGCTTTTCGTTCCCGTTTTGGGCATTTTGAGTTCTTGGTGATTTCTTTTGGATTAACGAATGCACCCTCTGCTTTTATGGACATGATGAATAGCGTATTTAAGGATTTTCTAGACCATTTTTAGTTGTTTTCATTGATGACGTTCTAGTATATTCTAGAAGTGTTGAGGAGCATGCTTTGCTTTTGCGCTTGGTGCTGTCTAACTTGAGGGAGCACAAGTTGTATGCAAAGTTGAGTAAGTGTGAGTTTTGGCTTTCTCAAGTGTCTTTCTTGGGTCACATTGTGAGCAAGGATTGAATATCTGTGGACCTGGCAAAGATAGCTGCTATTTTGCTTTGGAAGAGGCTTTCAACGCCTAAGGAGATAAGAAGTTTCTTAGGGTTTGCGGGTTATTACAGGAGATTCATACAAGGATTTTCTATGCTGTCTTACCCATTAACTAAGCTTACGTAGAAAAGCGTAGCTTTCATTTGGAGCGATGATTGTAAGGAAGCTTTTCAAGAATTGAAGAAGCGTTTGTGCACCACTCCTATTTTAACTTTGCTTACTGAGGGAGTGGAGTATGTTGTTTATGTAGATGCTTCACATATTGGACTCGGATGCATCCTGATGAAAGAAGGAAAAGTGATTGCGTATGGATCAAGAAAACTAAAGGTTCATGAAAGGAATTTCCCTACGCTTGACTTAGAGTTTGCAGCTGTCATTTATGCTTTGAAGCTGTGGAGCCATCTATTGTATGGAGTGTCATGCAAGATTTTTATGGATCATAAGAGTTTGAAGTGTGTCTTTACTCAAAAGGAGCTAAATTTGCGCCAATGTAGATGGATGGAGTATGTCACGGATTATGAATTTAATATCCTTTATCATCTGGGAAAGGCTAACGTGGTGGTCGATGCCTTGAGTAGGAAGACCACGCATATCTTCAACCTTTCCGTGCAATATTTGGTAGAGGAGTTTTTGTTAATGAATATATCTGTAAAAAATAACATCTCGTCGACTAGCTTAGAGGTTGAAGAGCCTTCATGGATTACCCATACGAGATTACATCGGAAAGATGATCCAGATTTGCAGCACATTTGATGTTGAACCGAAAAGGGAGAATTGCTGAATTTCTCAATTGATGAGGTTGCTACCTTGAAGTACTGGGGAAGATATTGTATTCCTGATTATGAGAATATTCAGACAAAGATTTGTGATGAGGCACATGGTTCTAGCATTGCTTCTCACCATAGTTCTACAAAGATGTACCGAGATTTGAAGCAGATTGTTTGGTGGTCAGGTATGAAGAATGATATAGCAAAGTTCGTATCAGAGTATTTTACTTGACAACGTGTTAAGGCAGATGATAAAAGGCCTAGAGGTAAGTTGACACCTTTGGATATTCCAAGTTGGAAGTGGGAGAGTATTTCTATGGATTTCATTACTGGTTTGCCGAGATCTCCCCAAGGGCATGATGCTGTGTGGTATATTGTCAACAGATTGACAAAGTGTGCTCACCTCGTGCCTTTTAAGATTGGCTATTCAATGAAGAAAATAATAGAGCTTTATTTGGATGAGGTCATCAGATTGCATGGTGTACCAGTAAGTATTGTGTCAGATCGGGATTCCTGTATATGTCTCATTTCTGGTAGAGCTTGTCGGGAGCTTTGGGCACTGACTTTAGGTATTCTACCGCTTATCATCCGCAGACTAATGGTCAAACAAAAATAGTGAATCAGATTTTGGAAGATATGATTAGATGTTATATTTTGGACCATGGTGGAGATTGGGACAAGCGTCTTGGACTTATGGAATTTGCTTAAAATAACAGTTATCAGGAGAGTTTGCATACTTTGAAGCTTTGTATGGGAGGTGATAGTTTATAAGGATGTAGTCTTAATCACCTAAAGGGGGGGGGGGGGGGGGGGGAGGGGTTGAATAGGTCTCTTTGCTTTTAAGCTAATGTTTAGTTATTTTCTGATTTAGTGTTAGCAGGAAATAAAGCACACAGAAAGCACTCAACTGTTTATAGAGGTTCCTCAAGACAGGGTGTCTTCAGTTGTCCTCTTTCCCCCTTCACCTTTCTAACAATGAGTTAGACAAGGCAAACACCTCCAATCTCAGCTCCAAGAGCTTATAATACAGATCCCTCAGAATCTCTCAGGTTTTCCCAAACCCTACCTCAGGCTCAACAGCCCAACCTCAGGCACAACTGCCCTATAAGCTCAGACCGATCAAGAAGGCGTACCTCAGATCTCCACAGAGATCATACACTCAATCTGAAGTCTCAGCTCTACACTCAGGCACAAATAGCCCTAGAAGCTCAGGCAAAAGCTCTCCAGACTCAGAACAAATGATGTTCCTACAGAAGGTAATGAAGGTAGTGCTTACAACAGAAGACAAAATAGTTGCTCATTTAAGTCTTGATCTTCTGTTGCTAACTTGAAGCTGGGAAGAGAACAACAACTTCGATCTTGCATTTCTATGATCCTTCTCTTCAGTAGATGAGTTTGTATCAACTTGCTTTTCTTCAATCACACAGGAAGAGCAATCTTTCTCTCCTTTACAGCTTCAAGAAGCAGGGAGAGAAAACTTTCTGGGCTGCCATCAATGAAACAGTAGGTTAATCTTCTTCAGTGAGTGAGACAGCTTTTACAAAGCCCTAAATGATTCTTTTATACTCCTCCAGTCTTCAATGGATATCAGATGACCTCCTGACACAGTATGGAGGTGATTGGAACAACCTATCTTGCTTTACCGTGTGTTGCGCCAAAATCTAACCCGCTAGAACGTTTGAATCTGTCTCAGTGGATGTGCTGAGATAGCTTCCAGTCTCAACGACTACTGCTATCCCATCCCAGCGGATCCGCTGAGACAGATAGTTGTCTCAGCAATTTTCCTCTATCTGCAGCTCAGCTGGCCCATACACCTTCTCATCGGCTCCTGGCCTTGTCTCAGCAGTTCAGCTGAGATTGTGACTTTGTCTCAGCGGTTTTGGCAGTAAACCACTGAATTTACTCCACACCTTGGAATAACCTATCCCTGCATGGTCATGAGATGAAATAGGGTTTATCAAATACAACTTGTACTTAACATTGAGTGTGATGCTTCTTTAAATCAAGAGAACATTGAGAGTAATATTCACAACAATCTCCCCCTATTTGAAGAAGACAGACCACCCCCAATGCTAAGGTACATATTAATATAATTATTTATTACGTATCATCACTACATGGCATTCATCATAACATATACATGTAAACATCAATATGGCATTAAAGATAATATCATAACAGATAATATTCATGAGAGGCATAGTACCAACAGAGTTTACCAACCCAATAATATGATAAGATAATCATGTCAATGCATCACAGATTAACTTAAACAATGACACAGAGTAAAATTAAGCTATGGCTCAGATTAGCTTACAACATAAAGTAATCAATTCAGCAATTCATTCATTTTCATTTCCGATTCAGTAAAGACACATTGTTCAATTTATATTTAGAAATCCATAGCACTTAAATATATTCATTTAAAATTTTCTCTTCTTTGAAGAAGTAGAGCACTCAGCAATGTCAGCAGCAATTTCTTTTCCTCTTTCATCATTGACTTCAGCAGCAACACCTTTGTTCCCTGCAGCAGTGGTGGTAGTGTCCTTCTCTGCATTTGCTGCTTCAATTTCAGCTTAGGAATATACTTTGAATTCATCCTTCTTGGGTTGTCCTTACTTACCAGATTGGCTTTGAATACCCTATCTCATTTAGTGTTTCTTTCTAAGTGATTTATCCACTCTTCAGATGGATAGACCATATCAATATCTTTGCAGATTTGACCATGGCTTAGCCAGGCATTTAATATTATACTTTTGGAGTCTTCACTCCAATACTCAAAATCTGGATCCTTAGTTTGTTCATCCCTTTGTTTTGCCATAAATTCTTCCACTAGCATTATGTGCTCTCTTTCTCTTCTTTTTTCCAGTCTGACATTTTGAGCAATCAACTCCTATCTTGGGAAGTTCCAATCTTCTTCCCTATTTCTATCCAGGAGAGGAAGGTTCAAAGCTAACCTAGTTCCTTGCATAACCTTGAGGGCTAGCTCAGAATTTGTTATATCATTGTTGTCCTCCCCCTTTCTGGCTTCTTCAAATATTATTTGACTTATCTCCTGCTGAGCAACAGTTAATGTGCCAAAGATTGTTTGGAAAATATTTTCCATATCAGCTTTTAGCTCAACCTTGTTCCTCTCAATGTCATCCTTGAGCTCATCTTTGTTTCTGTCAGCCTCACCATTCAACTGCAGAGCAGTGGAGTATACATAATATTGGATATGATTTGAGGATTTTTCAATCACCTCATTTGTCTTGCTAACATAATTTTTGACATATGACATATCCTGTTCAGAGAGTTTGAGGTAGTTGTCCATTGATCTGCGAATAGTATTTTGAGAGACCACTGATTTCTCTGCCAGATCAAACCACTTGGTCATTTGTTTGTTCAGGATGGCAGTGTCTTCCTTGATTTCCTTTACCTCAGCCATAACTTCAGAATTTATATTGAGGATGGACTGATCAATGTATGCTTTAACTGTAGAAGTTGACTAGTCTACATAGTCTTTCATAGAGGTTAGATGAGTCTCTAATAAAATCTGAATAGCATTTAGAATGCTCTTATTGGTCTGTGAGGAAGTGGAGGTTTGTTGATCAACAATCAATTGTGCTTTGAGTCTTTGTGGAGGACTAAGAGGAGGTACTGATTCCTGAGGAGGTATAATCTGCTCTTGTGCTACAGGTAGCACATGTTCTGGATCTTTGACTGGAGCATTATCTCTTTTGCCTTGCGCAGCCACCAGATCATCAAAGGATGCTGGATCATCAATGTGATCATGGTGGACTCCATCATTATCCTGATCATCTTCAGCACCATCATTATCAACATCATTATTATCATCAGATTTTTCTGGCTCCTCCCCCTCAGAAAGATCATCTTGATCAAATGAGTCCAAGAAATCTGGGACAATTATAAGGAGTTAGATTTAATGACTTAGCAATATTAATGATGGGTTAATTAGTCTTGCCAAGAACATCATCTTGACCAACTGATGGCTCTATTGGCTTCTTCCCCTTAGATGGTGTAGGTAAATCTCGGAGAGCTGGCTCAGTATCAGGATTAGGCCTAATTCTTTCTTCAAGATTTAAATAACTTTGTCAATCTGGCCTTACAAATCCTGAGGTGAAGGCACTCTGTCCTCATTAATCTTATGAGAGACAGCCCCCCTCAAATAGAGCATTCATCTGGTCTTAAGGAGCTATTGTCCACATTATTTAAGTGTCATTAGTGACTAACTAGTTGACTGGCTATGCTTTAATAACATTAGGAGTAATGTGGAGTTTAAGGATTAATTACCAGGAGTGCTATCTATATCCAGGTCCTGTGAATGGACAGTGTCAGTATGCATATCATCCAGTGGAGCATCCATGTCAGGAAGACTGTGAGATCCAAGATCAGCACCAGCATCTTCATTTTTATCTGAGTGGTTTGACTCAAAGCTTAATATGATCATTCTAGGCTTCTTTACTGATTTGGATTTCATTTTCTCTTTTTTCTTTTGCTTCAGAGGGCTAGCTCATGGAGAGTACCCTTGTGAACCTATCTAATGTCTTTATATCCGTCCTCTTGAGATAGTGGAGGTTTGATCCTTTGGATTTGCCAAATTTCTCAGGATAAGTTTGGAGTAGATACAGGGAGAGTATTCTACCCAAATTTTGTGCCTGTAAACATTCCATAATTCTTTGAAAGATGGCTTCTCCCCAAGAGGTTTTCATTTTTAGGATGATCCTAGTCATGAGGCCAAACATATATTGTGAGATTGTGTCATGAGACCTAGGTTTGCAAAAAATAGCTTTTCCCACAATGTCTGATAAGAGTTTGCCTCTTTGGTTGAAGAATTTTCTTTTCATTGATCCAATCTTGGCATCATTGTATTCAGTCCATTTCAAAGCTTTTTTCTTGTCTTTGTCAGAGATTTCTTCCTCCTCATTTTGACTGCAGGAGGGAAGTTGTAATGCTTTCTCTATTTTTGCAGAAGTTATTTTCGATCTTTCTTCTCCTATCTTAGATTTGGGGGATGACTTGGAAGTGGATAACTTTGCATTGCCAAACCATTCTAGAACTTCAGTTCTGAGAATGACACTTGGTTCAGAAAGAAGAAACTCCAGACCTTGGTCTTCCACGACTTGGATCACTCCTTTGATCTCTTTAGGAGCATGGGCACACCCATTCCTGACAATTTCATATACCTCCAGAAGGTGCTTTGAACTCTTGGGTGTCATTGTTGCTGTAGATGAAGACGCTGGGACAGAAGAGAATATGATTCGTCTCGGCAGCTAGAAGGGAAAGGTTGTGTAGGTTTCATTAATTAATAATTATTTATTTATAAGGCTTGAATATGTGTTTTGAATACCCATAATAATTAGAGTTAAGTGAACTTATAGTTGTAATGAGAATTAGGTCAAATGGGGTTGCATTTAAACAAACTGTAATGGGACCAGCCCGTCTCAGCAGAACCGCTGAGATAGTGACCAAAACCCCTGGGACAGAGCACAGTCAACCGCTGGGACAGTTTAGCAGTCTCAGCGGCTCAGCTAAGATTTTTCCCAGCTGTCTCAGCGGCTCAGCTGAAACAGTCTTTTCTATTTTAGCTGACCTTACTATCTAAACATTAAGCCTGTTGAGATTTGATTATGTTATGACATAACCATGTCACTAGGAGTATTGATAGGACAACATTTTGAATCATAACATATCATGCCTAAAATCATATAAGATTGAAAGAAGGAAATACTTGACACTTATTCAATGTTTAACATTCCTAGTTCAAACTTGAAAGCATTAAGTTTGGCTTCATCCAATGGCTTTGTAAAGATATCAGCAACTTGATTGTCAGTGGGGACATATTCAAGGCAGATGTCCTTACATTCAACATGTTCTCTTATAAAATGATATCTTATTTCTATGTGCTTAGTCCTGCTATAAGAGACAGGATTCTTAGCAATAGAGATAGCACTGGATGAGTCACAATAGAGAGGAGACTCACTTAACATTGAGGTTGTAGTCCTCTAACTGATGTTGTATCCATAATAGTTGGGCAAAACAACTTCCTACTGCAATTTATTTAGACTCAGCAGTGGATATTACCACACTTGTCTGCTTTTTGCTGCTCCATGATATCAACCTCCTTCTTAGGAATTGATAAGTTCAGTTGTACTTATCATATCTTCTTTGCATCCTGCAAAATCTGCGTTAGTTCAAAGTTATTGTTCTTAGGGTACCAAAGGCCAAGATGTAGGCTGCCTTTAAGGTATCTCAAGATCCTCTTTGTAGCTGTATAGTGAGATTCCTTAAGGCATGCCTGGTATCTAGCACAAACACATATAGCATATATAATGTCTGGTCTACTAGCAGTTAGATATATAATAGGGATCCAATAATGCACCTGTACATGGATTCATCAAAGGCCTTGCCCTTCTCATCCTTATCTAGGGAAATGTTGGACCCCATGGGAGTTTTCATGGTGAAAGATGATTCCATCCCAAATTTCTTGATAAGCTCCCTAGTATATTTGGTCTGAGAGATGAATATCCCCTCATCAGACTGTTTCACTTGGAGGCCTAAGAAGTACTTGAGCTCTGCCTTACTGCTCATCTCAAACTCCCCCTGCATAAGGTTGGCAAACTTTTTGCAGAGGTGTCATCAGTAGACCCAAATATTATGTCATCAACATATATTTGGACTAGGAAACACTTGCCCCTTGTTTCCCTAAGGATCAATGTGCTATCTATCTTTCCCCTCAAGAACTTGTTCTTGATGAGAAAGCTATACATGGTCTCATACCAAGCTTAGGGGCTTGCTTTAGACCATATAGAGCTTTCCTAAGTAAATACACATGAGAAGAGAGGGTTGGGTGCACAAAACCTGATGGTTGTTCAACATATACCTCTTCCTTCAAGTCACCATTGAGGAAGGCTGATTTGACATCCATTTGATATACTTTGAACCCCTTGTGGGCAGCATAGACAAGGAATAGCCTAATTGCTTCTAACTTTGCAATAGGGGCAAAGGTTTGATCAAAGTCTACTCCCTCTTCTTGTCTATAGCCCTTGGCTACCAATCTAGCCTTGTTTTTGATGATTACTCCATTTTCATCCAACTTGTTCCTGTAAATCCATCTGGTGCCAATAATGTTGTGTCCTTGAGGTTTTGGAACCAACTTCCATACCTTGCATCTTTTGAATTGAAGAAGTTCTTCTTGCATGGCTTGAATCCAAAATGTGTCTTGGATGGCTTCTTCAAACTTCTTGGGCTCCATTTGTGATAAGAAGCTCAAGAATAGGGCCTCATTATGAGCCATGCTTCTGGTTAGTACACCTTGGTTCTGATCTCCAATGATCTGTTCTCTTGGAAGATCCCTTAGGTGTCTTGTAGCTGCATGCAACCTGTCCTCCATTTGCTGTAATTCTTCTACTAGTTCAGCAATATCTTCAGCAGCCTACACCTCTTTATCTTCTAGATTTGCAGCATCCGTATAGGCTTTGCTACAACTGGGTATGTCTTGCACATACATCTTTTCCATTTCCTTTTCATTCCCTGTCAAAATAGAAGAACTAGACCAGCCTTTATAGATTAGGCTGGTCTCATCAAATACCACATGCCTAGACTCTTCTACAACATAGGTTTTCTTGTTATAAACTCTATAAGCTCTACTGTGTGAGTTATAGCCAACAAGAACCCCCACATTGCATTTCTCTACAAACTTTGTTAATTGAGATTTTCCATTGTTTAAAATGTAGCATTTTGAACCAAAGATTCTAAAGTATGAAATTGTAGGTTGTTTGCCTTTCAGAATCTCATAGGGGGTAATTCCATGAACCTTATTGATGGAAGCCCTATTGAGAACATAAAATGCTTTATTGACTATCTCAACCCAGAAGTATTCTAGGAGTGAGGAGTCACTAAGCAATGTTCTCCCAACTTCTATCAAGGTTCTATTCCTCCTCTCAGCCACACCATTTTGTTATGGAGTCCTTGGGGAGGAGAACTCTTAGGTGATACCAAATTCTTGACAAAACCTTGTCATGGCTTCAGATTGAAATTCTGTGCCATGGTCAGTCCTTGTCCTGACCACAGAACATTGCAAGTCATTCTGAATTGCCTTGACATTGTTTATAAAGATATTAAATGTATCTGACTCCTTCTTAAGGAAGTAAACCCATGTATATTTAGAGTGATCATCAACACTCACCAAAGTATACAACTTCCCGCCTAGGCTCTGAATTGGCAAAGGACCAAACAAGTCCATGTGCAATAGATATAGACATCTTTCAGTGTCTTTGGAGCCAATACTTTTAAAGGTGGCCCTTGTTTGCTTACCCATTTGGCAAGCATGACAGGGACCACTTTTAATACATTTTAAGTTTGGACTATTCCTAACAGGGTTTATAGAGAATAGTCAATACATTGTCTTATAGTTAATGTGAGCAAGTCTCTTGTGCCATTGAACACAAAGAGATTCATTTTCATTAGCTACAAGACATACAGATGAGAGAGAATTAATGCATATAAAATCTAAGCAATAAACATTCCCACTCATAGTGCCTGAGAGAATGGTCTCTAAGTCATTAGACTTTTTGTCATTGTGGAATTTAATGACATAGCCTAAATCACATAGTTGACTTATGCTTACTAGGTTGTGTTGCAACCCTTCAACATAAGCTACCCTTGTGATTGAAACTATGCCATTAGAGATCATACCATATCCTTTGGTGATTCCCTTTTCAGATCCACCAAAGATGACTTTGGTCCATTCTTCACAGCTGTGTCGTCCTGTAGAAGACTTCTGGTACCTGTCATGTGCCTTGAGCACCCACAGTCCAAGTACCATATTTGTTTAAGACTATTACTTGAACTCACCTGCAAGAAGGAATTTAGTTACCCTTAGGAGCCCAAAAGATTTTGGGTCCTAGGTCCTTGTTAGCATGATAAAATGATCTCACACCAGTTGCACTCTTTGCAGGAAGGCTCTTCTTTGCACTTGGCACATTGATATTGTGCCAACAGTCTATGGCAAAGTGTCCCACCTTACCACAATACCAACATTCATGAATATTGTATCTCCTCTTCTGAACATTTCTTGAGGTAGGAGCATTAATAAGCTTGTGTTCAGGAGTGGAGACAACACCATTTTTCTTATTTCTTTCAGCAATGATCTGGTTGAATGTTAACCTATAAATAGTCTTGGCACCCTTTGTCTTAATGGCATCAGCTTGCATTGGCTTGGGAGCCAGGCAAGATTGGATGGCATCAGACACTGAGCAATAGGGCTTGTCTACAGATTTGACAGCAGCCATGTTCTTTGCTGGACAGAACTTGGAAGAGCTAGTTTCCTTACTCTTGAATGAAGGAATTGAAGTACCAAATGTAGATGGTCCAGGTTGGGACATTTGAATCTCTTCATGAGGAGCCTTCATAGCACTCATTCCCATCCCCTTTCTTCCACTATGGGAAGGAGTGTTCTCCTTCCTATAGGAGCTTCCATTCTTCCAGTGACCATACATACTGTCATGGTCATACCTGTTAGAAGGAAATAATACCTTTTGAAAGGTGGTATGAGGCTTAGCCTTTTCCTTGCTCTTTTCTCCACTCCCTTCTCCTACTTCTATTTTATTGAACCCTAGTCCTCTCCTATTGGTTTGAGAAGAAAAGTTGTCAATAATTGGAAGCACAAATTTGGGCTTGGAGAATTGAGCCACTAGTCTCTTTTCATTGAGAAGCTTCACCTCAAGGTCCTTGATGATCTTGTTCTTTAGGGAGATTGTGCTCAATTGAGCAATTGTTATCCCCTTTAGATGGATTATTTCTCTACACATTTGAGCTACCATGGTGGGTGACTAAGTGCACTTTTTCTCAGACAACTTAAGGGAAGCAATTTCTTGGGCTTGCCTTTTGGACAGCTTCTTGCTCTACTTCAGAGCTTCTAAGAGAGCACCATACTTGTCAATCAATTGATTGACATCTTCCTCAGAATCTGAATCACTTCCAACAATTGATGAAAGTGCTTCAGATTCTGGGCTTGTCTCATAATCAGAAGAAGAGATGGAATGAATCAGCACCTGTTCACTGTCAGAATTATTCTGACTAGCTTCCTCATCAGTGATGGCCATGAGGCCAAGTTGAACTTTGTCCTCTTTATCCTCCTCAATATCACTGTCTGAGTGTGATAGAGGGGCCATGATTTCAATCTTGGCAGCAGGAAAATCATCATCCTTTTCTGCTCCAAACAGCCCAATGTAGGCTTCCTCTTCATCATCTGAATCTGAAGTTGAGGATTCAGATTCACTCTAGCTCTTTCCATTCTTTGCTAGGAAGGATTTTTATCCCTTCCTATCCTTCTGGTGATGATGTTTCTTATCACCTTTTTCTTTCCTCTTGACTGGAGAGTCAGCAATGATATGTCCAGGCTTGCTGCAGCAATAACAAATGATGTTATTTGAAACATGTCTACAATGTTTAGATTCATACATGTCACTCTTGGTGTGGTGTCTTTCAGGTCTGTTGTGGTCCTTCTTGTAATGTGAGGACGAGGAGGGCTTGTTCTTCCACTGCTTCCTTCTCATCATTTTCTTGAACTGCCTTGAGAAGGCAGCAAATTCCTCATCAGATGAAGAGCTGTCTAAGGTGTTGTTCTCAGATTTCTCAGATTCAGCAGTCCTCCTTGGAGGAGACACTATCCTGTCCTTGCTCTTCTTGGAGCTGTCAGCTTTGAGAGCAACAACTCTCTCCCTTGCATGAGCCCTTGTGTAAGTGTCCTCTTCCTTCCTTGCAGAAAACTGCATCTCATAAGAGAGCATCTTCCCAAACAGTGTATGGGTGGGAGTTTCACCAAGCTTGGCCACTTCCCTGATGACACATATCTCTGTGTCCCAGTATCTAGTTAGAGATCTTAGGAACTTGTCATTAAGCTCATAGTCACTGAACACCCTTTCATAGGTTCTTAGTTCATTGACTATCCTAAAGAACCTTTCATAGCATAGAGAAATGCTTTCCTGGCTCAGCTACCTGAAAGCTTCATATTCTTGGTTGAGGAATGATTTTCTATCATCCCTCACCTCAGTTGTCCCTTCCATATACACCACTAGTGTATCCCACATTTCTCTGGTTGTTGTGCAGTGCACCAAGTTCTGAAAGCCGGAGTCATCAATTACATTGACAAAGATGTTTTGGGCTCTTTTATCCATAGTGAATAATGCCAGTTCATCCTTGGTCAAGTCATTGAAATCCTTGGCCACTCTCCTAGTTGGATCTATGGTGGAGGTAGTTTGAAAAGTGAAAGGCCCTTGCTTTACAGTGATGTAGATCCTTGGGTCTGATGTTTCCATAAACAACCTAACCCTTTGCTTCCATATGCCAAAGTTTTCTTTGTTGCATATAGGCAACTTCATAGATCCCATCTCCTTCTACAATCCAGTGGAGGCCATTGGATTCAGATATGACTACTCCTTTATAGGATCTGGTCAGACAGTTATGTCGTTCTTAACCAACCTCGCTCTGATACCACTTGATAGTTTATAAGGATGTAGTCTTAATTACTAGAGGGGGGGGGGGGGGGTGAATAGGTCTCTTTGCTTTTAAGTTAATGTCTAGCTATTTTTTGATTTAGTGTTAGCAAGAAATATAGAACACAAAAAGTGCACAAGTGTTTATAGAGGTTCCTCAAGACAGGGTGTCTTGAGTAGTCCTCTTTCCCCCTTCACCTTTCTAACAATGAGTTAGATAAGGCCAACACCTTCAATCTCAGCTCCAAGATATTACAACACAGATCCCTCAGGATTTCTCAGGTTTTCCCAAACCATACCTCTAGTTCAACAGCCCTACCTCAGGCACAGCTATCCTACAAGCTCAGACCTATCAAGAATTCCTACCTCAGATCTCCACAGAGATCCTATACTCAAACTGAACTCTCAGCACAACACTCAGGCACAAAAAACCCTACAAGCTCAGGCAAAAGCCCTACAGACTCAGAACAAATGATGTTCCGACAGAAGGTAATGAAGGTAATGCTTACAACAGAAGACAAAATAGTTGCTCATTTAAGTCTTGATCTTCTGTTGCTGACTTGATGCTGGGAAGAGAACAACAACTTCAATCTTGCCTTTCTCTGTTCCTTCTCTTCGGTAGATGAGTTTGGATCAACTTGCTCTTCTTCAATCACAAAGGAAGAGCAATGTTTCTCTCCTTTACAGCTTCAGGAAGTAGGGAGAGAAAACTTTCTGTGCTGCCATCAATGGAATAGTAGGTTAATCTTCTTCAGTGAGTGAGATAGATTTTACAAAGCCCTACATGATTCTTTTATACTCCTCTAGTCTTCAACGGCTATCAGATGACCTCCTGACACAGTATGGAGGTGATTGGAACATCCTATCTTGATTTACAGCGTGTTGCGCCAAAAGCAAACCCGCCAGAATGTTTGAATCTGTCTCAGTGGATGGGCTGAGACAACTTCCATTCTCAACGGCTACTTCTATCCCTTACAAGCGCATCCGTTGAGAAAGATAGTTGTCTCAGCGATTTACCTCTATCTGTAGCTCATCTGGCCCAGACAACTTCTCAGCGGCTCCTGGCCTTATCTCAGCGGTTCAGCTGAGACTGAGACTTTGTCTCAAAGGGTTTGGCAATAAACCATGAACTTGCTCCACACCTTGGAATAACCTAACCCTACATGGTCATGAGATGAAATAGGGTTTATCAAATACAACATGTACTTAGCTTTGAGTGTGATGCTTCTTTAAATCAAGGGAACATTGAGAGTAATATTCCCAATAGGATGTTGGATTGTAAGGCGCCCTTAAGAGGAGTGAATTAAGCTTTTTACAACTTGATTATTTAATATAAAACTTTTATTGTTTTTCTTTAAATCAACTTTAAATCAAAACTTAAGAGGAGTGAATCAATTTAAAACAAACCAAAAAGAACATGATTTTCATTATGATTTAAGATTACAAGATATGTAATTTCTATAATGCTAGAAATTGAAGGTGAAATATGAAATCTTCTTTTTGTTTTCTATATCGACTCTTCTCACCAAGAACCGATTGGCTTTAGCCGATCTTCCCTAGATCCGGCCTCAAGCCGCTCTAGCCTTTCTATACCCAGAAAAGGCCTCGAGCACCCCTTAGATCTACTTCCTAGACCTAGTCGCCAACACGAGGCAAATTGCTCCCCAAGTCCTACCTAGACCTAGTCGCCAACACGAGGAGAATTTGCCCAAGAAAATGATAAAAGGTTACAAAATATTTGAACACATAAACAAAAACTGCCTATGAAAAATTCTGGAGTTGGCGAAGGCCGGTGAATGTTCTTGAAGTCGAAGCGCGCGTTCTTCGCATTGAGTAAGCGTTGATCCAGTTATCCTTGAATTCTTTCCTCGAATATGTGCGGGAGTTGAAGTTCTGAAAAATACGTCTCTGATTGAGTTTCTGGAGTGATAAAGTAATGCTCAAATCAATAAGTAGTCAGAGATGACGAAGCCATCCAATTTATAGACTTTGAGCTAACGTCGGCGTTAAGTTCTAATGCCAGGCGTTGACCATGTATAACAACATATTGATGGCTCAGATCTTCAGAAGAGGAAGGAGATTCTGCACTTTAGGAATTGTGTTATTTTAGGCAATACTAATGCCGGCGTTAAGGCTAACGCATGCGTTGGGCAAATCATTCCTAAAGTTCCTCCTGCAATCACGACTGCTTCCTTCTTGCCATAATCGTCGATTGATAACGCCGGTGTTAAGTACTAACGCCTAGCGTTGAGTTTCTCTCTCTTTTTATTCAGTCAACAAGCCATTCCGTAGATCGGCATCCCATCCCGTCGATCGGCAGACCGTCCTATCGATTGCTAACGCCCAACGTTAAGACCTAACTCCTGGCGTTAGACATCTTTCAATCCTTCTGCTTGTGGATAGTGCCAGACCAGTATTGCAGCAACCTAGTGTCATATCTGTCCAAACCTGCATGCTAAAAACACAATGGCAAACAAGATCAAATACAAGTAGGATTTGTTATTCTCAAATTAAAGGGATGCGGAAAGCCATGTTCCAACACAGGAGGCGTTGTCAAACTCCCCTATTTTGGGCGGAGGTTGGTGAGAATCTATTGTTAGGACCAGAAGCCTTGGAAGAGATGAGTTTTGCCGTGACACATATTCTTGAGAAGCTGTGTGGCTCAAGTGTGTTACGAAAAGTATGCAAATAGGCAAAGGGTTGATCTGAAATTCGAAGCTAGGGACATGGTTTTCTTGAAAGTTTCTCCGATGCTGGGTGTTAAGAGATTTGGAAGGAACCACAAGCTGGATCACAGGTATGTGGGACAATTTCAGATTGTTGAGCACATCAGAGTGTCCGCTTATAGGCTGGAGTTGCCTGCTTCTTTTCCTGGAGTTCATGATGTGTTTTATGTGAGCCAGTCGCAGAAGGGTGTGCTTAATGACCATCATGTCCTTGACTTTGTGCCTCAGTTGCAGCCCAATCTTTCTTATGTCGAAGAGCCTGTCCAAATTCTGGAGACGCAAGATCGAGTGTTGCGAAGGAAGACGATTCCTATGGTTAAGGTTCTTTGGCGAAATCAGGATGTTAGAAGCGCGACTTGGGAGTTACAATATGATATGAGGGAATCTCATCCTCATTTGTTCTCTTAGTTTGCTTCAGTGAGTGCTTCTAGCCAGCAAGTTCTAATTCATCCCTTGTTATCCGTGAGTTTGGATTGAGTGTTATGTTTTGGGACGAAACTTCCTATTAGGGGGGTGTATGTAATGCCGCAGAATTTTCGATAATTATTTTAATCTAATTAATGACACAATATGGTCGTAAGGGCATTACGTTTGTGCGGAGTTTTTTAGTGCACTGTAATTCATGCAATTTTGCATCCGTTTGGTCAATTTGATCGTGTTTTGAGACTTATTGGAATTGAGATTTTAGACGTTAGAAAATTAAATTAATTAATTTTAAGCATGTTTGTGAAGTTTCGTTCCGTTATGAGCATTTTTGAGAGCCCGATAAAGATTTTCTATCATTATTACCTATTTTTATTCTCTTATAAGAAGCCAAATCATAGAGAAAATTAGGTTTATTCTCTTCCTTCTTCTTCATTTCCGCCGACATGAGCGAATTGTGCGAGTTAAAAGGGAGCGACGTTCTACCGAACGCTTCAGGTGGGCGCTACGGGAGCTCTAGTGCACGGAATCTTCGTCGGAGTATAGATTCGTGTGTGTGGTAAGTATTTTTGGTTTCGTGGTTTTTTGTTGTTGAGGGGTGTAGCCCTAATGTTCCTTTTTCGTTTGAAAAGTTTCGAAAATTTGTTCTCGTAGTCTTCTCTTCAGTCGATCCTTGGCGTGGAGCACATTGGAGTTGGAAAGCGGAAGATTTGAGGCAAGTGGTGGACTCTATCTTCTCACCTTTCTACCTTTAAGTTCCTTGGGTGTGAGGATATGTATGTTCATTGTATGGCATTGGGCTTAGCAGTTTTTTGGTTTCACTCGAGTAGTTAGGTTGATTAAGTCGAATTAGTTGAGTAGATTCACCGAGACATTTAGTCAAACTCGTTGAGAATTTAAGGTAATTCATCGAGTGTTTAAGGTAATTCGTCGAGTGATTGTGTAAGCTCATGTCGATTTCGTCGAGTGTGTAAGCCTATTCATCGAGTGATTGTGTGAGCTTAAGTCAAATTCGTCGAGTGTGTAAGCCAATTCGTCGAGTGATTGTGTGAGCTTAAGTCAAATTTGTCGAGTGTGTAAGCCAATTCGTCGAGTGATTGCGTGAGCTTAAGTCAAATTCGTCGAGTGTGTATGTCAATTTGTCGAGTTTTTAAGTCAAATTAGTCGAGTGGTTTTGTCGAGTTCATCGAGTGGTCAGTTTGATTCGTCGAATGCTTGTCCGATTGATCGAGTAGTCCCATCAAATTCATCATATGGTCTCGACGAATTCGTCGTGTAAGGCTGTTTTAATTGGAATTTTATGGATTTGTTCTTTTCATTATGATGAGGTTATTTTGGGTTGTTGGTTAAGTTGGAATGGATGACCACCACCACAGTGCCTGTTGACAAATCATTGTATCCGGCGTATATATGGCAGAATGTAGGTTGGGTTGCTGATGGCGCAAATCTCACACACCGCTATAGGCGGTAGCTCGACTGCGGCACGAAACGACAGTGTACCGATCATTCAAGTAATATAAAATGGGAATGAATCCCCAAGTATCGATCTCTCAAGGAACACAGTAAGGTGGAGTTAGGTTTCGAGGAAGGACTTGAGATTGAAGTCCTTAAATCGGATGGAATGCGGGGGAGTTGGGTTGGCTTTTGGAAAATAAAATAAAAGCTATCAACTACTCCTATGCAATGCCGCTATGCAATGCTTCGCTCGGCGGGATGGAAGACTACGTAGGCCTTGAACGCGCTACTTCGTAAGGGCGGATGGACGAGTAGGCAAGCGGATCGAACTATGCAGGCCTTGAGCGCGCTGCTTCGTTAGGTGGGATGGAATACACGGGCCGCGATGCCACGCTTCGGTAGGCGGATGGGCGAGTAGGCTAACAGAATGAGGGTCGCAAGCACCTCTTCGACAAGCATGCCACTAGCAATTGCTAGTGCGGCACCGGACGTGACGGCGGGATGGAGGATGGAATGGGGCGCACCTCAAGCACACAAATAAACAAAAAGAGTATTTCACATAGACATGAAATAACTTTAAATAGCAAGGTCTATAGTGTTCTTCATCAAAATACAAAAGATCTAACTATTACAACAATCAATAAGAGTAGAACAAGGCAAGAAATCGACCGAATCCGAAGGCTCGTTGGAGATTCACAGTTGGAATCGCCGGGTTGTCAATCCGCGTCCAAGCTCGGTCCGCAACTACGTCCGGGGTAGAGAGAGCTGTCACGACTCTCCAATGGACCCGTCTTCTTCGTGTCACGATCCGGTAGAGGTTGCAAACTTCCTCTTGCTCGATGGAGATGACGGCTAGATCTTCCTTTGGAGCTCTTGGATGAAGGAGGAGGCCGAGAGGAAACTCCGGCTCAAGATTGGCGTGAAGAACAAGCCCGGAGCACCTCTAGATGGTGGGCGGCGGTGGAGGGGCGAAGTCGGACGAAACTGGAGCAGAAACAGTGGAAAACAGCGAGCGATCTGACCTAAATCGCGAGCAGCAGAATTTATAGGCGCTGGAGTTAAACAGTGCGCACGGTCATTGGCGCACGACCAGTGGTCGTGCGCACTAGAATCCTGTGATCGTGCGCTCTGCCTGAACGGAGCCTGCAAAGACAGAAATTATAAAATAACATGTTCGCACGACCGGTGGCGCACGACCGGTGGTCGTGCGCACTATCGTCGGTGGTCGTGCGCACTGGTCGAAACAGAACTTAGAAAATTAATGCTAAGTGCGCACGCACAGTGGCACACGATCGGTGGTCGTGCGCACTAGCGTAGATGCTCGTGCGCACTGCACCAAACAGAACTCATGAAAAAAAGGTTAAGTGCGCACGATCAGTGGCGCACGACCAGTGGTCGTGCGCAATAGAACCGGTGATCGTGCGCAGTGTTCCTGTGCAGAGTTGCACCGGGAACACCTGCACGACTCCTATTCCAGCACAACCACGAATCTAGCCACTGAAAGTGGCACCTAACGGAGCATGAAAACTACTAATGAAGAAAAGCATGAAATCACACCAAAATGGGCTTAGAAGTGCACCTAGCATGGAATATCAAATATAAACTATAACAAGGCTAAAGTGCGGTGAAGAGACTGAAAAATGGCCCAGATGAGTCCATAAAAGTGTATATGATCATGACTCATCAAACCCCCAGACTTACCTGTTTGCGCGTCCCGAGCAAACAAATTCTAAGCGAACGGGGAAAGAAAAGTAGATGGCTTAAAACTACAATACAGAGTACCATGCGAAGTCGCATGCTCACGTGCATAAGAAAAATAGTAGAAAAGATTTCTGATTATAAAAACAGTTTATATATTTCTAAAAGAGTAAAAGCATATTACAACTACTCAAAATGGTGAACAGCGGTGAATCATTCGGTCATGCATTCGGAGAAAGTAAACTAAGCGCTGAGATGAGCATTGCTCAAGATCGGGATGCGGGAAAAACTCCACTGAAATCCATCAGTATCGGTGACCATAAGCTTGCCCGGTCACATTCTCTCCACGGCACTGGTTTGACTCAAATGCGTGAATCAATAGGACTTTAGGTTTTAAATGAGGCTTGAGTTTAGGTGAGGATAAACAAAGATAAAAACGACGGCTCAAGCACTAAACCCAAATGAGCTAATGCAGGAAACTATCCTCATTCACCACTCAAACACGCGGGTACACAACACCCCCAGACTTGGACTTAACAACATGGGTGCGTGCACCGCCTACTCCCAAACATAAATCTATACATAAAGATTTTCAATTAAACACTCCTTCTCTTTCCTTTCTTTTTAACTTCTTTTCTTTTTCTCATTTTTTTTCTTTTCTTATCATTTTCAGCAAATAAATAAAAGGACACATCCACAACTTCACAAACATATTACCACATCAACAACCCAACTCATGAAAATAATAAACAACTAAAGCTCAGATTTGGGTGTGCGACTAGGATTGGCTTTTGGGCTTTGGTGAAATAAAAGTGGGGCTGAATCAAAGAACGGGTAGGCACAACTGGGCTAGCGAGGATATAGCGGTATGGATAGGCACAAAGGCTCAACCGGGCCAAAATGATGGCCTATATCACATTCACGCAATTGACTAACCGTATACCCATGCTTCAAGAATCGCTTGGGGCAAGTTCTAGCCACCGAGAAAGATTCTCCTTTCTCCCGACTCAAGCAATACGAATCTAGCGATCGTTTACACACATCCCTATGCTACCATTTGATTCCACCGAATTCACCATTTGAGTAGAGTAAACAACATTTACACTAATAAGAAAAATATAAAACCATAAGTATAAAGAGAAGTCTACTCTACACAAATTTCTATGCAACCGAGCACTCGACTAGGAGCACTACTAGAGTCAACATTTTACTCTGCTACATAGTCCTAAGCCATCACCTAGATTTTCCCACATAAGCAGAAGAATTAAATTCACAACAGAGCAGGCAAACATATGAGTACGCGCTCAAGTGGGTGATGTGGTGTGCAATGAAAATAAACAAAACATTTTAAATGAAATCTTCTAGCATGCAGTGCAATAGTGCACGTGAGCAGGTAAACAAAACTACTCTCCCCCAGACTTAAACTAAACAATCCGCATAATATATGACAGGAAAATCAAAATAGGGCTAGGGAAAGAGAGTACCCAATGCTCAGCAAGTGAGCACACCAGAAGATTGGCGTGTAAGCTAAGACAAAACTGCAGCATCCGCCATCCAGAAAAATATACCTGCAGGGGTCAGCTCCGCAAAAAGAAAAGAAAAATGACAAACTAAAATAAACTACAGCTAACTAAACATGATTAGAAGAAATAAAAATGCAGAAAAGAAAGATAACTACTGGGGTTATTGTCATCCCAGCACGACTTATTCTAAATTAAAACGGTTCTAGCTAATGGGCCTATAAAAAAGAAAATGCACAGGTAACTGTTCTAATATGCGCATCGGTAGCGGGTACCGATACGGAGACAGAGCAGTCACCCCTCTACCTAAATATAAATACCTGCTCCTCACAGGTAGAGGGTAGAGAATGTAAGAAAAGGAGGAGGCCTGGTCCTCACTCATCTCACAAAACACATCCTTGCCTAGCAAGGTATCGTCACCAGGGAGGCAGCAGGAGGAAAAGGCAATGAGTGGAGCTTCCTCAACGGAGTGGGAATAAACCTCCTCACATATGAGGATACACTCATCATTGACTTGAGCATCATGCTCCAAGTCCTCCTGATGTACCTGTGAAGACTCAACCTGCACAGGCTCAGATGAAGAAAGGGGATCAAGAAATAAAGAAGACGAAGAACATAAATAAACATCAATCGGGGGAGTGATCCCGGTCTCACTCCTGCCAGGATCCAAGGGTAGATCACTATCATCATCGTAAATATCATAGCAAGGGGGACTTGAGAACTCAGGAGCCTCAGTGGTGATTTGGACCTCCTCGTCCCATGAAGAAGTGCAAACCTCCTCATCAGAGAGAGTATCCTCCTCATCCCACCAAGGTGCATCATCGTGTTCAAAGTATTCATTCTCCCCCTCAGGGAAAATGACATCCTCATCCCACTTTGGAGCACCCTCCGAGTCAGAAGCATCACCCAGCTCCTTTACTTCGATAGGATCATAAAGAATATGTGCAGAAAAATCTTGCAAAGAAACTGGAGGGACAAAAATATTCGGTTCCTCCGCAAAAAGATCTGCTAAAGCCTCCCCGATGGAAAGAATACTTTCCTCATCATACTCAGGTGCATCTAGGAGCTCCCATTCCTCTCCTTGTTGGCTAACAGATGAGTGATCATCATCACTGGGAGTGAAGCCATAAACAGGGAGTGAGGAGTCCGTGCACGAGACAAGCTCAGGGGTAGAGGGCACAATTGCCTCCATGGGTAAAGAATGAGCGATAGGGACAATGTTGTCCTGAGTGGAGGGGTGGCGGTCAGGCTTGAAAAGACTAGGACAGTCCTTCAATTCATGACCCTCTCCTCGACACAACAAGCAAACAATGTTCCTACACTGCCTAGCATTCAACTCATTCATTTGGTCTATATAATAAACCATCTTATCATTAAAGCTAGGTGAAATATCCCATGACGACATTTTCAAAATTCAAAGCAGATAAAAAGAAACTGAAATTCTTTGCAAGGAAATCTACACAACTAGAAAAACTCCTTGAATAAAACTTGCCTAAAACTTTAAAATAGGGGAGAAAAAATAAAAACAAACAAAAGATAATTAAAAGGCAAACAAAAATAATAAAGCGGCTATACACACTGGAAGAACTACTATCACTCGGCTCTCCCTCTCAAGAAAACTCACACGATTGTGTTCCCCGGCAACGGCGCCAAAAACTTGATGGCGCAAATCTCACACACCGCTATAGGCAGTAGCTCGACTGCGGCACGAAACGGCAGTGTACCGATCGTTCAAGTAATATAAAATGGGAATGAATCCCCAAGTATCGATCTCTCAAGGAACACAGTAAGGTGGAGTTAGGTTTCGAGGAAGGACTTGAGATTGAAGTCCTTAAATCGGATGGAATGCGGGGGAGTTGGGTTGGATTTTGGAAAATAAAATAAAAGCTATCAACTACTCCTATGCAATGGCGCTATGCAATGCTTCGCTCGGCGGGATGGAAGACTACGTAGGCCTTGAACGCGCTACTTCGTAAGGGCGGATGGACGAGTAGGCAAGCGGATCGAACTATGCAGGCCTTGAGCGCGCTGCTTCGTTAGGTGGGATGGAATACACGGGCCGCGATGCCACGCTTCGGTAGGCGGATGGGCGAGTAGGCTAACAGAATGAGGGTCGCAAGCACCTCTTCGACAAGCATGCCACTAGCAATTGCTAGTGCGGCACCGGACGTGACGGCGGGATGGAGGATGGAATGGGGCGCACCTCAAGCACACAAATAAACAAAAAGAGTATTTCACATAGACATGAAATAACTTTAAATAGCAAGGTCTATAGTGTTCTTCATCAAAATACAAAAGATCTAACTATTACAACAATCAATAAGAGGAGAACAAGGCAAGAAATCGACCGAATCCGTAGGCTCGTTGGAGATTCACGGTTGGAATCGCCGGGTTGTCAATCCGCGTCCAAGCTCGGTCCGCAACTACGTCCGGGGTAGAGAGAGCTGTCACGACTCTCCAATGGACCCGTCTTCTTCGTGTCACGATCCGGTAGAGGTTGCAAACTTCCTCTTGCTCGATGGAGATGGCGGCTAGATCTTCCTTTGGAGCTCTTGGATGAAGGAGGAGGCCGAGAGGAAACTCCGGCTCAAGATTGGCGTGAAGAACAAGCCCGGAGCACCTCTAGATGGGGGGCGGCGGTGGAGGGGCGAAGTCGGACGAAACTGGAGCAGAAACGGCGGAAAACAGCGAGGGATCTGACCTAAATCGCGAGCAGCGGAATTTATAGGCGCTGGAGTTAAACAGTGCGCACGGTCATTGGCGCACGACCAGTGGTCGTGCGCACTAGAATCCTGTGATCGTGCGCTCTGCCTGGACGGAGCCTGCAAAGGCAGAAATTATAAAATAACATGTTCGCACGACCGGTGGCGCACGACCGGTGGTCGTGCGCACTATCGTCGGTGGTCGTGCGCACTGGTCGAAACAGAACTCAGAAAATTAATGCTAAGTGCGCACGCACAGTGGCGCACGATCGGTGGTCGTGCGCACTAGCGTAGATGCTCGTGCGCACTGCACCAAACAGAACTCATAAAAAAAAGGTTAAGTGCGCACGATCAGTGGCGCACGACCAGTGGTCGTGCGCAATAGAACCGGTGATCGTGCGCAGTGTTCCTGTGCAGAGTTGCACCGGGAACACCTGCACGACTCCTATTCCAGCACAACCACGAATCTAGCCACTGAAAGTGGCACCTAACGGAGCATGAAAACTACTAATGAAGAAAAGCATGAAATCACACCAAAATGGGCTTAGAAGTGCACCTAGCATGGAATATCAAATATAAACTATAACAAAGCTAAAGTGCGGTGAAGAGACTGAAAAATGGCCAAGATGAGTCCATAAAAGTGTATATGATCAGGACTCATCAGTTGCAAATGGCTGAGTCCCTCCTTAGATCCATTTTGTATCCGACATTAGTAATTCATTTTTCTTTTTGAGCAGATCAGTCTCTTTTATTTTTACCATATATATAGTATATATATGATTAACTTATGACTATCCCTCACACTTAGTGCAATATTTTTCTCACTTTTATAGCCAATTATGCTAGATTGTTTATACATTTGTGTTGGATCTTGAGGTGCCCTTAGAGGGGGGTGAATAAGGGTTTTAGAAAACTAGGATTTTAAGAAAAACTCTTGTGATTTTCTAATAAGTAAATTGAAACAAAAGTAAGAAGCTAGAAATACGAAATGAAATCTATATTATTTAACATGAAAAGACATAATTATCGTTTATAAAATTTGATTACAAAATCCAATTTCTATGACGCTAGAAATCAAGAAAAATATGAAATACTCTTTTCATTTTTTATATCGACTCTTCTCAATATGAAGCAGTTGGATTTAGCCAATCTTTCCCCATATACATCCTCAGGCCGCACTAGCTTTTCTATCCCCAGAAAGGCCTCAAGCACCCCCTAGATCTACTCCCAAGACCTAGTCTCCACAACCACGGTGAATTCTCCATAAGCCGCGCACGGACCTAGTCGCCAAAAACCGCTGTGAATTCACTAAACGATCACAATGAAAGAGGTACAAAAAGTATAGAACACAAGTAAAAACTCCCAATGAAGTATTCCGGATACGGCGAAGATCCGTTGAATATCTTTGAAGTCGAAGCGAGCGTTCTTTGTGTTGGGTGAGCATTGATCTGATACTCATTAGAATTCTTCTCTTGAATTTGTGTTGAAGATGGTGGTCTGAAAATACGGCCATCACAGAGTTTCTGATGTGCTGGAATAGGGCTCCTTGGAATCTCCTGTTGAAGAGACCGAATGCCACCTATTTGTAGGACTGAAGCAAACGTCGGCGTTAAGGCTAACGTCAGGCGTTGACTCAGTATAGAAATAATTTGATGGCTCGGATCTTCAAAACAAGAAGGAGATTCTACATCTTTAAAAACATTCATTTTAGGCTACCTTAACGCTGACGTTGAGTCTAACATCCGACATTAACTCAAATCATTCCAAAAATGCTCCTGCAATCATGATAGCTTCCATCCATGCCATCTTCGTCTTGGTGGGAATGAAAGTTAATGCTGGGGGTAAGTCCTAACGCCTAGCATTAGACCACATTCATCATTTCATCTTATGAGCAATTCTAGGCAAACAATGTAGCATCCTAGTGTAAATTTTGTACAAACCTGCATGTTAAAAACAAAATAGCAAACAAGATCAAATACAAGTAGGATTTGTTATTCACAAATCAAAGGGATGCGGAAAACCGTGTTCCAACAATCTCTCTCTTTTGATAATAACAAATCCAATAGTGATAAATCAGAATCTTATATAAGAGATGTGTTTTTAGAAAGATATTTGACATAAAGCAACATAGAGATAAGAGTTAATATATAGTTTGGTAAATTGTGCTCCCCCCTACTTAAGTGCTCCCCCTTAGTGTATGCTCTCATAAACTAGATTCATGCTCCTCTTAAACTAGTGAATCCTACTCCTTTAATCATTAAGATTTATCATTTTATTCTCCCCCTATTATTATTAGCAAAAGTGGGTAGAGTGAAAATAAAAGCAGAATAATGAAGACAAAAGTTAGGACAAACTAAGAGAGGATAAGAGTTTTGTTTTAAGCATAAAGTGGCATGATCGAGCTAAGAGAGAGAGTAGCACATCGTAAAAAGAATATGATAAGCCTAAGTGATAATATCCTATGTACTTAAACAAGTCATTCTTCCACTTGTTAGAAGATTTTGAAAGATACAAGGGAAGAAGAGACCTTAAAGATAAGAATGATAAAAGTACATGATCAAATAAACAATGTGGAAAAGCAAAACAAAGTTACTGAGATAAATATTTTTGTAAAGAATATTTTTGTTTTGGTTTGACTCTTCCAACAATATGTATAGACTCTTCACATTTGAGCACAAACTTTGAAAATTTTCCATAATTAATAGGCAAGCATGATTTGACATATTCAAAAAGATAAGAACTACAATCTTACTAATTCGTACTTCAAGAAAAAAACATTGTAGAAATCATGCATTGCAATCAAGTGCTTTTACTTATGTTTTTAGAGAATCATGTAGATATGCATTAGGATCCAATTCTCATTAGTAGAAGCTTTATGAAATACAAGGATGTGTACATAAAAGTGTTTTGATAAAGAGTATACAAGTGAAATAATCAAAACGCATGACATATGTAATGAAATAGTAAAACAATATTAAGATTGTAATCTTATAATTACTTTCACACATCAATTCTAGAGGAAAATTTCAAAGCACATAAAAATATTACAACTACCAAGGTGCTTCACCCACACAATGCTCATTAAGACTTATCAGGGAACGAAGTATTGCTTGGTGGATCACATAAGCATTGTTTATAAATTTCTATTTTAAGTGATCTGATGTAAAAATAGAAGTGATAGAGAAAATGTGTTTGGACAAGACACTTTACAATTATTTTCAAGGTGCTTAACCTCACAATGCTCATTAAGACTTATCAGGAGGGTGAGTAGTGCTTGGTGGAGTTATCTTTGTCATTTTATTTCATATTGTTAATTTCGGGACAAAGGTCTCTGAATTCACTTATTTTTGCAAACACTAACAATACTGAAATAACACTTCTATATATGCAAGAAATATTTTGTTTGAAAGATGGTATTGGTAATATAGACACACAACTTAATAAGTTAAAGCTATTACACTACACAATCATGCAAGACTAAGATTATAAGCACATGTAGATTACCAAAATAGTGAGTGAATGAATCATTGATTAACATAAAACATTACTCATACTTAGATGCATGCTAAGCAATCTGACACAATTTTCTATAGACCATTTCATTGCACATAATAAGATTAAGGTCAAGGCATAACAAGGTAAAACAATGTTATGGAAACTTTGTTTACCCAGAAGACCGCTTCCGGATAGCACTACTCGCAGACCGGGCGGTCTACGGATACAAGTCGCCCGGTTCAGGTTTTACAAGGTCCATCAGCACCAACCAGCATAGACCGGGCGGTCTGACATGATTCAGATCGCCTCCAAATATTGAAGACTACCAAGGCCCAAGTACAAAAGGCAAGCCGCGGTCTCAAGTCAGAGACCGCCCGGGTTGCGCCATGAAGACCAGCCAAGGCTCGAGTCCAAAGGGCAAGCCGCGGTCTCAAGAAGGAGACCGCCCAAATTGCACCGTCACCTTGGTCACAGCATCTTCAGCCTCTGGTCAGATATGTCGGAAGCGCAAGCCGCCAAGCCACGCAGCTTCTTTCTTTTCTCCTTTTTGTATCCCGTCACCGCCTGCCCGTTTCTCCTGTACACGGGCAGGCGGTTATTTTATCCCTGCCCGTTCGGGCAGGCCCCCAAGCCTATAAATAGGGGGCGGCACTGTTCCCAAGGCACACACACTCAAATCCAGGAGCTCGCTTGTTTGAGCTGCGGTCTTGAGTTTCCCGTCTTGCGAACTGTCTGACCGGCCGGCTTCTTCTTTTCTGCTCTTGCAGCCCGCTGTAATCTCTTTACTTCAATCAAAGGAAAGCCCTTCACAGGAGTGGCATTCGCCGTGACGGGCGAAGTCTGGCCTTGACCGCTGCCAGCGGTCTCAATTTCCTCAACTAAAAAGTAACCGGCAGCCCGCAACCTCCGATTTCCTTCGGAGGTGCGATTTCGGACTCAAAAGAAACACGCGACCTTCATATCGCAGATTGTCGGTGAAATACCTACCGCAATGTCAGACCGTCAGTATCCTCTTGGAGACTACTCCAATCACATCGAAGACTCTTTGTGGGAAGCCTTGGAGCAACCCAGAAGAGAAGCCGAGCGGGCTCAGAAGGCGACTGATCAGCGTTTGGACGCAATCAGTCAGACTTTGGCATTTTTAGCCGAACGGCTAGTTCCGCAGCAATCCGCGGTTAATCTGGCTGTGACTCCGGTACCTCCTCCACCTCCTCCTTATCCGCTACCACAAGCCGCCTACTTCCAACTGCTACAATAAGGCTTTGCGGCTAGGCAAAACTTCTACTAGGAAGCCGCGCACAGCATGCCGGCTTGAGTCCTCGATTTCCAGGGGGCGGCTTCTCATGCTTCCCGCCTTTCTTACCCGCAAGAAGGCGCGGCCCGTCTTTCCTACCTGCCTGAGGTTGCGGTTCATCACTCCTACCCGCCAAAGTTGCTGCCCGGTCCTCCTACCATGCGGATTGTCCGCAAGTAGCCGTAGCTCCGACGGCTTACTATCCTGCTCCTTTATATGAAGATGTTGAAGAAACTTCTCCCTCCGTGGACGAAGTCTGAGGGGAGCCAGCCCCGAATAATTTCAGAGAGCCTCGACTGCCAGCTTTCAATGGAGAAACTGATCCCACCGTTCATCTACAAGCCTTCGAGTCGTCCATTGCTTTAAGGACCCTCTCGGATGCGACCAACTGCAAGCTCCTTGTGACATCCTTCAAAGGACAAGCAAGGGAGTGGTTTTACGGGTTGCAGCCCAGGTCGATCAGTTGTTTTGCAGAGCTGCGTAGGGAATTTCTGCTGAGATTCTCTACTTCAAGAAAAAGGAAAAGTGGCCCGGCGGCCCTTTTTGACATAAAGCAGCGGGATGACGAAACGTGGGCCCGTTTCGTAGACCGCTTCCAGAAAGAGATCATGGAAGTTCAGAACGTGGATCCAGAGCTATATAGGGTTGCCCTCATTCATGGCTTGAGAGAGGGCCCCCTAAAATTTGAAGCAAATATAAGGGAGCCTCGAATTTATCAGGAAATGATAAGTTTAGCAAACATGTTCATCAAAGGAGAGAAGAGCAACCCAGGCTATGTCGCGAAGTTAGTAAGCGACAAAGAGCAACCCAACTTTCAACCTCGTTCTCAGAGGGGAAGAAACTACAAGAATAAACAAACCTTTATTGGCCATCAACGGTTTCAGGATCAGAAACCGCCGTTGGCCATCACATCCGTTCCATCCGTTCCGCTTCCGCAAATAATGCCGGTATACCTGCCGCAATATACCGCACAACCACCTCCAGTCATTCCATCCACTCAATATGATGACTCACAAGAGTCGTTTACTCCTTTAAATGTCACCATGGACGAAGTGGTCCAAATTCTCCAAAAGAGGCCGGATTTCAAAAGGCCTGCTCCTCTGAAATCGGATATTCGTAATCGAAATCCGAATCTTTACTGTGAATATCATAAAGAGGGAGGGAAACTGACCGAAGACTGTCGGGCCCTCCGCTTGCTGATAGAGAGGCTCTTGGGAGAAGGGAAACTCTGGGGCCTAGTTCGGAAGGAGGCAACTGCTGAGCCAGCCGCCGAGAAGAAAAAAGAAACAGTGGAGGTAACCTGGGAATGCGCCGACGTTGAAGACGCCGGCTATTATGGAGACATTCATCCTTCTGCTGAATGCATCGAAGTCAATGATGTGGGCCCCTTGGGGGACATTTATTGCATTCACGGAGGGGCCGAAGCGAAATCATCTTGCAAATCCAGCATCGCAAGAGTTCTGAAACAAGAGGTGGCAGCAACCACAAGCTCTCCCCCTGAAAACACCATTGTCACTTTTGGTCAAGAAGACCTTCCTCCAAACGCCAATCCCTTCGACGATGCTGTGGTCATCAAAGCCGTCATCGAAAATTACACTGTTCACAAAATCTTGATCGACACAGGCAACTCTGTCAATCTTCTCTTTCGCCCGACCTTTGAAGCCTTGAAGACTGGAAAGCCTCTGCTTTCCTCCGATGGGCCCCTCTATGGCTTTTCAGGGGAGAAGAAAGAAGTGGAAGGTTCAGTAAAGCATCTGGTCTCGCTTGGAGGAGTAATAAAGCTGATCAACTTCGTGGTGGTGGATGCCCCAAGCAACTTCTGCGCCATCTTCGGGAGGCCAATTCTTAATGCATACATAGCAGTAGTGTCCACTTTCCACCTTGCTCTTAAGTTTGCTGCCGAGGGAAGGCAGTATCGTATCCGGAGCAACCCGAAGGTGGCTCGGGAATGTTACGTGTGGACTGTCAACATGATCACCGACATTTCATTTCCGGAGGCTACGGCTGAGGTTTTCGAAGTTGCTGAGTCTTCAAAGGCTGTTGAGGAGAGGAAGGATCGAGAAGGGGCTTACCTGGAACCTGCCCAGGCAACCCAAGAGGTTCCTATTGCTGAAGGGGAAGATAAGAAGCTGGTCATCAATGCTGAACTGCTGGAGGAGGAGAAAGTGGAGCTGATCTCCTGTCTTCTAGAGAACCTGGATATCTTCGCCTGGTCAGCAGAGGATATGCCGGGAGTGGATCCAGATGTGGCCTGCCATCATCTAAACATATCTCCGGCGTTCAAACCAATCCAACAGAAGAAGAGAGAAGTGGCGACCAAGATGGCGGTGCCCATCAGAGAGGAGGTTGCCAAACTCCTGAAAGTGGGCTTTATTTCTGAAATTCAATATCCCACGTGGATGACGAATGTTGTAATGGTCAAAAAATCCGGTGGGAAATGGCGTATATGTGTGGATTTTACTAAACTCAATAAAGTGTGCCCCAAAGATTGCTACCCATTGCGTCGGATAGATGTTTTAGTAGATTCCGCGGTTGGGTATAATTTTTTGAGCTTTCTTGACGCATTTTAGGGATACCACCAAATCAAAATGCATACACCCGATATCCCGCATACTTCTTTCATCACGAACGATGGGTGTTATTGCTATCTCGTAATGCCCTTCGGACTTAAAAATGCGGGTGCAACATACCAGAGAATGATGGACACAGTTTTCAAACATCAAAAAGGCAGGAATCTCGAAGTTTATGTTGACGATCTCCTCCTAAAAAGCAAAACATTCTCAATACATTTGAAAGACCTCGTAGAGACGTTCGCTACTATACGGAGGTTCAAATTAAAATTGAACCCATTAAAATGTGTGTTCGGAGCTAACAAGGGGAAGTTTCTCAGACATCTCCTCACCCCCAATGGCCTTGCACTGAACCCAGATAAGGTGAAGGCCATCCTCGATATGATCCCTCCTCGCAATACCAAGGAGGTCCAACAACTTGGAGGAAGGTTGGACGGACTGAGCAGGTTTATCTCCAAATCAGGAGATAAAAGTGCCCCATTCTTTAAAGTACTCCGGGGAGGATCAAAGTTTGAATGGAACGAAGAATGCAGCAAGGCTTTCGAACAGTTGAAAGAGCAGTTGACTTCAACTCCTCTACTTCAAAGTCCTCGTGAGGGGGAGATATTATACTTATACTTGGGGGTCGACCTAGATGTAGTCAGCTCTGTCCTTGTTTGGGAAGAAATGAAGAAACAGTTTTCGATCTACTATGTCAGCCATATCCTCAAGGACGCAGAGACCAGATATTCAATCTTGGAAAAGCTAGCTTTAGCATTGGTTATGTCATCACGAAGACTCCGTCCTTATTTTTAGGCTCATCCTATCCAAATAATTACAGATCATCCTTTGAGAAACATTCTTGAAAAACCAGATCATTCAGGGAGGCTGGCCAAATGGGCTATTGAATTAAGCGAGTTTGAAATATCCTATATTCCGAGGACAACAATCAAAGCACAGGTCTTGGCGGATTTTCTGGTTGATACAACAAAATCTGATCCTGATCAAGTGGTGAAATCCCCTCTGGCTTGGGTCATTTATGTGGATGGGGCTTCTGGAAAAAACTCCATGGGAGCCGGGGTAGTTTTGATTAGTCCAAATGGCATCAAGCTGGAGCAAGCCATCAAATTCTTCTTTCCAGTTACGAACAATCAGGCAGAATATGAGGCACTTCTAGCTGGTCTGAGGTTGCAAAAGAGCTGGGCATAGAACACGTACATGTTAAAACTAATTCATTAGTGTTGGCTTCTCAGGTTTTGGGGAACTACGAGACAAGGGAGCTGATTCTGAGGAAGTATCTGCTGCTAGCCAAAAAGGAAATCGGAAAATTCAAGTCATTCATTATCGAACATATTCCAAGAACACAAAATGAGGAGGCAGATGAGTTGTCATAGTTCGGTCTTCCATCAGGGGGAGTGACCTTTGAACTTTTCCATCCGGCAACAGACGAAGCGGAACTTATGCAAATCGATCAGAATCCTTCATGGAAGGATCCTTATGAGCTGTTTTAATCAAAGGGAGAATTCCATCACTCCATCAAAGATAGAAGGAGATTTAGAAGGAAAGCGGCTTATTATTATCTGATAGCAGGAGTTCTCTACAGGAAGACTTTGATCTCTCCCTCTGCGCGATGTGTTTTTGAGGACGAAATCCCAACCATTCTTCGGGAGGTTCATTCCAGGGAATGTGGTAGCCACTCAGGGGCGAAGACTTTAGAAAAAAGAATCTTGAGGCAGGGGTATTTCTCGCCAACCATGAGAAAAGATGCCGAAGCATTTGCCATAGCGATATGTTCAGTGTCAAAAGTTTGCCCCTCTTCAACATCTGCCCGCTCAGTCGCTTCGATCAATAACTGCACCCTGACCTTTCGCAGTTTGGGGGATGGATCTAGTTGGACCCTTCCCAATGGCTAGTGGCCAGCGGCGTTTTATAATTGTGATGATCGATTATTTCAGCAAATGGATTGAGGCGAAGGCACTAGCAAAAACCACAACACAGGTCATCAGGAACTTCATTTGGGGGGAAATAGTATGCCGGCATGGAATTCCGATGGCAATTGTCACTGACAATGGTCCACAGTTCAACAATCCAGAGATGATAAACTTTTGTGATCAGGTAGGAATTGATCTTCGATTCGCCTCAGTACATCATCCAAGGACTAATGGTCAGGTAGAAGCAGCGAACAGGCAAATCCAACAGCTTCTGATGAAAAGAGTTTTGAATCAAAGAGGGAACTGGGCAGATCAACTTCCTTCTATTCTTTGGACTCTCCGTACTACTCCGTCTTCAGCCACAGGAGAAATGCCCTTCAAATTATCTCATGGCTCGGAGGCTGTTGTTCCTGTAGAATTTGAGGTGGTCACTCCGAGAGTTGTGTATGCAAGGGAAGGAGAAGAAGCCTGGATAGAGCATAATGACGAAGCCATCAAATATAGTCTGGATCTGATCGAGGAGCTTCAGGACGAGGCAACAATCAGGCAGGAAGAGATGAAAAGGAGAATGGCAAAGTACTTTGACAAAAATGTCAGGGTTAAACACTTCGCAGTCGGTGACGTTGTACTAAAGAAAGTTGATGCAGCAGCCAGAACAGGCAACGTCGGAAAGCTAAATCCCAATTGGGTTGGACCTTTAATCATCAAGGAGGTGCTAAAATGCGGGGCTTATCGCCTCCAGACAAGCGAAGGAGAGGACATTTCACGCACCTGGAGCTGTGACGATCTTAAGCAGTTCTATCCCTAAAAATGTTTTTTCCATTTCTTGCATTTTTTGGATATTCAATGAAAGGCCCTATACTGACACTTCTCCATGTCTGATGATTCCTTTTTTGCACTTTTTTACATATATCAACCTCACTGAACTGCGGAGACATCGCCAAGTTCTGCTTGAACCCCCTCGGATTGTAGTCATTAGCGTAAAACCATGAAGATCATGTGTAGCGGGGAGTTTTCGCACACGTGTAGTGGTAGCTTGCCAATTCCCGTGCGGTGGTCTTCAGAATCTTGGATCCCGACTGATATCTGACACACCCCTGCATCAAGGGAGGTCTAGGTGAATGTTAGCTCTATCATGCCCTGAAAGGGATATAGTTACAGCTTTGATGATCTTTCTGAGGAAAGCAATGTCGGTATAGCCTCCGCGGCATAACCACACCTGCCCAACTGATCATCTTGGTCTGTGACCATCGATAACTCCTAGGTACTCTCAAGCGATGCCTAAGCGGGACCCACAACTGAGTTGATCTCTCAGAGGAAAGCAATGATCGCCGCCTAGGCCGACCTGCCCAATTGATCAGCTCAGCTTGTAACCCTAGACAAGAGAGCAGTTTAGTCGCTTACAACCCTTATGACCACTTGAGGAAAGCAATGTTCGCCGCCTAGGCCCACCTGCCCACTTGGTCATCTGGGTCTGTATTTACTTTTTCTTTATTCTTACAGCTCTTATGACCACTTGAGGAAAGCAATGTTCGCCGCCTAGGCCCACCTACCCACTTGGTCATCTGAGTCTATAGCCATTTCTTTTTACATTACAGGAAATTATATCATCTTATCCTACATGGTCACTCCAGACCATTTGGGAGAAAAAGCAGGATTTTTTATTAGGTACATCACAAACCGGTCGGCTTGATACCTAAACCGGGCGGTTTGAAATAAGCAGGTACCAAAGTTATCGGGTTATCTGATTATTAAACCGGGCAGTTTGAAATAAGCAGGTGCAGAAATTATCAGGCGGTCTGGTTATTAAACCGGGCGGTTTGAAGCAAGCAGGATATCACAAAATGCCATAAGGCCTATCAAAGTGTGGATCATAACCGTGACCGGTCGGTCTTATAATCCTATTTATAATCTATCATTCTTATGAGTATTAATTCTATCCGTTCGGGTAGAAATGGGCTCTTCACATGGAAAGTAATTATGATTCTTGCAAGATAGAGATCACTACATTAACCGTTCAAGTTATATACAAATCGCACGCATTCGTTCAGTTAAATCTTATGTTCAAGAGTGGAGCTTTCGGAAAATTGAATAACGAGTCGTTTGAACTCAATACTGAATTCACAACTTGTTGATTATCTTCTTCTGATTCGATATTCTCTATTTTTGCAAGGCAATTATGTAAAACCGAAAAGTAATCGCGCGGCTTGGATTCACATATACAGAGACATCCAATCATATGAGATATATTCAAGTCGCACCATTTACAGTTAAAGTGTAACTATTGCAGCGACTTAAACTTACATTCGGCTAACTCAGGGTATTCATATTAAGAACCTAGAAAGTTTGAGTTCCTGTCCGCCCGACTATATATTATAACTGCATCGAATTATTTATCGAAGTATGAAGGGTTGATATTCTTCCGGGTTGTATGGCGTTTGCCGAGTTGGGATCACAGGAACAAGCCGCCCGAATAGGGTTTATAGCGTTCGAATGGCTATCGAAATTTTTGAAGGTTCAGTACCCGAACTGACTGGATCATTATTAAGCCGCACGGCTTGGTTAGAAGAGAGTTAATTTTCCGAAGCAGAAAGAAATCATAAACAATCAAAAGTAAGTCGTAGAAAGTAAACGGCTAGACAGGTAAAAACTTTCCATTTCATTATCAAAATATTCTTACATTATGTTTTAACCGACCGGCTAACAAAATCAAGCCGTCGACTATTCAAAATAAAAACAAAATACAACTATTGATCATCCGACTTGAGATTCTTAGATGCAGGAGCACTCGAATGTTTGCTGTCATCAATCAAAACCTCGGGAGAATAGCCCTCGCTGCCCGACGAAGACGAGCTGCTCAGTTCGCCCGACTTGCGTCCGGCCCCTTCTGTAGAATCGCTGGACTCATAGTCCGAGTTGCTCTCATCGTCCTTAGCCGCTGCGGGCTCTTCAACTTCATCATCCTCATCATCACTCTACTCCGAACTGGACACATCAACTTTGTTCTTCCCTTTGGCCTTCCGCCTGATCTTCTCTAGTTTCTTTTGTAAAGTCGTGTAGGCATCAGAAAAAGTGAAATGCTCAAAACTGGGCGCGAGCCCTTTGAGCTCTCGCAGGCGGTTAAAAGCATTATCGATTCCCTCGACGACATGAGGGAAAAGTTCTTCTTGATAGACCGGATCGGTTTCATCATACTTTGTCTGCAAAGAAGAATAAAGGTAAGAGACCGCGCGGTCTAGAAAAGTCAGAAAGACGGCTAGCCAGGTGATAACTTACCAACTCGGCCTCCTTTAGCCGTGCGACTTCCTTTTTCAATTCAGCATTTTCCTTCTCTAGATGATCATTTGACCTGATCAATCGTTTGAAGGTCATCCCCATGAAGACGTTGGTGATGAGGCTCTCAGCTCCAACCCGCGCGGCCTCCCGGGCGAGCTCCTCCTCAGGGATCTTCCTCAATCGCCTGAAGTTTCATCGGCCAAACATGGCGATGCTGGCGGCCTCAACATGCTGGCCCGACTTCTCATTAGCCTAGTGGGGGAGCGTAGTGGAGACCTGGACGCCATCGCCGTCCGGATGCCACGTCAAGACCGTGCGGTCTTTCATATCCTTCACTTTGGTGAAGGAACGGAGGGCAGAGAAGTCGCCTGAGGAGGTCGAATCCTCCCCATCGGATAGCAATGACTTGTTTTTGCCCTGTCTCTGTCTCTTCTCGCTCTGAGTTAAGATCAAACCGGCTGGGCTGACCGGCTTGTTTTTGGGGACAATGACCTTGGCTACAAAAGAGAAGTAAAAGGGTCAGAACAAGAGACCGTGCGGTCAACATCGAAGCAGGAAGCGGGTTGAAGGAAAACTTACTGTATTCAGGCCGGACATTCTCTAACTCGGCAAGCAGCGGAATGTAATGGCTTACATTAAGCTGCTCATTCTCAAGAAGCTTGTAGGTCTTCTTCTCGATCTCACTTATGGCGATCTGCTGAAAGGCCTCCTCTGGCCGTACCCGCGGGTTCGAATTCAGTAGGCCGAGTCGGCCTTCAAATATCAAATACCTCTCCGACCAGGCTGTGACCTTATTCGCGAGGTTGACCATCTTCAACCCCTGACAGCCGAAGTAGAGGTGGCCTTTGAACACATTCAACTCTGAGTCTGGGATAGCCCGCACCGAGAATATTTTTCTAAAGAGGTCCATGGAGAAGCGGACTCTCTCAGACCGCAGATATGAAAAAAAGCTGCAAATCCCGGCCATCGAATTGGGGGAGATTTGGCCGGGGCTAACCCCGTAGTGGTCAAAGACCATGGCGAGTTCGATCGATATGGGGAACTTGAAGCCGCAATCGAAATGATCGATTGGGATTGCGATTTGGTTCGGTCCAGATGAGTTCATCCGCTCATCGCGGAGCGAAAGTCGCGCGAGCAGCGAACTATCAACCATATGCTTCTCAACAAACTCATCCAATTCTGCTTTGGTCAGACGACATTCCTCAAGGTCTGCCGAATGGAACGCTTGAGCGGCTTCGTAGCGGGTAGCAGATATCTTCGCAGGTCACTTCGGCTAGCGCTTTGCTCCCATCTTGAAATTTTGGTAAGAAAGTCTTCGGAAAGGCGCTACTTATAAGAACGGGTGATCTGCGTTTAGAAAAGGTCAAATCGCGGCTAGACTAATCAACCCGAGCGGGCACATTTCTATACAAGGCTAATTCATTAAACCACAAGTAAAATTCAAGCAGGCGGATTAAAGAAGCAATAGAAACAAGCCGCTCGGCTTATAAAGCAATTCACAGGCATCAAATCAACATACGAAGGAAGAATATAAAGCATATTCAAATACACAGACCGGGCGGTCTGAAAGACAGACCGAATGTCATGAAATCAAACTCAAGCAGTTAAGTTGTCCAAAGGACCGGATAGAATATTACAAATAATTGACTTAAAACCGCTTAACATTAGCGGGCATCGCCCGGTGCATCTTCTTTATGGAGTCACGCGGCATGGTCGCCGATCTGAAGAAAAGTCCCTTGCACCTGATTAAGGCTGTGATTGAGATAGTTGATCATGCTATGAAGCCGCACAGCATCTCGCTCTACTCACGCTGTTGGGATCACGCGAGTAGGTAAGGCCGCGATGGCCTCATTCGCACTAGTAATAGGGTGGATCATCCCAGCTGCTGGAGGAATCGAGCTCGTCCCAGCAACCGGGCGGGGTGACCCACGCCGACCTTCATCAGCTACATTAATAGGATGCCAGCTTCCGTCGGCCTCCCTTGTTAGTTGAAGGTATTTGTCTCTGTAGTAGGCACAGTCCCCTTCAAGCTTGTGGATCTCTCTTTTCCGTCTATCAAGTCGGGCGGTCAGTGCAGCCACTTGACCCAGCTGTTCCTTCTCCTTCTCCCGGCGCTCTTTCCGTTCGGCCTCCAGCGCAGCTCGGTTCTCTCTCCTCTCAGCTTCCATTTCAGCCCGCAGTGCAACTTTTTCCTCTTGGGCGGCTTTCTCCCACTCCTCGAAAGCCTTCAACTGCTTCGTGAGGGTTTCGAAATTCCTTTGAAGACGGGTTATCTCATCCTCCATCCGGGTATCCAGAATAAGCGAGGAACTCGGCAAAGGTGGATCAAGTGGAGGAAGATAAGTCATCAGTTCGCCCAGTTTCGGAATGGAGTCACGATCATCTACAATGAAAAAGACAGTCAAAAAGGTCGGCCGAATATAATTGCATATATAACAGAGGGATTATCAAAAGAAGACCGCTCTTTCCAAATTCTCCTCGCTTACAAGCCGCTGCAGTTTGAGTAAAATTCGTGCGGATAGATCGCTTTGCTTGCTCGGTATCGATCTTTCAGTGCTGTTCTCTCCACGATCTCTCGCTTTGCCTCCGCTTGGCAGCAAAAAATTGAGCGGCGGAGGGAAAGAAGCTTGGTGACGGGTTTAACAACAAGTCACGCAACTTGTTTCAAGACCGCGTCTTGAAAAAACGAACAGGGCGGTAATCCACGACCCCTTTACCTTGTAATAGAAGATTGGGTGGCGGCGGTGGCGGTCTGGTAAGCTGATCCCTTACTTTCTCCGCCTTCACCTGCATAAGCCGAAGCCCGGCCATCACAGAATCTTCAGAAGCCTGTGCGGTTTTCTTGGTTCTAGTCGCATCCTCAGCCAGGCCTGCCTCGTTAATGCTGGCCGCATCCTCAGCCAGTTAGGCCTCCTTCTTTCCAGGGGGATCAGCAGCCTGCAGATTGGAAGAAGTTCTCAATAGATCGTCTTGCTTCTGGAGGGAATCCAAGTCCTTGATGATGTCACTTACAGAGATGTTGTGTGCATCGGTGGGGACCTGGTTGTTCGACTTGGGTGAAGGAGTAATAACACCTTCCAAAACTTCTTTTTCGTGCGACTTGCCCTGCAGGATATCCGCTCCCAGTTTCTTGGAAGCCGCCTTGTTTTTGGCCTTTAGGCCCTTCACCCTTTTCAAAAGCCTGTCTGCCGTGGACCCAGCTTTTTTCCTCTTCTTGGTCGACTTCAGGCCGGCTTCTTTTGAGGAAACCGGACTGTCCTCAATATTCACTATCGGGTTCTGCTGGTCCCTTGGATTGGGGGAGTCAACCGCTTCTCCCCCTTCATCTCTTATCTTCAGGTGGAATACGCCAGAGGGGGTGATCTCCATTTTAAAAGAATCATCCCCGTCGGCCTTCGGGATGGCGGCTTCCAAGTCTGTCTTGTCCAGAGGAGGGTGCGGGTTGGTTCCCTTATTAGAAAGGGCAGGAGGATCAGCTGGGGGCGGGTTCGAGCAACCCGCTTCATTTCTAGTCGACAAGTTGACTGTCAACCCATGAGGCAGGTCGGCTGGCTTACCCGTGGAGGAAATAGTCACTATATTGTCGGGCTGTGTCTTCTTTGTCTTCTTCTTCTTATCCTTCGGGCGATCTCCCTCGCGGATTTTACCTGGCGATCTCCCTCTCGGTCTTTTTCTTCTTCTTCATAAGATCCACCATCTTGATTGGACTGTTCAGTCTGAAAGTTCTAACCGCAAGGGGTGAGTAGTGACTCGTGATAGCGTTGCAGTTATGTGAAAATAGAAGCTTCCAGAACATTTATAACCCACATGGCAAGATCGGCGCGGTCTCCGGCTAGAACTGATATTTTTGAAATCTCCTCAGAATTTGAAAATATGCGGGGATTATGTTTACCCAGAAAACCGCTTCCGGATAGCACTACTTGCAGACCAGGCGGTCTGCGGATACAATTCGCATGGTTCAGGTTTTACAAGGTCCATCAGCACCAACTAGCATAGACCAGGCGGTCTGACATGATTCAGATTGCCTCCAAATATTGAAGACTACCAAGGCCCATGTACAAAAGGCAAGCCGCGGTCTCACGTCGGAGACCGCCCAGGTTGCGCCATGAAGACCAGCCAAGGCTCGAGTCCAAAGGGCAAGCCGCGATCTCAAGACGGAGACCGCCCGGATTGCACCGTCGCCTTGCTCACAGCATCTTCACCCTCTAGTCAGACAGGTCGGAAGCGCAAGCCGCCAAGCCGCGCGGCTTCTTTCTTTTTTCCTTTTTGTATCCCGTCACCGCCTGCCTGTTTCTCCTATACCCAGGCAGGCGGTTATTTTATCCCTGCCCGTTTGGGCAGGCCCCCAAGCCTACAAATAGGGGGCGGTACCTTTCCCAAGGCACGCACACTCGAATCCAGGAGCTCGCTTGTTTGAGTTGCGGTCTCGAGTTTCCCATCTTGCGAACTGTCTGACCGGCCGGCTTCCCGCTGTAATCTCTTTACTTCAATCAAAGGAAAGCCCATCACAGGAGTGGCATTCGCCGTGACGGGCGAAGTCTGGCCTTGACCGCTGCCAGCGGTCTCAATTTCCTCTACTAAAAAGTAACCGGCAGCCCGCAGCCTCCGATTTCCTTCGGAGGTGCGATTTCAGACTCAACAAACTTGAAATGAAAATTAGACATTGAAGTAAATCTTTAAGTGTATGTCACATCAATTTTTTACCATTTGTACTGAAAATACTAAGATGTTTAGCTCATGCGAAGTGTTATAGTCAAACCATATTTTTTTAAACATTGAGAAATAAAAAAGGACAAAACATATTTTTCAATATTTTTGGATTATTTGATTTTTTTTTGTATTTTTGAAATAAGACAAATACAAAACAATTCAAATCTGAGAAAACAAATAGAGAAAATGCAAAAAAAATACCAGAATTAATTTAGAAAAAATAATATGAAAATTGGTCCAAAGAAGCTAACACCTGGCATTGACTTCTTAACGCCCAAACATACCACTATTTCCTCATGTTTTTGAAAAAATTTCTTTGGATTAGTGTTTATGTATATAAACTTTCTTAGTGTAGAAATTTTAGAGAATTTGGAGATGATTAAAAGTCTATTTAAGCATGTTTTATGTTTATTAAAATGGTATTAATATCTTTTTGTATTTTCAAATACTTGTGTTTTACAAGATCATTAAAGCTAAAAAATGATAAAATATACAAATCACTAGATAAGCATGTTCAATCAACCCAAGACTGCATGAATAATATAATCATAAACAGCACATGCAAAATATGCTATAGGTATGTCCAAGATTATAATACCATAATAATATACCTACACACTAGCCCCATACTAACTGACGGATGGGCATGAGGAGCTGCACACATGTCGTAGGTTGGGGTGTTAATCACATATACACTGATGCAGGACGTCAGGGCCCCGACCGCACCCTGTGGCATCACACCATCTAGCGGACCACAGCGAAGCACGCCTGCTAGAAGGACTTCAGTCCAGGCACCCCATCCTGTCTCCACACATGTTCTCAGCGCGGCGGGTTGTTGATGTTGGGGCTCGATCCCCAGACCTCCTTGATAAGAACCTCTCCTAACAATCCTTATCACCAACTGAGCTGCCAACTCAGTTGGTGATAAGGACTATTAGGAGAGGTTCTTATCAAGGAGGTCTAGGGATCGAGCCCCAGCCTCAACAACCCGCCGCGCTGAGAACAGGTGCGGAGATAGGTTAGGGTGCCTAGACTGTAGTCCTTCTGGCAGACGTGCTTGGCCGTGGTCCGCTAGTTGGTGTGATGCCACGGGGTGCGGTCGGGGCCGCGGTGTCCTGCATCATACACACACTAGAGAACGCTCAACCTAGCACTCTTTCCCCACAATGGCTCGCAAGGCCCAACTAGAACCCTTCTCGGTTAAGGACAAGACATGACTTAGAGGTTAGGTCTTCTAATGCATGCAATCCTACGCCCTCACTATTGTGAGACACATAGTGTGGGTAAATGATCATGGACATCCTAAGCATTTTGTCCTTTATAAACTATGGCTCTTTTGCGAGATTGATTTCTAATTACTGTTGATTTTAATACCGCATAGTTAATATGAATTTTAACTTTCAATTTTTTTACTTTAAAATTAATTCATTATGGCAATATGAGATAACTAATATGAATAATATTTATTGATAATGATGAGTTTGAAAGCAATGTTATGCCATAAGATTAATAAAGATAATGCTGCAAGCATTCAAAAATAGTGATTCAATTTTTTTACATAGAATGAAGTGATGATTCTATTTGGTTTATTCTTATTGATATAAAATTGATTCTATGATCTACAAATAAATGAGATATATGCAAGTTATAAAACATTCATATAATGATAATGATCATAAACCATATGTTGGATGCAATGGGATCTTTTATTGTTATGTTTAATGTTTGAATTTAAAAGATCTTTTGATTTTGCATAATTATAATAAATGATCATTGATTTTATTACATAGAAATTTAGGCACTCATAATTAATTATTCATAATGTTGTAAGTGAAGTATATGAAACAATTCATATTCATCCTCTTCAAAATATTAATGAGAAAGATTGAAAGGTGAATAATGAATATAATGTGAAAATATTTTTGGTTATTTTTGAAAGGTTTTATAAATCTCCTCTTTGATTTTTTTTAATATTAACAAACCATATATATATATGTTTTTTTTACTTTTGAATTTTATTATTCTACTTTGCTTTAACATAACATGGCATGATATAACTAGTATAGACATTGATTTCTACTTATAGTAAATGACAATGCTAGAATGAACAGTTATGGTAACAAGATGAAATGTTATGTAAACATTTCACACATACGATTGCTTTGCATGTATTCAACATAGATCTTCAACCTAAATATTCATAGACCTAGAATGACGTGATTTAATTTTGTGAGTTATTTTCAAATTATATAAGGTTGATTCTAAGGTCAAGATAAGAATGAGATACATGCAAATTCAAGACATAATTCACACGTAAAGCATGTTATGAAAAAACAATGGAATCTATTCCAATTGTACTTATTTTGAGAATTTTATAAGATCATTAATTCTTATGATGAGTTGAATGCTTTAAACATGAGATAGATAAATTATATTTTACTATATAATAAATTATTCATTTTTTTTAATTATTTGTAGTGAAAGATTGATTATGAAGATGTTATTGGTCATTGAACTTATTTTTGTTTTTGATTTAGTATCAATATGACCAAAACATATACAAGTTTCTCTGAAAAAGAAGAGAATGATAATTAAAGTAGTAATATAATTTTTCTGAAATTAATAATTAGAGAAATCAGAGTTTTTAAGAAACACTGCCATGCCACCAGCGTTAGAACCTAACGCCAGGCTCCAACACTAGAGTTGAGATTTTTAATTTAACCACATGATTTTTGTGATCTTTCAGTTTCGATTTATCATGATTATTATTAGACATGATAGGGCGATCAAATGATGCAAGGATATTAAATAGATAAGCAAAAAAGACTTGTGCATTTTAAACATTTAGCCTAAGACCCCTAATATTCCTTTAAAATCCATTTTTGACAATTATTTGATTGATCTTGATAATATCATATAACAAATTTAGTTTTCATTTTATAATGATAATATGAGACATTTATAGGAAATGGATTTAGAAGAATAAAAATAAAAAGGAGAGACAGGTCAGTTGAGAAATGATATGACTTTAGTTCAATTTCATTCAATTTGATTCATTAATGAGTTTTTGGCTTAATGTATGAAAAGTCATATCACAAGTTATATAGAGTGACCTTAGCATGTTGGCTCAAGAAAAATATAATCAAAAAGTAACAAAAACAAAAAAAGGAAATTATGCATATCATGAAGTAGAGTATTGATATTTCATTTTTAATTATTTCTACTTCATGCAAATGATTGGACACAAATGAATGAGAGATTTAGGTATCCAAAGGGGACCAAGTGGGATGGTTCCTTTGGTTGCCCAAATACATCGAGTTGTCTTTTGGGGAAATAAGGATGAATGGACCCTTCCATTTTACATTAGTGCGTCATTCTTATGTATGGTCTCCATTCATACCTTGGACAAACATTATTTTTATTTTTCCAATTTCATAGTCATTTACTTCAATATTTGGATAAAAATGATTTTTTGAATTTATTATTTAAAGGAAATTCGTTTGTATTTAATTTTATGTTGGGAGAACAATTATGTTGTAAATGATAATGATGACAGAGATTTGGAATTTCATTTACAAGCTTTCGTTGTTTTTCATTTCGTATGTTTTGCTTAGATAAATTATGAAAATTCATATTTAACTTGCCTTTGAATTTCGCTTGATATTTTGAATTTATGTGTTGAGAATTTTTCCTTATAATTTCCTTAGGCAAGTTAACTTTATTTTCTAATTCATAATCCTTAACTTTGAGATTATGTCTAGCTTTATTATAAGCAATTGTACAATTCTTAAGAGTGGAAAAAATAGAATCAATATGAGTTTTGTAATTATTTCTTAACTCTTCAAATGTTTAATCCATCTCTTTAATTTCAATTTTATAACTTTTACAAATAGCACAATCACTTTTAAAAGATGAATTTTCTAAAGATAATTTTTCATTATGTTCTTTAAGATGCTCTTTTTCATATACTTTGAGTTTTTCTTTAAGAATATTGCAATCAAAACATGATTTTCTATTTTCAATTAAAGTGCAAGGTGGAGAATAATTGAACACATCAATCTTTGTTTCTCTATTAAATTTAGCTTTTAAGTTTTTATTTTCTAAACGTAATTTTGAATTTGATTTTTTTTTAATTTCTTAATTTTACGCTTAGTAGTTTGTAGCAATTGTAATGTAGAAATAGAATTACAAAAAATGGAATTTGATTTCCTTACAGCGCTTTCAGATGAGGCGAGATTAGAACATAAAGTTCATTTGTCTTCATTATCTTCCTCTTCCATAGATGTGTTGTCATCATCCCTTCTGCTTGATGTGAAACCCATGGATCCATCAAGCGAGGAGCTTTCTTGAATATTTATGCAGTCTTGCATATTCTCCTGTTCTTGCAATTGTTTTATACCTATAAGAGGAAGACTATAAATATCTTGAAGAAATTTCCAAATTTTGTACGAATTAAAAAAACAATAAACTAATTTGAAAATATCTTGTGATATAGCGCAAAATAAACTATTCATAGCCTTCGCATTAAAAACCATTACATTTTTATTTAGAACACTCGGGGGTTCTTTAGTAGTAATATTCTAAACATCTATGTCTAAGGACTTGAGAAATTTTTCCATTAGATTTTTCCACCCTTTATAATTCTTTTCTTCAAATAAAGGTGGTGCTAGTGATTTTTCATTTATATAAAATTTCTCCCCACTCGTACAAGCGAGATCATGATCAAGAAGCGCCATTATTCCCGGTGCTGAAACCATTTTGGAATAACCTCGCTCTGATACCTCTTGTTGGATCTTGAGGCGCACTTAGAGGGGTGAATAAGAGTTTTAGAAAACTTTAGGATTTAAAGAAAAACTTTTGTGATTTTCTAATAAGTAAATAGAAACAAAAGTAAAGAGCTAGAAATAAGAAATGAAATCAGTTTTATTTAACATGAAAATACATGATTATCATTTATAAAATTTCATTAAAAAATATGATTTCTATGATGCTAGAAATCAAGGCGAATATGAAATACTCTTTTCATTTTCTATACAGACTCTTCTCACTAAGAACTGGTTGGCTTTAGCTGATCTTTCCCCAGATATGGCCTCAAGACGCTCTAGCCTTTCTATCCCAAGAAAGGCATTGACCATACCCTAGATATACTCCCTAAACCTAGTCGCCACAACCATGATGAATTCTCCTTAAGCCGTGCACAGACCTAGTCGCCAACAACCGCGACGAATTCACTAAATGATCATAATGAAAGAGGTACAATAATATATAAAACACAAGTAAAAACTCCCTATGAAGAATGATGGATATGGCGAGGATTCGCTGAATATCATCGAAGTCGAAGCGAACGTTCTTCGCATTGGGTGAGCGTTGATCCAATCCTCCTTTGAATTATTTTCTTGAAATTGTGTGGGAGATGGTGGTCTGAAAATACGTCCTTCATAGAGTTTCTGAAGTGCTAAAATAGGGCACCTTGGAATCTCCTATTGAAGAGAACAAATGCCACCTATTTATAGGACTAAAGTTAACGTCGGTGTTAAGGCTAACGACAGGCGTTGACTCAGTATAGAAATAATTTGATGGCTCAGATCTTGAAAATAGGAAGGAGATTCTACATCTATGGAAAAATTCATTTCAGGCAATCTTAATGCTGGCGTTGAGGCTAACGCCTGACATTAAGTCAAATCATTCCCAAAATGCTCCAACAATCATGATAGTTTCTGTCCATGCCATCTTCTTCTTGGTGGGAATAAAAGTTATCACCGACGTTAAGTCCTAATGCCTGGCATTAGACCACATTCATCATTACTGCTTGTAAGCAGGTCCAGACCAACAATGTAGCATCCTAATGTCAATATTTTTCAAACCAGCTTGCTAAAAACACAATGACAATCAAGATCAAAACAAGTAGGATTTGTTATTCTCAAATCAAAGGGATATGGAAAACTGTGTTCCAACAATTTGTCAATATGACTTTGTTTGATGTTGTTCTATAGTCACTCTTGTTGGGGTTGGTAACCTTCTTAACTTATTAACCTTTTTACCTTTATTTTGAGCTACCATTTTTACGCCTTTGTTCCGAGGCATTCTTTTCTTTTGAATGCCTCAGGTTCTGCCTCATGTTCAGACCAATAGCAGTTAGAGCTGGCCAAGCTGTCTCTTCCAGTTGCAATAGTTTATTTTCTCTTTTTGTCCTAATTGGTGAGGCTTAGTTGTTGTGTTTACTTTTGATTTAGCTGTGTAATTTCGTTACTTTTCTGATAGCTCTATGGGTTCGTGTTAGATTGTTGACGCATATAGATTATTTCTTTTGTGTAAACTTCTTACTTGTTGTTCCTGTTACAACTATTTATTGTTGTTGATGCATTGCTCTTTGACAAAGTTTTATGCTAGGATGCATAATAGTTATTTTAAGTGTATAAAAATCTGCATTTTTACACATATTCATAGCATTGTTTCAATCAAATGTCACCCTACTTTAAAGATCGTAAAAGCACTTTCCCTACTTATAATAAATTTAGAAACATGCATATCATTAGTTGGTTATTGGCCATTCATGTTCCTACAGGATAAAATGAATCAAACCTTATATTTTTTCCACTGCGTATATATATATATGTTTTTACTTGTGGACTAGCTGATCCACTGAACCGAGAGACACGGTCTTTAAAGCTTTTAACTTAAATTATGCTTTATGTGAAAATACATAAGTGTTTTATGAAAAAGAGTATAAGAATGTTTTCCTGAGCGTCTGCAGTCATCCCATGCATGGCGTGGCATCACAACACGCATTTTTCCCTCACTCTGATAATATATTTTTATATTGGGAAAATGTGAGTTGTAACACCGGGTCTTGCCAAAAGAATTCTCGAGTCAGCAAAAGAAGAAATTATTTTCTAATTTAAAGAATTATTTTTGGGAGCACCCCTTTTTATTCTGTGTCTGCGCAGACCAGGTAGTGAGAAGATGTGCCTCAAGTGAGAAAGGTTTAAAATATTGTGGCATTGCCATAAAGGACTAGCCGGTGGTCATTATCAAGCGAACTGAACGGCGAGGAAGGCGCTGGAGGCGGGCTTTTATTGGCCCACACTCTTTAAAGATGCGCACACCCTTGTGAGTACTTGTGACAGCTGCCAGCGGTCGGGCAACATCCCTCATCGGGATGAGATGCCCCAAAATATATTTTTTGAATGCAAAATTTTTGATCTTTGGGGTATCGATTTTGTTGGTCCTCACCCTCCCTCTTTTTCAAACAAGTATATTCTCGTTGCGGTCGAGAACATATCGAGGTGGGCAGAAGCACAAGATCTCCCCACCAATGATGCGAGAGTCATCACAATTTTTTTAAAGTATTCTCTCATTTTGGCGCACCACGCGCTATAGTTAGTGATATGGGCACTCATTTCTGTAATTGCCAATTCACTAAAATTTTAGCAAAATACGGTGTCCTGCACAAGCTCTCCACTCCTTATCACCCACAAACGAGCGCCCAAGTCGAAGTCATGAACCGCAAGTTACAGTGGATATTAGAAAAAAACTATTTCTCTTAGTAGGAAGGATTGGGAACATAAGCTCTATGATGCTCTATAGACCTATCGAATGACGTACAAGACCCCCATCGGTTGTACTCCATATCGATTGGTTTATGGCAAGGCTTGCCACCTTCCAGTCGAATTTGAGCACTGCGCATTCCTGGCGCTTTAAACCTCGATTCTACTTTAGTCGCCGAGCAAAGAAAGTTTTGAATAAATAAAATCGATGAGTTGCGCGCAAACGCGTACGAGTGCAACAAATTTTTTAAGGAGCGAATAAAGGTCTACCATGATAAAAATATAAAAATTCCAAAAACTTTTTCACCGGGCGATCTCATCTTCCATTATAACTTTCGTCTTTGCCTTTTTCCGGGAAAGCTAAAATCTCGATGGTCTGGACCATTTATCGTTAAAGAGGTTTGGTCATATTGGACGGTTCACATTTCCCACCCGGAAAAAGGATCCTTCAAAGTAAACGGACACCGCCTTAAGTTGTATCTTCCAGGAGAATTATCTGACGAGAAGAGTGAATCAATATTACATCTACCGATAACATAAGCGTCAATTGGGTCAAGTTACGCGACCTTAAACAAAGCGCTTTTGGGAGACAACCTAACATTATCTTTTTGTTATTTTTATTTTAACATATTTTGCAGGAACACCGTCAGTCCCACCAAAAAAAAATTTCATAATCAGGGACGCCTTATTTCACCCTCTTCTTCCATCTCTTTTATCTTGCATTCCTTTTTGTCTTAGCTTGTACTTTATTTCTTTGTTTTCTTTTTCTTATTGTTTAATACTTAATTTTAAACATTGTGGACAATGTTTAACTTTAAGTATGGGGGTGTAAAAAGTTCTTAAAAATGTAGTTCTTAATTTAGAAAATCTTCAAATATATATATTTCTTTTATTTAAGCACTTTCAAAACCTAAATATTAAAAAAACTAATTTAGATAATAGAAAATCTAATATCTTGGAAATGGATTTTTGGGCTATCATCCCAGCACACCTCCTAGTACCAGTGAGAACCCTTCACGGAGTATACCTCAGGAAATCCAGGAGTTAACACAAAAATAAGGATTAAAACTAGTTTCGTTTATTATTATTAGTATTATTAAAAATAAAAAAAAACATAATATTAAAAATACAAAAAAAATATGAAAAACTTAGAATAAAAAAAAATTTATAAAAACCCCAACTTGTTATTTTTTGATTTCATAGAAATGTATTTGAGAATGTTTATAAGCATTTTTATGTTTTAATTAGCTAAAATTTTGTCTTGATAGTTTGTTAAAATTAACTTTTAGGTATTCTTGTTTTAAGAATCATTTTATGATTTTAATTTGATTAGAGAATCTATTTAGCGTGACTTCTCTTTTTAGTTTACGTAGCTTTGTTTTGTAGTAAATTTGCTAAACCTCCGTAGATTTCTATTATATTTTCTTATAGCTTTTTAGATCTTATAAAATTTCAGTTTACTAGAATTTGCTCTCAATATAATTTAATTTATAAGCTAGAAATTTTTCTCTACCCTACCCCTTTGTTGGCATATATAAAAAGAGAGTTTTAAAAGATCATAGGTCATGTGAATAAGAGGATAAAATTCATTATTCCCTAAACATATGCACCCAAAATCATTTAAAAGAGTATATAGCATGGTGTTAGAGGATAAAATTCATTACTCCTAAATATATACATTTTGGGGTTTTTTTAGAAGAGAAATTTAAATAATTATATGGCATGGAGTAAGAGGATAAAATTCATTACTCCTAAACACATACTATTAAAAAAAATTGAGTGAAGTAAAAGGATAAAATCCATCACCTCCTTCAAAGAACTCTTCTTATGCCAAGTCTTGTGACCCCCTTAACCAATATCATTGATCTATATTTAAGTTAAGTTATGGAGAGAGCAATATTTAGTAGGTTACTTTTGTTTTAGTTTCTTTTAAGTTTGAGTTGTAATAATTTTAATCTAATTTTGTTTTATAATTTCTAAAATTTTATTAGCTAATTAGTTATCTTGAGAAGTCCTTGGCTAAACATTTTTCCTCTTTTCCAATTATCATCATAATTTAGGACTTAATTCCTCCTAGAATTTATTCTTAACTTACTTTTTATCTAAATGAAATTTTAGTTTAAATTAAAAATTATTTTAATGTCCACTTTTGCTCTGGAATAGCAAAACCTCAAGTATGGGGTATTTGATAAGTTGTTGTTTTATGAATTTTTAGTATAGATTTTTGTATTTATATAATATGAATTATTCTTTTTATGTCAATTTTAGTTTATAAGTAGTTCTTTTATGCAATTTAAATTTATTTTAGCATATTTCTATTTTTGCAGATTTTTGGACAAATTTGGTCAAAAATGCATGTCACACCCTCGATCACGCACTTGACTAAGGGCATGTATTCTTAATGCCAGTCCAGTGTTTCTACTGCACGGTTTGAGCTCATCCACAGCAAGTAACGCTTGTGTTCCATTACATGCCCATAGTTACGACTGTGACCAAGGGCGTGTCAACTTAAAGATCACTCCCAGCCGCTGCCGTGTCCATGTGGAGATTACGTGCAAAGTTGACCTGAGTCACGCCCGTGTTCCTGCAAGTCATGGTCGTGACTCATCCTGCATGATCTCTGACTACCACCGCGCGACCAATAATGCCCACGCTGCAAGTAATGAAGCCGCCCAAGTGCAGGGTCGTGACCCAATGTCATGGGCGCGTAATGTCTAATTTTTGCCGCGCCTTCATGCAAGCCCCACGCCGCTGTCCCAGCTGAGAAGAATAGGAATTATAAGCCCTTGGTCACGGGCGTGACCGAGGGAATTTAACTTGAAATTTTTTTCAATAAATTCCAGAGGTCTCCTTAAGTCCAGGGTTCATAATTTTGGAGAGAGGGAGGTGCTTCTAAAGGTCTAAGTTGTTGGTTTCATGTTTTTCCCGTATGTTCTCTTCATCTCTCCTTTTCAAGTAATGTTCTCCTAGATTTATTTCATGCAATAGTCCTTAAAGCTTTTAATCTCTCTTTTTCTAGTACTGTATTCTTATTTTAAGCTTGTAATCTCTTTTATTTTAAATAAAATTTTACCTTTCCTTTTCTTCACTTCTCTTTCTACTTTAGTTAATTCTTCTTGCAATCTCATTTCTCTTTCTTTTTCCCCTCCACCATGATTAACTAAACTCTCATTAGTGCTCGATCAAGGTGATCCGAGGATGAGATAATAAAGTTATGAACTTTTTGCTCTCTTTTTCCATTTACGTAAGCACTTTTGATTTACCCTTGTTTTTTAATTCAGCGAGACCATATTTTTGATATATGGTTTTCATTTAGGTTTCATACTTAGTTAGCCGAGAGGCTCAAAGTATGAATTGATCACTCAATGGAAAAGAGAGTTGCATGCACCCCTCGAGAGAGGATGACGTAAATCTCTCAGATTGGAGTCAAATTTAATAGTGGGGTTCACGGCGTAAAGCAAGTTTTTGGCAATCGATTATAGAATGAGAGTTTGGTCGATTTTCCCTAAAATTAGTTTGGCATTTCCCTCGGGAGAGGCATGTTCAAGCTTCGTGAACCTGCACGGTCATGTAGTTTACTTAAAAGGACTTAGAATTACATTTATATACTTTGGATTATTCTCATGCCGAGGTGATTCAAGATCGAATGCTAATCCATTTAATCATTGAATCTTTCCTTATACTTTTTATTTAAGAAAAACTACTCTCAAAAAATCATTTAAAAAGATAATATTTCCTCCTCGAAGTTGAAGTAATCAATGCACCCCGGGGAATACGACCTTGGTATTTATAAAATATCCTATACTATAGACGATAAGGTACACTTGCCTTCATCAGATATAGGTTTGGAGAATATCATCACACAACCCCTCGCTTTATCGCTTTTCCAAAAATGCACAACTCCAAATATTTTCATATCATTGATGCTGGCTAGAACATGTATCGAGTTAACTTAATATACGAACTACAAGAGGAATTTTCAAAATTGAAGTTAGTTGAAACTTGCCCAGATCTTATGGACATCTCATCGATATAGCAAATCAGTTTATTGATGCTGAGGTAATGAACCCTCATTTTATTTCTTCTCAAACCCGGATGACTCAGCAATGACTAAGGAATTGATACCATCAACATTCATCTTCATCACAAAACCTTCCACAAGCAAAAAATTTCAGATCTTATTCCCCTCCTCAGAATATGCATGCATATCCTCTACAGCAGAATATGCCACCGACATACCTGAAAGTCTTTCCCATCCAGTCTTATGATCCTAGAACACTCAAATACAAAAAATATTTAGAAGGATATACCTAGCTAAATCTTCCCATAGAAAGGGTTCTTTCGATTATTCAAAATATGTCAAAGTTTAGAAGACCTCGTCCTGTAAAATATATGGTTGAAAATCGCAATATGGAACTGTTTGCAAATATCACTAGGATATTTGTCATGATACAAAGGATAATCGTGCTCTTCGAATGCTGGTAGACAAATTATTGAAGGTGGGAAAATTATTGGAATGTGTTACTCGATAATCTGATGTTGATCCTTCCCCCCAGCAAAGGCAAAGATAAAGATGAAGAATATTTCCCTCAATAATAGGAATACATTGAGTAGAGATGAAATAATTTGTTTTTCTTTCTTGTGTTTCATATATCTCCCATTTGTGTAGAGTTTCCTTCATCTTTTCCTTTTTAGTTTTTCTTGAAACAGATACAGCAATGACCCAAATTCTACCTACTCATATCACCGAAAAATTTTTCTCAGCAGTTGGATTCATTTAACTTCATATCTATATCCTTCACAACAATTAACTATTAATGTGTGTTTTTACTTTCTGCTTCACTTTAATTTCGTTTTTAGCATTGACATGTGTGGATATGAAGAGTGGATGTGATGTTTGAATATGAAGCGTGGATATACTACCTCTGATTATTCGCCGGGTCATAAAACCCACAAATAACAAATCTTGCTAGAATTATTCGCAGATGTGTAGTGGCAACCCAACCTAATACCTACTTTGACTTTTCTCCTCAGGTACTCGTGCATTATGTTTCTTTTATACCTACTTTGACTTTTCTCCTTTTTGGTAAAAAGTAAGTGTTCACGAGTTCTCTTCAAGTACTAACAAGTTTATCAGGTACTTGCATTCTCTTTTGTGTATGCATGTTTTATGTACTTGCATTTCGTTTATACATATTTTGATCGAGACATTCGTGGGCAAGTTAAATTTTTTCAAAGTTCTTTGAAAACTTGAAAAAATGTGGGGATACCCGGAAATCAATAATCACCTCCTCCAAGGCAACCGCTCCAGCTACCTACCTCGACCATATGGTTCTCCCCATTTAGAGAGGATGTGGTCACCACTTTTAGTGACCATGAAACCTCTCCTTTTGGAGAGGTCAGGGTCAGCCTTTTTAATGACCGTGGAACCTCCCCTTTTGGATAGGTCCCGGTCACCCCTTTTAGTGATCGCATCACCATCCCTTTTAAAGAGGTGACTATCACCCCTTTTAGTGACCGTGATAAATCCACATTTAGAGAGGTTACGGTTAACCCTTTCAGTGACTGTGGCACCTCCCCTTTTAGAGATGTCGTGGTCACCCCTTTTAGTGACCGCGTCTCTTTCTATTTTAGAGGGGTTGGGGTCGCCCATTTTAGTGATTGCGACACCTCTCCATTTAGAGAGGTTATGGTCACCCCTTTTAGTGACAGTGGCACCTCTCCTTTTAGAAAGCTTGTGATCATCCCTTTTAGTGGTCGCGACACATCCCCTTTTAAAGAGGTTGTGGTCACAACTTTTAGTGACCACGGATCATCCTCTTTAAGAGAGGTCGCAGTCACCCCTTTTAGTGATCATGCCACCTCCCTTTAAAGAGGTTGTGGTCACCTCTTTTAGTGACTGTGGCACCTCCCTTCTTGACAGCCCAAGATTCCTGCGCCTGCCCATCCGGGCAGTCCCTGAGTTTGATAAATAGTGGCCATATCAAATCTTGAAAAGGACAGAGGCTAGGAGGTCTGGATCGCTGGCTATATTTAAGTATCCACGCGAGCTCTATAGGTGATCATGGCTGACACTACTTTTAGGTCCCGCAAGTGGCCTGGTCAACCTCTCCTTGGTTACTACGAGCTACCCTTCTCTTGCTGTTCATTCGCGACCAGAAGTAACTGACCACTCAACAATTATCCTCAGAACCTTTAGATCGAACGTTGTGATTTTATGGCACTTTAGTCATCAACACAACATGCAACCTTCAGATCTTGAGTGGTCTATGAACAACAAGTCACAATGTAAATGCGGGATTTAGCTCAAAATATCACCAAAACTTCAAACAAGCATAAATTTTGATTTAGTCGTACAAATTTTACCCACAATACCTTTTCGGAACAATCACGGAGCCCACCATCCAATGGAGAACCAGGTTTACCCCTTTGAGTTCGTCTAGCGCTCTCAGATTGCTCAAATTCAACAATGTTTAAAAGTTATTTCAGTTTTTCCCTTTTGGCATTTTTTTTCTCGGTGCATTCGGTTAAGAATGTCTGACCACGATATCCAACATTGTCCTCCCATAGGGGCAAGAGCCAATCCTACAATGTGGTCAGCCAAGAAGCCATGGAGCTTTATTTTGAGCAAACTCGCCACGAGACTGCACAGTAGATGGAGGCAATTATGTAGGCTCTTATCGCAATTACCCAGCAGTTAGCTCCCAGACCACCATAGCAGCAACTCCGCTAGCCAGTCCGTAATCTCCTCTTGCGGATCCTTCAACTACTATTCAGTAGAATATTTCCCGCTAAATCTTCCCGTGGGAAAGGTTCTTTTTATTATTCAAAATATGCCATAGTTTAGAAGACCTCATCCGGTAAAATCTAAGGTTAAAAATCACACTAAGGAACTGTTCTGCAAATATCACTGGGAAATTGGTCATAATACACAGGATTGTCGTGCTCTTTGGAAGCTGGTAGAGAAATTATTAAAGGCGGGAAATTATAGGAATATGTTACTCGATAATCTGAGGATGATCCTTCTTCCAGCAAAGGTAAAGATACATACGAAGAATATTTCCCTCAATAATAGGAATACATTTAGTAGAGATTATATAGTTTTTTTTTTCTTGTGTTTCATATATCTCCCATATGTTTGAAGTTTCCAACACCTTTTAATTTCGTAGTTTTACCTATAACAAATGCAGAGACGACCCAGATTCTACCTACACCTATCATCATAAAACACTTTTTAGCTGTTAGATTCATTTATCTTCATATCTGTATCCTTCACCACAAGCAATTATTCATGTGTGTTTTTTTACTTTCCTCATCACTTTACTTTACTTTTAGCATTGACGTGCGTGGATATGAAGCGCGGATATGATGTTTGAATATTATGCGTGGATATTAAGGCCACATCTCGTTAGAATTATTCGCATATGTGTAATGGCAGCACAACCTAATACCTTGTGATGATTGTCACCGATAGTTGTGACACCTCGTTCGGTTGATAAACCCACTTTATTTTAATATAAAGGTTTCCATCTGATAGTAGATTGATTATGATGTTACTTACAACAAATGCTAGATTGGTGTAATATTACCTATAAGATAAAAAGATTGCCTATAAAATGTACCCAAATACTCTGAATAACTATGTGATCATTTGTTGATCTCTTTTATTTCAGGTCTCGTAAACTTCCACATATCATTCAAGATTCCTATATTTCAATACCAAACTTCTGGTTATTCTATTTATAACTTCAGACTTTTCAGATCATATATTGTTCTGGGTTTCTTGCCATCAATTGGCAGAGTATCATTAACAACATAATTATTTTCATTGGCGAATCAAAATTATTTAACCAAATTGAATTCACATCATTATTCCAGGAGTATGCAAATATAATGTTATCATAATGTGGTCTTCCTCTACAACAAATGTGGATACTATTCTGTTTTTCACATAGAGATATCATTAGACCAATATTAAATCTATCATCCAAAAGAATTAAGCATGAACGAGTATTCATATCTCTTCTATAGTTAAGATGTTATTTCCTATGCTCTTCAGGTGTGTGGATAAAGCAGGTATCAATAAGTCTTCTTGAAGTATTTATAACCTTTCTTTTACGAATGTTAATCTCTTGCACATTCTAGTATCGGAAGTAAGCATGTATCATCAAGTTACCTCACGTACCTGACATCTCTCTTTATATATACAAACCTATTTTTCATATCTTTTTTGAGAGATAAATAGATATTCGTGAGTTCTGTTCAGGTACTCACGCCTTATATTTCATATACCTATTTTGACATATCTTGTAGAGATTAATAGAAATATAGCAGGTATCTGTGAGTTCTCCTTCTCGCCAGGTACTCACGGTTTACGTTTCTTTTATACCTATTTTTGCATTTCTATTGCAAAGATTAACAGGTATATGTGAGTTCTCCTCTCCTTGGGTACTCGTGCATTATGTTTCTTTTATACCTGCTTTGACTTTTGTCCTTTTCAGAAAAAGTAACATTTCACAAGTTCTCTACAGGTACTAGCAAGTTTCTCAGGTACTTGCATTCTCCTATGTGTATGCTAGTTTTATGATTTCAGAGGAGGTGGATCATGACATTCATGGGTAAGCTCTATTTTTTTAAGTTCTTTTGAAATTTGAAAAAATGTGGGATAATGGTTACCTCGAAGTCGACAATAACTTCCACCATGGCAACCGCTCCAGGTGCCCACCTCGGCCATGTGGTTTTCCCATTTTAGAGAGGTCGTAGTCTCCCCTTTTAGTGACTGCAGAAACTCCCCTATTAGAGAGTTCATGGTCACACCTAAGTGACCACAGAACCTCCCCCTTTAGAGATGTCCTCATCACCCCTTTTAGTGACTGAGACACCTCCCTCTTTATAGAGGTCCCGGTCACCACTTTTAGTGAGACCGCGGCACCTCCCCTTTTAGAGAGGTCATAATTACCCATTTTAGTGACCACGATACATACCCTTTTGGAGAGGTCACGGTCACCTCTTTTAGTGATTGTTGTTTGCCTGGAAGTCAGCGACCTCTCATTTTTGGTCAGAATTGTCATTCCCAGCCGTCTCAGTTTTTTGAGACTGCTCAGACCGCATGTCTTCTCTATGACAGAATTCCTAAGTCACATGAGGCCAGGCTCCAGCAAGATCGCGAGACCGCGCAGTATGGTTTTTCTTTCTTTTTTGCTATTTGCAACCCCTGTAACTTCTCTTCACTGCCTCGGTTCTCCTATACACCATGCAGCCCATATTTTTGGACCTGCTCATTTGGTCAGGCCCCCACGTCTATAAATAGAAGGGTATGGGTACCAGAAGGGGGAGTTTTTACATCGAGCCTCCAACTTGCAATTTGTGCAAGCGGTCTCAAATTTTGTCACTTTTCTACCTCTTACCCTTACCTATTTTGGACCCCTCTGTAATCCTTTTTGAGATCAAGAAAATCATCCTTTCCCTCAACGATCTCTTCTCTGGCATCCTTTGTCCCGAGTACCTGCACTCCGCAGTTTCCCTCCATCTCTTTTTGTGTGAGTTTTGGAGGTACAATTTTTATGACACCTGGACGAACACGCGACCTTTAGATCAGAGTGTCTAGGCAAAACCAGCAGTCAGTCGAGAAGTCAGACCGCGAGAATCAGCCTAGTCCGTTGGTTGGCGGTCCCCCCTTTAGGCAGTGCGAGCTCCCTGGAAGCCCTGGAGCTTCATTTTGATCTACTCCTTGAGTAGTCTCGTCGTGATACCGCCCATTAGTTGGAGTCCATGAATTAGCTCCTTTTTGCGATCTCCTAAAGGATTCTCCCTCAAACCAATCAAGTCGCCACACCTGATCCTCTGGTCGGCGGTCACGCCCCTGATCGCACAACCCCTCAGCCCATAGCTCCCATGCGGTTTCATGGAGATTAGTTCACAGCCCGCCATGCCTTCTTCGGAGCAGCACCTCAGGTACCTCCAGCCAGGGCCCTAAATTGTAAGGATGACAATGTTTATCCTCCAGCTCCTATTGCTCGCCCTCCTGCTCCTTCCGATGCTTTTGAAAAGGAGGAGCCTTCCCCTTTTACTGATAAAGTTCATTGGGACCCAATTCCCAATGGCTTCAAAGAGCCAAGATTGCCCATATTTACCGGAGAGAGTGACCCAAGCTCTCATATCCAAGCTTTTGAATCTACAATCGCTCTGAGGTTTTTCACAGATGCGATGAGGTGCAAGCTCATAATCACCTCTTTAGATGGGAAAGAATAGGATTGGTTTTACAAACTACCTCCCCAGTCCATCTCCTACTTTGCCATCTTGACGCAAGAGCTTCTTTTGAGGTTCGCCATCTCAAAGAAAAGGAAGAGTGTCCCTGCATCCCTCTTCAGGATTAAGCGGGAAGAAAGCGAGACTCTATCTTGCTTCGTGGATCATTTCCAAAGAGAGATCCTTGGAATAAGGGGCGTCAATCCCTTGCTCTACATGGTGGCCTTGGTAAATGGCCTTCAGGAAGGTCCTCTCAAGTTTGAGGTCACCACCAGAGAACCCAGCTCTTATCAAGAGCTGATAAGTAGTGCAAATCAGTTGATAGAAGGGGAGATTAGTAACCCCATTTATGTTTCTAACTTGACATGCAGAGCAGGCCAGAAGGGCTCTGCTGGCTTCTTTCCAGCCTAACTGTTGTTTATTGGGTGTCAACTTATCACCTAGAGGGGGGGGGGGGGGGGGGGGGGGGGGGGGGGGAGGGGTGAATAGGTTTTTCAAATTACTTTTTCTCTTTTAGGTGTATTTGATTTCTGTTTTTTAGATCTATGAATTATAAAGCACAACACAGAAAAGCACACAATGATCTATAGAGGTTCCTCAAGACCGGGTGTCAGACCTGCAAGTCCACTGCCCTGGCCCTCAAGCCTCACAACTCTCCATCCCTCAAGCTAAAAGGTGCCGGACCCGCAAGTCCACTGCCCTGGCCCTCAAGCCTCACATCTCTCCAGCCCTCAAGCTAGACACAAAGGCCCGCAAGCCTTACAAGAAATTACAGTGATGACAACTGCTTCTTCTGCCTGATGGAGATCAACAAATTAGCCTGATGGAGATCGACTTCTTGAGGTTGAAGAAGATGTTTCAGATTCAGATCTTGAAAGCGCAGTTCTTCTTCAATCTCTACTCTTAGCCAGATGAGGAACGACTTCTTATCAGTCAATGCAGATGACTGATTCTTCTGAGAGTTCTTGATTCTTGTTCTCTACTTCTTGTGCTTCTTCTTCTCCGCAACGATTGCCCCTTTTTAGGGCATCCTCTGATCAGTCTGGATTCTTGCACATGCTGATTAGACAAAGATTGCCCCTTTTAGTCTTGATTCTTGCATTCTTTTTCATTTTTTTCACAAAGATTGCCCCTTTTTTGGGCATCCTCTTATCTCTTTTATAAGACTGCGAGGCTCCCAACGGTCTTCTAAAAAATTTCCTTAAGTGTCAGACGCCCCATACCTTAAGAGCACGCGCTGATTGGACAATTAGTCAGTGGCATTAAATGCTGACAGCGCCTCCGCTATAGTTGAATTCTGTCTCAACGATATTTCCATTGTTACGGCGATATGGATAATATCTCGACGACAGAACTTTGTTGATGCCTTAGACCTAGGTAGATCTTCAAGTCTTCCAGCTTCTGCCTCTGTCATTGATATCTCGACGACACAAGAACTTCTTGCGTTTCTGCATATACGACGACATGTTATCTCTGACTGTGTCGTCGTGATCTTCTTTCTTGTAGTCTGTCGTCGTAATCATTTTTTTCTTTTGACGACATGAGCGATAGATTTCATGTCGACAGACTATGCCTTAGCAACTGCTTGTCTTCAGCTGTCCTTCTTCAGTCTTCTAGACGACACACCTTCTTTACGACGATGTCTGTTCTTCTCAACGACAAGGCTACTCTGTTGATGTAGACGATACTACATATTTTCGACGACATCTTATTGGGGTTGCTCCATGAAAAATTTGGGTGGTTCCTTAAACCCGGATTATAACTATTAGGAAGATTATTGATGAGTAATTTATTTACTCATCTTTTAGTTTAGGTTTATTATGTTTTTTATATAAAATTATGTTATTTTTAGGAAATTTATCGTATAAATCCTTCCATTGTTATTTCATAAGCTAACTTAAGTTTATTTTGTGTTTTCAGGTTTTTCTGGGCTGTTTCGAGCAAAAATTTAAAATTACACGCCCCAGGACACGGGCGTGACCATGGGCGTGTAACCTGCGCGGTGTTCCAGACCTATTTCCGCCACAACGGGTGCGTTCCGTGAAGAATTCGCAAAGTATACGCCCCAGGTCACGGGCGTGACCAAGGGCGTGACCCAATGTCACGGCCGCGACTCGCCGCAAGCATCGAGAATCAGCCTGCCACGTCAATTAAATTTACACGCCCCAGGTCACGGGCGTGACCAGGGGCGTGACTCAATGTCACGGGCGTGACTCATTCCGCGCCACTCCCCGCTTCTTCCCGCCGAAGATTCCGGCCAGCAGCACGTTTTGAAGGTTACACGCCCTAGGTCACGGGCGTGACCTAGGGCGTGACACGCAAAGATCGCCAGCATTAAAGCCAGATTGCGCCCTTTCCACTGCTGCTTCGATCACGCCCCTTACACGCCCTTGGTCACGGGCGTGACCAAGGGCGTGTAACCTCATTTTTTCAGCTATATAAAGCCAGCTCCAGCAGATGTTTAAAAAGGAATTTTGGGAGTTCTAAGTTTATTTTCTTGTACTGTTTTTGTCATTCTTAAGCTTGTAATCTTCCTTCTTAGCTTGCACTTTCATTTCAGGTTTGTAACTTCTTGTTTCCTAGTTGTAATTTCTTTTCAATTAATAAAATAGTACTTTTTCTCTGATTCTACTCTCAATCTTCATTATGCACTTCTTGTATTTCATCAATTCCTCCATCTCCATGAGTAGCTAAATTTCATTAGTACTCGGCCGAGATGATCCAAGGAAAATATAATTCATAATTTAGTTTAGAACTTCTTTTTCTCTTATTTAGATCGCTTAAGATTTATCCTTGAATTTATATTGATTGAGATTATATTATCGATATATAATCTCATTCTTGTTTTCGTAGTCTAATAATCAAGAGGTTTTGAGTTCGAATCGATCATTTCGAGGATAAAGAGATTTGAATGCACTCTTCGAGTGAGGACGACATAAATCTCCCGGATTGGAGTTATATGCAATAGAGGGGTTCACTTCGATAAAGCGAGTTTTAGGGGTTTCGATTCTAGAATGAGAGTTTGATTGATCAACCTAAACTCAGTTAGGCGTATCCTTGAGAGAGGTACGTTTATAAATCGGGAACCTCCACGGTCAAGCATTTCTTTTAAGGAGAATTAGAAGTTTTATTTCTTTCATTATTTATTTTTTCCAAGGTGATTCAAGGTTGAGTGCTAATCTTTCTTATCATAGTTTTAACAATTTATTTCTCTTTCTTGCAACCAACCAACCCAAGTTTCTTTCGATAAAATAATAGAGATTTTCCAAAGTATGAGTACTCTACCGCCCCGAGTCTAATACGACCTTGTTTTAACAACCTATACTACATTCGATACGGTACACTTGTCGTTATTGTTTGCAAGCAGAGTTTTGCGCATCAAGTTTTTGCCGCCGTTGCCGGGGACTCGGTTGATATTTCGAAATCCGAAATATCTATTAATTTTATCTTTTTTTTTTCTTTTTCTTAATTTTAAGGTGCAACTAAATTCCTGGAAAGGACGCTTTGGGTTTGAATTCCCATCATAGCCTCTAGTACCTTGCAAACCCTACACCGGGTAGATCTTGGGAAGTCCAGGACTAATTTTAATTCACCTAATAATAATAAAAAAATAAAAATCTAAAAAAATATAATAAGATAAAAATAAATTTATTTATCTAAAATCTTATTTTCCCTTTTTCTTTTTCCGCTTCTTTTCTTTTCTTTTGGTTTATGACCCGAGGAAACTCTTCAATTGATTTTGAATTTGGTTTTGATCCGGAAATCGAGCGCACCTTGCGGCGACGTCTCCGATTTAGTGATCTACCAATAATTCGCGAAGAGTCAGTCGGAGAGACTAACGAAGATATAATGGTTGACCCCGACCATAATGAGGCTTCACTACGGACTATGTCCTATTATGCGAGGCCAAATTGGGAGGGAACACAATCAAGTATTATTCGCCCGGCGGTGGCAAATAATAATTTTGAAATCAAAACGAGTATCATTCAAATGGTACAGCAAACCGTCATCTTTGACGGGTTACCAGATGAAGATCCAAATTTACATTTATTGAATTATTTGGAAATTTGCGATACGTTTAAAATTAATGGCGTCACCGATGACGCCATTCGCTTGCGTTTATTTCCATTTTCTTTGCGGACTAAAGCCAAGCAATGGTTGGGATCTCTTCCTAGAGGTTCCATCACTACATGGGCCGAGATGATGGATAAATTTTTAACTAAATATTTTCCTCCGGCGAAGACCGCTAAATTACGTACGGACATTCTCTCGTTTACGCAAATAGACTCGGAGTCTCTCTATGACACATGAGAGCGCTTCAAGGAATTATTGCGGAGATGTCCTCACCAAGCCCTTCCTTTATGGCAACAAGTTCAAACATTCTACAATGGTTTGAATCTCCAAACGAGGCAGATGATTGATGCAGCAACTGAGGGAACTCTAAATAACAAAACCCCAGATGCCGCTCAAGAGCTTTTTGAGGAGATGGCCATGAATGCTTATCAGTGGAATGCGCCACGGTCGCGTCCTAACAAACCGACCGGACTCTTTGAAGTCGAGGCCACCCCGAATTTAGCATATCAAGTAGAATGACTTACTAAGCAAATGGCGGAGATGTCTGCTTCCTCCGCCATTAACGGGGCTAATAATTATAATAATAATAATAATAATTATTATTATTATAATAATAATTATATTCAAGAGCAAGTTGATTATATGGGGAACTCCTATCGTCCTCCTTATAACCCAAATAATAACCTTCCTAATAGTTATAATCCGGGTTTAAGGAACCACCCGAATTTTTCATGGAGCAACCCCAATAATGCTCAATGCCCCCCACAAGTGAATCCTCCCGGATTCGCTCCACCACAACCACCAAAGGCCCCTTCACTTGAAGAGGTCTTCACCAAATACGTCGCTTCTACTGATGCCAATATCCGGAACCTTTCCGGATCTATTAAAAGTCTTGAAAATCAGATTGGACAACTTGCCAAGATGTTCTCCGAACGCCAGCAGGGAGCTCTACCGGGCAATACTGAGCCCAATCCACGGGAGAGCGCCAACGATATAACCCTCTGCAGCGGAAAGGAGGTAAAAAAGTTCAAATTTGGCCGAGCCTAAGGTAAACGTTTCAACTTTATCTCCGCAAGTTATTTCTTCTCCTACTCTACCTCCTTCTGCTTTAGCTCCGCGTATTCTTAAAAATCCTTCTATTCCTTATCCTTCACAATTTAAAGATGAACGCAATGAGGAGCAATATAGAAAATTTACTGAAATTTTTAAACAAATTCAAATAAACGTGCCATTTTTCGAAGCAATCGCCCAAATGCCCAAATACGCAAAATATCTAAAAGATCTACTTTCCAATAAAAATAAACTTAAAAATTTTTCGCGTATAACTTTAAATGCTGAATGCTCGGCAATTTTATTAAATAAATTACCGCAAAAATTAAATGATCCGTGACGGTTTTCCATCCCGTGTTTGTTCGGTAATTTCTTAATAAAACACGCCTTGGCAGATTTGGGCGCTAGTATAAATTTGATGCCATTTTCATTATTTAAAAGGCTTGGTTTGGGCACTCCAAGCCCAACCAATATTAGCATCCAACTAGCGGACAGATCTATTAAATACCCGATGGGGGTGATTGAGGACGTGCTTGTCAAGGTTGACAAATTTATCTTCCCGGTAGATTTTGTCATCCTAGACATTGAGGAAGACGCCGAAGTCCCAATTATACTCGGACGTCCTTTCCTCGCCACCTCTCGGGCAATCATTGATGTTAGTAATGGCAAACTTCTCCTACGAGTTGGGGATGAAGAAGTAACTTTTAGCATTAACAACTCTATGAGAAATTCATTTTCTAATGACGACTCTTGCTTCACTTTAGAATCAAATTTTGAAGAAGAAATAACGTCATTTTCTGAATTAATTTCACCCTTATTTGAAAATCCGGAAATTGAAAATTTATTTTGTCTAAAAGAAATAACTCGGCCGCTCAAATTTGAAGAAGTAAAATTAAATATTTCTAAAATAAAAACATCTTACGAGGAGCCACCAAGTTTGGAATTGAAACAACTGCCGGAACATTTAAGATATGTTTTTTTAGAAAAAGATTCAAAATTTCCTGTGATTATATCTTCCGCGCTTAACGATTCGGAAATTTCCGAATTAATAAAAATATTAAATAATCACCGCCATGCAATTGCATGGCAAATTTCTGACATCAAGGGGATTAACCCCTCCTTTTGCACGCACAAAATTAATTTAGAAAATAATTCTCGCAGTACTATTCAGCCTCAACGACGGCTTAATCCAAATATGAAGGACGTCGTTAAGGCCGAAATAATAAAATTATTAGATGCGAGAATTATTTACCCAATCTCTGATAGCACTTGGGTTAGCTCAGTGCAAGTCGTGCCTAAAAAGGGTGGAATAACGGTAGTCATAAATGAAAATAATGAGTTGATCCCGACCCGTACTGTTACAGGTTGGCGAGTATGCATCGATTATAGAAAATTAAATGATGCTACCCGCAAGGATCACTTTTCGTTACCATTTATTGACCAAATTTTAGAACGCTTATCCGGTCATTCACACTATTGTTTTCTCGATGGTCTTTCGAGATATTTTCAAATCCCAATTGCCCCCGAAGATCAAGAGAAAACCACCTTCACTTGTCCGTTCGACACCTTCGCATATCGAAGAATGCCGTTTGGACTTTGCAACGCGCCGACTACATTCCAAAGATGTATGTTGGCAATTTTTAATGAACTTATCGAAGACGTCATGTAAGTATTCATGGACGATTTTTCTGTTTTTGGCGATTCTTTCACTAATTGTCTAAATAACCTTGATCGTGTCCTTCAACGCTGCGAAGACACGAATTTGGCACTCAACTGGGAGAAGTGCCACTTTATGGTCCAAGAGGGATTAGTCCTTGGGCATAAAATTTCTAATAAGGGGATCGAGGTCGATCAGGCCAAGATCGAGGTCATAGAAAAACTTCCCCCTCCTACCAATATAAAATCTATTAGATGTTTTCTAGGACATGCGGGTTTTTATAGACGGTTTATAAAAGATTTCTCAAAAATTTCGAAACCGCTAACTCATCTTTTGGAAAAAGAATCCGCGTTTAATTTTGATGACGAGTGTTTGAAAGCGTTTAACAAAATCAAAAATGAACTAATAAATTCCCCTATTTTAATCGCGCCAAATTGGTCTCTTCCATTTGAAATCATGTGCGATGCGAGCGATTTTGCTGTAGGTGCAGTTTTAGGCCAACGGGTGAATAAATATTTTCACCCAATCTATTACGCAAGCAAAACGCTAACATCCGCACAAGCAAATTATACAACAACGGAGAAAGAATTTTTGGCAATAATTTTTGCGTTTGACAAATTTCGATCATATTTAACGCTTTCAAAAGTTATTATTTTTACAGATCACTCCGCTCTCCGGTATTTACTACAAAAAGGAGATGCAAAACCTCGACTGCTAAGGTGGATCCTCCTACTGCAAGAATTCGATTTGGAGATCCAAGACAAAAGGGGAGCGGAGAATGTTGCGGCCGACCACCTCTCACGGTTGGAGAATCCGGCTGCAGGAGCACTAGTGGAAGCCAAAATTGAAGACAAATTCCCCGAAGAGCGCCTCCTTGCCATCAAAAAGGTAACGACTTCTTCCACCCATTGGTACGCAGATTTGGCCAACTATTTAGTGGCCCGGGTCCTACCAAAAGATTTTTCAAGTCAACAAAAGAAGAAATTCTTTTCAGATTTGAAAACTTATTTTTGGGAGGACCCCTTTTTATTTCGTGTCTGCGCGGACCAAGTGGTAAGAAGGTGTATTTCGGGCGAGGAAGGCGCCCAAATTCTGCGGCACTGCCACGAAGGGCCAACCGGTGGCCATTATCAAGCGAACCGGACCGCAAGAAAGGCGCTAGAGTCGGGCTTCTATTGGCCCACCTTATTTAAAGATGCTCACAATTTCGTGAGTAATTGTGATCGGTGCCAACGGTCAGGTAACATTTCTAACCGGGACGAAATGCCCCAAAATATTTTTTTAGAATGCGAAATTTTTTATCTTTGGGGAATAGATTTCGTAGGTCATTTACCCTCCTCTTTTAATAATAAATGTATCCATGTTGCGGTCGATTACGTGTCAAGGTGGGCGGAAGCACAAGCTTTTCCCACTAACGACGCGAGAGTCATCGTAAATTTTTAAAAAAAATTATTTTCACGATTTGGCACACCGAGCACTAATTAGTGATCGGGGGACACATTTTTGTAACAACCAACTTGCTAAAATTTTAGCAAAGTATGAAGTTACCCACAAGCTATCTACCGCCTACCACCCACAAGCAAATGGCCAAGTGGAGGTGGTGAACCGTGAACTTAAAAGAATTTTAGAAAAAACTGTGTCCGTTAATAGGAAGGATTGGTCGCTAAAATTAGACGACGCTCTATGGGCATATCAGACAGCGTACAAAACCGCCATCGGATGTACACCGTACCGATTAGTCTATGGAAAAGCTTGTCATCTACCGGTGGAATTAGAACATCGCGCCTTTTGTGTGCTAAAATTTTTAATTTTGGATTTAAACTTAGCAGAGTGGCGCGCAAACGCTTTCGAAAATAATAAGATTTATAAGGAGCGCACAAAATTTTATCATGATAAAAAAATCAAAAATCCAAAAACTTTTTCACCGGGAGACTTAGTCCTATTATTTAATTCAAGACTTAGGCTTTTTCCGGGTAAATTAAAATCACGATGGTCCGGTCCCTTCATAGTTAAAGAAGTTTGGCCATACGGAACGGTGCTAATAGAGCACCCGGAAAAAGGCTCTTTCAAAGTCAACGGACAACGCTTAAAATTATATCACCCGGGCGACCCAGCGCCCGGAAACATCGAAACCATTCACTTCCAAAATCTTTAAAATTACCACTTAGTCAAGCTACGCGACGGTAAACAAAGCGCTCTTGGGAGGCAACCCAATGTTAACCTCTTTATTTTTGTCTTTCTTTTCTTGTTTGTTTTTCTAATTTAACTCTGCAGGTGTTTGACCGGCAACCCCGACTACCATTCAGGGAAGCCCTCTTTACACTTTAGTAATTTATCTTGATTTTTCTTTATTGTCATTTTTTTAGTTTTATCTTTCATACTTAGTTTTAAACATTGGGGACAATGTTTAATTTTAAGTATGGGGGTGTAGCATAACTTTCTTTGTAGTTTTACTTGAAAAATAAAAACCAAAAAAATTATAAAAAAAAAACTGAAATTAAATTTCTTGGAAAGGACGCTTTGGGCTTGAATTCCCATCATAGCCTCTAGTACCTTGCAAACCCTTCACCGGGCAGATCTTGGGAAGTCCAAGAACAAAAAAAATCCTATTAGAAAATGTTCTTTTTATTCATCAAAACTCCCACTTGCTAAATTGTAAGTTCTAAGTAGACTGTTTTTCATATGGACTAAAAATAATTTTGTGCTAGAATAGTTTTTGAAACTTTTGAGTAAAATTGTTGACTCATGTAGTGCTCCTAGTCATATGCTTGTCTTTGAGTATTTTGGTGTAAAATTAAATTCTTGGCATAGATCTAAAATTATGTTTTATTAATTTGCGTAGTAATAGTTTATTTTACTTTTAAATTCGAATCCGGTCTTATCCAGAAGTAGTTTAGGTGAGTGTGTAGAAGATTGTTAGAAAGTTATTACTCGAATTGAACAAAAGCGTGTCCTTTCTCGATGTCTAGAACTTGCCCCAAGCTATTTTCGAAACATGTGCGCTTTAGACAAATTAACTTTACGGAAATGATTTAGGCCTTTCTTTGGATAGTTTGAGCCTTTGCACCCAACCTAGATTTACCACCATTGTTCACACAAATTTGATCCTTACACCTTTATTTGATCCACCCTCATCATTTCGGCACCAAAGCTAAAAAGCCCAAAACCCAAATGAACACTTTGAAATTTTGAGCTAAATTGAAAAAAAAAATTGGGTACGATTCTATGAAAAAATTATGGGTATCAATTAAAAAAAATTTGTTTAAATCTCAAAAAGCAATAATCTCATAATGATATGCGGCCTAGGTATGTACATGCATACTTGGAATGATCCCAATTACGAAGATTCATGATTTAAATAAAAGAGTATGAGAGTGTTTCCCCTTTGAAAAAATGCGAGTATGGGGGTAAAGCTTCATTATTTTGTGGTGGCAATCATTTTCTTTTAGCTCAAAAATTTTGTTTAAGTGGAATACGCCTTCATGTTTATCATTGTTACCTCACCCTTAAACCCAAGCCTTAAAATGTACCCTATTTAAGTCCTAAAGATCCATAGAGTCGATTTAGTTCGAAGTGTAGTGGAGAAAGTGCAAACGGGCAAGCCTATGGCCGTCAACATTGATGGATTTCTTTGGAGGCCACCCCGAACGTCTACATCTAGTAATTTAAATCTCAGCAATCACGCTATTTTCTTCCTTCACATAACTTTTTGATTGACCGTCGACTCATTTTTAAAGTAATGATAAATAATTATAACGCATTTTTGAAATATTTAATAAATTAGCATTTATGCCAAGAACATCTTTTTACTAAAATATCTACACATGCCAGCATAATACTTCGCATTTTACTCTCTAGTCTTCATAATTCTCTCTTGCATTAATTTTTCTTACCCTTGTGAAAAATGGATTGCTCGGGACGAGCAATGAGCAAGTATGGGGGTATTTGATGAGTAATTTATTTACTCATCTTTTAGTTTAGGTTTATTATGTTTTTTATATAAAATTATGTTATTTTTAGGAAATTTATCATATAAATCCTTCCATTGTTATTTCATAAGCTAACTTAAGTTTATTTTGTGTTTTCAGGTTTTTCTGGGCTGTTTCGAGCAAAATGTTAAAATTACACGCCCCAGGTCACGGGCGTGACCATGGGCGTGTAACCTGCGCGGTGTTCCAGACCTGTTTCAGCCTCAACGGGTGCGTTCTATGAAGAATTCGCCAAGTACACGCCCCAGGTCACGGGCGTGACCAAGGGCGTGACCCAATGTCACGGCCGCGACTCGCCGCAAGCATCCAGAATCAGCCTGCCACGTCAATTAAATTTACACGCCCCAGGTCACGGGCGTGACCAGGGGCGTGACTCAATGTCACGGGCGTGACTCATTCCGCGCCACTCCCCGCTTCTTCCCGCCGAAGATTCCCGCCAGCAGCACGTTTTGAAGGTTACACGCCCTAGGTCACGGGCGTGACCTAGGGCGTGACACGCAAAGATCGCCAGCATTAAAGCCAGATTGCGCCCTTTCCACTGCTGCTTCGATCACGCCCCTTATACGCCCTTGGTCACGGGCGTGACCAAGGGCGTGTAACCTCATTTTTTCAGCTATATAAAGCCAGCTCCAGCAGATGTTTAAAAAGGAATTTTGGGAGTTCTAAGTTTATTTTCTTGTACTGTTTTTGTCATTCTTAAGCTTGTAATCTTCCTTCTTAGCTTGCACTTTCATTTCAGGTTTGTAACTTCTTGTTTCCTAGTTGTAATTTCTTTTCAATTAATAAAATAGTACTTTTTCTCTTATTCTACTCTCAATCTTCATTATGCACTTCTTGTATTTCATCAATTCCTCCATCTCCATGAGTAGCTAAATTTCATTAGTACTCGGCCGAGATGATCCAAGGAAAATATAATTCATAATTTAGTTTAGAACTTTTTTTTCTCTTATTTAGATCGCTTAAGATTTATCCGTGAATTTATATTGATTGAGATTATATTATCGATATATAATCTCATTTTTGTTTTCGTAGTCTAATAATCGAGAGGTTTTGAGTTCGAATCAATCATTTCGAGGATAATGAGATTTGAATGCACTCTTCGAGTGAGGACAACATAAATCTCCCGGATTGGAGTTATACCCAATAGAGGGGTTCACTTCGATAAAGCGAGTTTTAGGGGTTTCGATTCTAGAACGAGAGTTCGATTGATCAACCTAAACTCAGTTAGGTGTATCCTTGAGAGAGGTACGTTTATAAATCGGGAACCTCCACGGTCAAGCATTTCTTTTAAGGAGAATTAGAAGTTTTATTTCTTTATTTATTTATTGTTTCCAAGGTTATTCAAGGTTGAGTGCTAATCCTTCTTATCGTAGTTTTAACAATTTATTTCTCTTTCTTGCAACCAACCAACCCAAGTTTCTTTCGATAAAATAATAGAGATTTTCCGAAGTAAGAGTACTCAACCGCCCCGAGTCTAATACGACCTTGTTTTAACAACCTATACTACATTCGATATGGTACACTTGCCGTTATTGTTTGCAAGCATAGTTTTGCGCATCAATTATTATTTGGGTTATATGGAGGACGATAGGAGTTCCCCATATAATCTACTTGTTCTTGATTATAATAATAATAATAATAATTATAATTATTAGCCCCGTTAATGGCGGTGGAAGAAGACATCTCTGCCAATTGCTTAGTAAGCCATTCTACTTGGTGTGCTAAATTCGGGGTGGCCTCGACTTCAAAGAGTCCGGTCGGTTTGTTAGGATGCGACCGTGGTGCATTCCACTGATAAGCATTCATGGCCATCTCTTCAAAAAGCTCTTGAGCAGCTTCGGGGGTTTTGTTATTAAGCGTCCCCCCCCCCCCCCCCCCCCCCCCCCCCCCCCCCCCCCCCCCCCCCCCCCCCCCGCGGTGCATCAATCATCTGCCTTGTTTGGAGATTCAAACCATTGTAGAAAGTCTGAACTTGTTGCCATACGGGAAGGGCATGGTGAGGACATCTCCGCAAAAGTTCCTTGAAGCGCTCCCATGTGTCGTAGAGAGACTCCGATTCTATTTTCATGAAGGAGAGAATGTCCGTATGTAATTTAGCGGACTTCGTCGGAGGAAAATATTTAGTTAAAAATTTCTCCGTCATTTCGGCCCACGTAGTGATGGAACCTCTAGGAAGAGATCCCAACCATTGCTTGGCCTTAGTCTGCAAAGAAAATGGAAATAAATGCAAATGAATGGCGTCATCGGTGATGCCATTAATCTTAAACGTGTCGCAAATTTCCAAAAAATTCAATAAGTGTAAATTTGGATCTTCATCTGGTAAGCCGTCAAAGATGACGATTTGCTGTACCATTTGAATGATACTCGTTTTGATTTCAAAATTATTATTCGCCACTGCCGGTGATTTAAAATTAGTCCTGGACTTCCCAAGATCTACCCGGTGAAGGGCTTGCAAGGTACTAGAGGCTGTGATGGGAATTCAAGCCCAAAGCGTCCTTTCCAGGAATTTAGTTACACCTTAATAGAAATACGAAAATAAAAGATAAAATTAATAGATATTTCGCTTTTCGAAATATCAACCGAACTCCCCAGCAACGGCGCCAAAAACATGATGGGACAAACTATATCCGCAAATGATAACGACAAGTGTAGCTTATCGAATGTAGTATAGGTTATTAAAATAAGGTCGTATTAGACTTCGGGCGGTTGAGTACTCTTACTTCGGAAAATCTCTATTATTTTATCGAATAAAACTTGTGGTTGGTTGGTTGCGAGAAAGAGAAATAGCTTATTTAAATTGATGAGTTAAAAGTTAGTACTCAACCTTGAATCACCTTGGGAAAATAAAATATAAAAAGAACAACTTCTAAATCTCTTAAGAGAATACTTGACCGTGGAGGTTCCCGATTTATGAACACACCTCTCTCGAGGATACGCTCAACTAAGTTTAGTTGATCAAACGAACTTTTGTTCTAGAATCAAAATCTAAAACTCACCTTATCGTAGTGAACCCCTCTATTGGATTTGACTCCAATCCAGAAGAATTATGTCATCCTCGCTTGAGTAGTGCATTCAACTCTCTTTATTCTTGAAATGATCGATTCGAAATCAAAACCTCTCGATAATTAGATTACGAAAACCAAGATGAGAGTTATATATCGACGATATAATCTCAATCCAATAAAAGTTCAAGAATAATTTTAAAGTATTCTAAGGAAGAGAAAGAGAAGCTAGAATTTAGATCAAGAATTATATTTCCCTTGGATCATCTCGGCCGAGTACTAATAGAATTTAGCTGCTCATAGAGATGGAGGAAACAATAAAATGAAAGATGTACATAATGAAAGTTGAGAGTAAAAATAAGAGACAAAGTACTATTTTATTGATTAGCAAAAGAAATTACAACTAGAAAATTGAAAGTTACAAGCTTAGGAAATAAAAGTGCAAGAAGGAAAGGACATACAAGATTTAAACTAGTGCAAGAAAATAAGGTAGAACTCCAAAACTTCATCCTTGAACATCTGGAAAAGGTCCCCTTAAATAGCTGAAATTTTGGTGTTACATGCCCTTGGTCACGCCCGTGACCAAGGGGCGTGTAAGGGGCGTGATCGGTGTTGGCGGAGAGGGCGCGTTCTCGCTTTAATGCAGGCGTTTCGGACGCGTCACGCCCTAGGTCACGACCGTGACCTACGCCCGTGACCTGGGGCGTGCAATCTTTAAAACTTGCTGCTGCCGGGAAGCTTCGGCGGGAAATTGGCGCGGGAAGAGTCACTCCCGTGTACTGGATGTCACGCCTCAAATGTCACGCCTGTGGCTGGATGTCACGCCCGTGGCCGTAGGCGTGTAATTTTAATTGACGTGGCAGCTGATTCTGGATGCTTGCGGCGAGTCGCGGCCGTGACATTGGGTCACGCCCTTGGTCACGCCCATGACCTGGGGCGTGTACTAGACGATTTCTTCACGGAACGACTCCGGAGTGGCAGAAATAGGTTTGGAACACTTCGTAGGTTACACGCCCATGGGTCACGCCCGTGACCTGGGGCGTGTAATTTAACTTGTTGCTCGAAACAACCCAGAAACCTGAAAACACAAAATAAACTTAACTTAGCTTATGAAATAAACAATGGAAGGATTTATATGATAAAATTCCTATAAATAACATAATTTTATATTAAAAACATAATAAACCTAAACTAAAAGATGAGTAAATAAATTACTCATCACCCAGCACATGGGACTCAAGGATCTGGCCAATCAAGGAAGCCAGAAGCCTAAATGAGATCTCTACTGAGAACTTATTAGGCAAACTAAAATTCTTTGAGCAGCTTATCAAGTCAAGAGAAGCTGAACAGTCTACCTCCTCACTAGTCACCAAAAAGGAAAGGAGGATTGCTTTTCAGGCAACAGAAGAGGAAGACAAAGCTCCAGGAGAAATGGAATTTATGAGCCTCCTAACCAAAAGATTCTACAAAATGGCTAGAAAGGACCTCAGAAAGAAGGACTTCAGATCTAAGGAAAAACCAAGGTATGACAAAACACACTCTAAAGAAATTATTTGTTTTGGCTGTAGGAAGCCTGGACACATTCTACCCGAGTGTCCAAAAAATCAATAGAAGGACAAAAGAAAAGAAAAGAAACACTCCAGCAAGCCATCCTCCTATAAATATAAACACAAGGGAAGGGTCTTTGTATCTGAGACATGGAGTGAGACTGAATCAGAGTCATCATCCAACTCCTCAGAAGATGAAAATGATTCAAATGAAAAGGGTCTATGCATGATGGCTATTTATGACTCAAGCAGTGATTTAGAACATGCATCATCATCTAGCTCAAGTGATGATGAAGATGATGCAGATGAAAGAAGCTTTTGCATGATGGCTATCAATGCATCAGCAAATAATTCTGATGAATCAGAATGTGACACTGATAGTGATCAGGTAATCTCTTCCTTTGATTTTACTTCAAATGATTTTAAAAATGAATTTAATACTCTTTGTTTAGATTTAATTAAATCCGAGAAGGAAATAATTCCCCTCAGAAGTAAGTTGGTTGAAATAAATCAACTTACTGAAGATAATGCCAATCTTAAGGAAGAACTGGCTGCCTCCAAAGAACATATTGTTCTCATTGAGAACAAATTATCTGAGGCCATAAGGTTTGAAGAATCCCTCAATGGGAGAAGCATCAAACTGATGGACATCACAAGCACTGTAAATGCCAAACTCAATGGCAAACTGGGCTTGGGTGCATCATCAAGTCAGCCACATCTTCTTAAGAAAGATACTTTATCAACTCCAGTAAAATTCATTTCTGCCAAAAGCAAAGATGCAGCAGAAGTAAGTAAGATTATCTCAAGCAAGGCTGTTAAGAGTAAAGAAATTCAAAAGCATTCGTTGAATGGCGCTCGACGAAATCACATGAATTCGTCGAACGGTGATCGATGAACGCTGAATACAGATTTTCAGTATAGATATCCTTCGAACGGCGCTCGATGAAATTACTTCAATTCGTCGAACAGCGATCGACGAACTCAGCCAAGTTCGTCGAATAGAAATTGTACTGCATTTCAAAAGAATTCTCATTCTCAATATACTAAGAATCCCTTTACTGAGTGGATTATTCCTCCTAGGAGATATCATCCACAAGGCTATAAGGATCAGCCTGAGATATTTTATATTTCAGAATTTTGTGGTAAGACAAAAGGACCCAAGGTAGTCTTGGTCAAGAACAACTAGTTTATTTTCTGTTGTGCAGGTACAAAGCTATCTAAACATAGAAGAACATTGGTATTTGGATAGTGGGTGCTTTAAGTACATGACAGGAAATAAGGCCAATCTAAGCAATTACATGGCAAAGCTTGGAACCAAAGTAATTTTTGGAGACTCCAACTATGGACAGACTAAGGGATGTGGAAAAATTAGAGTTGGAGTAGTTACCTTCAAAGAGGTAGCATATGTCAAGGGTCTCAAGCATAACCTCATCAGCATAAGCCAGCTGTGTGATGAAGGTTATCAGGTAACTTTTAATCATTCCTTATGTCTTATTACCAATAATAAAAACATCAATGTGTTATCTGGTATTAGACATGGGAATATATATTTAGTCAATTTTGATTCTGCCAATTCAGACATTTGTTTATTTAATTCAATAAGTGAAACAAATGAATTATTGCATAAAAGGCTAGGACATATTAACCTTAGAACTATCTCTAAGCTCTCCAAGGACAATCTAGTAAGTGGACTGCCTTCTGGTTCATACAAGATGGAAGGACTCTGCAGGGTTTGTCAACTAGGAAAACAGACCAAGAGTAGTTTCAAATATTTATCCAAGAGTGATTCACCTAAAATTCTGTACTTACTACATTTGGATCTCTTTGGACCCACTGCAATACAGAGTTTAGGAGGGAAACATTACACTTTAGTTATTGTAGATGACTTCTCTAGATTCACTTGGGTGTTCTTTCTCAGGAACAAGTCTGACACCTTCAGTGTTCTAACAGACTTTCTCAGGTCCATCAAGATTGAGTACTCTACTCTAGTTGTATTGATCAGAAGTGATCATGGCACTGAGTTTGAATCTCTTCTGATGAGAGAATTCTGTTGAAAAGAAGAGATCAGACAATGTTTCTCTGCTTCTAGAACTCCTTAACAAAATGGGGTAGCTAAAAGGAAAAATAGAACATTACTTGAATCAGCAACTACATTGCTTGCTGATGCTCACTTGCCAATCTCTTTTTGGGCAGAGGCAGTGAACATAACAAATTATTTGTTAAATAGGAGTCTGATACATAAACTTAAGGGTAAAACACCTTATGAATTGCTTAAGAATAAAAAGCCTAAGGTTAACTATTTTAAGATTTTTGGTTGTAAATGCTATGTGCATAACAATGATAAGAAATATCTAAGGAAATTTGAAGCAAAGGCTGCTGAAGGTATATTCCTTCGATACTCTCTTTCTAGTAAAACATATAGAATTTATAACAAATCAACTCTAAAGATAGAAGAGACCATGTATGTTTCTTTTGATGAAACTAATATATTGAATGAGGAGAGGAATACCACCTCTACCAAAGATACTTTGCAAGTACCAGCTCTATATGAAGAGCTTAATGGATTGGATCTACAGAATAAAGACTCTCTACTCCCATCAACTCAAACTATTGAAGACAGTGAAGAAGAAGATAATCCAGAAGATTTTGCTGATAATTCTAATCAAGTGACAGCTGAACAAATCCCTCAAGAGGAAACTCTTGCTGAACCCATTCCAACTAGTTGATCACATCACAGTTAGAGATCATACAATATCTCAAGCTATTGGAGACATCTCAGCAGGTGTTCAAACAAGGCATCAACTCAACTAAAATCAGATGCATACTTGTTTCTTATCACAAGTTGAACCTCAATCCATAAAAGATGCAGAACAAGATCCAAACTAGATTCTTGCAATGCAAGAGGAACTCAATCAATTTGAAAGGAACAAGGTTTGGGATTTGGTTCCAAGACCAAAGGGCCATGCAGTTATTGGCACCAAATGGGTCTTTAGGAACAAGCTAGATGATCAAGGCTTGATAATCAGAAATAAAGCCAAATTGGTAGCCCAAGGATACTCTTAAGAAGAAGGAATTGATTATGATCAAACCTTTGCTCCTGTTGCAAGACTTGAAGCTATCGGGATATTTCTTGTATTTGCTGCTTTCAAGAAGTGTAAAGTCTATCAGATGGATGCGGAGAGTGCATTCTTAAATGGAGATATCAAAGAAGAAGTATATGTGGAACAACCACCAAGTTTTATCACTCCAACTCACTCTTCCTATGTTTTAAGCTTAATAAAGCTCTCTATGGTCTCAAGTAAGCTCCCAGAGCAGGGTATGAGACCCTAGCTAATTTTCTTTTAGAGAACAAATTCTGTAGATGCAATGTTGATAAATCTTTATTTTTCAGGATGCATAAAAATCAAACTTTACTAGTTCAAATTTATGTATATGATATTATATTTGGCTCTACTGATTCAAATTTATGCAAAAGGTTTTTTGACCTAATGCAATCCAAATTTGAAATGAGTAGTATGAGTGAGTTATCTTACTTCCTTGGCCTTCAAGTGAAGCAAACTCCTAATGGGATATTCATATCATAATCCAAGTATGCTAAGGAATTAGTGAAAAGATTTGGTATGTCTGATGCCTCTGTTATGAAAACACCCATGCCTCCAATGCTGTTGTAGACAATGATGAATCAGGGAAACCTATTGATCAAAAAGTGTATAGAGCAATTGTTGGCTCTTTACTTTACTTAACTGCTAGTAGACCAGACATAATGTTTGCTACATGCATTTGTGCTAGGTTCCAAGTTAACCCCAAAGAATCTCACCTTATTTTATTAAAATGAATTTTGAGATATATAAAGGGTTGTCCAAATCTAGGACTTTGGTATCCAACTGCATCAGAATTTTAATTAACTGGATTCTCAGATTCTGATTATGCTGGATGCAGAGTAGACATGAAAAGCACATCAGGAACTTGCCAGTTCCTTGGTGATAAGCTTGTGTCTTGGTTTTGTAAGAAACAGACATCTGTGTCTACATCAATAGCTGAAGCAGAATATATTGCTGCTGGCAGTTGCTGCTCACAGATTTTGTGGATACAAAATCAACTCCTAGACTATGGTATCAACTTAAATAAATCAATTATATTTTGTGACAATACTAGTGCAATATCTATAACACAAAATCCAGTACTCCATAGTAGGACTAAACACAAAGAAATGAGGCACCACTTTATCAGAGATAATGTGGATAAAAATAAAATTTGCCTACAATTTATTCCTACTGACTTACAAAGGGCTGATATTTTCACCAAACCTTTGGATGAAAAGAAGCACATCTTCTTTATAAATCAGCTAGGAATGATAGATGGAGATTTAATAAATTAAAAAGTATATTTTTACTTATCCCCTCTTGAAAATTAGTCGTTCATCGAACGGAGATCGACGAAACCTATTAGATCCAGAGATCGACAAAGTCAGCCCGTTCGTCGAACGAAGATCGACAAAAATTTATTTTTTGTCGAACGCAGTTTGACGAAGCCCAAGACACTTCGACTTCTATTTTTATTAGGTTTAGCCGAACCCCGTTCCACGAAATCTTGCGCCTTCTCCGATCTCTTTCTTTATAATCAAATTTCAATTCCTTTTCATCTTTGAGCCTATAGAACTTGCTCTTGCCTCCAGTTCCTTTGCACTTGATCTTTTTATCTTGCAGGTACTCATGGAAATCTCTCAGTCAGTGCTGTCCTCCATGAAGTTCGATGCCGGTTTTGATATCGACATAGAATCTTTTGTGCATTCTGACCAGATTTTCCAGGACATTATTCAACTCTTTGAAGAACAGCAGTTGAAGAAGTTCATGAATACAAGGATAAACCTTCCAGTTGCAGAGATAAAGGAATGGGTACACACCATTCAGTCACTGAATGCAACGACTATATCAGGAACTATCTCAGGAAATCGGGTCTCTCTTTCCCCAGAAATTTTAACAGATATTTTTGGATTGATAAATGGTGATAATGATTTAGATATCACCTCTGATGAGTTTAATGTTGAATTGGATAAAATGGGTCACTCCACTGGAAACCCTAATCATCTTCTAAAAAAGAATTTGTCTATTGAATACAAATTCTTGTCTGATATTGTTGGAAAGGTTTTGTTAGGCAAAACCTCTGCTCATGATTATATTATAAGGCACCACTTTCTGTTGATGGTGGCCTTAGTAGAAAAGAAGTAGGTGAATTGGGGATTGATTCTCTTTGAATTAATCAAGAAGAAGCAAAGCAAATTGAGTGTTTGTTATGGCAGAGTTTTAGGCATTGTTCTTCAAGCAAAATGCCCAGAGTTGTTGGGTGTCACAAACAGTCTTTATCAATGCAAGCAAGATTATGAATTCAGCTCTCTTTGGCAAGTGGGAGAGAGTGATTCCCAAAAGGACTTCAAGGGCAGAATCTTCCAGGCAAGCTTCTGAGAGTACAAGGACTAATACAGTCACTCCCTCAACCCTTCCAGAAGTTCCTCTTTTTGAATCCTCCGCTCTTATCCCTTCTCAACCTCTTCGGAACACCACTACTGAAGAAGTTCTTCCCTCCAATGCTATCATAGACACTCCTTCCTCATTGCTTTCTTTTCCTCCTCTACAGACAAATCAGTCTGCAAAGTTTCCATCATCATCTATTCCAGATGTTAATTCTCTTCCCCCTCCTTCATTTGACCTCTTGTCTCCTCAACATACTCCACCTCAATCTCCCATCCCTGAAGATAATCTTCCACCCATTTCAGATGCTACTAACATCTTCCTACCCTCCTCAGTGTGTACCAATCAGGCTCACACCTCTATTCCTTCTTCTCAACATACATCTGATTTTGTGTATGTTGATTTCTCTTCCATTGCTGATCAAATTTTCAACCATATCTCTCCTAGGCTGAGATCTCTTCTAGATGAGAAGTTAGCTCCAGTTCTTCAAGCCATATCTGAACTCTCTTCTAAGCTTGCATCCTTCCCTTCCTCCTTATCATTTATCTCTTCTTCTAGGGGCCTAGATTTAGGTATCCCTGAAACTAGGCAGGGGGAGATGCTTAATGAAGAAGCTCCAATTGATGCAGATTCAGATATGTTTATTGATTCAGTTGCAGCTTTAGAGTTATTTATTCCATTTATAGATTCAGTGAATAATATCTCTATTAATCATTCAGTAGACATTATTTCTTTATTATCAAAATTCAATTCAGTTTTCAGTTATCTGCCTAAGCCTCAAGATAGCTCAAAGGCTATAGTTTCCTATTCAGCTCCCATTGATACAGTTTTGTTAAAGAAAATCATCAAAAGTTTTCCAGTTCCAGTTCAGGTTCCAATTGTAGTTGCAGTTACAGAAGAAGTTGGCTTGGTGAATTCACCTCCAACTTTTGTGTATGATGATTCTCCTCTACCAGAGGATATTGAGCAAGAATTTGATATTGCTCTTAAAGATCTTGATGACTTATATGATAACCCTACTCAGTCTTTTAATGATGATGATAATGATGATTCTGATGATTCAGATTCAAAATCTTCAAAGAAAAGGAATTCCATAAGCAAAGCAAAGGCTTCTCCCAAACCTCCATCTTCTACTAATGATACTCCCTATTACATTCTGAATAACATCACTCTTACCAAAGATTCTCCAGCTTGGATGAGATTCTCAAGGAATGAGAATAACAGGAGAAAGAAAATGAAGAAATTAGGATTCTACTCTGACAAGCCAGTCAAGTTTAATCCTCCTCCTCCTCCTCCAGCAGCTAGATCAGCAATCATGTCCTCTTCATCTCAGAAATCTATCCCTCAGCAATCAAGAAGATCAGGAGAAAGACGTAGAAGCTCCAGTGGCTCTTACAGTTCAAGATCATCTAGAGCTTCTCCCTCAGGATTTGCTAAACCTCCATCCTCAGTTTATAAATATCATGTCTCTGATGGTTCCTTGCATAGGAAAAGAAATTTTCAAGATCTTCAATCTTCATATCAGTCCAGTGATTATGATGAAAGGCCTCCATCTCCTATTAATCTAGATTCAGAAAAGAATGATTACATGGCTAGATACAGAGAAACTATTGCTACTGCTCAGATTAATAAAGCCAAAGCAGAAGGAAAAGATTACTCTCAGTATACAACTATGTCTGAATTCAAAAGACAAGAATTTGAAAGATACAGCTCAAGGAATCTCTTCAATGTTGAAGATTATCTAAGGTTGCACCCAGCTGCAGTGGTTCCTCATGCTTCATCTCAAACCCTGCTGGGAGCTAATGACCTCTATATGAGCAAAAGAGAATCTGAAAATCCAAATAGAGAAATCATATTCAGTCCATCTTCAAAGAAAGAGTAAAGCTTCTGATTGTTTGGTTTTGCTATTTTTCTGCTTACAGTGTAAAGCTTTCTAAACTCAGAGTACTATGTTTTCTATCTACTGAAATGAAATTTAATTTCTGTCAGATATATATGCTCTATGTTTGCAGGAGTTTGATCTCCACAGTGTCGTCACTCACAGTAGACGCCTTGGTCGTTCAAGATGTACTACGACACACAATCCTACTGAAGTTGTGTGATACAGCAAAAGTCACCGCACAACTAAGTTATGTCACCTACTTCATTCTAGAGGAAGAAAAATTTGATTTGGCAAATTTGTTGCTTTCTTTGATTCGTTATTCATATAAGTTGCGGCATCCTTCCCGTCAGAGATATAACAACTTGCCCCTAGGTGGCATCATTCAACGAGTTATTCAGGTGATGTATCCTTCTATAGAATTGGGTTCTTACATGATGGATTGCTTTCCTCCAATTTATAATACTTCACACTTACGTGCTACATCCCACCCGGATGAGACGTCGTCTGCTCGACCACCTCTTCGGCGAGGAGCGTCATCTCGAGGGGCTCGAGATGATTCATTTGAGTCTTTTCGAGAAGAGATGGGAGATCGGATGACAAGAGTGGAGAAGGATGTTACTGGTATAAAGAAGATGGTGAAGTTCATGATCAAGGCATTAAAGCTAAAACCATCTACACCGGAGCGGAGGGAGTGGGACAGCCCAGAACAAGATCCACCTTGTCATTCGGTTCGGAGGACTCACAGAAGACAATGCCCAAGTCCTAGTGTGGAGGATATAGACGAGGAAGCGTAGTGGAGTAGAAAGGACCTGAGGGGAACAAGTTTTCAGTTGTGTAATGATACGGGAATTTGAACACATGATTTTAGATGTTGTTTGCTAGCGCAGGCGTTACCAGCTAGCGCTAGCGTTATCTGCAATGTTTCATTTTGTTGTTTCTGGATGCTTGCGTGTTTTTATCTGATCCTTCTTTGTGATTTTTTGTTATACATATTATTTATGAATTTTGAAGTCATGAAATAGAGATTTTTACGCAATTTTAATATCATATGTAGTATATTTTAAAAACTTATGGTTAGAGATTTTTAATACCACATAATACTTTTGAAATCAATTATTGATAAATGATGTATATATATATAAGAATAATAGATAGTTTACCAAAAAATGATTTTGAGTTTTTATAAACTTATTAAGTTAAAGCATATCATGAAGAAGAATAGTTGATACTTTATATTTTTTGTTGATTTCTACTTCATGCATTTGGTGATACTTAACGAGTAAGAGATTTAGGGATCCAAAGGGGACCAAGAGTGGTGGTTCCTTTGGGTACCCAAATGTATCTTGTAGGTTTGTTGGTAGATATTGATGAATGGGTCTTTTCATGTGATGTTAATGTTTCAGTTTTAGATTTGGGCCTCCATTCAAACTTTGGTTTAGTGTTATTCTTGTATGTGAAATTTCCATTGTGATAATGTTTATATTGATGATTATTGAAGGTATTTTTCATAGGAAAGTTGCGAGCATTTAATTTTATGTTGGAAGAAGATTGATGTTGATAATGATGATAGTATTTTGGAATTTCATTTTCAATCTTTTGAAGTCTTTTATTTCCATTGTTTGGTTTATTCATATTTTGAGATATCATATTTAACATGCTCTTAGAGTTTGTTTGATATTGAGAATTGTTCTTTAAGATTTCATTAAGCAAGATAATTTTAGTTTCTAATTCATTGTTCTTAAATTTCAAGTTATGTCTAGCTTTATTATACGCAATTGTGCTATTTTTAAGAGTAGAAACAATTGAATCAATATGGTTTTGGTATTCATTTCTGTATTCCTCAAATGTTTCATCCATCTCTTCAATTTCAATTTTATAACTTTTGCATGTAGCACAATCACCTTTTAAAGATGAATTTTCTAAAGATAACTTTTCATTATGTTCTTTTATACAAATAATTTCTTTTTCAAGTTCCTTAAGTTTTTCCTTAAAATTATCACAATTAAAACAATGTTTTGTGTTTTCAAGTAAAGGACAAGATGGTGAAACCACATCACAATTTGATTCTAAATTAACATTAGCTTTTAATCTCTTATTTTCTAACTGTAAATTTTTAATAGTGATTTTCAATTTCTTGATCTTACGTTTTGCAGTTTTTAGTATATTGAAACTAGAAATGGAAGTTATCACACAAGAAGAAGATTTTGACTTTCTTACAGCGCTTTTGGTGGAGGCAAAATGTGTGCATGAAGTTCCTTCGTTATCTTTTGGGCCTTCCTCCATTATAGATGAATTTTCATCTTCTTTTTCTTTTGATGTATTGCTCTCTTTTTCCAAGTTAGTTTCCATGATTTCCATGGCTTTGCTACGAGAGAGATCTTCTTGAGTAGTGGTGGATGTTTGTATGTTCTTCTCCTCCTGTGTTTGATCTATACCTGCGAGAGGAAAATCATACATTTTTTCAAGGAATTGCCAAACTTTGTATGCACTAGAAAAACAATATATTAATTTGAAAATTTCATTTGTTAGAGCACAAAATAAATAATGTTTGACTTTTGCATTTAGTTGACGTTCCTTTTTATTTGATTCATCCGCAGGTCTTCCAAAGGCCAAATTCCATACTTCGACATCTAAAGTCTTAAAAAAATTTTCAATTAAAATTTTCCATCCTTTATAATTTGTTCCTTCAAATAAAGGTGGTTTATGAGATATTTCTTCTTCACAGAAATTTGCCCCACTAGTAGAAGCGAGATCATGAGACGCCATTATTCCTGGTTGTTAAGCCGATTGGAATAACCTAGCTTTGATACCACTTGTTGGATTGGTAGGTGCCCTTAGAGGGGGGGGGGGGGGGTGAATAAGGGTTTTCAAAACTTTAGTGATAATTTAAAAACTTTGTAATAAAGCAAGATTAAGATAATAGAAAGTCAAGTAAAATAATTGAAATAAAGTAGAGACATGCTTTATTAATATCAAATAAGGTTTTACAAAAGTTGACTTCTATGACGCTAGAAATCGGTGGTGATGAATAGTAAACTCTTTTTGTTTTCTATCCCGACTCGCATCCCCACGAACCGGTGGCCCTAGCCTATCCTCCCCGAATTCGGCCTCAAGCCGCTCTAGCCAACCCTTCCCCGGATGTGGCCTAGAGCACCCCCTAGACCTAGCCTAGATCTAGTCGCCAACACGAGGCGAGTTTCCCCCTATGTCCTACCCAGACATAGTCGCCAACACGAGGCGATTTCACTAACTGTTTACAAGAAGAATATGAAATGAAAATAAATAAACGCTCCCTTCTGAAGTCGGAGGTGAAGATCCGTTGTAGAATAAGCGTTGTAGAAGCGGACTTCGTTTGGATCCGGCGTGATGAGATTCTCCTTCAGAAGTTTGCAGAACTTTGGTAGGACATCAACTTTCGGCCAAGATAGCCTCTGGAATTCTAGCACTATATCTCTCTCTGATATCTCTCTGATGTGTGTGTGAAACGAGAGGAGAGGAGTCCTTTTTATAGCCTCAGCGCTAGCGCCTGCGCTAGCGCTACCGCCGGCGCTATCCCATATTAGGACACATTCTGTACGGTAGAATCTTCAATCCGAGGAAACAATTCCCCCTTGCCAACTGTGTTCCTCGCTATCGCCTGCGCTATCGGATATCTCCTGGCGCTATCTCCTTCTATAAGTTCTCCTGGCAATTTCGCTTTGAGCCAATATTTTGTCGAACAGGAATTCGTCGACCGTTGCTAAGAGTTCGTCGAACGGCAGCTAGCGCCTGCGCTAGTACTACCGCCCGCGCTAGTAGATGTATTGGATTTGTTGGCTCAACTTTGGGGGCAACCTTCTTATGTAATCCTTGAGTCATGTGGACTTTGTTATCCTGCACACTTAAACACACAAGATCAAATACACATGGGATTTATTATTCTCAAACCTAGGAGATGCGGAAGAACATGTTCCAACATTCCGTTCCAAGAGACCAGTGACGTGCTACAAGTGTGGCAAGGTGGGCCACATAGCTCGATTTTGTTTCGAGGGTGGAGCTGAGCCAGTGCTGAGGCAAAGAGTAGTCGGTGCGTTATGGTCTGAGTGTTGGAGAGAAAGGGAAAGCGGCAGAGTCGAGTGCTTCTCGTTTCCCTCCTGTGCATCCTAGAGTGTACCACCTCGGGCAGCATGAAGCGATTTGTCAACCCGACGTGGTGACAGGTATGAAAAGTTTAGAGTTTCATTCGATAGCTTAAAACTGTTTGCAACCTTTCATTTTTGTTATATGCATGTTAGGCTTCGTGCTAGTTTCGGGCTGCCCCTCTAGAGTGTTGTTTGACATAGGAGTGTCACACTCTTTTCTCACGGAAAGATTTATCTGGAGAATCGGTGTTGAGACTGTCGAGGCAGAGGTGAAGCTTAGCGTGCGCATGCCGAATGGGTCTTTCATGACCACTAGAAGGAAATGACGCATTGTTTTGAGAATTGGCGAGTGTGACTTCGAATTGGTAGCAGCGATTCTACAACTAGCCGAATTTGACATCATCCTGGGGACAGACTGTCTTGCAGAGCAGTGAGCTAGTATTGACTTCCTATTGAAGGTGGTGACCCTAAGGATTGAAGGTTGAGCGGAGGTCAAGTTCGAGGGCCTATGCGGAGTGGCTTGCTGCCTAATTTATGTCGTGCAATTGGTGCATGCGGTGAATTAAGGAGGTGAGGCATTTATAGCTTTGTTGGAGACTCACGCCACAAAGCTGGCAATTGGAGAAGTGCCAATGGTGGAGGAATTCGAGGATGTGTTCCCCGAGGAGTTTCCGTGAGCACCTCCTCAGCGTGAAATCGACTTTTTAATTGAGTTGGTGCCAGGTGTGAGGTCGGTGTCGCGTCCTCCATTTAGGATGCAACCAAAGGAACTGACCGAGCTAAAGGTGCAGTTGCAAGGGTTGCTCGAGCAGGGGTACATTATGCCCAGCTCCTCGCCGTGGAGTGCGCCGGTGTTATTTGTAAGAAAAAGGATGGTGGTATGCGGCTGTGCATAGACTATTGTGAGTTGAATAAATTGACTATCAAGAATAAGTATCCAATTCCGCGGATCGATGATTTGTTCGACCAGTTAGTGGGGTAGACGGTGTACTCCAAGTTGGACTTGAAGTCGGGCTACTATCAGTTAACGATTCGAGAAGTGGATATTCCCAAGACGGCGTTTGGGATGAGGTATGGTTATTTTGAGTTCTCGGAGATGCCATTTGGTTTGACGAACGCGCCATCAGTGTTCATGGATTTGATGAACAGAGTGTTTCGACAATATCTAGATTCATTTGTGGTGGTGTTCATCGACGACATCCTTATGTATTCGAAGTTGAAGGCGGAACATGAGTCTCATCTGAGATTAGTATTGCAGACTTTGAGGGAGAACCATCTTTATGCTAAGTTCTCAAAGTGCGATTTCTGGATCGGGAAGGTGGCATTTCTGGGTCACGTGATAAGTGGTGATGGGGTGGCTGTGGATCCTGCGATGATTGAATCCATTATAGATTGTCTTGTAATGAGAACCATGGTTGAAGTCTGCAGTTTCCTTGGACTAACCGGTTATTACAGAAGGTTCATTGAGAACTTTTTGCGGATGGCTTTGCCCCTGACCACTCTTACCCGAATGGACCAAAAGTTTGTTTGGACGCTGGAGTGTGCCCATGCATTCGAGACCCTGAAGGAAAGATTGATGTCTGCTCCAATCCTAAGTTTTCCTAGTGGGACTGAAGGATTTCAGATTTTCAGCGATGCGTCAGGTTGCGTACTGGTGCAGCGTGGCAACATGATAGCTTATGGGTCGAGGCAGCTAAAGCCCTATGAGAGAAATTACCCTGTCTGCGACTTTGAGTTGGCGGCGGTGATTTTTGCGTTGAAGTTGTGGCGGCACTACGTGTATGGTGCGAAGGTTGAAATCTTCACGGACCACAAAAGTTTGAAGTATCTTTTAGATCAGAAGCATCTCAATTTGAGGCAGTGTAGGTGGGTCAAGTTCCTTGGGTACTATGACGTAGCGATTCAGTATACGCCAGGCAAGGCCAACGTGGTGGTTGACGCCTTGAGAGAAAGTACTCCGGGCAGGGAAATTGGATTGAAGCGCATGACGAGCATTTGGTGCGAGAGTTCGAGTCTCTTGGCATTGTGTGTGTGGCTAAGGGTGAGTCCAGCGCAGCTCAGCTGAACTGGATCGAGATGCAGTGTGATCTAGCATATCGAATCCGAGAGGTAACCAATGCAGACAAGGAGTGTCAGCATTTGGTGTTGGAAGCATAGCAAAGCGAAGGCAGTGCTTTGGAGAGGAATGGTGGACTTTTATAGAGAAAAGGAAGGGTGTGCGTCCCTCGATTTGGCAAACTCTTTGAGGAGTTGATATTTGAGTCTCACTTCATGAAGTACTCCATTCATCCAGGAAGTACGAAGATGTACATCGATTTGAAGAAATCCTTTTGGTGGCCTGGGATGAAGCGGGATGTAGCTTTGTATGTAAGCCGATGTCAGACGTGCGCCTTAGTAAAGGTTGAATGCCAAAGGCCGGGTGGATTCCGAAACCTTTTCCTATCCCCGAGTTGAAATTCAATGACATCTCCATGATTTTGTGCGTAGTTTGCCTCGATCGCGGCAAGGTAATGATGTGATTTGGGTGATTGCGGATCGCCTGACCAAGGTAGCCCACTTCATTCCAAATCGGAAGGACGATAGCGTGGAGAAGCTCTTGGAGCTTAATATTCGGAACATTGTGTGGTTGCACGGAATTCCAAAGAGCATCATTAGTGATCGTGATGGACGATTCACGTCCAAGGACTGGAGGTTAGTGCAACGAAGTTTGGGAACAAAATTGAAGTTTAGTACCGCGTTTCATCCGCAGATCGATGGCCAAACGGAGAGAACGAATCGTACGTTATAGGACATGTTGAGGATGTGTGCTCTCGATTTCAGTAAGAGTTGGGAAGACCACCTCTTCATGGTGGAGATGGCCTACAATAATAGTTTCCAGGCGAGTATCAAAATGGAACCATATGAGGCTTTGTATGGAAGGCGGTGTCGAATGCCGATGTCTTGGATAGAGGCGGGATACACCCAGCTGTTAGAAAAAGAAGTGGTGGCAGACGCTTGTAATTTGGTGCGAACGATCTAGGAGTGCATAAATGTTGCTCAGGATCGGCAGGCAAAGTATTTTAATGCGCGCCACAGAAATGTGGAATTTGCAGTGGGTATCATGGTCTACTTGAAGATCCAGACGTTCAAAGGCGTTTCACGAATTCGGCAACTCAAGAAATTGAGTCAGAGGTATTTGGGTTCATTTGAGGTTACAGAGCGCATAGGCAAAGCAACCTATCAGTTAGCATTGTCCGCAGAGCGAAGCGGATTACATGATGTATTTCATGTTTCGGTGCTGAGGAAAGCGTTGGTGGAGCCGAAAAATGTGGTTGAGTCTTCGACAGTTCCCGTAGCCGAAGATCTGAGGATGATAGTTCATCCGGTTTGCGTAGAGGATTATGATGTCCGACGGTTGCGGAACAAAGAGGTCAAGCTGGTGAAAGTGTGTTGGGATAATTGCGGATGAGGCGAGTTCTCATAGGAACACGAGCAAACGATGCGGGATGACTTCCCAGAACTGTTTGTTTCAGGTATGTGTGTTATCTTGTGCTTTCGTTAACGTCATAAATTTCGAGGATGAAATTCTTTTAAGGGGGGTGGATTTGTAACACCCCCAAGTGTCGCTGAGCGCTGAGGCTGGAGTTCCTAAGGCTTGTACAAACTTTTCTGTACCTGGGAGCTAGCGTCGGCGCTAGGTGCTAGCGCGAGCATTAGTTTTCCCGTCGAGTGGACTTATGGTTTCAATGGATTTGTCGAGGTGGATTCGTCGAAAGGGCTTCGTCGAAGGGATTTCGTCGGAGGGCTAACACTGGCGGTAGAGCTAGCGCCGGCGATATGTTTTCGTTGAGTGGTGAAGTTCGTCGGGGAATCGTGAAGTTCTTCGTCGAGGAGTTTTCGTCGAGTGGCTAGCGCAGGCAGTAGCGCTAGCGCGGACGCTAGCTGACGGAACCAGATCTGTAAGTAGTAATTTTTTGGGCATCCGATCATCATAAACAATGATCCAATTGCTCAGATTAGTTCGTCCTAATGTCCGAAATAGGACAGAGGAGTTTCTTTTCCATTCCACCAAATCTTTTGGTGCTTTTGGAGGCTAAGGAAGAAGGAGGAGGGTTTGGAGGCTAAGGAAAGGACAGAGGGTTTGGAGGATCCACCATTGTTGGAGCACTAGAGCTCCGTTCGGCGATCCGAGAATAGATCCGTGGAGAGGGCACGAAGACGCTCGTTTCTATCCGTGCATTTCAACCGATCCATGGCAAGGAAGAGAACTCTTAGGATAACGACATCTCTCCTCCCAGTTTTAGGATGTGAGCATGGCATCTTTGGTTTTACCTTCTCTTTTCTGAAATTTATCGCACCGGATCTCTCAAATGAGAGGGTTTTGGGTCGCCTTGGTTCAATAAGAACCATCGGGTGATTGAGTCCATACCCGACATGATTTGCATTAGAGAACTGCTCCGTTAGTGGATTAGGCATTTTGGGTGAAGCCGAAATCGTGACAGGTTGTCCGATTCGGTGGTGTTGCTTAACGTGTATTTTAGGGATTTTGCTAGAAATCTGATGACGGCGAAAACGTCGTACGTGTTGCCCTTTTGTTTCATGTGAGAATGAACATTGGTTTGACAAGGGTAATATTGTGCATAGTAAATGGCTTCTGAAGCCGCTTGTATGTGAAGGAGTGACTTTGTCTTTGTAGTCGGCTGGCTAGCCCGTGAATGCTTAGATTCATGTAGGGAGAGTGTCCCAGCAAGACAAGTCCCCTTTTGGGCTAACTGATGAGAACAGGTATGCTGATGCGCCCATTGGCAAGATGAGCCATGTAAGGGGTGATGTCTCAGTGGAGTTCATGGCTTTTGGCTTAGTGATTGTGGCGAGAACAAGTATGTTGATGCGCCTGTTGGCAAGATGAGCCATTTAAGGGGTGAGGTCTCAGTGGAGTTCTTAGCCTTGGGCTTGCACACCCGTGGGGAAATGATAAGTACTCTTGGTTTGTTGTGAAATGATCATGTGAGTTGTTATGTTATAAGCATACACGCCATAGGGTGCCTTGGGTGAATCCCAGGTTTGCATATATGCTGCATTGTTAGGCCCCTTACTTTTATTGGTCAACATAGAAACATGGATGATTCTTGTGACACTCATGCCTGTCGTTTTTATGTTATTATCGTTTATTACATTTGCATACGAAGTGCTGACTTACAGGGTGATGTAGTTCCCCGGGGTCCGCTAGGACGGCCAGGAGGAGGGGTGTTGTTACACCGTTGTTGGTCAGCCAAAGCTGACCCTCGTTATACCACTCTTTGTGATTTGGATGCAGGGTAAGGATCGCATGCTGGACCTAACTCGCTGGCAAAAAAGGCCTAAGCTTCTTGAAGTGCACTTTTCTTGCTTTCATGTTTGACTATGATGTCCTCACTTGTTCTGGCTTGCACGCCGAGGTAGCTTAGGATTGTTATGATCTTTTCGACATTTTCTATGCCTTGTTGTTTTGACTTGAGTATGGGTTTTGTAAGGCCTTGAGGCCATGGTACTCTTATGTAGATGTGGATAACTTCTATGTTTTATTTAATGTGGACAACTTCTGTGGTTTTGAAATGGTTAGATCTATATCATTTTTAATACTAAAGCTGTGGCAATTATATGCTATGGGGTCCCGACCGGACCTATATTATATATTCATTGCAGGGGAGGTGTTACCTCAAGTCTGATACCCTAAGTATATTCAAGAATTTGTCAAACATATTCAGAATGAAATAAACAGTTCTGTGGTCAAAATCAGAAGTGACCATGGAACCGAATTTTAGTCTGGGTCAATGACTAAATTTTGTGAAGAAGATGGTATCCTAAGAGAGTTTTCATCTCCCAGAACTCCCCAACAGAATGGGGTGAATGTGAGGAAAAATAGAACACGTATTGAAGCTAGTAGGACCATGCTAACTAACTCCTCACTTCCAGAATATTTGTGGGCTGAGGCAGTCAATATTGTATGTCATGTGCAAAATAGAGCACTCATCAATAAGAACCATAATCAGACTCCTTATGAGCTGATTAAGGTTAAGAAGCTAACACTAGCTTACTTCAAAATCTTTGGAAGTAAATGTTATGAGCTGAAAAATAATAAGCATTACATTACCAAGTTCTCTGCAAAGAACTATGAAGGTATCGTTGTATGATATAACAAAACTAGCAAAGCCTACAGAGTCTTCAATAAGAATGCTCTTACAATTGAGGAATTTGTACATATTATTTTTGATGAGAGCCGCATGTTGCATAATCCTTCTTCTAGTTCATCGAGTGCAGGAATTGAAGAAAGATTAGAGACCCTCAAAATCAGAGAAGAAGAAATAATTGAGAAGAATGAGCCTTCCACACTGGAATCTATTTTAAAATCAGTAGAAGAGACTACTGAAGAACCAAATCTCCAAAATGAGAATCATGAAGCAGGATCTGAAGAAGTTACTGAATAGGAGAACCATCAACAGTGATGCCTACAGCTATGAGACATCTTAGAAGTCATCTAGCAAATCAGATAATTGGTGAGCTGACTCATGGAGTTAGAACTAGAAGAAATGCTCTAAATGAGAACTTGCACCTCAGTTTTCTATCACAACATGATCCAAAGAAATTTGATGAGGCCAACCAAGATCAATTCTGGATTATGCCCATGTAATAAGAGCTCAATCAATTCAAGAGATGCAAAGTTTGGAAGCTTGTTCCAAAGCCACAAGGGCATAATGTCATTGGAACAAAGTGGATCTATAGAAATAAAATGGATGAAGTTGTAGTGATTATCAAGAATAATGCAAGATTGGTGGCCCAAGGCTTCAGACAAGAGGAAAGGATAGACTTTGATCAGACATTAGCTCCTGTAGCTAGACTAGAAGCAATCAGACACTTCCTAGCATATGCTGCATTCAAGGGATTCAAAGTCTATCAGATGGATGTAAAATCAGCATTCTTAAATGGAGATTTGAAAGAAGTTTATGTAGCTCAACCACAAGGTTTTATCTCTCATACCTTTCCTGACCATGTTTATTTCCTAAATAAAGCCTTGTATGGCTTGAAGAAAGCTCCAAGGGCTTTGTATGCGACATTGTCTGCCTTTCTCCTTAAATACAAGTTCTCAAGGGGAAAATAGATAAGACTCTTTTCTTAAGAGAGTTGAAGGGACAGATCTTATTGGTTCAAATATATGTTGATGACATCATATTTGGATCAACAGATGGGAGGCTTTGCAAAAAGTTTGTTAAACTCATGCAAAGTAAGTTTGAGATAAGCAGTATGGGAGAGCTCAAGTATTTCTTAAGTCTCCAAGTAAAGCAATATGAGGAAGGAATTTTCATTTCTCAGGCCAAATTTACCCTGGACATCTTAAAGAAATTTGGAATTGAGAACTCTACCCCTATGAGAACTCCTATGGGTACAAACATCCCTTTAGACAAGGATGAAAACGGGAAACCCTATAATGACATGTATAGAAGCATAATTGTCTCATTGTTCTACTTTACTGCTAGTAGGCCAGGCATCATGTTTGCCACATGTGTATGTGCAAGGTATCAAGTTAACCCCAAAGAATCTCATTACTCAGCTGTAAAAAGAATTTTGAGATACCTGTAGGGTACTCCAAATCTTGGGCTCTGGTATCCTAAGTCAGATGACTTTGAGTTGTGTGGATATTCTGATGCTGACTTTGCTGGGTGCAAAGAGGACAGGAAAAGTACTTCAAGAATATGTCAAGAAGGCTTGTGTCCTGGAGTAGCAAAAAGCAAAATAGCATTGCAATCTCCACAGTTGAGTCAGAATATATTTCTGCTGGTAGTTGTTGTGCACAACTTCTTTGGATTCAACACCAATTAGAGGATTACAATCTTCAAATAAAGAGAACACCTCTCTTCTGTGATTCCTCAAGTGTCATTTTAATTGCTAAGAATCTTGTGGCACATAGTAGAACAATGCATATTGAAATTAGATATCATTTTATTAGGGAGCATGTAGAAAAGGCGAACATCTACCTTGAGTATGTCAATACTGAAAGGCAGATAGCTGATATTTTTACTAAGCCCCTGGATGAGTCAACGTTCAATCAATTCAAAATTGAATTGGGGATGTTAAGTTCTTAAATTGGGCATGTTGAATTCCTTATACCCTTTGTCAAAAGATGTGAAATATTTTGATAATGGGCTGGATCTCACACAAGGTCCACCCCAAAGTAGTCTGACAATTTTAGTTTTGAAGGCAGGAAAACCAGAAAGCTTGAATAAGGCATAATTGAATGTCATTTTGAGGAACATAGCCTACACAAAGAATATCGTCTTGATGGTCAAGACGACATTAATGGAGTCTCGACGACAAACTGAAATGATTTCGATGAAACAGATAAAGAAATCTCGATGACACTCTCGACGACAAAACTCAATCAGGCCGACAAAATGAAATCACATGACACGACAGAGACATTAATGCGCCACTATTCTGGGATTTTCAAAATGATACGGGAGGATTTAAAAAGGTATGCACCTCTTTGCAATCCCAGAGCATAAATGTATATATTAGACATTGTGTAAGTATAGAAATTACACACACACATAAAACCCTAGAATCCCTCTTTCAACTTCTTCCTTCCGACGACACTCTGTTAAAGCAATGGCTCCGAAAAAGACTGAAGAGAAAATGCCATCTAGTGGAGAACTTTTGAAGGATGGTTTTGAAAATACTGAATCGGATATGGACATGGTAATAACACTTTTATATGCTTCTGAGTTAGAGTACATCTTAACTGAGCTGACCCGTCTCTACAACTCTGTCGTCTCTGAGTTTTATGAAAATGTCGACTTAAATAAAATTGAAAGAGATATTCACACCATTGTGGCTGGACAACATCTTAAAGTAACTACAGTAAGTTTATCCAAAGCCCTACAACTCACTAACTTTAATTAGGATGAAGTATCAGAAGATGTCACCGAGGTTGATATCTCTGAAGGACTGAGATGGTGTGGTTTTGCATACAAACCTTATGGAAGCTTATAGAGAATGCTTATGAACAGACAAGGAAAATTACTCAAAGACATAATTGTGAAAGTGTTGTTGTGTAAAACACTTAATTAGGATGTTTGAAGTTATGGTCAGAGTGATCCTGAACAAGAGGACTGACTGGGGGAATATTGTGTTTGAAAAAATTAAAGAACACATAAGATCTCCAAACCTTGGCAGAATCTTATTTCTTTATCTCAAAATTTGCATACCTCGTCTCTTTAAAGTCTTAGAATCTACCCCTCTCCACTATCTCAAAAAGGTTGATGTAAAGATAGTAAGCAGGTAGGAGAAGAAGTTCACCAAGATAGAAGTAGGTGAGACTTCACTTCACAATGCTAAAGTTTCAAAAAACCCTGGCCTAGTCCCTGTAGCTGCTCAGGAACCCCTTACTCTTATTTAGGGGGAGCCTCTGAGAGAAGATACAAATGTAATAGATAGTGCTCCATGTTTGAACAACCCTATTATTGATTTGGGCTAGGATCACTATCTGCTGATTAGGACTAAAGTTGACCCCAATGTATAGTCAATGGGTCAAGGTTTTAGGCTGTTAGAACTCAAGAAAATATTCAGGTTCTGCGTTCGACGAACTCAATACTGCGTTCGACGAATGGCTTACTCTCTGCATTCGACGAACGGCTTACACTCTGCGTTTGACGAACGGCTTGCCCTCAGCGGTCGACGATCTTGAATCTCAGTGTCTCAGCGGCTCAGCAGTCGATGAAATTATCCATTCTCAGCGGTCGACGAAATTATTCAGTCTCAACGGTCGACGAATTTGCTCAGTTCAGCGGTCGACGATTTTATTCAGCGGCTCAGCGGTCGACGAATCCTTCTGTTCGACGAACTTAGTCTACGTTCGACGAATATCTTCAGATCGACGAACACAGCTCTAAAATCGACTAATCCAATTCTGTTCGACGAATTAAATGACGGCAGGTTTAATTTCAGACAGATTATATTATTCTATTCTCTGAACTCAGATCGTCTACAGCAACGGATCTATATTCCAGATAACACAAGATTTCTGCCTTACTTATTATATTCCTTTCCATTCTCTTCCCGAGATTATAGCCGTTTGGCGGAAAAGGATATCATTAATTAAAAAGGTAAAGGAATTAAAGTCTTGCGTGCAGTTCCAAGGAAATATTAAATGCAGATTATTTTATTCATTATTCTGCTGATTCGAATTTCAAATCAGAGATATATTGAAAAAGAAAAAGGAAGAAGAACAGTTTTTTATAGTACAACAATACAGAATAGAAAAGATCAGTCGACAGAAAAAGTTACAGGAAGAAGAAAGAAAGAAAGATATACAGAAAAAGCTTTTCAATCTTCTTCTTCCTCAAGCAGCACCATCTTATTCACTGAGAACATCGTCAACTCTATTCTCTCAGTATTTCTTCCGCTAGATCAGATCTTCAAAGGGCAACAAAAATCTGAAGAACTTATTCTTCCAGATTAATCAGCTGCAGGAAGATTAATTTATCAAAGAGAAAGCTTCCATCCTCAACTGTCAACAATTTTATATCAGATAGAGGAGCTTTACAATAACAACAATCCACTATAGTCTTCTCTCAGAATTTTGACAGAGAATAACTTCGTAACCCTTCTTTACCTCATCTTGTACAGGGTTATAACTCCCTTCAAAAGTTAACCCATTGGTGGCAGGGCACCTGATCAAAAACCTATGGTTTGGTTAGAGCACCTGATCAAAATCTCCTTGGTGTGTGGACACCTGATCAAATACCCCTTGGTGATAGGGCACCTGATCAAAAACCTAATGGATCCTACCAAGTGTGGTAGAAGAGTGGACGTACCTAGGTTTATTGGGGAACTACTATAAAAATCCTTGTGTCCTTTGTGTGTGATTTTCTATGTGTTGTACTGTGTGCTTTGTTTGTTTATTTAGTTTTTATAAATCACTCTGCTATACACATATATATAACACTATTTTAAATCCGCTATAAAATTAAGTGAAAAGTTTTTAATACTCTATTCACCCCCCTAGAGTAAATCTAAGATCTAACCTCACTTTCAATTGGTATCAAAGCGTGGTTGATTATATCAACTCACTTTCAACTGATATTCAATTGACTTTCAATTGGTATCAGAGGGTAGTTGATTCTTTACAGGCTAACACCTAAATCATAAAGATCAATTAGATCTTAAATTTATTATAGAGTTTTTTTTATGGCACAAGAAGAATTTTTCAGACCACCTATCTGTAATTTGAATAACTTTTCTTTATGGCAAGCTAGAATCATATTATATATGAATGCAATAGATGAAGAGATTTATAATTCTATTTTGACAGGACCTTCGACTTCATCAACATCAACAGATGCTCAAAAGAAGCTGAAAAGTGTTGATGCAAAGGCTATGAATATATTAGCTCAATCAATGTCAAATGACATTCTTCAAATAATTGTTGATTGCACTTCAGCAAGAGACATCTAGAACTCCCTCACAAGAAAGGTAGCTGAATCTTCTTCCACCTCAAGTGATCATTCAGATCCTGAATCAACATCTAGTTCAAGTGAAGAAGAAGAAGAAGAACAAAAAGCTATAGCATTCTGCATGATGGCCATATATGGGTCAAACCACAACTCAGATGCAGAATCTGAATCTGATGAAAATGAGGTAATTTCAAGTTTTGATTTTACTCCTGAAAAATTCAAATCAGATTTTAAATTGTTTTGTACAGATTTAATAAAATCTGAGAAAGAAATCAAATCTCTCAGTAAAGAGTTAACAGAAATAACCAATTCAACTTCTGAAAATACTAAACTTAAAGAAGATTTTAAGACATCAGAAGAACAAACTATCTCTTTGAAAAATAATTCAATTAAAGCTGAAATCTTTGAACTAACTCTTAATAAGAAACATATCAAAATAATGAATATCCAAGCACTAAAAATGCCAGATTAAATGGCAGCAAACATAGCTTAGGATTTTCAACTAATCTATCTCATATTCTAAAGAAAAATCCTCTAACTACATCTATAAAATTTGTCTCTGCAAAAGAAAAGGAAATAGCAGAAGACTTAATAAAAATTGTTAAATTTTGTGTGTTCAACAAAATTCGTCTAACCAAGATCGACGAAATCAAATGACTTCGTCGAACGTAGATCGACAAAAGCCGAACACAAAAATCAAGCATAATTTTCTTAAGATCAGAGCTCAACAAATTAGAGTTCAACAAACTCTAGACACAGAGAATATATATAACGATTCCTTAATCAGAGATCAACGAAATCACTGTACTTTGTCAACCCGAGATCCACAAAATCAGAATAGTTTATCAAATATATATCTTAATGATTATCAAGAAAAATTTAAATTGGTATCAAAGCGTGGTGGTTGATTATAGCAACTCACTTTCAACTGATATTCAATTGACCTTCAATTGGTATCAAAGCTTGGTTGATTATATCAACTCACTTTCAACTGATATTCAATTGACTTTCACTCCAGCGCCTCAAGAGGAGGAGAATCCAGAATATGAAGCTGTTTGGAATTTGAAAAATCTGAGGAAAGCCCAAGTGGTGGACACACAGTTATTGGAGAACTAGATGAGTCTGACAGATCACTGAATGAATTTCTCAATGATGACATGCATCTCAATTTAGAAGAAGAAGAATATGAGCACCCCTCTGAAATACCTAAAATAATTGAGGGCGAGTCTACTCCTCAACCCCTAGTGATGCCCTCACCTCCAAGGATGGAAGATAAGCAGCATTCTGCAGTCCTCCCAAACCCTACAGCCACATCAAATGTACTTATGTACCAATTAGAAGTATTGCTAGACAGACAAAGAATACAATTTAAAGCCTATGTAAATAATGTTGTTATGAGTTGTAAGAATTAACTATCTGCCAGGATAGATGGTTTGCAAGAAGACATCCAGCATATCAACCATCAAAATTCAAATGTGTAAAACACTGCTGCAAATGTTGTTGCAAATACAAGGAATGAAATAGTTCATATAAATGAAGCAACCTTGCTGATTGGACAACAACTCAATATAGTGCTTGATAGAATGTCTAATTTAAGAGACAATCAGTGGGCCATCATATGAAACTAAGATGTGGCCTTAAATGATTTTGGAGATGCAATCAATGTTGTACTTCAATGAATATCATTTTCTGCTCAGGTCTCTTAAGAGCTAGTGGACAATATTGGTGAAACCTTACTTCATCAATTTCAAGTCACCCAAGATCAACTCTCAAACTCCTTCAATCAATCTATCAGAACATCTCATGATACTCTTATGGATGCTATTGGCAATCTGAATAATCTTCTAGCCACACAACTTCAGGCCTCTCAGGCAGCTCTCTCTAAAGACATATTCTCAAAAGCCAGAAAGTGGGAGATAATGTCAAGCCATCATGCCATGTGGCTAGCCAATGAAGTAAGATTCTCTATGGATCTTGAGCCTATTGACTATGGGATTGCCTATCAATATCCCATTCCATAAGGCAGTCTCCATGAAGAACCCTCCCATAGTATAATGCCAGAAGTTCCCCCAGAGAAATATCAAGAGCCTGACAACTATCAAGGATACTTTGTGGATGAGCATGTCAGTGGGAGTAGGCAAGCTAGGAAAAACAAAAGACATCCTGTTAATTCTGAAGAGAAAGAAGCAAAAAGGAAGAGAATGGAGGAAGTAAAGAAAAATCCAAACTGAAGCATTTGATCTTATCCTTCAGCATTGCGTTTCACTCTCTTGATGAATATGCGCTTCATATCGACTTGAAGACCTACCATAGGCGGTATGGCTATCGCACGGTGTTAGCGTCTAATCGATATCTTCTCGTTGATATCCTCTCGATGACACAGCGGAGCTTCCCATCTATATAGCTACCACCAATGGTATTGCTACTGTGCGGCATTAGACGCCTTGTCGACAAGTCATCTCAACGACACAGGTTAATCTCAGGCTGATAGTCTGGAGCTTCTAGTAGATAAACCTACCGCCAGTGGTAGTCCTACCTCCCGACATTAGCTACCCGCTACCTATTTTTGAGAGATTTCTTCCCATTGGGAAATGAGGTATTACACTGACAATGTTCCCTGTACAAGTCAAAGAGATTATCGATGCTAGATTTTTCCAACCCGGTCTAAGGGAGCCTTTGAAAGTGCAGAATAAAGTTCATGAATGCTTTTCAAGAAGGGGGTGAAGTGAGAAGCTAGCCACTTATGGTGGTATTTTAAAATTACTTCTTTGATTCTTCAATTTGTTAGTTTTGTTTATATGATAGAGTAAACTAATGGTGGTATTTTAGAGGTTTTCTTAAGGTTTTCTTGAGGTTTTGAACAATAGTGGAAGGGAGAATATTTGAGTTTAGCTGGAGAGAGAGGGGGATAGGAGAAGAGACATGATTTTCTACAGAAGAGGGAGTAGCATATTCTTTTCTCTTCTGAAGTATGGAGATCAGTGCCTCAATTAGAAGAGGAAGAGGTGGAACTTCTAGTTTTCAGGTTGCTCAACAATGTGAACATTAGAAGGAAACAAAGATATGTGTGTAGGTACTTGAAGAGAGGGAAGATCAACAGCTTTCACAGCTATATAGACAAATATGTGCCTAATTGATTGCCATTCAGCATAAACAACATATGAGTAGTTGAGTCCTCGGTGGCTTTAAATTACTCTAGAAAAGGAGAATCCTTTGAGGGAATTGACACTTACTTTAGTCCCAGAAGTTTCTTAAGAAACATTGCAAAGAGAATGGGGCATGTGTAACATCCCCCAAACAACTAGACCCCTAGAGTGGTTTTGTCATGACTAGGTCATGACAAAACCATAGGAAGCACAAAAGACCATGTGAACTTAGGCAAGGAGGAAAACCACAGTGGTCTGCAAATAGCAGTTTCCAGTTAACAAGCCTAGGGTTGGACTTTAGGGCCTCACCTTGACCCCTTGACCCCAACATGGCTCACCTAACCTTTTAAGGGTCCCCTTAGAGCACCAAGGACCCATTGAGGTTAACAAAAGAGGCCAAATTGACCAAAGTCAACCTTAACCCCAAATTGGTCAAAGTAGTCTAATTAGGGTCAATTGGCCTCCACCATGCCAAATTGACCTTACCCCCACTCTTATAAGGATATTAGGGACCCAATGGACCAAAACTCCCCACCATGGGGCCACCAATTTGGCCAATTTGACCAAAGTCAACTTTAGCACTGTTTTGGTCAGCTGGCCTTATTGTGGGTCAATTGGCCTCCACCTTGACAAATTAGCCCTACCTAGACCTTCTTAACCCTTAAGAGAGGCCAATGTGTCACTAGCCACCCATTGGGGTCAACCCAAATGGTCAAATTAACCAAAGTCAACTCCAACCTAAATTTAGGTCAAAATGACCTATTTGACCTAATCAAGCCCAATCTACTTGGGCTAGGCCTAATTGGAGTAGCCCATTAGCTTAGGACGCTGATAATTACTAGGAGTTTCCACTCAATTTTTGTAAATGATGACTAGGAGAGAGAACCTTCATTTTCCCCAAATATGGAGGAGAGAGAAAGAGAAGGAGAAATGGCATTCATGGCTTAAGGAGATCAATAGCCACCAATTCCCCCTTTAATGTCTCCATTCAGTTTCCCCAATTGATTTGGAGGAGTTTAATGGACATTCCCGACCACATGGAGGGAGAATTTGAGGAGTTTCACCATGGCCGAAAATGGCCATCAATGGTCATTCATGGCAATTGGGAGTTACACACTTCCCCTCCCCGAATTGATTCATTGAAAAACTTCAAGGGACAGAGAGGGTTATTTTCCCCATCTACTTGAAGGAATCAGGCAGGATTGTTCAGAGGTTGCTATGGCACCAAAAGGCAAGGATCGACCATGGCTAATCGGAAAATGACAAGGCAAACCCACTCCGTTCAGGTCCTCCCCTCCTCCTCTCTCTTCTGTTGGTAGATCCCCTCAATCAGCGGCAAGATTCGAGTCTAAATGGCTTGGATCGGGTTGGCCGAAGCTTGGATTTTCCAAGCTTTTAATTTTGACCTAAAACCCCTGTTCCGTCCACCTCCGGCCGGGAAACCACTACAAATCGCCGACCACAACCTCAACGAAGGTGGTGGTGGCATTGGCCGGCCAGGGCGGCGCTTAGGTGGCCGGGAAAACAAGGATCAAGGTGTCCCAGGTGTGGCTAATCCCAGCCATCGGCTGGAGGAAGAAGACGCCCCGATGCTGTCCGTTCCTGCTTCAAGATCTGTGCAAGTCCTTTTTATTAATGATATGTTTTATATTATTTGGTCACATATTAACCAGTACCTTGTTTTAATTATAAAAAATAGTAGAGCCCCTCAAATGAAAAAGTGCCCAACATCAATATTGTAGACTTTGGTGTGTATATTTAATGAAAATTTATTTCAGGTCAATAGGGGCAATGCAGCCCCCTGTAGAGCCATTTTGGTAGGACTGCTCCCTAGGGTAGGGCAGACACCTTTTCTTGAATAACTCTTGATAGAGAAATTATATGGGCATGAAAATTATTACCTAGGCTATTTATACCAACTCCCTTAATCTACCCAAATATGGGAATTTCAGGAGAAAATTTTTCAAAGGTTTTTGTATTAATTTCATAATTCATATGTTAATTAAATTTAGGGTCTAATGACCTCCAACTCCCTCCTAATTTTGATGGGTGCTCCTTAGGGTTATTTTATGACCCTAGTAAAAAATTTCAGCTCAATTGAGACTGATTTAGTTGGGTAATTTGTTAACCCAAGTTGGGTCAAACTAGGTCAAAATTAGGGTATGGTGTTCATTTTTGTGTATTATGGTCAAATCTCATCAACACGATGTGAAACCTTGGCCACTGGCTTAGGATCACCTAAAACATCTCCATGAGTGAGAAGGGGTGATGTGGGGTGGATATGCCCCAAAACCCTAGCCTTACCCTTAGGGTTGCATTTTGAACTTTGTGAAGGACATGGGGTTAAATGTTATTGAATGGTTATGAAAGTTGGTGTACAAGTCCAAAGGGTGTAATAATACACTAGGAAATTTTAGGAGGATTTTATGAACCCTACCTAACATAGGTTATAACCCTTTAGGGCATTACATTATAAAAGAAATTTGCATGTTCAACTGCTCTTGGGTCACGATGAAACCTTGGTAGTGCCTTTAAAATCATATGATGGACCTCTGGTAATTTTTGTGTAATTAATTAGATTACTTATCCAGTACTTCATTCACAAGGCACTTATTTTGTCTTAGTCTTAAGAAAATAATTGAGGGTCCAATACTCTCTGGAAAAATTTGCAACTTGGTGATAGCACATTTCAGCGCACTAGGAAGCTCTGTGAATATTTATGGAATTTTTGGAGATTGTTATCAGTATGCTACTTCACAATATGTCATAATTGGGATTCTCTTAAAATATTTAATTAAATGAGAAATTGATTTCCATAAATTGTGAAACTCAGTCAGTAAGCCTTTCTGATCATCTTAGAGATCTGGTATTTCTTTCATAATTTTTGGAATTATTTAACAGTAGGTTCCTTCACAATTTTTCCTGGAAAGGGTTTCTTTGGAATATTCATTGATGTGAATAATTTGCCTTTATAAATTCTGAAATTTGGGCAGTATACTTTTCTGACTAATATGAAGGTATAGTAATATTTCCATAATTTTTGGATAAGTATTTTTTATGGTTCCTTCATTAACCTCCAACTTTGGATAGATGCTAAATATTATAATTAGAGGACAATTCCTGATTGTAAAATTGTGACATTCTGTACTTACTGATATTTTGGCATGATAGATTTATCTTAATTTTATGGGAGTCATATCATATGAATACCTTACACTTCATGTTCATATTCATACTTGGCAAATATTGGAGAAATTGAAATAAATGCTAAAATGTTAAGGAAAAATAAAAATCTCTGGATTTAATCTTATAATGCCATGATAGTCCTCCAGTAATAATCTTGTGTCATGTGGATGAGAATTTGTAGTACTTCGACTTATGTGGTTCAGATTGTTTGTTTGGTCTGCGTATAGTAAAATGGTAAAACTAGGGTAAGTAGTGGTCTACTAAGAGGAAATGGTGTTTAGTTGGAGTACATGGTCAGGTTGAAGAGGTTGAGGTCACCAAAAAGGAGGTCATGTGGTAAGTGTGCTTGATTAGTCCAGGGTGAGGTTGTACTCGGGATTGACAAATGATAGTCTTTCCCTTGGAGTGTCATAAAGCACTTAGGGTTACATCAAGTGAAATGATTAAAAGTGGCACTCTTATGGGTAGACACCAACAACATTAAGTGCTTTGAGAAAGGGAGCCTTGTGGTGTCATCCCAGTATAGTTCTTAGTACCATAGCGAGCCCCTTACAGGGTAATCCTCGGGAAGTCCAAGATTAACCATAAATTGTAGGTATAAGTTGATGTACAAGATTAACTTAATAACGCACACACCCACACCTCGTGGTTACGGTAGGTTAGTTGGTTTGGTTTTGCGAGCGGTAGGCTCGGTGGTTGTAGCGGCGGACTAATGGGTATGCTGAGCTTGTGACTCAGTAATGCTTGTTGGTGCGGACGGGTTGGTTCGGCGAGTCGGTGGCTCGGAATATTATGGTGATCGGCGGGTTATCCCGGGGAGCTTATGGCTCGGAGATAGATGGTAAACATGTTTGCATGTTCATAAAGATGGTGGGTCTTCGGTATTGGACGGTCATTCACACGGACGTCAATACGTTGACTCGACAAGTGTGGAATTTGCACTTAGCCATGAAAGCCTGGTGGTCCAGCCAGTAAGAGTACGCAGATGCTCGATGGTTTTTGCGTTGAGGTGTATAATAGGTCTAGGCTAGGTAGTGTGAATACCAACCTAGAGGTGGGCGAGGCCCAACCCACCGCTTCTGTTTGCCACTACGGGAGTATCCTAGGAGTCTTGCTAGCTCCAAAAGGGGGAACTAAAGTTCTGTGCGCATAGAGTCGAAGTGTGTGTGTTGCAATTGTGTGATCATAGAATTAACTAGCATAACTTTGCATGTCATAGCATAAGCATTTCTTTTCAACCCCTACCCTATCGTATAAATTGGTTATGGGACTTTTATACGATAGGCCCTCCTAAACGACCCCTTGGTCTATAGGTTTGTATGGGCATTCCTATAAATCAATGGTTACATTTCTATTGTGTACTTATCTTTACTTACTGTTCTTTACTTGTTATTTACTATGCTTTATTTACTGTCTCAATTCCATATACACCTGTGTAGTGGTAGTTATTCCTGGAGATAGGATGTGTCATCTGCTTTGATATAACCCTTGATGTCCTCCGCTTCATCCTCCCGCACGGTGCCTAGGAGCCACTGGGGGATGGGTGGTGAGAAACGAGGCTTAGTCTGTTTGACTAACGGTCGGTGGACCATATCATTTTAAGGGACCGAGGAGACGCAACAGCACCAGAGGCCGGTGCAGATGGAGGCGGGATAGTCTAGTATAGGAGCACCAGTTCCAGGATTAGTGAGTGATTAGTAGTTTGCTTCTGTGAGTGATCTTGTAGTGAGAATTTGATGTACAGGGCATGTGCACTTTTATTATTGTAACCTTTGTTATTTCAGTTATATCATGTGGACATTTATTATATATAGCATGTGATTGTGGACTTGAACTTATATTTGTTCGTTTATACTTTTCTTCTTCTGTGATCGATATGGCCGGCAGGATCGGTGTTTTGTAGTGGCGACATTTCCGAGTGATGGTGTCACCGCAAAGCGGCGGTTCTGGGCATAAGACCCAGTTTTGTAGCGAAAAAATGGGGTCTTACAAATTGGTATCATAGGCTAACCTCGATCCAAAGAAAAGAAGTCCACAAACCTTGGGCCACCCCGCGCAAATTTAGTTTTAGGACAAACTAAGCAGCGGAAGCAATGGTGTGCCCATATGGGGAAATCACATGAAAAAGTCCACTTTTAACTGAACCTTTTGGCAAGTTTTCTTTTGTAGCCTGCGGCGAACCTTGCCCCCAGCAGGGAATACCTCCGGCTACAAAGATCTCTTTAGATAATCCTTTAGTTAATGAGTTAGACTAAACCCCACTAGGACACCTGACTCACCATGACAATTTATATCATGCCCTAGTCCTGAAATAGACCATAGGTATAAATTTGATTAAGGTCTGAGGATACCCCAAAGATATTGGAGGAAGAGCTTAAAGGGGGAATGACCACCTAAGCCATAAACTCTGATAATGATACTTCACATACCAAGGATTATCCAAACTGAAAGGACTGCCTCAAGGAAATTTGATGCATAAGCAGAATGGTAGGGGACTCATAGATTCAAACCCTCATACCGGAGACATGTTTACATTGAGACGACCACCATGACAAACACTGAGGGTCGGATGAGAATTCAAGTTCAGGAGAAACCCGTTGGGGATTGGGTAACATGTTGACCCTGATAAGGTTGTAGTAAAGGGGAACTTGAAGAGTCTAAAGTATGAAGCGTACCAACAAGTCTCAAGATAGAACCACAAGTCTAAGGTTGTGTGCCCTGAGGATTTTTACATACTTAGGACGAATATAACATGGATATATCGAAGATTCATAGCCCAAAATAGATAGTGGCTTATCTTTTGTTTATTGGGGCTTACCTTTTGTTTATTGGGCAAATTAGTTACTGACTTGGGTTTCCTTTGGATCTAATTTAGAAGGTGTTGCGTCGTGAACGTGGTGATTTGGAAGTTGATCATATTCGACATTACTTGGGCAAGGAGAAGATGGTGTAACAGTATGTTCAGAATAATGATCCATAGTATTACCAGGACAATGGATAGACATCATTGATCGAACAACAACTTGACCTTAGTTGAATCATTGGAAATTTAAAGTCACCTGTATTAATCACTTAGGGATGTCGATGTCCCATTCTATAAGTTGAGGACGGAAATTAGATCTTAGAAGTTATAGTTATATCCGAAAGTTCTTGTGGTTTGGTGCATTCAGAAGTGATTAACTAATGATTTGTTAAAAATCACACCCTATAATGGTAGAAAATTTTAACTACAATAATAACCTTTATACCTAGGGAGCTATGATGACGAATAACCAGAGATCTTAGATGATGACTTATTGAAATTAGAATATTGTGTTTGAGTTTACTATGGTAAGAACTGGATAAGTTGTAGAGTGGAGATGATTGATCACTCGGACGTACCTGAAGGAATAAGAACCTAAACATGCGGAGAATACTTTATAGAAGTAATGTCTACCCATATAAATAAGAGCATTAGTCACCGAAAAAATGGTGTATTCTGGAACACGTATGTCCTCGGAATGAAGAAAGACGTCATATGTTTTATGATGCCCGGTGAAGGCCAAGTGCAAAAGTCCTTAGAGAACTACCACAGTCACTGCCCGTGTTAGAGTGGAGTTCGAGGACATAACGATGGATTTCACACACAGGTTACCACTCCGAACACAGTTTTATTTGGAACATCGAGGATAGATTAACCAAGGTATCTAGGGTCATCCTGGGTTGGAAGGATGCTCTCGTTGGTGTTTTATGGGTTTTGTTGAGCAGTTTGTTCATTATCTTGGTGTGACCAGGACGATCATGTCGGATCAGGATGAACAGTTTATGTCCAAAGAGTGAAGATCAGTCCAGACTTATCTCGGCTCTGGGTTGACGTTCAGCCCAACTTTCCATCCTCAGAGGGATGGAGGCACAAGACTCCACTGTCTTGGATCCAGGATGAGGATCCTAAGGCACTCGGATCGGAATTTATGGAGGACATAGATACCCAGGTGCGACTGATTTGAGTTAGGATGTTGGAGGCCAGAGCAGCCAGGTCAGGTATTACGATGCGTGGTATTGTCAGGTAGAGTTCCAGGTTGGAGACTAGGTGTTCCGGAACATACGTCTGATGCAGGGAGTCTTGCGGGTTCGTAGGCGGAAGAAGCTCAGTCTGAGATAGATGGGGCTCTACAGGATTATGGAGTGGATCATCCCGTTGGCTTATAGACTAGAGTTGTCGCCGGAGTTAGCGGGATTGCACGATGTCTTCCATGTCTCCTCCTTTAGGAGAGCTATACTATGACCGGAGCCGCGAATTTCTACTATAGATGTCCCGGTATCCTCCAATCGATTGATTCACCTAGAGCCGGTCTGTATAGACGACACCAAGATGCAGGTCTTGCGGTGCAAGGAGGTCCCACTGGTCAAGGCCCTATGGTAAAATTATGGATAGGAGAAGCTTATCAGGGAGCCTCTAGAACTGATTTAGCAGAGATGGTCGGTGCTCTTCGAGTCAGGAATAACTTCAATTCTTAGGGGATGTTACGTTCAGTCACTCGCAGTGAAAATCCCGCAAGCCTAACCTGAATTTCAGGGACGAAATTATTTTATTTATTTATTGGGATTTGTAACATCCCCCAAACAACTAGACCCCTAGAGTGGTTTTGTCATGACTAGGTCATGACAAAACCCTAGGAAGCACAAAAGACCATGTGAACTTAGGCAAGGAGGAAAACCACACTGGTCTGCAAATAGCAGTTTCCAGGTAACAAGCCTAGGGTTGGACTTTAGGGCCACACCTTGACTCTTTGACCCCACCATGGCCCACCTAACCATTTAGGGGTCCTCTTAGTGCACCAAGGACCCATTGGGGTCAACTAAAGAGGCCAAATTGACCAAAGTCAACCCTAACCCCAAATTGGTCAAAGTAGCCTAATTAGGGTCAATTGGCCTCCACCATGCCAAATTGACCTTTCCCCTACCCTTATAAGGATTTTAGGGAACCAATAGACCAAAAAGCCCCACCATTGGGGCCACCAACTTGGCTAATTTGACCAAAGTCAACTCTAACCCTATTTTGGTCAAATGGCCCTATTGTGGGTCAATGGCCTCCACCTTGACAAATTAGCCCTACCTACACCTTCTTAACCCTGAATAAAGGCCAATAGGTCACTATCCACCCATTAATGGTCAACCCAAATGGTCAAATTAACCAAAGTCAACTCCACCCTAAATTTAGGTCAAATGACCTATTTGACCTAATCAAGCCCAATCCACTTGGGCTAGGCCTAATTGGAGTAGCCCATTAGCTTTGGAGGCTGATAATTACCAGGAGTTACCACTGAATTTCTGTAAATGATAACTAGGAGAGAGAAACTTCGTTTTTCCCAAGCATGGAGGAGAGAGAAAGGGAAGGAGAAATGGCATTCCTGGCTTAGGGAGATCAATAGCCACCAATTCCCCCTCTAATGTCTCCATTCAGTTTCCCCAATTGATTTGGAGGAGTTTAATGGACATTCCCGGCCACATGGAAGGACAATTTGTGGAGTTTCGCCATGGCTGAAAATGGCTGTCAATGGCCATTCATGGCAATTGGGAGTTACAAACTTCCCCTCCCCGAATTGATTCATTGAAAAGCTTCAAGGGACAGAGAGGGTTATTTTCCCACCATCTACTTGAAGGAATCGGGCAGGATTGTTCAGAGGTTGCTATGGAACCAAAAGGCAAGGATCGGCCATGGCCAATCGGAAAACGACAAGGCAAACCCCCTCCGTTCATGCCTCCCCTCCTCCTCTCTCTTCTGTGGGTACATCCCCTCAATCAGAGGCAAGATTCGAGTCCAAATAGCTTGGATCGGGTTGGCTGAAGCTTGGATTTTTCAAGCTTTTAATTCTGACCTAAAACCCCTGTTCCGGCCACCTCCGGCCGGCCTACCACCGCAAATCCCCCGCCACCACCTCAACGAAGGTGGTGGTGGCATTGGTTGGCCGGGGTGGCGCTTAGGTGGCCAGGAAAACAAGGATCAAGGTCGCCTAGGCGCGGTTAATCCCAGCCATCGGCTGGAGGAAGCAGACGGCCTGATGTCATCCGTTCCTGCTTCAAGATCTGTGCAAGTCCTTTTTATTAATGATATGTTTTATATTATTTGGTCACATATTAAGCAGTACCTTGTTTTAATTATAGAAAATAGTAGAGCCCATTAAATGAAAAAGTGCCCAACATCAATATTGTAGCCTTTGGTGTTTAGATTAAATGAAAATTTGTTTCATGTCAATAGGGGCACTGTAGCCCCCTGTAGAGCCATTTTGGTAGGACTGGTCCCTGGGGTTGGGCAGTTACCTTTTCTTGAATAACTCTTGATAGGGAATTGCTATGTGCATGAAAATTGAAATAGGCTATTTATACCAACTCCCTTAACATACCTAAGGATAGGAATTTTAGGAGAACATTTTTCTATGGTTTTTGTATTAATTTCATAATTCATATGTAAATTAAATGTAGGGTCTAATGACCTCCAAGTCCCTCCAAATTTTGGTGGCTGCTCCTTATGGTTATTATATGATTCTGGTAAAAATTTCAGCCCAATTGAGACTGATTTAGTTGGGTAATTTGTTAACCCATCTTGGGTCAAACTAGGTCAAAATTAGGGTATGGTGTTCATTTTGGGGTATTATGGTCAAATCTCATCAACATGATGTGAAACCATGGCCACTCGTTTAGGATCACCTAAAATACCTCCATGAGTGAGAAGGGGTGATGTGGGGTGGATATGCCCCAAAACCCTAGCCTTACCCTTAGGGTTGCATTTTGAACTTTGTGAAGGACATGGGGTCGAATGTTATTGAATGGTCATGAAAGTTGGTGTACAAGTCCAAAAGGTGTAATAATACCCTAGGAAATTTTAGGAGGATTTTATGAACCCTTATTCCCCTTAACATAGGTTATAACCCCTTTAGGGAATTTCATTATAAAAGATATTTACATGTTCAAATTATCTTGGGTGATGATGAAACCTTAGTAGTGCCTTTATAATCATATGTTGGACCTCTGGTAATTTTTGTGTAATTAATTAGATTATTTATCCAGTACTTCATTCACAAGGCACTTATTTTGTCTTAGTCTTAAGAAAAATAATTGAGGGTCCAATACACTCTGGAAAAATTTGCAACTTGGTGATAGGACATTTCAGGGCACTAGGAAGCTCTGTAAATATTTGTGGAATTTTTGGAGATTGTTATCAGTATGCTACTTCACAATATGTCTTAATTGGGATTCTCTTAAAATATTTATTTAAACGAGAAATTGATTTCCATAAATTGTGAAACTCAGTAAGTAAGCCTTTCTGATAATCTTAGAGATCTGGTATTTCTTTCATATTTTTTGGAATTATTTAACAGTAGGTTCCTTCAAAATTTTCCCTGGAAAGGGTTTCTTTGGAATATTCATTGATGTGAATAATTTGCCTTTATAAATTCTAAAATTTGACCAGTAGACTTTTCTGACTAATATGAAGGTCTGGTAATTTTTCCATAATTTTTGGATTAGTATTTTTGATGGTTCCTTCATTAACCTTCAACTTTGGATAGATGCTAAATATTATAATTAGAGGACAATTCCTGATTGTAAAATTGTGATATTCTGAACTTATTGTTATTTTGGCATGATAGATTTATCTTAATTTTATGGGAGCCATATCATAAGAATACCTGACATTTCATGTTCATATTCATACTTGACAAATATTGGAGAAATTAAAATAAATGCTAAAATGTTAAGGAAAAATAAGGATCTCTGGATTTACTCTTATAATGCCATGATAGTCCTCCAGTAATAATCTTGTGTCATGTGAATGATAATTTGGAGTACTTCTACTTATGTGGTTCATATAGTTCGTTTGGTCTGCGTATAGTAAAATGGTAAAACTAGGGTATGTAGTGGTCTACTAAGAGGAAATGGGGTTTAGTTGGAGTACATGGTTAGGTTGAAGAGGTTGAGGTCACGAAAAAGGATTTCATGTGGTAAGTGTGCTTGATTAGTCCAGGGTGAGATTGTACTCGTGATTGATGAATGATCATCTTTCCCCTGCAGTGTGATAAAGCACTTAGGGTTACCTCAAGTGAAATGATTAAAAAGGGGCACTCTTATGGGTAGACACCAACAACATTAAGTGCCTTGAGAAAGGGAGCTTTGGGGTGTCATCCCAGTATAGTTCCTAGTACCGTAGCGAGCCCCTTACATGGTAATCCTCGGGAAGTCCAAGGTTAACCATAAATTGTAGGGATAAGTTGATGTACAAGATTAACTTAATAACGCACACACCAACACCCCGTGGTTACCATAGGTTAGTTGGTTTGGTTTTACGAGTAGTAGGCTTGGTGCTTGTAGCGGCAGACTAATTGGTCTCGTGAGCTTATGACTCAGTAATGCTTGTGGGTGCGGACGGGTTGGTCTGGCGAGCCGGTGGCTCAGATGATTATGGTGATGGGCGGGTTAGCCTGGGGAGCTTATGGCTCGGGGATAGATAGTAAACATGTTTGCATGTGCATAAAGGTGGTGGGTCTTTGGTATTGGACGGTCATTCACACTGACGTCAATACATTGACTTGGTAAGTGTGGAATTTGCACTTAGCCATGAAAGTCTGCTGGTCCAGCCAGTAAGAGTACGCAGATGCTCCGTGGTTTTTGCGTTGAGGCGTACAATAGGTCTAGGCTAGGTAGTGTGAATACCAACCTAGAGGTGGGCGAGGCCCAACCCACCGCTTACGTTTGCCACTACAGGAGTATCCTGAGAGTCTTGCTAGCTCCAAAAAGGGGGAACTAAAGGTCTGTATGCATAGATTTAAAGTGTGTGTGTTGCACTTGTGTGATCATGGCATTAACTAGCATAACTATGCATGTCATATCATAAGCATTGCATTTCAACCCCTACCCCTATCGTATAAATTGGTTATGGGACTTTTTATAGGATAGGCCCTGCTAAACGACCCCTTGGTCTATAGGTTTGTATGGGCATTCCTATAAATCAATGGTTACATTTCTATTGTGTACTCATCTTTACTTACTGTTCTTTACTTGCTCTTTACTATGCTTTATTTACTGATTCAATTACATATACACCTGTTTAGTGGTAGTTATTCCTGTAGCTAAGCCGTGTCATCTGCTTTGATATACCCCTTGATGTCCTCTGCTTCATCCTCCCGCACGGTGCATAGGAGCCACTGGGGGATGGGTGGTGGGAAATGAGGCTTAGTCTTTTTGACTAACGGTCGGTGGAGCATATCATTTTAGGGGACTGAGGAGACGCAACAGCACCAGAGGCCGGTGCAGATGGAGGCGGGACAGTCTAGTACAGGAGCACCAATTCCAGGATTAGTGAGTGATTAGTAGTTTGCTTCCGTGAGTGATCTTGTAGTGAGGATATGATGTACAGGGCATGTGCCCTTTTATTATTGTAACCTTTGATATTTCAATTATATCATGTGAACATTTATTATCTATAGCATGTGATTATGGACTTGAACTTCTATTTGTTCGTTTATACTTTTCTTCTTCTGTGATCGATATGGCCGGCAGGATCGACATTTTATAGTGGTGACCTTCCCGAGTGATGGTGTTACCGCAAAGCGGCGGTTCTGTGCATAAGACCTGATTTTGTAGCGGAAAAAATGGGGTCTTACAACATGCACCAGACTCCCCTCAGACCCAGGCCTCTTCTTGTAGGTGAATAATTTTGAGGGAGAAGGGTTTGGAGAAGAAATAGATGTTAATGTATCTTCAGGTTAGTGTTGAGCAATCGTCTTATCTACCACCACAGTGGTATTGACAACATAACATCAGAGGAATGAGATGGTGAGTTAGGAGAAGGTGAAGAGGATGGTGAAGGAGCGTAATTCAAGGAGATGTAGGAGGAGGGGGCAGCAAGAGTAGAAATATTCTCTGAGTATGGAGAGAGATACAATGGTAAATACGATGGAAATGGATATCTCAAAAGAGATGAGGAATGCTCTAATGAGGTGATGTGATCCTGCTTTCCTAGTGCATCACTTGTAGCAGCCTCCCTCTAATTAGGATAAGAGTAGAGATCAGGTGGCTCAAAGTGTGGGATATCAGGCATATCAGGTATATAAGGCACACTCTCCCCTTTTGCAAAAGATCAAGTATCCTCTGCAAATCCTGTCGGGTGGATTGATGGGAGGAGAGAAGATCAATAATGAGGTTTGTTGTTGAAGGAGCAACATATTATGTTGGAGGAGGAAAACTTTGAGTGTCCTCGTGAGCTATTTTAGGAGAATATGGTAAGGCTAAAGAAGAGGGACATTCAACATTATTTGAGGTGTCTTGGGGGTTGAAAGCAAAATGAATAATTATCCTTGCAAATGGGGTGCAACCAAAGATACCTTTCTAGTTGCTGGAGACATAGGGATTGTCTTATGCCAGAGCTATAAAGTATTTATCCACAAGACTTTACCATTGTTCATTGATGAACCAGGGGAAATAATGGCAGTAGGATGGGCGATCGAGAGATAGAGAGATAAAAACCTTCTAAAACAATGATTTTTTAATTTTCATATAGGAGTGAGAAAAGAATACTTGCCCAATCAATCTTCTTCTACATCCAGACCACAGTCATAAAACTCATCAATTTTCATATAGGGCAGACTTTTTTTCTTAGAAATCCCTTTCCGATGATATCCGCCATCAATTTGATTTCTTTAAGAAAGTGCATGGTTAGTAAGTTTGAAGGTTTATCACCATAATATCCCATAGATACCAACCCATTAGAGCTATCTTCATCAGAAATTATTTTGAAGACGTCATCATCCAGGTGATATGCTCTAAGTGTATCTAGAAATATAATCTAATAAGGAAATTATACTTACTATATTATAGTACAAGATATTAAAAGGATAATATCAAGTGTCGTATTTTCCATGGGTTAGTTGATTACTTCTACTCACAAATTTACTATTAATTTATCTACAAAATTTGGTTTAGTAATTTTAAAATAAACTAAAAGATAAACAAAAGGATTAGAGCTTATATAAATAAAAATAATAATTTTATTAATAATTCATTTCAAAGTTCATCATGATCAAGTATTATGGAAATTTATTTACTAACCATGATGGAAGATTGGTACAACAAAAACATAAGAAAACTTGATTATCGAAAACTTACAAAATTCCCAACCTTTCTTTACATTAAAAGCCTTCCCTCTTTCTCTCTTGAAATAGACAAAAAATAGAAAAACATATATTTATATGAATATAAATATAACAAAATCAAGCTCTATTGATTCCTGGAGATGTCCACTTTATATAGCTAAAATTATATATGTATACTCCCTGATGTCATGCCTTGACCAAGGTGTGTAGCTGGAGAAAAACCCCCAAATTATAGCTCAGGAAATGTTGGGAGTGAAGGCATCGTTTAGGTAATTATTTATATGTCACACCCTCATGTCACAGCATGATCTAGGGCATGTCAGTTGTAAGCAGAAAAGCCTCCCTGTCATAGTGTGATAGCCAGGCAGTTGTTATTACTGAAGAGGCCACACACTAACTGAGGGCGTGTCAAATTAACATGGCATCCTGTAGTCACGTTGAATTGTTGATGTGTGAACTGTCTGACATGCACTGGGTAATGGCATGACCATGTGCATGTCATATTTAAATGAGTTTTCTGGGTGTCACAGAGCGTTGGATCTGATGGGGGCGTGAACTGGCTGACTGCCCTGGGTTAGGGCATGACCTAGGGTGTGTACTTGGCGATTTTTCAAAAATTGCTCCAAAACTTATCCCAATCACTGCCATTTGATTTTATAAATTATTTTCTCTCTAATTGACCTGAAACTAAATAAATATGTCAATTAAGCATAAACATAAATGAAGACAAGATAATTCTTTTTAATTTAGTTAAAAAATATATGGATAAATAGTATATAAAATATGTGTTATCAAATATCCCCATACTTAAGCTTTTGTTATTCTAGAGCAAAACTTATTAATGAAATAACAAAAATGAACAATACATATGGAAAATCCCTAGAGAATTACATCAAATTACATTTAATCCTATGAATGAACTATATCAAACCTAATATAATTTTAGGTTCATGAGAAATAATTCATAAGTTACAAAATGAAACGAATGGAATAAAACTAAGTTTAAAATTCTCTAATAAAATTTTCATGATCAACATTGCATTGAATTTGCAAAATCAATCTTAGATCGGATTATACAAAACGTAAAAACACTAAGATCTAATAACAAACCAAAAGTTTATTCTGTATACTCTCTTTACTAGTATAAATTAAATATTAAAATTAAGATCACAAGGACTTTGCTAGGTTTTAATGTTTGGCTTGGGTATAATAGGTAGGGAGTTCAAAGGATAAGCAAACTAAAAATCACAACTTAGCACAAAAAATCATGAGCTTTAAGAACTTAGTTCCTTCTTTCAAATATTTTTAATATATTTTCACCCCCATACTTATTGTCAGAAAGATTTTGAATTTTATTTCTATACAATAAGAATGAAGGTACACGACCTCTCATTGTCAGTCAAAAGGGTTAGTTCCAGCGGTCTCAATTGTGAGAGACCACCCAGACCACCTATCTCCCCTATAGTGATTCTCCTAAGGCAGGGGCGGCCAGACTCCAGTCAGACTGCCAGACCCCGTAGTCTGGTGTTTTTTTATCCTTTTTGTTATTAGCACCCCATATCTTTGACCCGGTTCTCCTGTACCCCGGGCAACCCTTAATTTTTGGATCTGCCCGTTTGGGCAGCCTCCGCATCTATAAATAGAGAGTAGGGGTACCTGAAAAGAGATTTTTGCTTCGAGCCTTGATGAGTCCCAAATATATACACATTTATGGACTCATCTGGGCCGATTTTCTAGTCTATGCACTTCACTTTAGACATGTTTTCACTCATATTTGATACTCCATGCTAAGTGCACCTCTAGGCCCGTTTTTGGTGTTATTTCATGTTCTGCATCTCTAGTAGTTTTCATGCATTGTTAAGTGCTACTTTCAGTGGCTGGATTCGTTGTTGTGCTGGAACAGGAGTCGTGCAGGTGTTCCCGGTACAATTCTATACAGGTATACTGCGCACGATCACTGGTTCTATTGCGCACGACCACTGGTCGTGCGCCGCTGATCGTGTGCACTTAACCCTATTTTTCGAGTTCTGTCTCGGGTAGTGCGCACGACCACCTATGATAGTGCGCACGACCACCAGTCGTGCGCACTGTTCGTGCGCACTTAACATCAATTTTATGAGTTCTGTTTCGGACAGTGCGCACGACCGCCTACGATAGTGCGCACGACCACCGGTCGTGCGCCACTGGTCGTGCGAACATGGTATTTTATAAATTTCTTACTTTGCAGGCTCCACCCAGGTAAGCGCACGATCACAGAACTCCAGCGCGCACAACCACTGGTCGTGCGCCAATGACCGTGCGCAGTATTTATTCCAGCGCCTATATAAGGTCCTGATCCGCAGATTAGGGATAGCCCGGTTTCGGGAGCGTGATTTACAGTCCGTACGCCGCCGTTTTCCACTTCCAACCACCTCCACCTCATCTTCTCCGCAAGGGGAAGTCATCTCCATCCATTCTAAGCAATCCTCCATCGTCTGGGAGCATTCTCCGCCCTCCGCAAGCACTCAAGCAAGCCATCTCCAGTTCTGTCCGGTGAAAAGAATAGTCATCCTGAGGTAGACAGAGGTCGTGACAGTCTCTCAACGCCGGAAACACAGTCCGCCCGAGTCTGGAGGTAGCTTGAAAACTACCATTCCGACTGTGAACGGCCGCTAGTCTTCGTCCATTGGTTGATTTCTTCCTCCCCCTTTGTTGTACTTCTTTGAATCATTTAAACTTGAATATCATGATGTTTAGTTTAAATGCAATGGTTGTTTCTTCTCTGTTCTTCAGTATTTGTTTGTGATACGTCTCACCTCCACTCACTCACTCACGCACGCATCGTGTTCGATTCGCGTTAGCAAGAGCTAACGATGATTTGTGAAGAGGTGTTTGCGACCGTCACTCTCCACACTAGTAATCACTTCATTCGCATGCGTACCGTCCATCCGCCTCACGAAGCTCGGCATCGCGGCCGCTGCACCCATCTCACCTTGCGAAGCGGTGATTTCAACCCGCATTTCTTTTATTGTTGTTAACAGTAGGAAACCAAATCAAAACCCCACTGTCTGTGTTTGTTTTCGCTTGTGTAATAATTGTCACACAACGTGATTCGTTCACCCAACCTGCATTCCTCAAGAGACCGACACTCGGGGATCCTATTCCCAACATTTATTACTTGCGCGACCGGTGCACTTGCCGAACATCGCATTAAGTTTTTGGCGCCGTTGTCGGGGAATGCAGACGTGATGAATTCGTCTGTGTGAAGAATCGTTGCACGAGGAACTATTCTCTTTTATTATTTCTCTTTGTTTACCTCTGTTGTCTTTGTTTCTTTTTGATATGCACACTAATTACCTTCGTTCGTCCCATCGTGCACTAATCTTTTGGGTTTCAAGTATTCCTAGCATGACCTCTATTCAGGAATACATCTATCAAGGAAGTTTAAATGATTTAAAGGTTCAAGCACAAAGGAATGATCACAACTTCGGGATTTCCTCCGACATCATTGAGTATATGACTGGGAATTGCAAGTTCAGTGGGAATAAGCATGAAGATGCGGTACAACACGTGCAGGACTTCTTAGAAATTTATTATACATGTATATTCAGTGGAGTTGAAAATGACCTGCAAAAGATCCTGGAATTCTCATTTTCCCTACATAATAAAGCCAAAAGTTGGTACTGGGATATCCGGAAAAGAGAGGTGACCACATGTAAGCAGCTCGAAGGGAGATTTTTGCATGAGTTTCAACACCGTACCCGAGTTTTGGACAAGTACAGGGAACTCATAACCTTCGGTCAGGGAAAGGAGGAGATGTTAGTGGATGCTTGGGAGAGTTTTCAATCCCTGTATAGGGGATGCTACCGTGAAGACCTATCAGAAGTCTTTTTGATTCAGATTTTTTATTTCGGCGTGCTGGACAAATTCCGTCTGTTATTCGATATGGCAGCCGGAGGGGCCCTGTTTAATAAATCGGGGAAGGACGCGTGGGAAGTGGTCGTGAATATAGTTCACACCAGCCAGCACTGGAGTCATGTCATTCTCCCCCCAGTACTGCTGAAGTTAATGCAGTGACATTCAACGGAGCAGCGGATCATGTGCCGTCAGGGCAAACAGAACAGTTAGCAACCTTGGTGGTCGGGATGCTGAATAAAATGAATGACCAATCAGCAGCAATTCAACAGCTTCACTCTACTATAGGGACTCTTACCAATGTCGTTTCTGGGCTTGCAAGTCAACATCCGGAGTCTGTGAATAACATGCGATTGAGAAGCGGTAGAGGTGTTGACAATCTTCCTCGACAAGAACCACTTGTGAGCTCCACTGACAAGTGCAATGCAGACATGGCCGAGAAGCAGACTCAGATTCATATTGAGCCGGACCCCGTGAGCGAGGCACAACCCTCGAGAAGTGTTGTTCACCCCCCATTCCCCCACAGGTTACGAAATGAGAAATCCGAGAAGCAATTCCGCAAATTCTTGGAAATAATGAAAGGAGTGCAAGTGAGCATCCCACTGATTGAAGCCATTTCTCAAATACCGGGCTACTCCAAGTTCTTGAAAGACTTGATTTCGAAGCGGAAACTGTTGGAGGATCTCAAGACTATCGATCTCACTGAGGAGTGCTCCTCCATCATCTCCAATATGCCCACGAAGTGCAAAGATCCGGGCAGCTTTACTATTCCTTGCAGGATCGGTCATCACCGTTTCAGCCAGGTGCTCTGTGATTTGGGAGCATCAATCAACTTGATGCCACTTTCTATCTTTCATGAACTAGGTGCAGGGACCTTGAAGCCGACGCAGGTAATGCTACAGCTAGCTGATCGGTCGATCAAAAAACCGTCAGGAATTGTCGAGGACCTCACAATAGTAGTAAACGGTCTCGCTTTTCCAGCCGATTTTGTCATCCTCGACATGAAGGTTGATACTAAAGTCCCCATTATTTTGGGGCGGCCCTTTCTCGCTACAGCTCGTGCTATCATTAATGTGGAGCAGGGGGAGCTCACGCTCAGATTGTGGGAGCACGCTATATCCTTCAACGTCCACAACCCGTCGCAACTCTTCAAAATCACGGAATGCGAACTGGCAGAGCCGCTTGAAGAATTCGATGGCCAGATCGATGCGGGTTTGGATGACAGTGAGATGTGTTGGCGGCGCGAGGACGTGCGCAATGACGGTGCACATTCGAACCAGCCCGATGTTTCGCATTAAATCGGAGAGCCATCCAGTGATTCTGCTGATCCAAACATTTATCGGGCTCTCAAACAACTACCGGATTCTCTAAAGTACATTTTTCTTGGAGAAAATGCCACGCATCCAGTGATTATTTCCACAGCTCTTTCCGCCGCCAACGAAACCGCATTGGTGGGTGTGCTGAGAAGGTACCATAAAGTCTTCGGACGCTCTCTTGCAGACATTAAGGGAATCAGCCCCACGGTCTGCTTGCATAAGATCCTCCTTGAAGATCAGTACAAACCCACAGCACAGCCCCAAAGGCGTTTGAACCCGAAAATGCAAGAGGTTGTGATGGCAGAAGTGATAAAGCTCTTAGACGCTGGCATCATTTACCCAATCAGCGACAACAAATGGGTCAGCCCAGTTCAGGTGGTACCGAAAAAGGGAGGGATCACCGTTGTTGCCAATGAAAAGAACGAGTTGCTACCTACCCGAATGATCACCGGGTGGAGAGTCTGCATCAATTACCGCAAGCTGAATGATGCTACACGCAAGGACCATTTCCCACTCCCCTTCATTAACCAGATGTTAGAAAAGTTAGCGGGGAAGGACTACTACTGTTTCTTGGATGGGTACTCAGGTTACAATCAAATCTTAATAGACCCGTCTGATCAAGACAAAACAACATTTACATGTCCTTCCGGTACCTTCGCGTTCAATAGAATGCCATTCGGACTGTGTAATGCCCCTGCAACTTTCCAGCGCTGTATGCTCGCTATTTTCGCTGACATGGTGGGAGACTTCCTCGAAGTTTTCATGGATGTCTTTACTTTATTTGGCAGCAGCTTCGATACTTGCCTCGCGAATTTGGCCAAGACTTTGAAGCGGTGTGAGGACACCAATCTTGTCTTGAACTGGGAGAAATGCCACTTTATGGTGCGCGAAGGAATTATGTTGGGGCATAAGGTTTCCTGCCAAGGGCTCGAGGTGGATCAAGCGAAGGTAATTGTTATCAGAAACCTCCCTCCACCTACATCAGTGAAAGGTATCCGAAGTTTTCTTGGTCATGTGGGATTCTATCGAAGGTTTATTAAGGACTTTTCATCCATTTCAAAGCCTTTATCTCGCTTGCTTGTTAAGGACGTCCCCTTCCACTTCGACGATGCATGCATGCAGGCCTTTGAAACTTTACGGGGACAACTCATCTCGGCTCCAATTTTGGTGGCACCCGACTGGAATTTACCCTTTATAATAATGTGTGACGCAAGTGATGTGGCTGTGGGTGCTGTACTCGGTCAAAAGAGAGACAAGACTTTTCACACCATTGCGTATGCCAGTCGAACTCTTAACATCGCGCAAGCAAACTATACCACCACGGAGAAAGAAATGCTAGCCGTGGTCTTCGCCTTTGAAAAATTTCACTCATACTTGGTGCTTTCCGAAGTAATCGTGTACACGGACCACGCTGCACTCAGGTATCTTTTCAGCAAAAAAGAATCCAAATCGCGTCTGATTCGTTGGATTTTACTTTTGCTAGAATACAATTTGGAAATCAAAGACAAGAAAGGGGTGGAGAACGTGATAGCTGATCATCTTTCGCGTTTGGAGTACGACACTCCCAACAGCTGTGTGGAGGAAACGAACGATTATTTTCCGGATGAAAAATTATTCGCAATCACTACGCCCCCTCCAATTGCCCCATGGTACGCTGACATCGCTAACTACTTGGCTTGTAAAACCTTCTCTCCGAATCTGTCCCCTCAGCAAAGACGGAAGCTTGCCTCTGACTCAAAATACTATTTTGGGGAAGACCCGCTCTTATTCCACACATGCAGCGATGGAATTATCAGGCGCTGCATTCCTGAAGCCGAGTTTCAGTCTGTACTGCAGCACTGCCATGACAGAGAAGCTGGCGGGCATTTCGGGGCCGTTCGAACAGCACGAAATTTTTTGCAATGCGGATTATTTTGGCTGACCCTCTTCAAGGACGCCCATGCCTATGTCACCAAGTGTGACGAATGCCAAAGGACCGGAAATATCTCCCGGCGTGACGAGATGCCCCTCAATAACATGCTGGTTTGCGAACCATTTGATGTCTGGGGGATAGACTTTATGGGTCCTTTCCCCATGTCTCATGGTAAGCATTATATCATTGTGGCAGTTGACTATGTCTCAAAATGGGTGGAAGCCGAGGCAGTTGCCATGAATGACGCCAGCACAGTGCTATACTTTATCCACAAGAATATCTTCTCCAGGTTTGGGACGCCGAGAACTATTATCAGCGACGACGGAAGTCATTTTTGTAATAAGCAGTTTGTGCAGCTCATGAAAAAATTTGGGGTCCATCATAAGATTTCATTAGCGTACCACCCCCAAACATGTGGACAAGTAGAAGTATCCAACCGCGAGCTCAAGCGAATAATCGAGAAATCGATACATTCAAATAGGAAGGAGTGGTCTAAAAAGGTCGACGACGCATAATGGGCTTACCGGACCGCTTTCAAAACACCTATCGGCATGACTCCGTTTCAACTAGTCTATGGCAAGGCATGCCACCTCCCTGTGGAGCTGGAGCATAAAGCATTATGGGCAACCAAACTGTTGAACATGGACATTGGAGCCGCGGCCGAGGTGCGTCGTTCCCAACTCAACGAATTAGAAGAGCTCCGGCATTTCGCTTATGAAAACGCTCGCATCTATAAAGAGAAAACAAAAAAATGGCATGATCGACACATCATCCCGAAGGAGTTCAAAATTGGGGACCAAGTGCTGCTTTACAACTCCCGTCTCCGCCTCTTTCCAGGAAAGTTAAAATCGAGGTGGAGCGGTCCTTTCTCAGTGACCGATGTCTCTTCCTTTGGTGCCATCGAAATATCAGGGGATAAGGGAGACAAATTTAAGGTCAACGGGCATCGACTGAAGTTATACGATGGCGCCATTATAAACAAGGAGTGTCAGCTGGTGACATTGGGAGACGGGCACCATAAAAGCGCCTACAGCTGATTTTCTTTTTATCTCTTATTTTGTGAAACTCTCTTTTTCATGCACTTTTTATTTAATTTCTGCACTCTATAAACAATTATAATACAGGTATTTGGTCCAGCTTAAGGACATAAAATAAAAGCGCTGCTGGGAGACAACCCAGATTTGCTGATTTCTGTTTTTCTAACATGTTTCAATTCAGTTTTTATATATTTTTGCCGCTTTTAGTTGTGTCGTTTGCAGGCGAGCTTTGTTCTTTGCGATGGCGGAAGCTGTGGATTGCTCATGAAAATTAATGCCAATCGTCTGGTATGCTCAATTCTGAGCATTGGGTAACACTTCTTCCCCCCTAGCTTTCAGTTTTTGTGATGAAATGTTTAGATTAAGTCTGGGGGAGAGCACGTTGTTATCCACTTTGCGCACGAGTTGCACCGCATGCTAGAAGATTGTTTAAATTTTTCGTTGCCATCGTCATTATTCCATGCTTCATACACCACTTCACCCATATAAGCGCGCACTTACCTGATTGTTTCGTTTCCGAATAAATTACTTTGGCTTGGAATGTGAATTAGGGTGTTAGCTTAGGAATTACTAATTGGAGTGCGATGTTGACTCGCGCAGTGTTCTAGTCGCATCCGCATGCTATAGTAGAATTTGAGTAAAACGAGATTATTTCTATGCGTTTAATTTATGATTAGTATTTTTGCGTAGTTTTAGATTTGTTATACTCAAATGGTGAATGTGAACGAAATTGGCGATAACCCGGTGTTGTGTGTATACGAGCACTAGTTGTGTGTTGCTCGAGTCGGGAGGAAGGTTTACCTTTCTCGTGGGCTAAGAACTTGCCCCAAACGACTCTTGAAGCATGGGTGCGAGCGATTCTTCGAGTTAAATGTGATGTAGGCCACCTTTTGGCTAGTTTGAGCTTTGTCTTCCACTATCCTATTCGCTCACCTTTGCAAGCCAACATTTGCGCCTACCACTTCTTTGTTTCAGCTCCTCTTCCATTCACCAAATCCTAAAAGCTTATCCTACTTTCGCAACCAAATTGTTGTTTAACTGCACTCATGTTCTTGATTTGGTGTGATGTTTGGAATCTCTGTGATGTGAAGGAAAAATAAGTTTTATTTGCTGAATATGAACCAACTGGAGGATAAGAAAAAGAAGAAAAATATGTTATTGAAATGAAATTCTAAAAAAAAATTGTATTGAAAAGATATCCTCCCAAGCGCAATAGAAAATCTGTTGGTATTTGTGAAGTAGGCCGTGTGCACACCTAGTTTTCATGATAAGTCTGGGGGTGTGTCACACGAGCTTTGTTCTTGGTTTTGTTTGGTGTAGCGTTCCGTTGACTCATTTGGGTTGCGTAGCCTTCGTCTTTATCTTCGAATATCCAATCGCAACCTAAGCCCCAATATGATCCTAAAGCCCTACTGATTTATCTCATGAGTTTGCTAGCATCGTGGAGAGAGTGTGACCGGGCAAGCTTATGGTTCACGACGTTGATGGATTTCAGCAGAGTTATTCCTGAACCCCGATCTTGTGCAACACCCTCCTTAGTGGCTTGTTACTTTCACATCGGGCATGATCGATCAAGTTCTTCACAGTTCACCAACTGAGTATTGATAAATCTTTCTTTACGCTCTAATACTTTTGTAAATTAATTAGTATAGTTAGAAACTCTTTTTACTAAATTTCTATTTGCATGCGTTTGTTACTTCGCACCGTACTCCTTTGTGTAATTTCCTTTGTTAACTACCATTTTCACACTCCACCGAATTCGTTTGCTCGGGACGCGCAAACAGTTAAGTCTGGGGGTGTGATGAGTCCCAAATATATACACATTTGTGGACTCATCTGGGCCGATTTTCTAGTCTATGCACTTCACTTTAGACATGTTTTCACTCATATTTGATACTCCATGCTAAGTGCACCTCTAGGCCCGTTTTTGGTGTTATTTCATGTTCTGCATCTCTAGTAGTTTTCATGCATTGTTAAGTGCCACTTTTCAGTGGCTGGATTCGTGGTTGTGCTGGAACAGGAGTCGTGCAGGTGTTCCCGGTACAATTCTGTACAGGTATACTGCGCACGATCACTGGTTCTATTGTGCACGACCACTGGTCGTGCGCCGCTGATCGTGTGCACTTAACCCTATTTTTCGAGTTCAGTCTCAGGTAGTGCGCACGACCACCTACGATAGTGCGCACGACGACCAGTCGTGCGCACTTAACATCAATTTTATGAGTTCTGTTTCGGATAGTGCGCACGACCACCGGTCGTGCGCCACTGGTCGTGCGAACATGGTATTTTATAAATTTCTTACTTTGCAGGCTCTACCCAGGTAGGCGCACGATCACAGAACTCCAGCGCGCACGACCACTAGTCATGCGCCAATGCCCGTGCGCAGTATTTATGCCAGCGCCTATAAGCCTCCAACTTGCAACCTGTGCAAGCGATCTCAAATTTTGTCACTTTTCTACCTCGCATCCTGACCTATTTTGGTTTCTCTCTGTGTTTTCTTTTTTATATCAATCCCAAGTAGTTTTTCCTCTGGAGATCTCTCTTTTGACATCCTTCGTCCCAAGTAACCGACACTCCACAGTTCCCTGCGTCTCTTTCTAGTGTGAGTCTTGGAGGTACATTTTTTTTACCAACAGAACAAACACGCGACCTTCAGATTAGAGAGTTTAGATGAAGTCAGCGGGCATCCAAGATGTCAGACCGCAGGAATCATTCTCGCCGGTATCCCAGCGGTCACCATACAAGCAACCCAATCTCCCTAGAAGCCTTGTAACATCGCTTTGAACTTCGCATCGAGCGAGCTCTTCGAGAGATCGACTGGGCTCGCCGATAGACTGCTCAAGCTCAGCAATAGTCCGCCAGGCTGTTCGAAGCTGTGAACTTGGTTTTGACAGCGATCTCTTAGAGGATTCTTCCTCAGCCCGATCAGGTCGCTACTCCTGACCACTTGGCTGGCGTTCAACCCCTTCACCGCGTGACCTCTCTGCCTGCAGCTCCTGCATGACCTTAAGGAGGGGAGTTCACAGCTCATCAGGATTTCTTCAGAGCAGCACCTCAAGGACCTCTAGCCTAGGCCCTGAAATTTTAGGAGGATTATACGTATCCTCCAGCTCCTGCTGCCTTTCCTGCTCCTTCTGATGTTGTTGAAGAGGAGGAACCTTCCCCATTTACTGATAAAGTCCATTGGGAACCAATTCCCAATGACTTTAGAGAACCTCGTCTACCTATGTTTACTAGGGAAAGTGATCCAATCTCCCAGCTCCAAGCCTTTGAGCCCGTTGTCGCTCTGAGGACTCTTTCAGATGCTGTCAAGTGTAAGCTGCTAATCGTTTCTTTAGATGGACAAGCTAGAGAATGGTTTTACAAGTTACCTTCCCAGTCCATCTCAAGCTTTGTCATCCTGAGGCATGAGATTCTTCTGAGGTTTGCAACCTCCAAGAAGAGGAAGAGTGGTCCTGCAACACTCTTCAAAATTAAGCAAGAAAGAAGCGAGACTCTGGGTCGCTTTACTGATCATTTCCAGAAGGAAATTCTTCGGATTCAGGATTTAGATCCCTCCCTCTATATGGTGGCTCTGATAAATGTCCTGCAGGAGGGACCTCTTAAGTTTGGGGTCACCGCCAAGGAGCCCATCCCATATCAAGAGCTGATTAGCATCGCCAACCATCAGATAGAAGGGGAGATCAATAACACCACATATGTCTCTAACTTTGAATATGGACCCTAGAAGTATTGGCACCCCAATTGGTGCACCACCTCACCTTGGAGACAAGGTGGAGCCCTTACAGGGACAAAAGGTGCACTTAGCCAAGTTAACAAATTCAAGTCCCATCAACCCCACCCCTAACCAATTGAAGCCACCATACCCTACCTCATGACCTAAGTAAGTCAAAACACCAAATGGCACCCCAATTGGTGCACTACCTCTCCTTTAGAACAAGTTGGAACCCTTAGAAGGTAAAGGTGTGCAATTAGCCCAATTTAAACAAATCACCTCAATTGACACCATCCTTTTTCAATTTATTTAACCATATCCTTCATCATCACCTAAGGTAACCTACCGACAAATTGGCATCCCATTTGATGCACTACACCACCTTGAAGACAAGGTAGAACTCTTACAAGTGCATTGTGTTCATTTAGAAAAAATGACTTAATCAACCCAATTGAACCTCTTCTTTGCCAATTGATCTACGCACACCTTGACCTATGACCAAGGCAAGACAAACCCCAAAATTTATACTTTTGTAAACTGAAAGTCAACTCAAATTAAGCATGGTCAGACCATGGTTTAATTAAGGCCTAAACCCACTTTTGAAAATACCTTAACCCCACACTAACCCAAAAGCCCCCAAATTAAATCCTAAACACATTAAAATCCTTAAACCATGATCAAAATAAGATGGACCATGATTAGCCTAATTAAACCAAGTCAAAGATCTAAACATTTCCTTAAGATAAAATTTACCCAAAATGGCAAAACTCAATTAAGGGAGAAATTGACCAAAAATGGCAAGATAAACCACGGATACACATGACTTCATTCCATCTTAAAATGGTGTTTACTTTTCACTGAAGTAATATGGTAAGAGTAAGTTAGTATCACCAAGTAAGCTACCTAGGAAGGTGGGAGGAAGGTGACATATCCAATTCTTCCTCAGCTATAAAGCCCCCCCCCCCCCCCCACCCCTTAGATTTCTCACACATCTCCCAAGAAATAATTACTATTAGAGAAACTGATGGAAGAAGTTTCTATGGCCAAAAGAGACACTCCTCAGGAAATCTAGGTGTGGAAGAAGTTTCAATGTGACTTACAGTTAAGAGGCACTCCTCAGGAAATCTATCATCTATTTCGGGTTTGACGAGCGCTTCTGCGACGGGGTGTTCTAAACGCGAGAGGTGGACGGCTGCCAAATTTTTAGCCCCTTTCTTCTCCCGAATCACTAAGTCAAATTCCTGTACAAGTAGGATCCATCGAAGCAAGCGGGGCTTGGCATCTACTTTGGCTAAAAGATATTTGAGGGCGGAGTGGTCAGTAAAAATGATTACTTTTGAAAGCGTTACATATGGCTTGAACTTATCGAAGGCAAAGTCGACGGCAAGAAGTTCCTTTTCCGTCGTTGTGTTGTTAGCTTGTGAGGTTGTGAGCGTGCGAGAAGCATAATAGATTGGATGAAATATTTATTAACATGTTGGCCTAGTACGACTCCTACCGCGATATCGCTTGCGTCACATATTATTTCAAACGGAAGGGACCAATCTGGCGCCACCAGAATGGGAGAATTGATAATTTGTTTTTTTATAAAATTGATTGCCTCTACGCATTCACTATCAAAAATTAACGGAGAATCCTTCTCCAATAGGTGGGTTAGCGGTTTCGTTATTTTGGAAAAATCTTGAATAAACTGCCGGAAGAATCCCGCATGGCCTAAAAAACTTCGAATAGATTTTACATTTGAGGGAGCGGGAAGTTGTTCAATTATTGCGACATTGGCCTTATCAACCTCCATCCCCTTGGAAGAAATCTTATGGCCGAGGGCTAAACCTTCTCGGACCATGAAGTTTCATTTCTCCCAGTTTAAAACTAAATTCGTCTCTTCACACCGCTTGAGGACTCTATCTAAATTTTGTGAGCAGTTTTTAAAAGAGTTTCCGAAAATGGAGAAGTCATCCATAAAGACTTCCATGATATCTTCTACTAGCTCACCAAATATCGCCAGCATACATCTTTTGAATGTAGCTGGCGTGTTGTAGAGGCCAAACGGTATCCTTCGATATGCAAAGGTGCCGAAAGGGCAAGTAAAAGTATTTTTCTCTTGGTCTTCGGGGGAATTATGGATTTGCAAAAACCCCGAGAGACCATCAAGAAAACAATAAAAAGGATGACCTCAAAGACGCTCCAGGATTTTATCGATGAACGGTAGCAGGAAGTGGTCTTGTCTGGTGGCATCATTTAATTTTCGGTAGTCGATGCATACCCTCCAACTCGTAACAGTACGAGTTGGGATCAATTCATTATTCTGGTTTGCCACGACAATTAGACCGCCCTTTTTGGGGATGACTTGTACGGGGCTTACCCATGTACTATCATATATGGGATAGATAATTCCCGCGTTGAGGAGTTTTATAATCTCAGTCTTAACGACATACCGCATATTCTGGTTAAGTCGTCGTTGAGGCTGAATAGTTTTGCGTGGGTTATCTTCGAAAAAAAATTGTGGGTACAGAACGAGGGGTTTATTCCCCTGATATCTGAAATCTGTCATTCAATTGCATGGCGATGCTTGTTTAAAACTTCTACTAATTCGGATGTCTCTGAATCACTTAGTGGAGAAGAGATAATAATAGGGTGTTTTAAATCTTTTTCGAGAAAAACATATTTCATATTATCGGGGAGTTGTTTTAGCTCGAGGACTGGTGGTTCTTCATATGATGGTTTAATGTTTACAGTTTCTGAATCAAAGGGTTTGAATGGTGAATCTGTCGGCATGTCGTCGAGACAAAATAGATTCGCCAAATCCGATTTATCTAATGCTAAGGAGAGAAATTCACAAAGCGAAGAACATTCCTCTTCAAACATGGGTTCCAGGTTAAAACTGGAATCATCGTTCGATAGGGACTTCCACATTGAGGGAATAATATGTAAAGTAACTTAATCGTCTCCGACCCGAAGGAGGAGGTGACCATTACTAACATTGATTAACGCGTGGAAGGTTGCGAGAAAAGGGCGACCGAGTATAATAGGCACCTCAGCGTCCTCCTCTATGTCCAGGATGACGAAGTCTACCAGGAAGATAAACTTATCAACCTTGACCAGAACATCCTCTACCACCCCTATCGGGTACTTTACCGAGCGATCCGCGAGTTGGATGCTCATCTTTGTCGGGCTCGAGATGCCTAAATCGAGTTTTTTGAAAGGGGAAAAAGGGCATCAAATTGATGCTGGCGCCCAAGTTCGCTAGATCGTACTTTATTAACAAATTCTCGAAGAGGCACGGGATAGAGAATCGTCCCAGGTCGTTCAGTTTTGGCGGCAATTTATTAAGGAGAATAGCCGAGCATTCCGCGTTAAGGGAAACACACGAAACATCCTCGAGTTTCTTTTTATTAGAAAGTAACTCTTAAAGGTATTTCGCGTATTTCGGCATTTAGGAGAGTGCCTCGCGGAAAGGAGCATTTATTTGAATTTGTTTTAAAATTTGTAAGAACTTTTTATATTGCTCGTCCATCCGCTCGTTATTTATTTTTGAGGGATAAGGAAGAGGCGGGCTCCACCGTTCTGCACAATCGGAATACTTGGTGAATTATCTATCGAAGGAGAGGGTGTAGGGGTCAGGGTTGAAATAGGTATCTTAGGCTCAACCCATTTTGGGGAGGTTACCTCCTTGCCGCTGTGAAGGTTTGTGGCGTTGGCATTTTCTTTAGGGTTCGGCTCCGTGTTCACTGGTAGAGCTCCATATGGCCGCTTAGAGACCATCTTAGCAAGCTGCCCAACCTGATTTTCCAAGTTTTTAATCGATCTGGTAATATTCTGAATATTTGACTCGGTGGACGCGATGTTTAGCAAAAACATCTTTGAGCGGAGAAGGTTTTGGAGGAGGAGGCTGGAATCCGTGGGGAAATCCTTGTGGAACTCCTTGCGGATTCACATTTGGGGGCCTCTGAGCGTTGTTTGGATTGCTCCAGGAGAAGTTTGGGTGGTTCCTCCAACCCATATTGTAATTATTACTATAAGGGTTATTGTTAGTGTTGAAGGGGGCCGATCTGGGTTGCCTAAGTAATCTACAGCTTCTTCAACAAAATTATTATTTGGATCCCAAGAGGGAGTGGAGGAGGAAGCAGTCATCTCTGCCACTTGCTTACTTAACCTCTCGACTTGAGAATCTAAGTGAGAAGTGGCATCCACTTCATATATCCCAGTTGGTTTGATAGGGTGCAATATAGGCACATTCCATTGATAGGTGTTCATGGCCATTTCTTCGAACAGAGCTTGAGCGGCCTCTGGGTTTTTGTTGTTTAACGTTCCCCCAGTGGCTGCATCGATCATCTGTCACATTGAGAAATTTAAGCCATTATAGATCGTCTGGACCTGCAGCCAGGACAACAGAGGATGTTGAGGGCATCTACGCAAGAACTCTTTAAAACATTCCTAAGTCTCGTAGAGAGACTTAGAATTGAATTGAATGAAAGAGGCGTTATCTGTGCGTAATTTAGAGATTTTAGATGGGGGGAAATATTTTGTTAGAAATTTCTCCGTCAATTGGGCCCACGTAGTTATGGATCCTCTGGGTAGAGAACTTAACCAGGCCTTTGCCTTTGTCCGCATCGAAAATGGAAATAAGCATAAACGAATAGCGTCATCAGTAACGCCATTAATTTTAAAAGTGCTGCAAATTTCCAAAAAGCTTGAAAGGTGTAGATTCTGATCCTCATCCAGCAAACTGTCAAATTGGACTGACTGTTGTACGATTTGAATGATGCTAGATTTTATTTCAAAATTATTATTAGACAATGCAGGGCATGTAATACTCGGTCCTGTATCTTCCAAATTCGATCGGGCATAATATGTCATGGTCTGTGGCGGGGCTGCATCTGGATTTGGATCGATCATAACTTCAGCGTCAGTATCTTCGATAGACTCTTCGGGAAATTCAAGTTTTGATCACGAAATCGGAGGCACTCACGAAAGATGCGCTCAATTTCGGGGTCAAAAGGAATGTTCGAATCGTCCGGCGAGTTTCCTCGGGTCATATACTAATAATAAAATATTTTTATTTTGGTTTTGGCTTTTTCTAAAAAAAAATTGTTTTTAAATATGTAAGTAATAAAATTAATATTGATTCCTTTTTTGAAATAACAACACAAAGTCCCCGGCAAGGGCGACAAAAAGTTGATGATTTATTTTGGATTTGGGTTTGAAAGCTTTTGTTTAATTTATATCCAAACTAATCATTCGATAAAGGGAAGTATACCTTATCGCGTATAATACATGATAATTTGGTTTAGAAATCAGGGTCGTATATTTCCATGGATCATGTTGATTATTCTTAATTATAAGGAATGAACAATTATTTTATAAGAATAAGTTTTTGAATTGATTTATAATATTTTGAGAGCGATAATATACGTATAATTAGAGTTTTAAACAATGATGAAGATAGCGCCCGATGTCAAATTACCTTGAGAGGAAAATAGCTTTTTTAGAAGTAAAAGATCTGATTTTTCAAAACATTAGAACGGCTTGGCCGTGGAGGGTTCCATAAGTATGAATGCACCTCTCTCGAGGGTACGCCCACCTGAGATTAAGAATATTCGACCGAACTCTAGTTCTTTAATCGAATCTCCTTAATACTCGCTTTATGTTGTGAACCCCTCTATTCGATTTTTATTCCGATTCAGGAGACTTACCTCATCCTCTCTTGAGGGTAGAGCGCACTTCTCTTTACCCGTGAGCGATCAATCCATACCCACGAGCCTCTCGGCTAACTAGTGTATGGAAACAGAAATGAGAACCATACATCGATTATATGGTTCCACTCAACGTTTTTCTCTGGTAAACCTTAAGCTCGTTAATTTATTTTAGAAAGCGATATTTTATTTTTAGAAAACAATTTATTTTTCCTAATGCTCTTCGACATCGAGCGCTAAAGGAAATTAGCCACTCATCGGAATGGGGAGGGCATTAATAATAAGAAAACACATATTAATATTTTAAGTGGATATAAAAGTGTTTAACAAAGAAAATTAAAAGACTTATAAAATGCAGAAATAATATCCATCTCAACCATCTTAATCAAGCACTAAAAGTACTTAGCCTCTCATCTGGACTGGGGGTGGTAATAAGACTTGAAATAAAACTAAGTTACAAAAAAGAAAATACTATCTCATACACCACGCACTCTACATAAAATGAAAGAAAGCATAAAAATTAAACTCATACACTCACACAGTCTTCTTTGAAATTAAAAAACTTAAATAAAAGAAAGGGAAAATGCTATTCTCATACACACGCACTCTACTTTAAATTAAAAGAAAGCGTAAAAATTAATCTCATACACTCACACACTCTTGACATAAGGAAAAGAAGATCCCAAAAAGAAAACAACTATTTTATTCTCAAAATAAACATTACAACTAAACTAGGAAACTGAAAATTACAAAAGAAATAAAACTTAAATGCATAAAATAACTCACATACACTCAAAACAATTTAAGAAAACACTAAAACACTCTCAAAATCTGGATCCAAATGCTTCAGCCGAATCCCTCTATTTATAGGGAAACTTTTAAAATTACACGCCCTCGGTCACGCCCATGAACGAGGGCGTGACTTCTGCACATGCTATTGAGGTCGCTTCAGCCGCCTTCTAGAATAGTTTGACCAGGAAAATAGTTACACACGGGCATGACTTGAGGTATCACGTGCGTGACTTTGGGTGGCAGATGTCAGGTTCAACTGGGGCGTGACGGCTGGCATGTACGCTGGCTTCTGGAAGGAGTTGATGGGTCACTACCTCGGTCACGGACGTGACTTTCCAAAATCGAGTGGACAGGGAGCCGATAGATGGGACGGGAGGTCGATCAACGGGAGGTGAAATCGATCGAGTGGTACACGGGCGTGACCATGTAAAATCGACGGGACCGCAAGCCGATCGACGGGATGGGATGTCGATCGATGGGACGGTGAGGCGAGAATCACTAAGAAGTCTAGAAATTGGAATTTTAAGATTACTCTCCCTTGGTCACGATCGTGACCCAAGGTCACGGGCGTGACTGAGGGCGTGACCTAACAAAAAATGCCAAAATGCTGAAAAATAGAAAAAATAACTTAGTTAGTAAGGAAAATAATAAAATAAGCAATTTAATCATTAATTTAGATAAAATATTTACAATATTACTTAAAATTATACTACAAACTATACTAAAAATATGTATATTTTACTACTTATCAAACTTCCAAAAAATTGTTTTTCTTTGGATAAATAATTTTATAGTTCCGCTATAACTCTTAAAATTTTGAACTTCAAAACATCTTCTTATGTTTGGAATTAAACTCATATTACTCTTATGATTTTCATGCTCACAAAAAGATGTTTCTTGTATTTCTATAAGTCTTCCGCAATATTACCTAATAACTTTTACCTTGTTCTTTCATGCTTATTTCAAGAATTACCTCACTTGAATCTCAAAATTCTTTTTTTTTCAACAAATGGTAGACTTGCTTGGTAACGTTTATATTAGGTTGTTCCAACATGCTCATTATCTTTATGCTAAAAACACTGATCTATTACTATGAAAAATTTTATGCTAAAAACTCTTTATCATTTCATTTCCTCTAAAAGCTCGATCATGCCTTATCTTTTATTTAAAAAACCTCTTTCTATGTCTCTTGCTACCTTAACCCACTATTGCTAATAACAAAAGGAGGAAAACTACGATGATAAATAAAAACCGCTATCAAATGGGGAAGAACTAAACATGATTAATTTCTAAGATGATAGCTTACATATAAGGAGAGCATTCATATATGGGGAGCATGTATTTAGGGGGAGCAATTCTAAATTCTAAAATCGACAATTATCCTAAGTCATCTCTCTCACACACACAAGTAGACTTCATCATGCTATATGTATTAATTCTCTGATTTATCACTAATGGATTTGTTATTATCAACAGAGAGAGTTTGTTGGAACATGGTCTTCCACATCTCCTAGGTTTGAGAATATTAAATCTTATGTGTATTTGATCTTGTGTGTTTAAGTGTGCAGGAAACAAAGTCTTATGACTCAAAGATAACATAAGAAGGTTGCCCCCAAGTTTGAAGCCAAAATTCCAGCATGGTCACTAGCGTCGGCGGTAGCCACTAGCGCGGGCGCTAGACTTGATTAGGCCATTTCGGGAAGAAGATACAGAAGGAGATAGCGTCAGGGGGGTAGCGGCTAGTACAGGTGGTAGTGCGACGCACATGAGGAATGTCGGCAGGGTTTCTATAGGGTTTCCGTGCGTATCTTAACTATATACTCATCTTTTAGTATTGTTTTAATATAGTTTTAATATAAAATTATATAAATTATATGTATTTCCTTAGTTAAATTAATACTTTTTAAATTCTATGAACTAACCTATGCTTATTTTATATTTTTAGGTTTTCTGGACACTTTGAGCAAAATTTGCAAGTACACGCCCAAGGTCACGAGCGTGACCAAGGGCATGACAGCCTAAGATGTGTCCAAGACATGTTGTCGCCACCCCGGGCACATTCCGTGAAGATTCGCCAAGTACACGCCCTAGATCATTGGCGTGACCCAGGAAACGATCGCGACCCACCTCCAGCAGCCAGATTAGCCGGCCACGTCAATTAAAGCTACACGCCCCAGGTCACAGGCATGACCAGGGGAGTGACATCCAGTTCACGGGCGTGATCTCTCCCGTGCCACTTTCCCGCTGAAAACTTCCCGCCAGACGCTATTTAAAGATTACACGCCCAAGGTCACGGGCGTGACCTAGGGCGTGACGCGCATGTAATGCCCGCATTGAAGCCAGAAGGCGGCTATCCCGCACTATCTTAGATCACGCCAAGTACACGTCCTTGGTCACGAGCGTGACCGGGCATGTAACCTTATTTTTCAGCATATTTAAAGCTAGCTCCTCTACAACTTGGACGAATTTTTGGGAGCTCATTTCATCTTTTCATATAGTGTTTTCATGTTCTTAGTAGTTCGTGTAATTCTCCTCTTTCTTTCTTGCAATTGTAATTCTCAATTCCATAGTTTGTAACTTTCTTTTGCAATCAATAAAATAGTTCCTTTCTCCTACTTATTCTATTCTCATTTTCATCATGTACTCTTTTATTATCATCGATTCCTCCATCTCCATGAGTAGCTAAATTTCTATTAGTACTCGGTCGAAATGATCCAAGGAATAATATAAGTTATGAAGTAAATTAGAGTTTATTTTTTCTCTTCTTTGGAAATGCTTACGGTTTATCCTTGATTAAATTATAATGAGATTACATTTTCGATATATAATTCTCGTGCTTGTTTTCGTATTTAATTTAGCCAAACAGTTCATAATACGAGTAGATCATTCAAGGATAAAGAGAGTTGCGTGCAACCCTCGAGAGAGGATGACATAAATCTCCCGGATTGGAGGCAAAACCAATAGAGGGGTTCACTATGATAAAGCGAGTTTTAGGGGTTTTGATTCTAGAGCGGAAGTTTGATTGATCAACCTAAACTCAGTTGAATGCATCCTTGACAGAGGTGCATTTAGAATTCGGGAACCTCCAAGGACGAAGCGGTTTTCTTAAGAGAATTTGAACTCTTTTTTTCTTCTATCTTATTTCCAAGGTGATTCAAGATCGAGTGCTAACTTTTTAATCGCTGCTTTAACCACTATTTTAATTCACCGTATTTTTCTTATAGGAAAACCAACCCCAAGTTTTGTTCATAGAATAATATATATTTTCTTGAAGTAAAAGTACTTAACTCGCCTGGATTTTTATACGACATTGGTTTTTATAAGCCTATACTACTTCCGACACGCTACTCTTGCCGTTGTCGTTGCGGATATAGTCTTGTCCATCATGGCTAAATTATTCAAAAGATGGACCAAAATTGAAGATTTTAGAAAAAGGAGTGGATACTCCACGGGTAAGCCAAGGTTTGATAAAACACCTTCTAATGAGATTATTTGTTATACTTGCAGGAAGACTAGGCACATTGCCTTAGAGTGCCCAAAACATAGCAAGTAGTGTTGGAGCTTGTGTTCCACTTCTCTTAGTTTGAGAAATAACAAATCACACTGTGTATTTGATTTTGCTTGTATTTATAGTGTGCAAGTACTATATTTATATAACCCTATGAATAGGATGCTGATTAATGACGAAATGGTGTTCGACGAAATGAGGTTTCAGTCGACGAAAATTGCGGTTGACGAAATGAGATTCCGTTCGACGAAAGCGCGTTCGACAAAATGATTTTCTGCCACGATCCCGACGGTTTGCACAATTTCAGCAACTGTCATACACGATGCTTAACGCTGGCGTTAACTCTTAACGTCGGGCGTTAGCTCCCGTGTCTATTTAAAGACCTGATTTTGTTTGCTCAAGATGAAATGCATTGAAGCCTTCATTCCAGAGATCTTAGAGAGCATTTCATTCAGAATTCAGAGAGAACTCCCAACACCAACATTGAGGAACAAGAGTGAGAAGGAGATTTCCAATGGCAAATTTGAAGAAGGATGCTCGCTTCAACTCCGACATGGTCATGGCGTATCTTCAACATCTCATTCAATGATCTTCATTCGAGGGAGTCATTTGTTCTAATTTTAGCTTTATCCTTTTATATTTTCTTATAACGGTAGTAATTCGCCGCCTTGTGTGTGGCGACTAGGTCCTTGTGCGGCTAAGGGGGTAATTCACCATCTTGTGCGTGGCGACTAGGTCAAGGGTAGATCTAAGGGGTGGCTAGAGGCCTTATCTGGGGATAGATAGGCTATAGCCAACCGGTCCTTGGGAGAAGGACCGGTGAAGGAACAAAAAGAGATTTTCAAGTTGTCGCCTCCAATTTCAAGCGTTATTGAAATTTTATCCTTGTAATCATTTTTTGTGATATATAAAATTCTTTTTCAGTATATCTAATTTTTCTGGAATTATATTTCATAAAGAAAATCATTTTGAATATTTCTGTGAAAATCTTTCTGTTTATTAAAATCTGTAAGTTTATTCCAAAAACAGTTAACCCCTTATTCACCCCCCCCCCCTCTAAGGGCGCCATCAGATCCAACACTTGGTATCAGAGCGAGGTTATTCCAAAACGGTTTCACAACCGGGAATAATGGCGCATAATGATCATGTTTTCGCTGAGGGTCAAGGGATTAGTAGACCTCCACTATTTACCGGAACTGATTATAATTACTGGAAAACTAAAATGCGTTGTTTTTTAACTACTTTAGATAATGAAGTTTGGGGTATGATAGAGCAAAGTTACTCTCCACCAACATTTTTGTTGGAGAAGTCACTATAGAAAAACCTAGAGATAGATGGGATGACAATGATAAGTTGAGATGTAAGAATAACGCTAAAACAATGAATGCATTATTTTGTGCTTTGGATAGAACGGAATTTAATAGAACTTGTGCTTGCGAAACAGCTTATGATATATGGAATTTATTAGAAATTACTCATGAAGGTACTTCGTAGGTTAAGGATTCAAAGCTCTTCCATCTTGAATCTGAGTATGAGAAATTCCAGATGGAGGCGGATGAAGACATAGATTCAATGTACACAAGGTTCACCAAGATCATCAACGACTCAAAAGTACTTAGAAAGGTGTTCTCCAACGGCGACTTGGTGAGAAAAATTTTAAGGTCTCTCCCTCCAAAGTTCAATACAAAGGTGACGGCTATCTCGGAGTCGCACGATTTGAAGAAGCTTCAAATTGAGAGCCTCATTGGGAACCTAAAGACCCATGAGTTTGAACTCAAAATTCAACAACAGGAGTACAACTTGGAGCCAAAGAAGAAGAGTTTGGCCTTAAAATCAAAAAAGGAGGCAAATGGAGATGATGATGAAGGGGACGAAGAGAGCCTTTTTGTGAAGAAGTTAAAAAGGTTCTTGAAGAATCCGGAAAGGAGAAACACCTTTTGGAAATATTTCTTCAAAAAGGGATCTTCATCAAAGAAAGAGAGAGGTAGCGATGAGGATGATGATGAATGACCACCACCGGAGTGCTACCATTGTAGAAAGACCGGACATATTCGTAGTCAGTGCCCAAAATATCTCTCAAAGGAGACCAAACTTTGCCAATTCATCTGCTTTTGCATTCTCTGCCCTTGGAATATATTGAATAGTGAAGCTATTGAATTTTCATATCTCAATCTTCACTAGAGTTTCTTATTGCTTCAAAACATGATCTCTGGTCTTAAAAGTTCCATTTACTTGAGACACCATTGCCAGGGAATCCGTTTTGAATTTAACATATTCGATCCCCAACTCTCTTGCAAACATGAGACCGGAGTGCAAGGCTTCATACTCTGCTTGGTTGTTCATCATTGAGAAGTAGAACATCAAAGCTTGGTCAAATCTAACCCCATTTGGGTTATTAATCAAAACAACTCCAGCTCCAGATGAGTTCCTCCCCGAAGCTCTATCGACGAAGATCATCCAGGCGTGAGGTGTTCTAACCTCTTTTTCCGAGTTAGCTTCCTTCACATCAATTATGAAATCTTCTAACACTTGGTCATTGATTGCTACTATAGGAATATATGACATGTCGAATTCACTGAACTCTATTGCCTATTTCGCAAATCTACCTGAGTGTTCTGGCTTCTCCAACACACGTTTTAACGGAAGATCAGTGACAACTTGAATTGAATGAGCTTGAATGTAAGGTCTTAGTCTTCGCGCCAAAGTAACAAGCATTAAGGCCAACTTCTCAAGGATCGAATACCGGGTTTCCGCATCCTTTGAGATCTTGCTCATGTAGTAAAACAAAAATTGCCTCTTTTTCTCTTCTCTAACTAGCACAAAACTAATAGCATCAGAGCCAACTCCAAGATATAGGAAACGATCTTCTCCCTCTCTCGGGCTTCGGAGCAAAGGAGTTGACATTAATTGCTTCTTGAGCTGATTGAAAGCATCGTCACACTCTTTTGTCCATCCAAACATGGCTCCACCACGAATGGTTTTAAAGAAGTGATAATTTTTATATCCTGAGCGAGAGATAAAATGACTTAAGCCTTCCATCCTCCCGCCTAACGGCTGAACTTCGTTGGAGGATTTTATAGGTGACATTTACAGGATTGCCTTTACCTTATTAGGATTCTTTTCCAACCCCTCCCCAGAGTGACGTGATGGTCGAGAAACTTTCCCTTTCTTGCTCCGAAGATGCATTTCAATAGGTTCAACCTCTTATTGAAGGTCTGGAGAGTTACACACTTTTCAACGAGATCGTTAAGGTCAACAGAGAATGTTTTACTTTTTATTAGAAGGTCATCGACATAGACTCTAGATTTCTTCCTTTTTGGTTTTTTAAAAACGGTGTCCATCATTTTCTGATAGGTAGCACCGATATTCTTTAGCCCGAAAGGCATTACGAGATAACAAAAAACACCCGTCATTCATGATGAATGAGGTATGAGGGATGTCAGGCTTATGCATTCTTATTTGATTATAGGCAGAGAATGCATTTAAGAAACTCATGCATGAATACCCAAATGCGGAATCAACTAAAGAATTTATCTGAGGCAAGGGGTAGCAATCTTTATGGCAAGCTTTTTTGAGTTTGGTAAAGTCCACACACATACACCACTTTACACCGGCCTTTTTAACCATTTAAACATTTGATACCCAATCTGGGTATTGAAACTCTTAAATAAATTTGGCCTTGAGAAGCTTTTCAACCTCCTCCCAAATTGGTTGAGCTAGGGTAACCGCCACCGCCCTCTTATTTTGCTTGATGGGAGCGAAGCTTGAATCGATGTTGAAATGGTGGCTGACAACCTCTGGATCAACTCTGGGCATGTCATCCACTGACCAAGCAAAGGCATCTAGATTCCACAGGAGACAGGAGATGAGCTGGCTCTTGTCAGCTTCAGGCAACTCTGCATTGATTGAGAGCTTCTTACTCTCATCTTCCTTGCTAATAGAGACGGATTGAGTTGCTTGGGCAGGTTCCAAATGAACTCCATATCTGAGTTCATCTTCCATGATCTCTTCCACAACTTTTGCATGGATGGAGACTTCTAGTGCTGGGGAGATCTCAGCTATCTTTGGAGGAGACGATTTGGTCACATTGACCATCTTTACATAACACTCCGAAAATTTCTTCGGATTGCTTCTGATCCAGTACTACTTGTCATTCAAGTCAAACTTCACGGCCAGGTGGTAGGTGGAAACCACCGCTTGATATTAATTAAGGATTGGCCTCCCGAAAATCGCATTGTAGCTGCTCGGAGCTTCAACGACTATGAACTTACTTGACTAGCTTTGTAATCCCTCCATGCATCACTAAGAGGGTGACATTGATGTAGGCCACTACGTTCACAACGCCCATTCGTTTCTTTACTAGTTAACCGCGCGAGACTAAAGAAGAATGATGCAAATGCAAGCCGCACAGTGCAAGTGCACCGGACTAGGCAAAGAGAAACACTTGCCACACGAAGGTTGCCAAACCTCTTGAGATCTCCCAAGGGCGAAGAGCCAATGTTTGATCAAGCAAAAGGACCCACCCGGTCCGAACAAGCTATGCGTCGTACCAAGGAGATCCTCCAAAAACCACATTTCGGAAAATAGGAAGATCTCCCCCAACGAAATCAAAAGGGGATCGCCACTCCCCGTCGAATGAAAATAACCCTAGATCGTTCCACTAACACGAGAAAATAACCGCGAGAAAATCAATGAACGAAAAACTCGTCACAGAACCTATCCACCACACCTATGCTTTGTAAAGAAAATCTCACAAATCATTGAGTGGTTACCCCGCCCGGAATAGGAGATCCGGGATGTAGAATTCCTAGTGTTATCCACATGGTGGTCGCCGAAGGAGGATTTCTTGACGGGTGCACGTTCGCCTTCACGATCCGCCGCCATGAACAAAGCCCTAGAGGGGTCTCTTTGCCTTGGCCGAACTTGCCTCTCTTGGATCTGGGAGGAGGCCGCAAATCTTCAAGGGAGGATCGGGAAGGTGGCCGACCAAGAGATATCAAGAGGGTGGAGGAGGGGTCGGTTCATCCTGTCTCGGATCTGGGAGGAGGCCGCAAACCTGCAAGGAGGTACAGGATGGAGGTCGGCCGAAATCTCTCAAGGAGGGTGCAGGAGGGGGACGAGTCTTGAGGAGCAGGTGGAGGAGCGGTTCGGGAATAGAGAGAAGGGAAGAGGCCGGCGGCCTAGGAGGGGGAGAGAGAGGATGAAGAGGCCGATCTGGAGAGGGGGAAAGACGTAGAGGGGCGGCTCCAAGGGGGGGGGGGGGGGGGGGGGGGGGCGCCGATCTTGAGAGGGGGGCGACGGGAAGGAATCGGGATAGGAGGGGGATCGGGAGAATGAGAGGATTAGGGTTGGAAGCTCTTTTTTTTAATTCATTCAACAATAATCAAAATAGAGAATGGTTGGACTACACATAGGCCTACAAGGAGGAGCGGCTAAACGCAGCTCAAAACAGTTTGCTAAACGCAGACCAAAGTCAATAAAGTCGCAAACTTGACATAAAACAAATAAGAAAGTGCAAATAATTAAAAAGCGAGTGTATGGGCGCCGAATAAGGCTCAAGGGGGGTCCTTGACATCTTCATCATCATTCCTCATCGGCAAGGGTCTCTCCAAATCAGCATCAACTCTCGTCCAATAAAGAGGTGGAGGGTCATCCGTCGCAACAAATGGTGTAGGCTCGTTCTCGTCCGGAGGTGGCGGCTCCAAGTAGTTTGCCGCAACAGAAGTCTTCTTCCACGTAGTGTCCTTAGCAGCATCTGTCTCTATCATCCATGTCCTCAGCATCAACGGATCATCAGTAGTAGTCCCGACCCAGAATAGGAAGGGGTCTTCAACATCAACAGTAGGGGAAAGAGAGGGAATGAAGGGATGGCCCCCATCAATCCTCCCCCGCTTGAAAAGACTCACCCCAGGTGAGTCGGCACAGTCGGGTTTAGGTCCAGGCAAGAGTGCTCCTCCAAACTTCCTGTCAAGAACAAAGAGGCCTCGGGGACCTTGATCAAGGCATGTGAAAATGAAGGAGAAAATGAAGTACTATCAATAAAATCCATACCTCCAGAGAACACCAATGCAGTGAATAACAGACTACCCAACTCACCTCTCAACCCAACATAAGTTTTAGTGGAGGGGAACGAGAAGGAAGCATGATGCAGTGGAATTAGGAAAAGTGAAAAGCAATTCAGATCGTTAAAAATGGGGTTTGGGCCCCTCTCAGCAAAAATTTTTACGTGACCAGCAAAACTCTCCAAGAATATAATTACTCGGCGGTAATTGGGTACCCTACTGACTTAGATTTCTATGATGCCATTTGGCATCCGTTCAGGGGAAGTGTCTCCTAAATCCAAATTTAGTTCTATGCGGGATTCTCTAACGGGTGCGGCGACAACATAGTGAATGGACCTAAGTAGGTCGGTTAACACCAAGTCATCATGTTTGGGTGAGTTAAGACTTCTTGGAACACCCACTAATTCATTATAAAATTTTAAATCCAAGTTCATCGTAGGATGGGTAGTCGCACGAACTATAGCAGCAGAGTATTTGGGAGATAAGAATGTTAAAAAGTTCATAACTTTGTTCCCAAGACTAGATTCAAAAATGCTAGCACTCCCAAAGGGCGTGGTATCGGGAGCACGAAACCTAGGACGATCCCAAAAGTGATGGTCAACTAGCCTAGGAAGGACAACCAAACGAAACCACTCACCTCGTCCCACGGTGGTAACGGGTTCCATACCATACTTCAAGGTCGGGGCCGAAGTAGGGGGGACCCAAGCAACCATAAATGGGTGACGGTTCAACGGGGGGGGGGGGCTAACACTAACATATGGTTGACTAGTGCAGAGAATGTGCCCACACAACTACTACCAACAGATAACGGATTGGACCACTTGTCATTCCCACTAGAAGACACAGGAAACTCACTAGCCCTAATCCCGTTATCAAGAGTGTGAAGAGCTAATAAGGGTCGCCCCATCTCTTCGGCTTTCTCACCAACATCATCAGAATCACTTGGCTCTAGTTCAGAATTTTCAACAACCTCCGGAATGATCTCGGGATGATCAACAAGAGGCTCCCGAAAACTAACGGGATCATGTAAAGGTTGACTAATCAGGGCAACCTCAGTCTCAGACACTAAGCCAATCGTGGGAGCATCAACAGGGACAATATGGCCTACGGGTAGGCTAGGACTAACCGAACCATCCTCGGGTTTAACGGTTAGGCATAAAGTGTTCGTTTCTGAGTGGCTAATACCGTATATAGGCTGATTTTGACTAGTGGTATCAACATCCTTTTTCGTTGCTAAGCATAGGGGTATCGACTCAGTAGGGCTACAAATGTCCCCAGACGGGACCGATGGCTTCGTGAGCGGAGTGGACCTAAGAGATATAAGTCGACCTTGATGCATGAAGTCTAAGGTGTCATCGCGATCATCGTATAAAATATCATGGCTAGCAAGCCAAGGGTGTCCTAACAACACATGGAAGTCCTTCATAGGAAGGACATCACACCAAACACGCTCAGAATATGCTTTAATGGTGAGGGGAACCAAACATCGTTGGGACACAAAAATAATACTCTCATCAGGACACACAAGGTGGTATGGGCAAGGATGTGGCTCGGTGGTCACCAACATCCTAGACACCGCGTTCTCCGTTATAGCGTTGGTATGACAGACGCTATCAACGACCAACCTGCACCACTTCTCACCATGCTTAAAGTTTAAACGAAATTGATGTGTCGGATCACGGCTAAGCCTTATCGTTGTAGGATCATGGAATGGGTCTCGAGTCCCATGACGGAATTTAGTGAACTCCATCGGGTCCAAATACTTATGGGAGTAGTGCGGGGACAGCCCCATTCCTAAAGTTGTGCTCATAGGCTAGGGGAAGGCAAATCTGACTAAAAATTTTATAGAAACATAATTATATTCCCGCCTGAAAACTAGGGTAACTTAAGATATTTTTTTTATTTTAATGCTGACAATAGAGTGAAGATTGTCCAGAAAAAGTTTTATTCATTTTCGACAAAAATTTCAGATTTCAGACCGCTATTCGCACACCGCAGAAAATCAAAATTTTCAATTTTGATTTCAGATTTCTTTTTGGAAAAATGTGGGTGCAAGTGTCCTACAAGAAAAACGATGAGGATTGTGCCAATTAGGAAACCGGCACGAACCTAGCTTTGATACCAAATTGATGTAGTCCACTACGTTCACAACGCCCGTTCGTTTCTTAACTAGTTAACCGCGCGGGACTAAAGAAGAATGATGCAAATGCAAGCCGCACAGTGCAAGTGCACCAGACTAGGCAAAGAGAAACACTTGCCACACAAAGTTTTCCAAACCTCTTGAGATCTCCCAGGGGCGAAGAGCCAATGTTTGATCAAGCAAAAGGACCCACCCGGTCTGAGCAAGCTATGCGTCGTACCAAGGAGATCCTCCGAAAACCACAATTTCGGAAAATAGGAAGATCTCCCCCAACGAAATCAAAAGGGGATCGCCACTCCCCGTCGAATGAAAATAACCCTAGATCGTTCCAATAACACGAAAAAATAACCGCGAGAAAATCAACGAACGAAAAACTAGTCACAGAACCTATCCACCACACCTATGCTTTGTAAGAAAATCTCACAAATCGTTGAGTGGTTACCCCGCCCGGAATAGGAGATCCGGGATGTAGAATTCCTAGTGTTATCCACGTGGTGGTCGCCGGAGGAGGATTTCTTGACGGGTGCACGTTCGTCTTCACGATCCGCCGCCTCGAACAAAGCCCTAGAGGGGCCTCTTTGCCTTGGCCGAACTTGCCTCTCTCGGATCTGGGAGGAGGCCGCTAATCTTCAAGGGAGGATCGGGAAGGTGGTCGACCAAGAGCTATCAAGAGGGTGGAGGAGGGGTCTTGAGGAACAGGTGGAGGAGCGGTTCGGGAATAGATAGAAGGGAAGAGGCCGGCGGCCTAGGAGGGGGAGAGAGAGGATGAAGAGGCCGATCTGGAGAGGGGGAAAGACATAGAGGGGCGGCTCCAGGGGGGGGGGGGGGCGACGATCTTGAGAGGGGGGCGACGGGAAGGAATCGGGATAGGAGGGGGATCGGGAGAATGAGAGGATTATGGTTGGAAGCTCTTTTTTTTTAATTCATTCAACAATAATCAAAATAGAGAATGGTTGGCCTAAATATAGGCCTACAAGGAGGAGCGGCTAAACGCAACCCAAAATAGTTTGCTAAACGCAGACCAAAGTAAATAAAGTCCCAAACTTGACATAAAACAATAAGCAAGTGCAAATAATTAAAAAGAGAGTGTCCGGGCGCCGAATAAGGCTCAAGGGGGGTCCTTGACATCTTCATCATCATTCCTCATCGGCAAGGGTGGCTCCAAATCAGCATTGAGTCTCGTCCAATAAAGAGGTGGAGGGTCATCCGTCGCAACAAACGGTGTAGGCTCATTCTCGTCTGGAGGTGGCGGCTCCAAGTACTTTGCCGCAACAGAAGTCTTCTTCCACGTAGTGTCCCTAGCAGCATCTGTCTCTATCATCCATGTCCTCGGCATCAATGGATCATTAGTAGTAGTAGTCCCGACCCATAATAGGAAGGGGTCTTCAACAGCAACAGTAGGGGAAAGAGAGGGAATGAAGGGATGGCCTCCATTAGACATTTCCTTCCATCTCCTTCTTCTCGCAAGAAATGTCGAAGAAAGGCCCTTTGATGGAAAGAAGAGACTTTCTAGTCTTCAGGGCTTCAAAGGCTGGTTTGAAGAGGAGGTTTACTGACCTCCCGTTGTCGATCAAGATATTCTCCATTGTATAGTTCTCTATCACTGCCTTGATGGCGCCCTTGTCATTGAAATGATTGGCGGTTGGAGGAAGGTCATCCTGCCCAAAGGTGATCGTTCCTCACACTGGAGCAGAAGAAGAGGTAGCATTGACCTCTGGCCAATATACTCTTGCGAGACTAGCATTCTTGGAGTATTCTATCCCTACTCCTCCGTGTATGCAGAAGTGGTAGACCAAAGCACCCTCATCATATGCATCCACACACTCGCTTAGATAGCCAACGTTACAGAGATGGACAACATCATTCACCTTTTTGAACTCACAATGAACTTCTGCTACCTCTTTGCTCTTGGAGGTCGAAGCCTTGGAAGAATCTCCCTTCTAGACCAGTTCTTGCCACTTTCCATCTTTCCGGAGATTCTCCACAAGCAAGCGCAGAGCTCTGCATTTCTCTATCAGATAGCCCTTGTAAGATCCCCCTCCCGGAACACAAAACACGGTCGAGGGGAGTCTTATGCCCAGGACAGCCGCCTTGCGGAAGCGCTAGCACACGAGCTAGCCTCCCCCACAAGTCGCCTATCCTGCCGGCTAAACCAACCACACAGCGCCAAACCATCAATGAAAGAAAGTATTAAAAACCAAAGATTCACAATAAGTAATAATGTCCAAATCAGAGTAATCAGCTAAATGCCCCAAGGGCTACATCTCAAAACACTCACCCGCCTCTGTCACTAACGGCAGCTAAGGTACCATAAACCCCAGCCCTGCACACCTGACCCGGCTGGCCTCCGGTGCTGAACGCTGCTACACATCTGAATGTGCTCCTAAAAAGAGGGACGTAGCAACCGTTAGTCATAAAGACTAAGCTCGACTTTTACTCAAGGGTTGTTTCTCATCCAACCCTCATACTCAATTCACAAGTATTACGAAAAACTCAAACTATTAACCTTGTTGAGGGTTCAGCACCATTATTCATGCATCATGATAACTTATAACCGAATATTGATCAAGGGCTTATATCAACCCGACTCCTATGAGATCCCCCGTGTTATCTCATAATCATTACCTTGAAAATTTCCCCATTTTCAAGCCTTGTCTATATTTACCAATGTTATTTGCAACACAACAAATTTATAGGAAGAGTCTAACAATATTACCGTATATATAAATCCAACATTCATAATTCTGATCGGGGGTGGTCTCAATACCATTAGGCACATGTCCACCAAATTTTACGATCATCCGATAAGTAATTTGAGAGGAATCCAAACACTTGACCCCACCGGACTACTTGTGTATTCAATAACTATAACAAATGTTAGTACTTTACATTCTTCCTTTCACCTTCTTAATCGTAGTTATCATCACAAGATTCATTGCGTTTAGCATTCAAATCGTTTACCTTTAACTGTAATTTTTATGTTCCTCACATGTATTCTTCCCAACGTGCAACATAATTCAAGCACAATTACAAAATCACACTATAGCATTTATCACGATCGTAGTAGATAAAATACTTTACTGAATGTTTTCCACTATCCAACCTAGTGGTACTAACAATATGTGAAGTATTAAAAATCTTCACCATCATACTCCTAGCAATTTCCCCAATCCAACCAGGGTGAGTAAATATATTAACAACACGAGATTACTCAACGACATTCCTTGCAACATAGACGATTTAATCTTCATAATCATGTTCCCAAGATTTATCACGTTCAAAGGGGTTAACTTTAAAATATCAACATAAGAGCATCAAGATTCATAAATACCCAGTTAACATATACTCATCTAAAAATTATGAAACTTCACAGGACTAATCACAATTATATAAAGAATATCTCCACCAATTATTGAAACCATGAACATAATGACACTGTTTACTAAAACTGACATTCTGGGAGCTATACTTATCCAAGAATTATGTGCTACCCCATTTTGAAAAGCTAAGAGCAAGGGCTACAACTCTTACGTTGGGCCCGTGACCCAGATCTAAGTATTTAATGCATAAAATTGGACCTGAAGTCAGTTGTGTAAAACTGGGCAGAAAACAGAGAACAATAACACAATTCAGCTCTCTGGACAGTCCACTCGACTGGACTTTTAGGGAACTACAGGTCACCCCAGAAAATGTGTAACCTATCGTTGGAAAGCTCTTTCCGAGGGCTACAACATTCATGTTGAGCCCGAAACCTAGTTCCAGTGGGGTCAGGCCCAAAAACTGGCTTGAACCCAGCTGCGCACAATTTTCCTTAATAGCTACGAGCAAGTTATAAATTGAATCTGATTTAACAGGGAGCTGTCATCACATTTATGCAAGTTATAAATTGACCATGATTAACAGGGAGCTTTCATCACATTTATCATACCTAATTAACAATCCTAATAACAGAGGATTATTCATCGTCTCCCCCAAACATGATTTAGGTCATTATATATATATATATATATATATATATATATATATATATATATATATATATATAATTGAAATCCAATTAATCAGGGAACTTCATTATCATCCCAAATGCCAAATGAATATATATATATATCTAAGTGAAAACCCATTTAACAGGGAACTCTCCCTCATTTCTCAAGCAGCTAACAGAACACACATATATATATATAATGAAATCTCGTATACAGGGAACTTCTTCCTCAAGCAGCCAAATGCCATTTATATATATAGCACTTTTTGTAACGGTCTCCCCAGCATACAGCTCGCAAGGATGACCGCTGGCACCCCCAGCATCCAGCTCGAAAGGGTTCAGCCTAACCAAATGGGCTGCAGCCCATGCACCCCAACCCCTCTCTGTCCCACCACAGGGCACAGTGGGTTGTTGGAGACCGCAGTCCCCCTTTTCATGAGGAATGGTTCAGTTAAGCGGCAGCGTAGGGACTTCCCAGGAGGTCACCCATCTCGTGACTACTCCAGCTCGAGCACGCTTAACTATTAAGTTCTTCCACTCCTCATCACCAATTGATTTGCAGCTCAATTGAACCATTCCTCATGAAAAGGGGGACTGCGGTCTCCTACAACCCACTGTGCCCTGTGGTGGGATAGAGAGGGGTTGGGGAGCATGGGATGCAGCCCATTTGGTTAGGCTGAACCCTTTCAAGCTGGATGCTGGGGGTGCCGGCGGTCATCCTTGCGAGCTGTATGCTGGGGAGACCGTTAGGATTCCTCTCAAATTACTTATCGGATGATCGTAAAATTTGGTGGACATGTGCCTAATGGTATTGAGACCACCCCCGATCAGAATTATGAATGTTAGATTTATATATACGGTAATATTGTTAGACTCTTCCTATAAATTTTTTGTGTTGCAAATAACATTGGTAAATATAGACAAGGCTTGAAAATGAGGAAATTTTCAAGGTAATGATTATGAGATAACACGGGGGATCTCATAGGAGTCGGGTTGATATAAGCCCTTGATCAAATATTCGGTTATAATTTATCATGATGCATGAATAATGGTGCTGAACCCTCAATAAGGTTAATAGTTTGAGTTTTTCGTAATACTTGTGAATTGAGTATGAGGGTTGGATGAGAAACAACCCTTGAGTAAAAGCCGAGCTTAGTCTTTATGACTAACGGTTTCTACGTCCCTCTTTTTAGGAGCACATTCAGATGTGTAACAGCGTTCAGCACCGGAGGCCAGCCGGGTCAGGTGTGCAGGGCTGGGGTTTATGGTACCTTAGCTGCCGTTAGTGACAGAGGCGGGTGACTGTTTTGAGATGTAGCCCTTGGGGCATTTAGCTGATTACTCTGATTTGGACATTATTACTTATTGTGAATATTTGGTTTTTAATACTTTCTTTCATTGATGGGTTGGCGCTGTGTAGTTGGTTTAGCCGGCAGGATAGGCGACTTGTGGGGGAGGCTAGCTCGTGTGCTAGCGCTTCCGCAAGGCGGCTGTCCTGGGCATAAGACTCCCCTCGACCGTGTTTTGTGTTCCGGGAGGGGGATCTTACAGCCCTTCTCCCTGTGATGCTCAAAGTAGAGGGAAAGATTCCTGGTCTTGGGATATGATTGCAATGGGGTAGGCTTCCTATAGAAGGGCTACTTTTGAAGCACTTGAACCACCTCGCTTATAGACATGTTGAGCTCGATGAATGATTCTTGAGAGTCATTGAAAGGCGGCTGAGAAGAAGCTGGGAGAGGCGTCTGAACAAAATGAACCTGATGAACAAGTGTCAGTTGTGGAGCTGGAGTAACTGGGATTGGCAGCTGAGACCCCTTAGGCTGAAACTGCTGATGTCCCTAGTAGGGATGATGGTGCGGGAGTTCCTCCCACTATGTGCAGGAGGTTGGAAATCATGATGTGGTGACATTGCAGATTGTCAGTGTTGGGAACAGTGCCCAGCAATGTTCCTAATTTGAATAAGTGCTCAGCTCAATGATAAGTGCAAGTTGTATTTAATATTCCATCTAGTTCATGCTTGCAGAGATCGACAATATGTCAAGTACTTTAGTTATTTCACTAAGTACTATATCGTCGAGAAGAATAGAAGATGTCGTCGACTAAGTATGCTTGTCGTCATGATGATGAGCAAAGCAAACGCAAAGACTTGGCAAGTTCGTCGAACGAAGAATGAAGTTCGTCAAACGAAGAATGAAGTTCGTCGAATGCAAAGACTTGGCGTGTTCATCGAACGAAGAATGGAGTTCATCAAATGAAGAATGCAGTTCGTCGAATGCAAAGACTTGGCGAGTTCGTCGAACGCAGAATGCAGTTTATCGAACGCAGAATGAGGTTCGTCAAACGCAGAGAAAACATGAAGATATGAAAGGAAGGGATGTCATCGAAAAGATGCAGTATCGTCGACATCAACAAAGTAGCCTTGTCGTCGAGAAGAACATACATCATCGTAAAGAAGGTGTGTCGTCTAGAAGACTTAAGAAGGACAGCTGAAGACAAGCAGTTGTTAAGGCATAGTATGTCGACATGATATCGCTCATGTCGTCGAAAGAACAAAGTGATTACGACGACAGACTACAAGAAAGAAGATCACGACGACACGGTAAGAGAAAGCATATCGTCGTATATGCAGAAATGCCAGAAGTTCTTGTGTCATCGAGATATCAATGACAGAGGCAGAAGCTGGAAGACTTGAAGATCTACCTAGGTCTAAGGCATCGATAAAGTTCTGTCGTCGAGATATTGTCCATATCGTCATAATAATGGAAATATCGTCGAGACGGAATTCAAATATTGCGGACGCGCTGTCAGCATTTAATGCCGACGTCTGATTGTCCAATCAGCACGTGCTCTTAAGGTATGGGGCGTCTGACACTTAAGGAACTTTTTCAGAAGACCGTTGGGAGCCTCGCAGTATTATAAAAGAGATAAGAGGATGCCCTAAAAAGGGGCAATCTTTGTGAAAAAAAATGAAAAGGAATCCCGCCGTTGCTGCGGATAAGAAGAAGCACAAGAAGTAGAGAACAAGAATCAAGAGTTCTCAGAAGAATCAGTCATCTCCATTGACTGATAAGAAGTCGTTCCTCATCTGGCTAAGAGTAGAGGTTGAAGAAGAACTGCGCTTTCAAGATCTGAATCTAAAACATCTTCTTCAACCTCAAGAAGCCGATCTCCATCAAGCTAAGTTGCCAATCTCCATCAGGCAGAAGAAGCAGTTGTCATCACTGTAATTTCTTGTAAGTCTTGCGGGCCTATGTGTCTAGCTTGAAGGCTGGAGAGCTGTGAGGATTGAGGGCCAGGGCAGTGGACTTGCGGGTCCGATCTTGTCGAGCTTGAGGGCTTGGGTGCAGTAAGGGCTTGCGGGCTTAGGCTGTAGGCATAGGACTTGCGGGTCTGTGTTGTGTAGGGCTTGAGGGTCTGAGTGTCGAGCTTGCAGGCTTGGGTGCAGTAGGGGCTTGAGTGCCTAGGTTGTAGGACTTGCGGGTCCGTGGTGTAAGGCTTGCGGGCCTGAAGATTTGGTGGAGTTTGCCGAGCCTAGCACACTGCTAGGTAGGCGCAGAGGGAAAGAGGACTAGTCAAGACACCGGTCTTGAGGAACCTCTATAGATCATTGTGTGCTTTTCTGTGTTGTGCTTTATAACATAGATCTAATAAACAGAAATCAAATACACCTAAAAGGGAAAAAGTAATTTGAAAAACCTATTCAACCCCCCCCCCCCCCCCCCTCTAGGTGATAAGTTGACACCCAATAAACAACAAGTGGTATCAAAGCGAGGTTGTTCAAAAAATAGCTTAACATCTTGAATAAATCTGCCCGTGGGTGTCCATTCATCACAACTATGGAATCATGGATAGCTGTTTGTTCTAGAGAGAAATTTTCCTTTGGAAAGTAAGAGCTAAAATATACATGGAGGCAGTGGATCCAAGAATGTTTTTGATTGTTCAAGAAGGACCCTCCATGACAATGTTAAAAGATGGGACTCTTCTAGCCAGCTTGGACAAAGAAGCAAGAAGTATTCTAGCTGGTGCAGTAGATCTGCCAACACACCAGAAGCTGAGTCATTGCACAACAGCAAAGAACATGTGGGACTCCTTAGAAGTCCTCATGGAAGGGTCAGAGGAAAATTTTGAAAAAGAAACCCCTCATGAAGAGGTATGCATCAGAGCACCACTGACTACTTCAGATGCCAAGGGTGGCTCAAAGGGAATGTCTGTGAAGAGCGTAATCAATGGGATAAAGGTCAAGGTGAATCCCAAGAGATTGAACAGGGCTCTTTTGTTGTCGGCCTTTGCCAAGGGGGAGGAAGACGAAAAGATCACCCAAGAAGACATTGACAAGGCTCTGGCTTTGTGCGGGCATTCGAGCAGAACCTATGGGTCTCTGGAAAGGAAAAGCTTCAATCAACAAGAAAAAGCTGATGGCAGACATTGTGCGAAAATCCCTCCTCTGCAAGGTAGGGTCGCATGACAGGATATCCAGGCCCATGTTCGAGACAATGGCAAGGATAATCCTAAGTAAAAAGACCAACTGGGGTCAGCAAATTTTCAAGAGGATACAAGAAAGCTTTCAAGCTCCAAATCTGGGAAGAATTCTATTATTATACCTTCTGCTATCCTACCCTGAAAGTTTTAACAAAAAGTATGGAGTAAAAATCCATCACATGAGAAGGATGGATATCAGAATACTGGAAAGGTGGGAAAAAGTTCTGACTAAACCTCCCAAGAAGTTGAAGACAGCATAAGATGTGAAGAGGAAGGGTGAAATCTCGTCTGAAGGAAGTAAGTCAAGCAACAGCTCACCTTCATCTGACTCTGAGGTACCTGTGGAAACAAGGATTATTGCCCTCTAGACCTCTGCTCTAAGTCTGGGATCCGGGACAATGGTAACAGCAGGAATAGAGCAAGAGGATGCTGAAGCTGAGGGGGAGAAGAATAGTGAGCTCCCTGCTCAAGTGTAAGAAGTGATCAATAAGATCATAGGGGTTGAGGATGCTGGTCATTCTGACCCAGCAATGCAAGAGGATAATTAAGAGAACCCTGCTGATGAGACTAGCAAAGGTCAACAGAGTCTTGAAAAAGAAAATGAGCCAAACCATTCACCAATAAGAAAATCTCTATCTCCAATAATTGAAGGGGATGAAGAAGAGGAACAAGATAGTTCACCTTTAGAGAATAGACCAGTGGAGCTCTCACTCTTGTCTCAGATAAAGATGCTATCGATGAACTGAAAAGGGAACTATCTGTTGAAACAGAGAGCTTGAGAAATGATGTGAAGATAATACAAGAATACACTGCCCATACCCATAAGGGTATATCTAACCTAGGGGTTAATCAGACACTGATTATCAGCAGCATAGAAAAGGCCTACATTGCATCCACCAAGAAGATGGCTGAACACAAAACCGATCTCCAAGAAAGTCTAGATCACCACAATAAAGACCTAGACAGTCATCTGCTTGAGACCAAGAATCACTTGGAAGCAGGAATCCACATGCTCAAAAATAAGATATTGGTCTCCGAGGAGAATCTCCAAAGGGGGATATCTGAAGAAGTTATAAAGGGGGAGAGATAAATGATAATGGCCAGTGGTGATCATGCCATCTGGACCACAAACACCATAAGGGAAGTAATGAATCTCCCTCCTCTACATTATGACGAGCATGCTGAAGAGAAACATACAGATATTACTGATACTGGTAAGGGTAAAGAAAAGGAATCACGGGAGGATGAAGAAATAAAAATGAGAAAGTGAAAGTATAGGGAGGAGATGGAGAAAAAGAATGACTATGAAAGATGGAGTCCCATATCCAGTACCATCATTCTAAAAGCATGGGAGCAAGTGAAAGCTAATAAAGGTGAAAGATACAATGTATACAGTCCTCAAGAATGAGCTAAGCATGAAGATCAAGAAGAAGTAAGGAGAGAGTACAGAAGGGATAAGCAAGCAGGAAGAATTCCAGCTGACACTCCTGAACCTCTATGTTGGAAATTGCATTCACAATTACCTTGATTTGTGAGAAGTCACCCTTAAACTAAGATTGAATTGCTTTTGTATTTGATATGCTTTTCTAGTATTGTCTTGCAGATTATCATGGCTAAGTGTAAGCCAATGCCAAGTCACAATGGGTCTGCAAACACAGTTTCATAAAATGTAATCCCTCATTATATGAAACATGGTGATGACTCATGTGTGATCTCACTATTGGGGTACACTTCTTTTTCAAGACTATTGAAGACTTTGGAGTGCGGCTGCTGCATGTGTTCAAGAGAAGAAAAGAAATTTTTGTGGAAAAAATTTTTTCCTAAGGATATGTCTCGAGAGATCAGACATGTCTCGAGAGATCGTGGTTGTCTCGAGAGATCTTAAGTCTGAATTCTTTGCAATGTCTCGAGAGATCATCAAGTTCTCGAGACATCCCTTTCCTGCTCTCTCCGTTTCATGTCTCGAGAGATCCGTCATGTCTCGAGAGATCCCTTATGTCTCGAGACATCTGTCCGTAAGTTTCTAATTTCGTTTTCTCTGTTCTGACGGATCGTGATCGCCCCTCTTCGTTTCTAACGGCTATTTTGAGTACGTTTAAGACCGATTTAACCTAAATCGCTCCTCTCCATATATAGAGTTACTCTTGGGTTATTTAAAAAAGAAGTTTTTCCGAATCGTTCTAACCCTAATCTCTCTCCCGATCAAAAGGAACGTGAAAAACGCCGCTCGCCGTCGTCTACGATTGGAGATCGATCTACTCTTTGGAGTTGCCGATTTCTTTCAAGAAGGGTTCGATTGATCCATACTCAGGTTCTACAATCTCTATTGGATCGTTTCGGATTGCCAAAGACAGATTTGAAGGATCGTTGTTCTTCCTCATCGTTCTCAAAAGCCATTCAAGAAGAAGGAAGAAAACGCCTCTGTTATTCAGATCTGGTTTAGTATTGTTCAAACCCTTTTCAATCTATTGTAGGAGTTGTTATCTCCGAGTTGTAGGAGTTGTTATCTCCGAGTTGTAGGAGAGGTTGTTCTCCGAGTTGTAGGAGAAGTTTTCTCCGAGTTGTAAGAGAGGTTCTCTCTGAGTTTGTAGGAGTTTGACTCCGAGACTGTAGGATCGCTCTTGATCCGAGATTTAGTGAGTAGTCAAGTCTAGATGTGGTGCTAGATTGGCGAGGCCGGCAGTGGAGTACCCAAGTACGGGGAACCACTATAAATTCCTGGTGTTATCTGTGGCTGTGATTAATTTTGTGTGCTGTGCTTTACGTTTAATTTTTAATTCCGCAAAAGACGTAGAGATCACCTATTGACAGATTTGAAGGATCGTTGTTCTTCCTCATCGTTCTCAAAAGCCATTCAAGAAGAAGGAAGAAAACGCCTCTGTTATTCAGATCTGGTTTAGTATTGTTCAAACCCTTTTCAATCTATTGTAGGAGTTGTTATCTCCGAGTTGTAGGAATTGTTATCTCCGAGTTGTAGGAGAGGTTGTTCTCCGAGTTGTAGGAGAAGTTTTCTCCGAGTTGTAAGAGAGGTTCTCTCTGAGTTTGTAGGAGTTTGACTCCGAGACTGTAGGATCGCTCTTGATCCGAGATTTAGTGAGTAGTCAAGTCTAGCTGTGGTGCTAGATTGGCGAGGCCGGCAGTGGAGTACCCAAGTACGGGGAACCACTATAAATTCCTGGTGTTATCTGTGGCTGTGATTAATTTTGTGTGCTGTGCTTTACGTTTAATTTTTAATTCCGCAAAAGACGTAGAGATCACCTATTGACAGATTTGAAGGATCGTTGTTCTTCCTCATCGTTCTCAAAAGCCATTCAAGAAGAAGGAAGAAAACGCCTCTGTTATTCAGATCTGGTTTAGTATTGTTCAAACCCTTTTCAATCTATTGTAGGAGTTGTTATCTCCGAGTTGTAGGAGAGGTTGTTCTCCGAGTTGTAGGAGAAGTTTTCTCCGAGTTGTAAGAGAGGTTCTCTCTGAGTTTGTAGGAGTTTGACTCCGAGACTGTAGGATCGCTCTTGATCCGAGATTTAGTGAGTAGTCAAGTCTAGCTGTGGTGCTAGATTGGCGAGGCCGGCAGTGGAGTACCCAAGTACGGGGAACCACTATAAATTCCTGGTGTTATCTGTGGCTGTGATTAATTTTGTGTGCTGTGCTTTACGTTTAATTTTTAATTCCGCAAAAGACGTAGAGATCACCTATTGACAGATTTGAAGGATCGTTGTTCTTCCTCATCGTTCTCAAAAGCCATTCAAGAAGAAGGAAGAAAACGCCTCTGTTATTCAGATCTGGTTTAGTATTGTTCAAACCCTTTTCAATCTATTGTAGGAGTTGTTATCTCCGAGTTGTAGGAGTTGTTATCTCCGAGTTGTAGGAGAGGTTGTTCTCCGAGTTGTAGGAGAAGTTTTCTCCGAGTTGTAAGAGAGGTTCTCTCTGAGTTTGTAGGAGTTTGACTCCGAGACTGTAGGATCGCTCTTGATCCGAGATTTAGTGAGTAGTCAAGTCTAGCTGTGGTGCTAGATTGGCGAGGCCGGCAGTGGAGTACCCAAGTACGGGGAACCACTATAAATTCCTGGTGTTATCTGTGGCTGTGATTAATTTTTTTGTGCTGTGCTTTACGTTTAATTTTTAATTCCGCAAAAGACGTAGAGATCACCTATTCACCCCCCTCTAGGTGATTTAGGTAGGCAACTAGATACTTCAATTGGTATCAGAGGGTTGCTGTTCGTTGCTAGGTTAACACCTTGAACAGGATCCATCCTTCTAGTTGCTAGCAAGCCATGGACAGAGTCAAGGAATCCTCTCTGAAATTGCCCATCTGCACTAAGGCCAACTTTCCTATGTGGAAGGAAAGAGTCCGTTTTTATATGGAAGCTGCAGATCCCAGAATCTTCCAAGTCGTGGAAGAAGGTCCCCATGTGCCGATGACTGCTTCGTCAACAAATCCTACTGTTCAGATACCTAAGAAAATGATGGATTTGACTAAGGATGAGATAGCTCTTGTTGCTCTTGACAAGAAGGCTAAAAACATAATTGCAAGTGCAGTGGACGATTCCATGTTGCAAAACTTAATCCACTGCAAATCAGCCAAAGAGATGTGGACATCCTTAATTGTTCTAATGGAAGGTACTGACGAGGTAAGAGAAGATAGAAGGTCTCTACTTAATCAAGAGTACGAGGCGTTTAAGCAGAATAAGAAGGAGTGCATTGCTGATGCGTACGAAAGATTCTTCAAGATAGTCAATGGTTTGAGGAACTACGACAGGGAGTTCACAAACGGTGAACTAAATGACAAATTCTTGCGTTCCCTAACGAAAGACTGGGATAGCAAAATTGTTGCCATAAGAGAGTTTGGAAAACTGCCAAGTCTAGAACCTCAAAATCTGTTCGGGAAGCTGTTGTCTCATGAATTACAAATGAACATCCGAAAGTCTGAAGAGGATGTAAATCGAGCTTCAAGCAAAGAAAGAACCTTAGCTTTGAAGGCAGAGAATTCAAAGAAGAGCGAAGTAGTGATACCGATCAAAGAAAAGGAATCTGATATTGAAGAAGAATCGGAAGCCAGCTCCTCCTGTTCCGAACTGTCTGATGGGGAGTTCTCTTTAATCTCCCGTCAGTTTAAGAAACTGCTGAACAAGCGGAGGCACATGAACAACAACCCGTCTTCCTCGGATCATAAATATTCTCGTCGTGATGGCGAATATCACAGGAAGGGCTCAAGCAATAATGACAGGTATAAATCCAAACAGAACAAACACATTTCTTCTGACATTATTTGCTACTGTTGTAATAAGCCAGGGCACATAATTGCTGAGTGTACCTAAAAAAGAAAGAAGGTGGAAGGAAAGAAGACAAGAAATCCATCCACGGAAAGAAGAAATCAGATAGAAGATTCGTCGCTAAGAAAGCCAAAACTCTGAGCGACAGTGACTCCGATGAGTCGAGTGATGAAGAAGAAGCTTACTTCGGTCTGAGGGCTATGTCTGATGATGAAGAAGCACCCCCGTACACCGGAAAGGTAAATGATCACACTATCCTATCTGATTCTGATTATGCTTCGGCTGAACAAAAGGATAACCTCTCAGACGATGAATCTGAGCTCATGTCTCAATATACCAAAATGCTCCAAAGCTTTGACAAGTGCTGAAAGGTTGTCAAAACTCAGGGTAAGGAGATCATGGCTCTCAAGGAGGTGGAATCTAACTTGAGAAAAGAAGTTGAAGAACTTTCTTCTCTCAAAGAGGAAGTCCAAGCCTTGAAAGACAAGATCAAAAGCTCGGAAGAGACTCTTGCCTTGAGAGACAATTCGATAAAAGTCTTGGAGGAACAGCTTGCGGCTGAGAAGAAGTTGGTTGAAGCATTCTGTCAACCTAAAACTGTTCTGCCAATTATTGGTACTTTTACCACTAAGGAAAAAGGAAGCGGTATAGGGCATGAAGCTAGTACTAGCAATTCTTCAAAAAATACAATTGCTAAGAAGAATGGTCTGGTTGCTAAGAAAGCTACTACCAAAGAAAAAGGGAAAGCTCATCAAGAGCCTGTAGCATTCAAGAAAGTCATATTCCCTACGAATGCTTATGATTTGGAGAGTTCCTATGGTCATTTCACACGACCAATTCCTTTTTCACCTGTGAATGATCATAAGGAATGGGCTCCTCCCCGAAACTTTGGTGATAGTGCTTTTCAAGCACCCTATCAAGAGATTAATCGGAAAGGGTACGGTCCATTTGTTCATGGTCCGAGCGCTAAGAAAGCACCAAAAGTGAATGCTGTTGCACCAAAGCCGAAGAGGACAGTACCACCTTGTGTGTGTTGCCCCCATGAGGCATCCTCATCAAAAAGGGCTGCTCCTGCAAGAGCTAACGTTCAAAAAGTTAAGCAGGAGAGTGTAAAGAGAAGGTACAACAGATTCGACTGTTGGTGCTGCGGTAAAATTGGTCACTTTGCCGTTGATTGTTGGTTTAATACAACGTATACTAGGAGACCACAAGTGAACGTTGCAAGGCAGACCACTCGCAATGTTAACATTTATCGTGGTGCTCAACTGACACGGGACCAAGGACCCAAATCTGTTTGGGCTCCTAAGGCGAAATGATTTATTTTTTGCAGGTATGTCCAAAGGCCAATAAAAATCCAATCTGGTACTTGGACAGTGGATGCTCTCGGCATATGACCGGGACAAGAAGCCTTTTGCAAAACTACATTCCAGTTGCGAACGGTCCAAAAGTTATTTTTGGCGGTTCAGACAGAGGAATAACTAAAGGCTATGGTATGATTTCTAATGGAAATGTATCTTTTTCCGATGTAGCTTATGTGGAAGGATTAAAACATAATCTGATAAGCATAAGTCAACTTTGTGATAAAGGATACATTGTTGATTTTCATAAAGATAAGTGTTTGATAAAGTCGGCTGAAAATCATGAAACGATTTTATCAGGCATTCGCTGTAGAAACATATTTTGTTTAAATTTTCTTTGCATATCATCTTCTACACCAGTATGTCTTTTGGCAAAAGATAGTGCATCTCTTGTTGACCAATGGCACAAGAGATTAGCACATATAAATCTCACAACTATTAATAAATTGTTTTCTCAAAACTTAGTGCGAGATGCACCAGATGATAAGTGCATTAAAGATAGACCTTGTCATGCATGTGTAAAAGGCAAGCAAACAAGAGCTACCTTTAAGAGCATCATTGGCAAAGATTCAACCAGGTGTTTATACCTACTCCATATGGATTTGTTTGGTCCTTTGCAAATTAGAAGTTTAGGAGGAAAATCTTACACATTGGTTATTGTAGATGATTTCTCTCGTTTTGCCTGGGTATTCTTTCTGAAACATAAGTCAGATACCTTTGACACTTTCACTAGTTTTGTCAGGCAAGTCCAGAATGAATTTAACTGTTCGGTGGTCAAAATCAGAAGTGACCATGGTACAGAATTTGAATCTGGAGCCATGACAGGATTCTGTGAAAGCCTCGGTATCTTTCATGAGTTTTCCTCTCCTCGAACTCCACAACAAAATGGAGTAGCTGAGAGAAAGAATAGAACACTTATTGAGGCTTGCAGAACCATGTTGAGTGACTCTTCACTACCTGAATATTTCTGGGCTGAAGCTGTCAATACTGCATGCCATGTGCAAAACAGAGCACTCATAAACAAAAACCATGAAAAGACGCCTTATGAACTTCTAAAATGCAAGAAACCGACCATTTCTTATTTTCGAATCTTTGGTAGTAAATGCTTTGTGCTAAACAATGGAAAGCATTACAAAACTAAGTTTAGTGAAAAGAGTTTTGAAGGGATTTTCGTAGGCTATAGTAGCCATAGTAAAGCTTATCGTATTTTTAATAAGAAAACCCTGGTGGTAGAAGAATCTATTAATGTTGTATTTGATGAGACGAGCATGCTTCAAAGCAGCTCCTCTAGCATTTCTTCTGTAGACACAGGTTCAAAGCTGCAGGACTTAAGCTTGGATCAACCAGTTGAAGAAAATTCTCAACACTTCATCAAGATTCCCCCAATAACAATCTATGAAGAAGATCATCCTGATGAAGAGCCACTCCAAGTGGAGGAAGATACTCCAACAGCAGAAGAAACTCCTATTGGTCCAAATCATGCAAGGAACCTCGGGCTACGACACATGAGGGATCATCCAGTTGATCAGATCATAGGAGATCCTCATGAAGGAGTCGAACCAAAGAAATTCCAAGAGGCAAATGAAGATCCATCCTGGATAATCGCTATGGAAGAAGAATTGAATCAGTTCAAACGATGTAAAGTATGGACACTTGTTCCAAAACCAAAAGACAAAAATGTCATAGGAACAAAGTGGGTGTTTAGAAACAAGCTGGATGAAGAAGGAACAATCATAAAGAACAAAGCCAGACTTGTAGCTAGGGTACAGACAAGAGGAAGGCATCGACTTCGATCAGACGTACGCTCCAGTAGCAAGGCTCGAAGCGATCAGACTCTTCCTTGCTTATGCTGCTTTCAAGGGTTTCACCGTATATCAAATGGATGTCAAATCCGCGTTCCTAAACGGAGACATTAAAGAGGAAGTATACGTTGAACAACCTCCAGGTTTTGTTAATCCTGATCATCCCAATCATGTTTATTTATTACAGAAAGCTTTATATGGTTTGAAACAAGCTCCTCGAGCTTGGTATGAGACGCTGTCTAACTTTCTTCTTGAGAACAAGTTCACAAGAGGAAAGATAGACAAGACATTATTTCTTAGGGAAGTAAAAGGCAAGATTTTGCTAGTGCAAATCTATGTCGATGACATCATATTTGGCTCTACGGATGATAACCTCTGCAAAAAGTTTTCTAAACTTATGCAAGGGAAATTTGAAATGAGCAGTATGGGTGAGCTGAAATATTTCTTAGGACTTCAAGTGAAACAGTCTGAAGATGGAATCTTCATTTCTCAGACAAAGTTCACTAAGGAGTTGATTAAGAAATTTGGAATGGAGAGTGCAACCTCTATGAGGACTCCAATGAGCTCAGCTACGTCTCTGGACAAGGATGAGAAAGGGAAACCTTTTGATGAAACCAAGTACAGAAGCATAATTGGCTCATTGCTCTACCTTACTGCCAGTAGACCTGATATAATGTTTTCTACATGTGTATGTGCTAGATATCAGGTGAACTCTAAGGAATCCCACTATACTGCTGCAAAGCGAATTTTGAGATACCTTAAAGGCACACCAAATCTTGGCTTATGGTACCCAAGAAGTAATGATAGTGAACTAATTGGTTTTTCAGATGCAGACTTTGCAGGTAGCAAAGACGACAGGAAAAGCACTTCTGGGACGTGTCAATTCCTCGGAAGGAGACTTATTTCCTGGAGTAGCAAGAAGCAGAATTGTGTTGCAATTTCAACCGCCGAGTCGGAATACATTTCTGCTGGCAGTTGTTGCGCACAACTTCTCTGGATAAGAAATCAACTTCAAGACTACAACATGAAGCTCAAAGACATTCCTATGTTTTGCGACTCTTCCAGTGCAATTGCTATCGCAAATAATCCAGTCTCTCACAGTCGGACAAAGCACATCGAGCTACGATATCACTTTATCCGGGAGCATGTGGAGAAGGGTGACATAAATCTGAGTTATGTCCCCACGGATAAGCAAGTTGCAGACATCTTCACGAAGCCACTGGATGAGACTAAGTTCTCTTTCTTCAAGACGGAACTTGGAATGCTCAACATGGAGTAATGGTCAAGTCAATCAAACCTTGGCGACAGGAAGTTTTCTAATGACAAGTCATGTCTCGAGATAAGAAGCAGATCTCGAGACACGGTGTATCTCTCGAGACATCAATGAAGAAAATAACTCCTGAGTTCTCGAGACATAACCGATGTCTCGTGACATAGGTTATTTTTTTTGGAATCCAACCGTCAGGTAGGCGCTATTTCCCTTTTATAATTTTCAAATTTCCGTAAAATCAAAAATATATATATATACGAAATCGGAAAACTTGATGTTCACGCGAGTCATCTCCCGAGACCTCCTCGACCTTTCGTCTCCCTCTCGAGCGACGATCGTCTGCGACCGGTCTCAGTGCTGCGGTGGTTCTCGGTGATTCTTCGTTCAACATTCCTCCCTCCATCTTGCTGCAATGGCTCCCTCTCCTCATCCGAAAATCGGAGTCGGCAACGAGGTAATTCGGTTAGGTCTTGCAAGTTTATCCGATGAGTTCCATACTCTGTTTTGTATGCTTGATGCCGCTGGTCTCACCTTCGTTCTCGAGCATCCTTGCCGGATTTTGTTTGAAGAGGTTGAAGAATTCTTCATCAATGTGAAGCCAATCAAGGAAGGAAGTATGTTGATCTCCTTCGTTAAGGGTATAAAAATCAAAGTCTCTCCAGAGACTCTCGCTAAGTATTTGCAGTTGTCTGAAGTGGAAGCTGAAGAAGAGCTAGTTGACACTGATTGGTTGACTACAACAAGGTTCTGTGGTCTATATTCAGATTTTTCTACAGTTAAGAGGAATAAGTTGAATGCTGTAGGGAAGCTCCTGCTGGACATTATCTCAAAGGCACTTTTCTGCAAGACAGGATCTCAAGGACATGTGTCTGAAGAGATGTTTCTGTTGATGATTGGCATTGTTACTGGAAAGAAGAGAGATTGGGCCTCAATCTTATTCTCAAATATCAAAGCTTGCATAAACACTCCTAACTTTGCCCGGATCATCTCACTGTTTCTAAATCAGTTTAACCCTGCTATTTTCAACATGTCCAAAGGTACAGTTATCCATCACCTTAAGAAGATAGATGTCAGCTCCTTGCAGAGATGGGACATTCGTATCAAGAAGCCGGAAATGGCTGGTGCTCCTTCTGAGGGGGAGACTCTTAAATCTGCAGTTGCAAGAGAAGCAGAAACTCCAGCTCCTTCTTCTGAAGATCAAGCACCCTTCGTACCATCATTGCCACTTTCATCTCGAACTCGCTCTAAAGCTTCAGGTCGTGCCAAGCTGCCAATCCGTTCAAAAGCAAAAGGTCAATCCTCATCAGCTCCAACAGAATCCCTTCCAGTATCTGAAGAGCACAGTCCTAGTGGCCAACAGGCAGGGTCTGGTGCTGATTTTGTTTTTAACATAGATGATGATGATGTCATGTCAGTTCATGAATTGTCACCTCCCCTAGTACATGTTGAGGGGGAGTCAGAGTATGTTACAACCAAGAATGCTCCAGATGAGCTAGGTTGTGCAGAAGATTCTCTTCTAGGAAAGATTGAAGCACTGCTCAAGAAGCAGAGTGCACAGTTTGAAAATTCTTTGACAACTGTTCACAGGAAAATTGCCTCAGTTGAAAGTGAACTAGGCAGAGAGTTAGCAAAGATAAAATCTAATTATGAAAATCTCTCTGATTTGATGAGCCTAGGGAGCAAGCAAATCGATCATGCAACTGAAGGTGTAGGCACAGTGTTGACTCAGACTGTTATACTGACAAAGCTTCAAGAATCAGTGTCTGACAAGGCTGAAGCCAATACATTCAGAATTGTTGATGAAGTCGGAAAGTTCAAAGATGATACTCTCCAAACCCTATCTGTAGAAGTCAGAAAGGGGGAGGAAAATATAGTAGCTAAAATGACAGATTTGATTGAAAGCTCCGTTTCTGCTCTTCAAAGCTCATGGAATTCTCAGTTTGAGCAGTTCTCTTCTAGGATGATGAAGCAAGTTGCTGATATTAATGCTTATTCATTCAAAACAGCAACGTGGCTTCATAATCAGATTTTTCCTGAGTTGGCAATTGATCCAGATATTCCTGTTCCTCAGTTTTCTCCCAGGCCAGAAGAACTACTTGGGAAGGCTCCTATTGTTGAAGAACAATCAGATAGGGCTGGGACCAAAGGAAAAAGAAAATTTGGTGAAGGTTCTTCTGCCAGTCGATCAGTTCCTAGTTCTAGCTCTACAGGTCAGTGCAAAGCTAAGGCTGAGAAAAGTTATCCAGAAATCTGGAGCCCCGTCTCAAAAGACATTATTCTTGAAACCTACAAGTTAGTTCATGAAGGTAAAATGAACAGATCTGAATGCTACAGCTCTCAAGAATGGGAAAAACATGAGACAACTCAAAGGAAGCGAAGGATTCATTTCAGAGCGTTTGGTTATAATAATGCTGATGCTCCGGAACCTCCTCCATTTTACCATCCCAAGCCTCATGCCTTTTTCTCCAGACAAGAAGAAAAGAGGAAAAGGAGGTCTTGAAGGATGATGATGATGATGCTGACAAGACATATTTTGTTTTCATTATGATTTAGTGAACATCAAGTCTTCTGAACAATTCAAATTTAGATATATATATATTTGATGTTCTTTACTTTTTCATTTCTATATCTTTGTGTAGTGTAGCATATTTATTCTTTAACTGCTGTAATTCAACTTAGTGTACAGGGTTCTGACTTCTACAAATAGGGGGAGATTGTTGGAAATTGCATTCACAATTACCTTGATTTGTGAGAAGTCACCCTTAAACTAAGATTGAATTGCTTTTGTATTTGATATGCTTTTCTAGTATTGTCTTGCAGATTATCATGGCTAAGTGTAAGCCAATGTCAGGTCACAATGGGTCTGCAAACACAGTTTCATAAAATGTAATCCCTCATTATATGAAACATGGTGATGACTCATGTGTGATCTCACTATTGGGGTACACTTCTTTTTCAAGACTATTGAAGACTTTGGAGTGCGGCTGCTGCATGTGTTCAAGAGAAGAAAAGAAATTTTTGTGAAAATTTTTTTTTCCTAAGGATATGTCTCGAGAGATCAGACATGTCTCGAGAGATCGTGGTTGTCTCGAGAGATCTTAAGTCTGAATTCTTTGCAATGTCTCGAGAGATCATCAAGTTCTCGAGACATCCCTTTCCTGCTCTCTCCGTTTCATGTCTCGAGAGATCCGTCATGTTTCGAGAGATCCCTTATGTCTCGAGACATCTGTCCGTAAGTTTCTAATTTCGTTTTCTCTGTTCTGACGGATCGTGATCGCCCCTCTTCGTTTCTAACGGCTATTTTGAGTACGTTTAAGACCGATTTAACCTAAATCGCTCCTCTCCATATATAGAGTTGCTCTTGGGTTATTTTAAAAAGAAGTTTTTCCGAATCGTTCTAACCCTAATCTCTCTCCCGATCAAAAGGAACGTGAAAAACGCCGCTCGCCGTCGTCTACGATTGGAGATCGATCTACTCTTTGGAGTTGCCGATTTCTTTCAAGAAGGGTTCGATTGATCCATACTCAGGTTCTACAATCTCTATTGGATCGTTTCGGATTGCCAAAGACAGATTTGAAGGATCGTTGTTCTTCCTCATCGTTCTCAAAAGCCATTCAAGAAGAAGGAAGAAAACGCCTCTGTTATTCAGATCTGGTTTAGTATTGTTCAAACCCTTTTCAATCTATTGTAGGAGTTGTTATCTCCGAGTTGTAGGAGTTGTTATCTCCGAGTTGTAGGAGAGGTTGTTCTCCGAGTTGTAGGAGAAGTTTTCTCCGAGTTGTAAGAGAGGTTCTCTCTGAGTTTGTAGGAGTTTGACTCCGAGACTGTAGGATCGCTCTTGATCCGAGATTTAGTGAGTAGTCAAGTCTAGCTGTGGTGCTAGATTGGCGAGGCCGGCAGTGGAGTACCCAAGTACGGGGAACCACTATAAATTCCTGGTGTTATCTGTGGCTGTGATTAATTTTGTGTGCTGTGCTTTACGTTTATTAATTCCGCAAAAGACGTAGAGATCACCTATTCACCCCCCTCTAGGTGATTTAGGTAGGCAACTAGATACTTCACTCTAACGTATCATCCTAAACCGTTTGAGTACTTAATCAGACAAGTTAAAAAAGGAACAGGAATCTAGTGCCAAGAAAGCAAATGGTGAAGCTGCTATGAGGGCACCAGAGATATAGATGGCTAAATCATTGGGGGGCCAAATGTAGAAATGTCAAAACTTTTGAAAACATTTGGCACTATTTATAAATGAAGTAACACTTGTCAAAATTCTGTGTTCACTCAATTATAGTTGCAATGTCATCATTATATACTTGTTTGCTTAAAATATTAAATCTTTTATTTGAGTGGCATTTATCATTGAGTGGGTTATGACACCTTCAAATAGGGGGGAGATTGTGGGGAACAGTGCCCAGCAATGTTCCTGATTTGAAGAAGTGCGCAGCTCAATGATAAGTGCAAGTTGTATTTAATGTTCCATCTAGTTCATGTTTGCAGAGATCGACAATATGTCAAGTACTTTAGTTATTTCGCTAAGTACTATATCATCGAGAAGAATAGAAGATGTCGTCGACTAAGTATGCTTGTCGTCATGATAATGAGCAAAGCAAATGCAAAGACTTGGCAAGTTCGTCGAACGAAGAATGAATTTCGTCAAACGAAGAACGAAGTTCATCGAACGCAAAGACTTGGCGTGTTCGTCGAATGAAGAATGGAGTTCATCGAACGAAGAATGCAGTTCATCGAACGTGAAGACTTGGCGAGTTCCTCGAACGTAGAATGCAGTTCATCGAGCGCAGAATGGAGTTCGTCAAACGCAGAGAAAACATGAAGATATCAAAGGCTCACTTGGGTCTAGTCTCTATCTACTCTGAACTTTTCAACAATCTCCAAACAATTTGGATGCTGTGTCAATCCAAACACGTTGTAAGATCTCTTTTCTCAAGACCCATTTGGGTGCATGAAAACTCAAACCTCTCCCGTATCGCACGGTTGAGGTGGATCTTCGCCCAGAATCGCTGCCTTGCGGTGTCACCAACACTCGGGTTGGCTAACACCGCTCAGCACCAACTCTGCCGGCTATACGATCATAAGTAAAATTTGCCGAAATGAAATACAGAAATAAAGGCATGTCCACAAGTCACAACATCATATAAATATAATGAAACAGAAAGTCCAAAAAGAGACAGTACGAGCAGAAAGGGCATAAGCCCGATACATATCCAAAATAAGTACTCTCTCTCTACAACATGCGGAAACTACAACAAAACTCTCAAATGAGGAAATCTAACTATCTAGTCATCCACCTGTGGCATCGTGGTAGTATGCTGCATCCGCTGCTCAGGGTCCTGCCATCTCGTCCAGCTGCGCGCGGGACAAATTCGTCTCCTCGGACTCCTGCGGTCACACCGACCGTTAGTCATAAAGACTAAGTCATTTTGTCCTCGCCTCCCTCCATGACTCCTAGGAACCGAGCGGGAGGAAGAAGCGGAGGACAACAAGGGGTAAACAAAGGAGAGGTGACATGGCACTAATCTAGCAGGTATAGGTAAAACAGTAAAACTAGCTAGCAGTATAGTGCATATAAATGACAGTAAAGTAGAGCATGAAGAAAAGCAGTAATAGAAAGAAAATGCGGCCCAGTAAGTAAAACTAATCTACCATCACAGATTCGTACCTTAACTTATATGAACGCCCATACGACATATAAGTTAAGATGTCCAGGTAACCCATCATATAAAAGAGCCCATACTAATTTATATGATGGGGGTATGCTAATGTGTATGTTATGCTATGCTATGCTTAAGATGGTTTAATGTGTTTATGCAATATGACTCACCCACACGACTCTATGCGCACAGACCTTTATAGTTCCCAATTTGTTTGAAAGGAAGCCAACCTTTCGGGTACCGACCGTCGTGGCTCACGGTGGCAGTGGATCGGGCACTCCACATCCTAGGCAGGTATGGTCACTACCAAGCCTAGACCTCATGTACGCCTCAACGCTAAGAACACAACAGCGGAGCTCCTGCGTACTCTTGCTGGAATCCACCAGACTTTAAGGTCGGGGTGGGTTATTAGGGATTGTCCTCCATACCGCGGTACTCAAACTTACCGGCCCTTTAAACCTCACCCTCACCTGAGTCAACGTACTACTGTCGGTGACACGACTAGCCTAGTACCGAAGACTCGCCACTATTTGAATATGTAACAGGTGTTAACAAGTCCACCCGAGCTCCCGACTCAGGGACTCACACAAGTTGATCCAACCCATCTCCTTCCCGAAGGAGATCCATACTAGTTTGCAGACCTACTTAGGCTACTCTTGCCTACAATTTAGTTAGTGTTATATTAGGGTGAATCTTGGACTTCCCGCGGTGTACCCCGTAAAGGGGTTCCCAACGGTACTACAGATTCAATGGGCTCAACCCCACCATCCTCCTCAAGACAATTACTTTAGTTGGTGATTAATATTTGGTTCATCCCTCATTATTTCATACACTTAAAGTGACTTAGCTCAACACCCGTCCCACCCAATTGGGTTGGACGTACCTCCATACCTCATACACTACCCTAGCACAAACTCACTGCTAACCCTAGGTTTGACCCTCCTTGAATCATTGTGAGTTATCACTCAAATACTGAATGGATATAAGATCTAAACATTACTTAGGGGTCTGAATAGTCTAAAATTCAAAATTTTGTTTTTACTAATCGCAGACCACTAAGTTGAACTAACCTCAAACCTCATAAGGGAATCCTTCTAAAATCTCATCACCAAGGTCTGGTATTATTATCCTAGGCTCCCAATATAACTTCCAAACACTACTTAGGGGTCTGAATTGTCTAAAATTCAAAATTCTGTTTTTACTAATCGCAGACCATTAAGTTGAACTAACCTCAAACCTCATAAGGGAATCCTTCTAAAAACTCATCACCAAGGTCTGGTATAATTATCCTAGGCTCCCACTCACCATAATAGGGTATGTTCCAATTTCCATAATTTTCCATATTAATTTGGTATTTAATATAATTTAAAGTAGTTCAAGCCTTAAGTCAAATTACACAAGAACTACCCTCAAAATGCTTCTACATGCTACATGAAAATTATCAGTAAGGTAATATCCCATATCAAGGTGGTTCACTGAGTTCCATGACCATAGGAAGTCATTTGGCCTACTAAATCATCATAGTTGTATAATTAACAAAATGCCACTATAATTAGTAAAATTAGTATTTCACATCTGAAAATTCTACAAAAATTACCAAGTGTCCAGATGGGGATCTAGAGTCCTCTGCCAAAGGATTGTGTCATTACCATATGATTTGACATTTTAAAAAGATTTAACTTCCAAGTGTTGTAAATACCAATTTCTTCATCAGGTACAAGAAATACCATTCTACAGGCTTCCAAATAATTATCATGGGTATATATTAACATCAAATGATAGATAACCAAGTTTCATAATCTTGCCCTATGATTTGACATTTTAAAATGATTTAATACCCAAATGTTGTAAATTCCAATTTCAACCTGAGGTACATGAAATACAAATCTACAAGCTTCCAAACAATTATCATGGGCATATGACAACATAAAATGACAGATATCCAAGTATTATAATTTTACCCAATGATTTGGCATTTTTCATAATTAAATTCTTCTAAGCTAGTAAGCACTTAAAAATTCCTACACAAGGAATAATGCTTCAATTTATCATAACAAAAATACTATAGTCCATTTTCAACCCTATTCAGCCACTGATAAAGTTTCAAAGCCATACAAGGTAATATGACCATGCACTTTATTTATTTAATGAAAAAGTGGCAATCTCATTTATTAGGAGAAAAATACTTAAATGACACTAAAAATTCCCATTAAATTACCTAAGTCATTTTATGATCTTAAAAATATATCTACAAAGTTCTGAGTCAAGGCAAGGACATTTGGTCATAGGTCCTTCACAAATCCCAACTTTGCAACCTTAAGGGTTTACCCTTAGGGTTTTAGGTCACACCACCCTAATGGCTCCAAATGGCCCATTAGGGTGTGTCACAAGCATTTCAATATCAATACCTACATAATCATCATGATGGGAGGAGGCTAACTCACTCAACTCCTCAAATGGCCCAAACCCTAATTTGACCCCTTAAGGCCCTCATTAGGGTTTCCCATTTCCCAAATCAAAACAACTCCAAATGGAGTGAAAATTTATTCAAACACTACACATGTGCTAAAGAGCATTCCACCATTATTTGGTGTCATTTGGACATCATATGCTCCAAAAATCAACATAATTTAAAATTCCTAATTACCATAAAAACCCTAGGTAAAGGTGTTCATCAAGGGCTGTCCTTTGGGCAGGTGGTGCCCTTAGGGTATACCTACCCATGGTTAAAAGATCAGCCTCAAAGCTTGATGGGTTTGGGCTACGTAATTAATTTAGTGGACTGACCTAGTGTAGGACCAGTCCTAGTAAAATAGCTCCCTAGGGAGCTGTGGGTCACCAAATGACCTGAACTTAAGCCCTAATGAAAGTCAAGACCAAGGCCTACAACTTTCATGTTGGGCACTGTTTCTAATTCAGCCATTAAGAGGCCTTAATTAATTGTAGAAGTGGCTGGTTAAATAGGGGCAGAAAATCCAATGTAATGAATTAATAATTCTTATAAAATAAAGGCGCGCACGAATCTTGGCGCAGATCTGGCGGCCGCGACATCATCTTCCTCCTCCAGCCAACGACAGAGATCCAACAGCGCTGGGTGATGTTTCGATTGAGATTCTCGGCGATCCAGCCACCACCACCGCCGGCCAACACCACCGACACCTTCGTGGTGGTCGGGGCTACCATCTACCGGCGATTGGTGTCCGGAGGCGCAGGTTTCCGGCGATCCCAGGTGTCCCGATTTGAGCCGATTTCCATGAAATCAAAGAATGGATTTGAGCTCAATTGAGCCCGATCCTTCAACGTTTTGAGAAAGGAAGCTAGCACGGGGGAGAGGAGGAGAAACAAACCGTTATCGGGGCGTGGCGGCGGCTCCGTTGACGGTTTGCCATGGAAAATATTTGCTTCGGTGACCCTGCTCCGGATCCCGATTCGACAGCTCTAGCTTTGCTCTAGGTGTCATTCTCGACTGCTCTCTACCTCCTGAAGGTGATGGTGTGGTTGAATTGGGGTGGGGAGGCCTCTATAGGTCGATTTGAATTCAATCTACCTTGGGCCTCTCCTTGCTGCCACCCTCCTGTAGCTGCCGGCCTCCTGCTTCCCTCTGGGTCAAGCCCAGACCCACAACAATCAGGGGAGGCCCCTAGGCTGATTGGAGATGGAGTGTAGAGGAGGGGGTGTTGGCTTTTTCTTTTGCCTTTTGCTTTTGCTTTTTAATCCACTTTTGGTCCCCCCTCTCCCTTAGGTTAATCAAGCTTAATGTTAGGGTTCAGTCTAGGGCCGATATGGGCATGTCTTAGGTCCATGAGTGGTTAATTGATTGATGTTGGGGTTCCATTCAATTTAGGCTTGGAATTCACCTTAAAGGGCTAGGTTGACCATGGTTGACTTTGGTCAACCAAGGTGAGTGGATTGACCCCACTAGGTTGTCTTGGGTCCCTTGTCACCACCCAATATTGGTTGGTCCATAGTGGGGCCCCAATTGGGCTAAATTAGCCTTAAGGTGTGATTTTGACCTAAATTAAGCTAGAGTTGACCTTGGTCAAATTGGTCAACGGGTTGACCAAGTAATGGGGCTTTTAGGTCCAATGAGTTCCTTAAAGTGTTTAGAGTGTGGTGGTAAGGTCAGATTTGAACATGTAGAGTCAATTGAACCCTAATTGACTTAGTTTGGTTAATGTTCACCTATTGTTGACTTTGGTCAATTTCATGCAATTGGGTCCCACCCAAGTGCAATTTCCATGGTTATGGTCTTCCTTAGTGTTAGGACATCATGTGTGAGGTCAATTTGGACAATTGAGGTTCAATTGACCTAGTTGAGGGGCTTAGGGTTAGGTTAGTTTTTGAGCTTTGGTGTGCACTTAGCAATTTCCACCCTAGCCTAAGGCATTTGTGGCCACTCATCTCACCACTATGCCCTAACACCAACTAGGGGTCTAGAAGGATTGGGGATGTTACACACGTTCCTCAGATGGTCATGAGTAATTGTCACCCCGTGACCCTGCACCACAGACCGCACTCCTCCATCCAGCCCTGTCTGTGATGGGTTCTCCAAGTGCGCATAAAATTCCCGAACTAATTCTGAACAAAACCCATCTGGAGAAAATAAATTGAATATCTCGGAAGCAACAAATAACTGCATTATATGGTTGTGACGTGGCATGTCAAACTCCACAATATAAGGTACACCCACCACTGCTGCTTCCACGGCCAGATCTGCAGTCTTCTTACCCTTAGATCCAGGTGCCATCTGCCACATTAAAAAAAAAAAATTTAAAACTAAGCAACACTCAATAGCGCCAGCGCTATCAATAACGCCCACCATTATCAATAACGTCTACAATAGCGCCTGCACTAATCCTCTGCTCTAAAAACAGTAAAAATCTCCCTAAAATAACACATTTTCAAATAATAACTTGCTAGATCCAAGAAACCCACATAATCCAAACCAAAATCAAAACCAAAATCCTCATAAAAAGTTAAAACAAAACTCTTAAAGAAAAGAATCATCCATTGTAGATCTAGATTCTAAAACCACCTAAAAACCTCAAATATCTTCATCTCTAACATCAAAATCAAGTTTTAAAACACAAATCATAAGAAAAGATGAAGATTTACCTCAGATCTACGCACGGGTTGGGTCAACTTCTAGGGTTTTTCGGGAGAGAGTCAATGGAAATGGCAGAAATAAAAGAGTAAAGGGGATCTAAATAAAGGCTTGATAGCGCCAGCGCTATCACTAGCGCATGCGATATTGCACCTTTCTATTTCAGTAATAAAACAAAACTCTATAATATTCCAAAATTTATTCTCCACTGTTTGTACTGCTTAGTGATGCAAGATTTCATTTATAACGACTTGAGTTAGGTATCCTAGTTAAAACACATTCACAAACACAATTTTGCAAGTTTTAACCATCGAAAACATCTCCTAAAAATCTGAGATTTCAGCATGAAACTACTATTGGGACACTTAATCAAGATCAACAATTAAAAATTCCTAAATCATAAAAAACCGTGTACTGTTTCCCGCGCTAGCGCTAATGCCGTCGCTAGCGTACTTATGTGTTTTTCTATATTTTTAAAATTTTGAAAAATTCCTAAAAATATATTAATCTATATGTACTATTTGTTTTTGCACTTCTGATTATATTTTATTTTTGAAAAATCAAATACAAAAATACAAAAGTTAAAATTACAAAAAAATATGTTTTGTTTAAAGTCTATTTTTTAAAAATCGAATACAAAAATACAAAAGCTAAAACTACAAAAAAAATGTATGTTTTGTTTAAAGTCTATTATTTTTACAAAATCCAAATTACAAAAAAAAAAATATGTCTTTCTTTTTGTTTAAAGTTTACGTCTTTTTGAAAAATAAATTCAAATACAAAGATATAAAACACTGAAACTATAAAAAAAAACTGTATGAATTTTCGTATGAGAATCAAGCATGATTTAATCTATTCCATAGAACTTCTATAATGTTGCACTTTATTTTTTCAAACTCTTTGAACATTGTTTTCATCATGCTTTGATATATCTATTACCATGTGCATCAATTATATTGAAAGTTGTGTAGAAATATGCGTAGCATGGCTCTAAGTATGAGTAAATGTTTTATGTTTGATAATGATCTTTATTCACTCACTTATTTTTGCATTGTCTACATTTGTGTTTAATCTAAGAATGCTTGTATATGTTTTGTATTAGTACAATGAATTAAAATTGCACAAGTATCTTACCTACACTCCTTTATTTGCACTTTTAAAAATTAAGAAAAGTGGTTATCTTTTTTCAATGAAATTTATTGGTTTGCAAAAACAAGTGTATTCGGAGAACTTTGTACAAAACAAAAATCATAAAATAAAGTGACAAATAACTCCACCAAGCACTACTTGAACCTCCTGATAAGTCTTAATAAGCGTTGTTAGGTTGAGCACCTTGGAAAGAATAGTAAAGTATCTTGTGCAAACCATAACTATCTTTCAAAATAAAAACCACTTATTCTTAAGTACACCGGATCACAATAAAAATCAATCTTGAAGAATAAAACTAGGTGATCCCCCAAGCACTACTTTGCACCCTGATAAGTCTTAATGAGCATTGTGTGTGCAAAGCACCTTGGTAGTTGTACATTTTTCGTGCATTGAAGTTTGTGGAAGTAAAATTATTTGTGTTTTATTGTGCTCTTACTTTACATATTACTTGTATTTTTGATTAAAATATGTGTTTACTCAACTCAAAAATACACCTATGTGCACATCATTATCTTCCATAACATTTCTTCTCATGAGTATTGGATCCTAATGCTAATTCTATAATATTCTTTACTTATGAAATGCACTAGATAACCTAGCATGCTTTCTACAATGTTTAGTATGTTTTGAAACTATGAATTAACATAACATTGTAGTACTATCTTTCTGATATCATTATTTCATGCTTGGTTAATTTATTACTGATTTTAAAATGTTTACAAAACATCTTCTTTATAAAATTAAACTCCTATATTTTTTTTTAATTATCATGTCTTACAAAAGATGTTTGCTTGTATTTTTCTAAGTCTTCCGTAACTTTACATTTACCTTCTATTTGGTTATGCTACAAACTCTGATTTATGACAATATTGTGATGAAAATAATTCTAAAACTCCTTCTCATTTCTTTCTCTAGAAGCTCGATCATGCCTTTATCTTATTATCAACTTTTTAGTGATGTCTCCTTACCCGCTTTTGCTAATAATAAAAGGGGGAGAACTAACATGATAAATATTAATCTACTATCAAACTATAATGCTTAATTAAGATGATAGCTTACATATTAGGAGAACATTCACTTAGGGGGAGCATGTATTTAGGGGGAGCAATTCTAAATGCTAAATGCTAAAATTATCCTAAGTCATCACTCTCACACACACACAAGTATGGTTCTTCATGCTTATATATTAATGCTCTAATTTATCATTAATGGATTTGTTATTATCAAAAGGGGGAGTTTGTTGGAACATGGTCTTCCGCATCTCCTAGGTTTGAGAATAACAAATCCCATGCGTATTTGATCTTGTGTGTTTAAGTGTGCAGGATAACAAAGTCCACATGACTCAAGGATTACATAAGAAGGTTGCCCCCAAAGTTGAGCCAACAAATACAATACATATACTAGCGCTGGTGGTAGTACTAGCGCAGGCGCTAGCTGCCGTTCGACGAACTCTTAGCAATGGTCGACGAATTCCTGTTCGACGAAATATTGGCTCGAAGCGAAATTGCCGGGAGAACTTATAGAAGGAGATAGCGCCAGGCGATATCTGATAGCGCAGGCAATAGCGAGGAACACAGTTGGCAAGGGGTAATTGTTTTCTCGGATTGAAGATTCTGCCGCGCAGAATGTGTCCTAATATGGGATAGCGCCGGCGGTAGTGCTAGCGCAGGCGCTAGCGCTGAGGCTATAAAAAGACTCCTCTCCTCTCGTTTCACACACACATCAGAGAGATATCAGAGAGAGATAGAGTGCTATAATTCCAGAGGCTATCTTGGCCGAAAGTTGATGTCCTACCAAAGTTCTGCAAACTTCTGAAGGAGAATCTCATCACACCGGATCCAAACGAAGTCTGCTTCTACAACGTTTATTCTACAATGGATCTTTGCCTCCGACTTCAGAATGGAACTCCTTCAAGAGGCTTCTGGTTCCAATCATGTGCCTGGAACACCCACTATCCAAATACGACATAGGAGTCTTGGGGGATTTTGGACATACCTGTAAAATAACTACACTTCCTTAGGAACCCATGCTTTCTTGGGTCCTAGGTGCTTATTAGGAAGGGAACTAAATGGAATATTAACTGCTTTCTTACTAATTCTCATGTGGGGAGAATTCTAGACAGTTGGATTAAACCAACAGTCTAAGGCAAAATGCCCCACTTTACCACATCAACAACAATCAAATATTTTGTATCTAGATTTTCTTGATGAGCTTGGTCTGATTGCGTTAAGCTGTTGCTTGGCAGCTAACACTCCCTTTTTGGAAATTGCGGAACTTTCCCCAGCATGAGTGTTTCTGAATGCCTTCATAGGAGGATTCTTTTTGGGTGCAGATAGTGCACACTTCCTAAGGAAAGTTTGTCTTTTTTTGAGCCAAGTGGAAGGAAGCTTAAGACCACTTTCCATCTCCTCGCTCTCTTTGCAACCATAGATGCTACTATGATCGAATGAATTTGCGGGTATGATCACCTTTCTAAAGACTGTCTTTTCTTGTGCAAATTTCCCATAGTTTTCACTTTGAGAGTATCCCAAACCTTTCTTATTTGTTCGTGATAAGCTATCTATCAAAGGAAGAACAGTTTGTGGCTTGGAATAACTAGCCACAATTCTCCTTTCCACGAAGTGCTTATCTTATAGCTCTTTGATTCTAATGTTCTTATGCTTAACAACTTCAGTCAGAGTGCTAGTGCTCAGTGGAGAGATTGATAATTTGGTCTTATCTTGAGCTAGCTCGGTTACTTTCTCAAGTAGTTCATCTCTCTTGCCACTCAAGGAGATGATCTCTATTGCTTTTGCTTTTCAGAGAGCTTTTGCTTTCTTAAGAGCATCAAGCAAGGCACCAAAATTCTCTATACAATTAGTGTCAACTTCTCCTCCTGTTGAAGAGGAGATGCCATCTGAATCTGTGTCAGATATGGTAGAAGAGGCTTTAGGAATTACCTGTTTGTGATGAATTTCATCACAACCTTCTTCATCTGAGAAGGCCATAGCTGCTATATGGCTATCTGATTCTGATGAGGAGCATTCAGTGTCACTGTCACTGAGTGTTCTCACTTTCTTTGCCACAAAGCTTTTCTCTGACTTCCTGCTCTTTGAGTGCTTTTTTTCTTCACTCTTCTCTTGTCTCTTGAATGGAAATTCAAGAATGACTTGTCCGGGCTTTTTGCAGATGTAACAAACAATGTTAGAAGAAATATGTTTGCTAGATTTGGAGTCATACCTATCTGATCTGTGTTTCCTCCCAGACTTGTCTTTTGTCCTGGAACTAGAGGGTGAAGCTTCATAACTTTTGTTCCCTCTTCTTCTGTTTCACAGCAATTTCTTAAACTACTTGGTGAGCAGTGAGAGATCTTATTAGAGAGTTCTGAGCTGGAGTTGCTTTAGATTTCTTCCTATGAGACATAGAAAGGCTCCGCTGTCTTGTGCTTTCTGAAAGCTTCAGCTTTAAAGGCCACTGCATTTTCTATATTGTAAGCGTTGGAGTTTTCCTCTTCAGTCTTTCTAGTATTCAGCTGCAGCTCATATGATAGGAGCTTGCCATACAACTGTCGAGGCTCCATTGCTCCCAGATTGCCAACTTCCCCTATGCCACACAACTTCATGTCCCATTCTTTGTTTAGAGATTTCAGGAACTTATCATTTAGCTCTTAATTGGTGAACTCTCATTCATAGGTTCTAAGCCCATTGACAATCCTACTTTTCATAACAGGCAGCTATGTCATCCTTCTTGTCTTGCCTGAAGGATCCATATTCCTGATTCAGAAGGGATTTTGTGTCATCCCCGACCTCTTTAGTTCCTTCCATGTATACAACCAAGGAATCCCACATTTCCTTTGTTGTTGTACAATGAATCAGATTCTGAAATGTTGAATCATTAATTGCATTTACAATGATGTTCTTATCCCCTTTGTCCATGGGGATCAAGGATACTTGATCCTTGGTGAACTGGGATAAGGTTTTAGGTGTAGCAACTGCTGTTGTGTCCACATAGATATTCATGGGAACATAGGGCCCCTCTTCAACTGCCAAATAGACACTAGGGTCTGAAGCTTCCATGTACAACTTGATTCTCTGTTTCCAGATAACAAAGTTCTCTTTGGTGCAGATGAATAGTTTCATTGAGCTCATTTCCTTATGATGCTCAACAACCACTGATTTATCATAATCCAATAACCTTGTAGATCTAGTTCTAAGCTGTTAAGCCTTTGAACTAAACCTAGCTTTGATACCAATTGAAAGACATGGGTTTGATTAAACTACACCTAGAGGGGGGGGGGGGGGGGGGTTAGGTGTTTTTCATAGTTAGTTGCTACTTTAATATTTATCTATCACAGCGCTGAAGCAACATAGAAAACACACAAGATTTATAGTGGTTCCCTTCATGACAATGTGTCTAGAGGTACTCCACTATCCCTTCCACCTCTCTAGCAATGAGCTAGACTAGGCATCTTCTCCAACTTCTTAGATCTCTTCTCAATAAGTAGATCTTACAACTCAAGCTCACAAAGAACCCTACTAACAATTCAGACTTTACAAGTCTTACAACAACTCAAATCTTCACCAAGATCCTACCAAACTTAGGCTCACAAAGAACCCTATAGAACTCAGGCTCACACAGAACCCTACCAACTCAGATCTGTTTATAAGATCCTACAAGCTCAGGTTCACAAAGAACCCTATAGAATAATACATATGAGATTGCTGTTGTAAATCAGAAGGCTTTAAGATGAAAGCTTTGACTAATTAGACTTCTTCTTCTTGCAACTTTAATCCCAGAGATCTTGTGAATCACTGAACCTTTATGTAGAATCTTCTTTTGATCTTTACTGCAAGGAAATGAAGTCTTCTTCTTGTTAATTCTTTTCGCTCTCTTCTGTTAATATGTCTGAGAATAATCTTGAAAGAGAAGACTAGTCAACAGATTGTTCTGTGATAGAAAAAGTGTCTCTTTTATACTGCTCTGCAATTTTGCATAAAATCCCTTATTGATTTTGGCATTATATTTTACCATAAATGACTTTCCATTCTTGAAACTTGCAGAATATATAAGTAAAAATATTCTTCATTAAATACTGTGCAACGACTATATTCTATTAAGAATATATTATTTATTACTCCTTGATTAATGCCCAAGATGAGCGGCATGCACATTTCCTGCATTTCAATTTCTGAGAAAATCCGCACAATAAATGCACCTCAGCATCTATCATGACGATAAATTTCTTCTAACCGATATTGTCTTAATCATCTCAACGATGTGTAATCATCTCGACGATATCGTAGACATGCTTCTTTCTTTAATACTTTACTTGATATCTCAACGATATTGCTTCTTCTAAATGATATCATCGTGATGCTTCTTTTTATATGACTTACACTTATTCTTCAAGTGGATAATCTTTCTTCAAGACGATGTCATCTTGATCTTCTAGACGATATAAAGTCTTCAAGACAATGCTTTCTACATGATCCTTTCTTCATGGCTTAATGAGTTATCTCGACTAATTGTACTTAATCTTCAAGACTACAAATCTTCTTCAAGATGATATCATCGAGACATCTGAACTTAGCTTTCTCAATGATAGGCTTTCTTCAAGACGATGTTGTTGAGACTGTCTCGACGATATGATTCCTTTCTCAACGATTTATCTGCTGAGTCTTGAGACAATATTTTACTTAGTGAATTTTCCTTACTTTTATAGTCTTGACACTAATGATGTAGATTTGATGCATCTGTCACAACATGAACTTAAACATAACATAAAAAATAACATAGCTTATCTGTACTTGTGTTCCTTCTTCAAATCTAGAAACATTGTGGGCATAATACCCAACACATTTATTATTTGATTTTTATTTTGTTACCAGGGACTCCAAATTCACTTGTTTTGCAAACATACAATTTTAATTTTTAACCACACTTCTCTAAGAAATAAGTGCATGAAAGACAAAGAATTGCGAGAGATCAATTCAATGTTGAGTAGGTAATCTAATCATGTATTTTAATAAGTTATATCATTACACTAGACAATCATGCAAGACTAAGATTAAAGACACATGTAGGAATCACAAAAGTGAGTGATTAAATCATTATCTAACATAAAGCATTACTCATACTTAGAGGCATGCGAATAACTCCTACACATGTTTTCTACAATCAATTTCATTTCACAATAAAAGATAGTTGTCAAGGCATGACAAAACAAAACAATGTCTTAAGAAACTTGAAAGTTAAATCATACATTGTAATGAATCTTTAAGAGATATAACAATTCATCCTTGACAGTAACAATGAAGATTAACAGTTTTTTTGGGTTTTTGGTTTGTATGAAAACAAACAAAACATCATGAAAATAAGAAAAACATATTTTTGGTAATTTTGGATTATTTTGTAATTTTCTCTTTGTTTTTGTTTTTTCAGAAAAGTGAACCAAAAATACGTAAACTTTACTAAAAGAAAAAAAAGAGAAGTGAGTAAAGCAGTAAAGTAATTTTCAGAAACAAAAATGATTGATTTTAATAAAACAACGCTACTGCCAGTGTTAGCCCCTACCACCCAGCGCTGGCAAACATGATGCATTATTTTGCTCTAAAATCATGATTTTCTACATTTTTGATTCTGATTTCTCTTGATTATGATTTTTCATGATAGGGGCCAACAAATTCAGCAATGGAATTAAAAAAATAGTAAAAAATTATGGATTTTAAATTTTAGCCTAAGACATCCAAAACACTATATTCTAATCTAAGCATAGTGAATCGTGCATGAGGGAGTGATTTGCTGAATATGTACGCAAGTTATGAATAAATACTAATAAAGCTAACTCTCACATGTTCTTTCTTAATATGATACCTAATGAAGTGATGCCGAATGTCTATATGTTTGGATCTAGAATGATGAACATGATTGTTTGTTAGATCGATTGTGCTCTTCTTGTCACACTTTAGTTCAATGTTATTTGGATGGACTCCAAAATCTTCTAGTGTTTGAGTCATCCATAAGGCTTTTACACAAGAATTACCTAGTGCAATATATTCCACCTCAGTGGTGGAGAGGGCAACAAAATTCTGATTCCTACTCAACCATAATATAAGTGATGGCCCTAAGAAATGACACGTGTTACTAGTGCTTTATGATCTAAAGAAAACCCCGCATAATCCGAATCAAAAAAGCCGTATAAAATAAGGAATCATTATTTAGATAACATAAGCCTAATCTAGATGTTCCAATTCGATATCTAAATATTCATTTAACCACTTTTAAATGTGATTCTTTCAGATTGACTTAAAATCACGCACATAAACAAACTGCAAACATAATATCTAGTCTAGATGCGCTTAAATACAATAATGATCATATCATTCCTCAAAATAAAGTTTGATCAACTGAAATATCGACTTCATCTTTTCCTAATTTTAGTGTTGCACTCATTGGTGTATTAGCTTGCTTAAGGTTTTCAAATCCAAATATTTTAAGCATGTCATGAACATAGTTTGTTTGACAAATGAAAATTCCATCATGACGTTGTGTGATTTGAAATCCTAGAAAATATGCGAGTTCTCTGACTAAGCTCATTTCAAATTCATTTTGCATCACTAAAACTACTTCATTACACAACTCTTCATTAGTGGCTCCAAAAATAATATCATCTACATATATTTGTATGATAATTAAATCATTATCTATATGCCTAATGAAGAGTGTGGAGTCAACACTATCCATAATTTTACTATACTTTAATAAAAGTGACGTCAATCTATCGTAAGTATGCACATGGCGCTTATTTCAGACCATAAAGCTCTTTTTCGAACTTATAAACATGATATGAAATTTTTTCATTTTTTAAATTGGGGTGGGGGGGGGGGGGGGGTGGGGGGGGGGGGGGGTGGGGGTGGGGGTTGTTCAACAGAGACTTCTTCTTTTATTATCCTGTTTAAAAAGACACTTTTAACATACATTTGATATTATTTAAATCTTTTAAACTTGCAAATGCTAGAAAATTTTGAATTGATTCTAAGCAAACAACGGGTGCAAAAGTTTCAACAAAATTTACCACCTCAATTTGCGAATATACCTGTGCTACTAGTCTAGCTTTATTCCTAGTTATTTTTAACTCACAATCTAACCTATTTTTAAAGATCCATTTACTCATATTACAAGATGATTAGATGGCTGCTTGACTAGTTTCCAAACTCTATTTCATTCAAATTGATTTAATTTTTTATTCATAGCCAAAAACCAAGATTTATCATTTAAAGCGATTGTAATGTTATTAGTTTCAATTTCCAAAACAAAACATAGATTTGAAAAAGATTCATGTAAAGATGAACGAGTTGTTAACCATTTTGACAGTTCTTCAATAATAAGCTCTCGTGGAAGGTTTTTTGTAAACTTGAGCACACTCGGCGACACATTCTTCTTATGTTCTTCTTCTTTCTCTTCCTTGACCTTGAGTGGCTCCTCATCCCCACGCTCCACGATGGAAGTAGGTTCCTCTTCATTTCCTATATTGTTAATAGAATTTTCACAAGGAACAAACTCATCAAATCTAACATGTATTGATTCTTCAACTATTTTTGTTCTTTTGTTATATACTCTATAAGCCATACTATTTGAAGAATACCCAAGAAAAATTCTTTCATCACATTTTCACCAAATTTACCTAAGATATCTTTAGTGTTTAATAAAAAGCATTTACATCCAAATACATAAAATAAGATGCATTAAGTTTCTTTTGGAAATATAATTCATACAGAGTTAGTTTCAAAAATGGGTAAAACATTATTCGATTAATGACATAACATGAAGTGCTAATTGCTCTGGCCCAAAAATATCTAAGTAACCCACATTAGGAAAGCATAATTCATGTTAGTTCTTGAAGGTTTCTATTTTTCTCTCCACTACACCAATTATTTGTGGGGTTTGTGGAGCGAAAAAATCATTCTTAATTCCCAAACCATCACAAAAAAGAAGAAAAAATTTCATTTTCAAATTCATCTCCATTATCCGAGCATATGCAATTTTTTTAATCATGTTCATTTTGAATATGTTTGCATTGTTTGGAAAATTCATTAAACGCATCAAATTTGTTAGTGAGAAAGATAGTCTACCAAAATCTAGAGAAATCCTCAATTAGTATAAAAGTGTATTTTCTACACCTATACTAGATGTGCTAACTGGACCAAATAGATCAATATGAATTAATTGAAGAGGTTTAGAGGCAGTAATATCATTTTTACTTTTGAAAGAGGATTTAGAAAATATTTCTTTTTGGCATGGTGTACAAAGTGAAGATAAATTACCATTCAATGTAGGGAGTCCTCTATTTAAATTATCTTTTGATAATTTTAAAATTAACTTGATTCCAAAATGACCAAGACACCTATGTTAATGCTCTAATTCACGAATTTTAATTATTAAGCATTTTATTGAAGATTGGAAAAGATCAATTAAAGAAGTCTATAAACATTATGAGTTCTAGGTGCAGTGAGTACAATATCATTTGTTTTTGGATTTATAATTTTACAAAGATTTCAAGAAGATTCAAATAAAATATTTAATCCTTTATCACATAATTGGCTAATTGAAATCAAATTATGTTTTAAACCTTCTACAAATAAAACATTGAAAATAGAGAGATTCCTTGATCCTTCCTTTCCCGTTAGCACCAAATGTCACCAGTACTCCTTTCTTCTTCACAAGGCTAATATCTTTATTGCCCATCATGTGTTTGGAGCATCCTGAGTCAAGATACCACAGGTCTCCTTTGTCCTTAGCCTGCCAACACACCTAAAAGGAAGAAGGAAGTAAAGATCATGATACCCAAGAGGTTCCCCCAATAGTACAGGTGGAAACCTTTTGTACCCAGATTTGCTTTATAGTGCAAGGTCCCTTTTTCCTACATGAATCCAAATTGTGTCCAAATAAATGGCATTTGGCACATGAAAGATAAGCAATGGATGTTACTTTCATATTCCTTGGCATAATCTTACTAGAAGATGGGGATCCATTAAAATATTTTTTAGACTTATTGTTTAAATAGGCATTTTACCTTGATTTTAAGCTACCGCCGGTGGTCAGGGTTACTGCCGGGTGATAACTCACAGAGGAGTAACCTAGCCTAGATTTTTACCACCTCCATGCCATTGGTTGGCCAAAATCATGTCAGGAGACTTTTGGTCAATCAAAAATTTTTCAATAGCAACATTTAAGTCATGGATTCACGCATTAAGTATCGTGTTTTTAGTTACGAGCATTACACATCTATTTTCAAAGTTGTTTTTCCTTGCTCGATTTGTTAATGACAACTTTTGAGTTTGCTTTCTAAATCCCCCCTCTCTTTAGTTAGGGAGTCGTATTCAGAGGAGGTTTTAAATAACGCTTCTCCAAGTTCTTTAACCCTTGACAAGGAGTGAATGCACTCTTGGCAAGCAATCTTCTCTTTCCCAAATATTTTTTTCTTTTTTAGATGACTTTTTATTCTCTTTTATTAAAATTTAATTTTTAAATTTTAATATGTCAAGATCATTTAAACTTTTCTCAAAATATTTACATGTTTTTATATATTCAGAAAAGAGATCATCATAAGAGAGATGAGGTACCTCAGTATCGCTTTGGCCACTTTTTTCGTCATCCAAAGATGTGTTTCTCTTTCCCATGAGGCGCATATTTGACTATTCATCGTCGCTTGAGGTAGAGTCGCTTGATACCTCAGATGAGGAGTCATCCCATTTTGCCGCCTTTAGCACCTTCTTTTTCTCCTTCCCTTTGGGCCGCTTTTCTTCTTGCTCCTTCAGATACTTTGGGCAATTGCTCTAGATATGTTCGGTCCTTCGGCAATGATTACACTCCGATGGTGGTTGCTCTTCATCATCATCACTGCTAGGTTTCCCTTTCATAGACCTTGATCCCTTCTTGCTTGCTTCTTTGGTGAAGAATTTCTGGAAGGTGTTTCTCCTTTCTGAATTTCTCATGAACCATGTGAAGTTCTTCACAAAGAGGCTCTCCACATCATCTTTGTCGCCATTGTCATCCTCCTTTGATTTCAGTGCCAAAGATTTATTTTCTGGCTCCTTGTTGTTCTCTTTGTGTTGGATCTTGAGTTCAATCTCATGGGTTGTAAGATTCCCAATGAGGCTTTCAATTTGGAGACGCTTTAGATCATGCAATTCAGAGATTGTCGTCACCTTTGGATTAAATCATGGTGGGAGATATCTTAGTATCTTTCTCACCAAGTTGCCATTGAATAATGTTTTTCCAAGTACTTTTGAGGCTTTGAAAATCTTTGTGAACCTTGTGTACATGGAGTCCACATCTTCATCGACATCCATCCGGAATTTATCATACTCAGATTCCAATTGGAAGAGTTTTGAATCCTTGACTTGCAAAGTACCTTCTTGAGTTAGATCCAATAAGCTCCAAATTTCAAAAGCAAATTCACATGCATAAGTATGATTAAATGCAGTTTTTCTAAATCACAAAATAAAGAATTCATAACTTTAGCATTATTTTTACATTTCAGTTTGTCATTATCGTCCTATTTATCTTTGGGTTTCTCCATTGTTATTTCTCCAACTATAATTGTAGGAGGAGAATAGTATTGCTCTACCATTAACCATCCATCTATGTCTAAGGACATTAAAAAGCATATCATCCTAGTTCTCTAATAGTTATAATAAGATCCAGTGAACAACGACGGTCTACTAATCCCTTTCCCCTCATTGAAAGTGAAATAATGATGAGCCTTTGAAAAGCAAATTTAGTATAGCAATTTCGGCCCTTTTCTAGCTTGGTCTTCCCTTCTTTTAGCTCATCATTTGGTATTTCTACTTGTCATTTACTTAATGTTATTATATAGGAATGACTAAGATCATACCTAGAGGGAGGGGGGGGGGGGGGGGGGGTGAATAGTGTGTTAGGTGATTTATGAGATCTTTTTATAAGATAAAAGCACAGAACATTCAATCACAGCAAAAAATACAGGAGACAAAGAGATTTATAGTGGTTCTTGAAAAATTGGGTACATCTACTTTCCCCACACCTTTCAAGCAGTGTGCTTGACCAGGAAAAACTCCTCCAAAAAACTCAGAACTCACACAGAGTTCCGAGTTCATATAACATGAGTAAGTTCTAGGTCTAAGTGACCCTAACCAATATTCATATATTTAATCTTTCATAGATTATAAGTACTCGTCTCAAGCATAATGAAGGATTCACCAAACACATTAAGTTTTTAGTATGTTAATGTTGTTCTTCAAATCAGGAATCTTGGGGACCAAATTTCCAACACTTAATTTTTGCGAAAGTGTCTTGTGAGGGTATTTGAGCTAGATAGTGCATAGTTTGAGCCATTTCATGCTTGAGGGAGACTTGTTCTCCCTCTCTTTTCATTTTCTTACTTTGATATTATGGGCGTGGCTATGCAGATGTTATTTTCTGGAGTTGTTGAATGCGTTTGCTGTAGGTACAATGCTCTTATGGTTTTCCTTGGGCGTCTCGACCCTTTTCCAATGAGGAGGCCACTACTCATGCATTTTTCTTCTCATATGAGTAGTTGCCCCCTCTACGCACCAACACTGGTCATGCATGGCCATTTGGTAAAATCAACCATGCACCCCCTTGAAAACGCACGAGTGTATGCACAAGGGAAATCACACGACCACTGGTTGTGCCCGTTCAACAATTCCCCCCCCCCCCCCCCCCCCCCCCCCCACCCCCAAATGACAAATATTTCCCACCAGTCCAGGTTCCTTAGCGCACCAGTAGAGGACTTTACTTCACATACGACCACTAGTCTTGCATCTACTCATGAGCTGGTCAAATTTGTATTCATCTATAAACACGCAAGTTTGCGATTTCAGCGGGGAGCCCGAATTTTCTTTTGCTATTTTCTGTCGTTTTTCTCCATACTTGGCCATTTTTGTCCCCAAGGGATAAGGATCATCCCCTAACCTCGCCCCATCATCTTAGATCTCAGGAGTGAAGATGAATAATCCCTCTCGCCGCAAGCTAGGGATTTGTAAGATGAAATGTCGGTGGCGCAAAAACCTTGAGAAGACGGGTCCATTGGGAGCCGGTGACAGTAGTTCTTCTACCTCGGACGACAGCTGACGACCGAAGCCATCACGGAGTTGCACTCCAGAGCACCTTTGTCTCCAGGGAAGAGTCTTAAGATCCATTTGTATTTTATTCTTTATATCCTATATATTAGGTTGAGTAGGCTTGCACTTCTTCTTACTTTAATGATTGTAGGAATGGATTTTTGATGTGTGAATGTTTCTCTTTGAAATATATTTCTTATTTGTTCATTTCCTTCAGAGTAGACTAGAAGACCTAGCCTCTTATTAATCATTTTCAATAAGCTTTTGTTGATATTTGGTGGAGTTAGTGTCATGGCTGCATTGTCATTGAGTTAGACATGAGCCGGCAAGTGTGAAGCAGAGGTCGGCAACCCGCGGAAGTGTGAAACAGAGGTTGGCAACCCGCAGAAGTGCAAAGTGGTGCTGGTAACCCACATAGTAATTTAGTTTTCTATTTTCTATGTTAGTGTAATGAATAAACCAAACCCCCGTGTGATTCCAACATTTAAGAGACATCGATCTCAAGTCTCTCCTTAATCGTAAAATCCAACTTTCTGTGTTCCTTGAGAGATTTGATACTCAGGGATTCATTCCAATTTTATATTACTTATATGACTTTGGTGCAGTTGCCCGTGTGTGCATCATGTTTTTGGCGCCGTTTCCAGGTAATACAGTTCGTGTGATTTTTGTTTTGTTTAAGAGAGTCAAGAGAACGAAAGTCTTTCCTCTGTAAAATTCATCTTTTATTTTTCCGCATTTTCTATTTTCAGATTTAAATTATATTTGTTTTTCTGTTGATTGCTTTTTCTTTTCTGCTCTGGAAAGGAAAAAGGGTACTTTGGTTCCATTTGACCCCCAAATAGAGCGAATGTTGTGAACTCGTAGATGAGAGCAGGCTCAGGTCATGGCCAATATTAACCCTAATCTGATCCATCAGGTTTTAGAGGATGTGATCCCTGAAACTAATATACATGTGGAGGATGAAGTGTTGTAGCCGCGGGCTTGCACAATATACGAATGCAATGACTCCACCATGGGCAGTGTATATCCTACATTGAGCACGACCATCACTAACCTACATTTTGAAATCAGGCCCTTCATACTAAATATGCTTAAAAACTCTGTTCAGTTTAGTCGTCTTCCCTTAGAAAATCCATACCAACATATCTTTAACATTCTTGAAATTTGCGATACCTTCCGCCTCAATGGGGTTTTTGATGACATAATGCAGATGAAGCATTTCCCTTTTACATTAAGGGGTAAAGACAAATCTGGGATTTTCTCTATCCCCCTAGAAGTGTTGCATCTTGGACTGATCTTGTGAATGCATTTCTTACCAAATTCTTCCCCGCCACTAAAATTTTAGTGGCGCGCAAGGAAATTCACATCTTTAAGCAGCAAGACCAAGAGTCCCTTGCGGAGGCTTTAGACAGATTTGATGAGCTTCTAAGGAGATGTCCTCAACACAAGGTACACCTTTGGGCGCTTATTAACACATTTTCTGGGGCTCTTGATTCCAGCATTCATGCGAATGTTGACTCGGCTGTGGGAGGATTTATAATGGGGAAGACCCCGAATGAGATGTGGAGCATTATGAAGAACCCGGTACAACATAATTCCCAATGGGGCAATGAAAGAGGTATACCTAAGAAGGTAGTGGCGGGACTACATCAAGTTGATCCTTACACCGCCATTTCAACCCAACTGGGGGTTATGTCAAAAAAGATTGTGGAATTGAGTTTATTGGGGAAGAGCACACATGCTGCCACCCCAGTGCTTGTTGTTTCGTGCCCAAGTTATGGCGCCCACGAGCACCACTCCTTTGAATGTCAGTAGGGAATCAGCGTTGCTGATGATTTTGTTTCTAATTGCTTTGAAGATGTAAATTGTAAAGGTAATCAGCATAGGGAGTGTAACGACCCGCCCCGACCACCACACCAGTTAGCCTATAGCTCATCGCTGGTGGGCTGACTAAACGCGGTCGGACAAGGACTGCAGTCCGGTGCACCCCACCCATGGCTGAGCCTGTTTCTCAGCTACAGTGGGATGTTGAGGCCGGGATTCGATCCCGCGCCCCCTTGATAAGGCACCTTCAACAATCCTCATCACCAACTGAGCTGCAACTCAGTTGGTGATGAGGACTGTTGAAGGTGCCTTATCAAGGGGGCGCGGGATCGAATCCCGGCCTCAACATCCCACTGTAGCTGAGAAACAGGCTCAGCCATGGGTGGGGTGCACCGGACTGCAGTCCTTGTCCGACCGCGTTTAGTCGGCCCACCAGCGATGAGCTATAGGCTAACTGGTGTGGTGGTCGGGGCGGGTCGTTACAAAAAAGTGCACTTTTTTGTAACGACCCGCCCCGACCACCACACCAGTTAGCCTATAACTCATCGCTGGTGGGCCGACTAAACGCGGTCGAACAAGGACTGCAGTCCGGTGCACCCCACCCATGGCTGAGCCTGTTTCTCAGCTACAGTGGGATGTTGAGGCCGGGATTCGATCCCGCGCCCCCTTGATAAGGCACCTTCAACAGTCCTCATCACCAACTGAGCCGCACTTTTTTGTAACGACCCACCCCGACCACCACACCAGTTAGCCTATAGCTCATCGCTGGTGGGCCGACTAAACGCGGTCGGACAAGGACTGCAGTCCGTTGCACCCCACCCATGGCTGAGCCTGTTTCTCATCTATAGTGGGATGTTGAGGCCGGGATTCGATCCCGCGCCCCCTTGATAAGGCACCTTCAACAGTCCTCATCACCAACTGAGCCTTCCTTCTCCAATACATATGATGCAGGGTGGCGAAGTCAACCCAACTTCACCTGGAGAGATGGACCGCAATAAGTACTGGGTGGGCAAGGAAGTGGTAGTCGACCACCTCAAACCTCTGCACCTCCACCCCATCATGAAAAATAAAGCAGGACAAGAGAGCACCATGGGAAGAAAAAATGGACCAACACATTGATTTCACCAAGACATTCATTGCAAATCAAAGTTCCACAGTGAAAAGCCTTGAAACTCAAATCTCTCAGCTTGCTAAATTAATAACTAAAAGAATGCCAGGTAGCCTCCCAAGTCATTCGTAGAATAATCCATGTGAGCTATGTTGGGGTTCCTATGACCTTGCTCTATATTTCTATGGGGGTATCGTGGTTGATTGTAAAATGAACAGTGTGCCAACACAGGTGCTATTAGACCCCGGCTCCTCCCGGAATATAATTTCTTTAAAGGATGTTGGCAAGTTAAACATTCATACAAATGAGGAGGAGGTCATGCCTTTAATTCTAGTGAATGGAGAAAGTATTGTAATGGTTGGGACAAATAAGGAAGTGGAGATTACATTAGAAGGAAGCACCAAAACTTTGCAGTTCCAAGTAATGGGACCGCCGAAAAATGATTCACCACTAGCTTTTGGCCTTCCCTTACTTACAATTCTTGGAGCCACTTTGTATTTCGCATAGGGATGCATCTCCTTCCTATGTAGTGTCACTTCTACCGACTCCACTCCTATTTCTTTTGTTGACACTACACCATTGTGTAGTGATGAATCTACTTTTGTGTCAAGTATTGAGGAGGTAGCTGAGAGCATGAAGTACGATGCTGAAGAGAAGGTGATGGTTGCATAGATTAAGGAGAAGATCATGTTAGCTGAACAGGATTTAGATGAGAAGATAGTTTTTGTTGGCGAGGCAGCCAGAGCTAGGAGGAGTGCCGAGCCAAGTTCTTTGAAGAATGTCCGTTGGGCAGACCTTGTCTCTACCATTCCGGTGGAGCAAGGCACTGTCCTTCGTTTTTCTGATAGCTCTCCGGTTTGTGTGGAGGAATACGCTACCTTGTGGAGATCACCACATGCTGAACTTGAGAAAAAAATAGTGACGAGCATAGAACATGCAGAGATTCAAATATAAATTCATCCGGTGCGAAGTCATGGGGGGGGGGGGGGGGGGGGTAATTTCACACCCGCTCTGACGCACAAGCCCTGCCCCATCCCAATTCCTCCAAGATGAAATGTATTAAAAATTAGCGTATAGCTGATTGCTTCCTAGATTCTGGAGTTCTTGAGTTAGGTAGGCTTTGAGACTTCGTTTTACAAAAAAAAACTTTCTTTAGATTTTCCTGCAATGACAATTTTATAACTGCTTAATATAGGTATTTTGTCCAACTAAAGAACATTAAACAAAGCACTCTTAGAGGAACCTTAATGTTATACATATTTTAATTTTAATTTTTCTATTTGCATGTTTGTGTGATCCCTGTGGATGCTAGCATGCTTGTGAACCCTGTGGATGCTAGCATGCTCGTTATGCTAACTTTTATTTTCTTTATATATAGTTGTGTCTTGTGTTTTCCTTGTTGTACTCCCGACAAGAATCCGATGGCATAGCATATTTTGGTTGATCGAGTAAGAATCAGGAGTAGTTTTCAGCTTCAAATTCATATTCAGTAACTTTTGGAATGCCCCATTCTCGAGCATGGGTAACGAATTCCTCTCCCTGTTGCATCTTCTGCATTCCTCATTTTTAGCACACCAACATTCACATTGAGGTCAATACTCCATTTAAGTTGGGGGGGGGGGGGGGGGGGGTTCGTTATCCACGCGTGTAAGCAGTCACTTCATGCATTCCATTAACGCTGTTTTTTTCTTTTCAAATATCTGCTCCTTTTTTTTATTCAAAATTTTTTATCGCTCTCGTGTATTTCATTTCCACACCCACCTCAATTTTACTTGGATTGTTGTAATTCCTATGCGATATAATTCCTTTAGGTGTGTAGGTTAGATTAATTTATAATCAAGAAACCAAAATTGGGTTGTGAACCGTAGACTCGTGGAGTGCTCCTGGTCGAGTGTCCATGTTTTCAGATAGAAATAGATTTAGAGTTAATTTTTATGCAAATGTTAAATACATTGCATTTTGACTTAATATCATTTGTTGTATATCTAATCCTCGTTAGAACGCTATCGAGTCCAATGCTAGTGGAGAGTTGTGTGTAGTGTCGTTAGTGATGTATTATAGGCTCATGATGAGGGGGTGTCATTTGTCGGTGTCAAGAATTCGCCCCTAACGATCTTCGAAGCAGGTGCACTAATTAATAAATAACTCTACAAATATGATTTAGGAATTCGCTTGGATAGATTGAGCCTTCGTATCCGAGCCCATTCTCACTACTATTGCCAGCCCAAGTTGATCATACACCCTTCCTTTGTTTAGCTCCACCTCACTTACACCAAAACCAAAATGCCAAAATCCATATCACACTTAGCTACGAGTTCATTTTAAATGTTATTTTTCTAATTGCGGTGGCAGACAGAATTCTGTTAGTTGATGATATTCTATTGTGTATGTGTGGGTGTGCTTTTAGCATTATTTTGAAAAATATGAGTGGAAATACAATTTGCTAAAAGAAAATAAAAAAGGAAAGAAAAAAATTTAGAAAGTTATATCGTTGCGGTGTTTGGCAAGTGGTGAGTGACCCCATATCCAAACAGCTAATTCTGGGGATGTCACTCACCCATTTCTAGCCAGTGGTAGTCATTTTGATGCGAGCTCAAAATTTCTGCTTAAGTGTGAGTTAACCTGTTCTTCCCGTATTTTAAAACCCTCACCGTAATCCTAAGCCAAAATTCATCCTACCTAAGTCCTATGCATAGAGTTAGTTAGTATTGAGTGCATTGAAGAAGGTGTGACCGGGCGAGCCTATGACCATCGTCATTGATGGATTTCATTGGAGTACAAACTAGTAGTTTTGGGTCCATAATACTACACTCATCATCACTACTTTCGCCCACACTATGCTTAGGACAGATTGCTTAGTTCTTCTGATTAGGAGTGGATATAGCCGTATGATAGTTTGTTTAAATTCAATGTATTTAAATTTTATGCTTAGAAATTTTCTCTAACATGTTTTTTATTCTCCGTGGACACGAGACTTCTCGGTTCACTTTCTTATTTCAGTTTTTGAATTATAATTAACCTCTCGTACTCCCTGTAGGTAAATGGATTGCTCGGGATGAGCAATAATTCAAGTCTTGGGGTATTTGATGAGCAAATTTAGTATAGAAATTTAAGATCTTTTTTGGCTTAGTTTTCCCTTCTTTTAGCTCGTCATTTGGTGTTTATACTTGTCATTTACTTAATTTGTGCGAAAGTGTCTTGTGAGCGCATTTGAGCTAGATAGAGCATAGTTTGATCCATTTTATGCATGGGGAGACTTGTTCTCCCTCTCTTTTCATTTTCTTACGTTAATATTATGTGTGTGATTGTTCGAGTGTTATTTTCTGGAGTTATTGAATGTGTTTGCCATAGGTACAATGCTCATGTGGTTTTCCACGAGCGTCTTAGCCCTTTTCCATTGAGAAGGCCACTACTCATGCATTTTTCTTCTCATATGAGTAGTGGACCCCTCTGTGCACGACCAGTGGTCATGTGGGCCATTTGATAAAATTGACCCGAGCAATCCTTGAAAATGCATGAGTGCACACACAAGGGAAATTGCACGACCATTGGTCATGCGCGATCAACAATTTTCCCTCTAAATCCCAAATATTTTTGGTAGTCTTGGTTCCCTCTCGCATGAGCAGAGGACTTTCCTTCATGTAATACCACTGGTCGTGCGTCAACTCATGCGCTGATCAATTTTTGGTTCATCTATAAATATGCAGGTTCGTGATTTCAGCGGGGAGCCCAATTTTCTTCTGCTATTTTCTATCATTTTTTCCCTTCTTTGCCATTTTCGTCCCCCAAGGGCTAGGGATCATCCCCTAAGTCCTCCCCATTGTCTTAGAGTTCAAGAGTGAAGAATAATAATACCTCTCACCTCAAGCTAGGGATTTGGAAGAAGAAACGTGGGTGGCGCAAAACCCTTGAGAAGACGGGTCCATTGGGAGCCGGTGACATCGATTATTCTACCCTGGACGACAGTCAATGAGCAAATCCATTATGGAGACTCACTCCGGAGCACCTTCATCTCCCTGGAAGAGTCTCAAGTACCATTTGTATTTTGTACGTTCTTTAACTTCTGCATATTAGGTTGAGTAGTCTTATAGTTCTTCTTCTTTTGATGATGGTAGGAATAGATTTTTGATGTATGAATGTTATGAATATCTCTCTTTGAAATATATTTCTTGTTTGTCCATTCCTTCAGAGTAGTTAGGAGGCCTAGACTCTTATTAATCATTTTCATAAGATTTTGTTGAGATTTGGTGGAGTTAGTGTCGTGGCTATGTTTTCGATGAGTTAGACAAGAGACGACAAGTGTGAAGTGGAGGTCGGCAACCCACAGAAGTGTAAAGAGAAGGTTGGCGACCCGTGGAAGTGCGAAGCGCTGCCGGAGACCCGCATCATATCAAGTTCCCAATTCATGAGACTCATGAATGATGATGATGCATTAGTGAGGCAAAAGGGCATCACACGTACATTGAACTCTTAATGACCATATCTTGAATTGAAGGCCATCTTTGGAATGTATTCTACATAAATCTACAACTAATAGTAAGCTAACCTAGGGTCAAACTTGGAAATTACATGAGCTCCTCATAGTTGATTGAAAAGCTCATTGATTTGGAGAAATTGGTAAGATTTCCATAACATTAATCATTTGAGTTCCTGATAATCGATGCAAATCTAGAGAGCCCATCCTTCTTCTTGACAAAGAGGATAGGGAATCCCTATGGAGATGAACAATCATGTAATTGATCTTGAAACTCCACCAACTCCTTAGGTGCCATTTTGTAATGTGTCTGGGAGATAGGTTGTGCTCCAGGTACAAACTCTATCTAAGAGTTGATCTCCCAGTGTAGTGACAATCTTTGTAGCCACATTAAAAATACATCCAGGAGGTCTCAAACTACATGCATGTATGATGTTTCTTGTTGACCTTCTCCTAGTATGTAATTGATCAAGAATACCTCTTCCCTTTGGGAAAAGGATTTGATTACTTGGATAGAGATCAACATTACCCATGAAGTAGAACATATACCTCAAAAGATAATGTCACAAGCTACTAATGGTCATAAAGTGATCTACTTCATCATGCATTCGATCTAGGTACCTTACTTCTCTAACCAGTCCATGACCAAGATCAAGTCAAAGTCATAGATCTCCATCATAGTCGCGATGGCTTGGAAGAGTTTATCTTTTAAACCCACCAAGAAAGTGCACTTATCCAACCATTGCATTTCAGATCTATTAGGCAGATGTACCCATAGGGAAAGTATCGTAAAGCTCTTGACACCATAAATGTCTTGAATAAATTCATGGGACACAAATGAATGTGTGACCCATGTATCAAAAAGAGTATGGGTTGGATTCTCATTCACGATAAGGATACCTATGAGATTCCAAGGTTATTTTTTGAGCTATTTATGATAGTAAGGAAAATAATGAGGGTGTATGATTAACAAAGTGCAAAACTTAAATTAAATACGTACCGATCACACTATTCTGTGGCTCATGAACCTAAGTCAATTTCAAAGCGTAAGCTTGCTGCTGTGACAGTTAGGGATTCCTCTAATCCTATGTGCTCTGGTACCCACTACCATAACCTAATCCTCTTCCATACTATAGTAAAGGGATGTTTTAATGATCATTCTAAATTGGGAAGTGTGCCCTTATATGGTATGCTAATGACAGAGATAACAATTTCTTCTTAAGGATCCAATAGCCCTAATCAGAGCTTGAGGTGTCCGTAACAATGACACTAATCATGGTTTCTTCTATTGCCTCTAGTTTGCACATCTTCACCTGGCATTCCTTTGCTGAGGAGGGGCGTCAATAGATCTCTCTCTTCTCCCTTAGACCATCAGACGGTCCTCTTCCATAGTCTTGGCAACATCCACAATCTGATCAAAGATGGAGTGTGCCAAAATGATGAGCGCCCTATTAAAATTTTAAAGTAGGATCGAAGACTATACAGCGGAAGACTTCAATCAATTTCAATTCAAGTAACCAGTGACAATGAAGGACAAGAAGATCTTTTTTATTGACTATCTGTTTTACAATGCATTGCATACATGGCGAGACATGATTTATATGAGAAACATAGATGAGAAGACAAAGCAACAAAACAAGATTCTGTCGGCTAGAATATCTGAGACCGCACAGACCGCTCGATCACAGCAAGACCGCATGACTTCCCTGAGATCACACGAACAGAATAGGTCGCTGACCTGTAATCTGCTAGACCGCCAATCACAGACTGCACAATCTACTTCTTATTGAACTGCTGAAAATAACACCCTGTCCGCACTTCTTGATCGCCCAGACCACACGGTCACTAGATCACAGAAGTATCCCGTGAATAGAAGAAGAAGAACTGCTCACTGCTGCAAGACCGCAACTTAAGACCGTCTGACCACTGAAGGTCGGTTGATCAACTAAGTCCACGACAAACAGATCAAGAACAACAACCACAGAACACCCAGACGAGACCGCTGGTGAGCTGGTTATTCAAAGCTGGAAAGATAGGAAGAATGCTAACGGAGACTACTGACCACCTAGCCTGTGAACACAATCAAACCGGTCACAAACTTCAAACTGCGCGACCTCAAAAGTTAGACCGGCAAAATGAACCATAACTTTTGTTCATACAGTTCATGCATACGAATGGCTACCCCTGCACCTCTACTTATATGCAAACGAACGGATGGCATCACCTCCCATAAGAGATACAGACACCTCCCTTATTAGGACGCGTGGTCACAAGAACCAGACCGCATGGTCTTTATAAGACAATTATTTCACTTAGAGCAAAACATACCAACCAAGACAGTTCGCCAGAATAACACTTGCAGACCGCCTGACTTATATAATAACACAACCACATGAGCACAACTGACCAACCAAAGTTGACTGCCATAGTGAACTCATGCAAACCGCCCAGTCTCACTACTAGACCGCCCGAACTCTGCGAGTACTTGAGCACTCCTGGCTAACTGAAGCTGTCCACCAATAATGAGCTCTCGTAGGCCGCGTAAGCTCTGCGGTCTCCAAAATGCAGACCGCCCAGACTCCCACTTCCACTTCAAAATTCAACACTCCCTCTTGAAGTGGGAAGTGGAAGTCAGCCCAAAAAAACTACTCAACCGATCAAACGATCCCTTCGACAACGGCTTCAAAAAGATGTCTGCGACATTATCCTTGCTCTGCACATGCTCAACCATAAGAGATCCCTCCAACACCTTCTCCTGAATGAAATGATGTTGAATCTCTATGTGCTAGGTTCACGCGTGACAAACTATATTGTTCACCAGTTTGAGGGCACTCTCATTGTCACCACAAAGTAGAGTTGGACCTCGCACCTCCCCGTGAATGTCCACCACAAGCCTCCTAAGTTAGATGGCTTCCTGAGCCGCCAAAGTCGAAGCTTTGAACTCCGCTTCTATAGTGGAGACAGACAAAAAATCTTGCTTCTTCCTGCACCATGATATAGCTGTAGAGCCTATCATAAAGACATATCTAGAGGTTGATCTCCGATCATCTGAATCACCTCCATAATCAGCATTCATGTAACCATGCAAGCAAAAGCCTGAGTCCTTCCCATATAAGTGACCCAAATCAGTGGTGGACTTTACGTACTTTAGAATGCTCCTAGCCACCATTAGATTAGGTTTCCGAGGCTCCGCCATATACCGACTCACTCGGCCAACCACATAAGAAATATCTGGCCTCGTGATCGTCAAATATATCAAGCTTCCAACCAAAGCCCGAAATACCAAAGGATCAGAAAGAACCTTTACCTCATCACGTCGAAGTAACATTCCAACCTTTAGTGGAGTAGAGCTGCTCTTCCCTCCTTCCATGCCGAATCTTTTCATAATTCATTTTGCATAGCCTTTCTGGGATACAAGCATACCACCCTCTTTCCTCTCCACTTCGAGACCAAGGAAATGGTGGAGCTCACCCATGTCCTTCATCTCAAATCTGATAGCCAACTCAGCACGAAGTCTAGCTACCTCTATCTTAGAATTTCCTGTGATGATCATATCGTCAACATATAACAACACTATGACCTAAAACTCCCCCGTCTTCTTTACGAACAAGCTTGAATCAGAATCAAAAGCAATGTATCCACAGAACTGGAGGTATTATGCTATCTTGCCATACCACGTCTGAGGTGCTTGCTTCAAGGCGTAATGAGCCTTTTTGAGCTTACACACATGTCTTGGTTGATCTTTAAAAACTTACCCAGGTGGCTGATCCATGAAGATGTCTTTGTCAATCTCACCATAAAGGAAAGCATTCTTCACGTCGAGTTGCCAAATTTTCCACCGTTGGCAAGTTGCCAATGCGATCACCAACCGAACTGAAGTCATCTTGGCAATAGGGTTGAATGTTTCTTCATAATCCTCCCTATACTTCTGAGAGAACCCTCGAGCTACAAGGAGAGCCTTGTATTGCTCGATGCTGCCATCAGCCTTCTTCTTCAGCTTGAAAACCCACTTGCAAGTCACAGGAGTAACACCCTCAACCTTAGGCACCAAGTCCCAAGTCTCATTCTTCCTGAGGGAAGCCAACTCTTCATCCATGGACTCTTCCCATTATTTGACTGCACAGACATTTTCAAAACAAGATGGCTCTCTCTCATCAAGTTTCCCCCTGTATACCGATCTGGTGGAATGATAGTCCTTTTGGACCTCTCTAGAGCTTTACTCTATTTCACCTCTTCAACTACCTTTTTTGGACTAGCTCTCCTTTCAGGTAAACTTGGAGCATTGCTTCCCCTGCTTCCCGAACCTGAAGCACCTGACCCAGAGCTAGAAGCAACTGGAGCACCTGGAGAAACAGGCAACTCCACCCAAAATTCTTTAGTATCTTCTCCTTGTCCTCCATCTGACCTGCTCTCTTGTAACTCAACAGATGAGCTACCCTGGTATGATGTTAACTCATCAAATACCACATCCCTTGAGTCAACAGCTCTTCGTGTCTCAGGATCCATGCATCTCTAGGTTCATCATAACCGACGAACACTAGCTTCCTTGCTTTTGCATCTAGCTTCGTTCTAAGAGCATCTGGAACATGAATGTAGCAGGTAGATCCGAACACACGAAGGTGTTCCACCATAGGCTTTATCTTGAACATCAACACATGAGGGGTCGTCATGTTGATGGGACATAGAGGCATCCAATTGATGACATAAGTTTTACAAGACAATCCCAATGCCCATAAGGACTTTGGGATACTCTTGGCATGAAACCAACATTTGCAGGTCTCCATTAGATGATGGATCTTCTGCTTTGCAACTCCATTTTGTTGTGGAGTGTGAGCATAAGAGAGCTCTCTCCGGATGCCATGCTTCCTGCAGAAGTTGAAGAACGCATTTGAGGTAAATTCTCCTCCATTGTCGGTTCTGAACTTCTTGATCCGGAGGTTAAGCGGACCTTCCACTAGCTCCTTGAAATACACAAACTTTTCAAAGGCTTCCGACTTCTCCTTCAGAAAATATACCCAAGTATATCTAGTGAAATCATCAATCAAGACCAGCATATACCTGCTACCTCCAAGACTGATAGTTGAGGTAGGTCCAAACAGATCACCATGAACACATTCCAATGGTGCTTTGCATCTGCTTTGTGATTAGTCGAATGGAAGGCGATGAGCCTTGCTATTATGACTACCTACACAAACATGAGCTTCGCCAAAAGATGACAATCTAGGCGACCTCTCACAAGGCCTCTTCCCGCCATAGCTTTCAACTTATCCATTCCAACATGTCCAAGTATTTCATGCCAAATAGCGGCGCTGTCATTAGTCCTCATCTTATCAACATAAGAACTTGTAGATAGCACAAAAAAGTCCTTCGCCCTTCTTCCAACATGAGTGACTTCAGCCTTCACAGCTGACACATTCCTAAGAAATTTCACTTATGTTGGATAATGAGTCCCGATTATATAGGGTTTTTTGGGCTCATCTTGGCCTGTTTTATCACTCGTGCACTGCTCTTTTAGCGTTAAAATGCTCATATCTGCTTTAGCTATCACTTTACACATAGTGCACTCTTTTCTCCTATCGGGGTGTGCAATTGCACATTCTGTGTAGGGGGTAGGCATCTGCGGGTTCCCCATGCTTTTCTTGCTTTTATTATGGATGTTATTCTTATTTTCTGTGGATTGGTGCTGTGGTTTTGATTGTGTGCAGGTGGACTATACTCTTGAGCTGAGCATTGCTATCTGGGTAAATCGCATGACCATGCGATTATTATTAACGCATGATCGAAGCGATCATGCGATTTACCCAGAGCTGCTTGTGATGATGTTCATCGTGCATTTTCCTTGATGCATGATTGACTCTAATCGTGCGTGAAGGAAATCGCACGACCTACCTGGATGCCGACAAAATCTGAGGCCTGCCCCACCCCATGCATTTTTGGCCGCGCACGAGCATTCTGCTCGTGCATGAACAAAAACGCACGATCTTCCTATAGCTCCAGGCGTTGTTTATCTTTATAAATTGCACGGTCCAAAATGCACGGTCGTGCGTCTTTGTCATTCGTTTCTTATTTTACCGCCCCTATTTAAGCGCGCAAGATCATCCGACCTAGAGGGATCTTTTTACATTCTTTTCAAGAGGGAGCGGTTGGGAGGAGTTGGAGAGCGCCATTTCTTGCCCTCAACTATTCTCCACCATGGGAGAGAAGCTCCGACCACCATTTCTCCGTAGAACACTCACTAAAGCTTTGTCTTCGACCACCGCCATTGTTGCCAGCTCTCAAGCTACATTTCCAGCCATTTCGTGCTGCATTTCCGGAAGTCTCCGGCAAGACTACTACCAACAAAGACAAGCGAAGAAGATGGGATCATTAGAGGGAACTGGCAACTCCTCTCCGTACCCCGGACGTCAACCGTGGACCGAGCTCGGACAAGGACCGACAAACCTTGTGTCCGGCTACGAATCCCGGCAAGCCTTCGTATGCTCGGTTGTATTTCTTCCCTCTTCTTGTTATTGTAGTATTGATATTGTGTTTTGATGTGTTGGAACAATGTGTAAAAACCTTAACGTTGCTCTAAATGTTAATCATGCATTTGTGATTATGTTGGTGGTTTTTACATCCGTGGTGCACTGAGTTTATTTCTTCCCTGCTGCTTGTTGTCTTTTTGTGCCGTCCTAGCTATTGCTAGGAGCGTGCTTGGCAAAGAGGTAATTGCGACCCTCATTGTTCTTCCATCCACTCCATTACCCATTTGGGTAATCCATCCAAGCGACGCGGTGTCGGCGACCCGTGTTTTATTTTCTATTTGTAGCGTAAAAACAAAATCACAAACCCCCCCTGTCGGTTCGTTTCACCCTTGCGGTTATTTTCTTGAATAGAGAATTCACACTCCCTACCTGCACTCCTCGAGAGACCGATACTTGGGGACTGACTCCCATTTTTATTTCTTGAGCGACTGGTGCACTTGCCGTCTGCGCATCAAGTTTTTGGCCCCATTGCCGGGGAGTGCAACTATTCTGTGTTTTCTCTTGCTAGGAGAATAGTTGTAAGAGAGTTGTTTTCTTTTGATTGTTTTGTGTTATGGAAGGAGAAAATCTAGGTGAACCTGCTGGTGTTGATCTGGAGACGAAACGGGCTAGAAGAGCTCGTCTGCGTGAGATTGCTGCAAGAGAGAGAGAAAGAGTTGAGGGTATGGGCCAAGCTGGTAATGGCCGAGGTGAATGAATTCCTGATGATGAGGAAGTGTCCGCCCTCGTGTGCGGACGATGCGTGATTTCACTACTCCTACTGTGGGGAGTGTCTATCTGGAATATCATCAACAATTACTTCAAGATCAAGCCAGCCATACTGAACATGATTCAGAATAACACACAGTTCTTCGGGCTGCCGAGTGAAGACCCCCATCTTCACCTTGCAGAGTTCTCAGATATCTGCGGTACTTTCCTCTATGCTGGGATCACTAATGAGGTGGTCAAGCTCAGGATGTTCCCTTTCTCTTTAAGGGATAAAGTTAAGGCATGGCTGCATACTATCCCCTCTGGGACCGCTGCCACTTGGGAGGCCCTCTCTTCAATGTTCTTGTCAAAGTTCCACCCTATGGACAAGATTGTGAATGCCAGGCGAGAGATTGCTACCTTCAGACAGCTGGATCAAGAGTCATTATCCGAAGCATGGGAGAGGTTTGCGAAACTGCTGTGTAGATGCCCGCAACACGGTTGTGAGCCCTGGAATGTAGTGGAAATCTTCTATTTTGCTATTAAACCCAACTACAGGGCAATGATCGACGTTGCTGCGGGTGGAATGATTATGAATCTAACTCCAGAAGAGGCGCTGAGGATCATCCCTGACACGGCTTTGCATAGCACCTATTAGACTGCAGGAAGGAACACACCGAGAGGTGCCAGGAATCTCTTTGAGGTGAATGCAATCGCACCACTAAGGGAGACTACACAGTAGGCCCCGGATAATGTGGTGATGCTATCAAGATCAACTCCTCTCCCTGCTCAAGTTATGGCAATCACATGTCAAGGTTGTGGAAACCCCGGGCATCATGCTTATGAGTGCCCCGCAGGTGCGCAAGCTACTGACCTTTCTTATGAGGAAAGTGTGAATTTTCTTAATAGTCAAAACCGGGCGATTCCGTATAATAATGCTTATAACCCGGGTGTGAGAAATCACCCAAACTTCTCGTGGAATCAAAATGCTCCTGGCCAATGATGACAAGGGGGCCAGCATCAATATGTTGCTCAAGCCTCCGGTAGCCAGCCGCGGCCACCACACACGAGTTATCCGCAACCTGCACCACACCAAAGGAAGAGTGCGTTGGAAGAAATGATGGAGAAGTTCGTTGATATGGCCCAAACTAGTATGGCCAATCAAACAGCTTCCATTTGGAATTTGGAGATACAAGTCGTCCAGCTGGCCCAAGTGCTCTCCTAGCGCACTCAGGGCGCTCTTCCTAGTAATTCTGAAAAAAATCCCCGAGAGCAAGGAAAGAGCATCTCGGATGTGAATGGTTGCCAAAAAGACACGTGTGCTGTTAAGTGCAAAATCAACGAGGTTGAAACTCCAGCACTCTGCGATTTTGTATCGTCTCGCAACATTCTTGCTCTGCAAGATGTTGCGAAATTGCATTTGAATATGAAAATGGACGATCGGATTTCGCTAGTGCTGGCTAATGGTACTTTGGTTGATACTGAAGGTGAGGTGAAGGATGTTTGTGTTAGCGTGGATGGGACAGAGGTCATCACTAACTTCTAGGTTTTGGGACCCATGTTCATCGTGCATTTTCCTTGACGCATGATTGACTCTAATCGTGCGTGAAGGAAATCGCACGACCTACCTGGATGCCGGCAAAATCTGAGGCCTGCCCCACCCCGTGCGTTTTTGGCCGCGCACGAGCATTCCGCTCTTGCATGAACAAAAACTCTCGATCTTCTTATAGCTCCAGGCGATGTTTATCTTTATAAATCGCACGGTCCAAAATGCACGGTCGTGCGTCTTTGTCATTCATTTCTTATTTTTCCTCCCCCTATTTAAGCGCGCAAGATCATCCGACCTAGAGGGATCTTTTTTCGTTCTTTTCAAGCGGGAGCGGTCGGGAGGAGTTGGAGAACGCCATTTCTTGCTCTCAACTATTCTCCACCGTGCGAGAGAAGCTCCGACCACCATTTCTCTGTAGAACACTCACTAAAGCTTCGTCTCCGACCACCGCCATTGTTGCTAGCTCTCAAGCTCCATTTCCAGCCATTTCGTGCTGCATTTCGGGAAGTCTCCGACAAGACTACTACTAACAAATACAAGCGAAGAAGATGGGATCATTAGAGGGAACTGACAACTCCTCTCCGTACCCCGGACATCAACCGTGGACCGAGCTCGGACAAGGACCGACAAACCTTGTGTCCGGCCACGAATCCCGGCAAGCCTTCGTATGCTCGGTAGTATTTCTTCACCCTTCTTGTTATTTTAGTATTGATATTGTGTTTTGATGTGTTGGAACAATGTATAAAAACCTTAACATTGATCTAAATCTTAATCATGCATTTGTGATTATGTTGGTTGTTTTTACATCCGTGGTGCGCTGAGTTTATTTCTTCCCTGCTGCTTGTTGTGTGTTTGTGTCATCCTAGCTATTGCTAGGAGCGTGCTTGGCGAAGAGGTGATTGCGACCCTCATTGTTCTTCCAGCCGCTCCATTTACCATTTGGGTAATCCATCCAAGGGACGCGGTGATGGTGACCCTCATTTTATTTCCTGTTTGTAGCGTAAAAACAAAATCACAAACCCCCCTGTCGGTTCGTTTTACCCTTGCAGTTATTTTCTTGAATAGAGAATTCACACTCCCTACCTGCACTTCTCGAGAGATCCATACTTGGGGACTTGCTCCCATTTTTATTACTTGAGCGATCGGTGCACTTGTCGTCTACGCATCATTGTACCAAATAGAATGTGATAGCCAACATCAACAGCGTTGATCACTGAGAAGAGGTTTTTCTTCATCCCCGAAACATGATAGACACTCTTCAATGTGAGTGAACCTCTATCTCCGTTTAAAAAACTACTCCCTCCTTCTCAACTGTATGTATAATATCATCAGTAGTAATGATAGCATCATTACCTGAGTATGTCTGTAATGAAGAGAACTTCGACTTGTCTCCGGTGAGGTGATGACCACACCCCGAGTCCACGATCCAATCATCTTGATAGTTGATAGAAGCCAAATCACGAATATAAGTGCCCGTCATAAAAGCTCCATCACTCCATCTATCTCCTGCATTGGAAGCAGCTTCATCTTTTCCTGCAGCAAGCCCTGGCTGAAGATTGACTCTACAATCTCTCTTGAAATTACCAAGTTGATTGCACCTGTAGCACCTTGGTCCTTCCTTCTTCTTTCCATCATGCCTAAGAGCATTGCTCCTTTTCTGCTGATATGAAGTTGAAGGTCCATTGCTAACAGATGTCTTCTTCTTCTTGTCCCATCTCTTCTTCTTGCCAGAATAGAGAACCTCGCTTTCTCCTCCAAAGACAGATATCCCAGCCATTTGCTTTGCCAAGCTCTCTTTCAAAGCAAGCAAGTTTTCCAGCTCTAGCCACGATGGTTGATAAGACCAACCTTGCTCAGAAGTGACAAAGGACACATACTCCCTCCACAAGCCGCGGATTATATGCCTCTTCAACATTGCTTATGAGATAGGTTCATCCGGGTCCAAAGCTGATATCTCCGCGCACAGGTTCTTCATTTTCAAGAAGAAAGATGAAATGGACAAATTTCCTTGAGTTGTTTTCGCCAACTCATTTTCAAGAAAATGTAGCCGAGCTACGTTCTTCTTGTTAAACAAGCTATCCAGGGCTGTCTAAATCTCTGCAGCTAACCGACATCCAATTATGTGATCAAACAACTCCGGAATGATAGCACGCTTGAGAGTGAACTCTGCCTTAGCATTTTTTCTCTTCCAAGCCTTCACTTGCTCAGCATTCCCTTCAGTAGCTACAATTGCTTGTCTATCATCTCCTCTGGCTACCTCCCATAAATCTTCGCCAAGAAGATAGCTATCCAAGCACGACTTCCACTTCTTGAAGTTAGTCTACGTAAGGAGCTCAATTCTAAGACCTCTTGTATAACTTCCTTCCATTGCTATCACACTGGTTAACTCAAATTTTAGAGACTCAAGCATGATTTTGTGGCTGATCACTACTTGGAACCTCCCTCTGATACCATGTTAAAATTTCAGAGTAGGATCGAAGATGATACAGTGGAAGAATTCAATCAATTTCAATTCAAGTAACTAGTGATAATGAAGGACAAGAAGATCTTTTTTATTGCCTTTCTTTTTTACAATGCGTTGCATACATGGCGAGACATGTTTAATAAGAGAAACATAGATGAGAAGACAAAGAAACAAAACAAGCTTCTGCCATCTAGAACATCTAAGACCGCACAGATCGCTCAATCGAAGCAAGACCGCATGGCTTCCCTGAGATCGCACGAACAGAATAGGTCGCTGACCTGTAATCTGCCAAACCGCCAATCACAGACCGCACAGTCTGCTTCTTATTGAACAACTAAAAATAACACCATGTGCGCACTTCTAAATCGCCCAGACGGTCACAGATCACAGAAGTATCCCGCAAACAGAAGAAGAAGAACTACTCACTGATGCAAGACCGCAACTCAAGAATGCCTGACCGCTGAAGGTCTCCTGATCAACTTAGTCTGTTGCAAACAGATCAAGAACTACAACTACAGACCGCCTAGACGAGACCGATAGCGAGCTGGTTATTCAAAGCTGGAAAGATAGGAAGAATGCTGATTGAGACTGCTGACCGCCTAACCTGCGAACACAATCAAATTGGTCACAAACTTCAAACTGCGAGACCTCAAAAGTGAGACTGGCAAAATCAATCCAAACTTTAGTTCTTACAGTTCTTGCATACGAATGGCTACCCCTGCACCTCTATTTATAGGAAAGCAAACAGATATCATCACCTCCCATAAGAGATACAGACACTTCCCTTATTAGGATGCGCGGTCACCTGAACCAGATGGTGCGGTCTTCATAAGACAATTATTTCACTTAGAGCAAAATATACCAACCAAGACAGTTAGCAAGAACAACACTTGCAGACCGCCCGACTTATATAAGAACAGAACTACATGAGCAAAACTAACCAACCAAAGCTGACCGCCAGAGTGAACTCATGCAAACCGCCCAATCTCACTAATAGACCGTTCGGACTCTCCGAGTACTTGAGCACTCCTGGCTAACTGAAGCTGTCCACCAATATCGAGCTCTCGCAGGCCGTGTGAGCTCTGTGGTCTCCAAAATGCAGACCGCCCGGACTCCCACTTGCAATTCAAAATTCAACAAGCCCAACGAAGAGAGTCTTATAATACTTTGAAGAAAATATTTGTTCGGCTGCAATCGTTTGTAGCATAGTTTCCCACAAATCATGCCAAGTGAAAAAACACCCTTTGGTACTCTAGAACAGAATGGTCCCCTTACTCGAATTGGAGAGAGTGTTCTAGCAATTCCTCCATATCTGTAGCCTATATGAAGTGATTGAGGATAATGTCAAAAAACTCATCCTAATCAATCTTGACATATATTCATCCCATGAAAGTATTGATGGAGGCAACTCTACATGACTTCCAGGCATAATCTTCAAATAATGTTATGGTCAGAGTGATTGCCATATCCATGGGACACTTCATTCCAATAAAATCTCCTATACCATGTCAAACCATTCATTTGTCTGGATGACAAACTCAACATTATTAAAAGTTAGTGGGGATAAGCCTTGAAAGAAGATCATCCAATCCATTTATGGGCTTGCCTACTGATGTTTCTGCTAGTTTTGGGAGGCTGAGAAGGTGTCATGTATAGAAGTAAGAGTCTACCAGTGCTTGTATAGATGAAGGGAGAAGCCTAGTGAGCAGGTGGAGGAGTGTGGGGAATTCCTATAACAATGGGAGGAGGGTTGTTGTACCTACGACTAACATCCTCTGGGATCTTCATAAAAGTCGAGATTTAAAACATATAAGTCAATGGCTGAAATTATGAAGTTGGAACAAAATTTTGTCAATTTTATGTGGTGGAATGCATTATACACATGGGCTCACCAACTTCCACTACACAGATTAATCCTTGAACTAGCATAATACACTGTTAAGCTTAGTGTGAGGCTAATAGCTTTCAATAATAAATCTATCATTCTAGTCTGATGCTCATTTGTAAGACTCTCTAGAAATTAGGCATGACCATACAAAGTCTATTGCATAAAGTAACTGCCTTACGGTAGTGCTGGCACACAGCCAACCCCTACCACATGACACTTACCATGTAAGGCAAACAAAATCACCAATATTCAATTAATATAACATAAGTATACAATTGGAAGCTCAACTAGAACCAAACACATCACATAAAATATTGCAAATAATAGTTCATAAAAGTGTAAATAAAAAGCGTAAGTATATGATAAAACATGCCATACAACAAGTTAGAAATATAAATATAAAATATAGCCTCAAATTTCTCACATCATCCTCTAGTGTGGTAGCGGGAGTAGTAACAAAGGGTGCAGTCGGGTTCATCATCTCAGGCTCACTTCACTTTTGTTGGAGGTGCTATTGCTGCCCAATGGGGTCGTGACAACTAAAGGGTTAGTTAGTGACTATGTGGTTCCCATCCTCTCTCCCAATGCATCCTAAAGCACCTGGTGGAAGGAAGAATACTAAGCAACAAATTAGTACATGTGAGAGAGAAAGGAGCATATTAATGTAACGATAGGAAATACAAAAGCACGTAAAATGGACATAACAACATTGAGTTATCAAATAAGAATGCCCATGCAAAATTAAATGTTAATGATCTAAGTCAAGTATAATTAAGAAAATAAGTAGCTTATCATATAAGAGATGTCATACTAACTTATATGATAAGGGTTCATAGCACATGAAAAGAGTGTATGAAGTATACTATGGAAAATGTGGAATAAGCAATACTTAATAACACAAAACCGTTATGTCGACATAGGCTTAAGCATTATTAAGTGGTTAGCAAACCTCAAAGGCCACATCATCATGGAAAGATGATAATAGAGGTTGGTCATCACCACTTTTAGGTATATGAAAGACTACATTCCTAGTCCCTTCTTGTACATCACTCTCCAATGCTCCATTTGAGTAACATCTGCACTATCAGCAACATTCCTCACTAAATCTAGCTGAATAGTGGAGTCTACCGAGGAACCAACACTAGGGACACAACCTAGGTTAACCTACAAGACTACTCACCATTAGATTCTATGAGTCTAACATTCTACTCGACATCAATGTGATATGTTCCGTGGAGTCGATAAAACCCACCACAACGATAACCTACATACCACTAACCACACTCAAGGAATAGTAACACATTATAATATCTTAATGATGTTGTGAGCTAAATGACACTTAGTCAGGAATAAACCTCAACTTAAGTCTTAGTTTCACCCATAGTATACACACCACTAAAGCACTCTCAATAACACCTAAACTCTACCCACAACTTCAAAAATTTATTAAGGCCACAACCTTAGGTGTAGTGGAGGTAACTAAGTGAAGGAGTGCTAGTGGTAACTCATTGTGATTCCCCCAAACCCTAGCCCTAAGCAATGGACCACACAACTTGCTAACATAAAAGAGTAGATCTAAAGAAAGTTAAGGAAAGCTAAGATTAAGCCTAATCCACCCCAATGATACCCATAAAGATAGCTTACATCAATTTACCCCAAACTCAATAGTAAAAGTGACGACGACCGTTAATAGTGTAATAATTGTATAAGCCCAATGAAATCTAAAATAAGTGACACTGATATGATCATTTACCTATTAGGTCATCCCTTTATGCTTAAGAAAATGAAGGTGTAAAATGATATGATCACATAATAAGCATTAGGTTAAGCTCAATAATATTATCGAGCTGAAGAGTTATAAAGCCAAATAACCCGCCAAATAACCAATGAAGAATGTAACTAGCAATTATTTACTCAAATAATTACCAACAAGCATTGATTAAATCTTTGGTGATATGTGAAAGCTTGTTTAGTAAGATAATCAACATACTGTTCTCTTAACAAGAAAAATATGGCCTAAGTTGAAAACTAAGACTTAAGGTGTTTACAATAAATCTCAAAATGTCCATCTAGCAAATTTAAGACCTTTAAACTGCTGTATGAACATGGTAACTTCAAATTAGTTAGCACTCAGTACAAGTTTTATAAAATCCTAAGTTAATCTTGAAGATATTATGATTCATGATATAGGTTTTAGTATGTCTCAAAAATATACTTCGATTATGCAAGTGTACCTATCATATAATATAGGATATTTTAAAGTAAAATACTAATTATCATATTCCACGGGGTTGTTGATTACTTCTACTCACAAAATTGCTATTATTTTCACTAAAGAGTATGATTTGGAAATTTATAATAAAATGAAAGAGAAAATATTAATTATGAGAGACTGAGAGATTTAAGATAGTACTTGATCAAGAATTCCTCTTGAATGAAATAATGCAAAAGCAATATAACTCATAAGCGTCTTCATAAAATATTTTGATCGTGGAGGTTCCTAAATCTTGATACATCCCTCTCGGGAATTACTAACAACCAACCTTTGGTTGATTGACCAAAATCAATTTGTACAATCGAAACCCATAAGCTTGCTTTATGTGGTAAACCCCTCTATTGGATTTGACTCCGATCTAGATGATTTATGTCATCTTATCTTTACGGGTGCATGGAAATCTTTTTATAGATGAACAATCTACTCATATTTATGGAACTCTCGACCAACTAAAATACAGATCTTAGATGATGAACATATTATAGAAATATGAAATCAACAAATTATTAATCAAAGGTAAATAGAAGATTCTTGTTCAAGAACTAATAATAGTAAAAAGAGAATTACATATAATATTCCATTCAAGAGATCAACATGATCAAGTACTAACATAATTTTAGTTACTTGTTATGTTGAAAGAATGATATATGAAAATATAAGAAAGCATAATCTCTAAATAATCAAAAGTAAACTTCCAAATCATATGACCATCTCCACATGATAGACTCTCTCTCTAAAAAATAGTAAAACCACAATTAAAAAAAAAGAATTATTTGCTGGGAATTCGATTATGGACTCCTAAAAAGCACCTCCTTTATTAGCTAGAAAATTAGGTTTACACACCTTGTTTACACTGCGCGGATCTGGAAAACTGCCAAATAAAGCCCGAGACAGTTTTATAGTTGAAGGAGAGCTGTTGGGCATAAATAAGGTTTACACACACTCTTTACACGACATGTACCTAGGGCATGTTCTTCACGTACTACTGCAGTTACTGTCACGACGTATCAGAGGAGCTTCTGGATGAATTTTGCCTTTTGATGTTCTAAGTACACTATATGCAACTTGTGTGTGTACTCCATTATTTTTTACATGCCATGAATACACAGTGTGTTAGAGGAGCTTCCAAATAACATTGATTTTTACATGCCATGATTACACAATGTGTGATACATAAATTTTGTATAGTGATTTTGGCACTTTTTCATTTACTTTTACTATTTCCACCCCTAATTTAGGCAATAATCAAGTAATATTTCAGTTAATCTTTAGTTTATGATATGGGGTTACCATAAAAGTAAAAGAAATAATTTGGCATCCATTTGGGTGATTTTTATGAAGTTTTGGAATTTTCTAGATGACGCAAGCACCTGCTCTTAATGGCGAACACCCATGCCTTATGTACCCCAAATGCAGTCCAGTTTTGACCACTATTTGTTGATTAGCTATATCACTTGCTATAGGATTCAAATTCTAGACATTCAAAAGGTTATTGCAAGATGACTTCAAGGGCTACAACTTTGCTAAAGAACACAATTTCTTTTTCGGCTCCCTTGATAGTAAAAAATACCTCTAAACTGGGTTCATTGTATTTTTCCTGAATGATTCCTGCTGAAAAACTAATTCTCTATGAATGGGCTTGTGCTTTCTTCACAGACACACATTCATGCAATGTTCATGCTAGTGCACATTATTTTTCTACTCTAAAATGTTTTTTTGGGTTTTCAGGCACACCTCATGCGCCCTTATGCATATGGGTGCGCGTAAACAAATTTTTGCACATATAAATAGAGTTTTTTAGGTTTTTTAAGGGATCCTTCTTCATTTATTCTTAATTTTTTCCACCATTATTGTCTCTTGTTGGTCGTAAAGCTCCAAAGGAGAGGGGAAACTCCTCCCACTTCATTCAAAAGATCAAAAGTTGAATTTCTAAGCTTGGAGAAGGAGATTCAAGGTGTTGAGTGGCAATAATGTGAAGATTAGAGCACGTGTGGAGAGATGATGGATAATATTTGAGTGTGGTGACAACCCCTCTCTACCTTGGGATTGCATGAGGAGCTGGTGTTTCCACAAAATTGTACCTCCAAAACTCACACTAGAAAGAGATATGGAGGACTGCAGAGTGCAGGTTACTTGGGACGAGGAATGCCAGAGAAGAGATCTCTGGGAGAAAAGCTGCTTCGATTGATCTCAAAGAAGGTTACAGGAGGGGTCCAAAACAGGTAAGGGTTAGAGGTAGAAAAGGTGATAAAAATCAAGACCGCTTGCACAGGCTGCAAGCTGGAGGCTCGAAGCAAAAGTCCCTTTTCTGTTACCCCTACCCCTTCACTTATAGACGTAGAGGCTGCCCAATCGGGCAGAACCAAAAATTATGGGATGCCCGGGGTACAGGAGAACCTGGGCTGAGATAGGGGGTGCAAATAACAAATAATGAAGAAAAACCTCAGACCGTGCGGTCTGGCAATCTCGCTTCAGCCTGACCACCTGTGCCTTAGGAAAATTGCTGGAGACGAGACAAGCGGTCTGGGCGGTCTCCCAAAATAGAGACCACCGAAATTGACCATTCTGACCGTAAAGAGAGTTCGCGGGCTTCCAGGAAAACATGATCCTCGGACATATTCAAGTTTGGTGGAACTTCAGAAATGTTCACTTTGACCGCTGAGACCGCGACCGTCATAAATCTAGGAGAATCTATAAATACGGCTTCAAGACTTTAGAATCTAGAACTTTCTGGAAAGAACTGCGAGTTTGTGCTATCAACGATCACTCCTTTTCAGACAATAACGATCTATGAATGGTAAGCATGCTGTCTTTTCTGAACAAGCGGGCACAGACCAAGGTAGCTTCCCAAAAGGGAAAGGGAGAAGGGAAGGAGACCGCTAGCTCCAATAAGCTTTTGGTGGCCAAGGCCTCTAAGGACGCGATAAGGGTAGATACGGCAAAGGAGACCATCAACTCTCCTTCCGAAGAATCGCAACCAGAATTACTAAAGGAAGACGCGACCTTGGCGGCCTCAAACATTGTCGACTTGTTGACCACCTCCTCAGGGCCTCTTATGCTGAATCTCCCAAGTGTCTCTATCACCTTTTACTGCCATAAGTAAGAGGAAATTCTCAGCCAGTTTGCTGTCTAGACCAGAGAGACCGCTTCTACTGAGGCAATCAAAGCTCAGATGCATGAGAAGAAGGCTTCAATAGAAAAATTCAGGTAGCAGATTGCAGACAAGCACGAAGCTGCAAAACGGACAAAGAGAAAAAGTACAAACTCATCTGTTCTGACTGCCAAGAAAAGGAAAAGTGGCGAAAGTAAAGCAGTGACTGCTAAGGAGGTGGTCGAACTCCCTGAAGATGTCAGTCTGAGAAATCCTCCTGCGGAGGACTCTTTGAAGGTAAGTAAGCAATTCGACGTCCCTTTTCCACCAATGGTCTCGGTTTCTTCAAAAGGAGTGGACCCGAAGTTGATTGCTTATCTCAATGGTGATTCTTCTAACGGTCTTGTTCACTCAATCTTGCAGGCGCTGAACCCTTTTGAATACGAGAGTCTTTAGGAGGCCACCGAAGAGCGGGAGATCGCTGAGAGGAAGAAGACCGCAGAAGAAGCGGCCAGGATAAAAGCAGAGGTGGAGGAGAAAGAGAAGGAAGAGAAAGAGAAGAAAGAAAAGGAGGAGAAGGCAGCGCAAGCTGCTGCAGTGAAAGAGAAAAAAGAGAAGGAAGATAAGGCTATACTGATCGCCGCCGATATGAAAAAGAAGAAGGATGATGAAGAGAGGGCGGCGTAGGCCGCTGCTGAAAAAGAGAGGAAGGAGAAATAAGAGAAGGCAACACTGACCACTGCAGGGGGAGAGGAGAAGAAGGACAAGAAGAAGCTCGCTGAGGAGGAGAAGAAGGAAGAGGACAAAAAAAGAAGGGACCCGGCAATTCGAGAAAGAGAAGACCGTGCTGTCCATCGGTCTAAAGAATCTCTCTGCCATCCATGAAGCAAAGTTGGACAAGGTAGCAACAGACCGCTCGATTGCGGTCTCTATTTTGCTGATTGGTAAGGGGAAACTTATAGTGAGACCGCCAGAATTCCTTCCTCTGTCTGCTATTCAACCTACATATCCAAAAGAGTAGCGTGTAAGACCCCCTCCCAGAACACACGACACGGCCGAGGGGAGTCCTATGCTCAGGACAGCCGCCTTGCGGAGGTTCCAGCACACAAACTAGCCTCCCCCACAAGACGCCTATCCTGCCGGCCAAACCAACTGAACAACGCCAACCCATCAATAATTTAAAAACAAGAATAGAAGCCATAGATTCACAACTAGGTAATAATGTCCATTCAAGTACAAAAGAACAGGTAGCTACAAAAGCTCCTGTTAAACGTCAGAGTACAAACTTGCCCTAAGGCTACATCTCAAAACACTTGCTCACATCTGTCGCTGACGGTAGCGAAGGTATCATAGTCACATGCCTTGTCACCCTGGCCTTGTTATCCTCCTGCATCATACGTTGCTGCTCCACCTGAGGGGCTCCAAAAATAGTGGTGTAACAACCGGTAGTCATAAAGACTAAGTGGCTTCACATCCTCTCCCCCGATGACTCTTAGGCACCGGGCGGAAGAAGGGATAACGAGCTGCAATATAATCAGTATATTTAAAACAAAGCAGGTGAAGTATAGTTGTTCATAGCGGTTGAATAAGTACCCGAGTACTTGCAAAGGCTTCATAAGCATGTTCATAAGTAAGGAGCATATAAAAGGCAAGTACTAACATCAGGTATAAGAGTACATTTATGCTAGTAGTTAATATGTTGGTAAAGTAAGAAGCAATTCTAAACTAGCATTGTGACAAGTAGCAGGGTATAGAAAGCAGTGAACAGTATAGAAGTAAGCAGTGCATTTACAATTCCAAGACGTACCTTAACTTATATGAATGCCCATACAAACTTATAAGTTAAGGTTTCCAATTAGGGACCCATCATATAAAAGAGCCCATACTAATTTATATGATGGACCCGATGTGGTGCAATGCTATGATTATGAAATGATATGTGCAATGCAATGGTTATGATGCACCCATGTTTACACACTCACTCTTAATTTGCTATGTCGACATAGACCTTTAGTTCTCGCTTTTTGACGGGTAGCTAACCGCTCAGGCATCTCCCGTCATGGCCAGACGGAGACAGTGGAACGAGCTCCTCCACTACTAGGAGGGTATGAACACTACCAGTCCTAGGCCTCTGTACGCCTCGACGCTAAGAACACACAACGGAGACCCTGCGTACTGCTCGCATCATGCTGAGCCTTCAAGGACACAGAAGGGGACTTGGGTAGGTGAGCACCAAGAGTCCAACCCAACCGGTCTAGAGTCTAACAGTAGGCTTCTATTGGTGTCACGACCAGCAAGCCCGTAGACCCGCCACAAGTAATCCTCCAACCAGGATCATCACACCACCATGTGTAAACCATGCACATTCATGAAATTCCCATGCACAACCCGTGCTATCAAGCACCCAAGGACTCATGAAAGGAGCCTTATTACATTTCTCCTCATACAATCAACTGATGCTAACTAGCATCCAGGGCCCCCAACCACCGGGCCTCCCAACATATCACCATAAGATATAACTATATCTTATAATCCACATCTAGCCAATGCTTCTACCCATACTGAGTTAACGTAACTCTCATGCGGTCGCGTGCGCCAAAACATGGGAATTACTCTATCTGATCCATCAGGACTACTTGTGGTCACGGTGTCATATTCATATTTTACTAAATATGTAAGCCCGAACATATCACCAATGTTCAATCGTCTTATGTACAAATTACAACGTGTTTCAACACGATTAAAGCTATCAACCTTATGGAGAGGTTATCTCCAATCTACACCATCCAATAGATTATCAAGTGATATGGATATTAATTCATACATGTCCCCCACACCCTATATTCCAATGCTCATCGTAATGTTTCATTCGACATAATAATTGCCTACATCACATTCATTCGAAATACACATTCAAGCATTTCGACTCCGCACCGGACATGATCTACTTTCCTTCCCTCTAGGGACTGGACCTCAACAGTAGGCCTATATCCACTATAATCATCATATGCTCATTCCCCAAGGAATCATATTCACGTAATAATTTATAACATAATATTAAATTATGGATTCAATTCAAACCAAACCCTCTGAAACATCTACCATCAGTCATAATTACTGTCGGAATCATCCCCCCCCCCCAATTTTGACCTCATTGTATTATGCAATACGTATTTACGGTGCTCTACATTTATATGATACGACAAGCAACTTCATGGTAAATATATATCCAAAAATTCTGAAACTAAACAGAAGTGATCAAAATATCATCAGGTTCATCTCTACCAAATTTCTTAAACATCCGATGAGTATTTTACGAGAAAATCAGTAAAACATCAAAATATGTACAAAACCAGCAATGTTTACTAAAATAGGATTTTCGGGAGCTAAAGACCACCAAAAATTATGTGCCACACCATTCCGAAAAGGTATCGCCAAGGGCTACAACTTTTATGTTGAGCCCAAGGTCCAGATCCAAGCCTAACCTTTCTAAAATCTGGTTTGAACTCAGCAGAGTAAATCTGGACAGCAAGCTGTCCTGTACATACTCGGATTATTTTCTACACAGCCATTTTCTATTTTACATTGCGGGAGCTACAGAGCTCACATGAAATCCCACAACCACTGGTTGGAAAGGTCTTTCCGAGGGCTACAAGTTTCGTGTTGAGCACAAGACCTGAATGTGGCGGGATCAAGCCTAAAAATAGGCATGAAGTCCGGTTCGTGCAGAAAACAGGTTTTCCCCAATTTATAATATTTGCACGAATCTCAAGACAGATGAACAACATCTGTTCATCTTCTTCTTCCAACACATACAAATAATATTTCACCTTCTCTCCTCCAATACACCCTCAATATACCACCATTCTTCACAAAATCAAGTCCTACAACTTCGTATTGAAGAGAGGAATTGATTGAAGATATTTTCTCGGCGAACGACGCCCTAGAACAGAAGTTTTAGCGTGGTCACTTCCTAGAAACTCCATTAAACTCTCTCTAAGGTCAAGATCTTTTGAGCTGACGTCTCTCCTATTATAGATCTAAAGATCTAGCACCAAGGGAGAGGGGAGGAAGTCACCTTATTTTTCGGCCATGGTTGGAGCTCATCTTCATGGCAGTCGGGTGGTGGTCGGCCAAGCTCCAAATCCTTCTCCAAGCTTGCTCCTTCAAGAACCCTAAGTTAAAACCTTGAGGTGTGAGGGAGAAGATGAAGAAAAGAAGAAGGAGAAGAAGAACAAGATGAAGAAGAGGAAGGATCGGAGAAGTGAGCAGCCCTTTTTGGCTTAAGAGAGAAGAGAGTTTGCATTAATAAGCCTTGGAACTCCAAAGTTAGGTTTCAGCTCCTTATTGGACATTAATTCCACTGTTAGCCTCAAATAAATAGGTATTCAAGCTTTATCGTACGACGGCATAAAAAATTTGCCCAGATTCGTCGAAGGGAAGACCCCTTTCGTCGAACGAACGACGCGTTTGTTGGCCGAAGAACATTTCGTCGAGCGCTTCAAGAATATATTTCGTCGGCCGCTGAACGACGAAAATTCGTCGAACGCAGGATGATGATAATTTGTCGATCGTAGAATGACGATAATTCGTCGAACGCAGAATGACGATAATTCGTCGAACGCAGAATGACGATAATTCGTCGAACGCAGGATGACGATAATTTGTCGAACGCAGGATGACGATAATTCGTCGAACGCAGGATGACGATAATTCGTCGAACGCAGGATGATGATAATTCGTCGAACATAGGACGCCTATACATCGTCGAACGTGGGACGTCTATACTTTGTCGAACGCAGGATGACGATAATTCGTCGAACGCAGGATGACAATAATTCATCGAACGCAGGACGCCTATACTTCGTCGAACGCAGGATGACGATAATTCATCGAACGCAGGATGACGATAATTCGCCGAACGCAGGACGCCTATATTTCATCGAACGCAGGGAGCTTTATTATTCTCTCCTGTCTCCTTCAAATTCGTCGAGCGCAGCTTCCCCTTCGACTTTCGTCGAACGCAGCTGCCCCTTCGACTTTCGTCGAACGGAATCCTCCCTTGCCCAAAACTGACCCAAGGCGAGTCAAAACGTCTCTGAGGGGTCTAGCGCAAAATGGGATGTTACAAATCCAATAAACGAAGAAACAATTTCGTCCCCGAAATTTAAGTTGAGGTTAGGGGGTTTAAGTTTAGATCACAAAAGTCATTGGTGTACACTTTAGCATATACCCCAGAAATTTCCTAGCATATGAATCCAGAATTTTCATAAATCAGGAAATTATTTTAGCATGAAACTAGGGAAATTCCCTAAAACTCCCAGCACATAATCTCTATCATAAAACCAGGAAGCCACCAACATAGGATCCAAGGAAAATTCTAGCATAAACCCAACAACTACCAACATATTTCCCAAAAATTTCTAGTACAAATATCGGGTAGTGCCTTGACAACCCAACAACACCCAATTCAAAACAAAGCCTTGCCAACACCAATCTTAGCAGTAAAAAAGAAATTCCTCTTTGATGTTGAGACGGATGAATTGGGGGGGGGGGGGGGGGGGGGAATAGGAGAGAGAAGAAGAAAGCTCGGAGAGCCCTAGCTATGATAAAAATGAGGCCGAGGGAGAGAGAGTGCGTGCCGCCAGTAAATAATAAATTTCCTCCACCACCTCTCATAATCTATCCTAATGTACAATTAATAGCATTTAACATATATACTCCAACCCAAACCATCCAGTCCAGCATAACAAAAGAATAAAACCAAGCCCAAATCTCCTAATAACAACCATAACTAGAAAGAGGAACAACAACAACAACAACAGGCCACATACGACAAAAATGAAATCTTCCGATATTCATGGAAACGGGATTGCAAAATAACAGTAACAGTTGGCCAAGTTAGATTAATCTAGCCATTAATGATTAATGAGAAAAGCTTGAGCTTGTGAAAATATGAGAAAGTAAAACCACGGCTGCCTTAAATCTGGATGGCCTCAAAGTCAACGGGTGATCAAACATAAAATTCACGATGTCATATCCTTGGGTCAAACCTCAAATACCCAAACAGTTATTGTACCCCCAAGATCGTCTCTCTTATGTATTAAAAAAAAGTAGAAGTAATCCTTAATCTCATCTTCTAGTACAACCATCACTATCCATATCATTATCAATCGCTTCCATCAATGTCATCTCGTCCGAGGCAATCATTCATACAACACGCATCTTTTACACTTAGCGCGGCATCCACTAGATATTAAGTTTCAACAATCGTTATGATCACCTTATAGTAATTCATGTGCAAGAGCATTCATGCAAAAGCCACCAACCAAGTACAGTATCAAGTTATGGCATGATAATTACAATGGTCAAACATCATGGATGTTTACCGCTTGACTTGAAATCCATATAATAGTCAAGTCCTGCAATCACCCCACCGTACTTGCCATGACATTATGCCCTTTCAATCCATCAATTACCAAAAATGATGTTACTAGCTCAAGGGTTTAGGCTCAGGAAGCTTTTATGTTTCCAAATAGTCTCCAAATTCCGCACGTGATCATCCGTTAATGCTTATCATTTGGTTCTGGTGATATTATGAATCATTATCGAGGCTCAAAGTAAGGTGAATCCATGACTCTACACCTCGCATGGGTTATAATCACATCATTCCCTTCTAATAACACATGACCTCGAGTCAAGTGTTACTTATGTCTACTCCCGGTTCTACTTTGATTTGCACCAGATTCACAAATTGGCGCCACTTTTATCCCGTGATTTAAATCTTTTCATTTAAGGGCTCCTCAACCGTGAACATATACCTTATCCAACTGTTGGGTTTCGGTACAGAGCCTTTAGAAATCTACCTTGTCGAGGTAAAATGCTACACGCACTCTTACTTGTTCGTATAGAGACATATTCATATCTCACTAAATAAGTAAGTGCAACTTATCATCAATATCCCCTTCACATGTTCAATTCACGGCGTGTCTCAACACCCTTGACTCTATCACCCATATTGAGAGGTTATCACGAATCTAATCATCATTGTTCATGTACTCTTCAAATACACAAGATCTAAGGGAAAACGAAGTTGATATGTAAATAGTCCAATAAACGAAGGGACAAACCCCCGTATGTTTTTGGACTAAATTTCTTCCACCGCCCATATGGTACATTCATCTCACATATGAGCACAAACCTTAGGGGCATATCCTCCTTGACTTAGAGTTCTTACCCTATAGATCCCCATATCGACGCACTTATATATCAGCCGTTATGTAGAAATTCAAATTTTTACGGCGATGACCAAGCTGCATCTCATTGTAATGAGAGCATGTACAAATAACATCCAACCACCCGGTATATTTACATATGTTTGAACTTAACATGAACCATGGTGAAAGGCTCGGGATGATTTCCCTTCGACACGGGTTATGCAGACTACCAAAAGTAGGGCATACTTCACAATATGATAAACTAAATCAAATCCATTCCAAGCGCCCTACCATCCCTGCAAACGATCATCCATGGCATGTTTATTTTATACAAACTTTTAGGATTTTAGATCATCAACCAAGTCATATTAATCTTGTTGACTACACTGCCTAACACTTATTAATTTCCCAATGTCAAGTAATTACAACACTAAGGGGATGTTCACCAAGAATTTCCAAACTCAAGGGTAGTGTATCATCATACCAGCAATGCATGCTCAAAATTTCATTAACTTCCCAGTTATACTGTTATCACAACATAACCGCATATCCCCAACGTGTTAGTTTACTACTCACCTCGTTACTTATCCACATAATTTTGGGACAATATAGTGAAAATTATCATCCTCAAAATGATTTCTTCTCTTATTCCGCTAATAAAATTCCTATCAACCCAAACATGGCCTTAACAGTCCTCCTTTCTTGAGGTAAATTAACTCTTCAAGGGTCTCCACTTCCAATGTCAAAAATTATGACGATTTTAAATCCTCAAGGGACCCAAGACGGTACAAAACTAGCCCAATAAACGAAGAGATAAGCCCCCGTATCTCTTCGATTGAGTTTCTTCTACCACCAATATAACACATTCGTCCCAAAATGAGCCTTCTCTGGGTCCGAATTCTTATCATATCTTCTCCATATGAAACCTTCTACATAAATAGAAGTGAGAGGTATCCACATACATTATAAAAGACACGCTTGGTGGTCTCTTACTAAGCTGATAATAGACTGCAAGCACCAATCTCATTGAGATTGCCCTAATGTTTTGGGTAAGGTGATAATATCACTCCATATCTGAGATAGAAATCTCAGGGTGTGAGTCTCTAGCATTTACCCTCACGTTGAACTCTTCCCTTAGTCATTTGCGGTCACTTATTGCTTGGCCACATCATCCCTGAGATCCGTATAAGGTTAGGGTATGTCACGACATATCCTGCTAAGTCGAACAAAATGGTATCCTAGTTAGGTTGGCATCAATCCTATGCCAAACGAACTCTGACAGTTGGAATGGGAATACCAATTACTGTCTCGGAATGAGCCAACATCTATACGTAAGGGTACGAGTTTAGCTTAGGTTGGCACTTTCTATAGAAAAAAGTGGACATACTTAATGTGAATCACACATGGGCACACCACTGCTTCCGCTGCATCAGTTTGTCCTCAAACTGATTTAGCCAACAGGGGTGGCCTAGTGGTTTATTGGACTTCTTTATCTCAGGATCGTTGCAAGCTGATACCATTTGTAAGACCCCCCCCCCCCTCTCCCGGAACACACGACATGGCCGAGGGGATTCCTATGCCCAGGACAGACGCCTTGCAGAGGTGCCAGCACACGAGCTGGCCTCCCCCACAAGATGCATATCCTGCCGGCAAAACCAACTGAACAACGCCAACCCATCAATAATGTAAAAACAAGAATATAAGCGATAGATTCACAACTAAGTAATAATGTCCATTAAAGTACAAAAGAACAGGTAGCTACAAAAGCTCATGTTAAACGTCGGATTATAAACTTGCCCTAAGGCAACATCTCAAAACACTTGCTCACATCTGTCGCTGACGGTAGCGAAGGTATCATAGTCACAGGCCTTGTCACCCTGGCCTGGTTATCCTCCTGCGTCATACGTTGCTGATCCACCTGAGGGGCTCCTAAAATAGTGGTGTAACAACCGTTAGTCATAAAGACTAAGTGGCTTCACATCCTCTCCCCCGGCGACTCTTAGGCACCGGGCGAAAGAAGGGATAACGAGCTGCAATATAATCAGTATATTTATAACCAAGCAGGTGAGTATAGTTGTTCATAGCGGTTGAATAATTACCCGAGTACTTGCAAAGGCTTCATAAGCATGTTCATAAGTAAGGAGCATATAAAAGGCAAGTACTAACATCAGGTATAAGAGTACATTTATGCTAGCAGTTAATATGTTGGTAAAGTAAGAAGCAATTCTAAGCTAGCATTGTGACAAGTAGCAGGATATAGAAAGAAGTGAACAGTATAGTAGTAAGCAGTACATTTACAATTCCAAGACGTACCTTAACTTATATGAATGCCCATACAAACTTATAAGTTAAGGTTTCCAATTAGGGACCCATCATATAAAAGAGCCCATACTAATTTATATGATGGACCCGATGTGGTGCAATGCTATGATTATGAAATGATATGTGCAATGCAATGGTTATGATGCACCCTGTTTACACACTCACTCTTAATTTGCTATGTCGACATAGACCTTTAGTTCTCGCTTTTTGACAGGTAGCTAACAGCTCATGCATCTCCCGTCGTGGCCAGACGGAGACAGTGGAATGCGCTCCTCCACTACTAGGAGGGTATGAACACTACCAGCCCTAGGACTCTGTACACCTCGACGCTAAGAACACACAGCGGAGACCCTGCGTACTGCTCACATCATGCTGAGCCTTCAAGGACACAGAAGGGGACTTGGGTAGGTGAGCACCAAGAGTCCAACCCAACCGTTCTAGAGTCTAACAGTCGGCTTCTATCGGTGTCATGACCAGCAAGCCCGTAGACCCGCACAAGTAATCCTCCAACCAGGATCATCACACCACCATGTCTAAACCATGCACATTCATGAAATTCCCATGCATAACCCGTGCTATCAAGCACCCAAGGACTCAAGAATGGAGCCTTATTACATTTCTCCTCATACAATCAACTGATGCTAGCTAGCATCTAGGGCCCCCAACCACCGGGCCTCCCAACATATCACCATAAGATATAACCATATCTTATAATCCAGATCAAGCCAACGCTTCTACCCATACTGAGTTAACGTAACTCTCGTGCGGTGGCGTGCGCCAAAACATGGGAATTACTCTATTCGATCCTCCAGGACTACTTGTGGTCACGGTGTCATATTCATATTTTACTAAATATGTAAGCCCGAACATATCACCAATGTTCAATCGTCTTATGTACAAATTACAACGTGTTTCAACACGATTAAAGCTATCAACCTTATGGAGAGGTTATCTCCAATCTACACCATCCAGTAGATTATCAAGTGATATGGATATTAATTCATACATGTCCCCCACACCCTATATTCGAATGCTCATCGTAATGTTTCATTCGACATAATAATTGCCTACATCACATTCAGTCGAAATACACATCCAAGCATTTCGACTCCGCACCGGACATGATCTACTTTCCTTCCCTCTAGGGGCTGGACCTCAACAGTAGGCCTATATCCACTATAATCATCATATGCTCATTCCCTAAGGAATCATATTCACGTAATAATTTATAACATAATATTAAATTATGGATTCAATTCAAACCAAACCCTCTGAAATTTCTACCATCAGTCATAATTACTGCCGGAATCATCCCCTCCCCCCCCCCCCCAAATTTTGAGCTCATTGTATTATGCAATTTTAATTTACGGTGCTCTAAATTTATATGATGCGACAAGCAACTTCATGGTAAATATATATCCAAAAATTCTGAAACTAAACAGAAGTGATCACAATATCATCAGGTTCATCTCTAACAAATTTCGTAAACATCCGATGAGTATTTTATGAGAAAATCAGTAAAACATCAAAATCTGTACAAAACCAGCAATGTTTACTAAAGCAGGATTTTCAGGAGCTACAGACCACCAAAAATTATATGCCACACCATTCCGAAAGGGTGCTACTACACACACCTAAAGTCTACCAAAAAGCCATAAAAAGTGGGCCCCACTCCTAAAAAAACACCCGATTCCTCTAGGGTTCGGCTGAAAATCACAAAAAGTGGGGCCCACTCGACATAAAAACACCCGATTTTAGGGTTTGGCATAAAAAAAACCTAAAATTGGGTGTTTTGTGCTGAGTGGGGCCCACTTTTTGTGGCTTTTATGTAGACTTTAGGTGAGCATAGTATTATTCATTCCGAAAAGGTATCGCCAAGGGCTACAACTTTTGTTTTGAGCCCAAGGTCCATATCCAAGCCTAGCCTTTCTAAAATCTGGTTTGAACTCAGCAGAGTAAATCTAGACAACAAGCTGTCATGTACATACCCGGATTATTTCTACACAGCCATTTTCGATTTTACATTGCCGGATCTACAGAGCTCCCCTGAAATCCCACAACCACTCGTTGGAAAAGTCTTTCCGAGGGCTACAACTTTTGTGTTGAGCACAAAACCTGAATGTGGCCGAATCAAGCCTAAAAATAGGCTTGAAGTCCGGTTCGTGCAGAAAATAGGTTCCCCCAATTTATAATATTTGCACAAATCTCAAGACAGATGAACAGCATCTGTTCATCTTCTTCCTCCAGCAAATACAAATAATATTTCACCTTCTCTCCTCCAATACACCCTCAATAGACCACCGTTCTTCATGAAATCAAGTCCTACAACTTCGTATTGAAGAGAAGAATTGATTGAAGATATTTTCTCGGCGAACGACGCCCTAGAACAGAAGTTATAGCGTGGTCTCTTCCTAGAAACTCCATTAAACTCTCTCTAAGGTCAAGCTCTTTTAAGATGACGTCTCTCCTATTTCAGATCTAAAGATCTAGCACCTAGGGAGAGGGGAGGAAGTCACCTTATTTTTCGGCCATGGTTGGAGCTCATCTTCATAACAGCCGAGTGGTGGTCGGCCAAGCTCCAAATCCTTCTCCAAGCTTTCTCCTTCAAGAACCCTAAGTTAAAACCTTGAGGTGTGAGGGAGAAGATGAAGAAAAGAAGAAGGAGAAGAAGAAGAAGATGAAGAATTGGACGGATCGGAGAAGTGAGCAGCCCTTTTTGGCTTAAGAGAGAAGAGAGTTTGCATTAATAAGCCTTGGAACTCCAAAGTTAGGTGTCAGCTCTTTATTGGACATTAATTCCACTGTTAGCCTCAAATAAATAAGCATTCAAGCTTTAGCGGACCACGGCATAAAAAAATTGCCCAGATTTGTCGAACGGAAGACCCCTTTCATCGAACGAACGGCGCGTTCGTCGACCGAAGATCATTTCGTCGAGCGCTTCAAGAATATATTTCGTCGGCCGCTGAATGACAATAATTCGTCGAACGCAGGATGACGATAATTCGTCGAATGAAGAATGACGATAATTCGTCGAACACAGAATGATGATAATTCATCGAACGCAGAATGACGATAATTCGTCGAATGCTGGATGATGATAATTCGTCGAACGCAGGATGACGATAATTCATCAAACGCATGATGACGATAATTCGTCGAACGCAGGATGACGATAATTCGTTGAACGCATGATGCCTATACTTCGTCGAACGCAGGACGCCTATACTTCGTCGAACGCAGGATGAAGATAATTCGTCGAACGCAGGATGACGATAATTTGACGAACACAGGACGCGTATACTTCGTTGAACGCAGGATGACGATAATTTGTCGAACACAGGATGACGATAATTCGTCGAACGCGGGACGCCTATACTTCGTCGAACGCAAGGAGCTTTATTATTCTCTCCTATCTCCTTCAACTTCGTCGAGCGCAGCTTTTTGGGGACTTGACGCAACCAACTCGACCAAAAGCCCGGACTTGTGGTGAAGGCGCAATATCTATCCTTACTAGAGTTGGTCACCACGAGCAGGATCCACGGGGCAGCCGGTTAGGCCCACGGGGGACACACCCTCCCGCTTCGACTAGCGCCGCAATGCTGGGGGCAATTATGGCAGCACCAACAATCCCCCCCCAGAAACGACCCCGGGGTTTCGAACTCGCGACCCCCTCTGATACCACTTTTTGGGGACTCAACACAACCAGCTAGACCAAAATCTTGGACTTGTGGTGAAGGCGCAATATCTATCCTTACTAGAGTCGGTCACCACGAGCAGGATCCACAGGGCTGCCGGTTAGGCCCACGGGGGACACACCCTTCCGCTTCGACTAGCGCCGCAATGCCGGGGGCAATTCTGGCAGCACCAACACAGCTGCCCCTTCGACTTTTGTCGAACGCAGCTGCCCCTTCGACTTTCGTCGAACGGAATCCTCCCTTTCCCAAAACTGATCCAAGGCAAGTCAAAACGTCTCCGAGGGGTCTAGCGCGAAATGGGATGTTACACAGCGTGAGATTGTCATCATTGAAATAGATGACATCCTTATTAATTAGCAGTTTTGAATTAAGAAAATGAAGGAAATAAGGAGAGTGGTTACAGAAGAGGGAATTGTAAGACCCCAAATCTGAATTCAGAAATCTGGAATCCAGAGCTGTCGCCGGCGACAGTGGATGTCGCCGGGCGATAGCGTTCTGTTGAGAAGGTTCTGCCGTGAGCTGTCGGACGGCGTTGACTAGTCAATGTCGGTTCATTGTCGCTGTCGCCGGGCGACAGTGGCTGTCGCCGGCGACAGCTCAATCTCGGACTTTGTGGCCGAAATGCGGGGCATTGATGACACATTGACTTTGGGGGCTGGTTTTGGACAGAGGGGTTCAGTGGTTGCTTTGAAAGGCCGAAAATCCTCCTCTTTTCACTTATTCTTTAAGGCTTATTTGGAGAGAGAGAGAGAGGAGCTTGGAGAAGAAGGAGGAATAGGAAACCCTAGCTTGGAGCTTGGGTTTGGTGGAGCTACACTCCTCGGATCCCTTCAACGTTTGTGGCTACGCGTAGAGGAGGGCAAGGCGCTCCTTTCCATCCGGGTGGAACGTCGAGCCATGGGCTCAAAGCGGCGTTTGAGGGTAACGATCTTCCCTAACCCTAATCGGACATGTTCTAGTCCATCCTTGGCATTCTTGAGGCCCCTACCCAAAAGGGTGAGGTCGTGGCCTCCGACGGGTCGATTCGTTCTATCCCCGTCAAAACTTGCATTCATATAGAGTCCGTGCGTGCAACGGACGTAGGCGCGCTGTGTGAAGCCCATCCGGGACGGTTCGTCCGGATTGGTGTTGCTTTTTGATGTTGTGCGTGCCGGGGGAAAAACCCCGTGTTGATATCCTGCTACGTAGGAATAGAGAGTGCTACTGCTTGCGCAGCAACGCCCGGGGGTGTGCCCCGGGGAGCACCCGATGTTTGGAAGCAGAAGTGAAGTTCTGCTCACTGTCGCCAGGCGACAATGGACGTCGCCGGGCGACAGCTCTCGGACTTGGGTCTGGTGACTTTTGTGCTTGCTGAGGCTGGGGGAGTGTTACTGCTTGTGCAGCAATGCCTGGGGGTGTGCCCTGGGAAACACCCACAGCTAGGAGCCAAATGGTGTTTATGTGCACTGTCGCCAGGCGACACTGACTGTCGCCTGGGCGACAGCTGTCCAGAACTGAGTTCTGGTGTATTGTGGAGCCCACCTGTTGAGAGGACCTGAGGCTTGTCGGCCCGACCCGTAAGGGTGTCCTGGTGGATGTCTTAGCGGCCCGTGGAGCCGGCTGAATGAGAATACCTGGGCTGAGGGAACGCCATACCCGCTCTTCGGGTTGTACCACGAGAGTGTGAACACCGGGCATTGGCGAACCTGAAACCGCACCATCGGAGCTCCTGAACAGTAAGTCTCTGGGAGTTGTAGGGAGGCGATGGGAGAGAGTCTTCGGACTACGCTTTGTTCACAATTGAAGCTCGGGGGTGCCCTGGTATTCGGGCCACCGGCAAACGCCTCGAAGGGCAAGACCATCCGGGGAGGATGGTGGTGGAAGGCGGAGTACACCAAAGAGTGCCTGAGAGCACGAGACGTGGAGGCAGTTCCCACGTTTGTGTTGATTGCATATGTATGTTTTCTGTGGGCTTTGGTAGTCGCACTCTTAAATATATATATATGCTGCTGAGTTGTCTTGCAGGGATGCTTAGAACCGCCACCCCCTCGAAGGGGTGGGGTCGTTATATTTGGTCAGCTTTAGCTGACCGTTGCCTGTTTTGCCACCGCTTTTGGTGGGCTTGTTGTACAGGTGCTGGGCCGAGCGGAGCTTAGCGGGCTATTAGCGGGCTGAAGCCCTGGTGCTACTGCGGCCCTCGAAGGCTTTTGATGTTTCCTTTTGATTTTCATGTATGGCCGGCCTGCGTGTCGATGTTGGTAAATTGTAAGGCCGTCGTGCCTAATATTAAGTTGTAAACATTTTATTCCTATCTAGTAGAAGTGGACATACCCGGGTTCGGGTTTTGGGGTTTCTTATTGTCTCTTTTACTTCCGCATAGAATGCTCTGAGTTAGGCTTCGTTGTTTAGTGTCGTTGTTATCTAATTGAGTGACGTTCCCATTTGTTTAATAGTATATGGCGTGGGGCCCCGGCCGGACCTTCTGCTATGTGCTTCCGAACAGATGGGGGTGTTACAAATTGGTATCAGAGGTAGGTTACAAATTGGTATCAGCTCTTAAGGTTCCGTCTCCTTCTAAGGAATTCGTGGGCGAATTCTTTTAAGGGGTGGTGAGCACGCGTGTGCGCTACCGTCGAGACGTAAAATAAACCCAAAAATGTCCACTTAGGAATAAAATGTAACACTTAGGAATAAAATGTAACAACAAACCAACAATAATTGCATGATTTTGGAACCTGAGTGTTCCTTTTGTTGTTAGTTGCGACTGTGCTGTCGCCTAACTTTGTGGTGCGCTTGTGTAGGGCACTCGAAGTGCAGCGGGACCGTCGCGTCTCCGTGTCGTGGTTGAGAGTAGCGGGTCTGTTGAGGCTCCTACACCTCCGTCTGCTGAGTTGGTTCAACAAGTTACAGAAGTCGTTCTATCGTTCTAGCTGCGTTGAATGGCCAGCCTGGAAGGCAAGGCCAACCGCCGTTGCAGGAAGTGGCCCCAGAGCCACTAAGAGTGGAGCAAATCCCCGTGAGGCGTGCTCCTGAGCAACAACTGAAGCACTTCATGGGTTTTCGACCTCCTCCGTTTACCAGGGTTGAATCCCCAGCTGAGGCCGAGGACTGGCTGTCGCCTAGGGAGCGAATTCCTACAGCGACACAGTCAGATGAAGCGCAGAAAGTGACCTTTGCTACCTTCTTGTTGGCAAAGGAAGCCAGGCGGTGGTGGGATGAGGTAGAGAAGCGCCAGTTTGCTGGAAGGCGACTGGTTGATGTGCCGTTGGAAGAGTTCTCGAGAATCTTCCTGGCAAAGTATGTGCCTCAGGCGCAGCAGATCGCGATGGAGAACCAGTTCCTGGCTCTGACGCAGGATGGTAGACTGGTTGATGACTACCTGTATGAGTTCACCCGCCTCGGGCGTTACGCTGGAACTCCTTTCGGTGACGAGGAGAGAAGGGTGAATAGGTTCTACGGAGGCTATCAAAGCCAAGGACGTCGTGACAAGTTTCATAAATGTTTTAGGCGTTCCTGTGAGGGCGCTTTTCGATACTGGAGCTTCGCACTCCTTCTTATCGTCGGACTTCGTCCAACGTATTGGGGCGCCGTCGATTGCTTCTGCAGATGGACTGGATGTCCTACTGCCGAATGGATATTCGATGCGTGTGGAGAGAAGTTGTTGCGTGAAAGTTCTAGTTGGAAGTCAGGAGTATGACCTGAAAGCATCGTTACTCCCCCTGGTTGAGTTCGATGTAATCTTCGGAATGGATTGACTGTCGGAATAGCGTGCGTGTATCGATTGCACCACCAAGGAAGTGAGGTTTGGGAAAGGTGCCGACCGTGAGACGGTCTTTGCGGGCATGCGTGGATCGAGCAAGATGCTGATGTCTGCTCTCCAGGTGTCCAAGGCAGTGCGACAGGGAGCAGAGTTATTCTTTGCTCTAGTGGAGGCTTCAACGCCAAGGCCCAACCTAGTGGACGTTCCGGTCGTTTCAGAATTCCCCGTTGTGTTCCCGAGCGAGCTCCCCGGTGCTCCCCCGCAGAGGGAGATAGATTTCACGATTGAGTTGGTGCCAGGCGCTAAGCCTGTGGCCCGCTCGCCGTATCGTTTGGCTCCGAAGGAGTTAGCGGAGTTGAAGCTGCAGCTGAAGGAGCTGTTTGAGCAGGGCTACGTGCGTCCGAGTTCTTCACCTTGGAGTGCACCGGTCCTCCTTGTCAAAAAGAAGGACGGTAGCCTGCGGCTTTGTATCGTTTATCGGGAGCTAAACAAGCTGACCGAGAAGAACAAGCATCCTCTACCGAGGATAGATGTTTTGTTCGACCAGCTCGTTGGGTCGACAGTACTCGAAGCTGGACTTGAAGTCCGACTATTATCAGGTGCGGATCAGGGAGTGCGATATTCCGAAGACTGCCTTAGTACCAGGTACGGGCAGTATGAGTTCATCGTGATGCCGTTTGGGCTGTCTATTGTGCCCTCGGTGTTTATGGACTTGATGAACCGGACTTTTCGAGAGTACCTCGACCGGTTTGTGGTCGTCTTCCTGGATGATATACTAGTCTACTCTCAGTCCGAGGAGGAGCAAAGTGATCGCCTGCGAGTAGTCTTGGAGGTGCTGAGGAGGAACCAGTTGTATGCCAAGTTCTCGAAGTGCGAGTTCTGGCTTCCTTCCGTGGCGTTCTTGGGCCTTGTGGTTAGTGGTTTGGGTGTGGCGGTTGATCCGGTGAAGGTTTCGGCCATCAGGGAGTGGCCTGTCCTTTCTTCTGTAGCGGAGGTCCGTAGTTTTCTCGGGCTGGCCGGTTATTACAGGCGCTTCGTGGAGAACTTCTCCCGGATCGCGCTGCCTCTTACGACGCTGACACGGAAGATGCAGGAGTTCTTTTGGACGCCCGCGTGTGCGCAGGCTTTCGAGGAGTTGAAGCGGCGGCTTACGACGACTCCGATCTTATGCTTGCCTTGCGGCACGGAGGGCTACGAGATCTACACCGACGCTTCTGGAAGCGGCCTTGGCTGCGTTCTGCAGCAGCATGGCAAGGTTATAGCGTATGGCTCTCGCCAGCTGAAGGTGCACGAGCGGAATTATCCGGTCCACGACTTGGAGTTGGCGGCCGTGATATTTGCCCTGAAGCTATGGCGGCATTATGTGTATGGCTTGAAGATCGATATCTTCACAGACCATAAGAGCTTGAAGTACCTTCTGACGCAGAAAGGGCTGATTATGCGGCAACAGAGGTGGATGGAGTTCCTGGGGGACTTCACCTTCGAGATCCACTACACTCCCGGGAAGGGGAATGTTGTTGCGGATGCACTCAGTCGCAGGGCTCCAGCGCAGGCCAACTGGATTCAGATGCATGATGAGCACCTGATACGTGACCTGGAGATATTTCTTGCGTGGAGAAGAGGTGCAGTGCTGGTGCCTGTTTGAGTTGGTTTGAGGTGCAGTACGACCTCGCTGAGAGAGTCCGCCATGTTTCTGAACTCGATCCGAGTTTGAAGCGCTACGCGGAGGATGCTGGTGGTGGGCCGGATGCCCAGTTTCAGTTTCGTGACGGGTTGCTGTGGAGAGGCGACCGTTTATGCGTCCCCAGGGCGGGTGAGCTGCGCGAAGAGTTGATGTACGAGGCGCATCGTACCAGGTATTCAGTTCACCCGGGGAGCACGAAGATGTATAAGGGCATGAAGGTCCTTTTCTGGTGGCCAGGTATGAAGAGGGACATCGCTCACTGCGTGGCCAAGTGCCATACTTGTGCGCTAGTGAAGGCGGAATGTCAGAAGCCCGGTGGCTTTTTGCAGTCATTGCCTGCTCCGGAGTGGAAGTTTGATGACATTTCCATGGATTTCGTGCATGGGCTGCCGAGATCGCAGGGCGGGAACGATGCCATCTGGGTAGTCGTAGACCGGCTTACGAAGGTGGCGCACTTTATCCCCAACCGGAGGGATGACTCGGTGGAGTTTTGGCAAAGTTGTACGTTGATACAATTGTACGATTGCACGGTGTGCCCCGTAGCATCGTCAGTGATCGTGATGGACGCTTTACTTCGAGCGACTGGAGGCTAGTCAACCGTCTTTTGGGTACAAAGCTGCAGTTTAGCACGGCCTTTCATCCTCAGACGGATGGCCAAACTGAGCGTACAAATAGGACGATGGAAGACATGCTCCGGATGTGCGTCCTGGTTTTTGGCAAGGGGTGGGAAGATCACCTCTTTCTTGTCGAGTTCGCGTACAACAACAGCTATCAGGCGAGAATTCAGATGGCGCCTTTCGAGGCCCTCTACGGCAGGAAGTGCCGCACTCCCTTAGCTTGGGCGGAACGGGCGAGACGAAGCTCTTCAAGAGGAGAGACGTCGAAGAGGCGACTTCGACGGTACGGTTGATCCGGGAGGGGCTTTTGGTTGCGCAGGATAGGCAGGCGAAGTACTATAATGCGAAGCACCGCGACGTCCAGTTCGCCGTTGGCGATTGGGTTTACTTGAGGATCAGGCCGTTCAAGGGTGTACCCAGGATTCGACGCTTGAAAAAGCTGAGTCCGAGATACCTTGGACCGTTTGAGATCATCGAGCGCGTCGGTGAGGCGGCTTATAGGCTTGCTCTATCGGCGGAACTGAGCGGGCTATACGATGTATTCCATATCTCCGTGTTGCGGAAGGCAGTGCAAGAGCCTACGCAGGTGGTAGCGGCGGATCAGGTGCCCGTGGATAGCGGGCTTGCGGCGGCGGTCAGGCCCGTTAGCATCGAGGTTGTTGAGGTGCGTCAGCTGAGGAACAGGGCGATCCGTATGGTAAAGGTCCGTTGGGACAACTGCGGTCGCGAGGAGCTCTCTTGGGAGCGTGAGCAGACCGTGTTGGAGGAGTTCCCCGAGCTGTTTCGGTGACGCTTATCTCTTCTTTTTCCCCTGTATGTAAAGACTGTTTCGATATATGTATATATGCGTGTTTTTACAAATTTCGGGACGAAATTTTTATAAGGAGGGGAGGGTTGTAAGACCCCAAATCTGAATTCAGAAATCTGGAATCCAGAGCTGTCGCCGGCTACAGTGGATGTCGCCGGGCGATAGCGTTCTGTTGAGAAGGTTCTGCCGTGAGCTGTCGGACGGCGTTGACTAGTCAATGTCGGTTCATTGTCGCTGTCGCCGGGCGACAGTGGCTGTCGCCGGCGACAGCTCAATCTCGGACTTTGTGGCCGAAATGCGGGGCATTGATGACACATTGACTTTGGGGGCTGGTTTTGGACAGAGGGGTTCAGTGGCTGCTTTGAAAGGCCGAAAATCCTCCTCTTTTCACTTATTCTTTAAGGCTTATTTGGAGAGAGAGAGAGAGGAGCTTGGAGAAGAAGGAGGAATAGGAAACCCTAGCTTGGAGCTTGGGTTTGGTGGAGCTACACTCCTCGGATCCCTTCAACGTTTGTGGCTACGCGTAGAGGAGGGCAAGGCGCTCCTTTCCATCCGGGTGGAACGTCGAGCCATGGGCTCAAAGCGGCGTTTGAGGGTAACGATCTTCCCTAACCCTAATCGGACATGTTCTAGTCCATCCTTGGCATTCTTGAGGCCCCTACCCAAAAGGGTGAGGTCGTGGCCTCCGACGGGTCGATTCGTTCTATCCCCGTCAAAACTTGCATTCATATAGAGTCCGTGCGTGCAACGGACGTAGGCGCGCTGTGTGAAGCCCATCCGGGACGGTTCGTCCGGATTGGTGTTGCTTTTTGATGTTGTGCGTGCCGGGGGAAAAACCCCGTGTTGATATCCTGCTACGTAGGAATAGAGAGTGCTACTGCTTGCGCAGCAACGCCCGGGGGTGTGCCCCGGGGAGCACCCGATGTTTGGAAGCAGAAGTGAAGTTCTGCTCACTGTCGCCAGGCGACAATGGACGTCGCCGGGCGACAGCTCTCGGACTTGGGTCTGGTGACTTTTGTGCTTGCTGAGGCTGGGGGAGTGTTACTGCTTGTGCAGCAATGCCTGGGGGTGTGCCCTGGGAAACACCCACAGCTAGGAGCCAAATGGTGTTTATGTGCACTGTCGCCAGGCGACACTGACTGTCGCCTGGGCGACAGCTGTCCAGAACTGAGTTCTGGTGTATTGTGGAGCCCACCTGTTGAGAGGACCTGAGGCTTGTCGGCCCGACCCGTAAGGGTGTCCTGGTGGATGTCTTAGCGGCCCGTGGAGCCGGCTGAATGAGAATACCTGGGCTGAGGGAACGCCATACCCGCTCTTCGGGTTGTACCACGAGAGTGTGAACACCGGGCATTGGCGAACCTGAAACCGCACCATCGGAGCTCCTGAACAGTAAGTCTCTGGGAGTTGTAGGGAGGCGATGGGAGAGAGTCTTCGGACTACGCTTTGTTCACAATTGAAGCTCGGGGGTGCCCTGGTATTCGGGCCACCGGCAAACGCCTCGAAGGGCAAGACCATCCGGGGAGGATGGTGGTGGAAGGCGGAGTACACCAAAGAGTGCCTGAGAGCACGAGACGTGGAGGCAGTTCCCACGTTTGTGTTGATTGCATATGTATGTTTTCTGTGGGCTTTGGTAGTCGCACTCTTAAATATATATATATGCTGCTGAGTTGTCTTGCAGGGATGCTTAGAACCGCCACCCCCTCGAAGGGGTGGGGTCGTTATATTTGGTCAGCTTTAGCTGACCGTTGCCTGTTTTGCCACCGCTTTTGGTGGGCTTGTTGTACAGGTGCTGGGCCGAGCGGAGCTTAGCGGGCTATTAGCGGGCTGAAGCCCTGGTGCTACTGCGGCCCTCGAAGGCTTTTGATGTTTCCTTTTGATTTTCATGTATGGCCGGCCTGCGTGTCGATGTTGGTAAATTGTAAGGCCGTCGTGCCTAATATTAAGTTGTAAACATTTTATTCCTATCTAGTAGAAGTGGACATACCCGGGTTCGGGTTTTGGGGTTTCTTATTGTCTCTTTTACTTCCGCATAGAATGATCTGAGTTAGGCTTCGTTGTTTAGTGTCGTTGTTATCTAATTGAGTGACGTTCCCATTTGTTTAATAGTATATGGCGTGGGGCCCCGGCCGGACCTTCTGCTATGTGCTTCCGAACAGATGGGGGTGTTACAGGAATTGGAAAGAATGGACCTTGAGTGTGTAAGGGGATCAGATCACCTATTGCTGACCACGGACCCTGGTCACAAAAGATGTAGAAAATACCTTACATGACAGCGGTCTTGATTTCTTTCCACGTATTCTCTTTGCACGAACTCTTCCATTTTTGAATTGTTGTAGCTGAGTTAACCGTTCTCTAGTTTTGAACATAGATACTGATGAGGCCGCGGAGACTCCTGAAGAAGGGGAGATCCCATAAAAGTTGGCGATTCCCCCGCAACTTCCTGACATCCTCAAGCCCATGTTTGAGTATGTTCGCACCATACGAGCTCGCGAGCGTGCTCAAGATGATCTACTATGTGCCACAGAGAAGCGAGTCTGTGAGAAATGCGAGCTGAAAAATGCTGAACTGAACAGTGCGCTCTGGAGGACTGAAAAGGATGTTGAATATTAAAAAAGGGAAGGCCACAGCTCTGGCCACTATGGTTGGTGCACTTAGGGTCGGCCCTGCCCAGATGACAGTGAAGATGGGATATTCTAGCGGTCTCCTAGAGTTGCGACCGACCTTTGAGATCATGGTCATCCCCATGGAGTAGGTGGAGAAGGAGATGGCGAAGATCCATCGAGCTGCAATGTTAGCTAATCATAACCTGGCGTCCGTTATGACCGTTGTAAATGAGATGCAGGATATCACAGCTTTTGTTGGGGGGAAACGTCCAACTAAGAGATAGATTTTACTGTTTACTTTATGCGGTCTCAAAAAATTAAATCTGGATGATTTGAATTTGTAATATATGTATTATGACAATTTGATTTTCTTCTTATGCAATCTTTGTATTTGTTGTGATGTCGATCTCTTTTCCTTAGCTTATTTTTGTATTGCTGCTTGAAATGATGCAGTCTCACTTTATTGAGATCGACCATACTGCTTGCCATCTTTTTTAACCCATCCAGGTTCGGCGATCTGAATGGTTTGCTGGGTGATCTCCAAAAAAGCACTCATTACAAAAATATCCCTCAGCTTCTTTAAATAGTTATCTTTGGATCCTTCATTCCACACTTTCTGAATGCGCCCAAAGCATCGGTCTCCGCAAGCTTTAGAAATGGTGACCGCTCGCACGCCCATTGCTGAAACATTCCACGAGATTGATTAAAAGCCATGTCGCCTTTCCATGGAGCAGTACATGAACGTTTTGGAGAGGTATATGATCCATGGTCAGATTGTCATGAGACCGCTGACAAAAGAGGAGGGCTTAAACTTTGGAGAGGAAAACAAATTCTTCATCCCAATCAATCTCTTCGATTGCGGTCTGACGCTTACTCTCCCTTGGGAGGTCCTGGAGGTGATGGAATACTATGGCCTAGTGCTCGCCTAGCTGCCATCAAACTCATTTGATCACATGAACGTATTTATCAATTACTTGAGATCGGCAAGGGTAAAGTTTACAATAGATCTATTCCACGTGAACTTCTATATGAAGTCGCTAAAGGAGGGGAAAAGATGGAAAAGTTCAAGGGTCTCCTATACTTTTCCTGCAATGGGATCAAGGTGCTCAACCTGCCGAACAAGATCGCTTTCTGGACAGAAAGGTTCTTGCTATTCAAAGGTGACATTGGCGGTCTCAAATTTATGTCATCCCGCCTATTAGAACGGGTCTTCCACGCGCTTAAAACCCTCTTGGAAGTGGATATCAAGCTTCTAGCCTTCTTGGCGGTCAAGCGATTCGATCTCCTCTGCTACTTGGCGATCTGGCTAGTGAACGCGGATATCACACCTGAAGAATTTAAGAAGCTTCTAGCGGTCTCTTGCGATCCCATCACTTTTGCTTTTTTACTTTTTCTCTAACTTTCCTTTTTCAGCAAACTTTGCGGTCCTCGAAGTCGACCCCGCAGTACCAGCTGAAGAGGTGACCACACAGAGGGAGATGAGGAAGAAGAGAGACTGTGAAATGGATAACGCGAAGCTTGGCGGCGAGTCAGAATCCTCCAACATGCCCTTTCCTCTGATCGTCTTTGGGAAAAAGCTGATGGATACCAAGGGGAAGCCCCTCCCAAGTGGGGCTCTAAAGGCAAGAGCATGAAGGTGTCTACCGACCTACCATGGTGGGGTGGGAGGATGACGCATCATGCCTTCACGATCACCTCTGCTCTCTATGGAAAGAGCAATGCCAGGGAGGCATATAACTTTGAGACCAAAATTCTCCCTAACATATGCGCATAGGTTAACGCCAAGAGCACGATCTTGAACCATCACATGGGGCGGTCTCATTGAATGGCCCTGAAAAATAATGAGCGTTTTTAGGAAGAGATAGATGTAAGATTACTTTACCTATGGTCTCCAGCTTTACTTTTTCATGACTGCGCGACCTGATTGTCATCCTTTTGCAACAATTAAAGAATACGACATATCATATGGAAAATCCACACTTCCAAAATGCCTTGCTGCAGCATGTAAAAGACACGTTAGAGTCGATGATCATGGAACTACGTGAGCGCAGCGGTCTCACTGAAGTGTTTAAGGAAGTTAAATTTGCCGACCGCTTTCTTGATGTGGCAAGATTGATAGACGAGCAGTTAGTCCTCGAAGTCGACCCCGCAGTACCAGCTGAAGAGGTGACCACACAGAGGGAGATGAGGAAGAAGAGAGACTGTGAAATGGATAACGCGAAGCTTGGCGGCGAGTCAGAATCCTCCAACATGCCCTTTCCTCTGATCGTCTTTGGGAAAAAGCTGATGGATACCAAGGGGAAGCCCCTCCCAAGTGGGGCTCTAAAGGCAAGAGCATGAAGGTGTCTACCGACCTACCATGGTGGGGTGGGAGGATGACGCATCATGCCTTCACGATCACCTCTGCTCTCTATGGAAAGAGCAATGCCAGGGAGGCATATAACTTTGAGACCAAAATTCTCCCTAACATATGCGCATAGGTTAACGCCAAGAGCACGATCTTGAACCATCACATGGGGCGGTCTCATTGAATGGCCCTGAAAAATAATGAGCGTTTTTAGGAAGAGCTAGATGTAAGATTACTTTACCTATGGTCTCCAGCTTTACTTTTTCATGACTGCACGACCTGATTGTCATCCTTTTGCAACAATTAAAGAATACGACATATCATATGGAAAATCCACACTTCCAAAATGCCTTGCTGCAGCATCTAAAAGACACGTTAGAGTCGATGATCATGGAACTACGTGAGCGCAGCGGTCTCACTGAAGTGTTTAAGGAAGTTAAATTTGCCAACCGCTTTCTTGATGTGGCAAGATTGATAGACGAGCAGTTAGTCACAGTAGTCGAGGCCGCTGAAGAAGAGGAAGAGGTTGAGAATGGCGGAGGCATGGACGAAGCAAGTGCGTGCCAGTATATTGATGGCGATGATACAAGCTCTACTGCGGCCTCAAACTATGGGTCAAGAATTCTAAGAAAAATCTCAGAGGAGCCTTCCGAATAGACCGATTCTTCACCGTCAGATGATCGGTCTCCAATGAAATTAAAGAGCAATTAAAAGACCTAGAGTTTCTATACGACAATTTTTCCTTTTGTTCATTTCAAATAGCGATCACCGGTATTGAGACCGGACGAACCATGTATTTATATAGAAAGAAATGCAAATATGTTTTTACATACCATAGTCTTTCTTTTGAGTGAATACTTTCCTTATTCTTTTGTTCTTATATCGATCTTATCATTTGCGATCTCATCAGAATCCTCAGTGAAGAAGAATCGATTACAATAAATAGCAATCGGTCTCTGGACTTATAACAGAAGAACAATTCTTATTATACGCATTCTCATTTTCTAGAGGTAGAATTGGCATTCGATTTCCATACCTTAGGTATTGCTAAACTTGAAAAAACAGCTATATATGAGAAGAATTCATATAATAGTTTATATTACATACAATATCCCATAATGGCGATCTCCTTTTCATCAGATCGCCCTGTAAGAAGATGAAAAAATGTTAACTTTAATATCATTAGAGTGCCATATTATGAGATCGCTTATGGATAACAATCTCTAGTAACTGAAAACCCTCTATAGAGATGTCGAATCATAGCAATTCATAAACAATGATCCTGAATACTTCAATTTACTTAGAATAACACTTGAGCAAGAGATGAGTGGCATCCTTCAATAATTTAGACCGCTCCTTCCGTAGATGATAAGCAGATTTTGAAGAACTTTGGACCTTTGAAGATAGATAACCAGCGGTCTCATTTTTCCAGACCTCTAGTGAGTAGAAGTATAGAGGTGAGGTCCCATGAATGATTCCCATTTAATTCATATTCCTTGATGCTTGAAAGACCTTAATCCTTTGTTAAAGAGAGATAGCTAGCGGTCTCACTTTTCCCAGACCACAACTCAGTAGAAGAATAGAAATGAGATCTCATGAATATCCTTATATATTTTCAGAAAAAGACAAGTAAAGGGAAGATCTTAGTTTGCGGTCTCAATTTTTTCAGACCGCCCATTATAAGAATACATATTAGAAAAGTTCTGCAATTGATGATTCCAGATATCTCAATCTAATTATTAACTGATTCATACATAGAAAAAACCAGGCGGTGGTCTCAAATGCTCCAGACCGCCCCTCCGTAGAACCGAACCAAAATAATCATAGACGACGATCTTAGACGTTTCAGACCGTCTCTTATCATAATACCAAGGAACTTAAGCGGCGGCTCAGATCCTCCAGACCGCCCCTTTATAACATCACCAAATGCCCAAAAATTGGCAGTCTCAAAAAACCTCAGACCGCCCATTCAAAATAAAAAGAAAGACTTAGATCTTGAGAGGTGCAAAATCCAAAATGATCAAAAGGGCAGGTGCGGTCGTGCTGCAAGGCTACACCGACATTGCTTTCCTCAAGAGATCATCATGATTGTAACACCCTAAGAAGAGAAGAAAGAAGAGAGGTGAATAACTCTAAATGATCAAAGGGCAGGTGCGGTCATGCTGCAAGGCTACACCGACATTGCTTTCCTCAAGAGATCATTAATATTGTAACACCCAAGCCAATCAAGGGCTCAAACAATGGTCATAGATGAAATTGACCACCCCTTGTCTATCCTTGCACCAATGAGTATCCGAGGGTCACAGAGCATGATGATCAGTAGGGCAGGTGCGGTCATACTAAGGAGTTTCACCAGCATTGCTCTCCTCTAGGGATGATCAAGACTGTAATGATGTCTTGAAATGCATGATAGAGCTGGATATACACCTAGACCTCCCTTAATATAGATGTGTGTCAGATGTCAGCAAGGACCCGATATCTTAAAGTTCCGCCATATGAGCTTGGAGAGCTACTACTGCACAGGTGCGAAATCTCCCCGCTACCTGTGTGGTCTTGGTAGATTTTCATCTCAAGCTTCAAGTCGAGGGGGCATCAATTAAGATCCGTCGATGTCTCGCTTGGTAGGATTTTAGCCTTTGATAATAATCTATCTCAATGCTTCTCTTTCAATATATGCTATACAATAGGTTACAATCATATCACCATAAAGCTTGTAAACAAAAAGGAAAGAAAGAAGTGAAAAATACAAGCTTTCAAGAAAAGAAATGCTTGAGATCGTCTCCACTCCAAGTATGAGATAAATCCTCTCCTTTATAAGTTTAGAGATGATAGACTCCATTCTTGAGCACTTCTTTGATAATGAATGGCCTTGCCCAATTCAGATTGAGCTTTCCAACTGAGCCAGATCATGCTGCTGCATCCACCTTCTTGAGGACAAGATCACCAACAACAAACTCTTTGACTCTAACATTCTTGTCAAAATACTTGGACATTCGTCTCTTGACCTCCTATTGCCTAATTATAGCCGTATCTCTCAACTCTTTGATGAGGACGAGGCTGCATATTAGCTCTTCATCATTTCCTTCCATCCAGCTATCTTGATTCTGCTGAGATAGTAACACCCTTAGACTTCTTACTTCAAACTCCACTGGAATAAGAGCTTCCGAGCCATGAGATAGTTTGAAAGGGTTCTCTCCAGTAGCTAAGGTTGGAGTTGTTTTCAAAGCCCATAATACTGTAGGTAATTGTTCAGCCCAATTGCCTTTGAGGTTCTTCACTTTTTTCTTCAAAATATTGATTATTAGTTTGTTGACAGCATCTACCTAACCGTTACTTCTAGGATGATGCACAGAAGCAAACTGCAGCTCGGTGCCAATTTGAACACAGAAGTTTATAAGATTGTAGTTGTTGAATTGAGGACCATTATATGTGATGATTGCCATAGGAATTCCATGTCTGCATACTATCTCACCCAAGATAAAATTCCTTACAACCTGGGTAGTGGTTTTAGCCAACGCCTTTGCCTCGATCCACTTGCTGAAATAATATATCATCGCCAAGATAAACCTGCGTTGTCCACTAGCCAAGGGAAAAGGGCCAATCAAATCCATGCCCCAAACCACAAACGACCATGGAGTTGCTATCGATTTGAGTTGTTGAGCCGGCTGATGCTAAAGAGGAGCAAATTTCTGGCATTGAACACACTTCTTTGCAAACTTCTCTGCATCCTTCCTAATTTGAGGCCAGAAATAACCTTGCCTCAGAATCCCTTTTTCTAGAGTTCTGGATCCTGAGTGACTGTCACACTCTCTTGAATGAACCTCTCAAAGAATAACCAAAATCGCTTCCTCAGAGACACACCGTGCCAAAGGCGAGAGAAACGTCTTCCTGTAAAGCACTCACGCAACAAGCTAGTAATAAGCCGCTTTCAATTTAAACCTTTTCTTATCTCTTACCATCGAGTGAAGCTCTCCAGTTGAGAGGTGGAGGACGGAGGGATCCATCCAAGATGGACGTTGATCTATCTGCATAATATCTCCCTCTTCAATAACTGGATGAAACAATTCCGAAGTGGTTCCTCCTGAAAGGAGACCAAACTTGGCCAACTCATCAACTTCTGTATTTTTCGCTTTATGAATGTGTTGTTAGTGAAGCTCTTGAACTTGTCTATCTCGACCTTTACTAAAGCTTGGTATTTCTTTAAAATGTGAACTCTAGTCTCGAAGGTTCCATTCACCTGAGATGCCATTACTAGAGAATCAGTCTTGACTTGGAGATCCTCAATTCCCAATTCTCTTGCAAATATGAGACCAGCAAGCAAGGCTTCATACTCTGCTAAGTTGTTTATTATTGGAAAAAGGAACTTTAGAGCTTGATTTAATATACCCCATTTGGGTTAATCAGAACAACTCCAACTCCGATGAATTTCTCCCTGAAGCTCCATCGATGAAGATTGTCCATGACAAAGGTGTTCCGTCTTCTATTTCTAAACTAGTTTCCTTTACATCAATAATAAAATCTGCTAGCAGCTGGGCTTTGATTGCTACTCTGGGAATATAGGAGATATCAAACTCACTAAGCTTTATTGCCCACTTGGCCAATCTTCCCTATTGTTCTGCCTTCTCCAGCACATTCTTTAATGGGAGATCGGTGACAACCTGTATTTAATGAGCTTGGAAGTAAGTCCTTAGCCTTCGTGTTGAAGTCACAAGCATTAGGGCCAGCTTCTCAAGGATCCGATATCGAGTTTCCGCATCCTTCAAGATTTTGCCCACGTAATTAACTAGGAACTGTCTCCTCTTTTCTTCCCTAACTAGCACAGAGCTGATAGTATCGGAGCCAACTCCAAGATATAAGAAACGATCTTCTCCCTCTCTCAGGCTTTGGAGTAAATTAGTCGACTTTAGCTGCTTCTTGAGCTTGTTGAAAGCGTCATCACACTCTTTTGTCCATTCAAACTTAGCTCCCCCACGGAGAGTCTTGAAGAAAGGAGCACTTTTACATCTTGAGCGAGAGATAAAATGACTCAAGCCTGCCATCCTTCGGCCTAACTGCTGAACTTCTTTGGAGGACCGGGGAGGTGACATTTCTAAGATAGCCTTCAACTTATCAGGATTCAGTTCCAACCCCTCTGGAGTGAGGAGATGGTCGAGAAACTTCTCTTTCCTAGCTCCAAAGACACATTTCAATGGGTTCAACCTCATATTGAAGGTCCAGAGAGATGCAAAAGATTCGAAGAGATCGTTAAGGTGGGCAGAGAAAGATTTGCTTTTGATTAAAAGGTCATCAACATAGACCTCTAAATTTTTTTCCTTTTTGAGTTTTGAAGATGGTGTCCATCATTTCCTGATAGGTAGCACCAACATTCTTTAGACCAAAAGGCATCATGAGATAGCAAAAGCAACTGTCATTCTTGATGAATGAGGTGTGAGGGATATCGGTCTTACGCATTCTAATTTGGTGATAGCCTCAGATTGCATCTAAGAAGCTCATGCATGAATAACCTACCACAGAATCAACTAAAGAATCTATCTGAGGCCAGGGGTAACAATCTTTAGGACATGCTTTATTGAGCTTAGAAAAATCCACACACATATGCCATTTCACTCTGGCCTTTTTCACCATTACAACATTCTACACCCAATCTAGGTATTGAATCTCTTGAATGAACTTGGCCTTGAGGAGCTTTTTCATATCCTCCCGGATGGGCTGATCTAAAGTCACCGCCACCACCCTCTTCTTTTGCTTGATATGAGTGAAGTTGGGTTCAATGTTGAGATGGTAGCAAGCAACATCCAGATCAACTCCTGGCATGTCATCCGCCGACCAGTCGATGACATCCAGGTTCTTCAGAAGGCAGGAGATGAGCTAACTCTTTTCAGCTTCAGGTAACTAAGTATTAATTGAGAGCTTCCTGCTCTCATCTTCCTTGCTGATAGCCACGACTTGAGTCGTTTGTGCAGGTTCCAAGCAAGCTCCATCTCTAGCTTCTTTTTCCATTATCTCTTCCACAGCTTTAACAGGATTGGGGACTTGAGGTGCTGGGGAGACCTCAATGTAACACCCCAAAGATCGTGGTTCAGCGAGGTAGGCGGAGTGGTAGTGCTGCGCTCAGGATAGGCTAAAAATTCCACATCAGGTCAATGTGCACGACCATTGTCCTCTTCGCGCACGACCAGTGATCGTGCGCCAATGATCGTGCGTAACCCGCAAGGAATTGGAGTTCTGTCTCGGCTTATCGCACGACCATTCTCCTCTTCGCGCACGACCAGTGATCGTGCGCCTGTGATCGTGCGCGCTGTTTATCTGCTCCGCGATTTTGAGCGGAGGAGACGATCCGGCCGTCCAAATCCTTTGGAATTCGATCCAATGGCTAGGATTAGTTGCTGGAGGGTCTTAGGGCTTGTGAGAGGAGTTAAACCCTCATTCTTTTGAGGCTTTCTCTCTCCAAACCTAGAGGAAGAAGAAGGAGGCAAGGAAGAAGAAGTGAGATTCCGCCATTGACGGAGCTCCGGAGCTCCGTTTCGCGAGCCGTTTCCAGATCTGGAGAGTGCAGCCCGGTGCGGTCATTTCCCTCCGTCTAGAATCTCGGATCCATGGCGAAAAAGAACGCTCCTAGGGTAATGATTCCTTCTCCCGTTGTTTGGACTTGTCTTTTGTCCTCTCCTTCATTTCTCTATGCTTGCATGAGGGATCCCTTTCACCAAATGGGTGAAGTGTAGGATTCCCTCAAGTTCTTCGGAACTCCGGGTCGATTGTGTCCGTCCCCGGCATATTGCATGTAGAAAATCCGGTAGTCGTGCGGATTTAGGCATTTTGTGTGAAGCCTATTCGTGGTCGTGAGCCCGAATCGGTGTGCTTGGATTGCGACGTTGCATTTAGGTTAAGCCTAGAATGCGTACCGGAGAATGACTCCGTGAAATCGTCTAAAGTAGTGCGGGATTTAAGTGTAGGCGTCTTGTGAAGATCCTAACGAAAGCCCCATGCTTTGAGATTGGATGAAGGCAAACCTTCACCGCGAAATTGATATGGAGCGTATTATACCTCCCTTTTTTGAGTATTTGTGAAGCCTAGATCCTTGTGAAGGGATTAGGTGCGTAGCTTATATTTGTGTAGCACTTGAAAGTGCTAAACCCTTACGGGCCGAGGCGAAGCCGTACCCGCGTCGTGCGATAGATCGCGACGATTAGAGCACGGGCAAAGCTAAACCGAACCCGTTTCCATGCAGATCGGCAAGAGGTCCCTACCTCATGTAAGCCGTGCGATCATGGGAGAGGTCGTGGAAGGTGTTTTACCTAGACCGACCAAAAGCTCTTTTTCCCACCTAAGGCAATGGCCCTTACGGTGGAGTGTTTGTGGAATTGATGTTGTTAGCCTCATGCGGTTGTTTAGGCGGTTCTGGGGAACCTTCGGGTGAACCCAACTAACATCATGTGCATACCTAGGTTCCCTCCTTTTTGATGCTCAACCTAGAAGATTGAATGTGCTTGAAACCTCACCTTGTGTAGTTGCACTTTCTTTATTTAGTACTTGTGCTAGTATGGCTTTCTTGCAGGGTAGAATCTCCGCCACCCCGGGAAAGGGGTGGGGTCGTTATAATTTGGTCAGCTGTGCTGACCGTTACTTTATTTGCCACTGCTTGGTGGAATGTTCTTATGCAGGTGCAGGTGAGCCTAGTGGGAAATAGCGGGCGGTGGCCCCTTTTGCTGAGTTGGCCCTTGAAGGCCAACCTCCCTTTTTAGCTTTCTCATGTATTGCCGGCCTGCGTGCCGATGTATGTTTTGGAGTTTTAGTACATTTGTTGAATGTAAGGCCTTAAGGCCATAACTCTATTTCATGGTTTCATTCCTACGATAGTGGAGAATTCTAATTGAAATGTTAAATCTTTATGCTTCCGCTAGTGTTTAGTATACTCTGTTGTAGTTTCTTTCTGTTTATCACCTTTTAACTCCTAGCTAGTGTGGTTAGTATGGCGTGGGGTCCCGGCCGGACCTACTATTATATTATTCGTACTGGCAGGGTGTTACAATTTGGTATCGGACTTAAGGCGTCGATCCGTAGTTTAGCAAATTCGGGACGAATTCCTTTTAAGGGGTGGTGTGCACGGGATGTGTATTCACCTAAAACGACAAAAACTAATAAGAATGTCCACTTAGGAATGGGAAAACATACTTGTTTGTGGAACCTGAGCGTTCCATGATTGTTGTTTGCTATGTTTTCAGTCACTAAATTGTGTCTTACACGATTATAGGCGACTTGAAGTGGTGTGGGGCCGTCTCAACCCCGTAACACTGCTGAAAGTAGTGGGTCGGTTGAAGTGCCAGCGACCACTCCTCCTGCTGAGATGATCAGGTTAATCGCAGAAGCTGTCTTCGCGATGATCAATGCTCAATCGCAAAGGCTTGCACAGCCTGCTACGCCTAATACAGATGTGGCTTCAGTGATCGAACCTGCGGTGGAACCGAGGGTTGAGACCCCTGTGCCAGTGGCTGCAGTGGAACCTGCGGTGGTGCAAAGGGTGGAGCGTCCTGTAGAGCGTGTAGTTGTTGCACGAGCGCGTGATCAACAGCTGCAACACTTTCTAAGCTTCCATCCTCCAACTTTCTCGGGGACCGGATCCCCAACGGAGGCGGAGGACTGGCTGTCAACGGTTAGGAAGATTCTAAGGGCGACAGCAACAGAAGAAGTTATGATGGTCACTTTAGCCACCTTCCTCCTTAACGGAGAGGCAGAGCGTTGGTGGGCTGAGCAGGAAGTGCACAAGTTCGGAGGCAGGGAGATTACCGAGATCACGATAGCGGAGTTCTCAAAGTCTTTTCTTCAAAGGTATATTCCTTCTGCCCAACGCATTGCGTTGCAGAACCAGTTTCTGAAGTTAACTCAAGGCGACAGCTCAGTGGATGAGTACTTGCACGAGTTCACTAAGCTGGGTCATTATGCGGGGCCTATGATGGAAGACGAAGAGACAAAGACGATCAAGTTCTATGAAGGTCTTCGGGACGAGTTGAGGCTGCTCCTTGCAGGCCCTATGACGTTAGGTTTCCAGGTGATGGTCCAAACTACCAGATCCCTAGAGTTGGGCATGAAGAGGGTACAAGCAAAAGTTGTGGCAAAGAAACCTGCGTTTCATGTGCCGGTCTCTCAGTCCAAGTCAGAGTTCAGAAAGAACAAAAGGAAGTTCAAACCGGCGGAGCAAAACCGCTCAAATGTTTCGGGAGCAACGACTGTGCGGAGTCCTATCACGTGTTTCACCTGCGGGAAGGTGGGACACAAGGCCGCAGTGTGTCGAAGTGGTCCCCCGAAGGCAGAAAATCGAGCATTGGACTATGCTCGAGCTGCGGAAAAGGGTAAAGCTGCGGAGTCTTCGGCTTCCCAGCACATTACTCCGACTCAGCCGAGAGTCTACTCGCTTGGCCAGCAAGAAGCCATACGACAAGCTGATGTTGTCACAGGTATGAATCAAAAATTAGCTTTTGCATAGCTATTTGTGATTATACTGTTGTGCAACTGTATGTTTTATTCATGTGCAATTAGGCTTTGTCCTAATTTTCAACTATCCGGCGAGAGCTCTATTTGATACGGGTGCATCGCACTCTTTTCTGTCCGAGGAATTCATGGTGCGAATCGGAGTGCCATCTACCTTCGTAGAGGATAGATTAGAAGTAATGCTACCCAATGGATCTCGCATGTCTGCGGATAGGAAGAGCCGTGTGAAGGTGCGGATCGGAAATCAGGATTTCGATTTGGAAGCATCGTTATTACCGTTAGCTGAATTCGATGTGATCTTCGGCATGGACTGGCTCTCGGAGCAGCGTGCATGCATAGATTGCAATTCTAAGGAGATCACTCTGGGAAGGAACACCGATGGAGAAACCACGTTTGCCGGTATGCGAGGAGCGAGCAAGACGCTGATGTCTGCTCTCCAAGTGGTTAAGGCAGTGAGAAAAGGCGCCGAGTTGTTCTTCACCTTGTTGGAGACTTCGGAGCCAAAGCCCAGGTTATGTGATGTCCCAATCATAGCGGAGTACGCCGACGTGTTTCCTAACAAACTCCCTGGGGCCCCGCCTCATCGGGAGATTGATTTCTGTATCGAGTTGGTGCCAGGTGCCAACCTGTGGCCCGCTCACCATACCGGATAGCGCCGAAGGAATTGGCAGAGCTGAAGGTCCAATTGCAAGAGCTGCTAGAGCAAGGCTACGTACGTCCAAGTTCATCGCCTTGGAGTGCACCGGTCCTCTTTGTGAAAAAGAAGGACGGGAGCTTGCGTCTATGTATCGATTATCGAGAGCTAAACAAGTTGACCGAGAAGAACCGATATCCGATTCCAAGAATCGATGATCTATTCGACCAGCTGGTTGGGTCGACGGTATACTCCAAACTGGACCTAAGGTCCGACTATTACCAACTGTGGATAAGGGAATGTGACATTCCAAAGACAGCGTTTAGTACCCGCTTTGGGCACTATGAGTTCACGGTGATGCCGTTCGGTCTGTCTAATGCACCGTCGGTATTCATGGACTTAATGAATAGGACGTTCCGTGAGTATTTGGATCAATTTGTGATCGTCTTTATCGACGACATTTTGGTATACTCTCAATCGGAAGAGGATCATGTAGGGCATCTGCACGCCGTTCTGAGCACCTTGAGGAGGAGTCAGCTATATGCCAAGTTCCCCAAGTGCGAGTTTTGGCTACCGTCAGTAGCATTCCTTGGTCACGTCGTTAGTGGAGATGGAATTGCGGTTGATCCGTCGAAGATAGAAGCGATCTGAGCCTGTCCTTTGTTGAAAAACGTAGCGGAAGTCCGAAGTTTCTTAGGACTTGCCGGCTATTATAGGCGCTTTGTGGAAAACTTCTTGAGGATTGCACTTCCTCTCACTAAATTGACTAGGAAAGATCATAAGTTCGTTTGGTCGCCTGAGTGCGCACGAGCTTTTGAAGAGCTGAAGAGCCGTCTGACCACGGCGCCCATTCTATGCTCGCCATGTGGTACGGAAGGCTACGAAATTTATAGCGACGCCTCAGGGAGTGGTTTGGGTTGTGTCTTAGTGCAGTTCGGTAAGGTAATTGCCTACGGCTCCCGGCAGTTGAAGGTTCATGAGAGGAATTACCCGGTCCATGATTTGGAGCTAGCGGCCGTGGTATTTGCTCTTAAGCTTTGGAGGCATTATTTGTATGGCGTGAAGATCGACATCTTTACCGACCACAAGAGCCTCAAGTACTTGCTGGATCAAAGGGAGTTGAATATGCGTCAAAGGAGGTGGTTGGAGTTCCTTGGGGACTACACCTTCGACATCAAATATACTCCTGGAAAGGGAAATGTAGTTGCGGACGCATTGAGTCGTCGGGCTCCCGCTCAAGCAAATTGGATTTTGATGCACGATGAGCGTCTAATCCGTGAGCTGGAAGAAATGGAGATCATTTGCGTTGATCGAAGAGCGTCTACTTCAGCATGCTTGAACTGGACGGAGGTTCAATACCACCTTGCCGACCGAGTTCAACAGGCATTGGAGCTGGTTGAGAGCATGAAACGCTTTAAAGCGGAAACCGTTGACGGGTTAAACGCTGATTTCTCTTTCGAAGATGGACTTATGTGGAATAATGGCAGATTGTGCGTCCCAAACGTTGGTACTCTACGGGCGGAGTTGATGTACGAGGCTCATCATACCAAGTACTCTATCCACCCGGGAAGCACGAAAATGTACATGGACATGAAGAAACTTTTCTGGTGGCCGGGTATGAAGAAAGACATTGCCCTCTACGTGGCCAAGTGTAACACTTGCGCGTTGGTGAAGGTGGAATGTCAGCGTCCCGGTGGATTTTTGAAGTCCTTGCCGATTCCGGAATGGAAGTTTGACGATATTTCGATGGATTTCGTGCACGGATTGCCGAAATCTCAGCATGGAAACGATGCCATCTGGGTGATCGTGGACAGACTGACAAAAGTATCGCATTTTATTCCGAACCGGAAGGATGATTCTGTAGAAAAGCTAGCGAAGCTCTATGTCGATAGTATTGTGCGGCTGCACGGTGTCCCTCGTAGCATCGTCAGCGATCGTGATGGGCATTTCACATCGAAAGATTGGAGGCTTATCCATGAACTGTTGGGCACTAAATTGAATTTCAGCACGACCTTCCACCCGCAAACGGATGGACAGACCGAGAGGACCAACAGGACTATGGAGGATATGCTCCGAATGTGCGCTCTAGATTTTGGAAAGAAGTGGGAAGATCATCTCTATATGATCGAATTCGCCTACAATAATAGCTACCAAGCCAGTATAAAGATGGCTCCCTTCGAGGCCCTCTATGGTAAGAAGTGTCGTACGCCGTTGTCTTGGGCGGAAACGGGCGATACTAAGCTATTGAAGCGAAAGGATGTTGAGGAAGCAACTTCAACGATCCGAACTATTCGTGAAAGGCTATTGATTGCCCAGGATAGGCAAGCAAAATATTACAACGCCAAGCATAGGAACCTAGAGTTCGCCGTCGGTGACCGGGTTTACCTGAAGATCAAACCGTTCAAAGGGGTATCAAGGATCCGACGCTTGAAAAAGCTCAGTACAAGGTACTTAGGACCGTTTGAGATTGTGGAACGTATTGGTGATGCGGCTTATCGGCTTGCACTATCTGCAGAGCTGAGCGGTCTGCACGATGTGTTTCACATTTCAGTTCTGAGGAAGGCAGTGCAAGAGCCTACTCATATCATTGCGGTTGGCAAAGTGCCGGTTGATAGTGGGTTGTCGACGAAAGTCAAGCCCTTACGCATCGAGGATACCGAGGTAAAGCAGTTGCGGAACAAGTCCATTCGGATGGTAAAAGTCCGGTGGGATAATTGCGGCCGAGAGGAGCTATCTTGGGAGAGAGAGCAAGCGATGCTTGCGGAGTACCTCGAGCTATTTCTCTCAGGTAACTTTTCTTTAAAAACTGTAAATTCCTGCTATTACTATTTTCGAAATTTCGGGACGAAATTCTTTTAAGGGGGGTGGAGTTGTAACACCCCAAAGATCGTGGTTCAGCGAGGTAGGCGGAGTGGTAGTGCTGCGCTCGGGATAGGCTAAAAATTCCACATCAGGTCAATGCGCACGACCATTGTCCTCTTCGCGCACGACCAGTGATCGTGCGCCAATGATCGTGCGTAACCCGCAAGGAATCAGAGTTCTGTCTCGGCTTATCGCACGACCATTCTCCTCTTCGCGCACGACCAGTGATCGTGCGCCTGTGATCGTGCGCGTTGTTTATCTGCTCCGCGATTTTGAGCGTAGGAGACGATCCGGCCATCCAAATCCTTTGGAATTCGATCCAATGGCTAGGATTAGTTGCTGGAGGGTCTTAGGGCTTGTGAGAGGAGTTAAACCCTCATTCTTTTGAGGCTTTTCTCTCTCCAAACCTAGAGGAAGAAGAAGGAGGCAAGGAAGAAGAAGTGAGATTCCGCCATTGACGGAGCTCCGGAGCTCCGTTTCGCGAGCCGTTTCCAGATCTGGAGAGTGCAGCCCGGTGCGGTCATTTCCCTCCGTCTAGAATCTCGGATCCATGGCGAAAAAGAACGCTCCTAGGGTAACGATTCCTTCTCCCGTTGTTTGGACTTGTCTTTTGTCCTCTCCTTCATTTCTCTATGCTTGCATGAGGGATCCCTTTCACCAAATGGGTGAAGTGTAGGATTCCCTCAAGTTCTTCGGAACTCTGGGTCGATTGTGTCCGTCCCCGGCATATTGCATGTAGAAAATCTGGTAGTCATGCAGATTTAGGCATTTTGTGTGAAGCCTATTCGTGGTCGTGAGCCCGAATCGGTGATGCTTGGATTGCGATGTTGCATTAAGGTTAAGCCTAGAATGCGTACCGGAGAATGACTCCGTGAAATCGTCTAAAGTAGTGCGGGATTTAAGTGTAGGCGTCTTGTGAAGATCCTAACGAAAGCCCCATGCTTTGAGATTGGACGAAGGCAAACCTTCACCGCGAAATTGATGCGGAGCGTATTATACCTCCCTTTTTTGAGTATTTGTGAAGCCTAGATCCTTGTGAAGGGATTAGGTGCGTAGCTTATATTTGTGTAGCACTTGAAAGTGCTAAACCCTTACGGGCCGAGGCGAAGCCGTACCCGCGTCGTGCGATAGATCGCGACGATTAGAGCACGGGCAAAGCTAAACCGAACCCGTTTCCATGCAGATCGGCAAGAGGTCCCTACCTCATGTAAGCCGTGCGATCATGGGAGAGGTCGTGGAAGGTGTTTTACCTAGACCGACCAAAAGCTCTTTTTCCCACCTAAGGCGATGGCCCTTACGGTGGAGTGTTTGTGGAATTGATGTTGTTAGCCTCATGCGGTTGTTTAGGCGGTTTTGGGGAACCTTCGGGTGAACCCAACTAACATCATGTGCATACCTAGGTTCCCTCCTTTTTGATGCTCAACCTAGAAGATTGAATGTGCTTGAAACCTCACCTTGTGTAGTTGCACTTTCTTTATTTAGTACTTGTGCTAGTATGGCTTTCTTCAGGGTAGAATCTCCGCCACCCCGGGAAAGGGGTGGGGTCGTTATAATTTGGTCAGCTGTGCTGACCGTTACTTTGTTTGCCACTGCTTGGTGGAATGTTCTTATGCAGGTGCAGGTGAGCCTAGCAGGAAAGAGCGGGCGGTGGCCCCTTTTGCTGAGTTGGCCCTTGAAGGCCAGCCTCCCTTTTTAGCTTTCTCATGTATTGCCGGCCTGCGTGTCGATGTATGTTTTGGAGTTTTAGTACATTTGTTGAATGTAAGGCCTTAAGGCCATAACTCTATTTCATGGTTTCATTCCTACGATAGTGGACAATTCTAATTGAAATGTTAAATCTTTATGCTTCCGCTAGTGTTTAGTATACTCTGTTGTAGTTTCTTTCTGTTTATCACCTTTTAACTCCTAGCTAGTGTGGTTAGTATGGCGTGGGGTCCCGGCCGGACCTACTGTTATATTATTCGTACTGGCAGGGTGTTACACTCAACGACCTGAGGAGGAAAGGATTCAGTCACATTGACCGACTTGACATAGCACTCCAAAGTTTTCTTCAGATCACTGCTGATCCGATACTGCTTTCCATTCAAGGCATACTTCACGACCAGGTGGTAGGTAGAAACCACAGCTTGATATTCGTTTAGAATCGGCCTTCCAAAGATCGCATTGTAACTACTCAGAGCTTCAATGACTATGAACTTGACTAACTTTGTTATTCCTCCAAGAGTCACTGAGAGGGTGACATTCCCTTATACATCCTTCTTCTCTCCAAAGAAGCCAAAAAGAGACCCTTCACTGGAAAGGAGAGTCTTTCCTGACTTTAGGGATTCAAAGGCCGGCTTGAAGAGGAGGTTGAAAAAGCTTCCAGTATCGATCAAGATATTTTCAACTGTATAATTTGTTTATCACCGCCTTGATGATCACTGCACCATTGAAAGGGTTGGCGGTTGGAGGAAGATCTTCTTGCCCGAAGGTGACCATCCCTTAGACAGGAGCAGAAGATGAGGTAGCAACGACCTCTGATTTGAAGACTCTGGGAAGACTTACTTTCTTTGATGATTCTAGACCTGCACCTCTGTGGATGCAGAAGAAATAGCCCAAAGCATCCTCATCATTAACATTCATGCACTCACTAGGATAACCAACGATGCCAAGGGGGACAACGTCATCTACTTCCGCGCATACCTAATGAACCTCTACTACCTCCTAGCTCTTAGAGGTTGATGCCATGGAGGGATCACTTTTCAACAACATCTCTTGCGGCTTTCCTTCTTTCACAAGCTTCCACACCAGCATTCAGAGAGCTCTACAATTCTCGGTCAGATGACCTCTCTCCCTGTGATGCTCATAGTAAAGAGAGAGGTTTATGGTCTTCTTATCGGATTGCAAGGGAGAAGGCCTCTTGTAAAAAGGTTGCTTTTGGAGGACCTGAACCACCTTGATCATTGAGACATTGAGCTCGATGAATGACTCTTGAGAGTCATTAAAGGATGGCTGAGAAGAAGGTGGGAGAGGTGGCTGGACAAAAAGAATTTGATGGATGGGTGTCGGTTGCGGTGCTGGAGTGGCTGGAGCTTGCAGCCGAGGCACCTTAGGCTGAAACTGCTAGTTCCCCTGGTAGGGACGATGATGGCAGAAGTGTTGGATCTATAGGTGCCCTTAGAGGGGTGGGGGTAAATAAGTGTTTTAAAAAACTTTTATTATATTTTCAAATACTTGAAAAGTTAAGATATCAAATTAGAGAAAAACCAAACAAATCAAGTGAAATAAAATAGAGACACAATTTTATTAACTTAAAATATAAGATTACAAACATGATTTCTTATGACGCTAGAAATCGAAGGCGAATAGTAAAAAGACTTTTCGTTTTCTATCCCGACTCTTATCCCCATGAACCGGTGGCTTTAGACTATCCTTCCCCAGATACGGCCTAAAGCCACTCTAACAAATCCTCCCCTGGATACGACCTCGAGCACCCCCTAGAACAAACCTAGATCTAGTCACCAACACGAAGTGAATTCCTCTCTAAGTCCTACCCAGTCCTAGTCGCCAACACGAGGTGAATTAATACACTATTACAAAGTTAAAGGTAAATACAAAAGACAAATATTAAAACTCCCTAGGAGGTAATCTGAAGGAGTCGACGAAGAATCATTGGATATCATTGAAGTCGAAGCGTGCGTTCTTAGCATTGATCCAAGCCTCCTTTGAATCCTTCTTTTGAAATTGAATGGAAGATCCTTTGTGGTCTGGAAATACAACCCTTACAAATAATTCAGAGTGTTGGAATAGGGCACCTTGGCTTAGATGGTTGAAGAGAACGAATGCCACCTATATATAGGACTGAAACCTAACGCTGGCGTTAAGGCTAACGCCAGGCGTTGACCCAATATATGTTGAATCTTGCGGCGCCCTTAGAGGGGGGGGGGGGGGAATAAGGGTTTTAAAAACTGATGTTATATTTTAAAATACTTGAAATGATAAGAGATTTAATTAGTGATAAACCACATAAAAAGAGGAAATCAAGTAATATAAATGAAAGACATGTTTTTATTAACTTGAAATATACGATTATAAAATTTGATTTCCTATGACGCTAGAAATCAGAAGGCGAAATATGAAATATTCCTTTTGTTTTCTTTACCGACTCTTCTCACCAAGAACCGTTTAGCTTTAGCATATCCTTCCCAGATACAACCTCAAGCCGCTCTGGCCTTTCTATCTCCAGAAAGGCCTCGAGTACCCCCAAGATCTACTCCCTAGACATAGTCGCCAACACGAGGTGAATTTACTCCACGATTACAATGAAAGAATTACAAAAGAAATACAAAACACAAATAAAAACTCCCTATGAAGAATTCTGGAGATGGCGAATGCTCGCTGAATATTCTCAAAGTCAAAGCATGCATTCTTCGCATTGAGTAAGCGTTGATCCAATCCTCCTTGAATTCTTCTCTCGAATTTGTGAAGGAGATGATGGTCTAGAAAATAAGGCCCTCTCAGAGTTTCTGAAGTGCTGTAATAGGTCTCTCTTCAATCAGTGGTTAAAGAAGATGAAATCCACATATTTATAGGACTGGAGGCTAACGTTAGCGTTAAGTCTAACGTCCGATATTGACCCAGTATAGAAATGTTTTGATGGCTCGGATCTTCAAAATGGGAAGGAGATTTTGCACTTTTGGAAACATTCATATTAGGCAACCCTAACGCTGGCATTGAGTCTAACACTGATGTTAGGTCAGATCATTCCTAAAGTGCTCCTGTAATCATGACTACTTCCCTTCTTTCCATAATCATCATGATGGTAACGAGAGTCAATGCCCAACGTTAAGTCCTAATGCCTGGCGTTAGACCACATCCCAGTTTTTAGTTTGTGAGCAAGTCCAGACCAATAATGCAGTAACCTGGTGTCATATCTGTTCAAACCTGCATACTAAAAACACAATGGCAAACAAGATCAAATACAAGTAGGATTTGTTATTCTCAAATCAAATGGATGCGGAAAACCATGTTCCAACAATCTCCCCCTTTTGGTAATAACAAATCCAATATAGATAAATCAGATTTATATATGAGAGAGGTGTGTTTTTAGAAGGATATATGACACTAAGCAATATAGAGACAATAATAAGAATTATAGATTGTTTAATGTGTGCTCCCCTTACTTAAGTGCCCCCCTTAGAGTATGCCCCCATAGACTAGATTCATGCTCCCCCTTAATCTAGTGAATCCTACTCCATTAATCATTACGATTTATTATTTTATTCTCCCCCTTTTGTTATTAGCAAAAGTGGGTGGAGTGAAACAAAACAAGAGTAAAGAAGTCAAGCGTTGGGACATAACTAAGAGACGATTAAGAGTTTTGTTTAAGTATAAAGTAAATCGTGATCGAGCTAAGGGAGAGAGTAGCACAACAAAAAAATATATAATAAGTATGAACGGACAACATTCCATTTATTATTTTATAAAAGGAATTCCACCACTTAAAGTGAAATTTTTTAAGAAACTTGTTGGAAGAAATGCAATATAGTTTGACAAGCACAAGTGAAGAAAAACCTTAGATGTAATCCTGAGAAAGCATGGTTAAAAAATACATATGATCCAATGCAGGAAAAAACAAAACAAAATAACAAAGATTAACATTTTTGTAATAGTTTGACCATTCCAACAATATGTCTAGACTCTTTAGATTTGAGCATTTAAATTTGAAAATTTTCATAAATAATAGGAAAGCATTATTTAACCTATTCAAAAAGATAATAGCTACAATGTAACCAATTTGTATTTCAAGTAAAGAAAATATTGTAGAAATCATGCATTGCAATCTAGCGCTTTTACTTGAGTTTGTAGAGAATTGTGTAATGTTGCATTTGGATCCAATTCTCATGAGTAGAAGTTTTGTGAAAAACAATGATGTGTGCATAAGGTGTTTTGATCAAAGTATACAAGTGAAATAATCAAAACACATGGCATATGCAATGAAATAGTAAAAACAATATTAAGATGTAATCTTATAATTACTTTCACACGTCAATTCTAGAATAATATTTCAAAGCACGTAAAAGGGTACAACTACCAAGGTGCTTGACTCACACAATGCTCATTAAGACTTATCAGGGAGCGAAGTATTACTTGGGGGATCACTTAAGCATTTTTATAAAAAAAAAATTTAGTGATCCGGTGTACAAATAGAAGTGATAAAAAAAGTAATATGTTTGCACAAGACACTTTACAATTCTTTCTAAGGTGCTCAACCTCACAATGCTCATTAAGACTTATCAGGAGGGTGAGTAGTGCTTGGTGGAGTTATCTTTGGCATATTATTTCATTATATATATACATATTTTTATAAGTTTGGGCCAAAGTTCTCCGAATTCACTTGTTGTCGCAAACATTAATAATATTGAAATAACACTTCTATGTGTGCAAGAAATTTATTATCTGAAAGATGCTATATGTAATTTAGACATACAACTTAATATGTTACAGAAACTATTACACTACACAATCATGCAAGACTAAGATTATGAGCACATGTAGATTACCAAGATAGCGAGTGTATGAATCATTGATTAGCATAAAACATTACTCATACTTAGAGGCATGCTAGGCAATCATAAACAATTTTCTAAAGACTATTTCATTCCACATAATCAGATTAAGGTCAAGGAATGAAGATAAAACAATGTTTAGGAAATTTGAAATTAAAATTAGACATTGAAGTCAATCTTTAAGTGTACGCCTAATCAATTTAGACCAACAAATTAACTAAAATGTTTGCTCTTCTGAAGTCATATAGTCAAACCATAATTTTGTAAATATTTAAAACTAAACAATTAACAAAAACATATTTTTGATCATTTTTTGTTTTTTCGAATAAAACAACCAAATTAATAACAAAATCATTTAAAAAAAACTGAGAAAAGAAACGGAGAAAAATCATTATTAAAATACCAGAAATTGTGTAGAGAAATCAAAATTTCAATTTGGCAAAAAGAGCTAACGTCTGGCGTTAACTACTTAACGCCCAAACAGAACACCCTTTTTGAGATTTTTGAAAAAAAATTCTTTTGAAATAGGTAGTATGTATATAGGCCTTTCTTAGTGTAGAAATTTCAGAGAAATTTGAGAAGATTAGAAGGCTATTTAAACATATTTTTGGTGGTTTTAAAATTGTTTTTATATTATATATATTTTTGATTTTCCTGGAAATGGACATGTAATTAAGGTGTAAACATAGATATATAATGATATACAGATGAATCGGAGAAAAATTTCAGTTATAGAGAGAAAGAGGAGCTAACGCCTGGCATTATACTCAGTGTCGTCGTTGAGTCCACTTTATATAAAACCCCCAAATTCGAGTTCATTTCTTATTCTCTCCATTTCAAACCATTTCTCTTCCACTTTCGCCATTTCTCTTCCAGTTTCGCCATCTCCCCTTCTCAGATCAAGGTAAAATCCATGTTTTTCTTCTTATAATTATTTATTAAAATATTTCTCTACCACTAATATGTAGTCCTTCGAAGTATTGAAGTGTTTTATTATGGTATATGATAGATCTAGGATTTTGAGATCTAGGGTTTCTAGTTTTGAGTTGTAGAGTGGGGTTTTTGATATTCTTCTCAATGATGAGTTTTTGCTTTACATTTTTAGTTGTTTTGGGTTTTATTGGTGATTTTCCATTTATTCCTTACTTTTTGCGATATTTTTCGAGTTCTAAGAGTGACTGAAGGTCAGCATTGTATACTGGAGGTGATAGGAAGTTTTACAGCATGCGCCTGGCGTTAACAGTAACAATGTGCGTTGATAAAAAAATGATATTGTGTTGATTTTCTGTTGTGTCAAAATGTGCAGGTTATGTCTTCTTCCAATGCACATGGGGTTCGTGCCAGAATGTCTTCTTCTTCCCGAGCATCACACGAGTCTTATCAATCTTATGCGGGGATTGAAAAAGCGTCTGTTGGTGTAGGTATGGTGTTGCAAATAGACCTCCCTCATCATGCCCATATTCAAAACCTCCTGGGTGCATCAGGAGGGTTATTAGTGATTACTGATGACTCTTTTTCTATAGATTTTATTCGGGAATTCTATAACCATTTGTTTGATCCGTCAGAAACAGAACTCCATGGAGGAGTGATGTCTATGATACAGTTTGAAGTTGTCCAAATCACACATGAAGATCTAAGGAATGAGTTTGGGTTAATAGAGAGTGAGAATCGTTTGGATGTGCTTGAGAAGTATAGGGCCGAGCGAGACTGGACACCAGTGAATCTGGTTTTGCATGGGAAGGAGACAAGAGATCAATGTTGGAACATGGTCTTCCGCATCTCCTAGGTTTGAGAATAACAAATCCAATGATCTTGTGTGTTCAAGTGTGCAGGTTTACTAGGTCCACATGACTCAAGGAGTACACATGATGACTGCCCCCAAAATTGAGGCCAAAATTCGAACAAGCTCACTATCGCCGGCGGTAGCGATAGCGCCCGGCGATAGCGTTGATTAGCGCCATTGCGGAAGCAATTTAAGAAGGATGTTAGCGTCTGGCACTAGCGCTACCGCCGGCGCTAGCCCAGATTAAGTAACAAATTGCGCAGCAGAATCTCCCATCCGCGGCAACATCTTGTGTTATTCCTTCTGTGCGTCACGCATGATGACTTACTGTTTAATCATCAAAAACATTTCCAAAAATTCTGCAAATTCAGCATGAAACTACTAATGGGACACCTAATCAAGTTCAAGCATCAAAATTTTTAAAACCCTAAAAAATCACTTACTGTTTCCCGCGCTAGCGCTAGCGCCGGCGCTAGCGTCGAGGTTTATTTTTCTGTAATTTTAAAATTTTGAAAAATCCCTAAAAAATATATTAATCTATGGGTACTATTCATTTCTGCATTTTTGCTTTTATTATATTTTTGAAAAATCAAATACAAAAATAGAAAATCCAAATTACAAAAAATATGTTTTGCTTTCTATTTTTGTTTTTGTCATTTGCTTAAAGTCTATTTTTTCTTAAAAATCAAATACAAAAATATAAAACAAAAAATTATCAAAAAATTGTTATTTTGAACTTAACTTTTTACTTGTATCTTGCGAAAGGGTGATTTGGGCTATCATCCCATCATATCACCTAGTACCGGGTGAACCTCTCACAAGGTAGTCCTCGGGAAGTCCAAGATCAATTTTATAAGTTCAAACTTTAAATAAAGATTATTTTTCAAAAATATCAAAAAATACTATATGGACTTTATTGTAAAAATCAAGCATGATTTAATATATTATTTAGTACTTCTATAATGTTGCGATTTATCATCTCAAACTACTTTGAACATTGTTTTCATCATGCTTAGATATATCTATTAATATGTGCATCAATTATATGTTAAAGGTTGTGTAGGATCAAGCTTAGCATGCCTCTAAGTATGAGAAATGTTTTATGTTTGATAATGATAGATATTCACTCACTTTTTGGCATTGTCTACATATGGTTTAATTTAAGAATACTTGTGTAAGGTTTGTATTAGTACAATGGATTAAAATTGCACAAGTATCTTACCTACACTTCTTATTTTGCACTTATAAAAAAAATTAAGAAAAGTGGTTGTGTTTTTTTATAAATTCTATTGATTTGCAAAACAAGTGTATTCAGAGAATTTTGTACAAAACAAAATTATAATATAAATGACAGATAACTCCACCAAGCACTACTTGAACCTCCTGATAAGTCTTAATAAGCATTGTGAGGTTGAGCACCTTGGAAAGAATAGTAAAGTGTCTTGTGCAAATCAAATCTTTCTTTCAAAAATAAGAAAAACCACTTACTCTTAAGTACACCGGATCACTAGTCTCAAAATTCAAAATAAAATATGTGATCCCCCAAGCACTACTTTGCACCCTGATAAGTCTTAATGAGCATTGTGTGTGCAGAGCACCTTGGTAGTTGTACTTTTTATTGTGTATTAAAGTGTGTGGAAGTAAAATTATTTGTGTTTTGTTGTGCTTTTACTTTACATATCTCTTGTATTTTTGATTAAAACACTCGTATACTCTAATCAAAAATACACTTATGTGCACATCATTATCTTCCATAACACTTCTTCTCATGAGTATTGGATCCTAACGCTAATTCTATGCTATTCTTTATTTATGAAATGCACTAGATAACCTAGCATGCTTTCTACAATGTTTGGTATGGTTTGAAATTATGAATTAAAATTACATTGTAGTAATCTCTTTATGATAATATTATTTCATGCTTGGTTATTTATTATTTTTTGTCAACCATAAAAGATTTTCATTGAAACATGATTTACATAAAACATCTTCTTTTTGAAATTAAACTTATATATCTTTCTATGGATTATCCTTGATTACAATAAGATGTTTCATGTATTTCTACAAGTCTTCCGCATCATCACCATATAATTTTTACTTTGTGCTTTCATGCTTATATCAAGTGTAAAATCTCAATTTTCTAAAAACAAATGGTAGACTTGCTTGGTAGAATTTATATTGGTTGTTCCAACACGCATATCATTTCTTATGCTAAAAACTCTGATTTATTTCTCTGAAAACTTTCATGCTAAACACTCCTCCAACAAGTAAAATATTGCTTATAAAAACATCCTCTTATTATTGAATTTCAAATCAAATTTTACCTCTTACTTCTAATTGCTAAAAGGATGTTGTTTCTTTATTCGAAAATGCTTCAACTCTTATCTTTATAAAGTTCATTTTGAAACTCAAAAACATCTCGTTTTTGAACTTAAACTCTTATTTAGTATTATGATGTTTCTTTTTCGAAATCTTTCGCAATGCTCAAACTCTGATTCATTCATGAATTTCAATATAGCTAAGAGTATTTTATTTTTAAATAAAAATCCATATGCTATGAAACTTCCCATTAGATTTAAATGCTTAATGTTTCCAATAATTGTTATCCATGACTTCATTTCTCACCATAGAGGGGGCGTAGGGTTGTAGACATTAGATAACCTTATCTAGTCATGTCTTGTCCTTAACTGGGGAGGGTTCCAGTGGGGCCTTGCGAGGCACAGGAGGGAAAGAGTGCTAGGTTGAGTTTTGTCTAGTGTTTGCATAAGGGACTAACACCCTAACCTATGGCTTGTTTGCAACTCCTCATGCCCATCTGTCACTTAGTACGGGGCTAGGGTGTAGACGTATTGTCTGGGTAGATTGGTTACTTGAAAATCACTATTTTTTATGCTTAAAACTCTTATATAAAGGGGAAATCATTACTTTTGCTCAAACTAAAAGATCTGATACCACTTGTTGGATCGGTCGGCGCCCTTAGAGGGGGGTGAATAAGGGTTTTCAAAAAATTTATATTATATTTAAAAAACTTTGAAATATTGCAAGATTAAAGTAATATTTTTGAATAGCGATCTAAATTGATTTATGATGAAAAAGAGGATAATAAACAATTTAGATGAATGAAGAACAAAATCAATTTTATTACAAAAATAGAGACATGATTACTATTAATAAAATTGATTACAAAAATGGATTTCTCTGACGCTAGAAATCGAGGCGAATAATTATAGTTCTTTTTCGTTTTCTATACCGACTCGTATCCCCACGAACCGGTTGGCTTTAGCCGATCTCTCCCCAGATATGACCTCAAGCCGCTCTAGCCAATCTATCCCTAGAAAGGCCTCGAGCACCCCCTAGATCTACTACCTAGACCTAGTCGCCAACACAAGGCGAATTACCCCCTTAGTCTAACCCAGACCTAGTCGCCAACACGAGGCGAATTAACGAACCGTTTACAAGAAAAAGAGAATTAAACTGAAATTACAACAATAATAAAAACTCCCTCTAAGAACTTCTAAAGTAGGAGACGTTGGACCGCTGTAGTATAAGCGTTGTTGAGGCAGTCGCCTGTCGGATGAAGCGTGATGAAATCCTCCTTAAGAAATTCCTTCTCTAAGCTTTTGGTGGGAGTATCTCTCTGATCTCTCCTCTCTCTACTATGGCACGAAGCTCTGGAGTTTTGGATCTCAAGAGGATGAAGAGTTCGGAGCCAAGGCATCCAATTTATAGCCATCACGCTACCGCCGGTGCTAGCGCTACCGCCAGTGCTAGCCCGGATTAAGTAACAATTTGCGCGGCAGAATCTCCCATCCGTGGCAACATCTTGCTCTATTCCTTCTGTGCGTCACGCTACCGCCGACGCTATCCGCTACCGCCAGGCGCTAGCATCTTTCTTAAATTGCTTCCGAAATGGCGCTAATCAACGCTATCGTCGGGCGCTATCGCCGGACGCTATCGCTACCGCCGGCGATAGTGAGCTTGTTCGAATTTTGGCCTCAATTTTGGGGGCAGTCATCATGTGTACTCCTTGAGTCATGTGGACCTAGTAAACCTTCACACTTGAACACACAAGATCAAATACACATAGGATTTGTTATTCTGAAACCTAGGAGATGCGGAAGACCATGTTCCAACAAACTCCCCCTTTTGATAATAACAAATCCATTAATATATAAGCATGATGAAATCCTACTTATGTGTGTGTGAGAGTGATGACTTTAGGATAATTATTGATTTTAGCATTTAGAATTGCTCCCCCTAAATACATGCACTCCCTAATAAAATTGAACGATAAAATAACTATGTGACTTTAAATTGTTTCCATTGGACTGAAATGCTTATGAATGTGCATGATATTCTCTTGCATGAACATCATTTTCTAAATCACTAAAATTATGCATATTTGTTCCTTCATGTCTTCTCGTGCTTACATTTCCTATCATTCTTCAAACTACATTAGATTGATAAAAGTCTAGAAAAATTTGAATTCACATACATTATGATAATCTATCTTATAGATCATGCAAGATCTCGTTTGTTATGACTTGAGATAGGTGTCCTAGATCTTTCATGTTAAAACATGCTTACAAATGCAATTTTCTTCATTTTTAACTATCAAAAACATTTCCAAAAATTATGCAAATTCAGCATGAAACTACTAATGGGACACCTAATCAAGTTCAAGCATCAAAATTTTTAAAACACTAAAAAATCACTTACTGTTTCCAGCGCTAGCGCTAGCGCCGGCGTTAGCGTCGAGGTTCGTTTTTCTGTAATTTTAAAATTTTGAAAAATCCCTAAAAATATATTAATCTATGGGTAGTATTCATTTCTGCATTTTTGCTTTTATTTTATTTTTGAAAAATCAAATACAAAAATAGAAAATCCAAATTACTCAAAATATGTTTTGCTTTCTGTTTTTTTTGTCATTTGCTTAAAGTCTATTTTTTCTTAAAAATCAAATACAAAAATATAAAACAAAAAATTATCAAAAAATTGTTATTTTTGAACTTAACTTTTTTACTTGTATCTTGCGAAAGGGTGATTTGGGCTATCATCCCATCATATCACCTAGTACCGGGCAAACCTCTCACAAGGTAGTCCACGGGAAGTCCAAGATCAATTTTATAAGTTCAAACTTTAAATAAAGATTATTTTTCAAAAATATCAAAAAATACTGTATGGAATTTATTGTAAAAATCAAGCATGATTTAATATATTATTTAGTACTTCTATAATGTTGCGATTTATCATCTCAAACTACTTTGAACATTGTTTTCATCATGCTTAGATATATCTATTAATATGTGCATCAATTATATGTTAAAGGTTGTGTAGGATCAAGCTTAGCATGCCTTTAAGTATGAGAAATGTTATATGTTTGATAATGATAGATATTCACTCACTTTTTGGCATTGTCTACATATGGTTTAATTTAAGAATGCTTGTGTATGTTTATGTATTAGTACAATGAACTAAAATTGCACAAGTATCATACCTACACTCCTTTATTTGCACTTGTAAAAGATAAGAAAAGTGGTTATGTTTTTCATAAATCCATTGGTTTGCAAAACAAGTGTATTCAGAGAACTTTGTACTAAACAAAAATCATAAAATAAATAACAAAGATAACTCCACCAAGCACTACTTGAACCTCCTGATAAGTCTTAATAAGCATTGTGAGGTTGAGCACCTTGGATAGAATTGTAAAGTGTCTTGTGCAAACCATATCTTTCCTTTAAAATAAGAAAAACCACTTGCTCTTAAGTACACTGGATCACTAGTCTCAAACAGTAAAAATAAAATCTGTGATCCCCCAAGCACTACTTTGCACCCTGATAAGTCTTAATGAGCATTGTGTGTGCAAAGTACCTTTGTAGTTCTACATTTTTGTGTGCATTAAAGTGTGTGGAAGTAAAATTATTTGTGTTTTGTTGTGCTTCTACTTTACATATCTCTTGTATTTTTGATTAAAACACTCGTATACTCTACTCAAAAATACACTTATGTGCACATCATTATCTTCCATAACACTTCTTCTCATGAGTATTGGATCCTAACGCTAATTCTATGCTACTCTTTATTTATGAAATGCACTAGATAACCTAGCATGCTTTTTACAATGTTTGGTATGATTTGAAATTATGAATTGAAATTACATTGTAGTAATCTCTTTATGATAATATTATTTCATGCTTGGTTATTTATTATTTTTTGTCAACCATAAAAGATTTTCATTGAAACATGATTTACATTAACATCTTTTTTTGAAATTAAACTTATATATCTTTTTATGGATTATCCTTAATTACAATAAGATGTTTCATGTATTTCTACAAGTCTTCCGCATCATCACCATATAATTTTTACCTTGCGCTTTCATGCTTATATCAAATCTAAAATCTCAATTTTTCAAAAAAAAAAAACAAATAGTAGACTTGCTTGGTGGAATTTATATTGGTTGTTCCAACACGCATATCATTTCTTATGCTAAAAACTCTAATTTATTTCTATGAAAACTTTCATGCTAAACACTCCTCTAACAAGTAAAATATCGCCTATAAAAACATCCTTTTTTATTGAATTTCAAATCAATATTTTCTTCTCTAATTGCTATAAGGATGTTGTTTCTTTATTCCAAAATGCTTTAACTCTTATCTTTATAAAGTTAACCTTTTTTTTGAAATTCCAAAACATCTTCTTTTTGAGCTTGAACTCTTATTTAGTATTATAATGTTTTTTTTTTGAAATCTTCCGCAATACTCAAACTCTGATTCATTCATTTCAATATAGCTATGTGAGTTTTATTTCAAAACAATTCAAATAAAAATATAAACCCATATGCTATGAAATTTCCCATTAGATTTAAATGCTTAATGTTTCCAATAATTGTAATTCTTGACTTCATTTCTCACCATAGCGGGGGCGTAGGGTTGTAGACATTAGATAACCTTATCTCTAGTCATGTCTTGTCCTTAACCGGGGAGGGTTCCAGAGGGGCCTTGCAAGGCACTGGGGGGAAAGAGTGCTAGGTTAAGCTTTGTCTAGTGTTTGCATATGGGACTAACACCCCAACCTACGGCATGTTTGCAGCTCCTCATGCCCATCCGTCACTTAGTACGGGGCTAGGGTGTAGACGTATTGTCTGGGTAGATGGGTTACTTGGAAATCACTATTTTTTATGCTTAAAACTCTTATATAAAGGGGAAATCATTACTGTTGCTCAAACTAAAAACTCTGATATATTTATACAAAAATTATTCTAACAAATGGCTCTAAAAATTCCTTATCATTTCCTTCTCACTCAAAAGCTCGATCATGCTTTATCTTATTATCGAACTTTTCTGTGGTGCATCCCTACACACTTTTGCTAATAACAAAGGGGGAGAACTAACATGATAAAATGCAAAAGGGGAGAACTAACATGAACTAACATGATAAATATAGGGTAATTATATTTGCAGCCCAATTTTTACGAGTTATTACGCGCCTTTTGAAAATACTCTTTGTTAGGTGCATTCTTAGGAAAAGTGTTCAACATGAAAATTGTAGATCTCGTCGAAATCTACAACTTTGATGTTGAACACTTTTCCTAAAAATGCACCTAACATTGCGTATTTTCAAAAGGCGCGAAAAATTTCACAATAGTTTCGCGCTTTTTGAAAATACGCAATGTTAGGTGTATTTTTAGGAAAAGTGTTCAACATCAAAGTTGTATATTTCGACGAGATCTACAACTTTCATGTTGAACACTTTTCCTAAAAATGCACCTAACAAAGAGTATTTTCAAAAGGCGCGTAATAACTCGTAAAAATTGGGCCTCAAATATCTATATAGGGCCTGCAAATATAACCACCCTAAATATAATCCGATATCAAAATAAAAATATAATCCGCTATCAAACTAAAAACCCAACATGATTGATTAAGGTGATAGCATACATATTAGGGCAACATTCACATAGGGGGAGCATATATTTAGGGGGAGCAATTCTAAATACTAAAATCAATAATTATCAAAAGTCATCACTATCACACACACACAAGTAGGATGTCATCATGCTTATATATTAATGCTCTATTTCATCATTAATGGATTTGTTATTATCAAAACGGGGAGTTTGTTGGAACATGGTCTTCCGCATCTCCTAGGTTTGAGAATAACAAATCCTATGATCTTGTGTGTTCAAGTGTGCAGGTTTACTAGGTTCACATGACTCAAGGAGTACACATTATGACTGCCCCCAAAATTGAGGCCAAAATTCGAACAAGCTCACTATCGCCGGCGGTAGCGATAGCGCCCGGCGATAGCGTTGATTAGCACCATTGCGGAACCAATTTAAGAAGGATGTTAGCGCCTGGCGGTAGCGGATAGCGCCGACGGTAGCGTGACGCACAGAAGGAATAGAGCAAGATGTTGCCGCGGATGGGAGATTCTGCCGCACAATTTGTTACTTAATCCGGGCTAGCGCCGGCGGTAGCGCTAGCGCCAGCGGTAGCGTGAAGGCTATAAATTGGATGCCTTAGCTCCGAACTCATCCTCCTCTAGAGATCCCAAATTCAAGAGCCTCGTGCCACAGCATAGAGAAGAGAGTTTGGAGAGGTACTCCCACAAATCCATAAAGCCAAAAGGAGATCCGTGGAGAAGATTTCAACACGCGTCATCATCGTGACGAAAGACCGCATCGACTACGATCATACTCTGTGTCTTCTTCTACTTCTCCAAGAGATCCACATAGAGGGAGTTTTTATATTATTGTCTTTTCATTTCATTTCTTTTCTTGTAACGGTTAGTGAAATCGCCTCGTGTTGGCGACTAGGTCTTGGGTAGGACTTAGGGCTGAAATTCACATCGTGTTGGCGACTAGATCTAGGCTAGGTCTAGGGGGTGCTTGAGGCCACATCCGGGGAAGGATTGGCTAGAGCGGCTGAGGCCGAATCTGGGAAGGAGAAGGCTAGGGCCACCGGTTCGTGGGGAAGCGAGTCGGGATAGAAAACGAAAAGATCTTTTATTATTCGCCTCCGATCTCTAGCACCATTGAGATCAAGTTTTGTAAAACTTATTTAATATCAATAAAACTTGTCTCTCTTTTTGTTTTACTTAACTTATTTCATGTCTTTAATCTTGCAATAATTCAAAGTTTAATAAATATAATCTAAAGTTTTTGAAAACCCTTATTCACCCCCCCTCTAAGGGCGCCGACCGATCCAACAATCAAATTACAGATGTTTCTTCACTTAAGGAAGAAGCATTCATAATTCAAGATATTTTGTGACACACTATAATGTTGAAGTTCGAAGATACAAAGAAGATCACTTCATAACCGAGTATTGTAACTTATCATATTATACAGGAAGAAGGTTTTGATGTGGCAGATCTTTTACTCTCGCAGATTCGTTATACGTTTAAGTTGAGGGATACAAGAAGGTCTCGTCTCAACACACTTCCCTTAGGAGGACTAATGCAATGGTAGTGATGGAGAAGTATGCGTACATAACCAAGAGTAACTATATTAGTGATCTTGTCCTTGAGCTTTATTCTACTTCAACCCTTCGAGTTCCTCGGCCACGAGATATACCATCATCTTCTCGACCACCCCTACGACGAGGAGTATCGCTCCGTGAGACAAGTTGGGTCCATCAGGAGTCATTTGAGGAATTAAAAGAGAATGCGACACGCCGTATGTCACAGATCGAGAAGATGGTGCGATATATGATCAGGGCTCTGAAGTTGAAACCGACACCGACATAAAAGAGGGATTGGGACATTCCCGTGGAGGACCCCCCATTTCCACTCAACTCGCCGTACTTGAAGATCAAGAGATCGAGGAAGTTCAAGTACTGAGGGGACATAATCTATTAGTGAGAGTAGAGAGTTTTAAGGTACTTTCTATTATGTAATAATATTTTTCTAACATTTGGACAATTAATACTAATGCGTTGTGTTAACACTTGCGTCCAGCGTTTGCAGTTATCATGATCTTTACCTTTTTCTTATTTTTATCTATTTTGTGAACTGTTTCTGTGCTGTGTTTTTATTCAGGCTTTCATAGTTATGACTTTAAGAATGTTGGCATATTTAAGAATAACATATTTAAGAATGTAATGGCATAACACTTTTGTTTTCAAGTTATTTAATGAATGGTAATATAAGGATAAGTATTGGTATGTCATTTTATTTTATTAAAACCTTTGTGATTACGAATTATAAATATGCAAACTTTTTCTGAAAGGCAAGATATTGATAGTTTTCTTTGTCGGATTTTGCAAGTGTGCACATGAGTTTATAGTTAATTTTATCTTTGTGAGACTTTTAGTTGGACTTAGCAATTTAGAGTGGATCTTGGACTTCCCGAGGTCTTCCCCATGAGGGGTTCGCACCGGTACTAGGAGATATGATGGGGTGACATCCCAAATGTCCCATTCTCAAGATATTTAAGTATTATTGGTTGTTATCCATACTTAATTTTTATAGACACAACATTTTTCGAAAGAGAAAATTTGAAGTAGATTTTATTTACTTAGATAAATATCTCATAACATTTTTAGAATTTAATTTATATGGATAGTATAAGATATTTATTGGCAATGAATTTAAGAAAGATAGATAGATCATCAAAATAAAAAAATTATTTTGAATTTTGATCAATTTGATTTATAAACTCATTAAGTTTTAAGAGATAATTAAAATCATATTTCCAATAATATATAAGATGACCATAATCATGATAGCTTAAAAAATAAGAAAAAAAGACATTGAAGCATATCATGAAGTAGAAATTTGTATATTTCATTTTGAAAGGATTCCACTTCATCCATTTGATGATACATAATGAATAATAGTTGTAGGTATCCAAAGGGGACCAAGTATGGTGATTCCTTTGGGTACCCAAATATAATGAGTTTTCTTTTGGGGAGATAGTGATGAATGGGTCCTTTCATGTGAAGTTAATGTTTCATTTTTAACTTTGGGCCTCCATTCAAACCTTGGTTTAATGTTATTTTTGTGCATCAAATTTCCATTGTGATTATCTTTATTTTAAAGATTATAATTGTAGTGATTATTCAAAGCATTGTTCATAGGAAATTTGTGTAATTTTGATTTTAAGTTGGGAGAAACATGATTTTGTAAATGATGGTGATTTGGACTTTGATTTACAAATACTTCGTGTTTCTTACTCTCATTATTAGGCTTATTTAAGATATTTATATTAATATTCAACTTTCTTTTAGATATTGCATGATATTGTGAATTTATGTGTTGTGAATTTTTATTCATAATTTTCATAAGCAGGTTAATTTTTTATTTCAATTCATCATTCTTGATCATAAGATTGTTGTTTGCCCGGAAATTCACGAGCTCTCTTCTCAAATCAGAATGATGCATCCCAGCGGTCTCAAATTTGTGAGACCGTCAAGATCGCCCCTCTTCTCAGTTCGTGATCCTTTCCAGCGGTCTCAGATATGCGAGACCGCTCAGACCGATTCTCCCCGGTCATGGGATTCTTCCAAGTGCTCGGTGGTCAAGCTGCAGACAGATCGTCATACCGCTCGGTCTGGTCTTTTTTCTCTTTTTTTATTAGCATCTCTTTTCTCTTCCCCGACTCTCCTGTATCCCCGGGCAGCCCGTAATTTTTGGATATGCCCGTTTGGGCAGCCTCCGAATCTATAAATAGAGGGGTAAGGGTACCTGGAAAAGGAGTTTTGCTTCGAGCCTCCAGCTTACAACCTGTGTAAGCGGTCTCGAATATTGTCACTATTTTACCTCAGATCCTGCTCTGCCTCTAGTTTCCTATGTACCACACTTTTTGAGGTTAATCCGAGTAGTTTTTCTCTTCTCCTTTTCCTCTTCAGCATCTCTCGTCTTAAGTAACCTGCACTCCACAGTTCCCCCTCATCCTTCCCATTGTGTGAGATTTGGAGGTAAATTTTTTGGTACCAACAGAACAAACTTGCGACCTTCAGATCAGGAGTGTGTTGGTGAATCCAGTAAACATCGAGATGGCAGACTGCAGGGTGCGTGCTCACCGATCTTCCAGTAGTCGTCCTCCCATCGACTCAAATCCCCTAAAAGCCCTTGAGCATCATTTCGAGCTGCTCGTCGAGCAAGCCCTTCGAGAGGCCGCTTGAGCTCGGCAAGAAGCTGCCCTAGCTCTGTAGGAGGTCACGCGATCTCAGCAGGAAATCATGCGATCTCAGCAGGAGACTGCCCTAGATCGCCAGGAGGTTATCCGAGCTCAGCAAGAATCCACGAAGCAGATCGAAGCCATGAGCCAGGTTCTGCCAGGGATCTCCCAGAGAATCCTTCCCCATCCAGGTCAAATCGCCACCCCTGACCGCATGACTAGCGATCACCCTCGTGATCGCGCGAGCCCTCAGCCCGCAGCTCCTCTGCAATCTCAGCAGGAAGAGTTTGCAGCCCATTGAGATTCTTTTGGAGAAGCGGCTCAAAGCCCTTCGGCCCAGACCCTAAATTTTCAAGAGGGTTATGTCTATCCTTCGGCCCCTCTGGCTCCTTTTCCTGCTCCTTCTGACATTGTTGATTTGGAGGAGCCCTCTCCTTTTTCTGACAAAGTTCGTTGGGAACACTTTCCTCATGGTTTCAGAGAGCCTCGACTCTCTATGTTCACCGGGGAGATCGACCCAGTTTCCCATCTTCAGGCTTTTGAGTCCGCCGCGCTCTTAGGACCACCTCAGATGCTGTGAGGTACAAATTGTTGATTAACTCTTTTGATGGATCTGCTAGGGAATCGTTCTACAAGCTGCCTTCCCAATCCATCCCGAGTTTTTCCGTCCTAAGGCACGAACTCCTTATAAGGTTTGCAACCACCAAGAAAAGGAAGAGTGGTCCCGCGGCCCTCTTCAATATTAAGCAAGGAGATAACAAGACTTTGGCTAATTTCATCGACCACTTTCAGAAAGAAATTCTGAGAATCAGGGATGTTGATCCCGATCTCTATAAGGCTACACTGATTAATGGTTTGCAGGAAGGTCCCCTCAAGTTTGAGGTCACCACAAGAGAGCCCAGTTCTTATCAAGAGTTGATCAGCATCGCTAATCATTACAAAGAAGGGGAAATCAACAATCCCGCCTATGTCTCTAACCTGACCAGCAAGGCCGTTCAAAAAGGTTCTGCAGGATTTTATCCAGCTCCATTATCATCAAAGTCGCATTAAGAATTCCTGCCTCCCACTCCAAGAGGTAGAAACTTTCGAAAACATCGATCCAATTAGGGGAATCAGTAGTTCCAGTCTAAGGGACCTCTACTGCCAACCCCTGCTGCCCCAGCTCCGAAAGTCACTCCAGTTCATCAAATTAAGTATATCAGCCGCCCCTTCTGACTGCTCAACCATTCTATAATGACTCCCAAGAGTCCTTTACAGACCTTGGTGTTTCTATGAGTGAGGTAGTTCAGATTCTGCAGAAGCTGCCCTTCTTCAAAAAGCCCGCTCCTCTCAATTCAGATCCAAAATCCAGGAATCTGGCTCTTTACTGTGAATATCACAGGGAAAGAGGCCATTTGACCGAAGCTTGTAGAGCTCCTCGTTTGCTAGTGGAGAAGCTTCTGAAAGAAGGAAAGCTCTGAGATCTCTTCCAAAAAAGTGACCCCTCCAAGGCTTCGACCTCCAAGAGCAAGGAGGTGGCAAAAGTCCATTGGGAATGTGAAGAAGTAGACGATGTTGGCCACCTCGGCAACATCAGTTTTATAATGAGTGCGTGGATGCAGATGATGAAGGTGCTTTGGGCAATCTTTTTTGTATCCATGGAGGGGCAGGACCGGAATCCTCTAGAATCGCTAGTCTCAAGAGGGTATTTCGATCGGAAGTTGCTGTCACTTCCTCAGCTCCAGTCCGGGGAACAGTTACCTTCGGAGAAGAGGACCTTCATCCAACCTCCAATCCCTTCGACATTGCGATCGTTATTAAAGCAGTTACAGAGATTATAATGTGGAGAAGATCTTAATCGATACTGGGAGCTCAGTAAACGTGCTCTTCAAGCCTGCTTTCGAAGCATTGAAGACATGGAGGACTCTTCTCTCCATAGAGGGACCTCTCTATGGTCTCTCAGGAGAAAAGAAGGAAGTGGAAGGAGTCGTCACCCTCTCGGTTATTTTAGGAGGCATCGTGAAGCTTGTAAAGTTCATAGTCGTTGAAGCTCCTAGTAGCTACAATGCAATTTTTGGAAGACCCGTTCTAAATGGGTATCAAGCGGTAGTATCAACCTACCATCAAGCCGTGAAATTTGCCTTGAATGGCAAACAACACCGGATCAAGAGTGATCAAAAGAAGCCCAGGGAATGTTATGTCAAAATGGTTAATGTGATCGTATCTTCATCTCCCCAGGTAGCTGAGATGTCTTCGACACCTCAATTCCCGACCAGGTCGGAGTTGCGGAAGAAGCTGAAGAAGAAGCAGAAAGAGATGGAGTTCGCTTGGAACCTGCCCAAGAAAGGCGTTCCCATCAGCGAGGGATATGAGAGCAAGAATCTCTCCATCAACACTGAACTGCCTGAAGCTGACTAGAGTCAGCTCATCTCTTGCCTCTTGAAGAATCTGGATGTCTTCGCGTGGTCAGCAGATGACATGCCAGGAGTTGATCCGGATGTCTCCTACCTCCACCTCAACATTGATCCCAACTCTATTCCTATCAACCAAAAGAAGAGGTCCGTGGCGATGACCCTTGCTCAGCCAGTTCGAGAGGATGTGGAGAAGCTGTTGAAGGCAAAGTTCATTCAAGAAATTCAGTACCCGGAATGGGTGTCGAATGTTGTAATGGTGAAAAAATCTAGGGGAAAGTGGAGAATGTGCGTAGATTTTACAAAACTTAATAAAGATTTCCCAAATGATTGCTACCCCTTGCCTTGGATTGATTCTTTAGTGGATTCTGCGGTTGGGTATTCCTGCATGAGCTTTTTAGATGCATTCTCCGGCTATCACCAAATTAGAATGCATAAGCCTGATATCCCTCACACCTCGTTTATCACAAATGACAGCTATTTTTGTTATCTCGTGATGCCCGTTGGGCGAAAAATGCTAGAGCAACTTATCAAAAAAATGATGGATACAGTTTTAAAGGCCAAAAAGGAAGAAATCTCGAGGTCTACGTCGTTGACCTCCTAATAAAAAGCAAATTATTCTCATTTCACCTTAACGATCTAACGAAAACATTTGCAACTCTTCAGGCTTTTAATATGAGGCTGAACCCGTTGAAATGTGTTTTTGGAGCTAGCAAAGGAAAATTTCTTTTTCAACTTCTCACTTCGGAGGGGTTAGAACCTAATCCAGATAAGGTAAAGGCCATCTTGGAGATGTCACCTCCTAAGTCCCTTAAAGAAGTTTAGCAATTAGGAGGGAGAATGGCAGGTCTGAGTCATTTTATCTCTCAGTCAGGAGATAAAAGCGCTCCTTTCTTTAAGACCATCCGGGGAGGGGCTTAGTTTTAGTGGACTAAGGAGTGTGATGCTGCCTTCAATCATCTCACAAGGCAGTTAACATCAACTCCTCTACTCCAAAGCCAAGAGAGGGAGAAGATATTTTTCTGTATCTAGGAGTTGGCTCCGATGCTATAAGTTTATTATTGGTCCGAGAAGAGAAAAAGAAGCAATTTCCGGTATACTATGTGAGTAAGATTTTGAAAGATGTGGAGACTCGTTATCCAATTCTCAAAAAATTAGCCTTAATGCTCGTGACTTCAGCACGGAGGTTAAGACCCTATTTCCAAGCTCATTCAATTCGTGTGGTCACGGATCTTCCATTAAAGATTGTCTTAGAAAAGCCAGAATATTCAAGGAGATTGGCTAAATGGGCAATAAAACTTAGTGAATTTGACATCTCTTATGTTCTGAGGGTTGCAATCAAAGTGCAAGTTCTAGCGGACTTCATGGTTGATGCGAGTGAAGCTATATGGGAAAAAGAGGTTGGGACACCTCTTGCTTGGACAATCTTTGTCGATGGAGCTTCAAGGAGGAATTCATCTAGAGGAGGAGTTGTCTTGATCAATCCAAATGGAGTTAGATTGGATCAAGCTTTGAAGTTCTATTTCCCAACGACAAATAACCAAGCAGAGTATGAGGCTTTGTTGGCCGGTCTTAGATTTGCAATAGAATTGGGAATTGATGATGTTCAAATCAAGATAGATTCCCTGGTAATGGCATCTCAAGTAAACGGATTTTTTTAGACCAGAGATCATGCTCTAAAGCAGTATCTAGCTCTGGTAAAAGTTCAGATAGGCAAGTTCAAAAGTTTTACTATCCAGCATATTCCGAGAGAGAAGAATGCGGAAACAGATGAACTGACAAAGTTTGATCTCCTTTCGGGAGGAATGACTTCTGAGTTGTTTCATCCAGCAATTGAGGAAGGAGAAGTTATGCAGATAGATCAACGCCCATCTTGGATGGATCCATTCATTCTCTACCTCTCAACAGGGAAGCTTCACTCAACGATAAAAGATAAGAAATGATTTAGTCTAAAGGCCGCTCACTATTATCTTGTTGCAGGAATACTCTTTATGAAGACCTTCCTATCACCTTTGGCTCGGTGTGTCTCAGAAGAAGAAATCTCAGTCATTCTTTAAGAGGTTCATTCACGAGAGTTCGACAGTCACTCTGGATCTAGAACCTTAGAGAAGAGAATTCTAAGGCAGGGATATTTTTGGCCTCAAATGAGGAAGGATGCAGAGAAGTTTGCGAAGAAGTGTGTCCAATGCCAAAAGTTTGCTCCTCTTCAAAATCAACCAGCTCAGCAACTTAAATTAGTAGCAACCCCATGGCCATTTGCGGTCTGGGGAATGAATTTAATTGGGCCTTTTCCTTTGGCCAGTAGAAAGCGCTGGTACATTATAGTGATGATTAACAATTTCAGCAAATGGATCAAGGCAAAACGTTGGCCAAAATTACCACTCAAGTTGTGAGAAATTTTATCTGGGGAGAGATAGTATGCAGGCATGGAATTCCAATGGCAATTATCACGGATAATGGTTCTCAATTCAACATCTCTCAACTTATAAATTTCTGTGATCAGATTGGCACCGAGTTGCTCTTTGCTTCTGTGCATCATCCTAGAAGTAGTGGCCAGGTAGAGGATGCTAATAAACTCATAATAAACCTTTTGAAGAAGAAAGTAGAAAATCTCGGGGGTAATTGGGCAGAACAGTTACTTTCAATATTATGGGCTCTGAGGACGACTCCAACCTCAGATACTGGAGAAACCCCTTTTAAATTGTCTCATGGTTCCGAAGCTCTTATTCCCGTTGAATTTGAGGTAAAAAGTTCGAGGGTGTTATTATCTCAAGAAAACAAGGATTACTGGATGGAAGAGAACGATGAAGAGCTAAAGTGTAGTCTTGATCTTATTGGAGAATTGAGAGAAATCGCAACAATTAGGAAGGAAGAGGTGAAGAGGAGGATGGAAAAATTTTCCGATAAACATGTCAGAATTAAGGAATTCATTGTTGGTGATATAGTCTTGAAAAGGGTAGACGCATCAGCGAGGTCTGGCTCAGTTGGAAAACTCAATCTGAATTGGGCAGGGCCGTTCGTGGTAGAAGAAGTGCTAAAGAATGGTGCTTATCGTCTACAAACTTTTGAAGGAGAAGAACTGCCTCACACTTTGAGTGGGGATGACCTCAAGCGCTTCTTCTCTTAAATACTTGTATCAAATTTTTTCCTTCTTTTCCTTGCTCTTCTTTTCTTGAACATTGTGAGGATGTGTTTGTAATCTTTTTGATGTATATGATGAAAGGAAGGTATGAAAAGTAAATAAGTTATCAAAGTCTATGGTCCTACCAAGGGAGGTATCGACGGATCCTACTTCATTCCCCCTCGACTTGAAGCTTGAGTGGTAAAATCTGCCAGGACCACATGTAGCGGGGAGATTTTGCATCTGTGTAGCAATGCCTTGCCATGCTCGTGTGGAGGAACTTTAGGATGTCGGGTCCTCACTGACATCTGACACATATGTTAAGGAGGGTTTTAGGTAAAAGTTCAGCACTGTCATGCATTGAAAGAGGACATCGTTACAGTCTTGATGATCTTTCCATGGAAAGCAATGTCGGTATATCTTCTGCTGTATGACCAACACCTTCCCTATGGATCTTCTTGTTTTATAAATTTGAATGCTCATTAGTGTGAGGATAGCCAAAGAAAAATGGTTGTATGATATAACATTGAGATGTTCCTTGGGGAAAGCAATGTCGGTATGGCCTCCGCGACATAACTACACCTACCCTTTTTTTGTCCATTCTGAGTTGGAAACTGCTCTCTCTTCTTCTTCTCTCTTCCTAAAGTTATGCAAGATTGCCTCGAGAGATCCCGCTGCCAGGTTTTCATTAGCCAGGTAGGGCAGGTTGATCTCACAATGAGGCCAGCAAAAAAGAGGTTATACTTTTTCTTCAAGAATGGAGCGGTTTGAATTAAGGGAAACCGCCAGTTTTGGTATTTTTTTGGATTTTCAGTAATCTGAAATTTTTTAGACTGCCGGCTGGATCTCCTCCAGGATTTGGGTGTTTGAGATCGCTGGTAAGTTCTCCAGAAGTATATTAAGTGATTTTCAGCGATCTCAAATATTGAAGACCGCCGGCTAGGTCTCCTCCAGGACTTGGAAATTAGAGATCGCTATCGATTTCCTAGAAAAGTTTCTTGAACAGGGCTCGAGGCATTTCGAATCAGTATCTGAAAATCTCTTAAGTATTCTCGTAATAAATGGTATGAATAAATTGAGACCGCCAGCTAAATGTTCTAATTTTTCCAGTATACAAAATCATAGGTCTCTTTGTTATATAGCGGTCTGAAATGATGAAGATCGCTGGTTATGACCTATGGAGATAGAACAACCTGAAATATGTAGAATTGTAGATTTCTATTATACGAGTTTATTATTCAAGCAAGTTTTTATTTACTAAAAAGCGGTCTCTATATTGAAAGGTCACCTCTTGTGCTCGTGCTTGAAATCATTCAGGAGTCGATCTCAGTGGATCAATATCTGTTGCTCTGCTGAATTTATTAACATCAGAGATCGCAAGAGTAATAAGCGGTCTCTTATGATTTTGTGGTAAAGCCAGAGATCATCATTTGAGGGAAATTTCTCATAAGCGGTCTCATATGAAATTCTCTATTTAATTCTTAATCAAATACGACCTCATCTCCCAATAACGCAGTCTGAAAAATATAAGATCGCCCATATTGAATTATGAATTTATTATTTCAAGATCAGCAAAAACCTAAGGCATTGAGATCGAATGTCGATTCTACCTCGTAATGAGATCGCAAACAATATGGTCAGTATACAAAAGAAAAAGCACCAGAAAAATAATCATTCGCAGAAAAGAAAGGTATGACAAATTTCTCTTTATATCTGTTCCAATGTTCAAATTCATCAGACCGCCTAGTCACAAAACTCATGGTCTCAAAAGAGTAAAATTACAAGATTGTCTATTCATTCTTCAATTTTTTGGAGACCGCTCATCCGAGGAGGAGGAATCGGTCTCTTCTGACGATTCTTCTAAGCTCCCTCCTGGAAATCTGGATCCATAGCTCGAGCCCGCACCAGAGCTCATATCCTGGCCCGCTACATATTGGCTCCCACTCTCTCTATCTTCATCAATAATCTCAACATCTCCTTCTTCCTCATTGGCAGTCTGATCTGCGGTCACTGATTGTTCATCAATTTTCTTCGCCGCTTCAGGGAAGAGATTGGCAAATTTTATATCTTTGAATTCTTTAGTAAAACTGCCGCGATCTCGGATCTCAGAAATCAATTGGTGAGCGGTCTCTTTTATATGTTGCATTAGAGCCTTCTTGAACTCAGGATTTCATGGATCATAGGCTGCTTCCCTTGCTTGCTGCAGAAAGAAAACAATTAAACCGCACGATCACAATGAAGAGTTTGATACATCAGGAAAAATTATCTTACCCTTCGTTCCTCATGCAGGATTTCGATCTCTTTTAAAGCACCTCAGAGAGATCGCCCCATTTGATGATTTAAAACCGTGATCCTAACGGCCGCTTGAGCGCAAATGTTAGGAAGCATGTTGGTCTCAAAATTGTATGCTTCAGTTGTATTACTTTTTCCATAATGAACTGAAGTGATCGCAGAAGCTTGGCGGGTCAGCTTTACACTCCAAAGGGGGAGATCGTTGGAGACCCTCACGGTCTTAACCCATTTCAGAAGGGGTTTAACTTATATATCTTTTTACTTTCTCATGAAGCCATGCATATGAAATGGCTCGCTAGTGGTCTCAGGTGTGTTGCTGAGCCCAGCGGTCTTGCTCTTTAATCTTTTCTCTCTTTGAGTGAGCACCTCTTCTGCTGGTGACACCGGGTCTCTCGCTAGGATCGCGAAGGTCGCTGAAAAAAAAGGAAAAGTTAGTAAAGTAAAAATTATGAAAAGATTGTGGAAGACAGCTGGAGGAATACTAACTTTCTTCTGAAGAAATTTTAGCAATCTCGGGCGAAATTGCTAGGTAATGAATAAGGTCCAGCCGCTTGCCCGCCAGGAAAGCCAGGATTTACAACTCATCCTGCGAGATCGTCTTATCATTCCTGAAGATGCTCTTAGATCGGGGAGAAGGTCGGCTCTTGAGACTGCCGAGATTGCCCTAAAAACAAGTAATCTCTCTGTCCAGAAAGGAACCTTGTTGGGGAGATTCAAAACTTTAATTCCTTCAGTAGAAAAATATATCAATCCTTTGAATTCTTCTTTCTACTGACCTTCTTTCATGACTTTTGCAGTGAAGGTCGCGCGGAAGAGCGCCATGGTGAATCTTATTTTTTCCGATCTCAAAAAGTTGATGATGACCATGATTAGACCGATTGAGTTCGGAGGCAGATGGGTCTAACACCAATCCATAATAATCCATCACCTCGAGAATTTCCCAAGGGAGAGGAATCTTCAACCCATTATCAAAGTGATCGATGGAGATAATGAACTTGTTCTCTTCTCCAAAGTTCAATCCTTCGTCTTCCCTGGGCGGTCTCACAATAATCTGACTTTGAACCATGTGCTTCTCCAAGAAATTTACAAATTCATCTTTAGAAAGTCGGCCTGGCTTGTGATCTCCTCCCAAGAAAACTTCAGCTGAAGAAGCTCGCACAAACACCATAACTTGAGATCGTTGAGACCGGTGCTTTGGGCGCATACAAAAAATATTGAATAAAATTTCTAAAAGTTAGCTATTCATAGAGAGCAAGGGATATTTTCGTAATGATTACTTCTCTCGAGACCGCCCAGTAAAACTGTGCAGCGCCAAACCTGCATAAGAATTGAGAAGTGACATAGATATAATTGGTCTCAATAATTAGAGACCACAACATTTCAAACCACGTGGTATAAATAAGTAGCACATAATAATAAAAATCATCACAACAGAACAGAGATCGCAAACAACAGAAATTATACATATTACACAACCAAGCTCGTCCAGGAAATATATTACAAAACCACATAAATAAATGATTAATGTTTATTTCTTATGAGACTGCTTCCTTCCTATGTAGGTCGCGATGTCCTGCATTTCATTAACTGCGGTCAAGACTGACGCGAGGTTCTGATTGGCAGACATTGCAGCTCGATGGATCTTATACATCTCCCTGTCCACCTGCTCCATAGAAATGACCATGATCTCCGAGAACGGTATCACTTCTGGGTGATCGCCAGATGTCCCAGGCCTCATCGTCATTTTTGCTGATCCACCCCTAAACATGGCGACCTCAGAGGACAAAGCAGCGGCCTTCCCTTTATAATATTTGGTTGAAGTATCTAGTTGCCTACCTAAATCACCTAGAGGGGGGTGAATAGGTGATCTCTACGTCTTTTGCGGAATTAAAAATTAAACGTAAAGCACAGCACACAAAATTAATCACAGCCACAGATAACACCAGGAATTTATAGTGGTTCCCCGTACTTGGGTACTCCACTGCCGGCCTCGCCAATCTAGCTCCACAGCTAGACTTGACTACTCACTAAATCTCGGATCAAGAACGATCCTACAGTCTCGGAGTCAAACTCCTACAAACTCAGAGAGAACCTCTCTTACAACTCAGAGAAAAATTTCTCCTACAACTCGGAGAACAACCTCTCCTACAACTCGGAGATAACAACTCCTACAATAGATTGAGAAGGGTTTGAACAATACTAAACCAGATCTGAATAACAGAAGCGTTTTCTTCCTTCTTCTTGAATGGCTTTTGAGAACGATGAGGAAGAACAACGATCCTTCAAATCTGTCTTTGACAATCCGAAACGATCCAATAGAGATTGCAGAACCTGAGCATGGATCAATCAAACCCTTCTTGATAGAAATCGGCAACTCCAAAGAGTAGAACGATCTCCAAACGTAGACGACGGCGAGCGGCATTTTTCTCGTTCTTTTTGATCGGGAGAGAGAGATTAGGGTTAGAACGATTCTGGAACTTCTTTTAAACAATCCAAAAGCAAACCTATATATGGAGAGGAGCAATTAAAGGATAAAACCAGCCTTAAAAGCACTCCATGTAGCCGTTAGAAACGAGAAGGAGCGATTACGATCCGTCCAGAACAGAGAAAACGAAACAGAAATTTACGGACAGAAGTCTCGAGACATAAGGGATCTCTCGAGACATAAGGGATCTCTCGAGACAATGCAAAGATTTCAGACTTAAGATCTCTCGAGACAACCACGATCTCTCGAGACATGTCTGATCTCTCGAGACATATCCTTAGGAAAAATTTGTTTTACAAAAATTTCTTTTCTTCTCTTGAACACATGCTGCAGCCGCACTCCAAAGTCTTCAATAGTCTTGAAAAAGAAGTGTACCCCAATAGTGAGATCACACATGAGTCATCACCATGTTTCATATAATGAGGGATTACATTTTATGAAACTGTGTTTGCAGACCCATTATGACCTGACATTGGCTTACACTTAGCCATGATAATCTGCAAGACAATACTAGAAAAGCATATCAAATACAAAAGCAATTCAATCTTAGTTTAAGGGTGACTTCTCACAAATCAAGGTAATTGTGAATGCAATTTCCAACAATCTCCCCCTATTTGTAGAAGTCAGAACCCTGTACACTAAGTTGAATTACAGTAGTTAAAGAATAAATATGCTACACTACACAAAGATATAGAAATGAAAAAGTAAAGAACATCAAAACATCAAATATATATATATATATATCTAAATTGAATTGTTCAGAAGACTTGATGTTCACTAAATCAGAATGAAAACAAAATATGTCTTGTCAGCATCATCATCATCATCCTTCAAGACCTCCTTTTCCTCTTTTCTTCTTGTCTGGAGAAAAAGGCATGAGGCTTGGGATGGTAAAACGGAGGGGGTTCCGGAGCATCAGCATTATTATAACCAAAAGCTCTGAAATGAATCCTTCGCTTCCTTTAAGCTGTCTCATGTTTTTCCCATTCTTGAGAGCTGTAGCATTCAGATCTGTTCATTTTACCTTCATGAACTAACTTATAGGTTTCAAGAATAATGTCTTTTGAGACTGGGCTCCAGATTTCTGGAAAACTTTTCTCAACCTTAGCTTTGCTATGATCTGCTGAGCTAGAACTAGGAACTGATCGACTGGCAGAAGAACCTCCACCAAATTTTCTTTTTCTTTTGGTCCCAGCCCTATCTGATTGTTCTTCAACTATAGGAGCCTTCCCAAGTAGTTCTTCTGGCCTTGGAGAAAACTGAGGAACAGGAACATCTGGATCAACTTCCAATTCAGGAAATATTTGATTATGAGCCACATTGCTGTTTTGAAAGAATAAGCATTAACGTCAGCAATTTGCTTCTGCACACGAGAGGAGAACTGATCAAACTGAGATTTCCAAGAACTTTGAATAGCTGACACAGAGCTTTCCACTAGATCTGTCATTCTATCCATGATAATGTCCTCCCCCTTTCTGACTTCTACAGATAGGGTTTGGAGAGTATCATCTTTGAACTTTCCGACTTCATCAACAATTTTGAATGTATTGGCTTCAGCCTTGTCAGACACTGATTCTTGAAGCTTTGTCATTATAAAAGTCTGAGCCAACACTGTGCCTACACCTTCAGTTGCATGATCAATTTGCTTGCTCCCTAGGCACACTAATTCAGAGAGATTTTCATAATTGGATTTTATCTTAGCTAACTCTCTGCCTAGTTCACTTTCAACTGAGGCAATCTTCCTGTGAACAGTTGTCAAAGAATTTTCAAACTGTGCACTCTGCTTCTTGAGCAGTGCTTCAATCTTTCCTAGAAGAGAATCTTCTGCACTACCTAGCTCATCTGGAGCATTCTTGGTTATGTCAAACTCTGACTCCCCCTCAACATGTACTAGGGGAGGTGACAAATCATGAACTGACATAATATCATCATCTTCTATGTCAAAAACAAAATCAGCACCAGACCCTGCCTGTTGGCCACTGGGACTGTGCTCTTCAGATACTGGAATGGATTCTGTTGGAGCTGATGAGGATTGACCTTTAGCTTTTGAACGGGTTGGCAGCTTGGCACGACTTGAAGCTTTAGAGCGAGTCCGAGAGGAAAGTGGAAATGATGTTACGAAGGGTGCTTGATCTTCAGAAGAAGGAGCTGGAGTTTCTGCTTCTCTTGCAACTGCAGATTTAAGAGTCTCCCCCTCAGAAGGAGCACCAGCCATTTCCGGCTTCTTGATACGAATGTCCCATCTCTACAAGGAGTTGACATCGATCTTCTTAAGGTGATGGATAACTGTACCTTTGGACATGTTAAAAATGGCAGGGTTAAACTGATTTAGAAACAGTGAGATGATCCGGGCAAAGTTAGGAGAATTTATGCAAGCTTTGATATTTGAGAATAAGATTGAGGCCCAATCTCTCTTCTTTCCAGTAACAATGCCAATCATCAACAGAAACATCTCTTCAGACACATGTCCTTGAGAGTCTGTCTTGCAGAAAAGTGCCTTTGAGATTATGTCCAGCAGGAGCTTCCCCACAGCATTCAACTTATTCCTTTTAACTGTAGAAAAGTCTGAATCAAGACCACAGAATCTTGTTGTAGTCAACCAATCATTGTCAACTAGCTCTTCTTCAGCTTCCACTTCAGACAACTGCAAATACTTAGCAAGAGTCTCTGGAGAGACTTTGATTTTGATACCCTTAACGAAAGAGATCAACATACTTCCTTCCTTGATTTGCTTCACATTGATGAAGAATTCTTCAACCTCATCAAACAAAATCCGGCAAGGATGCTCAAGAACGAAAGTGAGACCGGCGGCATCAAGTAAGCGAAACAGAGACTTGAAATCATCGGATAAGCTCGCAAGACCTGATCGAATAACCTCGTTGCCGACTCCAATTTTCGGATGAGGAGAGGGAGCCATAGCAGCAAGAGGGAAGGAGAGATGCGGACGGAGAGAGATGAAGCACCAGGAGCCACCGAGAACCACCGAAAACCGCCGAAACGCTGAGTCAAGTAGCGAACGATCACTGCTCGAGAGGGAGACGAAAGGTCGAGGAGGTCTCGGGAGATGATTCGCGTGAACATCAAGTTTCCGATTTCGTATTTATATATATATATTTTTTGATTTTACGAAAAATAGAGAATTAGAAAGAGGAATTAGCGCGTACCTGACGTTTGGGATTCCCTTTAAAAAAAACTTATGTCTCGAGACATCGGTTATGTCTCGAGAGCTCAGGAGATATTTTCTTCATTGATGTCTCGAGAGATTACCCGTGTCTCGAGACATCACCTTATCTCGAAATCTTCTTCTTGTCTCGAGAAATCCTGCCAGGTCCCGAGACATGACTTGTCATAAGAAAACTTCCTGTCGCCAAGGTTTTGATTGACTCGACCATTACTCCATGTTGAGCATTCCAAGTTCCGTCTTGAAGAAAGAGAACTTGGTCTCATCCAGTGGCTTCGTGAAGATGTCTGCAACTTGCTTATCCGTGGGGACATAACTCAGATTTATGTCACCCTTCTCCACATGCTCCCGGATAAAGTAATATCGTAGCTCGATGTGCTTTGTCCGACTGTGAGAGACTGGATTATTTGCGATAGCAATGGTACTGGAAGAGTCGCAAAACATAGGAATGTCTTTGAACTTCATGTTGTAGTCTTGAAGTTGATTTCTTATCCAGAGAAGTTGTGCGCAACAACTGCCAGCAGAAATGTATTCTGACTCAGCGGTTGATATTGCAACACAATTCTGCTTCTTGCTACTCCAGGAAATAAGTCTCCTTCCGAGGAATTGACACGTCCCAGAAGTGCTTTTCTTGTCGTCTTTGCTACCTGCAAAGTCTGCATCTGAAAAACCAATTAGTTCGCTATCATTACTTCTTGGGTACCATAAGCCAAGATTTGGTGTGCCTTTAAGATATCTCAAAATTCGCTTTGCAGCAGTGTAGTGAGATTCCTTAGAGTTCACCTGATATCTAGCACAAACACATGTAGAGAACATTATATCAGGTCTACTGGCAGTAAGGTAGAGCAAGGAGCCAATTATGCTTCTGTACTTGGTTTCATCAAAAGGTTTCCCTTTCTCATCCTTGTCCAGAGACGTAGCTGAGCTCATTGGAGTCCTCATAGAGGTTGCACTCTCCATTCCAAATTTCTTAATCAACTCCTTAGTGAACTTTGTCTGAGAAATGAAGATTCCATCTTCAGACTGTTTCACTTGAAGTCCTAAGAAATATTTCAGCTCACCCATACTGCTCATTTCAAATTTCCCTTGCAAAAGTTTAGAAAACTTTTTGCAGAGGTTATCATCCGTAGAGCCAAATATGATGTCATCGACATAGATTTGCACTAGCAAAATCTTGCCTTTTACTTCCCTAAGAAATAATGTTTTATCTATCTTTCCTCTTGTGAACTTGTTCTCAAGAAGAAAGTTAGACAGCGTCTCATACCAAGCTCGAGGAGCTTGTTTCAAACCATACAAAGCTTTCTGTAATAAATAAACATGATTGGGATGTTCAGGATTAACAAAACCTGGGGGTTGTTCAACGTATACTTCCTCTTTAATGTCTCCGTTTAGGAACGCAGATTTGACATCCATTTGATATACGGTGAAACCCTTGAAAGCAGCATAAGCAAGGAAGAGTCTGATCGCTTCGAGCCTTGCTACTGGAGCGTACGTCTGATCGAAGTCGATGCCTTCCTCTTGTCTGTATCCTTTAGCTACTAGTCTGGCTTTGTTCTTTATGATTGTTCCTTCTTCATCCAGCTTGTTTCTATACACCCACTTTGTTCCAATGACATTTTTGTCTTTGGGTTTTGGAACAAGTGTCCATACTTTACATCGTTTGAACTGATTTAATTCTTCTTCCATAGCAATTATCCAGTATGGATCTTCATTTGCCTCTTGGAATTTCTTTGGTTCGACCTGCGAAAGAAAACTTAAATGCATATTTTCGTTAATGGTACCTCGTCTTGTTCTTATTCCTTCATGAGGATCTCCTATGATCTGATCAACTGGATGATCCCTCATTTGTCGTAGCCCGAGGTTTCTTGCATGATTTGGACCAATAGAAGTTTCTTCTGCTGTTGGAGTATCTTCCTCCACTTGGATTGGCTCTTCATCAGGATGATCTTCTTCATAGATTGTTATTGGGGGAATCTTGATGAAATGTTGAGAATTTTCTTCAACTGGCTGATCCAAGCTTAAGTCCTGTAGCTTTGAACCTGTGTCTACAAAAGAAATGCTAGAGGAGCTGCTTTGTAGCATGCTCGTCTCATCAAATACAACATTAATAGATTCTTCTACCACCAGGGTTTTCTTATTAAAGACTCTATATGCCCTACTATGACTACTATAACCTACAAAAATACCTTCAAAGATCTTTTCACTAAACTTAGTTTTGTAATGCTTTCCATTGTTTAGCACAAAGCATTTACTACCAAAGATTCGAAAATAAGAAATGGTCGGTTTCTTGCCTTTTAGAAGTTCATAAGGTGTCTTTTCATGGTTTTTGTTTGTGAGTGCTCTGTTTTGCACATGGCATGCAGTATTGACAGCTTCAGCCCAGAAATATTCAGGTAGTGAAGAGTCACTCAACATGGTTCTGCAAGCCTCAATAAGTGTTCTATTCTTTCTCTCAGCTACTCCATTTTGTTGTGGAGTTCGAGGAGAGGAAAACTCATGAAAGATACCGAGGCTTTCACAGAATTCTGTCATGGCTCCAGATTCAAATTCTGTACCATGGTCACTTCTAATTTTGACCACCGAACAGTTAAATTCATTCTGGACCTGCCTGACAAAACTAGTGAAAGTGTCAAAGGTATCTGACTTATGTTTCTGAAAGAATACCCAGGCAAAACGAGAGTAATCATCTACAATAACCAATGTGTAAGATTTTCCTCCTAAACTTCTAATTTGCAAAGGACCAAACAAATCCATATGGAGTAGGTATAAACACCTGGTTGAATCTTTGCCAAAATGCTTTTAAAGGTAGCTCTTGTTTGCTTGCCTTTTACACATGCATGACAAGGTCTATCTTTAATGCACTTAACATCTGGTGCATCTCGCACTAAGTTTTGAGAAAACAATTTATTAATAGTTTTGAGATTTATATGTGCTAATCTCTTGTGCCATTGGTCAACAAGAGATGCACTATCTTTTGCCAAAAGACATACTGGTGTAGAAGATGATATGCAAAGAAAATTTAAACAAAATATGTTTCTACATCGAATGCCTGATAAAATCGTTTCATGATTTTCAGCCGACTTTATCAAACACTTATCTTTATGAAAATCGACAATGTATCCTTTATCACAAAGTTGACTTATGCTTATCAGATTATGTTGTAATCCTTCCACATAAGCTACATCGGAAAACGATACATTTCCATTAGAAATCATACCATAGCCTTTAGTTATTCCTCTGTCTGAACCGCCAAAAATAACTTTTGGACCGTTCGCAACTGGAATGTAGTTTTGCAAAAGGCTTCTTGTCCCAGTCATATGCCGAGAGCATCCACTGTCCAAGTACCAGATAGGATTTTTATTGGCCTTTGGACATACCTGCAAAAACAAATCATTTCGGCTTAGGAGCCCAAACGGATTTGGGTCCTTGGTCCCGTGTCAGTTGAGCACCACGATAAATGTTAACATTGCGAGTGGTCTGCCTTGCAACGTTCACTTGTGGTCTCCTTGTATACGTTGTATTAAACCAACAATCAACGGCAAAGTGACCAATTTTACCGCAGCACCAACAGTCAAATCTGTTGTACCTTCTCTTTACACTCTCCTGCTTAACTTTTTGAACGTTAGCTCTTGCAGGAGCAGCCCTTTTAGATGAGGATGCCTCATGGGGGCAACACACACAAGGTGGTATTGTCTTCTTCGGCTTTGGTGCAACAACATTCACTTTTGGTGCTTTCTTAGCACTCGGACCATGAACAAATGGACCGTACCCTTTCCGATTAATCTCTTGATAGGGTGCTTGAAAAGCACTATCACCAAAGTTTCGAGGAGGAGCCCATTCCTTATGATCATTCACAGGTGAAAAAGGAATTGGTCGTGTGAAATGACCATAGGAACTCTCCAAATCATAAGCATTCGTAGGGAATATAACTCTCTTGAATGCTACAGGCTCTTGATGAGCTTTCCCTTTTTCTTTGGTAGTAGCTTTCTTAGCAACCAGACCATTCTTCTTAGCAATTGTATTTTTTGAAGAATTGCAAGTACTAGCTTCATGCCCTATACCGCTTCCTTTTGCCTTAGTGGTAAAGGTGCCAATTATAGGCAGAACAGTTTTGGGTTGAGAGAATGCTTCAACCAACTTCTTCTCAGCCGCAAGCTGTTCCTCCAAGACTTTTATCGAATTATCTCTCAGGGCAAGAGTCTCTTCCGAGCTTTTGATCTTGTCTTTCAAGGCTTGGACTTCCTCTTTGAGAGAAGAAAGTTCTTCAACTTCTTTTCTCAAGTTAGATTCCACCTCCTTGAGAGCCATGATCTCCTTTCCCTGAGTTTTGACAACCTTTCGGCACTTATCAAAGCTTTGGAGCATTTTGGTATATTGAGACATGAGGTCAGATTCATCGTCTGAGAGGTTATCCTTTTGTTCAGCCGAAGCATAATCAGAATCAGATAGGATAGTGTGATCATTTACCTTTCCGGTGTACGGGGGTGCTTCTTCATCATCAGACATAGCCATCAGACCGAAGTAAGCTTCTTCTTCATCACTCGACTCATCGGAGTCACTGTCGCTCAGAGTTTTGGCTTTCTTAGCGACGAAGCTTCTATCTGATTTCTTCTTTCCATGAGTGGATTTCTTGTCTTCTTTTCTTCCACCTTCTTTCTTTTTGTAGGGACACTCAGCAATTATGTGCCCTGGCTTATTACAACAGTAGCAAATAATGTCAGAAGAAATGTGTTTGTTCTGTTTGGATTTATACCTGTCATTATTGCTTGAGCCCTTCCTGTGATATTCGCCATCACGACGAGAATATTTTTGATCCGAGGAAGACGACTTGTTGTTCATGTGCCTCCGCTTGTTCAGCAGTTTCTTAAACTGACGGGAGATTAAAGAGAACTCCCCATCAGACAGTTCGGAACAGGAGGAGCTGGCTTCTGATTCTTCTTCAATATCAGATTCCTTTTCTCTGATCGGTATCACTGCTTTGCTCTTCTTTGAATTCTCTGCCTTCAAAGCTAAGGTTCTTTCTTTGCTTGAAGCTCGATTTACATCCTCTTCAGACTTTCGGATGTTCATTTGTAATTCATGAGACAACAGCTTCCCGAACAGATTTTGAGGTTCTAGACTTGGCAGTTTTCCAAACTCTCTAATAGCAACAATCTTGCTATCCCAGTCTTTTGTCAGGGAGCGCAAGAATTTATCATTTAGTTCACCGTTTGTGAACTCCCTGTCGTAGTTCCTCAAACAATTGACTATCTTGAAGAATCTTTCGTACGCATCAGCAATGCACTCCTTCTTATTCTGCTTAAATGCCTCATACTCTTGATTAAGTAGAGACCTTCTATCTTCTCTTACCTCGTCAGTACCTTCCATTAGAACAATTAAGGATGTCCACATCTCTTTGGCTGATTTGCAGTGGATTAAGTTTTGCAACATGGAGTCCTCCACTGCACTTGCAATTATGTTTTTAGCCTTCTTGTCAAGAGCAACAAGAGCTATCTCATCCTTAGTCAAATCCATCATTTTCTTAGGTATCTGAACAGTAGGATTTGTTGACGAAGCGGTCATTGGCACATGGGGACCTTCTTCCACGACTTGGAAGATTCTGGGATCTGCAGCTTCCATATAAAAACGGACTCTTTCCTTCCACATAGGAAAGTTGGCCTTGGTGCAGATGGGCAATTTCAGAGAGGATTCCTTGACTCTATCCATGGCTTGATAGCAACTAGAAGGATGGATCCTGTTCAAGGTGTTAACCTAGCAACGAACAGCGACCCTCTGATACCAATTGAAGTATCTAGTTGCCTACCTAAATCACCTAGAGGGGGGTGAATAGGTGATCTCTACGTCTTTTGCAGAATTAAAAATTAAACGTAAAGCACAGCACACAAAATTAATCACAGCCACAGATAACACCAGGAATTTATAGTGGTTCCCCGTACTTGGGTACTCCACTGCCGGCCTCGCCAATCTAGCTCCACAGCTAGACTTGACTACTCACTAAATCTCAGATCAATAACGATCCTACAGTCTCGGAGTCAAACTCCTACAAACTCAGAGAGAACCTCTCTTACAACTCAGAGAAAAATTTCTCCTACAACTCGGAGAACAACCTCTCCTACAACTCGGAGATAACAACTCCTACAATAGATTGAGAAGGGTTTGAACAATACTAAACCAGATCTGAATAACAGAAGCGTTTTCTTCCTTCTTCTTGAATGGCTTTTGAGAACAATGAGGAAGAACAACGATCCTTCAAATCTGTCTTTGGCAATCCGAAACGATCCAATAGAGATTGCAGAACCTGAGCATGGATCAATCGAACCCTTCTTGATAGAAATCGGCAAATCCAAAGAGTAGAACGATCTCCAAACGTAGACGACGGCGAGCGGCGTTTTTCTCGTTCTTTTTGATCGGGAGAGAGAGATTAGGGTTAGAACGATTCTGGAACTTCTTTTAAACAATCCAAAAGCAAACCTATATATGGAGAGGAGCAATTAAAGGATAAAACCAGCCTTAAAAGCACTCCATGTAGCCGTTAGAAACGAGAAGGAGCGATTACGATCCGTCCAGAACAGAGAAAACGAAACAGAAATTTACGGACAGAAGTCTCGAGACATAAGGGATCTCTCGAGACATAAGGGATCTCTCGAGACAATGCAAAGATTTCAGACTTAAGATCTCTCGAGACAACCACGATCTCTCGAGACATGTCTGATCTCTCGAGACATATCCTTAGGAAAAATTTGTTTTACAAAAATTTCTTTTCTTCTCTTGAACACATACTGCAGCCGCACTCCAAAGTCTTCAATAGTCTTGAAAAAGAAGTGTACCCCAATAGTGAGATCACACATGAGTCATCACCATGTTTCATATAATGAGGGATTACATTTTATGAAACTGTGTTTGCAGACCCATTGTGACCTAACATTGGCTTACACTTAGCCATGATAATCTGCAAGACAATACTAGAAAAGCATATCAAATACAAAAGCAATTCAATCTTAGTTTAAGGGTGACTTCTCACAAATCAAGGTAATTGTGAATGCAATTTCCAACAATTTGGTATCCTTCTCCGCTTTCCAAAGCGCTCGAGTGAGCTCATCGATCTTTAGACCGCACTCCTCACGAACTTGCTTTTCGGTGGCACAGAGCTTTTCTTCAAGATCGCGGAGTTGATCATTATGAATTCACTCCCGAATCAGCATAGAGCGAATATCCTCAAATACTGGATTAAGGATGTTGGCGAGCTAATAAGGGATCACGATCTTTTGCGGCAGAAGTTCTCCTTCTTCGATCTACACAATGTTGTCATCTGCAGTCAGGAAAATTTAAAGATTAGCTCAACTATCAGAAATTCAATAATAAAAGAGATCGCACAGAAAGAATACTTGGAAAGAAATTAAGACCGCAGTCACGCAAAATATTTTTAATATTCACTGCGACCGCGGGTTCTGCGGTCAATAAGAGGCGGTCTGATCCCTTTAAGCGCTCAAGGTCCATTCTTTCCAATTCTCTCTTTTGCGACCTTTCTCCTTCTTTTCTTCTCCTTTTTAATTCCTTGTTGCTAACAAGGATGTCGCCAGTTTCAATGACGATGATCTCACGTTTTCTTTTTGGAGATTCAGGTCGAACCACGGGCAAAGGAAGGAATTCTAGCGGTTTGGTAACCATCTTTGCCTCACTAGTTCGCAGGGAAGAGACCGCTGCTGCGCGGTCCGCTGCTGCCTGATTCAGTTGCTCTTTCTGGGCAGCAGAGAGGTTTGGCAGACCGCTAGAGAGCGCAACTTTTTTCTTGGCAATCTGCCAGCTCTTCTCCTCTGCCTTTAGCTCAGAAATCTTCTTCTTTTCTGCGGCCAATAGGACCGCCTTTTTCTTTTTTTCTTCCTCCTCTGCAGTGAGCAAAGTTGCTCTTCTCTCTTCCTCCTCTTTCTGCTCTAAAGCTTTCAGAGTTGCTTTCTACTCCTTTTCCTTCCTCTCCTTCTCTTCCTTCTCTACCTTCTCTTTTTCCTCCCTTTCTCTCTTCTCCTTCTCCTCTCTCTCTTTCTCTTCTTTTTCTCTTTTCTCCTTTTCTTCTTTCTCTTTTTTCTCCATTTCTTCTTTCAGCATGATCGCTGCTGCGGCAATCTCCTCTTCCCTGTCAGCGACCTCTTTTTTAGCTGCATTTGCCTTGAGATTTTCAGCGTCAAAAGGATCAAGCACCTGCAAGGACGAGAAAGAGAAATCATAAGAAGAATCTTCATCAAGATAAGCGATCAGTTCAGAATCCGCTTCTCTTGAAAAAGCTAAGATCGCAGAAGGAAAAAAGAGATCGACCACAGCACATACCTTCGTAGATGCATCCATGGATTTATTAAGACCGCCGCTTTCAGGGTGTGTGACCACCTTTGGAGCGATCACATCCTTAGTTCCTTCATACTTTTTCCTCTTAGCACTTTGAGTAGAAGGATTTGAATTCTTTCTCTTTCTCGTCTCTGCAGTGCCCTGGGAATCATCGATCCTTTGCCTAATCTTCTCGGCATCATATTTCTTCTCCTGCATTCCAGCTAGGATGGTTTCAGTTGATACGATCTCGCCCTGCTGACCAGCGGTCTGACTGAGAGCTTCCATAGTTTTCTGGTAGTTAAATGAAATGGTAAAATCAAGAAAATTCAATACAGGCCCTGAAGAGCTATTTGATAAGACAGCAGCAGGATGGGTTGGCGAGACCGTATTTTTTGGAAGGTCGGATTATTTCCTCGGAGAAGTTCGCGCGGCCTCCTTTGACGTGCTCGCCTTAGTCAAAGTTTTGACAGCCTTCACCACCTTCTTCGAGGTGGCGGTCTCCATTTTCTCAAAAGAATCTGCTCCTGGAGGTTTGTTACTCTTGAGGGACAAGACAGTCACCACTGCAAAGATCATTTTTGTCTGATTTTCAGTGACCGCTCAAAGATCAAGCTCGCCTGTTTTTCAGAAAATTAAGATTTCTAAAGCCGCAGAAGCCGTATTTATAGACTTTCGGCACATTAATGATGGTCGCAGTCTCGGCGGTCAAAGTTTACATTTTCGAAGTTCTAGCACAACTTAAAATTGTGCGGGGATTATGTTTGCCCGGAAATCCGCGGCCTCTCTTCACAAGATAGAATGATCCTTCCCAGTGGTCTCAAATTTGTGAGACCGTCAAGATTGCCCCTCTTCTCAGTGCGTGATCCTTTCCAGCGGTCTGAGATATGCGAGACCGCTCAGACCGATTCTCTCCGGTTTTGGGATTCTTCCAAGTGCTCGGTGGTCAAGCTGCAGACAGATCGTCAGACCGCTCGGTCTGGTCGTTTTTTTCTCTTTTTTGTTATTAGCATCTTTTTTCTCTGCCCCGACTCTCCTGTATCCCCGTGCAACTCATAATATTTGGATCTGCTCGTTTGGGCAGCCTCCACGTCTATAAATAGAGGGGTAAGGGTACCTGGAAAGGACTTTTGCTTCGAGCCTCCAGCTTATAACCTGTGTAAGCGGCCTCAAATTTTGTCACTTTTTTACCTCAAATCCTGCTCTTCCTCTAGTTTCCTCTATACCCCATTTTTTGATGTTAATCCGAGTAGTTTTTTTCTTCTCATTTTCCTCTTCAGCATCTCTCGTCTTAAGTAACCTGCACAACGCAGTTCCCCCTCATCCTTCCCTTAGTGTGAGTTTTGGAGGTACATTTCTTGGTACCAACAATTATGTCTAGCTTTATTATAAGCAATTGTGTTATTTTTAAGAGTGGAAACAATAGAGTCAATATGAGTTTGATAGATATTTCTAAATTCCTCAAATGTTTCATCCATCTCATTAATTTCAATTTTATAACTTTTACACACAGCACAGTCATTTGTAATAGATGACTTTTCTAAAGATAATTTTTTCTTGTGTTCTTTAAGATGCTCTTTTTCATATGCCTTGAGTTTTTCTTTAAGAATACTGCAACCAAAACAAGATTTTATATTTTCAATTGAAGAGACATGGGTAGAATTAGATAAATCAGATTTTGATTCTACTTTAACTTTTGCTTTTAAACCTTTATTTTCGAAGCACAATTTGCAATTTGCAATTTTCAATTTCTTAATTTGCTTTGTATTTTGTAGCAATTGTAAAGTAGGAATAGAGTTGCAAGCAATAAGGGAATTTGATTTCCTTACAGTGCTTTTGGATGCAGTGAGATTTAAGCATAGAGTTCCTTTGTGATCTTCATCTTTTTGGCACTCCTCTTCCAAAGATGAAATATCTTCTTCTCTTCCACTTGATGTGTACTCCATCGATTCATCATGAAAGGAGATTTCTTGACCATTTGTGCAAGCTTGTATGTTCTCCACTACTTGTATTTGTTCTGTACCTGTGAGAGGAAGATCATACAATTCTTCAAGAAATTTCCATACTTTGTATGCACTAGAAAAACAATATATCAATTTGAAAATTTCTTGTGATAAAGCACAAAATATACTATTCAAAGCCTTTGCATTTAGGTGACGTTCCTTTTTATTTGTTTCATCCGTTGGTCCTATAATTGCTATATTCAATGCTTCGATATCTAAAGTTTTAATAAATTTTTCATTAAAAATTTCCACCCTTTATAATTTCTCTCTTTGAATAAACTTGGTGCAATAGATTTTTCTTCTTCATAAAAAATTCCCCCACTAATAGAAGCGAGATCATGAGATGCCATTATTCACAGTTGTTAAGCCGATTTGGAATAACCTGCTCTGATACCACTTGTTGGATCTTGCGGCGCCCTTAGAGGGGGGGGGGGGGGGCGTGAATAAGGTTTTTAAAAACTTATGTTATTTTTTAAAATACTTGAAATGATAAGAGATTAAATTAGTGATAAACCACACAAAAAGAGGAAATCAAGTAATATAAATGAAAGACATGGTTTTATTAACTTGAAATATAAGATTACAAAATTTGATTTCCTATGACGCTAGAAATCGGAAGGAGAAATATGAAATATTCTTTTTGTTTTCTATACCGACTCTTCTCACCAAGAACCGGTTGGCTTTAGCCTATCCTTCCCGGATACGGCCTCAAGCCGCTCTAGCCTTTCTATCCCCAGAAAGGCCCCGAGCACCCCCTAGATCTACTCCCTAGACCTAGTCGCCAACACCAGGCGAATTCTCCCTAAATACTACCCGGACCTAGTCGCCAACACAACGCAAATTTACTCCACGATTACTGTTAAAAAATTTGAGGTCCGGAGTAGAAGTAAAAAATGCGGAATACTTCATACCATCCACAAGCATGACAATCAATGACAATGGGAAGAACGAATAGTGCTTTGGCATTAACTATCTCTTTACAATTTCGAGGTATACATGGCGAGACATGATTCATAAGAATCACGAAGGAGAAAAGCACAAAACACAAAAACAAGCTGTCGGCAACTTGACAAGCAGAGACCGCTCGAACAGGCAAGCCGCGCGATTAACCCCTGAGACTGCGCAAATAGAACAGGCGTGATGACCTCGAACTGCTAGACAACAACCACAGACCGCTTGACCTACTGCATTATTCAACTGCTGAAAGAACATCTGTCTGCGCTTCGAGATCGCCCAGACCGCACGGTCTCAAGATCACAGAAGCACCCGTGAATAGAGAACAGAACTACTTCCTGCTACAGACCGCAGCTCAAGATCACCTGGCCACTTAAGACCGCTTGTTCAACTGAGTTCGCTGCACAGTCCAAGAACACCTAAACAAAGTCCGCCCGGACTGGTTTTTTTAAAGTTGGAAGAAAGGAGAAAGCTAACCGCTAGCTGCTAGTCGCTAACTTGCGAACAAACAAACTGGTCAGACAAAATCCTAGACCGAGCGACCTCAGAATGAGACCGGCACAATCAACTTTAGTTCTTATAGTTCTCGTTATGAATGACAGGCCGTGCACCCTTATTTATATACGAGCTGACGAATATCATCACCGCACAAACCGAGATATAATAACCGCCCATCAGATTGTGAGAGGTCTCACAAAGAAGATCGTCGAGAGCTCAGCATAGCTCACAACTCCTTTATTAGACCTTGTGGTTATAACCAAACTGCTCGGTCACCGCGGTCTCCCAAAACAAACCACCCGGTCTTATTGCAAAGGCAAAGCACATCTTCAGTAACCCTGACTGACTAGAACAAGTCGTCAGACCGCCCAGTCATTGCAAGAAGGCAGACCAGGAAAATTTGGCTGACTTAGGACAAGTCGCCAGACCAACCCGCGCAAGCCGCCCGGACACCAGCGGTCTTCCAGATCAGACAGCCCAGAATTAGATCGCGAGATCAAGACTTTGACCAGAATACCCACGCAGACCGCGCGGACTCTGTGGTCTCCAATCCGCAGACCACCCAGCACCAATCCACTTCCACTTCAAATATTTAACACTCCCCCTTGAAGTGGGAAGTGGAAGTCAGCCCAAGCAAACTCCGCAACCGACCAAATGGTCCCTTCGACAGTGGCTTGGTAAATATGTCAGCAACATTGTCCTTGCTCTGCACATGCTCCACAATCAGAGATCCCTCCAACACCTTCTCACGAATGAAATGGTGATGAATCTTTATGTGCTTCATATGCGCATGACAAACTAAATTGTTCACCAGTTTGAGAGAACTCTCGTTGTCACCACGTAGCAGAGTAGGACCTCGCACCTCCCTATGAATGTCCTCCACAAGCCTCCAAAGCCAGACGACTTCCTGAGCTGCCAGAGCCGAAGCATTGTACTCCACTTCCGTGGTAGAGACAAACATAGAATCCTGCTTCTTGCCGCACCATGATATAGCTGTAGAGCCTATCATAAAGACATACCCAGACATCGATCTCCGATTATCTAAATCACCTCCATAATCAGCATCCATATACCCGTGCAAGAAAAAGCGTGAATCTCTCCCGTAGATGAGACCCAAATCTGAGGTGGATTTGACATACTTCATGATACTCCTAGCCGCCACAAGATGAGGTTTCTGAGGCTCTGCCATAAACTGACTCACCCTGCCAACTGCATAAGCAATATCTGGCCTCGTGATCATCAAGTATATCAGACTTCCAACCAAAGCCCGGAACACCAAAGGATCGGTAAGAACCTTCCCTTCATCTCGTCAAAGATGAACTCCAACTTCCAGTGGAGTAGAGCTGCTCTTCCCCCCTTCCATGCCAAACCGCTTCACGATCCGATCTGCCTAGCCCTTTTGGGAAACAAGCATTCCGCCCTCTCTCTTATCCACTTCGATCCCAAGGAAATGGTGGAGTTCGCTCAAATCCTTCATCTCAAATATGATAGCTAGCTCAGCACGAAGCCTAGCTACCTCCACTTCAGAATTTCCCGTGAAGATCATATCGTCAATGTATAGCAGCACCAAGACTTGAAGCTCCCCCATCTTCTTTACGAACAAGCTTGAATCTGAATCAGAAGCAATGTATCTGCAGAACTGGAGGTATTCAGCGATCTTCCCATTCCACGCCCAAGGCGCCTGCTTCAAATCGTAAAGAGACTTCTTGAGCTTGCAAACATATCTTGGGTGCTCTTTGCATACATAACCAGGTGGTTGATCCATGAAGATATCCTTGTCAATCTCGCCATATAAGAAAGCATTCTTCACGTCGAGTTGCCAAATCTTCCACCCTTGACAAGCTGCCAAAGCGATCACCACCCGAACCGAAGTCATCTTGGAAATGGGGCTGAAAGTCTCTTCATAATACACCCCATACTTTTGAGAGAAACCTAGAGCTACAAGGCTAGCCTTGTACGGCTCGATACTTCCATCAGCCTTCTTTTTCAATTTGATAACCCACTTGCAAGTCACCGGAGTAATACCCTCAACATTAGGCACCAAGTCCCAAGTCTCATTCTTCCTGAGGGCAGCCATCTCTTCATCCATGGCTCCTTCCCATTCATTAACTCCAATGACATTTTCATAACAAGATGGCTCTCTCTCATCCAATGGACCTGCGAAGAAACAGGAGACAAAGCTCACCAAGTTCCCTCCCGTATACCGATTTGGTGGAATAATAGTCCTCTTGAACCTCCTCAGATCTTGACTCTGAACCACCCCTTCAGCTGCAGCTTTTGGACTAGCTCTCCTTTCAAGTATGCATGGAGCGTCACTCCCCCTGCTTCAAGAACCTGAAGCACCTGACATAGAGCTAGAAATACCTGGAGCACCTGGAGAAATAGGCAACTCCGCCAGAATTTCATTTGCAGATTCCTCTAGTCCATCATCTACCCTGCTTCCTTGTAACTCAACAGAAGAGCTACCTTGGTATGACGTCAGCTTATCAAATACCAAATCCCTTGAGACCACATATCTCCGTGTCTCAGGATCCATGCATCTCCACCCTTTCTTCCAGTCATCATAACCAACGAAAACTAGCTTCCTTGCTTTCGCATCTAGCTTCGTTCGAAGGGCATCCGAAACATGCACGTAGCAGGTAGAACCAAACACTCGAAAGAGTTCCACGCTTGGCTTCTCCTTGAACATCAACTCATGAGGGGTCTTCATGTTGATGGGACTAAGAGGCATCCGGTTGATGACATAGGTTGCATAAGACATTCCCTATGCCAAGAAGGACTTTGGGATACTCTTGGCATGAAGCAAACATTTGCAGGCCTCCATCAGATGACGGATCTTCCGCTCTACAACTCCATTCTGTTGTGGAGTGTGAGCACAAGAAAGCTCTCTGTAGATGCCATACTTCTTGCAAAAGTTAAATAACGCTTTGGAGGTTAACTCCCCTCCATTGTCTGTTCTAAATCTCTTTACCCGCATGTTGAGTCGTCCTTCCACTAGCTCCTTGAACTCTACAAACCTTTCGAGCATCTCTGACTTCTCCTTCAGAAAATATACCCAAGTATATCTAGTGAAGTCATCAACCAAGATCAACTTATACTTGCTGCCTCCAAGACTGGAGGTGTTGGTAGGTCCAAACAGATCACCATGGATGCACTCCAATGGAACTTTGCATCTGCTTTGTGATTTATAAAATGGAAGGCGTTGAGCCTTACCAAACTGACAACCTGCACAAACGTGACCATCTCCAAAAGATGACAAGCTAGGCAAGCCTTTCACAAGGCCTCTTCTCGCCATAGCCTTCAACTTATCCATCCCAACATGCCCAAGTCTTTCTTGCCAGATAGCCGCGGTATCATTAGTCCTCATCTTATCAACATAGGAACTTGTTGATAACACAAACAAGTCCTTCACCCTTGTCCCAACATGAGTGACCTCAGCCTTCACCGGTGAAACATTACGGAGAAATTTCACTTCCGTTGGACCAAACAGAACGTGATAGCCAGCATCAACCGCATCGGTCACCGAGAAGAGGTTCTTCTTCATCACCGGAACATGATAGACACTCTTCAATGTAAAAGGACCTCTATCATCATTCAATGAAACCACACCCTCCTTCTCTACTACATGTATAGTATCATCAGCCGTAATGATAACGTCATTACCTGTACATGCTCGCAATGAGGAGAACTTCGAATCATCCCCAGTGAGGTGATGACCACACCCAGAGTCCACTATCCAATCATCCTGATAGTTGATGGAAGCCATAGCCCGAACACACGTGCCCGTCATGAATGCATCTCCACCACCCCAACTACCTTCAGAATTGGAACCGGCCTCCTCCTTTCCTGCAGCATGCCCTGGTTGAAGATTGACTTGGCAGTCTCTCTTGAAGTGACAAAGCTTGTTGCACCTGAAGCATCTAAGTCCTTCCTTCTTCTTCCCATCATGCTTAGAAGCATAGATCCTCTCCTGCTTATATGAAGTAGACGGACCATCATCTCCAGATGTCTTCTTCTTCTTTTCCCATCTCTTCTTCTTGCCAGAGAAGAGAACCTCTCCTTCTCCCCCAGAGACAGACATCCCCGCCATCTGCTTAGCTAAACTATCTTGCAAAGAAAGTAAGTTCTCCAGCTCCAGCAATGATGGCTGATTGGCCCAGCCTTGTACAAAAGTAACAAAGGCCACATACTCCCTCCGCAAGCCGCGGATTATGTGCCTCTTCAGCTTAGCTTCTGAGATAGGCTCATCCGGGTCCAAAGCTGATATCTCTGCGCAAAGGTTCTTCATCTTCAAGATGAACGTTGAGATAGACAAATCTCCCTGAGTTGCTTTCGCCAACTCATTTTCCAGGAACTGTATCCTAGCTACATTCTTCTTATTGAACAAGCCATCCAAGGCTGTCCAATTTTCTGCAGCTAAACTACATCCGATTATGTGATCAACAGCTCCGAAATGATAGCTCTCTTGAGAGTGAACTCTACCTTAGCATTCGTTCTCTTCCAAGCCTTCACGAGCTCACCATTCCCTTCAGCAGGAATAACATCTTGTCTTGCTTCTCCTCCTACTACATCCCATAAATCCTCGCGAAGATGATAGCTCTCCATGCAAGACTTCCACTTATTAAAGTTAGTCTGCGTAAGGAGCTCAATACCAAGACCTCTAGTATATCCTCCATCCATTGCTATCCCACTGATTGACAACCAACTTGCAGAACCCAAGCGGAAGGCCACACTGATCACTGCTCAGCAACCTCGCTCTGATACCATGTTAAAAAATTTGAGGTCCAGAGTAGAAGTAAAAAATGCGGAATACTTCACACCATCCACAAGCGTGACAATCAATGACAATGAGAAGAATGAATAGTGCTTTGGCATTAATTATCTCATTACAATTTCGAGGTATACACGGCGATACATGATTCATAAGAATCACGAAGGAGAAAAGCACAAAACATAAAAACAAGATGTGGGTGACTTGACAAGCAGAGACCGCCGAGACCGCTCGAACAGGCAAACCGCGCGATTAACCCCTGAAACCGCGCGTACAGAACAGGCGTGATGACCTTGAACTGCCAGACTGTAACCACAGACCGCTTGACCTACTGCTTTATTCAGCTACTGAAAGAACACCTTTCCGCGCTTCGAGATCTCCCAGATCGCACGGTCTCAAGATCACAGAAGTACCCTTGAACAGAGAACAGAACTGCTTCCTGCTACAGACCGCAACTCAAGATCGCCTGGCCACTTAAGACCACCTGATATACTGAGTTTGCTGCACAGTCCAAGAACACCTAAACACAGTCCGCCCGGATGGGTTTATTTAAAGCTGGAAGAAAGGAGAAAGCTTACCGCGAGCTGCTAGTCGCTAACCTGCGAACAAATAAACCGGTCAGACAAAATCTCAGACCGCGCGACCTCAGAATGAGACCGGCACAATCAAGCCAACTTTAGTTCTTACAGTTCTCATTATGAATGACGGGCCCTTAACCCCTTATTTATAGGCGGGCTGACGAATATCGTCACCGCACAAACTAGGATACAATAACTGCCCATCAGATCCCGAGCGGTCTCACAAAGTATACCGCCGAGCTCAGCATAGCTCACAGCTCCTTTATTAGACCTTGTGGTTACAACCAAACAGCTCGGTCATCGTGGTCTCCCAAAACAGACCGCCCGGTCTTATTGCAAAGGCAAAGCACATCTTCAGTAACCCTGACCGACTAGAACAAGTCGTCAGACCGCCTGGACACTGCAAGAATGCAGACCAAGAACATTTGGCCGACTTAGGACAAGTCGCCAGACCAACCCATGCAAGCCGCCCGGACACCAGCGGTCTCCCAGATCAGACCGCTGAGAATCAGATCGCGAGATCAAGACTTTGACCAGATCACCCACGCAGACCGCGCGGACTCTACGATCTCCAATCTGCAGACCTCCCAGCACAAATCCACCTACACTTCAAAAATTTAACAATTACAATGAAAGTGTTACAAAAGAAATACAAAACACAAATAAAAACTCCTTATGAAGAATTCTTGAGATGGCGAAGGCTCGCTGAATATTCTCGAAGTCGAAGCATGCATTCTTCGCGTTGAGTAAGCGTTGATCCGATCCTCCTTGAATTCTTCTCTCGAATTTGTATGGGAGATGATGGTCTGGAAAATACATCCCTCTCAGAGTTTCTGAACTGCTGGAATAGGGCTCTCTTCAATCAGTGGTTGAAGAAGATGAAATACACATATTTATAGGACTGGAGGCTAACGCCGACGTTAAGTCTAACGTCTAGCGTTGACCCGGTATAGAATTGTTTTTATGGCTCGGATCTTCAAAACAGGAAGGAGATTCAGCACTTTAGGAAATATTCATTTTAGGCAACCCTAACGCTGGCGTTGAGTCTAATGTCAACGTTAGGTCAGATCATTCCTAAAGTGCTCCTGTAATCACGGCTGCTTCCCTTCTTGCCATAATCATCATGATTGTACAACCCTCATATTTTCCGAGTCGGTGTGACCCAATGCGGATGAGGTCGGGATAGAGAGGGTGAACGTGACGCAGAAGATCGACCGATTGGAGGCCGTCGGGGCCAAAGATGCAGTCCCAGGGGGGAGGAAGTGCACCAAAAGTCAACTTCCTGGACGAGTGGACCCAGTGGTCCACTCGCCCAAGCTCCGGGTGAGTGGACCTATGGTCCACTCGCCCAGGGGTGGCGAGTGGACCATGTTCCACTCGCCCAAGGTGAGGGGCGAGTGGACCTGTGGTCCACTCGCCCCGGGCACTCGGGGGAGTGGACATGGGTCCACTCACCCCTGAGGAGAGTGGACCGAGTGGTCCACTCGCCCAAGCCCAGGCAGTGGACCATTCGGTCCACTCTCCTGACCCCTGGCAAGGGGGGGAGTGGACGTCTCAAGCTCCACCTACCCCCCTCCCCTCCTATTTTGGTCGTTCAGGTTAGTTGTTGAGTTGCGGATAGTAGATTTTTGGCTATCCGCAGCCCAACTTTGGGAAGTCTATAAATAGACCACCATGGGCACCTTGGGAAGGGATGTTGAGACCCCCCCTCCCTCGCGTGTGAGCAAGCACTACCACTCCCCTCCCCCTGTCATTGAAGGTGGATAGTGAGGTGATCCTTAGTGGCCTCCAAGGTGCCGAGGCTCAGCATTGGCTTGGGAGGGGAAGTTCCATGTGAGCTTCCAGGTATGTGGTGGGACCTCCACGTTGCAACTTAAGGGGTCTGTTTGTGGACTTAGGTGTTCTCTAAGGGCAAGGTTCTTTAGTTCTTAGTGACTGGTCAAGGGTCTCGCTCAGGTTAAATAAGGGTTAGCTGCATCCCCCTTGCGAATGTCGAGACGAGTTCTCTGGTTTCAACATTATGGTGCGGTGAGCGTGGAAGCAGCTAGTTCGGAAAGCTCTAGGCAAGTCTCATGGCTGGAAGCGATGAGCTGGGGGACTCACCCCTGCCGTCAAGTGTATGAAGGAAGGTGACTTCGAGGAGTTCAGGAAGTTAATCCGGGAAGTCTTGCGGTTTGCGCTCCCCCCTCAGGGCGAGTGCTCGGCATCACCAACACCTGTGCTCTCCTCGCCATATTTCATGTAGATAGAGCAAGCATGTTGGCAAGGGAAGGGGACAGCCTCGGAGGAATGCCTGAACCCCCAAGCGCAAGCACTCTTCAAACAGCTCCCCTGGGGCCAGCTGCCCCGAGTGAGAGGGTAGGGAGGATGCCCCCGTCTCACTAGGAAGGAGGTGGAGTCCCTGTGCCAGATTCAACAAAAGCACAGGGAGACGCAAGGAAGCTACACAGATTGGTTCCAGAGGCAAGTCTCCCACCTCCAAGTTGACCAGGGAAGCATGAAGGACCAGGAGAAAGAAAAGGAATGAGAAGGCAGGGAAAGTGGAGGAGGTGATAAAAGAGATGGCCGAGATGCATGTGGCCGAGTAGGCGCAAGAAGGCGCGTTGTAATAGATCTGTAACCTCCCCCCTGTTGAATAAAGAGTAGGTAGAGATAGAACCTTAGGTAAACCCTCTGGGAAGGTGTTGGGTTCCTCTGCCTCCAGGTGAAGGTATGCACCTAGGATGTGGATGGGTACCCCGCCCCCAGTTGGTAATATCCCCGACCAGAGACCATTCTCCGGGCTCAGTCATGCCGGTAGATGGGAGACTCATCGATTCGACTCGGCGCATGCAGAGTGGCTTGGGAAGGTGTTGGGTTCCTCTGCCTCCAGGTGAAGGTAAGCACCTAGGATGTGGATGGGTACCCCAGCCCCAGTTGGTGATATCCCCGACTAGAGACCATTCTCCGGGCTCAGTCATGCTGGCAGATGGGAGACTCATCGGGTCGACTGATTGGTAATATCCCCGACTAGAGACCATTCTCCGGGCTCAATCATGCCGGCAGATGGGAGACTCATCGGGTCGACTGATTGGTAATATCCTCGACTAGAGACCATTCTCCGGGCTCAGTCATGCCGGTAGATGGGAGTCTCATCGGGTCAACTGATTGGTAATATCCTCGAATAGAGACCATTCTCCGGGCTCAGTCATGCCGACAGATGGGAGACTCATCGGGTCGACTGATTGGTAATATCCCCGACTAGAGACCATTCTCCGGTCTCAGTTATGCTGGCAGATGGGAGACTCATCAGGTCGACTGATTGGTAATATCCCCGACTAGAGACCATTCTCTGGGCTCAGTCATGCCGGCAGATGTGAGACTCATCGGGTCGACTGATTGGTAATATCCCCGACTAGAGACCATTCTCCGGGCTCAGTCATGCCGGCAGATGGGAGACTCATCGGGTCGACTGATTGGTAATATCCCCGACTAGAGACCATTCTCCGGGCTCAGTCATGCTGACAGATGGGAGACTCATCGGGTCGACTGATTGGTAATATCCCCGACTAGAGACCATTCTCCGGGCTCAGTCATGCCGGCAGATGGGAGACTCATCGGGTCGACTGATTGGTGAAATCCCTGACTAGAGACCATTCTCCAGGCTCAGTCATGTCGGCAGATGGGAGATTCATCGGGTCGACTCGCTGCTTTAGTAAGTGACTTGGAGAGATGATGATCTCCTCCGCCTCCAGGTAAGCAAGGCCCCTAGGATGTGAATGGATATTCTATCTCCAGTTGGTTTGAAAAGTGTTGAGTTCCTCTGCCTCCAGGTAAGCTAGGCCCCTAGGACGTGGACGAGTGCCCCACCCCCAACTGGCTTGGGAAGGAGCTGGGTTTCTCTGCCTCCAGGTAAGCAAAGCCCCTAGGACGTGTGAAAGGAGGGTCTAGTTCTTATTTATCTTATTAAAAGATTTTGTTTAAGTTTTTCTTTAAAGTAATGCTATATATATATAGATGTGTATGCTGGGTGAGAAATAAAATCAAGCACTAATAGTGCATAAGAAAAATCACAGCACAGCAGTAATGAAAGTAAAGTAAAAAAACAAACAAAACCAGATGACACAAAATATATAGTAGTTCCCCTCAACTGGGTACATCTACTCTTCTACCCACTGGTAGGAATCCAGTATGAGGTTGTTGATAAGGTGCCCTCACACCAGGTGAGCTGTTGATAAGTTGCTCTAACCAAACTGCATGTTTTTGCTAAGGTGCCCTGTCACCGAGAGTTAACTTTTGAAGGGAGTTATAACCCTGTACAGGATGGGGCAAAGGAAGTAAAAATAAAAAACATAAGTTATATTGTTCTTCTCTGTATAAGAAGACTCGTGAAGATCCTGATTTGGAGTTGAATGGATCTGAAAGTGATGTTGAGGAAGGCTCCCCCTGTCTGATTAGAGTTGGTGACAGCTTGTGGATAGAGCCTCTCCTTTTAACTACTTCTTCCTTCTCTTGCAGTGATGATCCTGAGCAAGTAATTGTGATTTGTGTCTCAGGATATTTTGAATCTGCAGGAAGATGTTAGCAATAAAGAACAAGAAATGAGTTTCCTCTTTATTTCTGTCGGGTGTTATATATCTTGCTTTCTCTGTAACTGTCCTTTTATAAACTGAGAACCTTTAATCTTATTTTGAATTCTTCTCTTGGGAAGAAGGAAAGAGTTGAGGTCTCCATCAATGCTTTGACTCTTCGAGAGGATAACCTGCCGTTTCTTTTCATTAAAGCAATTGCAGCAGCTAATGCCATTGATTGATCTGCAACGGCTAAGAGACAGTAAAAATAATATTCTAATAATTCAGAAAGGAATTCGTCGATCCCAGCTCGGCAAATGACTGTTTGAGCTCGGCGTCTGAGATGGCTGAGATGTGTTTGTCGAGCGCCGTTCAGATAATGTCTGGCCGCTGAGATTTCTCTGACAGAATTTGTCGAGCGCATTTCGCCATTTGTCGAACACTGTTCTGATGAGGATTTGTCGAGCGCTGGCTGTCTAGCTATTTGTCGAGCGCCGTTAGTCATTCGTCAAGCGCAGAGAACTTTTATTTTATATGCTTAAGTATATTCTCCGATTCGATCGCATCATATTTAATTTATGTTTTACTTAGATTTCTTAATTGATCTAAGTTATTAGATGAATTATTAACAAAAGGGATGGATCCTAACTCAAATCAAAAGCAAAGGTTCCAACAACGTGGATGGGTACTCCGCCCCCAATTGGTTTGGAAAGGTGTTGAATACCTCTACCTCCAGGTAAGCTAAGCACCTAAGTCATGGGTTGGATCTCTGCCTCAGTTGCTTTGATAAGATGGTGGAGTTCCTCTGCCTTTATGTGAAGGTAAGCACCTGGGACGTGGACTGGTTCTCCGCCCCCGGATAGTTCAAGAAATTGTTAGTTCCCTCCCCCTCCAGGTGAGCTCGGCTTCCCGGTAGGTGTGGAGTTCACTCCCCTTCCAGGTGAGCTCGGCTCCCTGGTAGGTGTGGAGCTCCCCCCCCCCCCTCTAGGTGAGCTCGGCTCCCTGGTAGGTGTGGAGTTCTCGCCTTCCACCGCAGGTCGAGTTCAATTCGACCTAAGGTGTTGAGCTTTCTCCACCTCCAGGTGAGCTCGGCTCACTGGAGGGTTGTTAAGTGGAGAAAGGTTTGCCTTCCACCTCAGGTCGAGCTCGGCTCGGCTAAGGGTGTTGAGTTTTTCTCCACCTCAGGTCAAGTTCAATTCGACCTAAGGTGTTGAGCTTTCTCCACCTCCAGGTGAGCTCGGCTCATAGGAGAGTTGTTAAGTGGAGAAAGGCTTGCCTTCCACCTCAGGTCGAGCTCGGCTCGTCTAAGGGTGTTGAGTTTTTCTCCACCTCAGGTCAAGTTCAATTCGACCTAAGGTGTTGAGCTTTCTCCACCTCCAGGTGAGCTCGGCTCACAGGAGGGTTGTTAAGTGGAGAAAGGTTTGCCTTCCACCTAAGGTCGAGCTCAGCTCGGCTAAGGGTGTTGAGTTTTTCTCCACCTCATGTCAAGTTCAATTCGACCTAAGGTGTTGAGCTTTCTCCACCACCAGTTGAGCTCGACTCATAGGAGGGTTGTTAAGTGGAGAAAGGTTTGCCTTCCACCGCAAGTCGAGTTCAATTCGACCTAAGGTGTTGAGCTTTCTCCACCTCCAGGTGAGCTCGGCTCACAGGAGGGTTGTTAAGTGGAGAAAGGTTTGCCTTCCACCTCAGGTCGAGCTCGGCTCGGCTAAGGGTGTTGAGTTTTTCTCCACCTCAGGTCAAGTTCAATTCGACCTAAGGTGTTGAGCTTTCTCCACCTCCAGGTGAGCTCGGCTCACAGGAGGGTTGTTAAGTGGAGAAAAGTTCGCTGTACAACCCCGATATTCGCCGAGAGGACAGGCAACCAAAGGCGAGCAAGCCAGAGGGGCCGGCGAGTCAAGAACTCGTCAAGTGCTCCTTAGGAAGCCGGCGAGTCAAGAACTCGCCAAGTGCTCGCTAGGAGCCGGCGAGTCAAGAACTCGCCAAGTGCTCGCTAGGAAGCCGGCGAGTCAAGAACTCGCCAAGTGCTCGCTAGGAAGCCGGCGAGTCAAGAACTCGCCAAGTGCTCGCTAGGAAGCGAGCGAGTCAAGAGCTCGCCAAGTGCTCGCTAGGAAGCGAGCGAGTCAAGAACTGGCCAAGTGCTCGCAAGGAGGCGAGCGGGTCAAGTGTTCGCTAGGAATCGGCCAAATTACCCTGTCACCCTTGGTGGTCTGCCTTTAGACTCTCCAAACAGCGGAGTTTGGCTGTTAGCAGACCCATTTGGGGTGCGGATAGTAAAATCAAGAGGCGGAATCCTGCTATTTGCAGGCTAGATCAGAAAATCTATAAGTAGGACCTCAAGGGCACCTTTGGAGAGGATCTCACCTCAGCTTCCCTCTCCTTAGGCATTCTTTGGTTAGCATTCCCAGAGCTCTCCAAGGTGCCCAAGTCTCAGCTTTGGCTTGGGAGGGGAAGTGCTCAACGATCTTCCGGGTTAGTGGAGGGACCTCCTCGCTGTGACTAATATCCTAGTCAATTTCCTAATCTTCCGTCTACCCTCCTCGAGGGATCAGTAAGGAATAGCCTCCCCTCATTTCAGTGAGGGCCCCGAGCTCTACGAGAGACCGAGAAATTGGTTTCAAACATTTTGGTGCGGTGAGCGTGGAGCGTGGCTGGTTCAAGAAAATTTCAGCGAAGGGTTATGGCGGGAGATGAGGAGCAGGGCGAGGAGTTCGGCGAGACTCCTCAGGAGGCGATGGATAGGATGCTCGTGGATTTCAGAAAGGAGGTGCTCGACACCTTGGGGTTCACGGTGTCGGCTCTGCGAAATGAGTTTGCAACCCCAGCCCCTCGGGCGCCCCCTCCCCCCACAACAGTCGGCGAGGAGGCACCAGGGGGAAGGGCTGGAAAGGAAGTTGCCGCTGGTCTAGGTCATAGCAGGGAAGGGCGAGTGTTGTTCGCCAGTCCGGCGAGCTCCGTGCTGGCGAGCTCAGTGTTGGCGAGCTCCGTCCCAGCGGGCACGACGCAGGCGAGTGCGCGCCAAGAGGAAGCAGCGACGGTCGGGGTGGTTCCGGCGAGCACCGCCCTCGCGAGCACCATCCCGGCGAGTTCAAGTTTGGTAAGCGAGCTCGGGGGGCGAGTGGAGCCGGGAAGAGTGATAGGAGGGGGAAGCCCCTTTTGCGAGCTGGTGCTTTCCGCACCCGTCCTTGGGGTTTTGGAGAATGGGACCGGGTGTACTACAATAGCAGGGATGACCCTGTCCAGCACCTGCAGAGTTTCGAAGACTCGGTCTCCATCAGGCCGATGTCAGATGCCTTCAAGTGTCGGCTCTTTGCCGTCACCCTCAAGGAGAAGGCCAGGGACTGGTTCCATCATCTCCCAGCAGGGTCAATCTACTCGTTCGAGGATTTGCGTCGAAGTTTTTTGCTGAGGTTCTCGACCTCAAAAAAGAGGAAGAAGGACGTTGATTCCCTCTTCGCACTGAAGCAGGGACCCAGGGAAGTTGGCTGGGCTCAGCAGGTTCCTCTCCAAGGCGGGAGAAAAGTGTGCACCTTTTTTCAAAGTGCTGCGGGGAAACAAGAAGTTTGAATGGACCCCGGAGTGCGAGAAGGCCTTCCAGGCTCTGAAGGAACAGCTCCCCCAAACCCCTCTGCTCCAGGGACCGAGGCCAGGAGAAGACCTATCCCTGTACCTGGGGGTAGGGTCCAAAGCAGTAAGTTCCGTGTTAATCCAGGAGGAGGGGAAGAAACAGTTCCCTATCTACTACGTCAGCCGAGTGCTGAAGAAGGCAGAGCTCTGGTACCCGATCTTGGAAAAGTTGGCCTTCGCATTGGTGGTGTCAGCCCGGAGGCTCCGACCTTACTTTCAAGCTCATTCAATCAAAGTAGTGACGGACCACCCGCTCCGTAAAATCATGGAAGGGGTGGAGCACTCAGGAAGGTTGGCAAAGTGGTCCGTGGAGTTAAGTGAATTCAATATCACGTTCGCGCCCAGGACGTCTATCAGGGCTCAAGCGGTGGCAGACTTCATGGCCGACTATGCGGCCGAAGTGGGGGAGCACGAGACACCTCCCCCAGAGGCATGGAAGATGTTGGTGGATGGAGCGTCGGGAAAATACTCCTATGGAGGGGGAATAGTCCTGGTAAGCCCTCAGGGGACTCGGATTGAGCAAGCCTTAAATATCCATTTCCCAATCACCAACAACCAGGCTGAGTACGAAGTAGTGATAGCGGGCCTTCGGCTGGCCCGGGAACTGGGTGTGCAGGACGTGGAGGTCTCCACGGACTCCATGGTGGTAGCATGCCAGATCAAGGGAGAATTTGAAGCAAAGGATCCTACCCTCCTACTATACCTGGAAAAGGTTAAGGGGGTCATCGGGCAGTTCCGCACCTTCTCCATCAAGCACGTGCCGAGGGAGGAGAGCACCCAGGCGTACCTCTTAGCCAAGTTTGGTCCTCGAGCGGGAGGGACGACTTCGGAACTCTTCCGGCCCTCCATAGAGGAAGGAGAATTGATGGAGGTGGATTGACGAGCCTCGTGGATGGATCCGTTCATCACCTTCCTATCCTCCGGGCAGTTCCCTGGAGAGGACGTGGACAAGAGGCGCTTCAGGTATAAGTCTGCCTATTACTCCTTGCATGCAGGGGGGCTATATAGAAAGACCCTCTCGGGACTCCTGGCCCGTTGTGTCTCCGAGGAGGAGGTCCCGAGAGTGCTGGAAGAAATCCACTCCGGGGAGTACGGTAGTCATTCCGGGAGTCGGACCCTGGAAGGGAGGGTATTGAGGCAAGGCTACTTCTGGCCCACTCTCAGCAAGGATGCGGCAGAGTTCGCAAGAAAGTGTCCGAAATGCCAGCTCTACGCTCCGCTCCAGCTCCTCCCAGCCCAAAGACTCCGGACCATCACGGCTCCTTGGCCCTTTGCCATATGGGGGCTGGACCTGGTCGGTCCCTTTCCCCAAGCCAGCGGCCAGAGGAAGTTCCTGCTGGTCATGGTCGACTACTTCTCCAAGTGGGTAGAGGTGAAAGCACTTGCTAAGGTAACCTCTCAGGTTGTAAGGAATTTTTTGTGGGGGAAATAATTTGCAGGAATGGGCTCCCTCTAGCTATAGTGACGGACAATGGGCCGCAGTTTGCGAGTGAAGAGTTTGTTGGCTTCTGCACTCAGCTCGGCATTGACCTCAGGTTCGCTTCGGTCCACCACCCGAGGAGCAATGGGCAGGTGGAGGCGGCGAACAATATAATCGTTAACCTATTAAAAAAGAAAGTGGAGAACCTTCGGGGAAACTGGGTGGAACAACTACCCTCCGTCCTCTGGGCCATGAGGACTACTCCGAATACCGCCACCGGGGAGACTCCATTCAAGCTCTCTCACGGGTCTGAGGCCGTTCTCCCCATAGAGTTTGAGGTAAAGAACCCCGGGTGATCGCTGCGAGCGAGGGGGATGAAGAATGGCTAGAAGGTAACAATGCAGAGCAGAGGCTGTCCTTGGACCTGGTGGAAGAACTCCGGGACTTGGCCACCATCAGACAGGAAGAGGTCAAGCGGCGGATGGCTCGATATTTTGACAAACATATCGGGATAAAACACTTTCAGAAAGGAGATCTAGTCCTGAAGAAGGTCGATGCTGCCGGCAGAGGGGCCGCAGTTGGTAAGCTTAACCCCAACTGGGAGGGTCCATACATTGTAAGCAGGGTGCTCAAGTCGGGAGGGTATCATCTCCAGGATGTGGAAGGGGTACCCCTCGACCGGGCCCAAAGTGGGGATGATATGAAAAGGTTTTACCCTTGAGTGCTTTATTATGTTGTTTAATTAACGTCTTGCTCCTTTCTTATGACGCTTATAACTACTGCCGTGCCGACGTGACAAAGGTTGGGTATGATGGTGCTGGAATGCCCCAGATCGATTCCGCTCCCGGGCTCTCACTAGACGGGGGGTTCAGGTTGATCTCTGGAGAGGCTGGCAAGGTAACAAGTGTTGGTGCTGGAATGCCCCAGATCAATTCCGCTCCCGGGCTCTCACTAGACGGGGGGGGGGGGGGGGGGGGGGGGGGGGTTCAGGTTGATCTCTGGAGAGGCTGGCAAGGTAACAAGTGTTGGTGCTGGAATGCCCCAGATCGATTCCGCTCTCGGGATCTCACTAGACGGGGGGTTCAGGTTGATCTCTGGAGAGGATGGCAAGGTAACAAGTGTTGGTGCTGGAATGCCCCAGATCGATTCCGCTCCCGGGCTCTCACTAGACGGGGGGTTCAGGTTTATCTCTGGAGAGGCTGGCAAGGTAACAAGTGTCGATGCTGGAATGCCCCAGATCGATTCCGCTCCCGGGCTCTCACTAGACGGGGGGTTCAGGTTGATCTCTGGAGAGGCTGGCAAGGTAACAAGTGTTGGTGCTGGAATGCCCCAGATCGATTCCGCTCCCGGGCTCTCACTAGATGGGGGGGGGGGGGGGGTTCAGGTTGATCTCTGGAGAGGCTGGCAAGGTAACAAGTGTTGGTGCTGGAATGCCCCAGATCGATTCCGCTCTCGGGCTCTCACTAGACGGGGGGTTCAGGTTGATCTCTGGAGAGGCTGGCAAGGTAACAAGTGTTGGTGCTGGAATGCCCCAGATCGATTCCGCTCCCGGGCTCTCACTAGACGGGGGGTTCAGGTTGATCTCTGGAGAGGCTGGCAAGGTGACAAGTATTGGTGCTAGAATGCCCCAGATCAATTCCGCTCCCGGGCTCTCACTAGACTGGGGGTTCAGGTTGATCTCTGGAGAAGCCAGCAAAGTCGTACGTGGGTTGAGCAGGTAAGACAAGATACTCATGCCAGGGGATTCTGGCTCGCGAGCGATCCCAAGACCCGGGCAAGGCGAGACCAGAGGTCCGCTCGCGCACGAGGATCATTCGCGGCAGGGTAATAGAGCCGATTGCTCGCAAGGTCACTCACAGAAGGTATCGAAGCGAATAAGGAAAATGACCCGGGAGGAGTCTGTTCTCGCGACGAACCGCGGATATCGGCGGGGACCCGCCAGTGGTAAGTGCGAATGAGGTAGGCGAGAGCGACCCAGTTATAACACAACGAGGAAAGGCCGCCAACAAAATAGGGGCGAGCGCGAGCGCTAAATGAAGATCCACATACACGAACATAAAAAGATAGGGGCCTCACAGGCACAATGGAAAAGATTGCGTGCGAATCATGAATAAGGCATAACACAGAAAATGATTGATAAAACGTTCCCTTTCATTCCTCACAAAAGATTACAATTCGGCGGCAGTCTCGCTGAAAACAAAAAGAAAGGAAAACTTTTACATCATTAACAAGAAGAAAAATCAAGGCGGCTCGCCGGGCAGCTCTTCAATCGCTCTCTCGACCCTCCGCCTCGGAGATGGGCGCGAACAAGTCAGGAACGACTTGCTCCGCGGTGAACTCCATGGCATCAGGGATGATCATGCCCACTCCCTTGAGAATGTCGAGGACAAGCTCCGCGATCTCCATCGACCTCTTGCGGTCAGCTTCCTTCTCTTCCCGCGACTGACCGCGAGTCCCAGTTCGCGAAAGAGGGGGAGGTAGCACCGTCGAGGCCAGGTCGTGGACCTGGGCCTTGAGACAAGTGTTCTCCAACTCCAAGTCAGCAATCCGCGTGTGGAGCTGATAGACGGACTCGGCATCCTGCAAGAGGCGGGTTAGCGAGAGGAGAACGAAGCCAGACTAGAAGAGACTTCCACCGAGCAATACTTACCAGCCCGCCTTGAAGGCTGGCGAGGAGGCCCTCTGATAAGGCCTCTTTCCCTTTAAGCTCTGTGACTTCATCCGCGGACTTCTGAAGCTCGACATTGAGCTCCTTGATCTCCCTATCCGCCGTGAGGTACCGACGACCCACCATGTGAGTTAGCTCCATCGCCCGGAACTGGGCTCGCATCGCCTCGTACACGACCCCCCTCGGCATGAAGGACCGAAAGAGGGAGGATTCCTCGCGACCATAGAGGCCAAAGGCGAGGGCGAACGCCTCACCCCCGGCCTTGCCGCCTTCTACACAGGAAGGGAGCAGAGAGGAGCAGGCGATCTTGTTCTGGTCAGGGTCCCACGCGAGTACCGGTTCGCCGACCGCATCCACCAGCTTCATGCCGAGCCCAAAGTTAGTATGGCTCGACGGCTTGGGCCGAGCGACAGTCTCCCCTGGCTCGCCCCCCTCTTTGGCGAGCTCCTGATCCGCAGAAGGAGAGGGGAGGTCGGGCTCGGACAGGTCCATGACCTCCTTCGCCTTGGCAGCAGAGGGAGTCTTCCTAGCCTTCTTCCCCTCCCCCTGCGAAGTAGGCCGGTGTTGGGGAGGAGGACGCTTCTTTCTCGATGAAGAGCTCGGGGCGTCGCGGCAGGCCTCGGCGGCCATGCGCGCGAGCGAGCCGAGAGAAAGAGAAGAGGGAGGCGCATGAGGCGGATTGAGGGGAAGATCGCGTTCTCCCACAAAGATAACAAGCGTTAGACGATCAAAAGAAAGAGGATTAAGAAAGTTGACGAGTTCGAGCCAAACCTTCTCCCGGAGGGACGGGTGGCAGGAGGTCCACTCGCTTGTATAATGAACTTATCAGCTACTTGATTGTCTGTAGGGACGGGTGGCAGGTCCTTCCCTCTTCTCAGCGTATAATGAACTTATCAGCGGAGGCACCTTCTTCTCAGCGGATATGCTGAGACGGCTCCTCGTCTCAACGGTTTTGAACCCTCATCTCAGCGGTTCGGCTGAGAGAAACCTTCAACAGCGGAGTCACCTTCTTCTCAGCTTATACGCTGAGATGGCTCCTCGTCTCAGCGGTTTTGACCCCTCGTCTCAGCGGTTCAGCTGAGACAAAACTTCATCTTTTGGGAGATGATTTCTCCATATCTAAGGGCATGTTTGGCCCTTAATTTTGAGTCATCTGCACCTGTATATCTTACACAAGTATAGCCCATAAAATACAATATGCCCTTAGCATTGAGAGTGATGCCTCTTCAAATCAAGGTACTATTGAGGGCAATATACCCAACAATCTCCCCCTATTTGAAGAAGGCAGAACATCTTCAATGCTAAGGTACATTAACAACAAAAACCATAGCACAAAAATGATCTGTGTAGCATATGCCCTATCTCCCTCTTTCTAACATCCTAAGCATAGGTTCTTACTATGCATTGGCCCTTTCTCCCCCTTTCTGGTTTCTTCAACTATTTATCCCATTAGGGATTGGGAGGCAACATCTATAGATCCCTTTGGATCAACTTATAGGTTAACCTATACATTCTTGGCATTTGCCATCTCCCCCTCAACCTGAGCAGGGAATTTGCTCCCCCTAATTGGAGAGCTATTTTCTGTAATAGCTGAACCTGTTCAAATTGAACATCCCATTCTAGCTCCCCCTCAATGTGAGTACTAATCTACACTCAACATCCCTAGTTCTATCTTGAAAGCATTAAACTTGGCCTCATCCAATGGCTTAGTGAAGATATCAGCTACTTGATTGTCTGTAGGGACATATTCAAGTTTGATATCTTCACACTCTACATGCTCCCTAATAAAATGATACCTAATTTCTATGTGCTTGGTTCTGCTATAGGAAACATGATTTTTAGCAATAGAAATTGCACTGGATGAGTCACACAGCAGGGGATAATGTCTTACCTTGATGTTGTAATCTTCCAACTGATGTTGGATCCACAGAATTTGAGCACAGCAGCTACCTGCTGCAATGTACTCTGACTCAGCTGTGGATATGGCCACACTTGTTTGCTTTTTGCTTCTCCATGAGACCAGCCTCCTCCCTAGGAATTGATAGGTGCCACTTGTGCTTTTCCTGTCCTCTTTGCATCCTGCAAAATCTGCATCTGAGTAGCCTATCAGTTCAAAATCACTGTTTCTAGGGTACCAAAGGCCATGATTCAGGCTTCCCTTGAGGTATCTCAAGATCCTCTTAACAGAGGTGTAGTGAGACTCCATAGGACATGCCTGATACCTAGCACAAACACATGTAGAATACATAATGTTTGGCCTACTTGTAGTTAAGTACAATAGGGATCCAATGATACACATGTACATGGACTCATCAAAGGCCTTCCCCTTTTCATCCTTGTCTAATGATACATTAAATCCCATGGGTGTCCTCATGGTGGAAGAAGACTCCATCCTAAATTTCTTAATGAGCTCCTTGGTGTACTTAGTCTGGGAAATGAAGATTCCATCCTCAGACTGTTTCACTTGGAGCCCAAGGAAATATTTGAGCTCACCCATACTGCTCATCTCAAACTCCCCCTGCATTAGATTAGCAAATCTCTTGCAGAGGTTGTCATTAGTAGACCCAAAAATTATGTCATCAACATATATTTAGACTAGGAGAATCTTGCCCCTTGTTTCCCTAAGAAACAATGTGATATCTATCTTTCCCCTCAAGAACTTGTTCTTGATGAGAAAGCTAGACAATGTCTCATACCAAGCTCTTGGGGCTTGCTTAAGACCATAAAGGGCTTTCTTAAGAAAATAGACATGAGAAGTGAGAGTAGGATGGACAAAACCTGATGGCTGCTCTACATATACCTCCTCTTTCATATTTCCATTTAGGAATGCTGACTTGACATCCATCTGGTATACTTTGAAGCCTTTGTGGGTTGCATGTGCAAGGAATAACCTTATAGCCTCCAACCTTACAACTGGGGCAAAGGTTTGATCAAAGTCAATCCCTTCTCTTTCCTATATCCTTTTTCAACAAGCCTTGCCTTGTTCTTGATGATAGTTCCATTCTCATCCATCTTATTTCTGAAGATCCATTTGGTGCCAATGATGTTGTGTCCTTGTGGTCTTGGCACCAATTTCCATAATTTGCATCTTTTGAATTGCAAAAGTTCTTCCTGCATTGCCTGGATCCAGAATGGATCCACATTGGCCTCTTCAAAATTCTTAGGCTTTACCTATGACAGAAAACTGAGGAACAGGGCCTCATTATGAGCTCTGCTTCTGGTTGTCACACCTTGCTAGACATTTCCAATAATCTGTTCCAAGGGATGATCCATTAGATGTCTTGTAGCTGCAGGTAATCTGTGCTATACTTGCTGAACTTCTTCAACTGGTTCAACAGCTTCTTCAGCATCTTGCACCTCTGCTTGTTCTTGAACTTCTGCATCAGGATTTGCTTTATTGCTGCTGGAAGGTTCTTGTATGGATAGTTCTTCCATTGCTTCATCACTTCCTGTCAGAACAGAAGAACTGGGCCAGCCCTTGTAGATTAGGCTGGACTCAACAAACACTACATGCATGAACTCTTCAACAACATGAGTTTTCTTGTTATATACCTTATAGGCTCTACTATGTGAGCTATATCCAACAAGAATCCCCATGTTGCATTTTTCAGCAAACTTGGTTAACTGAGCTTTTCCATTGTTTAGAATGTAGCAATTAGATCCAAAGATCCTAAAGTATGAAATTATTGGTTGTTTGCCTTTCAAAATCTCATAGGGGGTAATTCCATGATCTTTATTGATGGAAGCTCTATTGAGAACATAACAGGCAGTATTGACTGCTTCAGCCCAAAAATATTCTGGGAGTGAAGAGTCACTAAGCAATGTTCTCCCAGCTTCTATCAATGATCTATTCCTCCTCTCAGCCACCCCATTTTGTTGTGGGGTCCTTGGGGAGGAAAATTCTTGAATGATACCTAGTTCTTGACAGAACCTTGTCATGGCTTCAGATTGAAACTTTGTGCCATGGTCAGACTTAGTTCTGACCACAGTACATTGCAAGTCATTCTGAATGGCCTTGAGGCTTATGAAGACATTTAGAGTATCAGATTTCTTCCTAAGGAAAAATACTCATGTATATCTTGAGTGATCATCAACAATCACTAAGGTATACAACTTCCCTCCTAAGCTTTAAATTGGCATAGGACCAAACAAGTCCATGTGCAATAGATAAAGACATCTCTTAGTGTCTTTGGAGCCAATACTTTTAAAAGTGGCCCTTGTTTGCTTACCCATTTGGCAAGCACGACATGGGCCATTTTTAACACATTTTAAATTAGGACTATTTCTAACCAAGTTCTTAGAGAATAGTCTATGCATTGTCTTGTAGTTGATGTGGGCAAGTCTCTTGTGCCATTGAACACATAGAGACTCACTCTCATCTGCTACAAGACATACAGGAGAGGAAAAAGATTTGCAGAAGAAATCTAAACAGTAAACATTTCCACTCCTAGTGCCTGAAAGAAGGATCTCCAAGTCATCAGACTTTTTGATGAGGCACTTATCATTGTGAAATTCAATGACATGGCCAAGATCACACAGTTGTCTTATGCTGACAAGTTTGTGTTGCAACCCTTCAACATACGCTACTTTTGTGAAAGAGACTATGTCATTAGTGATCATACCATAACCTCTGGTGACTCCCTTTTCTGATCCCCCAAAGATGACTTTTGGTCCATTCATCACAGGCTTGTAATCCTATAGGAGACTCCTAGTTCCTGTCATGTGCCTTGAGCACCCACTGTCCAAGTACCATATTTGATTGAGACTGGTACTTGAATTACCCTTCAAAGAAGGATTTAGTTATCCTTAGGATCCCAAAGAGCTTTGGGTCCTAGGTGCCTGTTAGTTTGATGAGATACTCTCACACTAGCTACCCTCCTAGCAGGAAAGCTCTTCTTTGCATTAGGTACATTGGGGTTGTACCAACAATCTATGGCAAAGTGTCCTACCTTGCCACAGTACCAACAATCATGAATATTGTATCTCCTTTTCTGAGCATTTTTCTGAATAAGTACAACACTGTGCACATGTTCAGCAGAGGAGACTGAAGCATTCTTCATGTTTCTTTCAGCAATAATCTGACTAAAGGATAATTTGTGGACAGTCTTGCTGCTCTTTTTCCTGATGGCCTCAGCTTGCTTTGTCTTAGCAGCCATACAAGATCTGAGGGAATCAGACACTGAGCAGCAGGCCTTGTCAACAAATTTGACAGTAGTCTTGCTTTTTGCTGAGGCAGATTTGGAAGTGCTTGCTTCCATGTTCTTGACTGAAGGTGCTGAAGCACCAAACATAAATGGTCCAGATTGGGCCATTTGTATTTCCTCATGGGGAGCTTTCATTGCTCTCAAACCCATGCCCTCTCTTTCACTGTGGGAAGGAGCATTTCCCTTCCTATAGCAACTCCTAATCTTCCAGTGACCATGAATGCATTCATGGTCATACCTGTTGGAAGGAAGCATCATCTTTTGAGAGGTGTGTTGAGGCTTAACCTTCTTCTTGCTCTTTACTCCACTCCCTTCTCCTACTTCCATCTTATTGGATCCAGGTCCTCTCCTATTGGTTTGAGAGGAGAAGGTGTCAATAAGGGGAAGCATAAATTTGGGCTTGGAGAATTGAGCCACCAGGCTCTTCTCCTTCTCAAGCTTTTCTTCAAGGTCCTTGATGACCTTGTTCTTCGGGGAAATAGTGCTTAATTGCACAATAGTTAACCCTTGTAGATGGCTATTCTGTCTACTCATCTGAGCTACCAGGGTGGTAGGTTCAGTGTAGTCATTCTTAGTCGTCTTGAGGGAAACAATTTCCCGGGCTTGCCTCTTGGCAAGCTTCTTGCACAGAGCTTCCAAAAAAATACCATACTTATCAATCAGTTGATTGAATTCTTCCTCAGCATCCTTGCCCCTTCCATGAATTGATGGAGGTGCATCAGATTCTGGACTAGTCTCATAATCAGAAGAGGATATGGAATGAATTAATACCTGCTCATGTTCTGAATTATTGTGGCTGTCCTCATCTTCAGTTAGAGCCATCAGCCCATGGTCATTGTGAATGACCTCATCCTCCTCTACATCACTATCTGAATGTGATAGAGGGGCCCTGAATGCCATCCTGCCAATAGCAGTTTCTTCAACAGCAACCAGCCCAATGAGGGCTTCTTCCTTTTCAGATTCTAATGAGCTAGAGTCTGATTCACTCCAGCTCTTCTTCTTCTTCTTCTTAGCTAGAAAGGATTTCTCTCCTTTCTTGCTTCTTGATTGATGAGCCTTCTTCTAATCATTCTCTCTTCTCTTCATAGGGCAGTCAGCAATGACATGCTCAGGCTTGCTGCAGCAATATCAAACAACTTTGGAAGAATTATGTTTTGAGTTAGACTCATACCTGTCACTTCTGGAGTGATGCTTTGACTCCTTGCTGTCCTCCTTGTTGTGATGTGAGGAGGAAGGCTTGTTCTTCCATTGCTTCCTCCTCAGCAGCTTTCTGAAGTGCCTTGTAAGAACAACAATTTCTTCATCAGAAGAAGAGGAGCTTGATGAGCTAGGCTCAGAATCTTCTGGTTCAGCAGATCTTCTGGGAGGTGAGTGAGCCTTCTCTCTCCCTCTTCTTGAGATTTCAGCCTTGAAGGCCAAGGAATTCTCCCTGGTATCACCCTTTGCCTTCTGCTCTTCTTCCTTCCTGGCAGTCAGCTGCATTTCATTGGAGAGCAGCTTTCCATAGAGAGTTTGGGGAGGAGTTTCAGTCAACTTAGCCACCTCCCTTATGGCACAAATTTTTGTGTCCCAAACTCTTGTTAGAGATCTGAGGAACTTATCATTCAGCTCATAATTTGTGAACACTCTCACATAGGTTCTTAGTTCATTTATTATTCTAAAGAACCTTTCAAAACACATGGAGATGCTCTCCTGCCCTTGCTGAATGAAAGCTTCATATTCCTGATTGAGGAGTGACTTCCTGTAATTCCTCACTTCTTCAGTCCCTTCCATGTACACAATCAGTGTATCCCACATCTCCTTAGCAGATACACAGTGCACTAAATTTTGAAAAGTTGAGTAATCAATAGCATTGACTATGATATTTTGAGCCCTTTTATCCATAGTAGCCAATGCTATCTCATCCTTGGTCATTTCAGTGTATGGTTTGCCTACTTGCCTGGTAGGATCAACAGAGGAGGGTTTTGTGATAATGAAGGGTCCTTCTTGAACAGTAATATAGATTCTAGGGTCTGAGGCTTCCATGTACAGCCTAACCCTCTGCTTCCATATGCCAAAGTTGGCTTTGTTATATATGTGCAGTTTCATTGAGCTCATCTCCTTCTACATTACACTGGAGGCCATTGGGTTTTGACTTGACTAAACCTTATAGGATCTGGTCAGACTGTTAAGTCCTTTTTTACCAACCTCCCTCTGATACCACTTGAAAGAATATAAGGTTAGTAGTCTAAATCACCTAGAGGGGGGTGGGTGAATAGGTCTTTTGAATTTTATTTGATTAGCTTTAGCTATTTTTAGATTAGTTCAAGCAAATCAACAAACACAGAAAGCACACGATAATTTATAGTGGTTCACCAAAGATAGTGTGTCTATGGGTAGTCCACTTTCCCCCTCCACCCTTCTAACAATGTGTTAGACAGGGCCAACTTCTCCAATCTCGGCTCAAGGAGCTTACAACACAAGTTCCTCAGAACTTCTCAGATCAAGAATGATCCTACCTCAGGACACAAGTCCCTACAACTCAGAGCTATCACCAGCTCCTACCTCAGGCACAGCTGCCCTACAAACATAGAGGACAACACCTCCTACAGATCTGACAATAATGTCCCACAACTCAGGTTGTTAAGCCCTACCTCAGATCTTCTCCAGATCCTACAGCTCAGACCTCTCCCAGGTCCTACTACTCAGAGGACTCCTCCTCCTACTTCTCAAACCACCTCCTGGTCCTACCTCAGGCTGTTAAGCCCTACCATAGATCTGCTCCAGATCCTACACTCAGGCCTTCATCCCTACAACTCAGAACCCTCAGGTTCCTACAATCTCAGACCAAAAGGTCTTACAGCTCAGGCAAAATGCCCTACAGAAAAATGATTTAGAAATATTCTACAGTAGAGGTACTCTCCTGTAGATCCTGCACCGTTTGTGCTTCCTGTAGCTGAAGATGTCGATGCCAGCTACTAACTTGATCTTCCTCTTCGACAGAGTGATGGAAGATCACCTTGCTCCTTCTTGCAAAGGAGCTAACTTTCTTTCTCTATTTTCTTCTTCTTGTTCAGTGAGCAGGAGGAAGAAGACGAGAACTTCAGTCGTCAATGTAACAGTTGATCTCTTTTGCACGCAACAGAGAGGTTTCAAATGTGCCCTAACTCTTCCTTTTATACATCTCTGATCTACAACGACTCTTAGCTGATCTGCTGAGAAGTATTGGAGAAGCTGGTGGATCCCACACAACTTTTCTGCAACTAGTCCTAGCCACAGGTGCCGCCGCCCTTCTTTTCCGTAGAGAAGGACTGCGCTCGACGAATGCGAAACACTCTGCGTTCGACGAACCAGCTGTCCTCTGCATTCGACGATCTTGCCAGCTCAGCGTTCGACAAACTTGCCTTGTGTGTCGTCTCAGTGGCTCCTTCTTTGATCTCGTCTCAGCGGTCGATGAACGATGTTCAGCGTTCGATGAACTTGCCTTGTGTGTCTTTTCAGCGGCTTCTGCTTTGATCTCGTTTCAGCGGTCGACGAACGACGTTCAGCGTTCGACAAATGTCGAGCCCAGTTCGACGACCACGCTGATTCTCAGCGTATAATGAACTATCAGCGGAGGCACCTTCTTCTCAGCGGATACGCTGAGATGGCTCCTCATCTCAGCAGTTTTGACCCCTCGTCTTAGCGGTTCAGCTGAGACAAAACTTCATCTTTTGGGAGATGATTTCTCCATATCTAAGGGCATATTTGGCCCTTCCTTTTGAGTCATCTGCACCTGTATATCTTACACAAGTATAGCCCATCAAATACAATATGTCCTTAGCATTGAGAGTGATGCCTCTTCAAATCAAGGTACTATTGAGGGCAATATACCCAACACTAAGAGAGGATAAGAATTTTGTTTTTAAGCATAAAGTTGGCCATGATCAAACTAAAGAGAGAGTAGCACAGCGGAAATAGAATATGATAAGCGTGAGTAATAATATCTCATGTACTTAAGCAAGTCATTCTTTGACTTGTTAGAAAATAATGAACAAAAGATTTTTAAAGATACAAGTGAAGAAGAGACAAAAAAATAAGCATGATAACGTATGATAAAAGTACCTAATCAAATAAAAGTACTAAGATTAATATATTTGTAAAGAGTATTTTTGGTTTAATTCGTCCAACAATATGTCTAGACTCTTCACATTTGAGCATTATCTCTGAAAATTTTCCATTACTAATAGACAAGCATGATTTGACATATTCAAGAAGATAAGATCTACCGTGTAACAAATTCATATTTCAAGTAAAAAAAATATTATAGAAATCATGCATTGCAATCTAGTGCTTTTACTTATGTTTTTAGAGAATTATGTAAATCTGCATTAGGATCCTATTCTCATGAGTAGAAGTTTTATGAAAATCAATGATGTGTGCATAAAAATGTTTTGATAAGAGTATACAAGTGAAATATTCATAACACATGACATATGTAATGAAATAGTAAGACAATATTAAGATTGTAGTCTTATAATTACTTTCACACATCAATTCTAGGATAAAATATCAAAGCACAATAAAATAGTACAACTACCATGGTGCTTCGCCCACACAATGCTCATTAAGACTTTTTAGGGAGCGAAGTATTGCAGGGGATCACATAAGCAATTTTTTCATTAATTTTTATTTTGATTGATCCGGTGTAAAAAATAGAAGTGATAAAGGAAATGTGTTTGCACAAGAAACTTTACAATTCTTTCCAAGGTTCTCAACCTCACAATGCTCATTAAGACTTATTAGGAGGGTGAGTAGTGCTTGGTGGAGTTATCTTTGTCATTTTATTTCATATTTTTAATTTTGGGACAAAGGTCTCCAAAAACTCTTGTTTTTGCAAACACTAACAATATTGAAGTAACACTTCTATATGTGCAAGAAATATTTTGTTTGAAAGATGGTGTAGGTAATATAGACACGCAACTTAATAAGTTAAAGCTATTACACAACACAATCATGCAAGACTAAGATTATGAGCACATGAAGATTACCAAATTAGTGAGTGAATGAATCATTGATTAACATAAAACATTATGAATTCTTAGAGGCATGCTAGACAATCTTACACAATTTTTATATACCATTTCATTGCACATAATAAGATTAAGGTCAAGACATGACAAGATAAAACAATGTTTAGAAAACTTGAAATAAAAATTAAACATTGAAGAAAATCTTTAAGTTTATGCCTTATCAATTTTTACCATTTGTAAAGAAAATACTAAGATGTTTTGCTCATGTGAAGTAATTATAATCAAACCATATTTTTGTAAACATATAAGCGAACAAAACATATTTATCATCATTTTGGATTATTTGATTTTTTTTGTTTTGAATTTTTGGAATAAAAATAAATTTTGGAATGAAAATAAATCCCAAGTCAATAATCATAGAATATGTATGAGAAAAATTTCAGAGTTTTTGTAGAAAAACCAGAATGACAATTGGTTCGAAGGAGCTAACACCGGGCGTTGACTCCTAACGCCCAAACAGAATAGTGTTTTCTGGGGTTTTTGAAAAAAATTCTTTGGATTAGAGTTTATGTATATAGGCCTTCTTAGTGTAGAAATTTCAGAGAATTTGCAGATGTTCAGAAGGCTATTTAAGCATGTTTTATGTTTATTAAAAAATTGTTTTTCTATCTTTTGAGGTTTTCAAATACTTGTGTTTTACAAGGTTATTAAACTTCAAAGATGATAAAATATACAAAAATAAGATAAGCATGTTCAATCAACCGAAGACTGCTTGAATAATATAATCATAAAGAGGGCATGCAAAATATGATATAAGTATGTCCTAGATTATAATACCATAACAATATGCCTACACACTACCCTTGTACTAAGTGACGGATGGGCATGAGGAGCTGCACACATGTCGTAGGTTTGGGTGTTAATCCCATACACACACACTAGAGAATGCTTAACCTAACACTCTTTCCCCCCAGTGCCTCGCAAGGCCCCACTGGAACCCTCCCCGGTTAAGGACATGACATGACTTAGAGGTTAGGTCATCTAATGCATACAATCCTACGCCCTCGCTATTGTGAGACACATAATGTGGGTGAATGATCATGGATATACAAAGCGATTAGGTTTAAGAATGATTTATAAAAGCTCATAGTTATCATGAAATTTATGTTCCAAATTTTTATTTTTATATCTTTGTAATCAGATGATAACTAACAATGCATGAGATTGGCATGATAACTAATTGTATTCATTAAGGGACAATGCTAGTATGATGAGTTTACATTATCTCATATGAAAAATGCATGTTTCTTAAATTGAGAGAGATTCAATTTGTAGACCTAGAATTAAGTGATGATTTTATTTGATGTTATTGATATCAAGGTGATTCTAAGGTCTAGATATATTAAGATATATGCAAAAATAGTGAACCAAGTTTCACACATACTAAACATACCATGGTATGAAGTTATAATACCAATAGCTAACATATAAATCATAATTACTACGTATGATAAAAGTAATTGATTTAAGATAATTCTTGATAGATCATGAATTATGATATATGATTATAGGGAAATTTAGCATAGGATATCACAAGATCATGGTGGCGTGTGTGACTTTAATATTCATTCTGTTGAGTTATGACAATTAATTCTTTCAATGTGTCTTTTGTGATTTTCTTTTTAATTACGAATCTTGAATATATATAATTATCTGAAAGTACAATATAAAGATAGTTTTCTTTTTCAGTTATTGCATGAGTATGCATGAGTCTATAATTAATTTGATCTTTGCTAGACTTTAGATTGACTTAGCAATTTAGAGTGGATCTTAGACTTCCCAAGGTCTACCCTATGAAGGGTTTGCACCTGTAGGAGGAGATGTGATGGGGTGACATCCCAAATCTCCCTTTCTTAAGATATTTAAGTGTTATTGGTTGCTACCCATACTTAATATTTAAACTTTATAGACTCAAAATTTTCTGAAAGGGAAAAATTGAGGTTCATGATTTCATTAATCTAGATAAATATCTCATAACAAATTTAAAATTATATTTATATGGATAATATAAGATATTTATAGGCAACAAATTTAAGAAAGATAGATATGTCATCAAAATAAAATATGACTTTGAATTTTGATCAATTTGATTTATAAACTTATTAAGCTTTAAGAGATAAAATCATATTTCTAATAATATATAAGATGACCATGACATGATAGCTTAAAAAATAAGAAAAAAAAAACAAAAAGACATTAAAGCCTCTCATGAATTAGAAATTTGTGTATATCATTTTGAAAAAATTCTACTTCATGCATTTGATGATACCTATTAAATAAGAGATTTAGGTATCCAAAGGGAACCAAGGGTAACGGTTCCTTTGAGTACACAAATATAGCGATATGACTTTTGGGGAGATGAGTACGAATGAACCCTTTTAAGTGGAGTTAATGTTTCATCTTTAATTTCGGGTTTCCAGTCATACTCAGGTTTAGTGTTATAATTATGCATCAAATTTCCATATTCATTAAACTTAGGCTTAAAATAATGATGACTTTTGATACCATTTTCCATAGGAATTTTTTGCACATTTGAATTTAATTTGGGAGATACATAAAGAGGGTTAGAGTTCATTATGCTTTAATGATTTAACATTCTACGTGTATGTTTAATATATTTTAAAATACTAGTAGAAGTTTTACACATGTTTGATGATAAACTAGAAATAAAGGATTTTTTTATTACTTGTAAATTTTTGCACAAATAGTTCTAGTTTATTATATAAAATATTTTTTTCATTTACCAATTTTTCATTATGTTCTTTTGAATTTAAAAGCTCTTTTTAAAAAACCTTGAATTTTTCTTTAAAAGCATTACAATCAAAACAAGGAGAAGAGTTTTCTTGAGAAGAATTTAGATCAGAATTTTGCAAATCAATTATTTAGCATTTGATTTCAAATATTTATTTTTTATGCGTAATTTTGACTTTGCCTCTTTTAGCTTTATAATTTTTCGTTTAGCTATTGCAAGCATGTGAAATGAGGAAACCGAATTTTTAATGAACAGAGATGAACTAGTTTTGCTTATAGTGCTATCGGAAGAGGTAAGATTAGAACTTAAAGTTCCTTTGGCCTTTTATTGGCACTCCTCTTCCAAAGATAAGATTTATTCTTCTCTTTCACAAGATATGCACTCCATTGATCCATCATGAGAGGAGCTTTCTAGACTGTTTGTGCAAGCTTGTATGTTCTCCACTTCTTGCGTTTGTTCCGTACTTGTGAGAGGAAGATCATACATTTCTTCAAGAAATTTCCATACTTTGTATGCACTAGAAAAACAATATTTCAATTTGAAAATATCTTGAGATAAAGCACAAAAACTACTATTCAAAGACTTTGCATTTAGTGATGTTCCTTTTTATTTGATTCATCCATTGGTCTCACTATTGCTATATTGCACGCTTCTATATCTAAAGTTTTAATAAAATTTTCCATTATAATTTTCCACCCCTTATAATTTCATCCTTCAAATAAAGGTGGTGCAAGAGATTTTCCTTCTTCATAAAAATTTCCCCCACTAATAGAAGCAAGATCATGAGACGCAATTATTCTCGGTTGTTAAGCCGATTTGGAATAACCTGACTCTGATACCACTTGTTGGATCTGTAGGCGCCCTTAGAGGGGGGGGGGGGGTGAATAAGTGTTTTTAAAAAACTTTTATTATATTTTAAAATACTTGAAAAGTTAAGAGATCAAAATAGAGAAAAGCCAAACAAATCAAGTGAAATAAAATAGAGACATGATTTTATTAACTTGAAATATAAGATTACAAAACTTGATTTCTTATGACGCTAGAAATCGTAGGCGAATAGTAAAACGTCTATGGTTTTTCTATCCCGACTCGTATCCCCACAAACCGGTGGCTTTAGCATATCCTCACCTGGATACAGCCTCAAGCCGCTCTAGCCAATCCTCCCCCGGATATAGCCTCGAGCACCCCCTAGAACAAACCTACATCTAGTCGCCAACACAAGGAGAATTCCTCCTTATGTCCTACCCAGACCTAGTCGCCAACACAAGGCAAATTTACTACATGATTACAAAGTTAAAGGTAAATACAAAAGACAAATATAAAAACTCCCTATGAGGTAATCTTAAGGAGACGATGAAGAATCACTGAAGATCGTTGAAGTTGAAGCGTGCGTTCTTAGCGTTGATCCAAATCTTCTTTGATTCCTTCTTTTAAAATTGAATTGGAGATCCATTCTGGTCTGGATATATGGTCCTTACAAATAATTCAGAATGCTGGAATATGGCATATTGGCTTAGATGGTTGAAGAGAATGAATGCCACCAATTTATAGGACTCGAAGCTAATGTCGACGTTAAGGCTAACGCTAGGCGTTGGACCAATATAGAAAGAACTTAATGGCACGAATCTTAAAAATAGAAAGGAAATACTGCATAGTTGGAAACATTTCTTTTAGGCAACCTTAACACTACAATGAGGCTAACGCTGACGTTAAGTCAAATCATTACTGAAATGCTCCTGCAATCACGACAGCTTCCCTCCATGCCATATCGTCGAGTGAAAACACCGATTGTACAACCCTGAATTCTCCAAGTAGGTTCTCGAGACAAGAGGTATTTTGGAACATCAATTTCCAGTATGATCCAGGGTAGGAAAGGAGGGGGGCGAGCACCTCTCGCCCCCGTCCCCTCCAGGGGGGCGAGCTCCTCTCGCCCCCGCGCCCCCAGCAGTAGGGGCGAGACCCCAGGGGGGGGATCGAGCTCCTCTCGCCCCGCCCCAAGGCAAGGGGGGCGAGCTCCTCTCGCCCTGTCCCCTCCAGGGGGGCGAGCTCCTCTCGCCCCCACGCCCCCGGCAGCAGGGGGGCGAGACTAGCAGGGGGGCCGCCCCTAGCTGGGTCTCGCCCAGCCCCAGCAAAGGGGCGAGACAAGCAGGGGGGACGCCCCTAGCTGGGTCTCGCCTAGCCCCAGCAAAGGGGCGAGACCAGTAGAGGGGCCGCCCCTAGCTGGGTCTCGCCCAGCCCCAGCAGAGGGGCGAGACCAGCAGGGGAGTCGACCCCGGGTCTCGCCCCACCCCAGTTAGGGGGCTCGCCGAGCCCCGCGAGGTACCCTCTCCCGCCCAGTTCCGGGGAGAGGGTTTGGTCTGTTAGCGCCCGAGAACAGCGGGATTTGGCTACCTGCAGCCTAGTTCAAGGGCATTTTGGTAATCTGGCAGACCTGTTTTTGGCTATTTGCAGCCCAACTTCAGGAATCCTATAAATAGGACCAAGGGGGCACCATTTGGAGGCAAGCTTGTTCTTGGATAGTTAGCTCTCTCTCCCTCTCCCTCCCCAAATCTCTCTAGTGGGGTGAGGAGAGCCTCCAGTGGTGCCCAAGCCCGGCATTGGCTTGGGAGGGGAAGCGCTCTAAAGATCTTCCGGGTATGTGGTGGGACCTCCTCGTCGAGCCCTTGGTCCAGTCCATAGTTCCTCAACCTTCAACCTAGAGCTCTCCCTTGGGGGGAGTAAGGGTTGGTCGCCCTTCAGCTTGCTGAGGGCCCCGAACTCCACAGAGACCGAGAAATCGGTTTCAACATTTAAGGTGCGGTGAGCGTGGAGTGTGACCGATTCAAGAAACCCTCAAGATGAGTTCCATGGACGGAGGTGGAGGAAGATCCGACCCAAGTCACTCCTAGCCCACGATGGCTGAGGTGACGTTATAGATGTTCGAAAATTTCAAGCAAGAGGTCTTACAGACCGTCCAGGTTGCTTTCGCCATAATAGTCAGAGGCAGAAGAGATGGTCCGGAGATCCCGCCCCAGCAGGTGGACGAGGGAACTCTCGGCCAGCGGTCCAGGAAAGAGGTACCAGTGGGGGGGAGGTGGGGAGATGCCATACCCCCACTCGCCCGTCCCCAAGGGGGCGAGTCTAGGAGGGGGCGCCCTCCCAGCTCGCCCCGCCCCTTCAAGGGGGCGAGCTCAGGAGGGAGGATCCCTCCCAGCTCGCCCCGCCCCTTCAAGGGGGCGAGCTCAGGAGGGAGGCGCCCTCCCAGCTCGCCCTGCCCCTTCAAGGGGGCGAGCTCAGGAGGGAGGCGCCCTCCCAGCTCACCCCGCCCCTTCAAGGGGGCGAGCTCAGGAGGGAGGTGCCCTCCCAGCTCGCCCCGCCCCTTCAAGGGGGCGAGCTCAGGAGGGAGGCGCCCTCCCAGCTCGCCCCTCCCCTTCAAGGGGGCGAGCTCTGTAGGGAGGCGCCCTCCCACCTCGCCCCGCCTCTTCTAGCCCAGCCCCAAAGGGGGGCGAGCGGGGAGGTAACCGTCCCCCACTCGCCCCGCCCCGGAAGGAGTCAAGTGAAGGTTGGTGGGCGAAGCCACCCCGGGTGGCGGTTACCCAATAGCCCAGCGAGCGCAGAGGACAGCAAGTTGACTTCGCGAGAGCAAGGAGGGGGGATCTTCAAGAGGAAAAGATCCAACTTCCCAAGGTGGAGGGAGGGACCAAGGGTACCCCCTCCATCGCCTCCGCAAACTATGGCGATCGGCGGGGGAAGAAGGAGGAGAGCCAGGAAATCAGAAAGAAGAGGAAAAAGAAGGGATATGATTGAGTTACCTTACTGTGACTTCCACGATGAGGAGGCGCCATGCTCCCACTCGCCCAGTTTCAAGGGGGGGAGTGGGGAGGAGGCTTTCCCCCACTCGCCCGGCTCCAAAGAGATGAGTGTGGAGGAGGCTTTCCCCCACTCACCCGGTCTCCAAGAAGTTGGGGGGTTTGTTTCCAAACTTAGTTTTTTCTTACACACAAAATTATGACTAGCAATGTGACAAGTTTTTTATGCCGGATTGCCCTGGACGATCCCGCTGCTGGGCTCTCACTAGCCGGTGGGTTAGGTTGATCTCGTGGAGAGGCTGGCAAGGTAACAAATTCTTTATGCTGGATTGCCCCAGACAATCTCGCTGCTGGGCTCTCACTAGCCGGTGGGTCAGGTTGATCTCGCGGAGAGGCTAGCAAGGTGACAAATTCTTCATGCTGGATTGCCCCGGACGATCCCGCTGCTGGGCTCTCACTAGCCGGTGGGTCAAGTTGATCTCGCGGAGAGGCTGGCAAGGTGACAAGTTTTTTATGCCGGATTGCCCCGGACGATCCCGCAGTTGGGCTCTCACTAGCCGGTGGGTCAGGTTGATCTCGCGGAGAGGCTGGCAAGGTGACAAATTTTTTATGCTGGATTGCCCCGGACGATCCCGCTGCTGGGCTCTCACTAGACGGTGGGTCAGGTTGATCTCGCGGAGAGGCTGGCAAGGTGACAAATTCTTTATGCTGGATTGCCCCGGACGATCCCACTGCTGGGCTCTCACTAGCCGGTGGGTCAGGTTGATCTCGCGGAGAGGCTGGCAAGGTGACAAGTTTTTTATGCCGGATTGCCCCGGACGATCCCGCTGCTGGGCTCTCACTAGCCGGTGGGTCAGGTTGATCTCGCGGAGAGGCTGGCAAGGTGACAAATTCTTTATGCTGGATTGCCCCAGACGATCCCGCTGCTGGGCTCTCACTAGCCGGTGGGTCAGGTTGATCTCGCGGAGAGGCTGGCAAGGTGACAAATTCTTTATGCTGGATTGTCCCGGACGATCCCGCTGCTGGGCTCTCACTAGCTGGTGGGTCAGGTTGATCTTGCGGAGAGGCTGGCAAGGTGACAAGTTTTTTATGCCGGATTGCCCCGGACGATCTCGTTGCTGGGCTCTCACTAGCCGGTGGGTCAGGTTGATCTCGCGGAGAGGCTGGAAAGGTGACAAATTCTTTATGCTGGATTTCCCCGGACGATCCCGCTGCTGGGCTCTCACTAGCCGGTGGGTCAGGTTGATCTCGCAGAGAGGCTGGCAAGATGACAAGTTTTTTATTCCGGATTGCCCCGGACGATCCCTCTGCTGGGCTCTCACTAGCCGGTGGGTCTGGTTGATCTCGCGGAGAGGCTGGCAGGGTGACATATTCTTTATGCTGGATTGCCCCGGACGATCCCGGTGCTGGGCTCTGACTAGCCGGTGGGTCAGGTTGATCTCGCGGAGAGGCTGGCAAGGTGACAAGTTTTTTATGCTGGATTGCCCCGGACGATCCCGCTGCTGGGCTCTCACTAGCCGGTGGGTCAGGTTGATCTCGCGGAGAGGATGGCAAGGTGACAAATTCTTTATGCTGGGTTTCCCCGGACGATCCCGCTGCTGGGCTCTCACTAGCCGGTGGGTCAGGTTGATCTCGCGGAGAGGCTGGCAAGGTGACAAGTTTTTTATGTCGGATTGCCCCGGACGATCCCGCTGCTGGGCTCTCACTAGCCAGTGGGTTAGGTTGATCTCGCGGAGAGCCTGGCAAGGTGAAAAATTCTTTATGCTGGATTGCCCCAGATGATCCCGCTACCGGGCTCTCACTAGCCGGTGGGTCAGGTTGATCTCGCGGAGAGGCTAGCAAGGTGACAAATTCTTTATGTCGGATTGCCCTGGACGATACCGCTCCTGGGCTCTCACTAGCCGGCAGGGCAGGTTGACCTCCCGAGGAGGTAAGTGGTTTACCCCCTAGGATGGTTCCCCTAACCGGGCTCTCACTAGCGGCAAGGCAGGTTGACCTCCCAGGGGGGTAAGTGGTTTACCCCTTAGGATGGTTCCGCTGACCGGGCTCTCACTAGCCGGCAGGGCAGGTTGACCTCCCAGGGGGGGTAAGTGGTTTACCCCCTAGGATGGTTCCGCTAACCGGGCTCTCACTAGCCGGCAGGGCAGGTTGAACTCCCAGGGGGGTAAGTGGTTTACCCCCTAGGATGGTTCCGCTGACCGGGCTCTCACTAGCCGGCAGGGCAGGTTGACCTCCCAGGGGGGTAAGTTGTTTACCCCCTAGGATGGTTCCGCTGACCGGGCTCTCACTAGCCGGCAGGGCAGGTTGACCTCCCAAGGCGGGGTAAGTGGTTTACCCCCTGGGATGGTCCGCTGACCTGTCTCTCACTAGCCGGCAGGGCAGGTTGACCTCCAAGGGGGGTAAGTGGTTTACCCCCTAGGATGGTTCCGCTGACCGGGCTCTCACTAGCCGGTAGGGCAGGTTGACCTCCCAGGGGGGTAAGTGGTTTACTCCCTAGGATGGTTTCGCTGACTGGGCTCTCACTAGCCGAAAGGGCAGGTTGAACTCCCAGGGGGGGTAAGTGGTTTACACCCTAAGATGGTTCCGCTGATCGGGCTCTCACTAGCCGGCAGGGCAGGTTGACTTCCCAGGGGGGTAAGTGGTTTACCCCCTAAGATGGTTCCGCTGACCTGGCTCTCTCTAGCCTGCAGGGTAGGTTGACCTCCCAGTGAGGGTAAATATGTTTCCCCAAGGTGGACTCGCTAGCCGGTAGGGTAGAAGGAATTCTCGGGGAGGCTTTATGTTTCTTCTCTAACTAGCTCCGTTAGCCAGATTTTCAGCGACACTCGTCGAATATGCAGGGTTGGACGTTTCTTTCCGAGCGTGTACCTCGCTCGAAAAGAACGGGGATTGTGTACAACCCTGAATTCTCCGAGTAGGTTCTCGAGACAAGAGGTATTTTGGAACATCAATTTCCAGTATGATCCAGGGAAGGAAAGGAGGGGGCAAGCTCCTCCCGCCCCCGCGCCCCCAACAGCAGGGGGGCGAGACCCCAGGTGGGGGGCGAGCTCCTCTCGCCCCTGTCCCCTCCAGGGGGGCGAGCTCCTCTCGCCCCCACACCCCCGGCAGCAGGGTGCGAGACCAGCAGGGGGGCCTCCCCTAGCTGGGTCTCGCCCAGCCCCAGCAAAGGGGCGAGACCAGCAGGGGGGCCGCCCCTAGCTGGGTCTCGCCCAGCCCCAGCAAAGGGGCGAGACCAGCAGGGGGGCCACCCCTAGCTGGGTCTCGCCCAGCCCCAGCAGAGGGGCGAGACCAGCAGGGGAGTCGACCCCCGGGTCTCGCCCCACCCCAGTTAGGGGGCTCACCGAGCCCCGCGAGGTACCCTCTCCCGCCCAGTTCTGGGGTGAGGTTTTGGTCTGCATTTAGCGCCCTAGAACAGCGGGATTTGGCTATATGCAGCCCAGTTCAAGGGCATTTTGGTAATCTGGCAGACCAGTTTTTGGCTATTTGCAGCCCAACTTCAGGAATCCTATAAATAGGACCAAGGGGGAACCATTTGGAGGCAAGCTTGTTCTTGGCTAGTTACCTCTCTCTCCCTCTCCCTCCCCAAGTCTCTCTAGTGGGGTGAGGAGAGCCTCCAGTGGTGCCCAAGCCCGGCATTGGCTTGAGAGGGGAAGCTCTCTAAAGATCTTCCGGGTATGTGGTGGCACCTCCTCGTCGAGCCCTTGGTCCAGTCCATAGTTCCTCAACCTTCAACCTAGAGCTCTCCCTTGGGGGAGTAAGGGTTGGTCGCCCCTCAGCTTGCTGAGGGCCCCGAACTCCACAGAGACTGAGAAATCGGTTTCAACACCGACGTTAAGTCTTAACGCTTGGTGTTAGACCACTTTCATCATTTCATCTTGTGGGCAAGTCCAGACCATATCGTCGAGTGTCAATATCATCGAGTGTCAATATCATCTAGTGTCAACGTCGGCGTTAAGACCTAACGCCTGGTGTTAGACCACTTTCATCTTGTGGGCAAGTTCAGACTAACAATGTCGCATCCTAGTGTCAATATAGTTCAAACATGCATTATAAAAACACAATGGCAAACAAGATCAAATACAAGTAGGATTTGTTATTCTCAAATCAAAGGGACGCAGAAAATCGTGTTCCAACAGGAAGTTCCTTCCTCTCTAAGCTGGAGGTTAGAACTCTTGTTGCGATGGATTTGAAGATGGCTGAGCTGGGAAGAAGCCAGCAAAACCTTTCTGAACAACTTTGTCGTTAGATTGGAAACATAGTTGGGGTTACTGATTTCTCCTTGTATGAACCAGTTCGATATGCTTATTTGCTCTTGATAAGAGCTCGGATCTTTAGTGGTAACCTCAAACTTGAGAGGGCCTTCTTGCAGACCATTCATCAAGGCAACCATGTAAAGGGAGGGATCAAAATCCCATATCCCAAGAATTTTAACTGAAAGCGATCAACAAAGTGAGCTAGAGTCTTGCCTTCCTCTCGCCTAATCCTGAAGGGGTCTGTAGGCTCACTCTTACTCTTCCTTGAGGTGGCAAACCTCAACAGAAGCTCTTGACTTAGGACGGCAAAGTCAGAGATGGACTGAGGAGGTAGTTTATAAAACCACTCCCGTGCTTGCCCATCTAAGGAGGTGATCAGCAACTTGCACCTCATCGCATCTGAGAGAGACCTCAGAGCGACTGCATACTCAAAGGCTTGAATATGAGAGCTTGGATCACTCTCTCCGGTGAACATGGGCAATCTCAGCTCTCTGAAGCCATTGGCGATTGGTTCCAAATGAATTCTATCTAAAAAGGGGGAGGGCTCCTCTGCTTCAAAAACATCGAAAAGAGCAAAGGGGGCGGCAATAGGAGATGAAGGATAAACATAATCCTCCTGAAAATTCAGGGCTCGAGCTGGAAATCCCTGAGCTACTGCTCTAAAGAAGGCCTGGGGAGCTGTGAGCTATTCCCCCTGAGACCTCATGGGAGCAGCGGGTTGAGGGGTCGTGTGGTCAGGAGCGTGACCACTGACCAGAGGATCAGGGGAGGCAACCTGATAGGCTTGAGGCATCAACCTCTGGGAGAGCGCAGACAACATTTGGTTCATGGACTCGCACTATCGAGCGGTCTCCTGACCGGCTTGAGCGGCCACCTAATGGGCTTGAGCGGCCTCCTGGCGAGCCTGAACGACCTCTCGTCGAGCCTGTGCAAGATGAAGCTCAACGCGAACCTCAAGGGCTTTCAAGGAGTTTGCGCCACCTGAAGGCTAACCGATGGCGAACTGATTGGGAAGAATCTCCAGGGGTAGTGCTCAGCTGCTTTTGAGGTGGTGAAGGTGATGAAATGGTTGTAAGGGGCTGAGGAGGGGTGTATCTATAGTTCTCTCATGGTGGTGCTCGGCCAAGGCATTTTGGAGCCATCCTCTTGAAGGCAGCCGACTAGCATTGAAGGGAGATCATTCCCCATGCATGTGGAAGGCCTTGGCTACCATTGGAAATGAGGAGGAGGTGCCATATGGAAAGCAATCCTCATTTTCCTCCTCTTTATCCCCCAAATGAGTGATATCCCCACTTTGCCCTCCATAGATTCTCTCCATTCAAATTCAGAGGGCTTATGGGGTCATTTAGCTCATAGGTTGGCTGGGCGGCCTTTGGATTAGGCCTTAGCCCAATTGTAGTTAACACCAAATGTAGAAGGCTCTAAATCTCATATTTAGGGCCCACTTTGACCAATGTTGACATTGGGGTTGACTTGGTCAATTTGATGTGTTGACTGGTCCAATGTGTTAGCCTTGAGCCCCTTGATAACACCAAATGTTGATTGGGTCATGGTGATGCCCTAATTGGGACAATTTGTAACCACTTGATGAAGCTTTTGGGTCCATTTGATCCCCCACGATGTTATAAGACTAGGGGTGAGGTCAATTGCATGTTTTGGAGGTCAATTGGACCTATTTGTGGAGGATTTACCTATGTTGACTTAAAGGGCACCTTGGCAATTTGGGTCAATTGGTGGCCCCATGATGGGGCTTTTGGGTTCATTGGGTCCCCTATGATGTTATAAGACTAGGGGTGAGGTCAATTGCATGCTTTGGGGGTCAATTGGACTTATTGGTGGAGGATTCACCTATGTTGATTTAAAGGGGCACTTTGGTCAAATTGGGTCAATTGGTGGCCCCATGATGGTTCTTTTGGGTCCGTTAGGTCTCCATGAGAGGTTGCTTTATAGTGATAAGTTCAATTTGGTCATATGGAGTCCAATTGACTTCAATTAGGGAGGTTTGACCAAAATTGGCCTAAAGTTGACTTTGGTCAACTTGACCAATTTCGTTGACCCCAAGGGTCCATAGTGACCTATTTACCTTCTTGAATGGTCATATGGGTCAATGTGCGCAGTGACACATCATATGTGCGCAGAGACACATCATATGTGCGCATCAGAAAGAAATAAACAAGAAAAACCCAATAGAGTTTCGGATCTTGCGATTTCATGAATCAAGAAAAAAATAAAGCAACAACACATTGCGATATAACTGAAGGGGATTGAGTCGATACTCAACCAAGATGCTCCAATAGCAGATCTAAAACCGTGTGGCTGAGTTCCTAGCACAGAAAGTATATCCGTGCCTATATAGGAGTCCACACGAGCGAAGGCGATCCCCAAACTTCTTGTCTAACAAGGTCTGGGTCGGACAAGGAGTGCCCTCAATGTCTCCCACGGATTGCTAGATCCGACCAAGGGAGAGGCGGTGACGGAGGATTGGATCTCGTGGAACCAGCGGAGCAGTTACGCCTCTATCTCAAAAGGAAGAACGATCGATTAGGGAAAACTTAATCACTGTCCTATTTATACCCAGGGATAAAATTAGATATCCACAGACCCCAGTCTTTAATAGGAGTATTTAGTAAGTATCGTCGTGATCAATAATATCATCGAGATGATCTCGACAATATCGTCGTGATAACATATAACGTCGAGACGATCTCGACGATATATTCTTGATGACATATATCATCGAGAGGACATATTTATCATCGAGAGGACATATATATCATCGAGAAGATATATATATATCATCGAGAAGACCAAAACATCGTCTTAACAATCAAGATGATATTATTGAACACTTAGCTAATTTGACTTAACTCTAGTGAGTCAAAGGATTGGTCCTTCACTCATATCCAATATGAGTAAGGAAACACAATCCTTCCTCCAACTTCTCCATACACTCTTGTGTGTGACCCCATAGGCTCATATCGCGTTGGTAGTGAGACTAACTGCTTGATTGCTTTGAGATCACCTTGGAAATACCAACAGTCTCCCACTTGATCACAAAGTATCAACAAAAGTTTTACAAACAATGAGCGGCATATAGCAATACATCATTGCTACCAATGCGATTAGAGTTCATAACTCAATAAGCCTGTCATGACCAATGAGCCAGTGTTGTCATGTCCCTTTGTCCAGTATATTCGGATAGAACTAGATGCATGGCCCGTGTCACCCTCATAATTGTTCAATCCTAGTTTCTTGATCTAGATTAGACTGTCTGAAATTGGTGAGCACAATATCACATATTGACTCAACCAAGCATGGTCATGCACTTCTCAGTCTCATTCCATCAAGGGGCCCATGGATGTAACTCCTGTCATATAGGAGGATAAATCCCATATCTGTCCACACACAAACACCCAAATGGATCGAAATATACCCAATAACCACCGTTATCATCAACCTTCTTCAAGGAAGACTTTTGATGGCATCAAAGTACGCTCTTCGTCACTTGATGAATGCTGTGACTTTAGGTCAAAGAACCACAAACACCACTGCCATATGAGATCTACTTGTGACACGTTCATATAATAATCCACACAGTAGTCTCATGGTGGGTCTGTCCAGTATAACTTGTTCACTAACAAGTACCCATGTGATGACTTGATATCACAATATCATGACCAGTGAGAACTGGTCATCAGTCAATGCACATGCTAGTCTAAATATACCATCATTGCCCTTGGCTTCTAAGATGATACACCGACCAAGGACTATTTAAGAATGAAGCTTCTTAAAAGCATAGGCCCTCACATTCAAGTCAGGCACTTGAATTCCTATGGAAGCGATCATTCTAAGGGCATTTATTATGCTAATTATTCTATCATATAGAAATAGTTGACATAATAAGAGAATTTGCCATAAATGTAAAATAAAATATGAAATACTCTATTCATCAGATGAATAACATCCGACATAAATATAATCCACATGACTCCCACTAGAGATGTTCATTCAGGTATCTAAAACCCATTGATCTAGTATGACCATCATGCTTTCTCTGTGCAAAGAGGCTTCGTCAATGGATCCGCAATATTCTCTTTAGTCGGTACTCTGCATATGCTCACATCTCCTCGATCGACAATCTCTCGAATGTGATGGAAATGCCAAAGTATGTGCTTGGAGCGCTGATGAAATCTAGGTTCCTTAGCTTAGGCATTAGCAGCGTTGTTGTCACAGTAGAGAACTACGGGATCAACAATGCTAGGAACTACATCTAGCTCGCCGATGAATTTCTTAATCCATACAGCCTCCTTCGCCGCATTTGCTGCAGCGATATACTCGGCTTCTGTCATAGAATCGGCAACTGTCTCTTGCTTGGAACTCTTCCTTCTTACAGCTCCTCCATTCAGGCAAAATACAAATCCTGATTGAGACTTTGAGTCGTCCCTATCAGTCTGGAAGCTAGCATCTGTGTAACCCTTTACGACGAGCTCTTCCTCTCCACCAAACACTAAGAATGCATATTTAGTCCTTCTCAAGTACTTTAAGATATTCTTTACTACAATACAGTGACTCTCACCAGGACCAGACTGATATCTGCTAGTCATGCTCAAAGCATAAGAGACATTGGGTCGATTACATAACATTGCATACATGATTGATCTAATTGCCGAGGCATATGGAATCAACTTCATGCGGTCCTTATCTTCCAAAGATTTAGGATACTGGTTCTTAGAGAGACTCACGCCATGAGACATGGGCAAGAATCCCTTCTTGGACTCAAGCATGCTGAAACGTTTTAGCACCTTCTCAATGTATGCACTTTGGGTCAAACCCAGTAACTTCTTTGATCTATCTCTATAGATCATAATACCAAGTATATAAGTTGCTTCGCCCAAGTCTATCATAGAAAAGGAGTTCCCTAGGTTGTTCTTAATAACTTGTAGGGTCAGAATGTCATTCCCGATCAATAGTATGTCATCTACATACAATATCAGGAATACAACTATGCTCCCACTTATTCTTTTGTAAACACAAGGCTCATCTTTGTTCTTGATGAAACCAAACTCTTTGATTTTCTTATCAAAATGTAGATTCCAACTTCTTGAAGCTTGTTTCAATCCATAAATGGATCGATTCAACTTGCATATTTTAGTGGCTTCATTTGGAGATTCAAAACACTCGGGTTGTGTCATATACACTTCCTCAAGGAGGTTTCCATTTAGGAAAGCCATTTTGACATCCATTTGCCAGATCTCATAGTCATAATACGCAGCAATAACAAGCAGAATTATGATGGACTTAACCATAGCGACAAGGGAAAAAGTCTCATCATAGTCAACACTATGAATTTGCTTGAAACCTTTAGCCACTAATCGCCCTTTGAATGTCTTTACATTCCCATCCATGTCGATCTTCTTCTTGAAGACCCACTTGCACCCTATGGGTCGTACCCCTTCAGGTAGTTTCACCAAGGTCTAAACTTGGTTTGCATAAATGGAGTCCATTTTCAAATTTCTTGGAGTCTAGCCACTTCTCAGAATCTGGTCCATTCATATCCTCTTGGTAGGTTGCGGGGTCATCATTATGATCCATAAACAACACATTACCTATTTGAGACATGAGAAATCCATATCTCTCAGGCTTAAATCTTGGTCTGCCAGATCTACGTAGGACTTGTGTTTCTTGAGCAGCTCTCCAACTACAACTGCTTGTAGTCCTAGCTGAGATTCCAATTTAGGTTAGTTTTCAGTTTGTGGTTCTTGAACTTCTTCAAGCTCTACCTTTGCAGTCTTTCTGGATAAGAACTCTTTCTCCAAAAAGACGCCAGTCCTTGCGACAAACACTTTGCCTTCAGACGGCAGGTAGAAGTAATATCATTTGGTCTCCCTAGGATACCCCACTAGATAACATTTATCCGATTTGGGTTCCAACTTGTCAGACATTTGACGTCGCACGTATGCCTCACATCCCCAAATTTTAATGAAAGACATACTAGGACGCTTCCCAGTCCATATATCATATGGTGTCTTTAGAACCTTTTTCATTGAAGAGAGATTTAAAGTGAAAGCTGTAGTCTCTAGAGCAAATCCCCAAAAGGAAATGGGCAGTTCGGCAAGACTCATCATCGATCACATCATGTCTAACAAGGTACGATTCCTCCTCTCAGAAACACCATTATGTTGTGGTGTTTTAGGTGGAGTGAGTTGTGATTCAATGCCACACTCTCTCAGATGATCACAAAACTCATGACTTAGGTATTCGCCACCTCGATTTGATCGTAATGCCTTAATACTTTTTCCCATTTAGTTCTCTACTTCATTCTTAAACTCTTTGAACTTTTCACAGGTTTCGGATTTACACTTCATAAGATATATATATATATATATCCGTATCTACTGAAATCATAAGTAAATGTAACGAAGTAGTAGTATCCACCCCTGGACATAGAACTCATGGGTCCACATACATCACTATTTATTATACCCAAGAGATCTTCAGCCCTCTCACTACAATTAGTGAAAGGAGCTTTCGTCATCTTGCCTAATAAACATGACTTGCATCTCTCAAATGATTCAAAATCAAATGAGTCTAATAGTCCATCTTTATGGAGCTTGGATATGCGTTTCTCATTTATATGGCCTAAACGACAATGCCAGAGATATGTCGGATTAGATTCATTAGTTTTAAGTCGTTTGGTATTTTCTATGTTATAGATTGGATGATTTATGTTCAAAACATACAAACCGTTAAAGATTTGAGCAAGGCCATAACAAACATCATTCTTATAAATAGAACAATAATTGTTCTTTATAATAAAAGAGAAACCAATCATGTCCAAACATGAAATAGAAATGATGTTTCTAGTTATAGCATGAATAAAATAACAATTATCAAGTTCTAAAATGAGCCAGTGGGCAAGGAAAGACGGTATACTCCTACGGCAACGACAGCAACTTTTGCTCCATTTCCAACGCGCAGGTCCACCTCTCCTTTACCTAGCAGTCTTCTGCTTGTCAGTTCCTGCACATTCGTACAATTGTGAGAACCACATCTGGTATCCAATACCCAAGATGAAGGAGCAGACATGTTAATTTCTATAACAAAAATACCTGAAGTGGAAGTCACACTTCCCTTCTTCTTCAGATCCTCGATGTAGAGGGGACAGTTCCTCCTCCGATGCCCTGCCTTACCACAGTGGTGGCAATTTCCTTCTTTAGCAAATCCCTTCCTTTTTAGTATAGAAGACTTGGGATCAAGGCAAGACTTAGGTCCCACCTTAGTCTTCCTGAATCCCTTGGCCTTGGCCCTGCCTTTATACACCATCAATATGGGGCTAGCAGGCCTGGTATTCTTCATGTTGTTCTCGGTAGTTCTTAATATGCCTAAGAGCTCGGTCAGTGTCTTGTCTATCTCATACATGTTATAGTTCAAGACAAACTGCTCATAACTGTCTGGCAACGATTGCAGGATCAGATCAGTAGCAAACTCTTGGCTTAAAAGAAACCCCAGTATCTGAAGGTTCTCAATGTACCCAATCATTTTGAGTACATGAGTTCCCACTGGGTCTCTTGCTCCCATTTTACTCTGAAATAAAGCCTTAGTGATGTCGAACCTCTCTTGTCGAGCCTGCCCTTGGAACATTTTCTTCAGGTGCTCGATAATCTCAATGCCACAAATGGTCTCATGTTGCTTCTGAAGCTCAGAGGTCATGGTAGCGAGCATGATGCATTCAACATCTAGGGATTCATCTTGATACTTCTTATAAGCATCTTTGTCGGCATGGGACGTATTCCCGGTCGGCACTGGCGGGGGATCCTCTTCCAAGATATAGAGCTTACGCTCTTGCCTGAGAACAATTCTCAAGTATCATACCAGTCAAGGAAGTTAGTCCCATTGAGCTTGTCCTTCTCAAGGATAGCTCTCAGGGACAAGGTGGAGTGAGATCCACTTGCCATGGAAGTTCTACAAAATTATGCAAAATTAATTTCAGTATTATATTTCAAAATACATTTTATTTAATAAGGAATTTTATTAAATACTCCCACTATTTTATTCAAATTGATAACCCTTAATTTCAATTCGGAGAGGTTATGCGAGCTACTCTCTTAGTGGACAAGATTCATATTTCACCAACACAATGAGTCTGCTTTGGCGTTCCTCTCATAATGTTGTTATTTAGGTAGACAACACTTGCCAATTGCATCATTATGCAACTCTTGTATGGTTGGTGAATAGCTCTTTATTTGCATCCATCATATTGTGCATGCCAACCCAATGTCTCTAGGCACTCAACCTTTGAGTTCACCTAGTTAAGCTTGACCCGATGTCGACATTGGGATATCACAATTATTCGCGCGCACCCTTATCATGATAGATTAATGCACCTTGCTTTGGCAAGCCCACACTTCATCGATCGAGACAGGTAGAGTTTCATCCATCGGAAGGCATCCGTATACTTAATATTGGACAAGGGATTTTATGATAAATGATTAACAATTAATCAATGTGCACATTCACAAAATTACAACATTCACAAGCAAAATACATCCTAGATGTGCACAAAATAAAATTATCAACACTGATAAAAATGGGGGCTAAATATGAGCATTTTGAACACTTCTAAATCTCCATATTTACATGCATTTGAAACAGGCAAAAACAACTCCACTTGTATAGTAGACAAGCTCGTCTCTCAATGTCAGATCAAAAATCTGAAGGGGATTTGGTTTCACAAACCAATTTGAGGGACGGTTACTACAAAGGAGAAAAATTTCTGAAACAATGAAATCGCCACGCAATCACATGCATTCCTGGCGGGGTTCCAAGGGGCTGCGCCCCTGGCGGTGGTCTCGCTGACTGATCAGCGAGCGGGATCAAGCGGCAGAGCCTTTGCGGGGTGCGGGCAGAGCCCCGACCAATTTTCGAAAACACACCACCAGAAACCGGGCAAAATTACATCAAAATTGATGCTCGAGGAAGAAATCTGGGCATTTAGAACACTTCTAAATTTATAGATTTACACGCATTGGATCACAAACTCGCATTGATACCACTGTTGGGTTTTCTACAGAGATACATTATATGTGCGCAAACGAAAGAAACAAACAAGAACAACCCAAAAGAGTTTTGGATCTTGCGATTTCATGAATCAAGAAATAAATAAAGCAACAACGCATTACGATATACCTGAAGGGGATTTAGTCGATACTCAACCAAGATGCTCCAATAGTAGATCTGAAATCATGCGACTGAGTTCCTAGCACAGAAAGTATATCTGTGCCTCTATAGCAGTCCACACGAGCGAAGGAGAACCCCAACTTCTTGTCTAACAAGGTCTGGGTCAGAGAAGGAGTGCTCTCAACGTCTCCCATGGATTGCTAAATCCGACCAAGGGAGAGGCGGTGACGGCGGAATGGATCTCGTGGAACCAGCGGAACATTTCCGCCTCTATCTCAAAAGGAAGAATGATCGATTAGGGAAAACCTAATCGCTGCCCTATTTATACCCAGGGCAAAAATTAGATATCCGCAGACGCCGGTCTTTAATAGGAGTATTTAGTCAGTATCGTCATGATCACTAATATCGTCGAGACGATCTCGACAATATAGTCGTGATAACATATAACGTTGAGACAATCTTGACGATATCTTCTTGATGACATATATAGTCGAGAAGACATATATATCATCGAGAAGACATATATATCGTCGAGAAGATATACATATATCGTCGAGAAGACAAAAACATCGTCTTGACAATCAAGATGATATTATTCAACACTTAACCGATTTGACTTAACTACAGTGAGTCAAAGGATTGGTCCTTCACTCATATCTAATATGTGTAAGGCCAACACAATCCTTCCTCCAACTTCTTCATACACTCTTGTGTGTGACCCCATAGGCTCATATCGCGTTGGCAGTGAGACTAACTGCTTGATTGCTTTGAGATCACCTTGGAAATACCAACAAATTGGTGGCCCCATGATAATGCTTTTGGGTCCATTAGGTCCCCTTGAGAGGTTTCTTTATAGTGATAAGTTCAATTTGGTCATATGGAGTCCAATTGACTTCAATTAGGGAGGTTTGACCAAAATTGACCTAAAGTTGACTTTGGTCAACTTAACCAATTTGGTTGTCCCCAAGGGTCCATTGTGACCTATTTACCTTCTTGAATGGTCATATGGGTCAATGTGAGGTTAATTTGACCTAATGAAGTCTCTTGGCCACTCCTGGGCTAGGTCATAAAAAATTGCTAAATGCACCCCAATGTGCAATTCTACCTGTTCCCTTGGGTTCTGGGGCTCCTTGGCAGGTCTCCCCTTTTTTCATGACAAAGTCAAGACAAAAATTCAACCTAGGGGACTAGTGGGTTGTAGGATGTTACACGCCCTTTGCGAGAGATCAGAGAGAGAAAGGGTTGCGATTGTTTTTTAAGCCGTAAGGAGGATTGTTTTATAGGAACTGCAGATCTTTTCAATGAAGGGTCCTGATTAATCCAATGGCTTTTAAATTCATGGCTTTTGAAATCCATCCCATATTTCTTTTTAGAATTGTATAGATATAATGAATTATCAAGAAGCTGCCACAAGTGAAGAGGAAACCCCTCTTTACATGCAGAAGCCTCTCCATGCACCATCCTTGATAGAGTGGATTCTATAGTGGAGGATGTTTCTTCCATCCCCTTAATATTAGCACTACATATCCACTCACTGGGGAATATTTGGTAAGTGATAACATCCTCATGTTTATTTCGGAGGACAGTGAGGTTGATCCACCTTTTTCCACCAATTCTACTCATCAAACTCAACAAGTTTCCAGTTTTACCAATTTCCATGCACATGAGGAAGTGACGGGGAATGAGTTTCATTCTGTTCCTAATCATTTATATTTATAGGAAAACATCAGCATACTAGTGGACTAGGCTATTAGTCCAATTTCAAATAATGAAGGGGATTTCACTTCGCCCATCAATATTCTATTTTGTCTACCTGTGAAACACAAGTATTATTATTCAGGTAGAGGGGTGATCGCCTAATCACCATCTCGGTATCCATTACCGACACGGATATTAAGAGGGCTGCATGTGCACTTATATTTTTCTACGCTATTAAGTTAGCATCCTGCTACAACTTGAATAAATCATGTCGGGAGATAGTAAACGCAATAGTTATCTAGTTTTTAACATATGTTTACCATTTCTAATTTAGTTTAATTATTTCAAATTAGTTGTTTTATCCTCCTCGGTGAAGATTTTTTTATGTTCTCCATCTTCCAAGATATTTAATAATTTGTTTTTGAACTTTTAGATTTTTGTTTGGTTTGTTAAACTCATTTAGAGGCTATCTTTTTTGGGTCCACTTGTGGGCCCATATTTTGTTCAAGCTGTTATTATGGTTTGCACATTTAAACATTTCTTATTTTTGTGCCTGTGATGTGAGATGTGTTTTAATGTTCTATGTTAGTCAATTGCTATTAATATGCTAATATGTATATATTTTTATATATGTTTTGTGTGTATTTGTTGGCCCTAATACCCATGCAGGATTCTAGAGTGCACGATGAAACTATTTGGCCAAGTCGGGACCGAGAGCACATGTTTGGTTTCAAATTCAGATTTCACACTACTACGGAATGCCCCATTCTTAGACTTTGGGGAACGAGTTTCTATCCCGCCTTTCATTTCTTTTTTCATTCGCATTGAGGGCTATGCTTAATTTAAATCTTGCGGGGGGGGGGGGGGGGGGGGGGGGGGGGGGGAGGGGGGGTCGATAGCATAACCGATTGCTCACATGAACACTCATTTTGCATTCTGTATGGCATATATTTTTCAAAAATGTTCTCCAAATGTTAATTTTTCTCCCTTACGTGCATTCATTTCAGCACCTCACGCGTTTAGTAGTTGAACAATTACTGGTTTTCAAGTATTCTTTCTCTTTTTCATAAGTATTAGATTAACTTAAATTACATTTAGAATCTAATTATGGGAGTATATAGTGACTCATGTAGGGTTCTAGTTAGGTGCATATGTTTGCAATAGGAATTCTTTTTAGATTTAATTCCTATATTTGCTTCCTATTTATGCTTTTTTACACTTTATCTACAGTGTATATCCACTTCTAGTTATAACGCAATTTAGTCCATGTACTAGCGTCAGAATGTGTGTAACAAGCCAGTTGTTCATTATTCTCTGACTTCGATGAAAGGGTATCCTTTCTTGGTGTCTAGAACATGCCCCTAGCGACTCTCGAAGAATATGCTTAGTCTAGTTTTATTTATGCAAATATGACGTAGGTCGTTTATTGGTTAGACTGGGCCATTACATCCATGTCCACATGATTCTGTTGGAACACGGTCTTCCGCATCTCCTAGATTTGATAATAACAAATCCTAAATGTATTTGATCTTATGTGTTCAAGTGTGCAGGTTTACTAGGTCCACATGACTCAAGGAGTACACATGATGACTGCCCCCAAAATTGAGGCCAAAATTCGAAGAGGCTCACTAGCGCCGGCGGTAGCAACTAGCGCCGGGTGCTAGCGTTGATGAGCGCATTTCCGGGAGCTGTTATGGAAGGCGCTAACGCCTGGCGGTAGCGGATAACGTCGGCGGTATCGGTGAACACAGAAGGAATGAAAGCCTCGTTGCCGCGGATTGGAGATCCTATCGCGCAAGAAGTTTCTTAATTAGGGATAGCGCCGGCGGTAGCTACTAGCGCTGGCGGTAGCATGGAGCACAAGAGGCATGGAGCAATATGTTACCACGGATTGAAGATCCTGCCGCGCAAAATGTTTCCTAATCCGGTCTAGCGCCGTCGGTAGCGCTAGCGCCGGTGGTAGCGTAAATGCTATAAATTGGATGTTTTGGCTCCGAATTCTTCATCCTCCTCCAATCCCAAACTCCAGAGCTTCGTGCCACAGCAGAGAGAGGAAGATTCAGAGCGATACTCCCACAATTCCATAAAGCCTTAAGGAGATCCGTGGAGAAGATTTCAACACGCGTCATCATCGTGACAAAAGGCTGCATCGACTACGATCATACTTTGCGGGCCTTCGTCCACTTCTCCAAGAGATCCACATAGAGGGATTTTTTATATTATTGTCTTTTCATTTCATATCGTTTCTGTAAACGGTAGTGAAATCGCCTCGTGTTGGCGACTAGGTCTGGGGTAGGACTTAGGGCTGAAATTCGCCTCGTGTTGGCGACTAGATCTAGGTTAGGTCTAGGGGTGCTAGAGGCCTTTCTGGGGATAGATCGGCTAGAGTGGCTTGATGTCGTATCTAGGGAGAGATCGGCTAAAGCCAACCGGTTCGTGGGGATACGAGTCGGTATAGAAAACGAAAAAGAATTTTTATTAGTCGCCTCCGATTTCTAGCGTCATAGAAATCAAGTTTTGTAAAACATAATTTGATATTAATAAAGTATATCTCTTTATTACTGTTTTACTTGACGTCTCTTTATTAATCTTGCAATATTCCGAAGTTTTTCTAAATATAATCTAAAGTTTTTGAAAACCCTTATTCACCCCCCCCCCCCCCCCTCTAAGGGCGCCGACCGATCCAACAAGTGGTATCAGAGCAGGTTATTCCAATCGGCTTAACAACCGGGAATAATGGCATCTCATGATCTCGCTTCTACTAGTGGGGGAGATTTTTGTGAAGAGGAAAAATCACTTGCACCACCTTTATTTGAAGGGACAAATTATAAAGGATGGAAAATCTTAATTGAAAATTTTATTAAAACTTTAGACATCGAAGTTTGGAATTTAGCAATAGCAAGGCCCGCAAATGAATCAAATAAAAAAGAACTTCAATTAAATGCAAAAGCTAAACACTATTTGTTTTGCGGTCTATCTAATGAAATTTTCAAATTGATATATTGCTTTTCAAGTGCTTATAAAGTATGGCAATTTCTTGAAGAAATGTATGATTCTCTATCTACAGGTATGGAACAATCGCAAGAACCGGAGAATATGCAAGCGTGCACAAATCATCAAGAATGCCCTCCACATGACGAATCAATGGAGCACACATCAAAGGAAAGAGATGAAGCAATCTTACTTTTGGAAGAGGAGTGCCAAGAAGAAGACAAAGGAACATTATGTTCAAATCCTCCCTCATCCAAAAGCAATGTAAGGAAATCAAACTTCATCGCTTGTATTTCCATTTCTACTTTACAATTGCTACAAATTACAAAGCGCAAACTTAAGAAACTAAAAATTGCAAATTGCAAATTGCGCTTAGAAAATAAAAATTTAAAAGCAAAAGTTAAAGTAGTATCAAAATCTGATTTATCTAGCTTTACTCATGTCACTTCAATTGAAAATACAAAACCTTGTCTTGATTGCAATAATATTAAAGAAAAATTTAGGGAACTTGAAAAAGAAATTATTTTTATGAAAGAACAAAATGAAAAATTACATTTAGAAAATTCATCTTTGATAAATGATTGTGCTAAGTGTAAAGAATATAAAATTAAAATTAAAGAGATGGATGAAACATTTGATGAATATAGAAACAACTATCAAGATCATATTGATTCAATTGTTTCCATTCTTAAAAATAGCACAACAGCTTATAATAAAGCTAGGCATAATCTAAAGATAAAGAATGATGAATTAAAATCAAAAATCAACTTGCTTATGAAAATTATAAATACAAATTCAAAACATACAAATTTAGAAAATCAAGCAATATCTAAAAGCAAGTTGAATACAAATATCTTAACTAAACCTAATAATGGGAATAAGAAACAAAATGATTTTTCATATCAAAAACCAAATCATCATTATTTACAAAATCATGTTTCTCCCAACTTAAAATTGAAATTACACAAATTTCCTATAAACGATAATTTCAATTATAATCTTCAAAGGAAAGAAAATCATCATGGAAATTTGATAAATAAGAATAATATTAAACCAATGTTTGAATGGCGGCCAAAAGTTAAAGATGAAACACAAACTCAAATCAAAAGGGCTCATTCAATCATATCTCCCCAAAAGAAAACACGATGTATTTGGGTACCCAAAGGAACCGTCACTCCCGGTCCTCTTTGGATACCTAAATCTCTTATTCATTAGTATCCCATCATTTGCATGAAGTAGAAATCAATTAAAATGAAATACACAAATTTCTACTTCATGATGTGCTTCAATGTCTTTTCTATCTTTTTCTTTTTGTGTTCTTTTTAAACTATCATGCCATGGTCATCCTATATAGTATTGGAAATATGATTTTATCTCATAAAGCTTAATGAGTGTATAAATCATTTTTGATCAAAATTCAAAATCATATTTTTATTTTGATGACCTATCTTTTATTATTATAAATATCTTATATTATCCATATGAATCAAACTCTAAATTTGCTATAAGATATTTCAAATTAAATCTGGTTATTAGGCTATTAAGATTCTTAGCCTTCACCAACAAGTGGTTTCGTGAAATAACTTGATCTAAGAGAAAATTCAAGATTTAAATAAAAGCTCAACTTTCAATATGGGTGTCATTGTTCACAACAAAAAATTATATTGTGTTCTCTCCTTGATGTCAAACATGATCTAAACCATCACTATTGTTCACCTATCAAAAATCACATATATATTCAAAATTCTTAATTAAAGGAAAATCACTAAAATGTGTTGAAAGAAGTTATCTTCATAATGAATATTGAATTCACAAACACCGCCATGATCTAGTGATATCTTTTGCTAAACATCTCTAAAATCATAATTCATATCAAGAATCATCTATAAACAACTATCATAAATTATATGATAACAATTGACATTATAATTGTTTACCATGGTTGGTGTTATGGTATATTATGTATGTATTGTGATTTATTTCTAGTTTAGACCTTTGAATCATTTTGATATCAAATCAAATAGAATTGTCACTCCATTCTAGGTCTCTAAGTTGAAACACAATCAAACTTTGGCAAAACATTAATCTCAAATTTATCGTACTAACACTGTCACCTAAAGAATATTTATATCTATGTTAGGTTTTATATGTCAGGGCATATCCATGTTACTATTCGCGTGAACATTACTCCTTGTTCACCGAAACCATGCATATTTGATTTGTTCAAACATGATATCTTGGGTTTTCATTTCCTATTTTTTTTAGTTATAAGCACAAGTCTTTAGAAAAGTCAAAATGAAAACATAAGTAAATATATCTCATGCAATGATTATTTTGTCAAGTCATATAAGAAATCGCTTACGTTTCATGCAATATGGACCATCCAAAACATCTCCTAAAAATCTGCAACTTCAGCATGGAACTACTATTGGGACACCTAATCAAGACCACCAATCAAAATTTCTAAAATCCTAAAAAATCGTTCACTGTCTCCCGCGCTAGCGCTACCGCAGGCGCTAGCGTCCATGTTCATTTTTCTGTATTTTTTAAATTTCTAAAAATCACTTAAAATATATAAATCTATATTTTCTACTTAGTTTTGCACTTCTGTGTTTCTTTATTTTTTTGAAAAATCAAATACAAAACTATAAAAACCAAATTACAAAAAATATGTTTTGTTTTTTTGCTTGTGTTGTTTCCTTTATTTAAAGTTCATCTTTATGCAAAAATCAAATATAAAAATTACAAAAGCAAAAATTACAAAAATATGTTTTTATTTGTAAAAATCAACTACAAAAATATAAAACAAAACAAAAACAAGTATCAAAATTTTTTCGGAACTTAACTTTTCCATGTATCTTGCGAAAGGGTGATTTGGGCTATCATCCCATCATATCACCTAGTACCGGGCGAACCTCTCACAAGGTAGCCCTCGGGAAGTCCAAGATCAATTTTATAAGTTCAAACTTTAAATAAAAATTATTTTTCAAAAATATCTGTATGGACTTTATTGTAAAAATCAAGCATGAGTTAATCTATTATTCAAAACTTCTATAATGTTGCAATTTATCTTTTCAAACTACTTTGAACATTATTTTCATCATGCTTAGATATGTCTATTAATATGTGCATAAATTATATTGAAAAAGTTGTGTAGAACTATGTTTAGCATGCCTCTAAGTATGAGTAATGTTTTATGTTTGATAATGATCGCAATTCACTCACTTATTTTGGCATTGTCTACTTATGTGTTTAATCTAAGAATGTTTGTGTATGTTTTTTAATAGTATAATGAATTAAAATTGCACAAGTATCTTACCTACACAACCTTTATTTGCACTTTTAAAAGTTAAGAAAAGTGGTTATCTTTTTCATAAATTATATTGGTTTGCAAAACAAGTGTATTCGGAGAACTTTGTACAAAACAAAATCATAAAATAAAGTGACAAAGATAACTCCACCAAGCACTACTTGAACCTCCTGTTAAGTCTTAATAAGCGTTGTGAGGTGAGCACCTTGGAAAGAATAATAAAGTATCTTGTGCAAACCATAACTTTCTTTCAAAATAAAAACCACTTATTCTTAAGTACACCGGATAGCAATAAAAATCAATCTTGAAGAATAAAACTATGTGATCCCCCAAGCACTACTTTGCACCCTGATAAGTCTTGATGAGCATTGTGTGTGCAGAGCACCTTGGTAGTTGTACATTTTTCTTTGTGCATTGAAGTGTGTAGAAGTAAAATTATTTGTGTTTTATTGTGCTCTTTACTTTACATATTACTTGTATTTTTGATTAAAACATTTGTTTACTCTATTCAAAATACACTTTTATGCACATCATTATCTTACATAACACTTCTTCTCATGAGTATTGGATCCTAATGCTAATTCTATACTACTCTTTATTTATGAATTGCACTAGATAACCTAGCATGCTTTCTACAATGTTTGGTATGTTTTGAAATTGTGAATTAAAGTAACATTGTAGTAATCTCTTTTTGATAAGATTATTTCATGCTTGGTTACTGTATTGTCAAAACAAAAATTTTAAATGCAAAATGATTTACAAAAAAATCTTCTTTTTGAAATTGAACTCATATATCATTTTATGAACCATCATTGATTACCATAAGATGTTTTTTGTACTTCTATATGTCTTCCGCATCATAACCATATAATTGTTTTACCTTGCACTTTAATACTTATTTAAAATCTTTCATCTTGTGTGCATCATCACTTGAATCTTCAAATTCCTTTCTTGCAACAAGTGGTAGACTTGCTTGGTAAACTTTATATTGGTTGAATTTTTTTTGCTTATAACTCTTATCTATTTCTATTCTAAACACTCCTCCAATAAGTGAAATATTGCTTATAAAACATCTCTTTTTAACTTAAACTCTTATTTAGTATTATGATGTTTCTTTTTCGAAATCTTCCGCAATACTCAATCTCTGATTCATTCATGAATTTCAATATAGCTATGTGAGTTTTATTTCAAATATTCAAATAAAAATATAAACCCATATGTTATGATATTTCCCATTAGATTTAAATGCTTAATGTTTCCAATAATTGTTATCCATGACTTCATTTCTCACTGATGGCGCAAATCTCACACACCGCTATAGGCGGTAGCTTGACTGCGACACGAAACGGCAGTGTACCGATCGTTCAAGTAATAAATGTTGGGAATAAATCCCCGAGTGTCGGTCTCTTGAGGAACACAATAAGGTGGAGTTAAATGTCGAGGAAGGACTTGAGATCGAAGTCCTTAGGCGGATGGAATGCGGGGGAGTTGGGTTGGCTTTTGGAAAATAAAAGAAAAGCTATCAACTACTCCTATGCAATGCCGCTATGCAAAGCTTCGCTTGGCGGGATGGAGACTAGGCAGGCCTTGAGCGCGCTGCGTCGCAAGGGCGGATGGACGAGAAGGCAAGCGGAATTGAACAATGCAGGCCTTGAGCGCGCTGCTTCGATAGGCGAATGGATTACGGGCCGCGATGCCACGCTTCGGTAGGCGAATGGGCGAGTAGGCTAGCGGAATGAGGGTCGCAAGCACCTCTTCAACAAGCACACCACTAACAATTGTTAGGGCGGCACAACGCAACCAACAATCCACACCACAAGGCACACCTCAAAATAATAAGCAAGAATACTCAAATCACATAGACATAATCAAGTAAAAATGCTAATAATCAAGCACGCTTCATCATAATGTTAGATCTAGCGACATACACATCAATAAGAAGAGAACAAGGCAAGAAATCGACCGAATCCGAAGGCTCGTTGGAGATTCACGGTTGGAATCGCCGGGTTGTCAATCCGCGTCCAAGCTCGGTCCGCAACTACGTCCGGGGTAGAGAGAGCTGTCACGACTCTCCAATGGACCCGTCTTCTTCGTGTCACGATCCGGTAGAGGTTGCAAACTTCGTCTTGCTTGATGGCGATGGCGGCTAAACCTTCCTTGGAGCACTTGGATGAAGGAGGAGGCCGAGAGGAGACTCCGGCTCAAGATTGGCGTGAAGAGCAAGCCCGGAGCACCTCTATATGGTGGGCGACGGTGGAGGGGCGAAATCGGGCGGAACCGGGCGGAAAACGGCGCTGAAAATCGGGATGATGACCTAAAATCGTGAGCAGGGAATTTATAGGCGCTGGAATTAAACAGTGCGCACGGTCAGTGGCGCACGACCAGTGGTCGTGCGCACTAGCATTCGGTGATCGTGCGCTCTGCCTGGACGGAACCTGCAAAGACAGAAATTATAAAATAACATGTTCGCACGACCAGTGGCGCACGACCGGTGGTCGTGCGCACTAGCGTTGATGGTCGTGCGCAATACAGCAAACAGAACTCAGAATATTAATGATGAGTGCGCACGGTCAGTGGCGCACGATCGGTGGTCGTGCGCACTGGAGTTGGTAGTCGTGCGCACTACACCAAACAGAACTCATGAAAAAGGGTCAAGTGCACACGATCAGTGGCGCACGACCAGTGGTCGTGCGCAATAGAACCGGTGATCGTGCGCAGTGTTCCTGTGCAGAATTGCACCGGAAACACCTGCACGACTCCTGTTCTAGCGTACAACCACAAATCCAGCCACTAAAAGTGGCACCGAACAATGCATGAAAACTACTAATGAAAATCAACATGAAATCACACCAAAATGGGCCAAAAGGTGCACCTAGCATGGGATATCAAATATGAACTAAAACAGGGCTAAAGTGCAGTGAAATGACTAACTAAACGGCCCAGATGAGTCCATAAAAGTGTATATGATGAGGACTCATCACACCCCCAGACTTAACTGTTTGCGCGTCCCGAGCAAACAAATTCTAAGCGAACTAGGAAAGAACAGTAGATGGCTTAATGATTACACTACAGAGTACCATGCGAAGTCGCATGCTCACGTGCATAAGAAAAATAGTAGAAAAGATTTCTGATTATATAAACAGTTTATATATTTCTAAAAGAGTAAAAGCATATTACAACTACTCAAAATGGTGAACAACGGTGAATCATTTAGTCTTGCACACGGAGAAAGTAAACTAAACGCTGAGATGAGCATTGCTCAAGATCGGGGTACGGGACAAACTCCACTGAAATCCATCAGTGTCGGTGACCATAAGCTTGCCCGGTCACATTCTCTCCACGGCACTGGGTTGACTCAAATGCGTGAATCAATAGGACTTTAGGTTTTAAATGGGGCTTGGGTTTAGGTGAGGATAAACAAAGATAAAAACGACGGCTCAAGCACTAAACCCAAATGAGCTAATGCAGGAAACTCTCCTCATTCGCCACACAAACACGCGGGTACACAACACCCCCAGACTTGAACTTAACAACATGGGTGCGTGCACCGCCTACTCCCAAACAGAAATCTATACATAAAGATTTTCAATTAAACACTCCTTCTCTTTCCTTTCTTTTTAACTTCTTTTTCACATTTCATTTTTTTTTCTTTTCTTATCATATTCAGCAAATAAACAATAGGACACATCCACATCTTCACAAATATAATATCACATCAACAACCCAACTCATGAAAGTAATAAACAGCTACAACTCATATTTGGGTGTGCGACTAGGATTGGCATTTAGGCTTTGGTGAAATGAAAGTGGGGCTGAATCAAAGAACGGGTAGGCACAACTGGGCTAGCGAGGATATAGCGGTAGGGATAGGTGCAAAGGCTCAACCGGGCCAAAATGATGGCCTATATCACATTCACACAATTGACTAACCGTATACCCATGCTTCAAGAATCGCTTGGGGCAAGTTCTAGCCACCGAGAAAGATTCTCCTTTCTCCCGACTCAAGCAATACGAATCTAGCGATCGTTTACACACATCCCTATGCTACCGTTTGAATTCACACCGGATTCACCATTTGAGTAGAGTAAACAACATTTACACTAATAGAAAAAAATACAAAACCATAAGTATAAAAAGAAGTCTAATCTACACAAATTTCTATGCAACTGAGCACTCGACCCGGAGCACTACTAGAGTCAACATTTTACTCTGCTACATAATCCTAAGCCATCATCTAGACTTTTCCAAATAAGCAAAAGAATTAAATTCACAACAGGGCGAACAAACAGATGAGTGCGCGCTCGAGTGGGTGATGTGGTGCATGCAATAATAAAAAAAAACACTTCTGATATGCAAAAACGTGTACACGTGTAGTGAACACTCGGTACACTCCTCCCCAGACTTAAACTAAACAATATGCGCAAAATGTAGCTATGAAATTCAGAATAATGCTAGGGAAAGAGGGTACCCAGTGCTCAGAAATGAGCACACCAGAAGATTGGCGTGTAAACCTGGACTAAGCTGCAGCGTCCGCCATCCAGAATAAGATACCTGCAAGGGTCAGCTCCGCAAAAACAAAAGACAAAAGAAAATTGAAAAGAAAATACTACTAACTAAACATGATTAGATAAAAATAGAAATGCAGAAAAGGAAGATAACTACTGGGGTTATTGTCATCCCAGCACGACTTATTCAAAATCTTAAAGGTTCTAGCTAATGGGCCTATGGAAGGAGAAGTGGACAGGTAACTAGCCTAATATCCGTGTCGGTTGCGGGTACCGATACGGTGATAGAACAGTCACCCCTCTACCTGCATAAAGATAAAACCTGCCCATCACAGGTAGAGGGAAAAGAAAGTAAGAAGAGGAGGAGGCCTGGTCCTCACTCAACTCACCAAAAATATCCTTGCCTAGCAAGGTATCGTCCACAGCAGGTCCGCAGGAGGAGAAGAAAACGAATGAGGCTTCCTTAATGGAGGAGGGGTCAACCTCCTCGCATATAAGGATGCAATCATCGTTGACTCGGGCAAGAAGCTCCAAGTCCTCCTGGGGAACCTGTGAGGACTCAACCTGCACAAGCTCGGATGAAGAAGGGGGGTCAAGAAATAAAGAAGACGAAGGACATAAATAAACATCAATCGGGGGAGTGGTCCCGGTCTCACTCCCATCAGGTTGGGGAAGTAAAATAATGTTAGCATTGTCATCAATGCCACAAGAGTTGGCGGGATCAACGGTGGCCAGGCTTAGGATTTGGACTTCCTCCACCGGTGTTGAGGAAAACTCCTCTTCACCTAGAAGGTTGTCCTCCTCCATAGGAATAGGCACAACACAAAGATCAACAACCTCCTCATGCGACACATCCTCAACAATGTTGTCGGAAACGAAAGTAGAATGCACAATAGGGGAAAGAATCGAATCCACTAGAAGTGGTGGATGCACAGGGAGAGCAGGCTCAGCAATGTCGGTGCGTAGATCAGCCGCACATCCGGTGACCGTATCCATGCCATACCCTTCAAGATGTGAAGGTGGCAAAGACACAAAACCGGATGTTGAAGGTGTGCCGCCAGAGTTAGGATTCGGGACGATCCGGATATCCGGCTCGTCATCCTCATCCAATTGGCAACGAAAAGCAGCACAATCCTTCAGGGCGTGATCTGTGCTCCGACAAAACTGGCACTGCCTAGCAGGCTTCTTTGGCACAGCGGGAGCTGGAGCCGAAAAGAAGTATGACGGTAATGGCTCAGCAGAGTAGCCATAAGACTTACGCGCACCATATGGAGTATCAGACGGAGTCGATGCTCTATATGCTGGGCGAGAGGAATTATGCCTACTATTCTCCGTAGGGCATTCAACACTAGAGTGGGAAGTAGCTCCACACCAACGGCAACGGAAATTTAGATGTGCCCACATAGTGTGAAGATAATACGATTCAGACAAAATGTGCAAAATACTACACCTAACAAAAATTTACTAAAGCAACCTAATAAAAACAAGAAAATGGAATAAAAAGAACAGAAATAAAATAACAGAAAATGCAATTTACAAATGGAAGGGCTTTTCTCTCAGGTTCTCCCTCTCCAGAAAACTCACACGACTGTGTTCCCCGGCAACGGCGCCAAAAACTTGATGGCGCAAATCTCACACACCGCTATAGGCGGTAGCTTGACTGCGACACGAAACGGCAGTGTACCGATCGTTCAAGTAATAAATGTTGGGAATAAATCCCCGAGTGTCGGTCTCTTGAGGAACACAATAAGGTGGAGTTAAATGTCGAGGAAGGACTTGAGATCGAAGTCCTTAGGCGGATGGAATGCGGGGGAGTTGGGTTGGCTTTTGGAAAATAAAAGAAAAGCTATCAACTACTCCTATGCAATGCCGCTATGCAAAGCTTCGCTTGGCGGGATGGAGACTAGGCAGGCCTTGAGCGCGCTGCGTCGCAAGGGCGGATGGACGAGAAGGCAAGCGGAATTGAACAATGCAGGCCTTGAGCGCGCTGCTTCGATAGGCGAATGGATTACGGGCCGCGATGCCACGCTTCGGTAGGCGAATGGGCGAGTAGGCTAGCGGAATGAGGGTCGCAAGCACCTCTTCAACAAGCACACCACTAACAATTGTTAGGGCGGCACAACGCAACCAACAATCCACACCACAAGGCACACCTCAAAATAATAAGCAAGAATACTCAAATCACATAGACATAATCAAGTAAAAATGCTAATAATCAAGCACGCTTCATCATAATGTTAGATCTAGCGACATACACATCAATAAGAAGAGAACAAGGCAAGAAATCGACCGAATCCGAAGGCTCGTTGGAGATTCACGGTTGGAATCGCCGGGTTGTCAATCCGCGTCCAAGCTCGGTCCGCAACTACGTCCGGGGTAGAGAGAGCTGTCACGACTCTCCAATGGACCCGTCTTCTTCGTGTCACGATCCGGTAGAGGTTGCAAACTTCGTCTTGCTTGATGGCGATGGCGGCTAAACCTTCCTTGGAGCACTTGGATGAAGGAGGAGGCCGAGAGGAGACTCCGGCTCAAGATTGGCGTGAAGAGCAAGCCCGGAGCACCTCTATATGGTGGGCGACGGTGGAGGGGCGAAATCGGGCGGAACCGGGCGGAAAACGGCGCTGAAAATCGGGATGATGACCTAAAATCGCGAGCAGGGAATTTATAGGCGCTGGAATTAAACAGTGCGCACGGTCAGTGGCGCACGACCAGTGGTCGTGCGCACTAGCATTCGGTGATCGTGCGCTCTGCCTGGACGGAACCTGCCTAGACAGAAATTATAAAATAACATGTTCGCACGACCAGTGGCGCACGACCGGTGGTCGTGCGCACTAGCGTTGATGGTCGTGCGCAATACAGCAAACAGAACTCAGAATATTAATGATGAGTGCGCACGGTCAGTGGCGCACGATCGGTGGTCGTGCGCACTGGCGTTGGTGGTCGTGCGCACTACACCAAACAGAACTCATGAAAAAGGGTCAAGTGCACACGATCAGTGGCGCACGACCAGTGGTCGTGCGCAATAGAACCGGTGATCGTGCGCAGTGTTCCTGTGCAGAATTGCACCGGAAACACCTGCACGACTCCTGTTCTAGCGTACAACCACAAATCCAGCCACTAAAAGTGGCACCGAACAATGCATGAAAACTACTAATGAAAATCAACATGAAATCACACCAAAATGGGCCAAAAGGTGCACCTAGCATGGGATATCAAATATGAACTAAAACAGGGCTAAAGTGCAGTGAAATGACTAACTAAACGGCCCAGATGAGTCCATAAAAGTGTATATGATGAGGACTCATCACTCACCATAGCGGGGGCGTAGGGTTGTAGACATTAGATAACCTTATCTCTAGTCATGTCTTGTCCTTAACCGGGGAGGGTTCCAGTGGGGCCTTGCGAGGCACTGGGGGAAAAGAGTGCTAGGTTAAGTTTTTGTCTAGTGTTTGCATATGGGATTAACACCCCAACCTACGGCATGTTTGCAGCTCCTCATGCCCATCCGTCACTTAGTACGGGGCTAGGGTGTTGACATATTGTCTGGGTAGATTGGTTACTTGGAAATCATGATTTTTTTAGGCTTAAAACTCTTATTTAAAGGGAAAATCATTATTTTTTGCTAAACTCTGATTTATAAAAGGGGGAGAACTACAAACAAAAGGGATAAAATAAGTCATAACTCTGATCATTTTCAATGAAAGACAAGTCTAAAACTCCTTATCATTTACTTAAAAAGCTCGATCATGCCTTCTCTTTTATTTACACATTTTTAGTGCTTTGTTTCCCTACCCACTTTTGCTAATAACAAAGGGGGAGAACTAACATGATAAAATGCAAAAGGGGGAGAACTAACAATGATAAATGTAACCCGCTATCATAAACCCAACATGACAAATTCAGTTGATAACATACATATTAAGGGAGCATTCACATAGGGGGAGCATATATTTAGGGGGAGCAATTCTAAATGCTAAAATCAATAATCATCCTAAAGTCATCACTCTCACACACACACAAGTATAGTCTCATCATGCTTATTTATTAATGCTTTGATTTATCATTAATGGATTTGTTATTATCAAAAGGGGGAGTTTGTTGGAACACGGTCTTCCGCATCTCCTAGATTTGAGAATAACAAATCCTATGTGTATTTGATCTTGTGTGTTCAAGTGTGCAGGTTTACTAGGTCCACATGACTCAAGGAGTACACATGATGACTGCCCCCAAAATTGAGGCCAAAATTCGAAGAGGCTCACTAGCGCCGGCGGTAGCAACTAGCGCCGGGCGCTAGCGTTGATGAGCGCGTTTCCGGGAGCTGTTATGGAAGGCGCTAACGCTTGGCGGTAGCGGATAACGCCGGCGGTATCGGTGAACACAGAAGGAATGAAAGCCTCGTTGTCGCGGATTGGAGATCCTGCCGCGCAAGAAGTTTCTTAATCAGGGATAGCGCCGGCGGTAGCTACTAGCGCTGGCGGTAGCATGGAGCACAAGAGGCATGGAGCAATATGTTGCCACGGATTGAAGATCCTGCCGCGCAAAACGTTTCCTAATCCGGGCTAGCGTCGGCGGTAGCGCTAGCGCCGACGGTAGCGTAAAGGCTATAAATTGGATGTTTTGGCTCCGAATTCTTCATCCTCCTCCAATCCCAAACTCCAGAGCTACGTGCCACATCAGAGAGAGGAAGATTCAGAGCGATACTCCCACAATTCCATAAAGCCTTAAGGAGATCCGTGGAGAAGATTTCAACACGCGTCATCGTCGTGACGAAAGGCTGCATCGACTACGATCATACTCTGCGGGCCTTCGTCCACTTCTCCAAGAGATCCACATAGAGGGAGTTTTTATATTATTGTCTTTTCATTTCATATCTTTTCTATAAACGGTAGTGAAATCGCCTCGTGTTGGCGACTAGGTCTGGGGTAGGACTTAGGGCTGAAATTCGCCTCGTGTTGGCGACTAGATCTAGGTTAGGTCTAAGGGGTGCTCGAGGCCTTTCTGGGGATAGATCGGCTAGAGCGGCTTGAGGCCGTATCTGGGGAGAGATCGGCTAAAGCCAACCGGTTCGTGGGGATACGAGTCGGTATAGAAAACGAAAAAGAATTTTTTTTAGTCGCCTCCGATTTCTAGCATCATAGAAATCAAGTTTTGTGAAACATTATTTGATATTAATAAAGCATATCTCTTTATTATTGTTTTACTTGATGTCTCTTATTAATCTTGCAATATTCCAAAGTTTTTCTAAATATAATCTAAAGTTTTTGAAAACCCTTATTCACCCCCCCTCTAAGGGCGCCGACCGATCCAACAGATTCTACCATTGCATACACTCTTTGGGACTTACACATATCCTTTTGTTTCACCCTCACCTCATAATCACCAATGCCAAAATGATCAACCTAATCTCACACTTAGATTAGAGATTAAATTCAAATTTTGATTTTGTGCTTATGTTTTTAAGTGAAATATTGTGATTTGGTGTGCATTTAAAAGTTTATCTTTTTAGTGTTTTTGAAAAAGCTTAAATGAATTATCGTTTGAAAAAGAAGAAAAAGAAAAAGAAAAAGAAATGAAGAAAGAAATAGAAATTAGAAAAAAAGCTAAAAAGGCGAAATAGTGTTTGGCCAATGTGGAAGTGACCCCATATGCAAAAATCCAAATCTGGGGTGTCACTTTTCTTTGGTTGATAGATTATGAAGCTAGCTCTCATATTGGTTTAAGTGTGATTAAAGCCTTCATGTTAATCCTTCATATACCTCACCTTAAACCCAAGCATAACATTTCGTCCTAATTCTAAGTCCCATCAATTTGTAAAAATAGATTTAGGTAACGTCGTGGAGAGAGTTTGATCGGGCAAGCCTATGACCATCAACATTGATGGATTTCTTTGAAGGCTACACTGTAGTCTCGGGAGGATAATGCTAAGCACAACTACCACATTATTTTATTTCTACGCAAGGTCTAGGATGATATTACTTTCTTATGTAGAAGTGGATATAACTAGTGATATTTAATTGTGAAAAGTATAGATGATTAGTATGCATAGAAGTAAATTCTACCCTTCTTCCTATTTCATCTTGAACATAGAATTCTATGTCTACTCCTCACTTTCACTTTCTAATTGATTGTTTAGACTTGTGTAATACCCAAGAGGAGAGTTGTTTGCTCGTGTTGAGCAATCGATCAAGTCTTAGGAGGATAATGCTAAGCTTAGCGGTCGTGCTATTTTCCTTCTACGCAAAGTCTAGGACAATCCGATTTTCTTACGAAGAAGTGGATATAATCTATCGATACTTTGTTTTGAAAAGTATAAATATTTAGTATACATAGAAGTTAATATAGTTTTATTCCAATTGCATCTTGAGTATAGAACTTCTGTGTAAGCTCTCTACTTTCACTTTCTAATTGCTAGTTTAGACTCGTCTGATGCCCGCGAGGAGAGTGGTTTGCTCCGAACGAGCACTCATTCAAGTCTGGGGGTATTTGATGAGTGAATTTTATATAGTGATTTAGGCACCATTCTAGCACTATTTTCATATTATAATTGCTCATTATTAATTGTTTTCCATCTCATATCACTAGAAATTCTCCAATGTAGTCCGATGAGCATTTTTATGCTAGATAGGGTGTATTCTGGGCATTTATTGCATGGGGAAGATTTTCTCTCTTTCTCATTATTGTTTTGTGGTCATATAAGCTTTATTGTATACTTGTACACCTATTATGATCTTTTGGTTGGGTCCTGGGTTTTTCACGATGGTTTTTATGGCAAATTAGCATATGTTCGTGCATTTTGAAGTTGCATGATCGTGCCTTTGTTCGCGCACAGACTGTAAAATCTAGTTGCCAACCAAAATCACCTAGAGGGGGTGAATAGGTGATAACTGCGTCTTTTGCGGAATAAAAAAATCTTGATAAAAAGAATGCACAGAAAGCAAATCACAATCACAGACGATGCAAGAGATTTATAGTGGTTCCCCGTTCTTGGGTACTCCACTTGCCGGCCTCGCCAATCTAGCACCACAGCTAGACTTGACTACTTCACTATAACTCGGATCAAGAATGATCCTACAATCTCGGAGTCAACACTCCTACAACTCAGAGACAAATCTACTACAATCTCAGAGAGAACTTCTCTTACAACTCGGAGAACACCTCTCCTACAACTCATAGAAAATCTCTCCTACAATCAAATGAAATTAAAGAATGATATAACACTAATCAATTCACGAACAGATCTGAAAAATCCTTAAAGATCTTCTTCCTTCTTGAGACTTGAATGGCTTTGACGTGATGTCGATGAGGAAGACTTGAAAATGACACAAAACTGATCTTCTACGATTCGATTGAATATGATGGAGAGATTAGGTCACGGAAGAGATTAATGAAGCGAGGATCGATCGAAACTTTTCTTCCACTGGATACGATAAATCAGAACTTTAGATCGATCTCCAATAATTGGCGACGAGCGCGGCACTTTTCGTTCTTCTTGAATCGGATGGAGAGATTAGGTCACGGAAGAGATTAATGATTCATCAATAATAATACTGTAGATTAATCCTAAGAGAGAGCCTTATATAGACAAAGGCTTAATGATAAGAATTAGGAAAGGATTAACCTTAACTGAAATGAAGAAAGCCGTCACGTCAAACAGACGGAAAAGACGTAACGTCAAATAGATTAAAATCACGAGAAGAACGAGAATCAAACTTCTCGAGAAATGTATAACTTCTCGAGAGATAGCAGCTTGATTTCGAGAAAAATCATGGAAGAAAATTTTAGAGGCTTGGAATAGACTTCTCGAGAAATGATGGACTTCTCGAAAAAAGAACTTTGGGAAATACCTCACTAGCAATACGAGAAAGTTTTTTGAGAGAGAGAAAAATAGATTTCTCGAGAGATAATATTAACTTCTTGAGAAATAAGACTTCTCGAGAAATACTTTAGAAGGGATAGAACCGCTGAGAAAGACTTCTCAACCGCTGAGAAAGACTACTCGACCGCTGAGAAAGACTTCCTCGAGAACGACAAGGATTTCTCGAGAAATCATAAGGACTTCTCGAGAAATCAATTGAATCTCTCGAGAAATACCTTAACTTCTCAAAAAATTGACTTAGGAAAATTTTCAGGAAATTTTCTTTCTTCCACACTTGGACACCAGCTGCAACTCCAAAACATGAGCTTCAATAGTCTTGAAAATGAAGTGTATCCCAATAGAGAGATCACACATGAGTCAACACTATGTCCCACACAATGAGGAATTACATTGTATGAGACTGTGCTAATTGACCCATTGTGACCTGACATTGGTCTACACTTAGCAATGTGAACCTGCAAGAACAATACTACAAAAGCATATCAAATACACAAGCAATTCAATCTTGGTTCAAGGATGACTTCCTACAAATCAAGGTTATTGTGGATACAATACCCAACAATGTCCCCCTATTTGTAGAAGTCAGAACCATACTTACCAAGATGAATTGCATTAATATACAACACAAATAAAACATACCACAGATGAAAATATATACAAGCAGAGAGAGCATCAAAAACAATATCTATATATATATACAAGATTGTCTCATCAAAATCAAAAACTATATATGTAGATTCAAGATTGTCTTATGAATTAATGTTCACACAATCATATTGAAAGAAAGTTTTGATGGTCTTCATAATCTTGTCTTCAGACATTGGCATTGTACTTTCTCTTCTGTTCTTATCTTGAAAAATAGGCATATGGCTTGGGATGGTACTTTGGAGGAGCTGTTGGAGCTGTAGGATTGTTGTAACCATGAGTCCTGAAGTGAATCCTTCTCTTTGTCTTGCTCGTCTCATACTTCTTCCACTCAGTTGTACTGTAAAGTTCAGAACTTTCACATCACCTTCCTCTACCAGCTTGAGAGAGTTAAGAATAATTATCTTTGAAACTGGACTCCATACTTCTAGAAATTCTTCAGCAGCAACAACTTTTCTAGAGCCTGATGTGCTTGATCCTGGAACTGACTTGCTAGCAGAAGGGCCTTCACCATACTTCCTTTTTCTAGAAGTAGGCACTGAGGAATGAGCTTCAACTGATGGAGTATCATCATGCAGCCCTGCTGGCCTGGGAGAGAACTAAGGAGCATCATCTTGCAGTCCTGCTGGCCTGGAAGAAAACTGAGGAGGAGGCTGATCATGGTCAATACCCAATTCAGGAAAGATCTCATGATTGAGCCAAACTGCAGTCTTGGAGGTGTAATCATTGATATCTGCAATCTGCCTTTGGACACCATGAGATAATTGCTCTAACTGATTTCCCAAATTCCTTTGAAATTTAGATAACGAATGATCTAGAAATTCTGTCATCTTGTCCTCCCCATTTCAGACTTCTACAGTAAGGGTTTGGATAACAGATTCTTTAAACAATCCTACATCATCAATAATCTTAAAATTATTCTCTTCACCTTGGAAGTCATGGATTCCTGTGTTTTTTTTACTTGTAAAACTTCATCCAGAACTCTTCCTGCACCCTGAACGGTGTGATCTATTGCTTTTCCACCCAGAATAACAACTTCCTTGAGTTGATCAGTACTTGCTTTGGATTCAGCTAGCTTTCTATTCATTTCTCTTTCAACATCAGTTATTCTAGCATGAATTTCTTTAAAATAATAATCAAATTTATCGCTTTGCTTTTTAAGTAACATCTCTATCTTACCTATAAGAGAGTTTTCTTCATACAAAGGAGGGGGTATAGAAGCAGGCTGAATATCCTCTGGAAGTTCTTCAAGAATCACAGAACTTATAACTTTAGTGTACAACCCCGATATTCGCCAGGCGAGGAGGCGCGGTTTAAGAAGGCAACATGGTGAAGTAATAAGAAAGGAAGGCCATAGGGCCAAAGACCTCGCGAGAGGGGCCTTGGAGAAGTCTCTCCAAGAAGGCTCGCAGAGAGGCGAGAGAGAAGGGTCGGCGAGATGAACGCTCGCAGGCAGTTTGAGGAAGCTTTCTGAGCTCGACGAAAGGAGTCCCGCATTCGACAAACTTTCCAGTGTTCGTCGAGCTCACCTGCGGTCGTCGAGCTCACCCCTGTTCGGCGAAATCATCAGAACTCGATGAAGTGTTCTAAGCCCATTAAAGCTAAAGGGATGGTCTCGCAAGAGGAGTCGCGAGATCCACGCCAAGGCAGATATCTTCTGAACAGGGAATGTGCTCAGTGCGCGACAAAGTCAAGATGCGGTCTCGCAGGAGAGCTCGCGAGACAGGGCCTCAGCGTCCGGCGAGCTCAATTCTATGTTCGACGAATTGTTTCCCACGTTCGACAAACCACCTGTCTCATCGGTCAGCGATCAGTTTACCATTCCCTGTTCGCCAGACGAGGAGGCGCAGTTTAAGAAGGCAACAGGATGAAGTAATAAAAAAGGAAGGCCATAGGGCCAAAGACCTCTCGAGAGGGGCCTTGGAGAAGTCTCTCCCGGAAGGCTCGCAGAGAGGCGAGCGAGAAGGGTCGGCGAGATGAACGCTCGCATGCAGTTTGAGGAATCTTTCTGAGCTCGACGAAAGGAGTCCCGCGTTCGACGAACTTTCCCGTGTTCATCGAGCTCACTGATGCGCGAATCTTAGCACACCGCTATAGGCGGTAGTAAGACTGCGGCACGAAACGGCAGTGTACCGATCGTTCAAGTAATATAAAATAGGAATGAATCCCCAAGTATCGATCTCAAAGGAACACAGTAAGGTGGAGTTTATTATCGAGGAAGGACTTGAGATTGAAGTCCTTGAGTCGGATGGAATGCGGAAACGGGGTGATTTGGCTTTTGGAAAATAAACGAAAACAACTACAACTACTCCTATGCAATGCCACTATGCAGTGCTTCGCTTGGCGGGATGGAGACTAGGCAGGCCTTGAGCGCGCTGCGTCACAAGGGCGGATGGATGAGTAGGCAAGCGGAGTCGAACTGTGCAGGCCTAGAGCGCACTGCTTCGTTGGGCGAATGGATTACACGGGCCGCTAAGCCACGCTTCGCTAGGCGGATGGAATGGTTCGCACCGGCGGAGTCGGAATGGATTACACGGGCCGCTATGCCACGCTTCGCTAGGTGGATGGAAGAGTAGGCATACGAATGGAATGGAGAGAACGGCGGAATTAGGGTCGCAAGCACCTCTTCACAAAGCACACCACTAACAATTGTTAGGGCGGCACAACACAACCAACAATCCACACCACAAGGCACACCTCAAAATGATAAGCAAGAATACCCAAATCACATAGACATAATCAAGTATAAATGCTAATAATAAAAACACACTTCATCAAACATATAAGAAATCCAACTAAGTTATCACTACAAGGGGAGGTGAGTGTGCGAAATCGACCGACTCCGAAGTCTTGTTGAGGGTTCACGGAAGGAATCGTCGGGTTGTCAATCCGCTTCCAAGGTCGGTCCTCAACTACGTCCGGGGTAGAGAGAGTTGTCACTACTCTCCAATGGACCCGTCTTCTGGTGTCACGAACCGGTGGAATGATCACACAAGCTGCTCCGATCTTGAAGAAGAAGGCTAGGTTGATTCCCTTCTTGAAGCTCTTGGATGAAGGAGATGGCCGAGAGGAAGCTCCGGCGAGGATTTGGCGTTGAAAGTTTGCCCGGAGCTCCTCCCTAAGGTGGGCGGTGAATAAGGAGGCGAAACCCTGCAAAAAGGGCGGAAAACGGCGGAGCTGGGCGGAGTCGGATGATGGCTCCCGACCTAATTCACGAGCAGGTCAATTTATAGGCGCTGGAATAAACAGTGCGCACGATCAGTGGCGCACGACCAATGGTCGTGCGCGCTGGAGGTCTGTGATCGTGCGCCTGCCTGGGTGGAGCCTGCAATATAAGAAATTTATAAAATACCATGTTCGCACGACCAGTGGCGCACGACCGGTGGTCGTGCGCACTATCGTAGGTGGTCGTGCGCACTGGTCGAAACAGAACTCATAAAATTGATGTTAAGCGCGCACGAACAAGGGTGCACGACCGGTGGTCGTGCGCACTATCGTAGGTGGTCGTGCGCGCTGTCCGAGACAGAACTCAAAAAAGGGTTTAAGTGCACACTATCAGCGGCGCAAGACCAGTGGTCGTGCGCAATAGAACCAGTGATCGTGCGCAGTGTTCCTGTACAGAATTGTACCGGGAACACCTGCACGACTCCTGTTCCAGCATACAACACCAATATAGCCACTGAAGGTGGCACTTAACAATGCATGAAAACTAATAGCTAAGATAAACACGAAATAAAACCAAAAACGGGCCTAGAGGTGCACTTAGCATGAAGTATCAAATATAAGTGAAAACATGTCTAAAGTGAAGTGCATAGACTAGAAAATCGGCCTAGATGAGTCCATAAATGTGTATATATTTGGGACTCATCACACCCCCAGACTTACCTGTTTGCGCGTCCCGAGCAAACAACTCTCGGCGGACGGGAAAAACAAGGGTTAGAAAGGTGATTGTGGCTAGGAGTAATATGCGAAATCAAATAATCACGTACATAAAATTTTCGTAGAAGAAATTTCTACTATGCAAAGTAATTTACGAATATCTAAAATAGTAAATAAGAGATTAGTTTACTCAAAAGCTGAACCAAGTGAGATCTGCCAGTCACGTGTAGGGAGGATGTAGAGACACGCTCAGATGAGTATTTCGACAATTACGGGATACGAAACTAACTCCACCGAAATCCATCGGTGTCGGGAGCCATAAGCTCACACTTTCGCACTCTCTCCACAGCATTAGGTAAAACTACACACTAGTCAATAGGGCTTTCGGGTAAATATGTGGCTTAGGTTGCGGTAGGATATACAATGATAAACTCGAAGGCTAACGCACCTAACACATTTGAGCAATACAATTTGTAAAACCCCGGCAACACATAAAGCTGATGTGTTCATCGCCAACACCTAACATAAAGTAATTCCTATCAAACAATTCAGAACTTCTGAATTAGAATGTAAAGAACTCGGAATTTTTTTCTTTTGGAGCGCTAATCTTTTCAATTTTTAGGTCACTAATACTCTCTCTTTTTTTTAACTTTTTTCTTCAACTTAGCCAATAACACCACATCACAATAATTAGTTATACTATAAAGCTCAAAACAAGTGCATATACAGGTTTGGTGATCTTGGCATAAGCGAGGGCGGTGGAGCTAAATAGAAAAGGTGGGATAGGCTCAAAATTGGTTAGCAAGGGTAAATTTCTGGTTTTGGCTCAAAGCTCAAACAGTCCAAAGAATGGCCTACATCATGCTAATGCATTAGAACTACCCGGTGCCTATGTTTCGAGAGTCGCTAGGGGCAAGTTCTTAGCCACCGAGAAAGATAACTCTTTCTCTCGACTCGAGAAATACGAATCTAGAGTTCGCTACCAACTCACCTACACTATCGGTAGATCGGCACAGGTTCATGCTTTGAGTAAAATAAAACTCTAATTACTAGATTAGATAAGAATAAAGATACAAAGCATGAAAATAGAAAAAGCTTCTACGCAAAATTCTATGCAAAACATGAGTATTCGATTAGAACACTACTGGAGTCGACATCGTACTCCAAACCATAATTCCTAGCTAACACAATTGACTTCCCGGCTCCATTCCGAAAGGAAATTTGGCACAGTAGCACTCGCAAGTAAGTGCGTGCATAGTGGGTGCGGTGTGTGCGTGCCACATAAAAATTGATAAACTAAATAAACTGAAAGCTAAAATAACAACACTACCGGAATGCGTGCGTGCGTGCACGTGCATGGTTCTCACTCTCCCCCAGACTACATGAAAGCATAATCTAAAATATGATTCTTTAAGCATTAAACTAAGGAGAAGAGGGAGAGTGTACCCCATGCTCAGAAGTGAGCATACCGGAAGAATTGGTGTTAAATTCTGAAAATTTCTCTCCAAGAGTCCGCCACCAAAGAAATTGCCGCACACCTGCAGGCAAAGAGGCTCCAAGCAAAAATATATAAAACTAAACTATTAACGGGTTAGCAACAAAAACTTGGGTTGTCTCCCAGCAGCGCTTTTGTTTACAGTCCTTAAGCTGGACTTAATACCTGTATTAAGCAGTTAATAATATTGTCTAAACATAAAAGAGAAAACTAAAATATCCTAATTATTACAAGAATGCCAAAAAGATCAACTGTACGTTGATTTAAAGTGGTAACTGAAAATAAAAGAGATGGGCACGAAGACCCAACAGCAGCAGTCAAGAGGATCAGGAGCTTTCCATCTCCATATTTCATCTTTCTTCATCCTCTTCCTCACCTCCAATCTGCGGTCATGGATGAAGTAGCGTTTACCACCCTGCACCCAATCTTTCAATGAAAACGCAGGCAATGATGATGAGGTGGAATAGACGATTGAATTCATCATTGCCAACTGCTTTCCCTGCCAAGACTGCCTCTCAAAATTACCCAAAAATGGGTCTAGATATTCATGCACCTGCAGAGGGGTAAATGAAATATCAGACAATAAAGTAGGCGAGGAAGCAGCAAGGATGAATTTATCAATATTAGCATTAAAAGAGGGATGATTAGGAAATAAAATAGTTGAAGAAGTAAAAGGTTCAAATAAAGGAGGAGTGGCCCCGGTGTCACTCCTGGCAAGTTCCCAAGCCTGATCACTGTCGGTGTCATAAGAATCAAAACGAGGTGCATCTGAGAACTCAAAGGAATCAGTGGTGCGGCAGATCTCCTTCACCAATGAAAAGGTGCACAACTCCTTATCAGAAAGGTCATCCTCGTCATCCCACTTCGGTTCAGCTTGGAGGTCCAAAACATCACTCTGCAAATAATCTTCGACAGGATCATAAGAAAAAGGTGTAGAAAAAGCATGCAAAGAAACTGGAGGAACTTCAGAATCAGAAAGTAAAATATCAGGTTCCTCCGCAAAAATATCTGCAAGCACCTCCCCACTAGAGAGAACACTCTCCTCATCCCACTCTGGTTCATCATGGAGCTCCCAAATCTCACCTTGTTGGCCATCAAATGAATCATCGTCATCACTAGTAGTAAAGCCATATACAGGGAGCGAAGAGTCCATGCAAGAAATAAGCTCGGGGGTTGAGGACTCGATTCCCTCCACGGGTAAAGACTGAGCGATAGGGACTTTGTCATCAGGATGTGAAGGACTGCAGTCGGGAATTGGAATAGGTAAAAGACTGGGGCAGTCCTTCAAAACATGATTTTCACTTTTACAAATTAAACAAACAAAGCCCTTACGATACGTAGCATTTAATTCCCTCATTTGATCGATATAAGCGCTCATCTTGTCATAAATGCTAGGTTCAGTCCAGGAATACATTTTTTTTAAGGATGCAGATAAAACAAAAATTGAAATTCTTTGCAAGAAAATCTACACAATCAACTAAAACTACTTCGGAACTATACACAATGGAAGAACTTCTAACTCTCGTCTCCCTCTCCAGAAACTCACACGATCGTGTTCCCCGGCAACGGCGCTAAAAACTTGATGCGTGAATCTTAGCACACCGCTATAGGCGGTAGTAAGACTGCGGCACGAAATGGAAGTGTACCGATCGTTCAAGTAATATAAAATGAGAATGAATCCCCAAGTATCGATCTCAAAGGAACACAGTAAGGTGGAGTTTATTATCGAGGAAGGACTTGAGATTGAAGTCCTTGAGTCGGATGGAATGCGGAAACGAGGTGATTTGGCTTTTGGAAAATAAAGGAAAACAACTACAACTACTCCTATGCAATGCCGCTATGCAGTGCTTCGCTTGGCGGGATGGAGACTAGGCAGGCCTTGAGCGCGCTGCGCCGCAAGGGCTGATGGACGAGTAGGCAAGCGGAGTCGAACTGTGCAGGCCTTGAGCGCACTGCTTCGTTGGGCGAATGGATTACACGGGACGCTATGCCACGCTTCGCTAGGCGGATGGAAGAGTAGGCTAGCGGATGGAATGGTTCGCACCGGCGGAGTCGGAATGGATTAAACGGGCCGCTATGCCACGCTTCGCTAGGCGGATGGAAGAGTAGGCATACGAATGGAATGGAGAGAATGGCGGAATGAGGGTCGCAAGCACCTCTTCGCAAAGCACACCACTAACAATTGTTAGGGCGGCACAACACAACCAACAATCCACACCACAAGGCACACCTCAAAATGATAAGCAAGAATACCCAAATCACATAGACATAATCAAGTATAAATGCTAATAATCAAAACACACTTCATCAAACATATAAGAAATCCAACTAAGCTATCACTACAAGGGGAGGTGAGTGTGTGAAATCGACCGACTCCGAAGTCTTGTTGAGGGTTCACGGAAGGAATCGTCGGGTTGTCAATCCGCTTCCAAGCTCGGTCCTCAACTGCGTCCGGGGTAGAGAGAGCTGTCACTACTCTCCAATGGACCCGTCTTCTTCGTGTCACGAACCAGTGGAATGATCACACAAGCTGCTCCGATCTTGAAGAAGAAGGCTAGGTTGATTCCCTTCTTGAAGCTCTTGGATGAAGGAGATGGCTGAGAGGAAGCTCCGGCGAGGATTTGGCGTTGAAAGTTTGCCCGGAGCTCCTCCCTAAGGTGGGCAGTGAAGAAGGAGGCGAAACCCTGCAAAAAGGGCGGAAAACGGCGGAGCTGGGCGTAGTCGGATGATGGCTCCCGACCTAATTCGCAAGCAGGTCAATTTATAGTCGCTGGAATAAACAGTGCGCACGATCAGTGGCGCACGACCAATTGTCGTGCGCGCTGTAGGTCTGTGATCGTGCGCCTGCCTGGGTGGAGCCTGCAATGTAAGAAATTTATAAAATACCATGTTCGCACGACCAGTGGCGCACGACCGGTGGTCGTGCGCGCTATCGTAGGTGGTCGTGCGCAGTGGTCGAAACAGAACTCATAAAATTGATGTTAAGCGCGCACGAACAGTGGCGCACGACCGGTGGTCATGCGCACTATCCGAGACAGAACTCAAAAAAAGGGGTTAAGTGCACACGATCAGCGGCGCACGACCAGTGGTCGTGCGCAATAGAACCAGTGATCGTGCGCAGTGTTCCTGTACAGAATTGTACCGGGAACACCTGCACGACTCCTGTTCCAGCATACAACACCAATCTAGCCACTGAAGGTGGCACTTAACAATGCATGAAAACTAATAGCTAAGATAAACACGAAATAACACCAAAAATGGGCCTAGAGGTGCACTTAGCATGGAGTATCAAATATGAGTGAAAACATGTCTAAAGTGAAGTGCATAGACTAGAAAATCGGCCCAGATGAGTCCATAAATGTGTATATATTTGGGACTCATCACTCACCTGCGTTCGTCGAGCTCACCCCTGTTCAGCGAAATCATTAGAAGTTGACGAAGTGTTTTAAGCCCATTAAAGCTAAAGGCTTGGTCTTGCAAGAGGAGTCGCGAGATCCACGCGAAGGCAGATATCTTATGAACAGGGAATGTGCTCAGTGCGGCCCTGGAAGACATTACCATAGTGGGGATAGAGAGATTTACCCAGGCCAGGAGGGTAGGCTGCGTTGTTGGACGGAGGGATCTTTGGCGGTATAGAGCCGCTGGTCTCCTCGCTCGATAGGAGGTTGAACCCTGGCCTCTATATAGTTTTGTCGGGAGGAGGCGGAGATGGAGGCCGCAGTGCCTGGTGAGCTGGGGACTTCCGGGGCGAGATTGTGAGAAGCAGGGAATAAAGGTCAGATAGTTGGCAAAAGGAGGGCTAGCATGCGAGATTAAGAGCGTACCTGCAACATTTTTCCCTGCAAGGTTTGTATCCGCTGGCGCACTTTTGCGAGACCCACCAGCAGGTTTGCCAACGTCCTCGTTCGGCAAAGCATTCTGCGAGTAAGCAAGTCGTTAGAGCGAATCTATTGGTTTAACTAAAGGAATACTTCCTACCTTCGCGGGGGAGGGGTTATCGGAGGAAGAATCCACCGCCACGGAGTCGTCCCCGGTTTGGCGGACCGCTCTCACCTTCTTGGTCTTTGGCGTCACTGCACGGGGCGGGCGAGACATCCAGGCGGGAACTTTTACTGTGGAGGACAGCCCGCCAGCCATGGCAGCCCTTAAGCGAGCTTCGGCTTCTTCGGAAAGCGGCATCTCCTGGCAGTTACAGTACGGGACAAAGAGAAAGAAAAGGAAGTGACAGCGCACATCACTGAGGACTCGGGACGATATTTATAGCCCTTAGGGTGGGCCCTACCAAAAATTCCGGACAGATCATCAAGGACTTGGCGAATACCAGGTGTTGGATGTTTCTTCGCGAGCCTAAATAGCCTCGCGAAGAGCAGGGATTGTGTACAACCCCGATATTCGCCAGGCGAGGAGGCACAGTTTAAGAAGGAAACAGGCTGAAGTAATAAGAAAGGAAGGCCATAGGGCCAAAGACCACGTGAGAGGGGGGCCTTGGAGAAGTCTCTACCGGAAGGCTCGCAGAGAGGCGAGCGAGAAGGGTCGGCGAGATGAACGCTCGCAGGCAGTTTGAGGAAGCATTCTGAGCTCGACGAAAGGAGTCCCGCGTTCGACGAACTTTCCCGTGTTCGTCCAGCTCACCTGCGGTCGTCGAGCTCACCCCTGTTCGGCGAAATCATCAGAAGTCGACGAAGTGTTCTAAGCCCATTAAAGCTAAAGGGATGGTCTCGCAAGAGGAGTCGCGAGATCCACGCCAAGGCAGATATCTTCTGAACAGGGAATGTGCTCAGTGCGCGACAAAGTCAAGAGGCAGTCTCGCAGGAGGGCCCGCGAGACAGGGCCTTAGCGTTTGACGAGCTCAATTCTATGTTCGACGAATTATTTCCCACGTTCGACAAACCGCCTGTCTCATTGGTCAGCGAGCAGTTTAGCATTCCTTGTTCGCCAGGCGAGGAGGCGCGGTTTAAGAAGGCAACAGGATGAAGTAATAAAAAAGGAAGGCCATAGGGCCAAAGAACTCACGAGAGGGGCCTTGGAGAAGTCTCTCCCGGAAGGCTCGCAGAGAGGCGAGCGAGAAGGGTCGGCGAGATGAACGCTCGCAGGCAGTTTGAGGAAGCTTTCTGAGCTTGACGAAAGGAGTCCCGCGTTCTACGAACATTCCCTTGTTCGTCGAGCCCACATGCGGTCGTCGAGCTCACCCCTATTCGGCAAAATCATCAGAAGTCGACGAAGTGTTCTAAGCTCATTAAAGCTAAAGGGATGGTCTCGCAAGAGGAGTCACGAGATCCACGCCAAGGCAGATATCTTCTGAACAGGGAATGTGCTCAGTGCGCGACAAAGTCAAGAGGCGGTCTCGCAGGAGGGCTCGCGATACAGGGCGTCAGCGTCCGACGAGCTCAATTCAATGTTCGACGAATTGTTTCCCACATTCGACAAACCGCCCGTCTCATCGGTCAGCGAGCAGTTTAGCATTCTGCATTCGCCGAGCTCGTCTGTGATCGACGAAACATTCTGTGTTCGACAAAACGCGTGCTGAGCTCGACGAAGTCAAGAGGTGGTCTCGCAGGAAGTGCCGCGAGACTGGACCTCGGTAGATACCACCAGAATGGGCCAGCGAGGTCCTAGCAGGGTGATCGCCTAGGAGAGGCATCGCGAGCAGGACTCGCGAGAAGGCCCGCGAGAGCTTCGAAAATAATGTTCTCGCATTTCTTTTGCCCATAGGTTGACAGATCGAAATTACCCTTTTACCCTTTGTGGTCTGCCTTTAGCTTCTCCAAACAGCGGAGTTTGGCTGTTAGCAGACCCATTTGGGGTGCGGATAGTAAAATCAAAAGGCGGGATCCTACTATTTGCAGGCCAGATCAGAAAACCTATAAATAATACCTAAAGGGCACCTTTGGAGAGGACATCACTTCAGGATTCTCTCTACTCAGACTCTCCTTGGCTAGCATTTCCAGAGCTCTCCAAGGTGCACGAGTCTCAGCTTTGGCTTGGGAGGGGAAGCACTAAACGATCTTCCGGGTTAGTGGAGCGACCTCCTCGCTGCGACTAAGGTTTTAGTCATTTTCCTAGTCTTCGTTCTACCTTCTCTGAGGGATCAGTAAGGGCTAGCTTCCCCTCATTTCGGTGAGGGCCCCGAGCTTCACAAGAGGCCGAGAAATCGGTTTCAACATTTAGGAGAAGAAATTTTGACCTTCTCACCCCCTTCACCAACTTGCTCTCCTTGAGCATCCTTGTTGGACTACAAACAAGACTCTTGCTCCCCCTCAACATGTACTAGGGGAGGAGATAAACTATGAACTGAATCATTATCAGCTTTATTGTAGAAATCAAAATCAGCACCTGACCCTGCCATGTGGTCACTAGTACCGTGCTCTGCAACAGCATCTTTTTGAGTATCATTGACAACTTCTGCAATGGTGGAATCAACATTTGCTGCATCAGCATCTGGAGGAGGAAGAGGTTATTTAACTACATCATCATCTAAATGAGGAGTGACTTCCATATGAGTTTCTTGATCATCTTGTACATTTGGAATAGCTGGATCAGCAGAAATAACTGTATCAGATGGAACCTGAGCTGAGAGTGGAGGAAGAACTGGCTCTGCAGATGGAATGGTGTCTTGTGGAATTGATGACTGAGGTGGATCTGGAATTTGTTGCTGAGCTGGTGGTTGAGCTGGGGTTGAAGTGACAACTGGAGGAGGAGTAGCAGAGGGAGGAGCTGGAGCTGGAGTCACATTCAGAGGTTCAGAATTGACTGAAGGAAGAGGCTCCCCCTAGACACTTGCACCTGCAATTGTTGGCTTTGTAATTCTGATGTCCCACCTTTGAATTGTGGGACATCTATCTTCTTCAGATGGTGAATGATTGCTCCTTTGGACATGTCAAAAACCTCTTGGTTGAGCTGATTTAGATACAGTGACAGTATTCTCGCAAAATTTGGAGCCAGAATGCTGTCTTTAATCTTGGAGAAAAGAAGATTTGCCCAGTTACACTTCTTCCCACAGATCACTGTTGTCATCAAGCAGAAGACATATGCTGAGACATAACCCAAGCTACCTGTATTACACAGCAACACTTTGGAAATGATGTCTACCAACAACTTTCCTACATCATTCATTTTCTGCCTTCTAACTGTTGTAGCTGCTTTATCTATTCCACAGAAAATTACTGCCTTAACCCAATCAGCATCTTCTAGGATGTCCTCAGATTCTACCACTGGCAGTCTCAGATATTTGGATAGAGTTTTAGGGCTGATCTTGACCTTGAAATTGCCCACTTTAGATTTCATCCTTTTCCCATCCTTGTGAACCTTGATGTTGATAAAGAATTCCTCTACTTCTTTGAATAAAATCTGACAGGGATGCTCAAGAACAAAGGTCAAACCTGCTGTATCTAGAAGATAGAACAAATTCTAAAACTCATCTGTGATTGAGCTGAGGCCTGCACGCACCAGCTCACTGCCCACGCCGATCTTAGGCTTTGTAGGAGGCGCCATTGATCGAGAGGAGATCGAAGAATGAGAGATGAAAGATAGAAATCGCATCTAGGGATCGATGAACCAGAAATCAGATGTCGCGAGAAGGGAAGATGAATAGTCGGTGGCTTTTCGAGAAGAACGGAAGATGATCTCGCGTGAACATTAATTCATTTCGGTTGTCTATTTATAGTTTGATTTGATGTGACAATTTTAAATGAATTTTATTTAATATATAAGAAAATAAACACGCGTACCTGACCTTTCGTATTCTCGAAATAGAAAAATAGAATTCCAAAAAATAAGATCTATTTCTCGAGAAGTTGTCTGATTTCTCGAGAAATCCAAAAATTCTGCCGATCTATCTTCGCAAGCTCATTTCTCGAGGGATAACCCATTTCTAGAGAAGTACAATCCCATTTTGCGAGAAGTAAAGTATCATTTCTCGAAAAGAGCTAAAATCATGTCTTCATCCATTTTCACCAGAGACATAGCATTTCTCGACAATTTAACTCCATTTCTCGACAAATCCAATGAAGACTTAGATTTTTCTTCTTCCGAAATGATAGACCTCTGCTTCCCTTAGAAGTAGAACATTTGACGATCTATCTATTTTCTTGACTTCTTCTTGGCTTGAATTACTCCATGTTGAGCATTCCAAGTTCTGTCTTGAAGAAAGAGAACTTGGTCTCATCCAGCGGCTTCGTGAAAATATTTGCACCTTGCTTATCCGTAGGGACATAGCATAGATTGATGTCCCAATTCTCCACATGCTCTCGGATGAAATGGTATCTCAACTCAATATGCTTTGTCCGGCTGTGCGAGACTGGATTATTTGCAATTGTTATAGCACTGGAGGAGTCGCAAAACATTGGAATTTCTTTAAACTTCAAGTTGTAATCTTCAAGCTGATTCTTTATCCAAAGAAGTTGTGCACAACAACTGCCTGCAAAAACATATTCTGACTCGGTGGTTGAAATTGCAACACAATTCTGCTTCTTGCTGCTCCAGGATATAAGTCTTCTTCCGAGAAATTAACATGTTCCGGAAGTGCTTTTCCTGTCGTCTCTGCTACCTGCAAAATCTGCATCTGAAAAACCTATTAGTTCGCTATCATTACTTCTTGGGTACCATAAGCCAAGATTTGGTGTACCTTTAAGATATCTCAAAATTTGCTTTGCAGAAGTATTGTGAGATTCCTTAGAGTTCACCTGATATCTAGCACATACACAAGTAGAGAACATTATATCAGGCCTACTGGCAGTAAGATAGAGCAGAGAGCCAATTATGCTTCTTTACTTGGTTTCATCGAAAGGTTTCCCTTTCTCATCCTAATCCAGAGACATATCTAAGCTCATTGGAGTCCTCATAGAGGTTTCACTCTCCATTCCAAATTTCTTAACTAACTCCTTGGTGAACTTCGTCTGTGAGATGAAAATTCCAACTTTAGATTGTTTCACTTGAAGTCCTAAGAAATATTTTAGCTCACCCATACTGCTCATTTCAAACTTCCCTTGCATAAGTTTTGAGAATTTCTTGCAAAGGTTGTCATCCATGGAGCCAAAAATAATGTCATCGACATAGATTTGCACTAGAAAAATCTTGCCTTTTACTTCCCTAAGAAATAATGTCTTATCTATCTTTCCTCTTGTGAACTTATTCTCAAGAAGAAAGTTAGACAGCGTCTCATACCAAGCTCGAGGAGCTTGTTTCAAACCATACAAAGCTTTTTGCAGTAAATAAACATAATCAGGATATTCAGAATCTACAAAACCTAGAGGTTGTTCAACGTATACATCTTCTTTTATATTACCATTCAGAAAAGCTGACTTGACGTCCATTTGGTATACGGTGAATCCTTTGAATGCAGCACAGGCTAAAATCAGCCTGATCGCTTCGAGTCTTGCTACTGGAGCATAAGTTTGATCGAAGTCAATCCCTTCTTCCTGTCTGTAACTTTTTGCTACAAGTCTGGCTTTGTTCTTTATGATTGTTCCGTCTTCATCCACATTGTTTCTGTAGACCCACTTCGTTCCAATGATATTTTTATCCTTGGGTTTTGGAACTAGAGTCCACACTTTGCAACGCTTGAATTGATTCAACTCTTCTTCCATTGCAATTATCCAATGGGGGTCTTCATTTGCTTCTTGAAACTTCTTCGGTTCAACCCGTGAAAGAAAACTTAAATACATATTTTCATTAGTAGTACCTCTTCTCATTCTTATGCTGACTTGAGGATTTCCTATTATCTGATCAACTAGATGATCCCTCATATGTCTGAACTCAAGGTTCCTTGCATCAATTTGGACATCGGGAACATCTACTACTACTGGAATGTCTTCTTCCACTTGAGTTGGTTCTTCATCAACACAATCTTCTTCTTCAGCTGAGGTTGGAGGAGAGATCTTGACGAAGGTTTGAGCATCGTCTTTGACTGGCTCATCCAAGCTTGTATCTTGTAACTTTGAACCTGCAACTTCAACAGAAGCACTAGAAGAGCTACTATGTAGCATGCTCATTTCATCAAATACAACATTGATAGATTCTTCTACTACCAGAGTTTTCTTATAAAATACTCTATAAGCTCTACTATGGCTGCTATAGCCTACAAAAATACATTCAAAGCTCTTTTCACTAAACTTGGTTTTGTAATGATTTCCATTATTAAGTACAAAGCATTTATTGCCAAAGATTCTGAAATAAGAAATGGTTGGTTTCTTGCCCTTTAGTAGTTCAAAAGGAATCTTTTCATGGTTTTTATTTATGAGTGCTCTGTTTTGCACATGGCAAGCAGTATTGACGGCTTCAGCCCAAAGGTATTCGGGTAGTGAAGTGTCACTCAACATTGTTCTGCAAGCCTCAATGAGTGTTCTATTCCTTCTCTCAGCTACCCCATTTTGTTGTGGAGTTCGAGGAGAGGAAAACTCATGAAAGATACCAAGGCTTTCACAAAAGTCTGTCATGGCCACAGATTCAAATTTTGTTCCATGGTCACTTCTGATTTTGACCACCGAACATTCAAATTCATTCTGGATTTGCTTGACAAACTTAGTGAAAGTATCAAAGGTATCTGACTTGTGTTTTAGAAAGAATACCCATGCAAAACGTGAGTAGTCATCTACAATAACCAATGTGTAAGACTTACCTCCTAAACTTCTAATTTGCAAAGGACCAAATAAGTCCATATGAAGTAGGTATAAACACCTAGTTGAATCTTTGCCAATTATGCTCTTAAAGGCAGCTCTTGTTTGCTTGCCTTTTACACAAGCATGACAAGGTCTATCTTTAATGCACTTAATATTTGGCGCATCACGCACTATGTTTTGTGAAAATAATTTATTTATAGTTTTGAAAGTAATATGTGCTAATCTCTTGTGCCACTGGTCAGCAAGAGATGCACTATCTTTTGCTAAAAGACACACTAGTGTAGAAGAGGATAAACAAAGAAAATTTAAACAAAATATATTTCTACAACGAGTGCCTGATAAAATCGTTTCTAGATTTTCAGCAGACTTTATCAAACACTTATCTTTACGAAAATCAACTATGTATCCTTTATCACAAAGTTGACTTATGCTTATTAGATTATGTTCTAATCCTTCTACATAAGCTAAATCTGAATAGGATACATTACCATTAGTAATAGTACCGTAGCCTTTTGTTATTCCTCTGTCGGATCCTCCAAAAATAACTTTTGGACCGTTCACAACTGGAATATAGTTCTTTAAGAGGCTTCTAGTTCCGATCATATGCCGAGAACAACCACTGTCCAAATACCAGATAGGATTTTTGTTGGCCTTTGGACATACCTGCAAAAACAAATTATTTTGCCTTAGGAGCCCAAACTAATTTGGGTCCTTGGTCCCTCGTTAGTTGAGCACCATGATTAACGTTAACATTGCGAGTGGTCTTTCTAGCAATGTTTACTTGTGGTCTCTTGAAATAAGTGGAATTGAACCAGCAATCTACGGCAAAGTGACCTATTTTGCCGCAACACCAACAGCTAAACCTGTTGTACCTTCTCTTAGTATTCTCCTGCTTAACTTTTTGAACGTTAGTTTTGGCAGGAGCAATCCTTCTAGATGAGGATGCCTCATGAGTACAGCACACACATGGTAGTGCTTTCTCCTTAGGCTTGGGTGCAACAGCCTTCACTATTGGTGCTCTCATAGCACTCGGACCATGAGCATAAGAACCATAATCTCACAGATTAATCTCTTTATAAGGTGCCTTGAAAGCACTTTCACTGAGGTTTCGAGGATGAGCCCACCCCTTATAGTCATTGGCATGCGCAAAATTAATTGGTCGTGTCAAGTGACCATAAGTGCTCTCCATATCATAGACATTTGTAGGAAAGAAAACTTTCTTAAATGCCACTTGATCTTGATGGGCTTTCCCATTCTCTTCGATGGTAGCTTTCTTAGCATTCTTATCTTTCTTCTTGGCAAGGGTGCCCTTAGAAGAATTACTAGGACCAGCCACATGACCTAAACCACTGCTACCTGCTTTAGCAGAGAAAGTATTAATGATTGGAAGAATAGTTTTAGGTTGTGAAATCTTTTCAACTAGCCTCTTCTCAGTGGCTAGCTGTTCTTCCAGAACTTTGATGGAGTTCTCTCTCCGATCAAGGAGCTCATCCGAGCTTTTGATCTTGTCTTTCAAGACTTGGATTTCCTCTCTGAAAGAAGAAAGTTGTTCAACTTCCTTTCTCATATTAGATTCCACTTCTTTGAGAGACATGATCTCCTTGGCCTGAATTTGACTACCTTTCGGCATCAGTCAAAGCTTTTAAGCATTTCAATATATTTGGTCATGAGATTTGAGTCATCATCTGAGGCGTAATCCTTTGTTCAGCTGAGGCATAATCAGAATCAGATAAGATGGGGTGAGAATTTACCTTCCTGGTATATGGAGGTTCTTCTTCATCATTAGTCATGGCCATCAGCCCGAAGTTGGCTTCTTCTTCACTACTTGTTTTCTCTGAGTCACTGTCGCTTAAAGTTTTGGACTTTTTGGCGACTCGGCTTCTTTTAGTCTTCTTTTTCACGAAGGTGGATTTCTTTTCATCTTTTCTTCCACCCTCTTTCTTCTTATAAGGGCATTCAACGATCATGTGCCCTGGCTTATTACAGCAATAACAAACTATGTCAGAAGAAATATGTTTACTAGGTTTAATCTTATACCTGTCATGACTGCTTGAACCCTTTCTGTGATGATCACCATCACGCCTAGAATGTCTATAGTCAGAGGAGGAAGACTTGTTCTTCATGTGCCTTCTTTTACTAAGCAGTTTCTTGAACTGATGGGAGATTAGAGAAAACTCTCCATCAGACATTTCAGAACTAGAGGAGCCGGCTTCAGATTCTTTTTCATCATCAGATTCTTGTGCTCTAATTGGAGACAAGGCTCTGCTTTTTTTGGAACTCTCGACCTTCATAGCCAATGTCCTTTCCTTGCTTGAAATCATATTCCCATCTTCTTCTGTTTTGCGAATATTCATTTGCAGCTCATGGGATAATAACTTCCCAAACAGATTCTGTGGGTCTAGGTTTGGTAACTTTCCAAACTCCCTGAATGCAACTATCTTGCTATCCCAGTCTTTCGTCAGGGATCGCAGGAATTTGTCATTCAGTTCACCATTAGTAAATTCCTGACCATAATTTCTTAGGCCGTTAACGATTTTGAAGAATCTTTCCTATGCATCGGGAATGCACTCCTTCTTACTTTGCTTGAATGCCTCGTACTCTTGATTTAGAAGAGATCTTTTGCCATCCCTTATTTCTTCAGTACCTTCCATAAGAACTATTAAGGATGTCCACATATCTTTGGCTGACTTGCAGTCGATTAGATTTGGTCACATGGAGTCGTCCACCGCACTAGCAATTATATTCTTCGCCTTTTTATCAAGGGCAACGAGAGGGATTTCATCCTATGTTAAATCCATCATTTTTTGGAACTTGAATGGTAGGGTCAATTGTTGAGGCAGTCATTGGCACATGAGGGACTTTTTCCACGACTTGGAAAATTCTTGGGTCTACGGCTTCCATGTAAAATTTGACTCTTTCTTTCCACATAGGAAATTAGCCTTTATGCATATTGGCAATTTCAACGAGGAAGATTCCTTGCTTCTTTCCATGATTTGCTAGCAACTAGAATGGATAGATCCTATTCAAGGTGTTAACCTTTAAAGAACAACGACCCTCTGATACCAATTGTAAAATCTAGTGGCCAACCTAAATCACCTAGAGGGGGTGAATAGGTGATAACTGCGTGTTTTGCGGAATAAAAAAATCTTAATTAAAAGAATGCACATAAAGCAAATCACAATCACAGACGACACAAGAGATTTATAGTGGTTCCCCATTCTTCGGTACTCCACTTTCCTTCATCGGCAATCTAGCACCACAACTAGACTTGACTACTTCATTATAACTCGGATCAAGAATGATCCTATAATCTCGGAGTCAACACTCCTACAACTCGGAGACAAATCTCCTATAATCTCAGAGAGAACCTCTCTTACAACTCGGAGAACACCTCTCCTACAAATCTGAGAAAACCTCTCCTACAATCAAATGAAATTAAAGAATGATATAAAACTTATCAATTCACGAACAGATCTGAAAACTCCTTAGAGATCTTCTTCCTTCTTGAGACTTGAATGGCTTTGATGTGATGTCGATGAGGAAGACTTGAAAATGACACAGAACTGATCTTCTACGATTCGATTCAATCCAACAGATATAGTAGATGATGGAGCGAGGATCGATTGAAACTTTTCTTCCACTGGAGACGATAAATCAGAACTTCAGATCAATCTCCAACAATTGGCGATGAGCGCGACACTTTTCGTTCTTCTTGAATCGGATGGAGAGATTAGGTCACCGAAGAGATTAATGATTCATCAATAATAATACTGTAGATTAATCCTAAGAGTGAGCCTTATATAGACAAAGACTTAATGATAAGAATTAGGAAAGGATTAACCTTAACCGAAACGAAGAAAGCCGCCACGTCAAACAGACGGAAAAGTCGTAATGTCAAATAGATTAAAATCACGAGAAGAACGAGAATCAAACTTCTCGAGAAATGTATGAATTCTCGAGAGATAGCAACTTGATTTCGAGAAAATTCATGGAAGAAAATTTCAGAGGCTTGGAATAGACTTCTCGAGAAATGATGGACTTCTCGAGAAATGAACTTCGAGAAATACCTCACTGGCAATACGAGAAAGTTTTTCGAGAGAGAGAAAGATAGATTTCTCGAGAGATAATATTAACTTCTCGAGAAATACTTTATAAGGGATAGAACCACTGAGAAAGACTTCTCAACCGCTGAGAAAGACTTCTCAACCGCTGAGAAAGACTACTCGACCACTGAGAAAGACTTCTCAAGAACTACAAGGATTTCTCGAGAGCATATAAGGACTTCTCGAGAAATCAATTGAATCTCTCGAGAAATACCTTAACTTCACGAAAAATTGACTTAGAAAAATTTTCAGGAAATTTTCTTTCTTCAACACTTGGACACCAGCTGCAACTCCAAAACATGAGCTTCAATAGTCTTGAAAATGAAGTGTATCCCAATAGAAAGATCACACATGAGTCAACACTATGTCCCACACAATGAGGAATTACATTGTATGAGACTGTGCTAATTGACCCATTGTGACCTGACATTGGTCTACACTTAGCAATGTGAACCTGCAAGAACAATACTATAAAAGCATATCAAATACACAAGCAATTCAACCTTGGTTCAAGGATGACTTCCTACAAATCAAGGTTATTATGGATACAATACCCAACACAGACAAATGATATCTATCTGCATATTATATGATAAGGTGCCTTTCCTACATGCATGAGCACCTGCTACTCGCACACGATCGTGCATATGTTATTCTAGATGACCTGCGTTGTCGGCCCTTAATAGTAAATGACTGCGTAAAATGCACAATTGTGGGAATATTGTTCACACATGATATCTGATGCATCTAGGGTGACCTATTTCCCATACAATTTTCATTCCTTCACACACGATTAAATGCATGATCACATGCTTTACTCGCGCACAATCTTGCGTGAGTTATTTTGTAGACGACCTATAAATACGTCTTTTCATGATTTCTTAAGCAATCAACAAAATCTAGACCTTGGGAGCGTCATATCCCTTCATTTTCACCCAGAAATCAAAGGTATAGACTCCTAGCCATCCTCTACCACCACAAGCTTCCTAAAGATGTTATGAATCATTTGCAAGGTTTCTTAATAGCTCATTGAGGTACGAGCACTTTCTGTTGAGGCGAAGGTGATAGGGGAAGATGTGTTAGGAGAAGGTGATAACATCTCCTGTTTCGTGGATGAGGCCAAGGAGGATGAGGACGAGCTAGTGGATCGAGCCGGGCTCCTCTTAAAATCTGTTGAGACTGGACTTCCAATACCTCCATGCTAAGGATTGGTAACTTGTATCTATTTTCTCTCCTTAATGATTCTTATATGTATTGAGAAATTTATTCTAAGACATCTATACACCAGGACCAATGGGTCTAGATGTTCATAGCTACATTATCCTTTGTGGTTGGTATGAAAATGTTATTATTTTTGTGTTAATGTATTTGTGATAGAATTTTTTATGTGTGGTTATGCTATGATGCGCCTTCATTAAGTTAGAAGCAATCCAATGAGAGAGCGTGGTTGTCTTTTGCAATTGCAAGTTGCAATAAGAACGATACAATGGTGTGTGATATGCAAAGGAGAGAAGAGTTAAAGGGGCTCATTGTGTGAGCATGTGCGAAGCGGTGTTGGAGACCTGTAAGTTAATTTAGTTTTTATTTCTTGTTGTAGTTCGCAAAAAAAAACCCTGATAAAACAACGACTAAAGACTTCAATCTCAAGTCTTTCTCTATAGCTTACTCTACCCTGCCATGTTTCGCAAGAGATCGATACTCAGTGATCTATTCCCATTTAATTATTATTTGTACTACATCGATACTCTTGCCGTAGCCGCATCATGCATGCACGTCCTCTTAATGGCGCATGTCCATGCCTCATGTACACTAAATGCAGTCTAATTTTGAACATTGTTTGCTCGACCGTCTATAACTTTTCCTATAGAACTCTGATTCTAGACATTCAAAAAGCTATTGAAATCTTACGTAAAGGCCTACAACTTTGCTGAAGAAGACAATTCCTTATTTGTCCTCCATGATAGTCAAAATTACCTCTAAACTGGACTAATTGTATTTTTCCTGCATGTTTCCTTCTGAAAAACCAATTCTCTGTGAATGGTCATGTGTTATCTTCACACACACACACACACACACCTGTGTGTGCACAATTTGTTGATGCAAAAAGTGCCATCAAGTCATAAAGGTTGGACTAAAGGGTTTCAGGATAACTGTTGAGTGGTCGATTACTTCAGGTCGTAAATGAACCAGCAGGAGAAGGGGAGCTTGCAATCACCAAAGAGAGGTTGCTCAGGCCACTCACGCGACCTATGATGTAGTGTTCACCTTAAATGCCTTTAGAGATCACCCAGACACTTAAACAGAAGTTGCAACTCTTAGCCTCCTTTACTTTGTTCGCTTTCTATCTTAAATCTGGCAACTAGTTATAAAAATCAAGGGCTACCCGAATGGGCAGGTGCAGGAGTCTCGTGCTACCCAAAAGTGAGGTGCTGCGGTCATTAAAAGGGGTGACCACAACCTCTCTAAATGGGGAGGTTCTGCGGTCAGCAAAAGTGGTGACCATGACCTCTCCAATAGGGGAGGTGTCATGGTCACAAAAAGGGGTGACTACAACATCTAAAAAAGCGGAAGTTCCATAGTCACTAAAAGGGGTGACTGCGAGCTCTCTAAAATGGGAGGTTCCATGGTCACTAAAAGGTGTGACTGTGACCTCTCTAAATGAGGAGCTATCGTGGTCAATAAAAGGGGTTACCCCAACCTATCTACAAATTGAGGTGCCATAGCCAATAAAAGGGGTTATCGTGATCTCTCAAAAAGGGGAGGTGTCGCGATCACTAAAAGGGGTGACCATGGCCTCTAAAAAATGGGCGGTGTCACATTCACTAAAAGAGGTGACCACAACCTCTCTAAAAGAGGCGGTGTCGCAGTCACTAAAATGGTTGTCCGCAACCTCTCTTAAAATGGAGGAGCCCCGACACTAAATGGGGTGACCGCGACCTATCTAAAAGGGGATGTATCATGGTCACTAAAAGGGGTGAACACGACCTCTGTAAAAGGGGAGGTGTCGCGGTCACTAAACGGGGTGACCAGGACCTCTCTAAAAGCAGACGTACCGCAGTCACTAAAATGGTTGACCTCGACCTCTTTAAAATGGGAGATTCTACGGTCACTAAAAGTGGTGACCACGATCTCTCTAAAAGGGGTGGTGTCGCTGTCACAAAAATGGGTGACCGCGACCTCTCTACAATGGGAGGTGTCACGGTCAAAATTGGGTGACTGCAACCTCTATAAAAGGGGAGGTTCCACGGTCACTAAAAGGGGTGGTCGCACCCTCTCTAAAAGTGGAAGTGTCGCAGACACTAAAATAAGTGACCACAACCTCTCTAAAAGGGGAGGTGTCGCGATCACTAAAAGGGGTGACTGCGACCTCTCAAAAAGGAGAGGTTTTGTTGTCACAAATTGGGGTGACCGCGACCTCTCTAAAAGGGAAGTTTCCAAACTCCCTAAAAGGGGTGACCACGACCTTTCTAAAAGGGGAGAACCACATGGCCGAGGTGGGCACCTGGAGTGGTCTCCTTGGATGAGGTATTGCCTACACTGATTTAAAGTTATCCCCATATTTTTTTAAAGTTTCAAAAGAACTTCAAAAAAATAGAACTTACCCACAAATATTGTCGCGATCCATCTTCTCTGAAGCCAGGAAACTAGTGTACACAGGAAACTAAGAAACTATGACCTTTCACAGAGAAGATGGATCACGCATTTATAAGCAATCTATTGCTCTTGTATGTAGCATCACAATCAATCTAGCAATGGTTGTAAGTAATATCGCAATCTAGCATTAGTTATATGTAACATCACAATCTAGCATCAGTTGTAAGTAACATCACAATATAACATTAGTTGTATGTAACATCACAATCAATCTACTATCAGATGGAAACCACTATAGTCAAATAAAGTGGGTCGATCAACCTGATGAGGTTTCATGACTATCGATGATTATCATCACAAGGTATTAGGTTGGGATGCCACTACACATCTGCGAATAATTCTAGCGAGATATGGTCTTGGTGAGTTTTACGACCCGGTGAATAATCATAGGTGGTATATCCACATATCAAATTTAAACATTACATCCACTCTTCATATCCACGCATGTCAATGCTAGAAGAAAAAGTAAAGTGATGAAGAAAGTAAAAAAAACACACATGAATTATTGTTTATGGAGAAGGATATGAATATGAAGTTAAGTGAATCTAACTGCTGAAAAGATTTTTGAGATGATAGGTGTAGGTAGAACCTGGGTCATTACTGCATCTATTATAGGTAAAACTAAAAAAAGGAAAAGATGTTGGAAACTCTAAACAAATGAGTTATATATGAAACTAAATAAAGAAAAAAAACTATTTCATCTCTACTCAGCAAATTCCTATTATTGAGGGAAATATTCTTCGTATGTATCTTTGCCATTGCTGGAGGAAGAATCATCATCAGATTATCGAGTAATATATTCCTATAATTTTCTGCCTTAAATAATTTGTCTACCAGCTTTCTAAGAGCACGCCAATCCTATGTATCATGACCAATATCCCAGTGATATTTGCAGAATAGTTCCTTATTGCAATTTTCAACCATAGATTTTATAGGATGAGGTCTTCTAAACTCTTGCATATTTTGAATAATTGGAAGAACCTTTTCCTCTGGAAGATTTAGCTGGGTATATCCTTCTGAATAATTTTCATATTTTAGTGTTCTTGGATCATTAGACTGAATTGGACTGACTCTTAGGTATGTTGGTGTCATATTCTGTTGCATAGGTTGTGCAGACATATTTCGAGGAGGGGAATAAGATCTAAAAGATTTGCCTGTGGAAGGCTTTGTGATGAATATGAATGGTGATGGTATAAATTTCTCTGTCATTGTTGAGTCATCCTGACTAGAGAAGAAATTAAGTCAAGGTTCATTGCCTCAGCCACAATAAAATGATTTGTTATATCGATGATATGTCCGTAAAACCTGGGCTGGTTTCGGCTAACTTCAAATTTGAAAAGCCCTTCTTGTTGTTTGTATATTAGGGAAACATGATAGATGTTCTAGTCTGTATATGCAATATCAAGAATTTCTTCTTGGAATCTGTCATTGATGTGAGCAAGAGTCTCACCGCCACCTTGCTTAATCCGTAAGAGAGCTGTCAGGCCACTCTTTCATTTCTTTGAGGTAGCAAACCTCAAGAGAAGTTCTTTTATGAGATCTGCAAAGCCGGTCACTGACTGATGCAGTAGATTATAGAACCATTCTCTAGCTTGACCATCGAATGAAGAGAAAAGGATCTTGCACCTAATTCCATCGGATAATGTTCTCATTGAGATTACTTACTCAAAGGCCTGCAAATTAGAGACTGGATTGTCTCTCCTAGAGATGACTGACAGACGGGGATCTCTAAATCCATTGGGAACAATTTCCCAACGAACTCGATTAGAAAACAGAGATGACTCCTCCATATAATTAGTATGAGGATTACTCTATATTTCTTGGAAGTTCAACAATCTTGATGGACCTTCCTATGCAACAAATCTGAAGTAGTCGCGGCAAGCAGCTGCAAACTCATTAACTTGATGTTGTAAAGGAACCGCTGGTAGGACAGCAAGGCAGACTAGAGGAGCTGGAGAATTGGCTAGAGGAGCTTGCAGACTAACTGGAAGATTTGCAGCTATAATGGTCTAGGGATCTAACCACTGGGTAATTACGATAAGACCCTATGTCATCGCCTCCAGCTACTGGGTGGTATCATGGTGAGCTTTCTTAAAATGAATCTCCAGTGCTTCTAGGGTGACCGTATTGCTTGGATTGGCTCTGGCCCAAGCGTAAGGACATTACTGGATATTGTGGTCATACATTCTTAACCATCTTCACTGAGACAAAATTTGTTGGAAGAGAAAAACTATGATAACTTCTAAATAGAGTTGAATTTGAGCGATGTGAGAGCGCTAAATGAACTCGAACAGATAAATTTAGTTCACCATTGGATGAAGGGCTCCAAGATCATTATGAAAAGGTATTGTGGGCACAAAGCGGACAATTGGATCAAAAGTTATGGTTGTTTGAAGTTTGGATGTCATTTTGAGCTAAATCCCGCACTTCCATTGTGACTTGTTGTTCATCGAAAACTGAAGGTCTGAAGGTCGCGTGCTGTATTGATGCCAACAGTGCCATCAAGTCATATTGTTCATACTAAATGTTGTAAGGATAACTATTGAGTGGTCGGTTACTTTGGGTTGCAAAGGATCAAGCAGCAGATTGGGAGATCACAATAACTAAAAAGAGGTCGCCCAGGCCGCTCGCACGACCTAAAAAGAAGTGTCAGCCCTGACTGTCTATAGAGCTCGCCAGAACACTTAAACATAGCCCACAGGTCCTGGCCTTGCCTCTTTCCCCTTTCTGGTTTGGATCTGGCCACTATTTATATAATTCAGGGGCTGCCCGGATGGCCAGGCGCAGTTACCTCAGGCAGCTCGAAAGAGAGGTGCCTCTGTCATTAAATGGAGTGACCATGACCTCTATTAAAGGGAGGTGTCATGGTCACTAAAAGGGGTGATCGTGGCCTCTCTAAAAGGGGAGGTGCCATGGTAACTAAAAGGGGTGACCCCGACCACTCTGAAAGGGGATGTGTTGCGGTAACTAAAAGGGGTGACCCGGACCTCTCGAAAAGGGGAGGTGACACAGTCACTAAAAGGGGTGATTGCGAGCTCTCTAATAGAGGATGTGTCGCGGTCAATAAAATGGGTGATCATGACCTCTCTAAAAGATGAGGTGCTATGAGCACTAAAATGTGTGACCACGATCTCTCTACAAGGGGAGGTTCCACAGAGATGGGGGAAACTGTGGAGTGCAGGTTACTCGGGACGAAGGATGCCAGCGGATAGATCTCTGGGAGAAAGGCTGATTTTGTTGATCTAAAAAAGGATTATATATGGGGTCCAAAATTGGTAAGGTGAGAGGTAGAAAAGTGAGAAAATTCGAGCCCGCTTGCACAATTTGCAAGCTGGAGACTCAAAGTAAAATGTCCTCTTTTTGGTACCCCTTTCCCTCTATTTATAGATGTGGGGCCTGCCCAAATGGATAGGTCCAAAAATTATAGGCAGCTTGGTGTACAGGAGAACCAGGTCAATGAAGAGAAGATACATGGGGTGCAAGTAGCAAAAAAGAAAGAAAAACAAGACCGCGTGGTCTCGCGGTCTTGCTGGAGCCTAGCTTCCTGAGACTTAGGAATTCTACCGAAGAAGAGACAGGCGTTCTGAGCGGTCTCAAAAAATTGAGACCGCCGGGATTGACAATTCTGATTGAAAAGGAGAGGTCGCGGACTTCCGAGAAAACATGATCACCACACATTTTCAAGTTTCGCTAGAATATCAAAAAGTTTGCTTTGAACGCTGAGACCATGATCGTCATAAATGCAGAAAACTCTATAAATACTGCTTCAAGGCTTTAGAGTCCAGAACTTTCTAGAAGTAATTGTGAGCCTGTGCTTTTAACAATCACCCTTTTTCAGACCGCAATGAGTTTTTGAAGATGGATATGATATCAGTACTAGCTTAGCGGACGAAGACCAGAAATTTGCCAAAGGGCATCCTCTTCGAAGTAGAAGGTTGATGTAAAGGAGACCGCAAGCTCCAAGAAGTTGCTGACAGTCAAAGTCTCCAAGGCTCCGGCGAAGGTAAATGCAGCGAAGGAGATCATCAGCTCTCCTCCAGAAGGAAAGCAACCAGAACTGGCAAAGGAAGGTGCGACATTGGTAAAATCGAACATTTTTGATGTGCCGACCAACTCTTCAGAGCCTCCTGTGTTGAATCTCACCGATCTCACCATCACCTTTGACTACAACAAGTCAGTTGAGGCTCTCAACCAGACCGTTGTCCAGTTTGGTGAGACCGCTTCCACTGAGGCCATCAAAGATCTGAAGTAGAAGTGGAAATCCTCAGCTGAAAAGCTCAGGCAGAAGATCGCAGATCAGCAGGGAACTGCAAAAAGGAGTAAAGAGAAAAAAGGTAGATCCTCCTGTTCAGATTGCCGAAAGAAAAAAGAATGATGAAAGTGAAGAAGTGACAGCCAAGACCGCATTGGTCAAGGCGTCCACACTTGCTGATGAAGGCAGTCTTGGGCATCCAGCCGTGGATGCATGTAAAAAGGTAAGTGACCGGGCCGATCTTTCTTTTCCTCGTATGGTCTCAATGTCTTCAAGGGGAGCTGACTCTGAGTTGATAACTAATCTGGATGACGATTCTTCTAACGATCTTGTATGTTCAGTCTCATAGGTACTTGATCCCTTTGAGTCTGAATGGCTTCGGGAGATCGCCGAAGAGCGAGATCAGATCACTGAGAAGAAGGCCGTAGAGGAAAAGGCAATGCAAATAACAGAGGTCGAGAAGAAGGAGAAAGAGGAAATAGAGAAGAAGGGAAAGAAAGAAGAAGCGAAGAGAAAGAAAGCTGAGGAGGAGAAGGCAACGTTGATCACTGCAGAGAAGAGGAGAAAAGATAAAGAGGTGGAGCTAGAGGAGGAGAAGAAAGCTGACGATGAGAAGAAGGATAAGAAGAAAAAGAAGACTGCTGAGAAGAAGACAATGAAGGAATAAGAAGAGGAGGAAGAAGAAGGGGCCCAACAACTTCAAAAAGAGAAGACTGCACTGTCGTACGGTCTAACGTGGCTTTCTGCCGACCAAGATGCTAAACTGAACAATGCAGCGGCAGACCGCAGGGCAGCGATCTCTACCCTGCGGACTGGTAAGGCGAAGATGATTGCGAGATCGACAGACTTTCTTCCTATGCCAGTTTTTGATATAAATATCCAAAAGAGTGGCGTGAGATCTTCATCATCGAAACTGATGACATTCTTATCAGCAATACAGAATTAAAGAGAAGAAGAAAATAAGGAGAGAGGTTGCAAAAAAGGGAGTTGGAAAGAATGAACCTAGAAAGGTTTAGAGGATCAGACCGCAGATCTTGCGGTGATAAAAGATGTTGAAATTGCTTTACATGACTGCGGTCTTGATTTCATTCCAATTATACTCTCTGCACGATCTCTTTCATTTTTTGAGTTGTTATAACTGAGCTAATAGTCCTCTCTTGATCGCAGATTTTGATGCGATCGATTCAGTCCGTGAAGAAGGGGAGATCCCATGGAAGTTAGAAATTCCTCCACAGGTCACGGACATCCTCAAACCCATCTTTAAGGATGTCCCCACTATGCAGGCTCGGGCCGATCAACTCAGGGCTCAGGTTGCTGATGTCGAGGATAGGTTGCATGCAGCGAGTCCGTGAGGTATGCGATCTAAAGATTGCCAAGATCACCAGGATGCTTCAGAGATCCAAGAAGGATGAGGAATGTTACAAGAGAAAGGATGCCACACTAACCACTGAGGTTGCGACACTCAAGCTGGTCCCTCTCAAATGACCATGAGAGCATGAACTTCTGGCGGTCTCCCAGAAGAGAGACCATCCTCTGAGATTTTCATGGCCCCATTTGCAGTTCGATGGATGTCACAAAGATCCATCGAACTGCAATGTCTGCAAATCAGAGTTTGGCGACCGCTCGATCCGCTCCCAATGAAATGGGGGACGTCAAGACCATCATTTGATGAAAGCGCCAACCAAGGAGATAGAGTTTCATTCTTGATTTCATGCGGTCTAGAGATAATGATTTCGAATAATTTGATCTTGTTGTAATATATATGTGTTGACATTCTGATTTTCATTATACGCGACCTCTGTGATTGTGATAACGATCTCTGTGTTGATGTGATGCTTGGTTACTTTTCCTTTGCATATTTCTGTCATGCTACTTGAGATGTAGTCTAATTTTACTGTGACCGTTTATACTGCTTGCAGTTTCTAATGTCGTATGCAAGTTCAGCGGTCTGCATAGCTTGCTGGGTTGTCTCAGAAAAAGTCATCATTACAAAAATATCCCTTGACTTCTATAAATAGTTGGCCTTAGAATCTTCATTTCATACTTTTTGAATGTGCCCAAAGCAAACAACTAGACCCATAGAGTGGTTTCTTCATGACTAGGTCATGACAAAACCCTAGGAAGCTTGAAGAGACCACTTGGCCTTAGCCAAGAAGAAGGAAACATAGTGGTCTGCAAATAGCAATTTCTAGTTAACAAGCATAGGATTGGACTTAAGGGCCTCACCTTGACCCTTTGACCCCACCATAGCATACCTAACCCTTTAGGGGTCCCCTTAGAGCACCAAGGACCCATTGGAGTCAACCAAAGTGACCAAGTTGACCAAAGTCAACCCTAACCATGAATTAGTCAAAGTAGCCTAATTAGGGTCAATTGGCCTCCACAGTGCCAAATTGACCTTGCCCCTACCCTTATAAGGATATTAGGGACCTAATGGACCAAAAAGCCCCACTATGGGGCCACCAATTTGGCCAATTAGACCAAAGTCAACTCTAGCCCTAGTTTGGTCAAATTGCCCTATTGTGGGTCAATTGGCCTCCACCTTGCCAAATTAACCTTACCTAGACCTTCCTAACCCTTAAGAGAGTCCAATGGGTCACTAGACACCCATTGGGGTCAACCCAAATGGTAAAATTGACCAAAGTCAACTCCACCCTAAATTTGGGTCAAAATGACCTATTTTGACCTAATCAAGCCCAATCCACTTGGGCTAGACACAATTGGAGTGGTCCAATAGTTTCATGGGCCTGATATCTACTCAATGGGCCATGCAATTTCTGGAAATGATGAGTAGGAGAGAGAAAGTGCAATTTCCCCAATGTTGAAGAGAGATAAAGAAGAGAGAGAAGGCCATTAATGGCCATGGGAGGCCAAGGGCCTCCCCTCTTCATCTCTAATGGCTTTGTAACTCCCCCATCATCAGTTTTGAGGAGTTTAATAGCCATGGCCGACCACCCAAGTGTTGAATTGGGGGGATTTCAAAAATCGCCTTAATGGCCATTAATGGTTTTCAAGGTTGTAACCTCCCCCTCTCCCAATTGATGTCTTTAACACCTTCAGAAGACTGAGAGGAGTGAAACCCTCAACCTTCCAGAGGAAATCATGCAGTGGAGGCTCAGATCGGCATGGAGCACAACTTGAAGGGGGCGGCCATGGCAAATCTGGGAAACAACCACCATCAAGCCCGATTGAAGGTCTGGTTCTTCTCCTCTCCCTCTATGGATATATCTTAGATCAAAATAGGTGAGAAATCGGGCTCAATTGATCCCGATCCAAGTGAGAAAAATATAAATTTCCATGGATTTTCTTCCCGTTGGGTTCGCCGGAAACCGCCCCTCCGGCGGCCGTGACGCCGCCCGGCGATAGCCACCACCTCAACGGAGGTGGTGGTGGTGGTGGTGGCCGGCCAGGGAGGGGGCCGGATTGCCAGGAAATTGAGAGAGGAGGTGCTACAGGTTGGTGCAATCCTGACCCTTGGCTGGAGGAGGAAGATGACCAGCTGCCCCACGATTTTGCTTTAAGATCTGTGCACAGATCTGTTAATTAGTTTAATTGATATTTGTATTTTCTGTCACAAGTATTGCTGTACCTAGATTTAATTATAGAAAATACTTAGGCCCCTGTATAGAAAAAGTGGTCAACATTAAAGTTGTAGCCCTTGGAGTCTAATTTAATTTAAAATTGATTTCAACCCAAAAAGAGCTCAGTAGCTCCCTGTAGGTCCATTTTGGTGGGGTTGGTCCCTAGTGTAGGACATCCACCATTTCTTGAATAACTTTTGATTGGGAAATGATATGCACTTGAGATTTGAAACATAGGCTACTTATACCTACACACACATGATATACAAAGATGGGAATTTTAGGAGAACCATTTTCTAAGGTTTTTGTAATAATTTCATAAATCAAATATTAAATAATTATTGGGTCAAATGACCTCCAATGCCCTCCAAATTTTGGTGGGTACTTTTTAGGGTTATTGCATGACCATGGTAAAAATCTCAGCCCAATTGGGACTATTTTAGTTTGGAAATTTGTTAACCTAAGTTGGGTCTAATTAGGTCAAAATTAGGGCATGAGGTTTATCTTAGGTCAAAATCATGGTGGTCAGAACTCATCACCATGAGTTGAAGTGGTCATGGAACCTAGAAGATGTGTTCATTGGATGTAATTATGCCCTAGGAAATTTTGAGAGAATTTTAGGAGAATTTATTCCCTCTAAATTAGGCCATACCCCCTTTAGAGAATTTTCTTATGAAAGATATTTACATGCACAAAATGTCTTGGATGGAGATGAAACCTTGGTAGTGCCTTTATTATTATGATATACACCTCTAGTAACTTTTGTGCATTTTACTAAATGATTTAACCAGTACTTCATTCACAAGACACCTATTTTGTCGTAGGCTTAATAAAATTAATTGAGGGTCTAATACTCTTTGATAAATTGTGCAAATTAGTGATGGGATATTTCAGAGCATTAGGAAACTTTGTGATTTTATATATAATTTTTGGAGACTTAAATCAGTAGGTTACTTCACAACTTGTCTTATTTGAGTTTTCTTAAAGTATTTATTTAAGCAAGAAAATGATTTCCATAAATCCTGAAATTTAGTCAGTAGACTTTTCTGATGAATACAAGAGCTTGGTATTTTTCCCATAATTTTGGAGTGGATATTTTTGGTGGTTCCTTCATAAAACTACAAGTTTGGATAGATGATAAATATTAAAAATAGAGGACAATTTTTTACTGTAAAAATATGATATGTTGTATTTCATGTTATTTAGTCATCATAGATTTATCATGATTTTTGGAGAGCCATATCATAAGAATTCCTTACACTTCATGTTCATATTCATACTTGGCAAATATTGGAGAAATTTAAATAAATGCTAAAATGTTGAGGAAAATTATGAATCTCTGGAGTTAGTCTTATAATGCCATGGAAGCCCTCCAGAAAGTATCTTGAGTCAGTTGGATGAATATCTGGAGTACCTCTACTTTTAAGCTTCATATAGTTAGTTGGTCTTCGTATAGTAAAAATGTGAACCTTGGATATTTAGGGGCCTACCAAGTGGAAGTGGCATGTAGTTGGTGTACATGGTCAGGATGAAGAGGATGAGGTCATCAAGAAGGAGTTGAGGAGATAAGAGTGCTAGGTGAGCTAAGGGTGAGGTTGTGCTTAGGATTGACGAAGGATCGTCTTTTACCTAGCGTGTCATAATGCACTTAGGTTTAATTCAAGTGAAATGATAAGAGGGGTGTTCTTATGGGTAGATACCAATAACATTAAGTGTCTTGAGAAAGGGAGCTTTGGGGTGTCATCCCATTATAGCTCCTAGTACCGTAGCGAGCCACCTCACAGGGTAATCCTCGGGAAGTCCAAGATTAACCATAAATTGTAGGGACAAGTTGATATTCAAGATTAACTTAATAATACGCACACCCACACCCCGTAGTTACAGGAGGTTAGTTGGTTTGGTTGTACGAGCGGTAGGCTCGGTGGTTGAAGCAGCGGACTAGTTAGTTCGGTGAGCTTGTGACTCAGTAATGCTTGTTGGTACAGACGGGTTGGTCCGGCGAGCCGTTGGCTCGGAAGGTTATGATGACGGGCAGGTTAGCCCGGGGAATTTATGGCTCGGGATATAGTAGAACATGTTGCATGTGCATGAAGATGGTGGGTCTTCGGTATTGGACGGTCGTTCACACAGACGTCAATACGTTGACTCGGCAAGTGTGGAATTTGCACTTAGCCATAAAAGTATGGTGGTCCAGCCAGTAAGAGTACGGAGATGCTCCGCGGTTTTGCGTTGAGGCGTACGATAGGTCTAGGTAGGGTAGTGTGAATACCAACCTAGAGGTGGGCGAGGCCCAAACCACCGCTTATGTTTGCCACTACGGGAGTATCCTGGGAGTCTTGCTAGCTCCAAAAAGGGGGAACTAAAGGTCTATAAGCATAGAGTCGATGTGTGTGAGTTGCATTTATATGAACATAGCATAAACTGCATAACTCTACATGTCATGGCATAAACATTGCATTTCAACCCCTACACCTATCGTATAAGTCAGTTATGGGACTTCTTATACGATAGGCCCTGCTAAACGACCCCTTGGTCTATAAGTTTGTATGGGCATTCCTATAAATCAATGGTTACTTTTCTATTATGTACCTGCTTTACTTATTGTTGTTTACTTGCTCTTTACCATGCTTTATCACTGCTTCAATTATCTGTATACACATGTGTAGTTGTAGACATTTTTGTAGTTAGATTCACCGTCATCTGCTCTTTGTTATACCCCTTGTTGTCCTCCGCTTCATCCTCCCGCTCGGTGCCTAGGAGCCATTGGGGGAGGGGTGGGGAATATAAGGCTTAGTCTTTTTGACTAACGGTCGGTGGACCATATCATTTTAGTGGTTCGAGGAGATGCAGCAACAACAGAGGCCGGTGCAGACGGAGGCGGGCCAGTCTAGTACAGGAGCACATGATTCAGGATCAGTGAGTGATTAGTAGTTAGCTTCCGCGAGTGATCTTGTAGTGAGGACATGATGTACAGGGCATGAGCCCTTTATTATTGTAACCCTTGTTATTTCAGTTATACCATGTGGACATTAATTATATATAGCATGTGATTGTGGATTTGAACTTTATTTTGTTCGTTTATGCTTTTCTTCTTCTGTGATCGATATGGCTGGCAGAATCTCGGCGCTTTGTAGTAGCGATCTTCCCGTGTGATGGTGTCACCGCAAAGCGACGGTTCTGGGCATAAGACCTGGGTTTTTGAAAAAAAAAGTGGGGTCTTTTGTAACGGTCCAGGCCCGCCAACACGGGACCCAGCTGGACCGCCAGCACCCTCCCAGCCCAAGCCCGCCAACACGGGACCCAGCTGGAACCGGAAGGGTTCAGCCTAACCAGATGGGCTGCAGCCAATGCACCCCAACCCCTCTCTGTCCCACCATAGGGCACAGTGGGTTGTTGGAGACCGCAGTCCCCCTTTTCATGAGGAATGGTTCAGTTAAGCGGCAGCGCAGGGACTTTCCAGGAGGTCACCCATCCCGTGACTACTACAGCCCGAGCACGCTTAACTATTAAGTTCTTCCACTCCTCATCACCAATTGACCTGCAGATCAATTGGTGATGAGGAGTGGAAGAACTTAATAGTTAAGCGTGCTCGGGCTGGAGTAGTCACGGGCTAGGTGACCTCCTGGGAAGTCCATGCGCTGTCGCTTAACTGAACCATTCCTCATGAAAAGGGGGACCGTGGTCTCCAACAACCCACTGTGCCATGTGGTGGGACAGAGAGGGGTTGGGGTGCATGGGCTGCAGCCCATCTGGTTAGGCTGAACCCTTCCGGTGCCAGCTGGGTCCCGTGTTGGCGGGCCTGGACCATTACAAAAAGTGCAATCCTGAACCATTCCGGTGCAGCTCAATTGGTGATGCGAAGTGAAAGTACTCCATAGTTAAGCGTGCTCAAGCAGGAGTAGTCACGGGATGGGTGACCTCCTGGGAAGACCACGCGCTGCCTCTTAACTGGCTCAATTCTCATCAAAGGGGGACTGCGGTCTCCAACAACCCACTGTGCCGTGTGGTGGGACAGAGAGGGGTTGGGGTGCATGGTCTGCAGACCATCTGGTTAGGCTGAACCCTTCCTGTACCAGCTGGGTCCCGTGTTGGCGGGCCTGGGCCGTGAGGGTGTCGGCGGTCCAGTTAGGATTGCACTTTTTGTAACGGTCCAGGCCCGCCAACACGGGACCCATGCACTCCTGACGTGTCCCAGAAATGCCACTTCCTGTAGCCAAAATTGACATTTTGAGAACTTTGCGTACATTTGGTGTTGCTGTAGCTTACCCAGGACTTGAGCCAAGTGTTGTGTGTGCTCCTCTTTTGTCTTGTAGTAAATCAAGATGTCGTTAATGAACACTATGACGAATCTATCTAGGTAGGACTCGAATATACCGTTCATCAAACTCATGAATGCAGAGGGAGCATTCTTGAGTCGGAAGGGCATTACCGTGAATTCATATAACCCGTAGAGGGAGCTGAAGGCTGTCTTTGGTATGTCCTCCTCCCGAATTCGCAGCTGATAATATTCGGATCTCAAATAAAGCTTAGAGAACCAGAAGGCTCCCTGCAGCTGGTCAAATAATTCATCAATCCTGGGTAACGGATACGTGTTCCGCACCTTTAGTCGGCTCAACTCCCGGTAATCTATGCAGAGTCGTAGCGACCCATCCTTCTTCTTTACGAATAATACTGGTGCTCCCCAAGGTGACGAGCTCAGCCTAACAATGTTGGAGTTACCATTGTGATCTAGAAGTGGTCAAACATGTAATGTCACTGCCAACGCGATATGAGCCTGCAGGGTCGCACATAAGAGTATGTGGAGAAGTTGGAAGATTGACTGTGTTGGTAAAGGTTACCAATCACCATATAGAATCGGGGAGGTAAAGCAAATGTTGCTGTCGGAATTCGTCGGATATGATTCGTCGGAATTCGTCGGATTCGTCGGATTGTTCCGTGGAATCCCGACGAATTGTTACAGAGATCCTTAACTCGGCAAATGTTGCCATCTGATATGATTCATTGGAATTCGTCGGATTCGTCGGATTGTTCCGTGGAATCCCGACGAATTATTATAGAGATCCTTAACTCGGCAAATGTTGCCGTCTGATATGATTTGTCGGAATTCGTCGGATTCGTCGGATTGTTCCGTGGAATCCCGACGAATTGTTACAGAGATCCTTAACTCGGCAAATGTTGCCGTCTGATATGATTCGTCCGAATTCGTCGGATTGTTCCGTGGAATCCCGACGAATTGTTACAGAAACCCCAAACTTCTGTATGGACTGCGGATAGCGATTTTTCTAGGTCCTTTTATACTTCGGGTATAAATAGAACTGGTTTTAAGGGTTCAATAGATTACTCTTATTCGATAAAGAAGAGGAGCCGACGGAAGAGTTCCGCCCGAACCCTAGACGGAAGAGTTCCGACGCGCCTCCGCAGATCTCCATTCCGGCGATCGTCGCCGTGATTGTTCTTCCTGGAGCGAACCTAGCAGTTCGTGGAAGTGCAAGAGTGCAGTCTTCTTCTCCCAGCTCGTGTGGATCTCTGTAGAGACGTAGACATAATTCTACGTGAGAACTCTCTTTGCCGCCGACAGGATTTTTCTTCTTGGAGCACCTAGGTTGGATTCGATCCAACTCCACTAAGGTAATTTATGCCTAGTAATTTTCATTACTTCTTGATTCAATGTTCATGGCCGATCCGAATCTTTTTGGGTTGTTTCTCTTTATTTCCGCTGCGCCTACATACGATGTATGGTTGTAGAAAAACCCAACAGACAAATCCCGAGTCCACAATCTCCTGGAGTTGGGTCCTGAACTCTGCTAGCTCCTTCGGTGCCATCTTGTATGGTGCCCGAGACACTGGTCTTGCTTTTGGCACCAACTGGATCCGGAAATGTAGGTCTCTGGACGGCGGTAGCCCGAGTAATTTCTCTAGGAAAACATCTGAGTAGTCCCTAACTACCGGAATATCCGATATAGATACTTCCGTCTCTGCCATCTCAAAACAAATTAGGTACACTTCATCCCCTTGCCCATGGGCTTTGACAACCTGTGCAGATGATAATAAAAGATGGGTGGTGGGTTTAGTACCTTCGATCACTATTTTCGAATCTTCATGCCGTAGAACAAATTTCTTTGCCTGACAATCAATCTTGGCATGGTTCCAGTATAACCAATTCATGCCCAAGATCAGATCGTAATCCTTCATCTTCAAACACGTCGTCGGCGCCTCGAACATCTTTCGTTCAATTTCTACATTCATGTTGCATTTGGCGCACGTTTCTATCTCTGATCCGTCAGCAAGTCGCACATTCCTTTTGATGCCCTCGAAGTGTTGTACTTGGTCTAAGTCATCTACGAATTCATCTGAGACAAACGAGTGGGAGGCACCCATATCGAACAGAGTGTATGCGGGCTTTTTGCAGACTAGTACTATTCCTGGGTGGTAAGTTGTTCGGGACATAAGTTAAAGTGCGACTAAAGTTGGAAAGTTACTAAATAAATGTAATGGAAAACAAACAATAGAATACCTGTAATGACTTCTTCGGGGTTCCGAGGCTCTACAAGATCTAGAGCATACATCTACTCTGGCAGTCATCCTCTACCGTGGGGTCCTCGGCCCAGACCTCGTCCTCGGCCTCGGCCCCGACCCTTCTATGCTGGAGGGGCTGCTGGAGGGGGAGTAGGAGGAGGAAGAAACTGCTGAGGGCAGTTAGCTCTGATGTGCCCCGGCTGGTGGCACCCAAAGCATATCACCTGTTGACGGCCTCGATCATCTTGCCTCCCCGGATCTCGGATCTGTAGCAGTGGAGGGGCCATTACTGCGGGAGGCTGCTGCTCTGGCCTAAAGTTGGGACGAGGACGTCCCCCACCTCTTCTATGACTCATCACCCTGCCCCGCTGCGGGCCCCTACTGCTTTCTCCATGGTAAGATCCGTCGGCCGGTCTCTTTCCCCTGCTCTGCACCATCAGCTGGTCTGCCTCCAGCTTTTTGGCCATATCTATGATTTGGGTATATGTGCCGTCATCACCATGACCCAATCAATATTGGATGGTGTCAAGGGATTCAAGACCAACACATTGGACCAGTCAACCCATCAAATTGACCAAGTCAACCCCAAAGTCAACCTTGGTCAAAGTTGAGCCCTAAAGAAGAAATTAATTGCCCAAGCCTATTCCAGTGGGCTAAGGCCTAATCCAAAGCCCATCCAGCCAGACCATGAGCCAAATGACCCACTAAGATCCTCTAAATTTGAATAAGGAGAATCTATGGAGGGCAAGGTATGAATTTCACTCATTTGGGGGACAAAGAGGAGGAATACATGGGGTGGTTGCCACTTGGCATCCAATCCACCTTTCCTTGACATGCTCTCACCCTACCCAGTTAATCCCCCATCAATTTTGAGTGAGGTGGCAGCTGATTAGATGGAGAAAATCAATGGGAAAGAGGAGTCCTGCCAACATTAATGGCTTTGCATGGAATTAGCTCCACATGGCTCCAATTCCTTCTCTCAACATCTCCGCTCAGCTCCTACAAGGAAGTCCAGCTGAATTCATGCATAGGGGTGGCCAGCTGGAAGGGAATTTTGGAGCCCATTGGCTAACCGAGAGGTGCAATAATGACAACCTCAATTAAAGACCTCCCCAGCTCCAATTTGAGCCCCCATTTCCTTCAGAGACTCGACAAATGAAGAAGCCCCAACTTTCTTGAAGGAATGGTGCACTGGATGGGTGATATCAGAAAGCTCCTCTAATGGAGTGGTCGGACATTGAACCAGGAGAAACAGGCTCCCAAGCTCCAATCAAGGCAAGTTTTACTCATCTCCTCCTCCAGTGTTAGAGATCTCCATCTTCCATTTTTAAAATAGCTTGTGTAATGGTGGTATCACCATTTTGAAATCTTGTTCTTGGCGGAAAAATGAAAACAGTGGGGGCCCTATTCCGGCCACCCTCGGCCGAGTTCTCACCGCCATTCGCTAGCCCTACCTCAGCCGGAGGTGATGGCTTGGGGGATTCTCCAGCAAAGGTCGGAGTTTATCGGAAATCTGGAGCAAAGTCAGACCTGGGAGGGTTAATCTCAGCCCTCGGCTAGCTGGGGAAGATAAAGGAGAGCCGTTAGATATTAGGTAAATGATTAAACGCAGACCAGGAAATGTTATAATTATAGAAATGTGAAATTCTGTCACAAATAATACAGGAAATTGGGGATTTTAGTTGGGGACCTTAGAGTCCCCAACAAAAAATACCCCCTGAATGCATAGATAATGGTCTTAACAAAATTTAGAAATTTGTTTGGGGTCATTTGGAGGACTGTAGCTCCCTGTGCACCCATTTTGGTGTAGGGTGTTCACTTTGAACCCTAGACACTATTGTGGGTGCCTACATCATTTGGTTTGTCCAAATGAGCTGAAAATTAGAGCATGCATGAGTCATGCCCTAAAGTACCCTCTGCCAAAAATTGGGAATTTTTGGAAATAATTTTTATAAAATTTTGCACAACATTTCATTTTTCTTGTATAGCCTAGATCTAGAGTTAAAATGGTCCAAATCCACTCAAATTTTATCTGGATGGTAAATCAGGCCAAATATAGTTATGGTAGAAATTTTAGGCCATTTGGACCACTGAATGTTGGGCTAACCCACTTGCATGTTGTGTCAAGGTTAAGGTGTGGGGTGCATATAGCCCAAATGGGTATTATATGGCCCTAGCTTTTTTACTTAGTGTTAGTCTCTGAAATTTTAGCTACACCTCTATGATGATATAATACATCACCTAACCAAAAATTGCAATTTTTGGTGCACACTTTTCTAAGGCTTTTTGTAGGAATACAATAAATCATGCAAGGTGTATAATGTAGGGTATTTTGACTCAAATCACTCCAAATCTCTTTTGAGAGGTTGGTTATGTGTATATTAGTCATTGGTAAAAAAATCTTGCTCAATTGGATCCTTGCACATGAGTAGATCAAGGGTTTAATGAGTCATAGGAAACCTTCATTTTTGGTCACACTAAATGTTGATTCCTGCCCTAGTTAAATAGATATTGTGTACAATAATTTTGAGGCCCTTGGAGGCCCTAAAATGAAAAGTAGTCAGAGACAACTTTTGTAGGCCTTTGTGTCTACAATATGTAGAAAGTAAGATCACACCATTTGGAGCTATAAAACTCTTTGTAGGCCAGATTTTGAAAAGCTAGTCCTAGTGAAAGACTAACCTTAAAATGTGAATAACGTTTATTTAGTAATTGATATGAGGATGAAAATTTAACCATGTGTGAATGTTCCCTAGATCCACTATAAGCCCAAAAATTAGAATTTTGGGGGCCTCATTTTTCTATGGTTTTAGTAGAAATTTAATAAATAACATGTGGTGTATAGTATGGGTGATTTGGGCTCAAATCGCTCCAAATCTCCTTTGGGAGGTTGGTCATGTATATAATAGGCTATGGTTAAAATTTTAGGTCCTTTGGACCTTTGCATGTTAGTTTATTCCACATGCAAGTGTAATGAAAATTTGGTGTGTGCATAGCACCACATGTAACATTAGATTTACATAAGTAATTAGAGGATCATAGCTTGCTGAAATATTGTGGAAACTTGTACATGCATAGACTTTTTATACCAGTAGGAAGCTCTGGGAATTTTTGTTAGAATTAATCATTGAGTATATGACATGCTTCCTTCACAAAGTACAAGTTGAGTTTATAAATTGAGAAATTCATAACATATAATATACTTGCTGGATTGTTTTAGAATTTTGTATATGGACTTTTCATATCAGTAGGAAGCTCTGAGAATTTTATTAGAATTAATTATGGAGTACATGACATGCTTCCTTCACAAAGTACAATTGAGTTTATATCTTGAGAAATTCATAACATATAATATACTTGCTGGATTGTCTTAGAATTTCGTATATGGACTTTTCATATCAGTAGGAAGCTCTGATAATATTATTAGAATTAATTATGGAGTACATGACATGCATCCTTCACAAAGTACAATTTGAGTTTATAACTTGAGAAATTCATAACATATAATATACTTGTTGGATTGTTATAGAATTTTGTATATAGACTTTTCATATCAGTAGAAAGCTCTGGGAATTTTATTAGATTTAATTATTGAGTATAAGACATGCTTCCTTCACAAAGTACAATTTGAGTTTATAACTTAGGAAATTCATAACATGAAATATGGTTGCTGAAATGTAGTGAAACTTTGTACATAGACTTTTCATATCGGTAGGAAGCTCTGGGAATTTTGTTAGAATTTATCATTGAGTAAATTACATGATTCCTTCACAAAGTACAATTTGAGTTTATAACTTAAGAAATTCATACCATGAAATGTAGTTGTTGGATTGTTATAGAACTTTGTAATTAGACTTTTCATACCAGTACGAAGCTCTGAGAATTTTAGTATTATTGAGTACATGACATGCTCCCTTCACAAAGTACAACTTGAATTTATAACTTGGGAAATTCATAACATGAATTATACTTGCTGGATTGTTATAGAATTTTGTATTTAGACTTTTCATACCAGTAGGAAGCTCTGGGAATTATGTTAGAATTAATAATTGAGTACGTGACCTGCTTCCTTCATAAAGTACAATATGAGTTTATAACTTGAGAAATTGCATAACATGATATATACTTGCTGGATTGTTGTAGAATTCTGTACATAGACTTTTCATATCAGTAGGAAGCTCTGAGAATTTTAGTAGAATTAATTAGGCATGCTTCCTTCACAAAGTACAATTTGAGTCTATAACTTGAGAAATTAATAACATGAAATATAGTTGCTGAAATGTTGTGAAACTTTGTACATAGACTTTTCATATCAATAGGAAGCTCTGAGAAATTTGTTAGAATTAATCCTTGATTATATGACATGCTTCCTTCACAAGATAGTAATCGAATCATGACTTGAGAAATTAGTTAATGAATTATATTTGCTGGAATATTATAGAAATTTTGTACTTGGAACTCTGACATCAACACAAATCTCTGGAATTAAAATGACCCCATACTTAGTTAGTACTCATATAGACCAACTTGCAGGACATGGGGTTTCACCTTAAGGCATGCTGATATACGAATAGAAAAAACCGATTTATGCGAATTAGACTACTACAGACCCTCATTAATGAATGTATTAACTCCTGAGTCATTATGAAGTCAATGATTGTGTAAGGGATTAACCATTAGTGACCTTTATTAGAAGAAAGGGGTTGGGGTGCATTTAGCAAAACATCAATTCAGGGTTTACAACGATATGATAAGAGGATAGAACTGCTAGCAAGTATAAGTGTGCTTGGTGTACGAATTGGGACCTTAAGCAGGAAAGGAGTGACCCAGCAGAAGGTACAAGTTGTGATTGAGAGATAACTCAAGAAATAGTTGGTCACTAGGGAAGGCAGGGTTCGATGCTCAATTGATCACCGACACTCGTCTGTCGAGTCAATTTGTTAAACCATCTCAGGACTTTAGAGCAATTAGATAGCAAGTGGGCATATAAGAGTGGGTAGCCACCAAGAAGAGTAAATATCCTGTAAAGGGGGATTAGGGCTTCAACCACCATCGCATCCCCTAGTACCTCTGTGGGCCCTTCACCGGGTAACCTGTTGGATCGATAGGCACCCTTAGAGGGGGGGGGGGGATGAATAAGGGAATAAAAATTCTTTTTATATGCTTAAGCAATTTGCTAAATTGTTTTAAAATAAAAGAGAGCGAAATAACAAATTAGCTAAATAATTGAATATTGTAATTTGCAATATTAGAATACATGCCAAATGAACAAAATCAAGTAAACATAAATAGAGAAATGATTGTATTATATTAAAGAGTGTTTACACAATTTTGATTTCAATATCACTTGAAATCGGAGGCGTATAAATGGAAATAATTTTTCCTTTTCTATACTGACTCGTATCCCCACGAACCAATGACTGTAGCCTACCCTCCCCGAATATTGTCTCAAGCCGCTCTAGCCAAACTTTCCCCAGATATGGCCTCGAGCACCCCCTAGATCTAATCATTTAGACCTAGTTGCCAACACATGCGGCGAATTCCCCCTAAGCCGTGCAAGGACCTAGTTGCCAAGACAAGGCGAATTAACTACACAAATTCAAAAAGATAATGAAATGAAATAACACAAATAAAAAAATTCCATCTATGAGATTTTCTGAAGTTGAAGATGAAGGATCATTGTAGCATAAGCGTGGTTGAAGCGATCATTCTTTGGATGCAGCGTGATGACGTCCTCCTTCAGAAATATTCTTTAGCTTTGAGTGGGAGATCAACTTTCGGCAGAGTAACAACTCTTGAAATTTGGCACTGGTATTCTCCCTTGGATGTGTGTACAAAATGAGAGAGAAATCCCCATTTTATAGATCAAAGAGATAGTGCATGCGGTAGCACCTAAATCCTATGGTAGTGGTCGTGTAGAGATTGTGGAGGCGTGGAGGCATGGCACGAATTGGAGCTAGCGTCGGCGGTAGCACTAATGCCTAGAAATAGCGCTAACGCCTGCGGTATCACTAGCGCTGGTGGTCTTACTGCAAGAGCTCACGCCAGTGATAGCGCTAACACCTGGCGATAGCACTAACTCATGCAGTATTAGTAGCGCTCGTGGTAGTGCTGCAGTTAAAAGATTTTGGTTCCAAGCTACTTTTTACCTGTGGAGTATTGCATCTATACTTCCTACACACTATAAACACACGACAAGCAAGATCAAATACAATATGGAATTTATTATTCTCAAACAAAGGGATGTGACACACACATCCAACAATCTCCCCCTTTTGATAATAACAAATCCTCTTAGCAAGAAATCAACAAAGATGTTTATATTATATGATAAGCGAGATAATAGTGCATAATATAGTATATGATAAGCATGAGAATAGTGCATACTCCCCCTATATTAATGCTCCACCTACATACATAAATGCAATTTATGTTTTACCGCTTTCAAATGAGATTCTTTTGGATTGGCTTAAAATCGAGCACATAAGCATACGACAAACATAATATCGTGTCTAGTTGCACTTAGATAAAGTAGAGATCACATCATACCTCTATTTAAAGTTTGATCAATTGAAATTCTTGATTCATCTTTTCCTAATTTTAGTGATGCACTCATTGGTGTAGAAGCATGTTTAAGATTTTCAAATCCAAAGCGTTTAAGCATATCATGGATATATTTAGTTTGACATATAAAAATACCATCATTTCTTTGTGATATTTGAAAACTAAGAAAATAAGAAAGTTTTCCTACTAGACTCATTTCAAATTCATTTTTCATCACTAAAGTAACTTCATTACACAACTCTTCATTAGTAGATCCAAAGATTATATCATCAACATATATTTGCAAAATAATCAAATCATCATTATTGTGCTTAATGAAGAGAGTATTATTGGCACTTCTCATAATATAACCGTGCTTTAATAAAAATGATGTAAGTCTTTCATACCATGCACGGGGTGCTTGTTTTAAACCATAAAGCGTTCGCTACTAGAAAAGTGAATTTTAGCAACAATTGTTTTTGCCAGGGCTCAAAAACCGTTGCTAATACTAATGTATTAGCAACAGTTTTAAAATTTGTAGCTGAAAGTTTGTTTTAGCCAAGGCAGAAAAACTCGTGGTTGCCTGCTTCCGTACCCTCGACAGTCGCCGATTCTCAATGCTGACGTCGTCCGCAAAACCTAATCTCTCTGATACTCCACTACTGACCTCGTTGTTTCCCCACCACCGACCTCCTAGATTCCTCGCTGACGACCATGCCGAAACCCGATCCTCTTCCGTCAGACCCGTTTCTTGCACTAGACCAAGAACTACTGCTCGGTATGCCTATAGATCTCAATTTTCTCTTCTAGTTCGGAATAAATCCCAATTTTATTCCATTTTTTGCTCAATAATTTTATCCTACAATTTATATTCTCTGTTATTCAGATTTTTTTTCCTGTTTTTCTTCAAGTTATTGCCTATTTCTTTCTGCACTAGGCGAAGTTAGGTGTTTGTAAGGTTTTTCTTCATCATCAGTATCATCAATTTCATTAGCATCAATTTCTCCTGAAGCAGTGCTAGGTCTAGATATTTTATTAGCATCAATTTCTTTACCGTCTGTTCTCTAGGGAACTAGGATTTTAGTTAATTCCTCAACATGCATCAATAATATTTGACTTACTAGCATCAAAGTGAATACACATCAAAATAGAGGGAGGCTGTTAGGACTCCACCGGCTGGTGGTGGTTTGCTGATAGATGAAAGGCCTAGGAGGGTGGCCGGAGGATAGAGAGACGAGGGGAGAGAGATCAATTAGAAGCAAAAGCACTTTCATTAACCATTATGCCCATTACAATAAGATAACCTGGGTATTAATAACCCCGTGGTTTAAATCTAGCCGTTACAATCTTTTATTACTAATAATGAATATCCGCCGTTGATCTTTACTCGATCCCCGGGACTTTAGCTGGTTCGTCGAACTGATTGATTGGCTTCCTTCTACGATCGTCGAGCTGCTCGTTCGTCGAACTGCTCGATTGGCTTCACATCGTTGGATGAGCCTGTGATGATAATCCCTTTATTAATATTATCGCCTGACTGATGTGATGGCTGGTAGTCTATGGGCTGGACTGGGACCATTGGATGAATTGGTGGTTTCTCTGCCGCAGGATCAGCGTGATGGCTGGATGTTTCTGGACTGTTGGATCGTGATGGGATATCTGAGGCCATTGGATCATTAAACCCTAACATTTCCTTCCCCTTATTTAAAACGCTGTCCTCAGCGTTGTGATCATTCTCCTTTTGTGTTTCTCTTTCTTCTGTTGTTGCTGGTGTATGCATGGCCTGCGATGGTGGGTGGGCCTCTGCGAGGGGTGGTGCCTTGGTCGTCGAGGAGCCTAGTTGGAATACTATAGATGGCGGTTGCTGGGATGACTGGGTCTCGTTTGCTGAACAGATAACTTCCACCCGCTGAGAGCTGCAACTCGTTGATCCCTCCATGGTTCTTCCGCCCATCTAGTACTGATCGCTCCTTGCTAGTTGTATTTTTGTTGATGTTGGTGTTTGCCGTCCCTTTTGTGTTCTCTTTTTCTTCACACCCCAGTTTGTGAGAATGCCTTTTTTGCTTTGTGGTTTGCTCTTTCCTGGATCTCGTAGTTTGCGATCTCCGCTCTTGTTGTTCCGTAGTATATGGTTCAGCTTTGTGTTGTGGTAGTAGGGATTGTAGATCTGGTAGGAGATGAGCATGTTCTGTTAGGGAGGACACGTCCTCCCACGTGCTGTCTTCAGGGGGAAACCTTGCCACTGAATGAGAGCCTATTGTGTTTCTCTTCCTTGTCGGATGATCTGGCGTGTGTTGATGATGGAAAGTGGTTGGTGTAGGGGATTATTCTTCCAACTGAGATCTGGTAGATCGATGACTTGTTGATTAAGTTCGCCAATGTATGGTTTGAGTAGGGATACATGGAACACATGATGTATCTTTGATTTCGAGGGAAGGAGGAGGCGGTAGGCCATCTCTCCGATGACTTTTGTAACCTAGAATGGGCCATAATACTTGAGGTTGAGCTTCCTCCCTGCGGGACATTTTAAGGATAGTTGCCGGAAAGGGTGCAACTTCAGTAGCACCCAGTCGTCTTTTTCTAGTTTTAAATCTGTCCTCTTCTTATCTGCTTGGCCTTTCATTCTGTGCTGAGATTTGGATAGGTTTTCCTCCAAGTGTGTATCATCTCATCTCGGGTCTTTAATGTCGTATCTGCAGCTTCATTATTTGTTTTCAATGCACAGTAACATAGTAAACAAGGGGGGGGGGGGGGGCGACCATACATGACCTCATAAGGGGTCATGTTGGTCGATGTGTTAAACGTGGTGTTATAATGAAATTCTGCTAAATTTAGGTATTCTGGCCATAGTGAAGGGTTTTCATGGGTGAATATTCTCAAATATTGCTCGATACATCGGTTAACACTCTCGGTTAGTCCGTCTGTTTGGGGGTGGTATGAAGAGCTGTATTTGAGTTTTGTTCCCTGCAATCGGAACATTTCCGTCCAGAAATCACTTAGGAAAAGTGGATCTCTATCGGATATGATTGATTTTGGAATCCCGTGGAGTTTTCCCACGCTATTCCAGAATGCCTTTGCCACTTTGGGGCCGGAAATTGGTGGTTGCAGTGGGGTGAGATAGATTACTTTTGAAAATATGTCTACTACTACAAATATAATAGTGAATTTATTAGATATTGGTAGACAAGTAATGAAATCTATTGTTAGGTCACTCCATAACTTACTGGGCATTGGTAGAGGTTGGAGTAGACCATAGGGGGCATGGTTGGCTGGTTTAGCTTTTTGACAGATATCACATTTGCTTATATACTTTGTGATATCTGCCTTCATGTTCTGCCAATAGAAATGTGTTTTTATTTTATGGCTGGTCCGTCTTATTCCATAGTGCCCCCCTATTGGGCTAGAGTGTGTTTCCTGCAATATTCTATTTATTATTTGTGATGTTCTGGTAATGTAGATGCGCTGCTTGTAAATGATGTAATTACCTTATTTTTTCCATTGTGGGAAAGCCTGTGAGTTTTGGTTGAATTGTCTTGCTAGCTCATCCCCCTCATAATCCTTTTCCAGTCCCTCCAGTAATGGGGATGATGGAATGGTGATCATGTTGAGACTCATTTGGTGGTGTTTCTCTGGAATATCAGGGATCCTAAACAGGGTGTCTGCTGCTTGGTTATTTTTCCCTGGTTTATATTTAATTTCAAAGTCATACCCTAATAATTTAGCTAGGAACGTTTGCTGCTCAGGTGTTTGAAGGTATTGTTTCAGTAAGTAGTGAAGGCTTTGGTGATCTGTTAGTATTGTGAATTTATGGCCCAGCAGGTATTGCCTCCATTTCGTGATTGCGGCTGTTACCGCAAATAGTTCACGAAAATATGTTGATTTTTTTGGATCATGGGTGCTAGTTTCTTGCATAAGTAAGCTATGGTTTTTTTCTTGCTTAAGCACAACTCCAATTCCTGTGCCCGATGCGTCGGTCTCAATGATAAATAGCTCGTTAAAATTTGGGAGGGATAATATGGGGTAGGAAGTTAATTTTATTTTCAGTATATCAAAAGCTTCTTGCCTTTTTGCATTCCAATGGAATGATTTTTTTTTTAAATTTCAGTAATTGGATGGGCTAACTTGGCATAATCCTTGATAAACTTTCTATAGTAACCTGTGATTCCTAAGAAAGCTCTAACGCCTTTTTGATTGGTAGGTATTGGGAAACTGGCTATGGCTTCAATATTTGTTTTATTTGGTGATACATCGCCGACTTTAATTGTGTGTCCTAAAAATTCTATTTCAATAGTTAAGAAATTACATTTGGACAGCTTTACCAATAATTGATGATTTTCCAAAGTTCTCAAGGTCACTCGTAAATGTTCTAAATGCTCAGTCTCATTACTACTGAAAATCAGGATCTCATCAAAAAATATTACTATAAATTTTCTCAAGAAAGGATGAAAGATGGTGTTCATTAATGACTGAAAAGTTGACGGCGCATTTCATAAGCCAAAGGGTAATACTATGAATTCCTAGTGTCCTTGGTGTGTGGGGAATGCTGTCTTATGTATGTCTCTTTCTGCCATTAGAATTTGATGATAACCACACCTTAAATCGATCTTTGAAAAGTATCTTGCTGAGTAAAGCTCATCTTGAAGCTCTTCGATGGTTGGGATAGGAAATTTATCCTTGATTGTTATTTTATTGAGCGCCCAATAATCTACGCAAAACCGCCATGTTCCATCTTTTTTTTAACCAAGAGAACTGTGGAACTAAAGGCTGAGGTGCTTGGTCTAATTAGTCCATTGCTAAGCATTTCTTCAACCAATCTGTCAATCTCATTTTTCTGATGGTAAGGATAGCGGAATGGTTTTAAATTTGGTGTGTTCGTGTTTGGGACTAGATTGATCTCGTGGTCAATGTTCCTTTTTGGTGGTAGGTTGTTAGGTTCCTGAAATCGGTCTGAGTATTGTGTTAGCAGGTTTTGAAATTTATCGGGTAGTTGTTTAATTGTTTCACTCCACAAGTTGCAGTGTTAGTGTTTTTCTTGTTCTCCTTTGTCATTAGCAGGCATACGGTAGATGGTTTTAGGGCTAGCATTCTTTTTAACTGCGATGATGTTATCTCCCCAACTTGGGTCACATTTTTGTGTCCTATAAGCTTCACTTGTCCTTGGGTTCCATTGTATGAGATGGTTAAGTTATTATAATCCGTGGTCACTGGCCCTAATGTTCTAAGCCATTGTTGCCCTGGGATTAAGTCGGCTCCCTCGATGTCCAGGACATATAAATGAATAGTGTAAATGTTGGATTGAATGAGCAGTTTTATATTCTTGCCCTTTCCTTTGCAATGTTCTATTGAGCCATTTCCCATGAATACTGGGAATTCAGTAATTCTATGGATAGGTATTTTGAGAAAGGCTGTCATTCTATGGGATATAAAGTTATGGGAACTTCCCCCGTCTATAAAGATTTCTAGTGGCTGTCAATTTATGTATCCTGTTACTCCTAAACCGTGGTCCGGTATGGTTCCTGTTAGTGCTTGTAGACACACCATTGATGTCGGGTCGTCCTCCTCTTGGTTCATGTTACCGTGGTCGTCGGTGATTTCATCCGTGCAGTCGTCTTCTTCTGTCCCACCTAGATATAGTAAGGCACCTTTTCCCTTACACTTATGCCCCGCATGGTATTTTTCGTTGTAGTTGTAATAGAGCCCTTTCTCTCATTTGGCTTGGAGTTCTGCTGGGGACAGTCTCTTTATCGATGGTAATCTTGATCTATTTTGCGGTGGAAACATTCTGTGTGTATCATGTGTTATGGTGGTATGATTAGTGCCGTAGGAATTTCTGTTCTTGCCACCTAGTTGTTGTTGTTGGTCTTCATGCATTCTAGCGATTGCATATGCGTCGTGTATTTCCGTGGGGCGGGTTAATAATACCGGTCCTCTAATATGTTCCTTGAGTCCTGATACAAATATATCGCAGACAAATTCTGGCGCTAATCCCGGGACTCTTGTTATGAGATCTTCGAATTCTTTCGTATATGAAAGAACCGAAGATGACTGCTGTAATTTGGTTAGCAGTCCAGCGGGTTTGAGAAATAAGGATGGTCCAAATCTTTTGGTTATAGCGTCAACGAACAATGTAAATTTTAATGCTAGATGGTTTTCTAATGTAGCTTGGTACCATTTAGAGGCTGGTTTGTCTAAGTGGAACGAGGTTATAGTTAAGAAATCTTGCGGTCATATATTGTTATGTTCGAAATGTCTTTTTAATTCGTACAACTAATCTGTGGGATTTCCTTCAGAAAAGCGAGGGAAAGGAAATTCGAAAGCAGTAGTGGGTTGGTAAGAAACTACCTGGTTTATGTTGGGAATCAGTGGTGATACCAAAATTCCTTCCGTGGTTTGTGCTTCCGTGGGCCGGTGATGATTAATCTGAGATCCTCCTGGGGCTATGGGTGTTTATGGTCCCTGCAGGGAATTTACGCCCATAGTTTTGTGGAAATTCTCAAACTGGTTCATCATCTCCCGTCGCAACGCTGCAATTTGCTCCGTCAGCTGTTCTGATGAATGGTCTCGTGTCTCCAAGATTTGGCGAGACAGAAGATTTTCTTTCATCTGCATTTCTATTGTGAATTGTTGCGAGAGTTGTGTTGACTGTTGTTCCATTAACCTTGCGAACTGACCCTGTAGCTCGTCCATTTGCTCCATTCTGGCTGTTTGATCTGCCAAAAATGCATTCTTGAGTTCTGCTAGTGTGCGTAATTCGTCGCCCATTGTGATAACGGCGAAAATTCTCTCAACGAGAGCACCAAATGTTAGGACTCCACCGGCTGGTGGTGGTTTGCTGATAGACGAAAGGCCTAGGAGGGTGGCCGGAGGTTAGAGAGACGAGGGGAGAGAGATCAATTAGAAGCAAAAACACTTTCATTAACCTTTATGCCCATTACAATAAGATAACCTGGGTATTAATAACCCCGTGGTTTAAAACTAGCCGTTACAATCTTTTATTACTAATAATGAATATCCGTCGTTGATCTTTACTCGGGCCCCGGGACTTTAGCTAGTTCGTCGAATTGATTGATTGGCTTCCTTCTACGATCGTCGAGTTGCTCGTTCTTCGAACTGCTCAATTGGCTTCCCGTCATTGGATGAGCCTGTGACGATAATCCCTTTATTAATATTATCGCCTGACTGATGTGATGGCTGGCAGTTTACGGGCTGGACTGGGACCGTTGGATTAATTAGTGGTTTCTCTGTCGCTGGATCAGCGTGATGGTTGGATGTTTCTGGACTGTTTGATCGTGATGGGATATCTGAGGCCATTGGATCACTAAACCCTAATAGTGGTAGTGTAAGTGATGTTAGAAGGAAGCATATTTTTGTGAGAAATGCAAATGAAGTTTTATGTTTCATTTTTCTAATTTATAAGCTTTTTAATCTAAATTCAGAAGACTCAAGGTTTGTTTTTTTGGTAAACAGAAGCTTGCTATGGCATTCCACATGTGAAGAAATATTTGCATAGAATCTACAAAATGGTTTATGGTGCATCAAATAGAATGATGGTATTCTAATTGAAATAGTAAGTTCATTTAAAACAAGTTCATCATGTATTCTCTGCTGAGGGATTAAACAGCCTCTTAACATTTTTCTAGTGAATGTTTATTCCATACCATGTGTGAATGTAAATATGATTTTTTAAAGTTAATTCCTAAGTGCGTAAAATTATAATAATGTAAATCTTGCAATAATGATGTGGAGCATTTATTTGATGATTTTTTTTTCTAACAAGATAGATTGAAATAGTTTTGAGTTTCAAAAACAAAATCTTAAAAACTTATATGTAGAGAAAGTAATTTCTCATTAACATTACACCTCTGTTACATTTTCTGAGATGTAACTGCTTATGAAGGTTTATCCTGGACATCGAGCCTGTGGCATTGAAGCAGATATGATGGCTGCAAATGAGCTGAATTGTCACGCTTCTCTTCAAGTAAGGAGAATGTTAAGTTCTATGTTTATAATAATACTCTAATTTGTCTTTTTTCATTATAAACAGCTATGGCAGTTTTTATTAAATAATATATTCTTAATGCATCTTGCAGAATGATTCATAAAATGTTTGGGATAACATCCAGATCTTGTTAGGAGGGTTTGAGACTAGAATTGGAGAGCAGGTTTGATATATACTGTTGAGAAGAAATCTACTGGCATGATCTCGGTAATCAAGAATTAAAAGGGAATGTTTCATGTACAAGGGCTCTCTTTTCGTAATGATGGAACATACAGTGCGACAGACTATGCCAAAAGCATCAAGCGGCAACTTTCTATCATATTTATATATATTTAAAGCATATGATCAATTTTCCATTCACACCATCTTTGGGAGCAGTTAATATTTATTTGAACATATTTTTAGGAGATTACATTCATAATCGAGAAACAAGGAGAAATTGGCATTGGCGAGGGGAAAATTATGTTTAATTATATGTGACATTTTCATGGATTGGAACTTTCAAAACATTTTTGATGCATAGTATTTCTAAATTTTCTGCTTTTCTAGATCATTACTGACATGAAATATCATTGTTTTGTAGGTGCAACCATTCAAAAAGTATAGATATTTACAAAACTAGTATAATTTCAAGTAGTCCTTATTTGTGTGCAAGGATGTTATCTTCTTTACAATACAATAATTTATGTGAAGGAGAAGGTTGTTTAAAGGTTGATCCCTACATGATAGATTGGAAAAAGTGCTCCAAGAGTTGGATAAAAGACTCCAACAAAAGGAGGTACATGATATTTGTTTCTTAATTTTATATATGAGTATCTTTCAATGGAATTTTTTTTTGAAGTAATTATTCTTGAAGCTAAGATTGGATAAAATCAAGCAATTTGTAGTGTTTGTTTTTACGTTTCTCCTTCGTTCACTATTTATAAATATGAAATCATTTATTCGAGCTCCTATGCACATTACAAAAAGCATCTTTACACTTTTAAGAACAAATTTATTTAATGCTTATGGGAAACTTTGTTGAAATTTCTTGCTTATGGGAATTTTTGAAGATGAAGTAGCCATATCGCTTATTATATTTCAACGATGCCATCTTCTTTGTTCTTTGTTCATCTCTTTAAAAATTTACTTCAACAAGAAATCATCTTACTTGAGTGTTTTTTTTAGAATTTTATTATTCATGATATATTTGATGCAAGACATATATTGTTTGAACATGAAAGTGCATAATCAACTATTTCATGACAGCCATTGATATGTTTGGTGAGGTTCGACACATAAAAGAAAATAAACTATTTTATGCAATTTCTTTTTGGCATTTTCCTTTTATGACTCTATGATGTTTGCATGAATCATGTAGGCTCTTTTTGTGTGTGTGTGTGTGTGTGTGTGTGTGTGTGTGTATTATATCATATGTTTATGTATTATAAAATTTTCAGGTGATGGGCATTAAAGAAATGATGATTATTTTACAATTATTTTACATGCAAGCCTGCAAGACATGAATGAATTTTGTGGTATATAGATTAGTGTTTTTAATGTTTTTCTATATTTTCGTTGTTATTTAGGAAGTCTGATAAATTTTTAGTGTTATTTTAGTGATCGGCAGTACGGACCTTGTAGACATGGTAAATGTAAGTGGCAAGTTCTTCTTTTCATTCTATATATAAAATGAATCATTATAAATTGAATCATTATATGTACAATTACATGTTTGTGTGAATATATTAAAATATGTAATATGTTTACACATTTCTAAGCAGGTGATGTCTACACTACACCAAGCGGGAATGAGTTAAAATAGACATACCCCATATACCATCTTCCACGACATCTGTGCCACACCGAGCATGAAGAAATTCCAGCCCCAACCTCCTCTCTGCACAACAAGCTCCATCGGTGAACTCTTTGCAATTCGGAGAGCTCCTTTTCATGCAGAAGCATTCTTCGTCTTTGCAGCAGAAGCGCACTTCCCTTGCAAGTAATAAGGGAAGCAGAAATTTGAGAAAAGTGGAGGATTCATGACTCAAGAAGGGAAGAACTACACCTTAAAACACTTGCATTGGCATGCACCTTCGGAGCACACCATTGATAAAGAGCAATATGTTATTTTTTTTCTACTGTTCATCAAATCTACTTTCATGTTGTGCTTGGTGTTATCCATAATTACTCAGACAATTTTTAGCAAAGTTTATTTGTGACAACTCTTTTTCACTTACTTTATCATCAGGTTTTAATGATGTTGTTGCTGGATGCTTCGTCGCTATTGAGACTGTGTTGAGGCCACTTCGTGCTGAAAACTCACCTCCCTTCACAACTGCAATGAATATACTGGCATTAGTTATATCGTCCAAAGTTTCAAATGTTTTACTTGTAGAACGACCAACTTTTACTGTGCTGACGTATGAACTAAAATCTGTTGTTGGTACCTTATCTTATTCCGACTCAGTTTAATATAGTTGGACTGAAATAATTACTTCTGACATCTTCTGATGGATGATAGCAAATGTTAAATGAAACTTTCAGTTGCATTGTTTAGTTTCCTTTTATTCTATTGAATCTATTTTCTTGATTATATGATTAACTTTTTTGAAAAAAAATTATAATATTGTTGTGAAGACTGACTTCTATTGGGTTTTACTACATGGAACTGGAAAACTTTGGGGATAGAAGATCTGTAAAATTGTTTGTTTGTTTTCCTGGATTGTTCTCAAATTTTTCCAAATCTAACATGCAACTAGCTATATTTTTTAACAAATACATAATTTATTATTTGTCACGGTTTAAGACCGTGGCAAATAATTTTTTTTAAAAGTATCGAAAATACTTTTAGCTACGGTTTAAAACCGTGACTAATAGTCTATTTAACGGTTACTTTGAAGCTTTAGCCAGGGGGAAATCGTTGCAAAAAGTCCAAGTATTAGCCATGGCGTTATTTGTTTGTGGCTAATACTATTTGCCACGGCCAATCTGTGGCTAAAAACCTTTCTCCACGCGACCTTTAGCCACGAATTTTTCCCGTGGCTAGACAGTGGCAAAAGCTCTTTAGCCATGGTTTTGGACTTTTTGCCAGGGCAATTTGCCCTAGCCAAAATTTTATTTTCTTGTAGTGGCTATTTCTAGTTTATAAACATGATTGGGAATTTTTTTAAAATTCATCATCTAATTTTTTTTTAAAAATCCAATTTACACCCACAACATGGTAATTAGATGACCTTTCTACTAATTTCCAAATATTATTTTGCTCAAATTGTTCTAACTCTTCATTCATAGCCAAAAACCAAAATTCATCATTTGAAGCGGTTGAAACAGTTTTTGGTTCAATTTTGGAAACAAAACAAATGTTTGAAAAAGATTCATGAAGAGAAGAGCGAGTTCTTACCCCAATGGATGGTTCACCAATTATTAGTTCATGTGGATGATTCTTTGTAAATTTCAAGCCGCTTGGAGGCACATAATCATCTTCCTTGGCCTCCTCTTCCTCTTCTTTGGAAGGTTCCTCGTCACCATGCTCCAAAGGTGGTAAGAGATCATCCTCTTTGCCTGCAAAAAGTCTTTCTACACAAGGAACAAGATCATCAAATTTCACATTAATCGACTCTTCAACTTTACCAGTACTTTTATTACAAATTCTATAAGCTTTACTAGTTGAAGAGTATCAAAGAAAAGTTCCTTCATCGCATTTTTCATCAAACTTTCCCAAGCTATCTTTAGTATTCAAAATAAAACATTTACAACCAAAAACTTTGAAGTAAGATACGTTGGGCTTCTTTTGAAAATAAAGTTCATATGGTGTGTGATTAAGAGATGGCGAAGCATGATTCTATTCATAACATAACATGATGTATTTACGGCTTCGACCAAAAAGGACTTAAGCAATTTATATTCACATGGCATAGTGCGTGCTAGTTCTTGAAGTGTCTTATTCTTTCTTTCTACAACACCATTTTGTTTTGGTGTGCGTGGTGTGGAGAACTGATGTTTAATGCCTAACATATCACAAAAAGTTGTAAACTTTTCATTTTTAAATTATCCTCCATGATCTGAGCGAATGCATTTAATTTTTTAAATCACTTTCATTTTGAATAAGAATACATAATTTTGAAAATTTGCAACACATCGGATTTGGATGAGAGAAATAATGTTCAACAATATCTTAAAAAATCATCTATTAAAACATATGTATATAATCTACCACCATTACTTGTGGTGCTAACGGGACCAAAAAGATCCATATGAATTAATTGCAAGGGTCTTGTAGTAGAAATGATATTTTTACTTTTGAAAGAGGATTTAGTAAATTTACCTTTTTGACATGGCGAACAAAGTGAAGATAAATTTCCATTTAACCTAGGCAATCCTCTAATTAAATCACTTTTGGCAAGTTTTACAATAAGCTTTGTGCTAGTATGTCCTAGCCGTCTATGCCAAGTTCTAATTCATCATTTTTGGTGATAAAATATTTTATTGATGATTTTGAAAGATCATGAAATGAAACTATATAAACATTATGTATTCTTGGTGAAGTTAGTAAAATATCTTTTGTAATAGGATTAGATATTTTGCATAAGTTAGTAGAAGATTCAAATAAAACATCTAATCCTTTATCACATAATTGGCTAATAGAAATTAGATTATATTTTAACCCTTTCACATAGAGTACATTCGATATCGTAAAGGATTCGTTACCAATTGTACCAATTCCCATGATCCTTCTTTTTCTATTATCGTCAAATGTTAGGATCCCTCCCTTCTTATTTTATAGGCTAAGGAACTTTGCTTTATTACCCGTCATGTTCTTGGAGCATCCAGAATCCAAGTACCACGTGTCTTCATTGTCCTTAACCTGCCTGCACATCTAGAAAGAAGATGAGAGTAATGATCTGGATACCCAAGCGGTATCACCCATAGAATAATTAGAAGCCATAGGTACCCAGATTTGTTTTAGAGTATTTTGTTTCACTTTCCTGCAAGAACTAGATGTATGACCAATCCTGTGACAGTTTACACACGAAATAAAGGGGGTTGAGACCCTTTTCTGGAATTTTGTGTTATTCTTGCTGGAAGGAATCAGTTTTGCAGAAGAGAATGATTTTGCAAAAGAATATACAGAATTCTTGTATGAGGCGCTAGCGCCGGCATTAGTGGCTAGGGTCCGGCAGTAGCCCTCGCCTCGATATCTGAGCCCAAATTTTACAGAACCGTAGCACTGGTTACCTAAAATCATATCCAATGATTTTTGGCCCATTCCAAATTTTTTAATGGTCATGGTGAGATCATGAACTTGTGCTTTAAGTGATGAATTTTCTTTCACAAACATGACACACCTATTTTTAAAACCCTTTTTATTATTTTTAATTTGCAAAAAAGAGGTTTCTAATTTCCTTTATAATTCCCCCTTCTCTTTTCTAAGAGTTTTGGCATGGGAGAGGGTTTTAGAAAGAGAATCTTCAATATCTTTTGCCATTTTAATGGAGTGATCACACTCTTGGCAAGAAACCTTTCTCTTTTCTAAAACAATTATTTTTTTGGAAAGATTTTGATTTTATTTAATTAGAGATTCATTTTCACGATTCAATAAAATACTATATTTTATATTTTTATCAAATGCTTTGCAAGTTTGAAGAAATTCATTAGAAAGTTCATCATAAGTTGGAGGAGTTACCTCAGTGTCGCTAAGAACACTGGTGTCATCGTCGTCATTTCCATGTCCCATGAGGCACATGTTAGCTTCCTCATCGTCACTTGATGATGTTGGATCTGTAGGCGCCCTTAGAGGGGAGGGGGGGTGAATAAGGGTCTTAAAAACTTTAAAATTTAATAGAAAACTTTTGATATTTTGGTCGAAGTTAAATCAAAAGTAAAGAGATAATGAAATTAGAAATTAAAATCAATTTTATTAAATAAGAAAAGACATGATTAACTTTTATAAAATTGATTACAAAATCTGATTTCAATGACGCTAGAAATTGAAGCGAATGATATGAAAACCCTTTTTGTTTTCTATACCGACTCGTATCCTCACGAACCGGTTGGATTTACCCGATCTCTCCCCAGATACAGTCTCAAGCCACTCTAGCCAATCTATCACCAGAAAGGCCTCGAGCACCCCTAGATCTACTCCCTAGACCCATTCTCTGTGTGGCGAATTCCTCCCTAAGTCCTACCTAGACCTAGTCGTCGTGTGGCGAATTCCCCTAGTCCCCGCAAGGCCCTAGTCACCGTGTGGCGAGTTCCTCTACCGAACAAAATATATAAATGTTACAATTTGAAAGTAAAACAAAACACAAACTAAAGACTCACTCAAAAGTAGAACTTGATGTGGATGTAGATGCGATCGTATTGGTCTTCAAGTTCTTTGCGCTCATGAATGTTGACGGAGTTCTTCCGGCTGCTTGGAGAAGGCTCTCACGAGTTCTCTGAATATATAGCTTCTATTCCTTCTGTATCAGCAAGCAACACCGGAGGAGGCGCGCATCTTTTTATAGATTCAGTCACAACCGCCTGCGGTAGTACTACCGCCCCGCGGTATACACATAAAGCAATGAAACACACGGATCGTGGTAGTTTAAGCAACATTCTGAGTGCCAAACACTAGCGCGCCGCGGTACCGCTAATGCCCCGTATTAGCAGGATTTCCTTCCTTCATCCAATATCATCTTCCAAATCTGCTCCTCAATCAACTGCGGACAGGATGTTTCCAAAAGCTATCGCCGGGCGATAAAACTAACGCGCCGCGATAGTACTTGCCAAACATAGCATCCCGTCGACATTCCATTTTCTCCACTGTTTCCTTCTTGGCAAATGTTTCCATTTATGCTAGTGCCAGCCATAGTGCTAACGCTCCGCGGTAGAGCACATTTCTTTTTGTCGGGCGCATAATTGTCGAACCGGCCTCAAATTTCATCGATCGAATTTTCGCCGAACGGGATTCCGCTTTCGTCGAACGCAAATTCGTCGAACGCAGTGATAAGCATTTCATCGAGCGCAGCCTTCATTTCGTCGAGCTCCATTTCATCGATCTCCATTTCATCAATCGCTAACGCAATCGGTAGTTCTAACGCGCCGCGGTAAAGCATGCATTTCATCGAGCGTCGTGGTAGAGCATGCAGTTCGTTGAATGCAGATTTCATTTCGTCGAACGCCAGTTCATCGAACGCAGCTTCCATTTCGTCGAACGAGCACTAGCGCCAGCAGTAGTTGTGACGCGCCGCGGTAGTAACAACAAAACATATTTTCATGGAGATTTGAAAACAAATAATCCTGCATACTATAAACACAAAACACGTATGATCAAATATAATAGGATTTGTTATTGTCAAACCAAGAGATGCGGAAAGCATGTTCCAACAAACTCCCGCTTTTGATAATAACAAATCCCCTTAGAAAGAAATAATTCAATTTATAGGAATTTGTGTTTATAATAGAGATAAGCATGAAATTTAAGACATGTGCAAATGCTCCCCCTAAATGAATGCTTCCCCTAAGTGAATGCTCCCCCTATAACAAAACTTCCTATGAACTTGACTCCCCAAAACATGTTAATTTCTTTCAAATTTATTCTCCCCCTTTTGGTATTATCAAAAGAGGGTGGAGAGGTAGTCCAACAAAAAGTGTGCAATAACTGTGTAGAGAGGGAATGATCATGATAAAGAGTGAAACGCTTAAGAAAAATACAATAGATAGGAGAGAAACAGACGGAATGTGAAGAGTTTTTCAAAAAGAAACCACTTGTTTGGACAACGTATTCATGATCGAGCGTACAAGTAGTAAAGAGGTGGAAAGCATAACGAAATAATTTTGTTTTTTTTAAGTGAACATCTATATAGGAATTGTGAAGCATAGTAGATGATTAAGAATTTTAGACAAAATAGAATAGATGTTGAAGCATTTTAAGTACACAAAATAGTTTCAGTTGTAACATAGCCATACACTAATTTTGAAAGGTATGCAATACAGAGTACTCATGGCGTAGCGGAAAAAATATGTAAGCATGATACAAGATATCAAATCAAGATGGAAGAATACAATGTTCTAAATTGAGAAAACAAGTACACTTATACATTGTATTGATCATGTAAGGCTATCTAGTGCATTTACTTAAGAATTTAGAGAATACATGTAGATATGCAATAGACTCCAATTCTCATGAGTAGAAGGCTTACAAGTGAAAATGATGTGTACAAAATAGTGTTTTTGATAAAAGTATACATATGAGTTAATCAAAACACATGACATGTATAATGGAATAAACACAATAATATTGAAGAAGCGTTTTTAGAGTTACCTTGTCCCACAAAGCTATATAAAATTTTCAATGCACATAGAAAAATAGTACAACTACCAAGGTGCTCCGCACACACAATGCTTATTAAGACTTATCAGGGTGCAAAGTAGTGCTTGGGGAATCACAGTTATTATTTTGAATTTTTGTTATTCGTGATTCGGTGTACAAGAAGAAGTAGTGTAAAAGGAAAAATGTTTGCAACAAGGCACTTTACAATTCTCTTCAAGGTGCTCAACCTCACAATGCTCATTAAGACTTATCAGGAGGGTGAGTAGTGCTTGGTGGAGATATCTTTGTCAATTATTTATTTGAATTTTTGCTTAACGACAAAGGTCTCCGAATTCACTTGTATGTGCAAACAAAAGATTTTGGAAAGACATACTTCTTCAAAAATTAGGTGCATGAAAAATATTTTTACATGTGGTGTAGGTAAAAACTAAGCATGCCTAACAATAATATTAAGTTGTTACACTACACAATCATGAAGGAGAAGATTAAATTCATATGTAGTATATCAAAAAGTGTGAGTGAAAAATCATTTGCAAATATAAGCCATTTACTCATACATAGAGGCATGCTATGCAATACTACACATGATTTCTATAATCAATTTCAGAGCACACATAAGATAATGATCAAGTCATGATACAAAAACAATGTTATTAAGATACTTGAAATAGAGAGCGAAACATTGTATACAAAACTTGGCAAGATAAACCATATCATCCTTGAAACATAAAAAATTACATCAGTTTTTATAAATTTTTAAGTTTTTCAAAAATAAAAAACATGTTTTTGTTGTTTTGATTTATTTTTCAAATTTTGTAGTTGGTTTTGATATATAGAAAAAACAAAGCATGTTTATGGTTGGATTTTGATTTGTTTTAAAATTTTTTTTGTAGAGTTTTAAAAGAAAATAACAAAAAGCTGAAAAAAATGAATCGAGAAAAACTGGAAATCAGAAATGACCCACTAACGCCAGCGGTACCCAGCTATCGCATGGCGGTTGTGACAGAACTAGTATTTTGGGGAAAACATGAAATTTTTCAGAACTTTTCTTTTGAATATATTTGTGTAGATTTGTGTCAATAAAGTCCAGCAACGAAATCAGCATATGCATACACAAAAATGCAGATTTTGCAAGTTTAAGCTAATATGTCCAAAACCCCCAAATTCTAGCCTAAGGTGTCACAATACACTTTCAAAATGCTTGTGTTTTTCACATGTATGAGAGTTCAGAAATAGATAATATGAAAAAAATAAGATGACATGTGAAAGTGGAGGTTAGATCTTAAGTTACTCTAGAGGGGGGGGGGGGGGGGGGGTGAATAGAGTATTAAAACTTTTCCTTAGTATTTATAGCGGAATTAAAATAGTATTATATATAAGTGTAAGCAGTGTGAGAATTATATAAACAGAAAAATTAAGTAAATGAAATCACAAAACAAACAGCACAAACACAGAAAATGACCAAACACAGAAGACACAATGAGCTATAGTAGTTCCCCAATAAATCTGGGTACGTCTACTCTTCTACCACCCTTGGTAGGAATCCACTAGGAGGTTGTTGATAAGGTGCCCTCACACCAGGTGAGCTGTTGATAAGGTGCTCTAACCAAACTACAGGTTTTTGCTAAGGTGCCCTGTCACCGAGAGTTAACTTTTGAAGGGAGTTATAACCCTGTACAAGAGAGGTAAGAAAGAGTTTATAGTGTTCTTCTCTGTCAAGATGCTGAGAGAAGACTCTAGTGGATGTTGTTGTAAAGCTCCCCCCGTCAGATTGAAGTATTTGACAGAAGATGAAGAAGCTTTCTCTTGAAAACTAAGATCTCCTGTAGCAGATTGATCTGGAAGAACAGGTTCTTCAGATTGCTTGTTGCTCTTTTAGAAGATCTGAATTTGCAGTAGATTCTGAGAGAATGCTCTTGAGGAAGATGTTCTCAGAAGAAATTTTGTGCTGCTCGTGGAAGAAGAGGAAGAAAGTACTTTTTTTTTGGAGATCTATATCTGTCTTTCTTCTTTTTATGCTATATATATCCTTTGTATTCTGTAATAGAATGATGTTTGAATTCAATCGACTCGAACGATTCTGGCAGGTCCTTTAATTTCTTGACCGTGAAAAGATTCCTTTTCATTAAATGTCAACGGCTATTGCTGTCTTGGAAAAAGGAAAGAAGGGAATATATTAACTGAGTCTAATATCCTTCCTTATCTGTCAGAATACATCCAAAGATATTAAATAGATCGTTATAGTCGTCGTTTTGCTGTTAGGATAAATAGAATATAGTTGATAACAAATCTGGGCTTCAATAAATGATATGTCGAACGCTGGCTATAATCTGTCGAGCGTCGTCCAGAAGATGTTGAACGCTGGCTGGAAACTGTCGAGCGCTGTCCAGAAGATGTTGAACGCTGGCTGGAAACTATCGAGCGCTGGCAACAAAAACTGTCGAACGCTGGGAGCCATCTGTCGAGCACTACTAGCCATTTGTTGACCGCTGAGAACCTTAGATTTTATCTTATGTTCTAGCTAATTTATCAGCCTAAAGACTTGACCCTTAAACTATACAATGGGGTCAACTAATCCTAATCAGTACATAGTGATCCTATCCCAAAACAGTAAAAGGGTTGCTCCAACAATCTCCGCCTATTTGGGTTAGGATACTATTTGACAAACAAATCAAATAATAAATAACACAAAGATAAACAGCAGAGCAAAAATATATCTGACAGAATTGAAATGCTTCAGGAGATAATATTGAAATAAAATACTCTGAGTTTTAGAAACATTTATACTGAATCCAAGTAGATCAAAGACAGAAGGAATTTGAAACTGTACTTTTTCACCGTGAGGAAGGCTTGAAAATGATTTCCCTGTTGGGATTTTCAGCTTGCTTCTTGCTCATGTAGCAGTTTTCTGGACTTATGATTGATTGAGATGTAGTAGGAAGAACTACTGCTGCTGGATACTTCATTAAAAATCTTTCAGCATTGAAAACTTTTCTGGAATTGTACTTTTCAAGCTCTTGCTTTCTGAATTCAGACAATGTAGAAAATTGAGAATGGTCCTCACCTTCAGCCTTAGCTTTATTGATCTGAGCAATAGCTACTGATTCTCTGAATCTAGCCATGTGAGCTATTTCATCTATTTCTTGAATTTCTGGAGAAGGAGACCTTTCAACATAATCATTTGCCTCATCTGAGGTTTTATTATCTTGAAGATTCATTCTGCTATGAAATAAGCCATTTGAAAAAGTATATCTGTAATCTGAAATTGGTCTGGAAGAACTTGAGGGAGGAGCTCTGGCTGGTGTAGAACTTTGAGAGCCACTGGAGCTTTTATGAGTTCCTTCATATCTCCTAGACTGCTGGGGGGCAGATCTAGAGAAGGAGGAAGACATCCCTGCTGATCCTGCTGCTGGAGGAGGAGGAGGAGGAGGGTGATTGAACTTGACTGGACTATCAGGAATATAACTAGTTTTCTTGAACTTCTTTCTTCTTTTCTGCTCATTTCTGGAGAGTGTCATCCAATGATGTGAGACTTTGCCAAGAGAGATATTGTGGAGAATATAATATGGGATATCATTATCTAGATTAGGAGGCTTGGGGATAGCTTTAGACTTAGCCTTTGTTTTCTTTCTTTTCCTTGACAGTGTATCATCAGAATCACTATCATTATCTTCTTCATCAAAATCAGAAGAAGAGATTGGTGTATCATATAAATCTGATATCAATTTAAGAGCTTTGATCCTTTGCTCTTCAGCTTCATAAGCTTCATCTTCTGCTTTCCAGATCTCATCAAAGTCTGGAATTGGAGTTTCATCAAAGATAAAAGTTGGAAAGTCAGAATTTGTGATTGCTTCTTCTGACATTACAACTAGTTTTTCTTCTTGCCTGAGAGCTTGATCTTGAATGAAAACTGGATCTGTAATCTTAACTTCAAATCTTTTAATTATCTTATTTAACAGAGCTTCATTAACTTGAGCAGTGTATGGGACAATTGCTCTAGAATAATTATGCTGTTGAGGTAAAACTGGTAGAACTGTACTAAACTGAGAAAGCAAATAAATAATATCTATAGAGGGATTAATGGAAACATTATTTATTTTTTCTGGACCTGGTAGAACTGGTTCTTCTGAAATTGGAAGAACTGAATTTCCAAGTGCTTGAGCATCTGGAGCTTCTTCATCAGACATCTCCCCCTGCCTAGCTTCAGAGAAAACTGAATCTAGGCCCCTAGAAGAAGGGACAGATTGAAAGGGAGGGAAGGAAGAAATCTTTTCAGATAAAGCAGAAATGGATTGAACAATTGGAGCATGTTTTGCATCCAATAACTGGTCTATTTTGGGAAGGATGAGACCAAGTATCTGATCAGCTACAGAGAAAAGATTTAAAGAAGTGAATTCGTGAGAATGAGAGAAGGATGGCTCAGAAGAGGGAGGAATAGAGATTGGTACAAAGATGTTTGAGACATCTGCACCTTGTTGAGAGGGTTCTTGATAAGTAGAAGAAGAATGATGGATAGGGCATTGGGAATCATTATGAGTAGGAGATGGAGGTGGAGAAGAGGGATGAGGGAGGAGATCAAAAGAAGGAGGGGGAATGTCATCAATATGTGTAGAAGAATTTTAAGGTGGAGATTGTGCAGGGGAAAAACTTCGAGTAGTAGGAGGTGGGAGAGGAAGGGAGGAGACCAAAGGAGGAACTTCTGGAAGGGTTAAGGAAGAGACTGAATCAGTCCTTGTGTCTTCAGAAGTTTGCTTGACTGACTTTGGATTCTTCTTTGGAAATACCCTTTCCCACTTAGCAAAGAGAGCTGAGGTCAGCTTCTTGCTAGCATTGATTGTTACCTTTGGGGAGACCAGAAGGTCTGGATGCCTTTCCTGCAGAACAATTCCTAAAATTCTGCCAAAGCTAACATTCTCCTTGGAAATCTTTTTCTTAATCAAATTAAACAGAAGTGATCCCCAGTTCACTTTCTTTTTCTCCATCAAGGCCACCATCAACAGAAATTGGTGCCTTTTAACATAGTCATGTCCTGTTGTTTTTCCTAACAACACTTTGCCAACTATATCTGATAAGAATTTGTATTCCAAAGACAGATTTTTCTTAAACAGATGATTAGGGTTTCCAGAGGAGTGACCCATTTTGACTAAAGCTGCTTCAAATTCATCAGAACTAATTTTTATATCGTCATCACCATTCACAAGCCCAAAAACTTCAGTTAGAATGGTAGGTGTAAGAGAAACCTGGTGTCGTGAGATTATGCCCGTCAGACATTCATCTTCCTGCTTAACTGTGAAACACCATTCTTTGATTTCAGCTGTGTGAAGCTTTATCCTCAAGCTCATTAACTTCCTCAACTGTTGCTCTTCAAAGAGTTGAAGGATGTCCTTGAAGATTTGATCAGATGTTGCGAAGGATTCCATATCTATGTCGAACCCAGCATCGAACTTCATGGAATAGAGCGAGGCTTGAGAAATCGCCATTGAGTCCTGCAAAAGAAGAGAAAGATCAAGTGCAAAAGGAGAACTGGAGGAAAACGATTTCTGTAGGCGCGAACTTAGAATGAAGTAAAATAGGTGTTATATAGTCGAAGAAATAGGGAGGGGAATTCGAGGAGCGCTGTTCGGCAAAACCTAATTAAATCTGAAGTCGAACCGACTTTTAAAATTTTGTCGGACAGTGTTAAAAATATCTTTTTCGTCGACCGCCGTTCGACAAATGAGATTTTCTTCACTGACTCTGAAGATGTAGGTTTTTGTCGACCATCGTTCGACGAATAAAAATTTGTCGTTCTTCGTTCGACAAAATTTTTGGATAAGATAGAAAATATAATTTTCAACAAATTGAGTCTGCATCTATCATTCCCAGTTGATTCATAAAGAAGATATGTTTCTTTTCATCCAAGGGTTTGGTGAAAATATCTGCTCTTTGTAAATCAGTGGAGATGAACTGTAGGCAAATTTTATTTTTATCCACATTATCTCTGATAAAGTGGTGCCTTATTTCTATGTGTTTAGTCCTACTATGGAGAACTGGATTTTGTGTTATAGATATTGCACTAGTATTGTCACAAAATATGATTGATTGATTTAAGTTGATACCATAGTCTAGAAGTTGATTTTGTATCCATAGTATCTGTGAGCAGCAACTGCCTGCAGCAATGTATTCTGCCTCAGCTGTTGATGTGGACACAGATGTTTGCTTCTTACAAAACCAAGACACAAGCCTATCACCAAGAAACTGACAAGTTCCTGATGTGCTTTTTCTGTCTACTCTGCATCCAGCATAATCTGAGTCTGAGAATCCAGTTAATTCAAATTCAGATGTTGTTGGATACCAGAGACCTAGATTAGGAAAACCCTTTATATATCTTAAAATTCTATTTAATAAAGATAGATGAGATTCTTTAGGGTTAACTTGAAACCTAGCATAAATACAAGTAGCAAACATTATATCAGGCCTACTAGCTGTCAAATAGAGTAATGAGCCAACAATTTCTCTATACACTTTCTGATCAACAGGTTTCCCTGATTCATCAGCATTAACGACAGCATTAGAAGCCAGGGGTGTTTTCATGGGAGAGGAATCTGACATTCAAAACCTTTTTACTAATTCCTTAGCATACTTGGATTGTGAAATGAAAATTCCTGATGAGGTTTGCTTCACTTGAAGACCAAGGAAGTATGATAATTCACCCATGCTACTCATTTCAAATTTAGATTGCATAAGTTTAGAGAACTTTTTGCATAAATTTGAATCAGTAGAGCCAAAAATAATATCATCTACATATATTTGAACTAGCAGTGTTTGATTTTTATGTATTCTGAAAAATAAGGTTTTGTCTACTAAGCCTCTACAGAACTTGTTTTCCAATAGAAAATTAGCTAAGGTCTCATTCCATGCCCTGGGAGCTTGTTTGAGACCATAGAGAGCTTTATTGAGCTTGAATACATAAGAAGAGTGAGTTGGAGAGATGAAACCTGGTGGTTGTTCCACATAGACTTCTTCCTTGATATCTCCATTTAGGAATGCACTTTTTACATCCATTTGATATACCTTAAATTGTTTGTATGCAGCAAATGCTAAAAATATTCTGATAGCTTCAAGTCTTGCCACAGGTGCAAATGTTTGATCATAGTCTATGCCTTCTTCCTGTGAATATCCTTGAGCTACTAGCCTTGCTTTATTTCTCACAATATTTCCTTGATCATCAAGTTTGTTCCTGAAGACCCACTTGGTGCCAATGACTGGATGTCCTCTTGGTCTTGGAACCAAATCCCAAACTTTGTTTCTTTCAAACTGGTTGAGTTCCTCTTGCATTGCAAGAATCCAATTTAGATCTTGTTCTGCATCTTTTATGGTTTGAGGTTCAACTTGTGATAGAAAGCAAGTATGCATCTGATTTTGGTGTAGTTGATGTCTTGTCTGAACACCTGCTGAAATATCACCAATCACTTGTGAAATTGGGTGATCTCTAACTGTGATGTGGTCAACAGTTGGAGTTAATTCTGCAGTGGTATTTATTTGGGGATTTTGTTCAGTAATTGTATCCTGTGGAGGATGTTCTGCTATTGCTTGATTCTGATAATCAATAAGATCTGGATGATCTTCTTCTTCACTATCTTCAAGGTTTTGAGCTAATGGTTGCATTGAATCTCCTGACTGTAGATTTAGCCCATTAAGCTCTTCACATAGAGCTGGTACCTGCAAAGCATTCTTGGTAGAAGAGTTCTTCTCCTTGTAAGACATGTTAGTTTCATCAAAGGAAACATGCATGGACTCTTCTATCTTAAGAGAGGATTTGTTAAATACCCTATATGCTTTGCTAACTATTGAATATCCTAAGAAAATTCCTTCTTCAGATTTTGGTTCAAATATTCTAAGATATTTCTTATCATTGTTATGAACAAAACATTTACAACCAAAAGTTCTGAAATAGTCAACTTTAGGTTTCTTCCCTTTAAGTAATTCATAGGGAGTTTTACCCTTAAGTTTGTGTATCAAACTTCTATTCAGAACATAGTTTGCTGTGCTAACAGCTTCTGCCCAAAAGGATAGTGGCAAATTAGCATCTGCAAGCAATGTTCTTGCTGATTCAATTAGGGTTCTATTTTTCCTTTCAACTACCCCATTCTGTTGAGGAGTTCTAGGAGCTGAGAAGCAATGCCTGATACCTTCCTTCTCACAGAATTCTTGCATAAGAAGAGACTCAAACTCAGTGCCATGATCACTTCTGATCAATGCAACTACAGTAGAGTATTCAATTTGTATGCTCTTAAGAAAGTCTGTAAGAACTTTAAAGTTATATGACTTTTCTCTCAAAAAGAATACCCAAGTGAATCTAGAGAAGTCATCTATAATAACTAGAGTGTAAGACTTCCCTCCTAAACTCTTTATTGCTATAGGTCCAAAAAGGTCCATATGTAGCAAAAATAAGATTCTAGGTGAATCACCTTTAGATAAGGATTTAAAACTATTTTTGGTTTGCTTACCTAGCTAGCATGCCCTACATAAACCTTCTTTCTTATATGATCCTGATGGTAGACCTCTAACAAGATTATCTTTAGATAGTTTGGCAATTGTTCTAAGATTTACATGCCCTAATCTTTTATGCCATAGTTCACTAGGTTTGCTTAGCTCATTAAACAAGCAAATTTATGATTTAGAGGAATTGAAATTTACTAAATATATATTACCCTGCCTAATACCTGATAAAACAATGACATTATCAGATGACTTGATAATGCATTCTGATTTATTAAAGGTTACCTGATAACCTTCATCACATAACTGACTTATGCTGATGAGGTTGTGCTTCACACCCTTCACATAGGTGACTTCCTTGAATGTTACTGCTCCAACCTTGATTTGACCAAGGCCTTTGGTTTGACCATGGTTGGAGTCTCCAAAGATCACCTTGGGTCCAAGTTGTGCCTTGTAATTTTTCAGATTGGCCTTGTTTCCTGTCATGTGCTTTGAGCAGCCACTGTCCAAGTACCATTTTTGATTTAATCTTGGATGGCCGTGTACCTGCAAAGACAAAAACATAAACTAGTTATTTTTGACCCAGACTACCTTGGGTCCTTTTGTGTTACCACAAAATTCAGAAATAAATGACATTTCAGGCTGGTCCTTATAGCCTTGTGGATGATATCTCCTTGGAGGTATTATCCATTCAGTGAAAGGATTTTTAGTTTGTTTGGAATTAAGATTTCTAGAATTTCCTGTATAGTATCTGTTCGACAAATTTGGATAAATTGGTCGACTATTGTTCATCTGATGACTATACTGAAAATCTGTTTTCAGACTTCGTCGAGCTCCGTTCGACAAATTTGAATCTTTTTGTCGATCTCCGTTCGACGAATTCTTTTGAATTCTTTTATCCTTAACAGACTTGCTTGAAATATCTTTATCTCTTTTTGCAGCTTCTTTGCTTTTAGCAGAAATAAATTTTATGGGTGAGGAGTGGATATTTCTCTTAATCAGAGATGGCTCACTTGATGAGGCACCCAAGCCCAGTTTGCTATTATTAAGTCTAACATTGACTGTGCTTGTGATGTCCATCAGTTTGATACTTCTCCCATTTAGGGATTCTTCAAATTTCTTGGCCTCAGAAAGTTTATTCTCAATGAGAACAATGTGTTCTCTCGAGGCAGCCAAATCTTTCTTAAGATTTGCATTTTCTTCACTCATCTTTTTCATTTCAGCTAACTTACATCTGAGTGAGATTATTTCTTTCTCAGAGTTGAGTAAGTCTGAGCAAAGGACTTTGAATTCAGCCTTGAATTCATCTGAAGTAAAATCAACATCAGACATTACCTGATCTGCATCATCTTCTTCTTCTGATTCTGAATTTTCTTCATCAGATTTGTTGGCTAAGGCATTGATTGCCATCATGCTGAAGTTCTTTTCTTCTTCATCATCACTGGAGCCTGATGAAGATTCAGATTGTGACTCACTGTCTGAGTCATAAATTGCCAGTAGACATTGGCTATTCTATTTTGTTTCTTCTTCATCAGAAGAACCAGATGAAGATTCTGATTCAGATTCTGTTTCACTCCAGGATGTTGCTAAAAATCCTTTTCCCTGCTTTTTGTGTGAGTGGGAGGAAGATTTGCTAGAACCATTCCTTTCTCCCTTTTCTCTTTTTCTCTCCTTTATGTCCTTTTTGTTTTGATTCTCTGGACATTCAGGAGCAATATGTGCTGGCTTCCTGCAACCAAAACATATAATTTCATTAGAGTGATTTTTGTCATACCTTGGCTTGTCATAGCTTCTGGATAACTTCTTCTTGAAATCTTTCTTAGCCATATTATAGAATCTTTTGGCTATGAAGCTCATCAACTCCTCTTTGGTAGGAGTTGGTCCTTCTTCTTCTGCAGCCTTGAAGGCTATGCTTCTCTCCTTCTTGAGTGCTGGGGATGAAGTGGATTCTTCAGCTTCCCTACTTTTGACGAGCTGCTCATAAGATTTGAGCTTGCCCAACAAAGCTTCAGTGGTGATCTCATTTAGGCTTCTGGCTTCTTTGATTGGCCAGACTCTGGAGTCCCATGTGCTGGGAAAGCACATAAGAATTTTGTCATTGATCTCTGTGAGTGAGATCACTTTGTCCAGAGACTTCAGCTCATTTATTATGAGGCTGAGCCTATTGTACATATCAGCAACATTTTCTGATTCTCCCTTCTTGAAGTACTCATATTGAGAGATCAGGTGAGATCTTCTATCTTTCCTTTCATCTGCTGAGCCTGCCACCATGTTGTTGAGAGATTCCCAGATTTCTTTTGCTGAGGTGCACTCTACTACTTTCTGGAATATGTCATCTGACATAGTTAGGGCCAGAATGTTCATGGCCTTTGCATCTGCATTTCTCTGCTTCTTCTGAGCCTCAGTCCACTCAGGAGGTGGAACAGCAGTGTTGTCTGTTGTTGCAGTAGTACTGGTTGTTGCTATAGGTGCTGGAGGTCCTGTAAGAATAACATTGAAAATCTCCTCATCAATAGAGTTCATATAAAGCCTAATCCTTGCTTTCCAAAGTGCAAACTTACTGAGATTGTACATAGGAGGTCTTGTGCTAGAATATTCCTTGTTTTGTGCCATGAGTTTTGAATGATATAAAATTCTTAGATAAGGAAGCTCTTAGACAAATTAAGATCTGGTTGATCTTTGTGATTCAGATGTTAGTCTGTAAAGAATCAACCAACCTCTGATACCAATTGAAAGTGGAGGTTAGATCTTAAGTTACTCTAGAGGGGGGGTGAATAGAGTATTAAAACTTTTCCTTAGTTTTTATAGCGGAATTAAAATAGTATTATATATAAGTGTAAGCAGTGTGAGAATTATATAAACAAAAAAATTAAGTAAATGAAATCACAAAACAAACAGCACAAACACAGAAAATGACCAAACACAGAAGACACAAGGAGCTATAGTAGTTCCCCAATAAATCTGGGTACGTCTACTCTTCTACCACCCTTGGTAGGAATCCACTAGGAGGTTGTTGATAAGGTGCCCTCACACCAGGTGAGCTGTTGATAAGGTGCTCTAACCAAACTGCAGGTTTTTGCTAAGGTGCCCTGTCACCGAGAGTTAACTTTTGAAGGGAGTTATAACCCTGTACAAGAGAGGTAAGAAAGAGTTTATAGTGTTCTTCTCTGTCAAGATGCTGAGAGAAGACTCTAGTGGATGTTGTTGTAAAGCTCCCCCTGTCAGATTGAAGTATTTGACAGAAGATGAAGAAGCTTTCTCTTGAAAACTAAGATCTCCTGCAGCAGATTGATCTGGAAGAACAGGTTCTTCAGATTGCTTGTTGCTCTTTTAGAAGATCTGAATTTGCAGCAGATTCTGAGAGAATGCTCTTGAGGAAGATGTTCTCAGAAGAAATTTTGTGCTGCTCGTGGAAGAAGAGGAAGAAAGTACTTTTTTTTGGAGATCTATATCTGTCTTTCTTCTTTTTATGCTATATATATCCTTTGTATTCTATAATAGAATGATGTTTGAATTCTATCGACTTGAACGATTCTGGCAGGTCCTTTAATTTCTTGACCGTGAAAAGATTCCTTTTCATTAAATGTCAACGGCTATTGCTGTCTTGGAAAAGGGAAAGAAGGGAATATATTAACTGAGTCTAATATCCTTCCTTATCTGTCAGAATGCGTTCAAAGATATTAAATAGATCCGTTATAGTCGTCGTTTTGCTGTTAGGATAAATAGAATATAGTTGATAACAAATCTGGGCTTCAATAAATGATATGTCGAACGCTGGCTATAATCTATCGAGCGTCGTCCAGAAGATGTTGAACGCTGGCTGGAAACTGTCGAGCGCTGTCCAGAAGATGTTGAACGCTGGCTGGAAACTGTCGAGCGCTGGCAACAAAAACTGTCGAACGCTGGGAGCCATCTGTCGAGCACTGCTAGCCATTTGTTGACCACTGAGAACCTTAGATTTTATCTTAAGTTCTAGCTAATTTATCAGCCTAAAGACTTGACCCTTAAACTATACAATGGGGTCAACAAATCCTAATCAGTACATAGTGATCCTAGACCAAAACAGTAAAAGGGTTGCTCCAACAACATGTTTGATCACGAATATGCATGAATGAAATGATCGTAACTAAGTGAAATAATATTCATGCAATGTATAAAACATATGTATGTCTAAGATCAAGATACCCTAACAACATGTCTACACTCTAGCCCCGTACTAAGTGATGGATGGGCATGAGGAGCTGCACGCATGCCGTAGGTTGGGGTGTTAATCCCACATGCATACAAAAAACAATGCCCCACTAGAACCCTTCCCGGTTAAGGACAAGACATGACATAGTGGTTAGGTTTCTAATGCACACAATCCTACGCCCTCGCTATAGTGAGACACATAGTGTGGTTGAATGATCATGGGCATACTAAGCACTTAATCTTATTGAACCAATTTTCAAACTATGGCTTTTATGCGAGATTAATTTCTTATTGAATTTGATTTTAAAGCAACATAGTTATTATGAATTTTAACTTTCAATTGTTTTTCTTTAAAATTGATTTATTATGGCATCATTAGATCACTAGCATGAAAGATAGTATTGATTAGTTGATAATGCTAGAAAGAAGAGTTTTATCACAATTTGATGGCGTAAGATTTATTTCATTAATGATGCATGTATACAAACCTAGTCATTCAAATTTTGGACATAGAATGAAGTGATGATTCTAGTTAATTTATTCTTTTAGATATAAAGATGATTCTATGATCTTCATATAAATAAGATACATGCAAAACATATTTGATTCATATAATGGTCATGATCACAAACTATTTGATGGAATCAATTGGATCTTTTGTAGATTTTTAATATTTGAATTAAAAAGATCTATTGAATTTGCAAGATTATTATACAGGGGGAGGATCTAAAGGTGCTAAAGGAGGTAAGCACCCAGGTGCTAAAGGAATTACTGACCCAGGCCTCTCTACTCCAGGGACTGAGACAGGGGGAGGATCTATCCCTGTACCTCGGGATAAGTGACGAGGAGGTAAGCTCTGTATTGGTCCGAAAAGAAGGTAAAAAGCAACTCCCAGTCTATTATGTCAGTAGGGTGTTGAGGAAGGCGAAACTCAGATACCCCATCTTAGAGAAGTTAGCCTTCGCCCTGGTGGTGTCGGACCGGAATCTCTGACCCTACTTCCAGGCACACTCGATCAAATTGGTGACCGACCATCCCCTTCGCAACATCATGGAAGGGGTGGAGCATTCAGATAGGTTGGCAAAGTGGTCGGTGGAGATGAGCGAGTTCGATATCTCGTTTGTTCCTAGGCTGTCCATCAAGGCACAAACGGTGGCGGATTTCTTGGCTGACTTTGTGACCGATGTGGAGGAGCTCGCGCGACTTCCCTCAGTGGCATGGACGATGTTCGTTGATGGTGCATCAAGCTAATATTCCTTAGCGAGGAGTAGTCCTAGTAAGCCCTCGTGGAACAAGGATCGAGCAAGCAATTAACATTCACTTCCCCCTCACCAACAACCAGGCTGAGTACGAGGCGGTGGTAACGGGGCTTCGGCTGGCCCAGGAGATGGGGGTGCAGGATGTGGAAGTCTCGACGGACTCCATGGTGGTGGCATGCCAAATCAGGGGAGAGTTTGAGGCAAAGGAACCTAAGGGTTCTGGAGGAGATCCACTCTGGTGAGTGTGGTAGCCACTCGGGGAGCAGGACCCTGGAGGGAAGGGTATTGGGGCAAGGTTACTTTTGGCCTACCCTTAGCAAGGATGCGGCAAAATTTGCAAAGAAGTGCTCCAAGTGCCAGCTATATGCCCCCTCCAACTACTTCCGGCCCAGAGGCTTCGGACCATCACAGCTCCGTGGCCGTTTGCAATATGGGTTTGGACTTGGTGGGTCTGTTCCCCCAGGCCAGTGGTCAAAGGAAGTTCCTGCTAATTATGATCGACTATTTCTCCAAGTGGCTGGAAGTGAAGGCGTTAGCTAAGGTAACTTCTCAGGGGGCAAGAAATTTTGTATGGGGGGAAATAATTTGCCGACATGGGCTTCCGTTAGCCATTATCACGGACAATGGGCCACAGTTTGCCAGCAATGAGTTTGTCAGTTTCTGCTCTCAACTGGGTATAGACCTTCATTTTGTGTCGGACTACCATCCAAGGAGCAATGGACAGGTGGAGGCCGCGAACAAGGTGATCGTGAACTTGCTATAAAAGAAGGTCGAGAATCTAAGAGGTAGTTAGGTGGAACAGCTGCCCTCAGTCCTATGGGCCCTAAGAACAACGCCAAATGCCGCCACAGGGGAGACCCCTTTTAAACACTCCCATGGGTATGAGGTCATGCTTCCCATATAGTTCAAGGTAAAATCACCAAGGGTGGTCATCGCGGATGAAGGAGGCGAGGAATGGAGAGTGGAAAAGGGAGGGGAACAAAGGTTATCTTTGGACTTGGTGGAAGAGCTCCGAGACCTGGTAGCCATTCGGCAAATAGGAGGTCAAGCGGCGGATGGCCCGATACTTTGACGAGCATATCCGAGTAAAGCAGATCAAAAAGGGGGACTTGGTCCTGAAAAAGGTTGACGCGGCCGGAAGGGGAGCCGCGGTTAGAAAGCTCAATCCCAACTGGGAAGGTCCTTATGTTGTAAAGGAGGAACTCAAGTCAGGAGGGTATCATCTCCAAAATGTGGATGGGGTACCCCTCAGCCAAACTTGGAGCGGGGACAAATTCAAACGTTTCTACCCTTGAAATTGTTTATTAACTTATTTTGTGTTGGGACCATTCAAGGTTTTTTCGAGGTGTTGGAGTTCCCCAGATCGATTCCGCTGCCGGGCTCTCACTAGCCGTTGGGTTCAGGTTGATCTTTAGAGAGGCTTGCAAGGTTTCTTGAGGTGCTGGAGTGCCCCAGATTTATTCCGTTGTCGGGCTCTCACTAGCCGGTGGGTTCAAGTTGATCTCTAGAGAGGCTGGCAAGGTTTGTCGAGGTGCTGGAGTTCCCCAGATCGATTTCGCTGCCGGGATATCACTAGCCAGTGGGTTCAGGTTGATCTCTAGAGAGGCTGGCAAGGTTTCTTGAGGTGCTGGAGTGCCCCAAATCGATTCCGTTGTCGAGCTCTCACTAGCTGGTGGATTCAGGTTGATCTCTGGAGAGGCGGCAAGGTTTCTTGAGGTGCTGGAGTGCCCCAGATTGATTCTGATGCCAGGCTCTCACTAGCCGGTGGGTTCAGGTTGATCTCTAGAGAAGATGACAAGGTTTCTTGAGGTGTTGGTGTGCCTCAGATCGATTCTGCTATTGAGCTCTCACTAGTCGGTGGGTTCAGGTTGATCTCTGGAAAGGATGACAAGGTTTCGTGAGGTGCTAGATTGCACTTGGTTGATTCCGCTGTCGGGCTCTCACTAGCTTATGGGTGCATGTTGATCTCTAGAGAGGCCGACAAGGTTTCTTGAGGTGTTGGAGTGCCCCAGATCTATTCCATTGTCGGGCTCTCACTAGCCGGTGGGTTCAGGTTGATCTCTGGAGAGGCTGGCAAGGTTTCTTGAGATGCTCGACTTCACCAGGTCGATTCCGCTGCCGGGCTCCCACTAGCCAGTGGGTTGGGTTGATTTCAAGATGGGGGAGGCAGGTGAAAGTATATGAGTTGGATCGTCTCAAACGGGTCCCTCGACTAGGCTCTCACCTAGATGGCAGGGTCGTAAGCTATCTCGGTGACAAGAAGAGAAATATTCAAGAAGAGGCTCTAACGGCTAGGGTTTGCGAGTGGGCCTACCAAAATAGGCACTCGCTCGGTGAGAGCACCCAAGCGATAACCTATCGAAAAGAATGCAGCAAAAATCGACAAGGCTCTCAGTTTAGTATATGCGAGTGGGCCTACCAAAATAGGCTTTCGCTAGGCGAGAGCACCCAGGCGAGAACCTATCGGAAAGGATGCAAGAAAAAATTCGGGCAAGTCTCTCGGCCTAGGCCAGTGAGTATGGCGGAAAGGCTTTGGCCATCACCCAAGACTTGACGCCGAGGCTATGCGCCTAGAAGAGGCGCGAGCACGCAAGTGCTCATGCGTATGAGTGTGCGAGTATGCGAGCGTGTGGATACGCGAGTGCTCAAGCAAAGCGTGGATGCGTGTGTGATACGTGTCATCAAGGTGCAAGCGCGTGAGTGAGTGCATGAGAACGCAGAGGCGCGAGCGCGTATGCGAGTGGCAACAAGAAAAGCAAAAGTAAAAGCAAGGAAACATAAGGGGAAAACATCTTTCATTATATTCTCAAAAAGGGTTACACAAAAGAGGCGATTCTCGCCTTACAAAAATATTGAATTGAAAAAGTATACATCTAGGAATCGCAAGCAGACTACTCACTCTCGCTATCTTCGCTGAGAGGGAACAGCTCGAATAGCTCTGGGACCACCTCCTCGACGGTGAGCTATGCCAAATTGACAAAAAGATGCCTGGCCCCATTTAGAGTGGTTAAGATGTGCCTCACCACCCCCAATCGTGTTGTCCCGTATTGCCTCCTCCTCCATGCACTTCTCGCTCCTCTGGGTCTTAGGGCTTCGAGGAGGCGGAGGGAGGGCTGCCCGGACCACCTCTTAGTTCTGGGCCTTCAGCATCGCGACCTCCTTCTCTAGCTCCGTTTTGCGGGCAAGCAGCTGGTTCGCGGTCTCATGGTCCTGCAAAAATCGAATGGATTAAGAAGACATATTGAGGAAAGTAGTGGGCAACTTCTCAGTAAACTTACCATCCCATCCTTGATACTAGCGAAAATGCCCTCGTAGACCACTTGCTTCTCCTTTAGGTTGGAGAGCTCCACAGTCGCCGCCTCCAGCTTGCACTTTAGCTCCGTAGAATTCCTCTCTGTCTGGAGGAAGTGGCGATCAGACATGTGGGAGAGCTCCAGAGCGCGAAGCTGGCCTCACGCGCTCTCATACGCAAGCACCCGGGAGGTGAGGGCGTCAAAGTCGACAGCATCCTCCCGGCCATAAGGACCAAAGGACAAGGAGAAACCCTGTTGGACTCCAAGTCCCAATCCATCAGGGGTTCACCGGCCTCGTCTCGGTGTTTGTTGCTGAGACAGAAATTTTGGTGGCACGTCGGGGCAGGTGCGACTGTCACCTCGGTGGCCACCTCGGTGGCCACCTCGGTGACCTCTCCGACCCTCTTGTCGACGGGCGGGACCGCTGGGGGTTCAGCCACGGTCAGGCCTTCGGCGAGCCCATTACCCTTGGCAATGGGCGAGGGCCGCTTCTTCTTTGGCGGCGAAGGCGGAAGGGACGACCCAAAGATCGCTAGTACGGGCCATTTCTTGGAGGCGGCGGAGCTTCTAGGGGTCTCCAAGCACGCAGCAACAGTGGTGGAGGCGAGCCAGACGACATGGGAGATGGTTCTGGCCCTCGCAAAAGGGGTGTGGAGCAGAAGATCTCGCTCCCCTGCAAAGGATAACAATCAAGGTTAGATATAGAAAAGGCGGAATGAGTTAGGAAGCGAAAGTGAGTCAAACCTGCTCCGGGGGGCACGGGGAGTAGCTAGTCCACGTTACTTCGGAGGTAGGCAACCTCAAAGATTGTTGACATGAATTTGATGAGTGCAGCCTCGTGGCCGTTGAGCAACAGAGGGCGGTAGGTGGGTTCATTCCATTGGAGAGGCGACAAGGGGACATTGCCGAAGGGCCCCTTCACAAACACAAACTTCTGCGGCCAATAGTGGCATTTGTTGACTGTCTCGCAGACTTTTGTGTGTTGGCTCGTGAAGAAGGCGTTCCCGTCCTTGTTCGCCCGGAAGGAGAACAACTTGCGGAAGACCAGCAAGATGAACTCGATCGGCTCCTCGCGCAGGTAGCAGACAAACCCTACCATAACAGCGATGGAGTTGGGGGTCATCTGACTCGGGATCACGCCGTAATATTTGAGCAACTGACGGGTTCGCGGAAAGCAGTTAGAAAGGAATCATTGGTTAATGCAGGAAAGGAAAAAGAGGAGCGAGCGAGTACCTGGTTGTTCTCCGACCAGAATGGGAGCCGTAGACCCACCTCGAAGTGGGCCACAAGGATGGCAAGCTCATCAGGGTGGAGGTTATTGTAGGCCTCGGTCTTCAACGGGTGGCGAGCTGAGAACCACGGAGAGATGTAATTTACTATGGCGGAGTGGTACTCGCTCTCTGTAAGCGAGCAGTTGAAGAGGGAGTGGTCGTAGAATGTCCATGCGCACTTCGCCTAGCCTTCCGCGTCGCTTCCGTCGCCACCCATGGTCTTGGAGAAAATGGAATGCGAGAGTGAGAAGGCGCGAGAAAGAAAGCAACAGAGGTTGAGAGCGATAAATGCGGTGGTTAGCTTTAGTAATGAGGCTCATTTATATAAAAAAGAAGGCATCGAGGAGGAATTGAGGCATCCGGGGTGCAGTTAGCAGAATCTCAAGGTGATGTTCCTCGATACTTGAACCTACCCACTCCCCGCGCACTCATAGCGATGCAGCAAGGATGGTTTGTTGTCAGGCGAGGGGAGTCCCGTGCAAGCCTCGAGAAAAAAGGCATTGAAAAAAATAACTAGCGAGTACAATACAGACAGCAATTACGTAGAGCGAGTAATATTAAAGAAAGAAAAATCTCGCGATTAGTTGGGGCATCAAATTAGCAACATAGTTCGCAGACTGTCAAAGAAAAAATAAAAAAAGGAATTATTACATGTTTCGCCAGGCAGGTGCGAGCGCGAGAAGGATCAATACTGGATCCACCTCCATCGGCCTCGCCCTTGCACCCCTGAGCTCGGCAGTATACACGGATTATGATACGTGTGGAGCTCGCACTGCAGCAGGCGGACTTAGTCATCCGCCCGTGAGAGGTACACCCCGGAAGAAGTGACCTCGTGGCGGGCGTCCATCTACAGTTCGGAGAGAAATCTCTCTAGCTTATCATCAATCACGGCGAACCACTCCTCGAAAGCTGATCTGTCCTCTTGCACCTAGTTATACAGGTCCTGCAGTATGTGTCGTACTTCTGGAGCACCTCGGTGGTCCGCCGCTTCATCACTTTGGGGTCCCGTGGATTGCTGAGGAAGTCGGCAATCTTGTCTAGTGAGGGCAGGGGCGACATCTCCTCCTCTCCAAGGTCCAGCTTGGCGGAGGACTCCTGTACACCTGCAAGAAGAAAGTGAGCGAAGAAGGCAAGACCAACCTGATAGGGCCATGGCTGCCATACCAGGGCACTGGCGAGAGGAACTTGGTTGCCTCTGGCAGGCCTCTGTGTAGGTCAGCGTGATGGACTTCCCCAGGCCCGGGGGGCGGGGAACGTTGCTCATGACCCAGATGTCGGGGGGAAGCAAGCCGCCAGGGTTTCGATGGCCAAGAAGACGAAACCCAAGGACGGAGATGGTCGCGTCCGGAGGGGACTGCGAGTCCGGTAGGGGCTGTTAGCCTGGAGGGGGTGCGAGTCTGGTGGGGGCTGCGAGCCCTGAGGGGGCTGCGAGCCCGGTGGGGGCTGCAAACCGGGTGGTATGGCGCACCTCCTGGGCATCGCAAGGAGGGTCTTTGCAAAGGATATCATGAAGAATTCAGTTGGGGAATTTGCGAACAGGATAATACAGTAATCTTACCAGGCAGGGGCGATTGGCACAGGTTTATAACGCCCACATTGGTGGTCTTCGAGTCGGTTCTTCCGATATAGGGTAGGCGGGCACCATTCACGTTCTCGCTCACAAGGGATCTCGCCAGGGACGCGCTCTAAAACGGAACGTGTTAGCTCAAAAATATGGGGGGAATGACCTACGAATCCAAGTACCTGCTCAGCGAGCGGGAGGTCGAGCAACAGGCCAATGGCAGAGTACTCATCCTCCCTGAGGTGTCACCGCACAGTCTTTGCCTTCTTCAGTTTGTGGAAGGGCGGAGGGGTCCGTCGGACGACCCAAGGGGAGAGCTGGGCTGTGATAGAGTGTTGGCTCGCCCGGGACGCATCCAGGCGGGCTGGAGCTTCTTCCGAGAGAGACATTTTTGGCAAGTACAGTAGTGAGTAGTGGAGGTAACTGAAGAAATAAAGGGTCACCCATCACCCAAAGACGTCATTATTTATAGCACTGGGGATGGGGCCCAACGAAGATTCCTGCCAGCTCAGGAGTCGTCTAGCAAACACGGAGGGTTGGATGTTTCTTCGCGAGCTTAGGGCAATCTTGCAAAGAGCAGGGATTGTGTACAACCTAGTGTTCGCCATGGGGATGAAAAGGGAAATCGACTATAAGTGGGTCTAAGAGTACTCGCTGACTCGCGGCGAGCATCCAGCCAAGGTGAAGCGACACGAATCAGAAAGCCGATCTCGCAAGTGGCACATGGTGAGGCGAGACAGCCTAGCATCGCTCTGGGTGCATTTAGCCAGAGCAAGTCAAGTGAGGTCTCGCAGTTCAACTCTGGCGAGGTGAGTGGGGGATCGCTTCCACTCGCAAGAGAATATCTCGCGAGCCCAGCTTGCAGGCAGAAAGGCAAGTGGCGCCTTCACAGGCCACCCGCCCAGTAAGGGTCTACAGGTGAATTCACCCTGATACTCTTGGTGTGCTACCAATAGCCCTCCAGAACAACAGAGTTTGGTTGTTAGCAGACCAATTTGGGGTGCGTATAGCAAAACCAAAAGGCAGAATCGCGCTATCAGCAGACCAGTAAAGAAAAGCTATAAATAGACCCTGAAGGGCACCTTTGGAGATCATTCCAGATCTTTTGCTTCTCCTTAGGACGCCTTCGGTTAGCTCCTTCAGCTCTCCAAGGTACCCGACTTTAGATTTGGCTTAGGAGTGGAAGCACTCTAAAGATCTTCCGGGTGTAAGGTGGGACCTCCACACTATAGCCAAGGGTCAGTTTTTAGCTCTAAGTATTCAGCTAAGTTCCCTGTGGGATCAGTAAGTGCTAACTGCCCCCTTTCAGGGGTCCAAACTCCTCATATGGCCGATTCCCGGTTCCAACACTTAACATTCCTATCTCAATATTAAATGAATTAAACTTAGTCTCATCCAATGTCTTATTAAAGATATCAGCCACTTGATTGTCTGTGGAGACATATTCAAGGTGGATATCTTCACTTTCTACATGCTCTCTAATAAACTGATATCAAATTTTTATATGCTTAGTCCTGCTATGTGATATAGAATTCTTAGCAATAGAAATTGCACTGGATGAGTCACAATAAAGTGGAGAATGACTTAACTTGAGGTTGTAGTCCTCTAGTTAGTGTTGTATCCACAGAATCTGTGCACAACAACTTCTTGCAGCAATGTATTCAGACTCAGCAGTGGATATAGCCACACTGGTCTGCTTCTTACTGCTCTATGTAATCAATCTCCTTCCTAGAAATTGACATGTCCCACTTGTACTCTTCCTATCTACTTTGCAGCCTACAAAGTCAGCATTTGAAAATCCAATTAGTTCAAAATCATTGTTTTTATGGTACCAAAGGCCAAGAGTTTGGATGCCCTTAAGGTATCTCAATGTCCTCTTAGCAGCTGAGTATTGAGATTCCTTAGGGCATGCTTGATACATAGCACAGACACATGTAGCATACATAATATTTGGTCTACTAGCAGTTACATATAATAGGGATCCAATGATGCATCTGTACATGGATTCATCAAAGGACTTTCCCTTCTCATCCTTGTCCACGAAAATGTTGGACCCCATGGGAGTTTTCATGGTGGAAGCTGACTCCATCCCAACTTTCTTAATAAACTCCCTAGTGTACTTAGTATGAGAGATAAAAATCCCTTCATTAGACTGTTTCACTTGGAGGCCTAGAAAGTACTTAAGCTCTCCCATACTGCTTATCTCAAACTCCCCCTGCATAAGGTTGGCAAGCCTTTTGCAAAGGTTGTCATTAGTAGACCCAAATATTATGTCATCTACATAAATTTGGACTAGGAAACACTTACCCTTTGTTTCCCTAAGAAACAATGTACTATCTATCTTTCCCCTCAAGAATTTGTTCTTGATGAGAATCTAGACAGGGCCTCAAATACGAGGCCCTAGGGGATTACCTTAAACCATATAAAGCTTTCTTAAGTAAATGAACATGAGATGTTTATTGGAACAACCCTATTACTGATTTGGGTTAGGATCACTATTTGTTAATTAGGACTAAGTTGACCCCATTGTATAGTCTAAGGTTCAAGGTCTTGAGCTGTTTAAGTTAGATAGAACTTAGGAAAATTCCAAGTTCCTACGTTCGACGAACTCCATTCTGTGTTCGACAAACTCCATCATGGGTTCGACGAACTTTGTGCTTCAGTTCAACGAACTTCCTTCTAAGCTCGACGAATTTTGTTTTCCAGCCAGTTCTGCAGATTTTATCTTCAGTTCAACGAACTCTAGTTTGAGATCGACGAACTCAGCTCTGCGTTCGATGAATAAGTAACAAGATGTTCAGTTCAACGAACTTGGCTTTCAGTTCGACGAACTCAACTCTCAGCTCGACGAATTCAATCCTCAAGCAAGTTTACCATATTTCATCTCAGTTTGAAGAACTCCAGATTCAGTTCGACGAACTCCAAATTGTGTTCGACGAATTAATTCAGTTCGACGAACTCAGCTTTTAGTTCGACGAACTCAGCTTTCAGCTCGACGAATCCTCTCCAGCTTGACAAATTTCTGAAGGATCGGTTATCTATTTTCTCTGAACCCAGATCGACTAATCAACAACGGATCTATTCTATGATTTGGACTTATTCATTTATCAGATAAGTCAAGATTCAATTCTTTCCTTTTATTATTCCTTTCTATTCTCTTCTCTCGAGAAAGTAGCCTTTTGACATATTGGAAAAGGATACTTGTATGGAAAAGGAAAAGAATTAAAGTTTATTGTTGAATCAGATTGTAGTTCCAAGAAATATCTTTTCAGAATATTATATTCCTTATCCAGAAGATTTGAATTTTTCAAATCAGTGATATATTGTGTTGGGAATATTACCCGCAATATTACCTTGATTTGAAGAGGCATCACTCTCAATGCTAAGGACATATTGTATTTAACAAAGCTATACTTGTGTAGAATATACAGGCATAGGTAACTCAAAAGGAAAGGGCCAAACATGGCCCTAGATAAGAAGAAATCATCTACAAGGAGATGAAGATCTGTCTCAGGTTAACCGCTGAGACGAAGGGTCAGAACCGCTGAGACGAGGAGCCGTCTCAGCAGATCCACTAAGAAGGAGACTGGAACAACCGCTGAGAAGGTGACTGGAGTTGCCACTGAGACTGGAAGTTGTCTCAGCCCAACCGCAGAGACTGGATGTTGTCTCAGCCCAACCGCTCAGACAGATCCAAATGTGCTAATGGAATCTGCTTTTGGCGCAAGCGTCAATTGAGAGGGAAAAGCAACTCAAATCCTCCCCATACAGTGTCAGGAGGATCGATATAGCCGTTGAAGCCTTCTGGAGGTATAAAAGAAGATGCTAGGGCACAACAACAACAACTGTTCCATTGAAAAGGTTTTACTGTACGCCGCAATCGAGTATTCACGTTTCAGCCAGTTGAAGTTGTTCTCTGAAGCTGAAGTTAATCTTCTAAGGAAGATTAGATAGCTCTTCCAGAACAAACTCAAGAAGGGCAAGTTGATCTTCTGCTTTGTTGAAGGAGAAGATCAAGGTGATACAAATCTGAAGCTGCTGTTTTCAGATCTGAAGAAAGGATTCAGAAGACCTAAGAGTAAACCTTTTGTCTATTGTATCTAGCTCAAACTCTATTATATCTTTTTAGGCATTGTTTCCTGAGTGAAAGGCTGTTGAGCCTGTGTGTAAAGCTGTGTTGACAGCTTGAGTGGTAGGACTTCTTGATAGGTCTGAGGTAGGAAATCTGTGGGATTTCTGAGTGGTAGGAGTTACATAACTCTGAGCTATAGGGCTGCTATGCCTGAGGTGTAGGGCTGTTGAGCCTGAGGTGTAGGGTTGTTGAGCCTGAGGGGTAGGGCTATTGAGCCTGAGTGTAGGGCTGCTGTGCCTGAGGTAGGATCACTATTGATCTGAGAAATTCTGAGGAACTTGTGGTGTAAGCTCAAGGAGCCGAGATTGGAGTTAGTGGCCTTGTTTAACTCACTGTTAGAAAGGTGAAGGGGGAAAGAGGACTACTCAAGACACCCTGTCTTGAGGAACCTCTATATATCCTTGTGTGCTTTTTGTGATTGTGTTTTCTGCAGCTAGAAACATTAGGTTTAAACAAAGAAAATAAGTAAAACCTATTCACCCCCCTCCCCCTCTAGGTATTATTGACTACACCTATATAAACTATCAAGTGGTATCAGAGGGAGGTTGGTCAAAAGGACTTAACCGTCTGATCAGATCCTATACAGGAGTAGTCAAACCTAAAATCAAATGGCCAACAGTGGAATGAAGAAGGAGTTGGGGTCAATGAAGTTGCCTATATGCTCCAAAGAAAACTTTGGCATATGGAAGCAAAGGGTAAGGCTATTCATGGAAGCATCAGACCCAAGGATCTTTTTGACTATCAAAAATGGACCTTATACCTTTGAGAAAGTCTCCACTATTGACCCTACTAGAAAAGTGCTTAAGGTATTTTCTGAACTGACCAATGATGAGATAGCACTGTACACTATGGACAAGAGAGCCCAAAACATAATAGTAAATGCCATTGATGACACTACATTTCAGAACTTGGTACACTGCCAAACTGCCAAGGAAATGTGGGACACATTGGTTGTCTATATGGAGGGAACAGCTGAAGTAAGGGATGATAGAAAGTCACTCCTCAATCAATAGTATGAAGCCTTCAGACAGCTGAACCAGCAGAATATCTCCCTGTGCTATGAAAGGTTCTTTAGGATTGTAAATGAACTAAGAACCTATGGAAGGGTGTTCACAGATTATGAACTTAATGACATGTTCCTTAGATCTCTAACATGAGAATGGGACACTAAAATCTATGCAATCAGGGAAGGGGCAAGACTTGGAGAAACCCCCACCCATACACTGTTTGGGAAACTGCTCTCATATGAGATGCAGCTTTCTGCAAGAAAGGAGGAGGACTCTTCCTCCAGGGCTCACACAAGGGAGAGATCTGTTGCTCTCAAAGCTGAAAGTTCTAAGAGGAACAAGGTTAGAGTGCATTCACCTCCAAGAAAGGCTGCTGAATCTGAGAAATTTGAGAGCAGCAAATCAGACAGCTCCTCTTCTGATGAGGAGTTTGCTGCCTTCACAAGGCAGTTCAAGAAGATGATCAAGAGGAAACAATGGAAGAACAAACCTTCCTCCTCTTCTCATCCCAAGAAGGATCATTACAGATCTGAGAGGCAACATACCAAAGGGGACAGGTATGACTCTAAAACTAGTAAACATGTTTCAACTAACATAATTTGCTATTGTTGTAGTAAGCCTGGACATGTCATTGCTGACTGCCCAGTTAAGAGAAAGGAAAGAGGTGAAAAGAAGCCTCATCACCAGAAGGAGAGGAAGGGAGAAAAATCCTTCCTAGCTAAGAAAGGCAAGAGCTGGAGTGAATCTGAATCTTCATCTTCAGATTCAGATGATAAGGAGGAAGCCTATTTGGGGCTGTTTGCTGATCAGGAGGAAGAAGACTGTCCTGCTGCCAGGATAGGAATCAGGGCCCCTCTATCACATTCAGATAGTGATGTAGAGGAGGATGAGGTCTCTCTAGAAGACCATGGGCTGATGGCTATCACTGAAAATGAGGACAGCCACAACAATTCAGAACATGAGCGGGTATTAATACACTGCATTTCTTCTTCTGATTATGAAACAGGTCCAGAATCTGAATCTCCTCCATCTAAAGTTGGAAGTGAATCAGATTCTGAGGAGGATGTTAATCAATTTATTGATAGGGATGGTGCACTCCTGAAAGCTCTGAAAAGGAGCAAAAAGCTAGCCAAGAGGCAAGCCCAAGAAATTAATTCCCTAAAGCAATCAAAATCTGAGTGCATTGAACATGCTACCCAGCTAGCTCTAATGAGCAAGGAGATTGGCAAGCTAAAGGGAATGTCAATCATCCATGTGGGCACCATAAGCCACAAGAACAAGATCATTAAGGATCTTGAAGAAAAGCTCCTCAAGGAGAGGATGTTGGTGGCTCAATTCTCCAAGCCCAAATCTGTGCTACCTATTATTGACACCTTCTCCTTTCAAACCAATAGGAGAGGATTAGGGTTCAATAAAATGGAAGTAGGAGAAGGGAGTGGAGTAAATAGCAAGGAGAAAACTAAGCCTCAACTCACCTTTCAAAAGGTAATACTTCCCTCCAACAGGTATGACCATGAAAGCATTTATGGTCACTGGAAGAATGAGAAGTGCTATAGGAGGGAAAATGCTCCTTCATATAGTGGAAGAAAGGGAATGGGATTGAGTGCCATGAAGGATCCCCATGAGGAAATTCAGATGGCCCAACATGGACCATTTGTTCTTGGTACTTCAGCCACATCACTCATGAATAAGAAGGCAAGCCCTTCTAAGGTTAAATCAGTCAAGAAAATGACTGCTACCAAATCTACAAACATGTCTGAGTGCTCAGTGGCAGATGCCATCACATCTTATATGGATTCCAAGCCATTGCAAGCTGATGCCATCAGGACAAAGAGCATCAAGACAGCACACAGAATGACATTCAGTCAAATCATTGCTGAGAGGAAAAGAAAGAATGTTGTTGTATCTATTCCTGGACATAAGGACTGTGACGCCATTAATTTTAAAGGTGTCGCATATTTCTAAAAAGTTTGAAAGGTGCTGATTTGGGTCCTCATCTGGCAAACCGTCGAATTGAATCGACTGTTGTACCATTTGAATTATGCTGGATTTTATTTCGAAATTATTATTATTAACTATTGGGCGAGTAATACTTGATCCTGTATCGTCCAAATTCGGCCGGGCGTAATATGCCATGGTCCGGGCCGGGGCCGCATTTGGAATTGGATCGCCCATATTTGCAGTATCTCCGATTGACTCTTCGGGGGTTTCGAGTAAGTTTTGATCACGAAATCGGATGCGCTCACGAAGAGTGCGCTCGATTTCGGGGTCAAAAGGAATAGTCGAATCGTCCGACGAGTTTCCTCGGGTCATATACTAAAAACAATATTTTTGGATTTTCTGTTTTATTGTTAATTTTTAGAAATATAAGTTTATATATATATATATATATATATATTTTTTTTATTATATATATATATATATATATATAAATTTTATTTTTTCTAAAATATATAGATAAGGAATAAAATTAATAGCAGTTCCTACTTTCAAATAACAACACAAAGGTCCCCGGCAACGGCGCCAAAAACTTGATGACTTCGGTTGGACTTCTTCTTTTGTTTTATAAATAAAAGATAACCTTTATATTAAGAGTTTAGAATTGGCGGATGTTTTCGAAGAGTCTCGCAAGTACTCCTACTTTGAGAAATTAACTGTTATCCTATTGAAGGATAGAAGTAACGGTCTTTTTCTTCTTTCGGAATATTGATAATTACGCCTCGGCTACAACGCCGATTTCTATCGAATTGGAAAGTAGAAAAGGAGAGTTTTGCACTAAATGAGTTTGGAAAGCTGTATTTGAATTCTTAGTCCAAATTAATCATTTGATAAAGGCAAGTATACCTTATCGCAAGTAATACAGGATATTTTTTTTTTGAAAATATCGGGATCGTATATTTCCGCGGGTCGTGTTGATTATGCTACTTCGAGGAACGAACTATTATTTTATCGGAATAATATTTTTAGTTGGTTTAACTAGAGTTCTAAGTGAAAAAATGCGAAAGACGATAATAAACGATTAACTAGAGTTCTAAGCGATGAGAAAGATAGCGCGCGACGTCGAATTACCTTGAGACGAAAATAGATTTTTTTCGTAGAATTAAAAGTGATGACTTTTCAAAATATTAAGATGACTTGACCGTGGAGGTTCCATAATTATGAACGCTCCTCTCTCGAGGGTACGCCCACCTGAGATTATGAATATTCGACCGAACTCTCGTTCTACAATCGAATGTTCTTAATACTCGCTTTATGTTGTGAACCCCGCTATTGGGTTTTTATTTCCAATTCGGGAGAATTACCTCGTCCTCTCTCGAGGGTAGAGCGCACTTCTCTTTACCCATGAGCAATCAATACGTACGCACGAGCCTCTCGGCTAACTAGATACGAAAACGGAAATGAAAACCACACATCGATTATGTGGCTCCACTCAACGTGATTCTCGGGTAAACCTTAAGCATTAATTATTTTAGAAAGAGATGTTTTAATTTTATAGAAAAACTATTTTTGTGTCCCAATGCTCTTCGACGTCGTGTGCTAAAGGAAATTAGCCACTCATCGGAATGGAGACGGCACTGTCGGTTGAAAAATACATTTTTAATGATTAAAGCAGATATAAGCGGATAAAAAGGAAATGAAAAGACTTATATAAAAAACAGTAATAGTATACGTCCCAACCACCTTAAACAAGCGCTAAAAAGTTCTTAGCCTCTTATTCAAGAAGGGGGTGGTATAGAAATGAAAAGACTTATAAAGGTGCAGAAATAATATCCGTCCCAACCAACTTAAACAAGCGCTAAAAAGTTCTTAGCCTCTTATTCAAGAAGGCGGTGGTATAGAAATGAAAAGACTTATAAAGGTGCAGAAATAATATCCGTCCCAACCGACTTAAATAAATGCTAAAGTTAATTAGCCTCTTATTCAAGATGGGGGTGGTATATAGCAGTTATTTGAAGGCTGAAATAAAACTAAGTTACAAAAAAAGAAAAATATAATCTCATACACGCACACACTCTAAAAAAAAACTGAAAAGAAAGCATTTAAAATGAAAGCGATAAAATAAAGCGAAAAAGAAAACGATAAAACTATTTTATGAAAGCTTGTAAATCTAAGCTATGAAAACAGTAAACCTAGATTATGAAAGCAATAAACCTAACTATAAAAGCAATAAAACTAAATTATGAAAGCAATAAAGCTAAACTCATACACGCACACACGCTAACATTAATAAAAAGGAAGATGATCCAAATGAGAAAAACAACATTTTATTTCTAAAAGGCGAAAATTACAAACGAACATAACTTAATTGCATAAAGAAAACTCGCATTCACTCAAAGAACTCAGAAATCCATTCCAAAGCACTCAAAATTTGGATGAAAAATACTTCAGCCGAGCCCCTCTATTTATAGGGAAATTTTGAGTTTTACACGCCCTAGGTCACGGGCATGACTTGAATGTCACGGCCGTGACTTAGGGCGTGACATTTGCTCGGCTGTATTCGCCGTCTTCTGGAAGGTCCGGCCGTCAAACATGGCTGCACACGGGCGTGACTTGGTATGTCACGGGCGTGACTTTGTGAGTCACGGGCGTGACTATGGGTGGCTGATGTCGGCAGCATGGGCGCGGCTTCGAGACGTGACGCGCTGGCGGCTCACGGGCATGACTCTGCTGGAACACGGGCGTGACTTGTAGAGTCACGGGCGTGACTTGGTCAACTCTTCGAGATTTCTCCTGAAAACGGCTGCCAGCTGGAAATTTGGCTTTTAAAATTACACGCCCTTGGTCACGGGCGTGACCTCGGGCGTGACTTGAGCGATTTGTCGGGATTTGATCTGCATTGAGCCGTCCCGTTGATATTTGATCTTTAAAATTACACGCCCTTGGTCACGGGCGTGTCTGAGGGCGTGACCTGGGAAAATTTTGCAAAAAAATGCAAAAACAAAAATAAAACTAAGTTAGAAACCAGAAATAATAAAGAAGCAATTTATTCATTAATTTACATAGAAAATTCACAAAATTAATCAAAACTATACTAATAATTATACTAAAAATACATATATTTTATTACTTATCAAATACCCCCATACTTAAGTTTTTGCTATTCCAGAGCAAAAGTAAGAGAGATCTATACGAGATTAACATAAGTTCTAATTTTTGGCTATCGTTTTATTTTAATCATAAGAGACTGAAAAATAAAAATTCGGAGTAATAAGAGTTAAGTCCTAAATTATGCAAATGATTTAAGTAGAAAGAAATGTCCTGGCCAAAAGACTTCTTAATTAACCAAATAGCAAACAAAATTGCAATCATTAGTAAACGAGATTAGATCGAAATTATAATAACCTTTGTTTAAAGAAACATGAAGGAAAAAATATAAGTTACTAATTATGCTCTCAAATGATTTTTTGAATTAAAACTAGAAACAATAATTTGGTTAAGGGAAAAGGGGGGTAAAAAGCCTTGGCAAATAGAAGAGTACTTGAATTAGGGGTGATGAATTGTATCATCTCACCCCTCTTATATAGTTTCCTTTGACTCCCATCGTTGGTGTACGAGGGAAAATTGACCTTTTAATTAACCCAATGCCTGTGTTTACGGAATTTGCAATTCTCATTGACATAGGATCTCTTTTAACAAATATTGGGTGCCTATGTTTACGGAATTTTTGTATTCCCATTGACATAAGATCTTTTTTTTTCTTTGTTTGTTTTTGCCATGCTAAATTGGTGTATACAAGGGTTTTCAAGAGAAATTCTAGAATAATAAAAAAAAGTTTTGAGAGCAACCTTAGTAAGTTGAATATTCCTAGATTCCTGAAGACATAAAGTAGGGATAATTGCAGTCTAAAGTTGTTTTGCCAACATAATACACATGTCTCTATTTTAGCTAGTAGAAGTAGTGCTTGATAAAAAAGCCTCTATTTAAATTAAAAACACAAGATATTCTTTAAAACTTAACCCCGAACGTTTAAATCTATCGATCTTAGATAAACAAACAAATAGTAAAACTAGCGATTATGAAAATCCACAAACATATACTCTCGAAACTAAATGCTTTAAGAATAAAAGTAAAGTAGGGTATATTTTTTGGAACGTTTTTTTTTTTTTTTTTTTTTTTTTTTGAGAATATATTTTGTGAAAATGTATTTTTTTTTTTAAATGAAAACGGTAAATACACCCCCATACTTAAAACCCAACGTTGTCCCCAATGTTGTAATGTAAGCATGAAGGAGATAAAATAACATTGCAAGATATACAAAAGGAAAGAGGAAGCAAAAAGGCTTCCCTGAATTAAAGCTGGCGGGGTCGTAAGAAACCCTGCAAAAAGAGATAAAAAGCATAATACAAATATTAGATAAATATGGGGTGCCTCCCACAAGCGCTTTGTTTACCGTCGCGTAGCTTGACGCATTCAGCGTGGTGAGATTATAAATTGGGGAGGGTTAAAGATTCTGTGTGTCCGTCTACCAGATCACCCGCAAGATATAGTTTTAAACGGTGGCCATTGACTTTAAAGTCGCCTTTTTCGGGGTGAGAGATAAGAACGGTCCCATACGGCCAAACCTCTTTGACTTCAAAGGGGCCAGTCCAGCGGGATTTGAGCTTACCCGGAAAAAGACGAAGACGTGAATTATAAAGAAGGACAAGATCGCCCGGCGCGAAAGTTTTTGGAAATTTAATTTTTCGATCGTGGTAGAACTTAGAACGCTCCTTATAAAATTTATTACTCTCATAAGCGTTCGCACGCCATTCATCGAGTTCATTTAGCTGGAATTTCCTATTCTCGGAGGCTAAGCTCGAATCGAGATTTAAAAATTTTAAGACCCAAAAAGCGCGGTGTTCTAACTCTACCGGTAAATGGCACGCTTTGCCGTAGACTAATCGATAGGGCGTACAACCGATAGCAGTCTTGTATGCCGTACGATACGCCCACAACGCGTCGTCGAGTTTTGAGGACCAATCCTTCCTATTTAAAGAGACGGTTTTTTCCAAAATGCGTTTTATCTCGCGATTCACTACCTCTACTTGGCCGCTCGTTTGGGGGTGATAGGCGGTGGCGAGCTTATGCGTGACGCCGTACTTAGATAAAATTTTTGAAAACTGGGCGTTGCAGAAGTGCGTGCCCCTATCACTAACTATTGCACGGGGCGTGCCGAAGGGAGAAAATAATTTTTTTAGAAAATGGACGACGACTCGCGCATCATTGGTGGGTAGAGCTTGCGCTTCCGCCCACCTAGATACGTAGTCGACCGCCACTAAAATATAGCGATTATTAAAAGAAGGAGGTAGGGGGCCTACAAAGTCTATGCCCCACAAATCGAAGATTTCGCATTCTAAATAAAAGTTTTGGGGCATCTCGTCATGACGAGAGATGTTACCCGAGCGCTGGCAGCTATCGCATATACTCACAAAAGTGTGAGCATCCTTAAAGAGAGTGGGCCAATAAAAGCCTGACTCTAACGCTTTCCGCGCGGTCCGGTTGGCTTGATAATGCCCTCCAGCCGGCCCCTCATGGCAGTGTCGCAATATTTGCGCACCCTCCTCGCTTGAAACACATCTTCGTATCACTTGGTCTGCGCAGATGCGAAAGAGAAAGGGGTTCTCCCAAAAGTAGTTTTTCAAGTCAGAGAAGAATTTCTTCTTCTGCTGAGTCGAAAAATCTTTTGGAAGGACCCGCGCGACTAAATAGTTCGCGTAATCTGCGAACCAAGGGGTAGAAGAAGTTTTTGTATTATTTATGATTAAAAGGCGCTCCTCAGGAAATCGATCGTCTATTTCTGGTTCGACGAGCGCTTCTGCGACGGGGTGTTCTAAACGTGAGAGGTGGTCGGCTGCTAAATTTTCAGCCCCCTTCTTATCCCGGATCTCTAAGTCAAATTCCTATAAAAGGAGGATCCATCGAAGTAAGCGAGGCTTGACATCAACTTTGGCCAAAAGATATTTTAGGGCGGAGTGATCGGTGAAAACGATCACGTGTGAAAGTGTTACGTAAGGCCTGAATTTATTAAAAGCAAAGATGACGGCAAGAAGTTCCTTTTCCGTCGTTGTATAGTTAGCGTGTGCGGCATTGAGTGTGCGAGAAGCGTAATATATTGGATGAAAATATTTATTTACGCGTTGGCCTAAGACAGCTCCTACCGCGTTATCGCTCGCGTCGCACATAATCTCGAACGGAAGAGACCAATCTGGCGCCACCAGAATTGGAGAATTGATAAGTTGCTTTTTTATAAAATCAAATGCCTCTACGCAGGCCGTGTCAAAAATGAATGGGGAATCCTTTTCCAGGAGGTGAGTTAGCGGTTTGGTTATTCTTGAAAAATCTTGAATAAACCGCCGATAAAAACCTGCGTGGCCAAGAAAACTTCTAATTGATTTGACGTTCGAAGGAACAGGAAGTTGTTCAATTATAGCGACTTTGGCCCTATCGACCTCCATCCCCTTGGAAGAAATTTTATGGCCGAGGACTAAGCCCTCTCGGACCATGAAGTTGCATTTCTCCCAGTTCAAGACTAAGTTCGTCTCCTCGCACCGTTGGAGGACTCTATCTAAATTTTTTAGACAATTTTTAAAAGAGTCTCCAAAGACGGAGAAGTCATCCATGAAGACTTCCATTATGTCTTCTACTAGCTCGCCAAATATTGCCAGCATACATCTTTGGAATGTAGCTGGCGCGTTACAGAGGCCAAACGGCATTCATCGATATGCAAAGGTGCCGAAAGGGCAAGTAAAAGTCGTTTTTTCTTGGTCCTCGGGTGAAATAGGGATTTGGAAAAATCCCGAGAGACCATCAAGGAAGCAATAAAAAGGATGACCGAAGAGACGCTCTAAGATTTGATCAATAAACGGTAACGGAAAGTGGTCTTTTCTGGTGGCATCATTTAGTTTTCTGTAGTCGATGCACACCCTCCAACCCGTAATAGTGCGAGTTGGGATTAATTCATTATTCGTGTTTGCCACGACCGTTATACCGCCCTTTTTTGGGACGACTTGTACGGGGCTTACCCACGTGCTGTCGGAAATAGGATAGATAATCCCCGCGTCAAGGAGTTTAATAATTTCAGTCTTAACGACTTCCCGCATGTTCGGGTTAAGTCGTCGTTGAGGCTGAATTATTTTGCGGGGGTTTTCTTCGAGAAAAATTTTGTGGGAGCAGAATGAGGGGTTAATTCCCCTGATATCGGAAATTTGCCATGCATTTGCACGGCGATGTTTAGATAAAACTTCAACCAATTCGGATGTTTCCGAATCGGTTAAAGTAGACGATATTATAACCGGAAGTTTTAAGTTCGCGGCTAGAAAAGCATATTTTAAATGGTCGGGGAGTTGCTTAAGCTCCAAGACCGGAGGTTCTTCATAGGAAGTGGAGATTTTTAAAGCTTTCGAATCAAAAGGCTCGAAAGGCGAATTTGGTGGTAATTCGTCTAAAGGAGGTTGATTCGCCAGATCTGAATCGTCTATCATTAAAGATAGCAATTCCGAAAGAGAAGAACACTCGTCCACAAACGCGGATTCCAAATTGAAACAGGAATCATCATTCGATAGTGAGTTCCGCATGGAGGGGTTGATATGTAAAGTAATTTCGTCGTCTCCAACTCGAAGGAGGAGGCGACCGTTACTGACATCGATTAACGCGCGGGAGGTTGCGAGAAAGGGGCGACCGAGGATGATGGGTACCTCGACGTCCTCCTCTATGTCCAGGATGACAAAGTCTACCGGGAAGATAAACTTATCGACCTTGACCAGAACATCCTCCGCTACACCAATTGGGTACTTTACCGAGCGATCCGCGAGTTGGATACTCATTTTTGTTGGACTTGGGACGCCTAAATCGAGTTTTTTGAAAAGAGAAAAAGACATCAAATTGATGCTGGCGCCTAAGTCCGCAAGAGCGTACTTTATTAACATATTGCCAAAGAGACACGGGATGGAGAATCGTCCCGGGTCGTTCAGTTTTGGCGGCAATTTGTTAAGGAGAACAACCGAACATTCTGCATTAAGGGAAACACGCGAAACATCCTCGAGTCATTTTTTATTAGAAAGCAACTCCTTAAGATATTTCGCATATTTCGGCATTTGGGAGAGTGCCTCGCAGAAGGGGACGTTTATTTGAATTTGTTTTAAAATACGCAAAAATTTTTGATAATTTTCGTCCTCCTTCTCTTTATTAATTTTAGACGGGTAAGGAATTCGAGGACTCGAAACATTCGGCGCAACCGGAGAATCCGGAGCAATTAGAATCGAGGAAGAGGGTGGAGGGTTCGGAGGCAAAACGCATACCTTAGGCTCAACCCGCAATGGGGAGACGACCTCCTTGCCGCTTCGAAGGGTTATAGCGTTGGCATTTTCCCTGGGGTTCGGCTCCGTATTCCCTGGTAGAGCTCCGTATGGCCGCTCGGAGACCATCTTTGCAAGTTGTCCAACCTGGTTTTCCAAGTTTTTAATCGATCCGGTAAGATTCCGGATATTTGAATCGTTGGACGCGATGTATTTAGACAAAACATCTTCGAGCGGCGAAGGTTTTGGAGGAGGAGGCTGGAATCCCTGCGGAAATCCTTGAGGATTCATATTTGGGGGCCTCTGAGCATTGTTAGGATTGCTCTAGGAGAAATTAGGGTGGGTCTTCCAACCCGGATTATAATTATTACTATACGGGTTGTTATTGGGGTTGAAGGGGGGCCTAACCGGATTACGGAGGTAATCCACCGATTCTTCGATTACATTATTATTATTATTATTATTCCAAGCGGGAGTGGAGGGGGAAACAGTCATCTCCGCCACCTGCTTACTTAGCCGCTCTACCTGTGAGGCTAAGAAAGTAGTGGCGTCCACTTCAAAAAGACCAGCCGGTTTATTAGGACGCGACCTTGGCATGTTCCATTGGTACGCGTTCATGGCCATTTCGTCGATCAGAGCTTGAGCGGTCTCCGGGGTTTTGTTGTTTAACGTTCCCCCGGAGGCCGCATCAATCATCTGCCGCGTAGAAAAATTTAAACCATTATAAAACGTCTGGACCTGTAGCCAAGTTGGTAGCGCGTGATGAGGACACCTACGCAAATATTCTTTAAAACGCTCCCAAGTCTCATAAAGAGACTCGGAATCGAATTGCACAAAGGATGTGATATCCGTGCGTAGTTTTGCAGTTTTTGACGGAGGAAAATACTTAGTTAAGAAAAATTCTGTCAATTGGGCCCACGTGGTTATGGACCCTCTCGGAAGAGAAGTCAACCACGATTTGGCCTTTGACCGTAGCGAAAATGGAAATAAGCGTAAACGAATGGCGTCATCAGTGACGCCATTAATTTTAAAGGTGTCGCATATTTCTAAAAAGTTTGAAAGGTGCTGATTTGGGTCCTCATCTGGCAAACCGTCGAATTGAATCGACTGTTGTACCATTTGAATTATGCTGGATTTTATTTCGAAATTATTATTATTAACTATTGGGCGAGTAATACTTGATCCTGTATCGTCCAAATTCGGCCGGGCGTAATATGCCATGGTCCGGGCCGGGGCCGCATTTGGAATTGGATCGCCCATATTTGCAGTATCTCCGATTGACTCTTCGGGGGTTTCGAGTAAGTTTTGATCACGAGATCGGATGCGCTCACGAAGAGTGCGCTCGATTTCGGGGTCAAAAGGAATAGTCGAATCGTCCGACGAGTTTCCTCGGGTCATATACTAAAAACAATATTTTTGGATTTTCTGTTTTATTGTTAATTTTTAGAAATATAAGTTTTTATATATATATATATATATATTTTTATTATATATATATATATAAATTTTTTTTTTCTAAAATATATAGATAAGGAATAAAATTAATAGCAGTTCCTACTTTCAAATAACAACACAAAGGTCCCCGGCAACGGCGCCAAAAACTTGATGACTTCGGTTGGACTTCTTCTTTTGTTTTATAAATAAAAGATAACCTTTATATTAAGAGTTTAGAATTGGCGGATGTTTTCGAAGAGTCTCGCAAGTACTCCTACTTTGAGAAATTAACCGTTATCCTATTGAAGGATAGAAGTAACGGTCTTTTTCTTCTTTCAGAATATTGACAATTACGCCTCGGCTACAACGCAAATTTCTATCGAATTGGAAAGTAGAAAAGGAGAGTTTTGCACTAAATAAGTTTGGAAAGCTGTATTTGAATTCTTAGTCCAAATTAATCATTTGATAAAGGCAAGTATACCTTATTGCAAGTAATACAGGATTTTTTTTTTTTGAAAATATCGGGATCGTATATTTCCGCGGGTCGTGTTGATTATGCTACTTCGAGGAACGAACTATTATTTTATCGGAATAATATTTTTAGTTGGTTTAACTAGAGTTCTAAGTGATAAGAAAGATAGCGCGCGACGTCGAATTACCTTGAGACGAAAATAGATTTTTTTCGTAGAATTAAAAGTGATGACTTTTCAAAATATTAAGATGACTTGACCGTGGAGGTTCCATAATTATGAACACTCCTCTCTCGAGGGTACGCCCACCTGAGATTATGAATATTCGACCGAACTCTCGTTCTACAATCGAATGTTCTTAATACTCGCTTTATGTTGTGAACCCCGCAATTGGGTTTCTATTTCCAATTAGGGAGAATTACCTCGTCCTCTCTCGACGGTAGAGCGCACTTCTCTTTACCCGTGAGTGATCAATCCGTACGCACGAGCCTCTCGGCTAACTAGATACGAAAACGGAAATGAAAACCACACATCGATTATGTGGCTCCACTCAACGTGATTCTCGGGTAAACCTTAAGCGTTAATTATTTTAGAAAGAGATGTTTTAATTTTATAGAAAAACTATTTTTGTGTCCCAATGCTCTTCGACGTCGTGTGCTAAAGGAAATTAGCCACTCATCGGAATGGAGACGGCACTGTCGGTTGAAAAATACATTTTTAATGATTAAAGTAGATATAAGCGGATAAAAAGGAAATGAAAAGACTTATATAAAAAACAGTAATAGTATCCGTCCCAACCACCTTAAACAAGCGCTATAAAGTTCTTAGCCTCTTATTCAAGAAGGGGGTGGTATAGAAATGAAAAGACTTATAAAGGTGCAGAAATAATATCCGTCCCAACCAACTTAAACAAGCGCTAAAAAGTTCTTAGCCTCTTATTCAAGAAGGGGGTGGTATAAAAATGAAAAGACTTATAAAGGTGCAGAAATAATATCCGTCCCAACCGACTTAAATAAATGCTAAAGTTAATTAGCCTCTTATTCAAGATGGGGGTGGTATATAGCAGTTATATGAAGGCTGAAATAAAACTAAGTTACAAAAAAAGAAAAATATAATCTCATACACGCACACACTCTAAAAAAACTGAAAAGAAAGCGTTTAAAATGAAAGCGATAAAATAAAGCGAAAAAGAAAACGATAAAACTATTTTATGAAAGCTTGTAAATCTAAGCTATGAAAACAGTAAACCTAGATTATGAAAGCAATAAACCTAACTATAAAAGCAATAAAACTAAATTATGAAATCAATAAAGCTAAACTCATACAGGCACACACGCTAACATTAATAAAAAGGAAGATGATCCAAATGAGAAAAACAACATTTTATTTCTAAAAGGCGAAAATTACAAACGAACATAACTTAATTGCATAAAGAAAACTCGCATTCACTCAAAGAACTCAGAAAAACATTACAAAGCACTCAAAATTTGGATGAAAAATACTTCAGCCGAGCCCCTCTATTTATAGGGAAAATTTGAGTTTTACACGCCCTAGGTCACGGGCGTGACTTGAATGTCACGGCCGTGACTTAGGGCGTGACATTTGCTCGGCTGTATTCGTCGTCTTCTGGAAGGTCCGGCCGTCAAAAATGGCTGCACACGGGCGTGACTTGGTATGTCACGGGCGTGACTTTGTGAGTCACGGGCGTGACTATGGGTGGCTGATGTCGGCAGCATGGGCGCGGCTTCGAGACGTGACGCGCTGGAGGCTCACAGGCGTGACTCTGCTGGAACACGGGCGTGACTTGTAGAGTCACGGGCGTGACTTGGTCAACTCTTCGAGATTTCTCCTAAAAACGGCTGCCAGCTGGAAATTTGGCTTTTAAAATTACACGCCCTTGGTCACGGGCGTGACCTCGGGCGTGACTTGAGCGATTTGTCGGGATTTGATCTGCATTGAGCCGTCCCGTTGATATTTGATCTTTAAAATTACACGCCCTTGGTCACGGGCGTGTCTGAGGGCGTGACCTAGGAAAATTTTGCAAAAAAATGCAAAAACAAAAATAAAACTAAGTTAGAAACCAGAAATAATAAAGAAGCAATTTATTCATTAATTTACATAGAAATTTCACAAAATTAATCAAAACTATACTAATAATTATACTAAAAATACATATATTTTATTACTTATCACTTATGTTGAAGGGTTGCAACACAACCTTGTAAGCATAAGCCAACTATGTGACTTAGGCTATGTCATTGAATTCCACAATAACAAGTGCTTGATCATAAAGTCTAATGACTTGGAGACCATTCTCTCAGGCACTAGGAGTGGAAATGTTTATTGCTTAGACTTCATTTGCAATTATTCAATCTCTTCTGTGTGTCTAGTAGCTAATGAAAGTGAGTCTCTTTGTGTCCAATGGCACAAGAGACTTGCCCACATTAACTATAAGACTATGTATAGATTATTTTCTAAAAACCTTGTTAGAAATAGTCCTAAACTAAAATATAATAAAAGTGGTCCCTGTCATGCTTGCCAAATGGGTAAGCAAACTAGGACCACCTTTAAAAGTATTGGCTCCAAGGATACTGAAAGGTGTTTATACCTATTGCACATGGACTTGTTTGGTCCTTTGCCAATTCAGAGCCTAGGTGGGAAGTTGTATACCTTAGTAATTGTAGATGATCATTCAAAGTATACATGGGTATTCTTCCTTAAGAAGAAGTCAGATACCTTACATGTCTTTATAAATTATGTCAAGGTTATTGAGAATGATCTACTATGTACTGTGGTTAGAACAAGAACTGACCATGGCACAGAATTTCAATCTGAAGCCATGACAAAATTTTGTCAAGAATTTGGTATCACCCAAGAGTTCTCCTCCCCAAGGACTCCACAGCAAAATGGTGTGGCTGAGAGGAGGAATAGGACCTTGATAGAAGCAGGGAGAACATTGCTTAGTGACTCCTCACTCCTAGAATACTTCTGGGCTGAGGCAATCAATACAGCCTTTATGTTCTCAATAGAGCCTCCATCAATAAGGTCCTTGGGAAAACCCCTTATGAGATTCTGAAAGGTAAACAACCTACAATTTCTTACTTTAAAATCTTTGGTTGCAAATGCTACATTCTAAATAATGGAAAATCTCAATTAACAAAGTTTGCAGAAAAATGTAATGTGGGGGTTCTTGTTGGGTATAGTTCACATAGTAGAGCTTATAGAGTTTATAACAAGAAAACCCATGTTGTAGAAGAATCTATGCATGTTGTGTTTGATGAGACTAGCATTCTCTACAAAGAATGGTCTAGTTCTTCTATTTTGACAGGAAATAAAGAAGGGATGCATGAGCTGACTGTCTAAGACAGGCCCAGCAGCAGCAAAACACAAACAGCTGCTGCAATTCCTGAAGAAGAAGAGGTACAAGAGGGTGAAATCACCGCTGAACCAGTGTAACAACCACAGCCTCCAGAGGACCCTCTTCCAGCTGCTGCAAGGCACCTGAGAGATCATCCAAGGGATCTAATAATTGGAGATCATACCCAAGGCATATTGACAAAAAGAAGAGCTCATAATGAAGCACTATTCTTGAGCTTCCTTTCTCAAATGGAGCCCAAGAAGTTTGAAGAGGCCAATCAAGACACCTTCTGGATTGAAGCCATTTAAGAAGAGCTCCTACAATTCAAGAGATGCAAAGTATGGAAGCTGGTGCCAAGACCTCAGGGACACAATGTGATTGGCACCAAATGGGTATATAGGAGCAAGCTTGATGAGAATGGTACAATCATCAAGAACAAGGCCAGATTAGTGGCCAAAGGATACAGGCAAGAGGAAGGTATAGGCTTTGATCAAACCTTTTCACCAGTTGCAAGGTTGGAAGCAATTAGGCTATTCCTTGCCTATGCTGCCCACAAGGGGTTCAAAGTCTACCAGATGGATGTCAAATCAGCCTTCCTTAATAGAGACTTGAAGGAAGAGGTATATGTTGAACAGCCTTCAGGTTTTGTGCATCCAACTCTAACTTCTCATGTTTACCTTCTTAGGAAAGCATTATATGGTCTCAAGCAAGCTCCAAGAGCTTGATATGAGACTTTGTCCAACTTTCTCCTCAAGAACAAGTTCATGAGGGGAAAGATTGATAGCACATTGTTTCTTAAGGAAACAAGGGACAAGTGTCTCTTATTCCAAATTTATGTTGATGAGATAATCTTTGGGTCTACTGATGACAACCTCTGTAAGAGATTTGCCAATCTAATGCAGGGGGAGTTTGAAATAAGCAGTATGGGTGAGCTCAAATATTTACTTGGGCTCCAAGTGAAACAGTCTGATGATGGAATTTTCATCTCCCAGACCAAGTACATTAAGGAGCTCATCAAGAAATTTGGGATGGAATCAGCCTCCACCATGAGAACACCCATGGGGTCTAATGTATCATTAGACAAGGATGAAAAGGGAAAGAACTTTGATGAGTCCATGTACAGATGTATCATTGGATCCCTGTTGTACTTGATTGCTAGTAGGCCAGACATTATGTATTCTGCATGTGTTTGTGCTAGGTATCAAGCCTGTCCTAAGGAATCTCACTACACCTCTGTGAAGAGGATTTTGAGATACCTTAAGGGCAGCTTGCATCTTGGCCTGTGGTACCCTAAGAACAATGACTTTGAACTAGCAGGTTTTTCAGATGCAGATTTTGCAGGTTGCAAAGAAGACAGGAAGAGTACAAGTGGTACTAGTCAATTCCTAGGGAAAAAATTGATATCTTGGAGCAGCAAGAAACAAACCAGTGTGGCAATGTCCACAGCTGAGTCTGAATACATTGCTGCAGGTAGCTGTTGTGCACAACTCCTTTGGACACAACATCAGTTGGAGGATTACAACCTCAAGGTAAGGGAATATCCTTTGTATTGTGATTCATCCAGTGCAATATCTATTGCTAAAAATCATGTCTCTCATAGCAGGACTAAGCATATAGAGATTAGATATCATTTTATTAGAGAACATGTAGAAAGTAAAGATATCTGTCTTGAATTTGTCTCCACTGACAAACAAGTAGCTGATATCTTTACAAAGCCACTGGATGAATCTAAATTCAATTTCTTCAAAATTGATCTTGGCATGTTTAGTATGGAATAGTCCTAAATGTATGAGTAGTAGCTGTCACTATTGTTGATTCTGAATTATGAATTATAAAGCTTTACACTATGATACATTACAACTTAGTGACATGACTAGGACATTTCTTCTTACAAAATATCTACATTAGGTCTAAACCTTATGATCAGTTAAACTACAGAAGTATGTTCAGCTGAATCAGCTGAGAAAAATCCCATCTGAACCACTGAGACGAGTGATAATGCTAAATCTATTTAGTTTAATTAGGTTATTTTTAGGATATTTACTCTTACTTTTTGCTTATTGTTGCTTACCTAAATGCAATTTTGGTTCATTTTCCTATTTTTAGTGCTAACTTAAGTTTTCTGAATTTTCAGGTCAAAAATGCAAAATTTCCTAAGTCACGCCCTCAGTCACGGGCGTGACCTAGGGCGTGTAAGTTGCTGTTTCCAGTTAAGCTGCTGCCAACATAATTCAGAAGATCTGGTCAGACACGCCCAAAGTACACGGCCGTGACACACAAGTCACGCCCGTGACACGCAAGCCACGCCCGTGACCAGCCCGTGAACAGCTCAGATTCGACCAGCTGACCACCGAATTGGTCACGCCACTGTTACACGGGCGTGCTTCCAGTCACGCCCGTGACTGCCACGTCAGCCAGCCGCCAGCGCCCATGATCGCCGCCAGCGCCCATGACCCGAGCTAACCACCGAAATGGTCACGCCCTAAGTCACGGGCGTGACCTAGGGCGTGACCCATCAAATCGCGTCAGAATCGTGCGCCGAACCTGATACAAGCCACAGAATTGATTAAACAATGTCACACCCTTAGTCACGGGCGTGACTGAGGGCGTGACCGAGGCAGAAAAAATTCTATAAATTGAAATGACCTCCAAGCTTTCCTCATTCAGTTTTTGGAGAGAGAACTAGTGCTACTACTCTATTTTCAGTGTTTTCCATGTCATTTTATTCTCTTTCTCTCTCTCTCTCTTATTTCAATGCATTTCCTTTTCTAGTTTTCATATGAATGTTGTAATGCCTTTGTAATTTTCTTTTATAGTAGCCTTTCCATGCAATTGTAATCTCAGTTGAACTTTTATTTAATAAAAATGGTATGTTTTTGTTCTCTTAAAATCTTCATCATTTCTCTCTCCTACCCCTCCACCATGAGTAACTAAATCCTCATAGTACTCGATCTTGATGATCTGAGGATGAGTTGATCAAGTTATGATCCTTTAGTCTTCTTTCACTTTCTAAAGTGTTGGGCCTTAGATTTACTCTTAATTAAAATTGAGTGGAGCTATATTATCGATATATAATCCCCACCTTTGCTTTCATTCTTGGCTAGCCGAGAGGCCGATAGTCTGAAGTGAGCACTTAAGAGTAAAGAGAGTTACACACATTTCTCGAGAGAGAATGACGTAAATCTCCTGGATTGGAGTAAAACCCAATAGCGGGGTTCACCACTTAAAGCGAGTTTTAGGTATTCGAATACGGGACGAGAGTTCGGTCGGATTTTCCTAAACTCAGTTGGGCATATCTTCGAGAGAAGCATGTTCAAACTATAGGAACCCCCACGGTCAAGCTGCCCTTACTTTATTAAGTTTTAAGTTTGCTTTTGAATTTTGATCAACTTAGGCCGAAGTAAGTCAAGATCGAGTGCTATTTCTTAATCATCGTTTAGCCGTACTTATATCCAACTTTTATTTTAACCTAGCAGACAAAACCATCCAAAAAATTATTAAGATAAAATAATAGTAATTCGTTTGAGTATAAGTAATCAACGGTTCTCGGATTTTAATACGACACTTGCGTTCCTATACTACAGTTCGATAGGTATACTTGCCTTCTCGGATTGCTAGTTCGGATTTTATTTCGTGCAAGCGGAATTTTAATCAACAAGTTTTTGGCGCTGTTGCCGGGGACTCGCATTTTGTTGATTTTTTGAAAGAACGAATCTATTACTTTTATCACTTTTTTTTCTCCTCTTTCTTGAAAAAACAAAATTAATTCAAAAAAAAAAGAGAGAGACCTTTTTCGAATTTCTCAATCTTATTTTCCCTTCTCTCTTTCTAGCTTATGACCCGAGCGAATCCGTCAGAACTTGTAGACTTGGACCAAGAACTTGAGCGTACTCTTCGGAGAAAATCGCAAGTTCAAGATCCTACATTCCAAGAACTGGCTGAGGATTCGGAGTCGGTTGTTAATATGGGCGAACCTAACCAAAATGAAGTCCCCAACATGGTTGCGGTCCCTGAATGGACTATGTCCCATTATGCAAGGCCTAACCTGGAAGGGACGGAAACTAGTATAGTCCGCCCTGCCATAAATAATAATAATTTCGAACTAAAGCCAAGCATAATTCACATGGTGCAGCAATACGTGCAGTTCGACGGATTACAAGATGAAGATCTGAATGCACATATTGCTAGCTTCCTTGAAATCTGTGACACCTTCAAAATAAATGGTGTTACGGATGATGCAATTAGGCTAAGACTCTTCCCATTTTCTTTAAGAACAAAGGCTAAGCAGTGGTTGTCAACTCTACCTAGAGGTTCTATCACCACTTGGGCCCAGTTAACTGAAAAATTTCTAACTAAGTATTTTCCACCTGCGAAAACTGTTAAGCTTAGAAATGATATTTCTTCTTTTTGCCAAATAGATTCTGAAACGCTTTATGATACCTGGGAAAGGTATAAAGAATTCTTAAGACGCTGCCCTCATCACGCTCTGCCTGTATGGTTACAAGTGCAGACATTTTATAACGGGCTAAATCAACATACTAAGCAAATGATAGACGCCGCTTCCGGTGGTACCTTAAATAACAAAACCCCGGAAGCCGCTCTTGAACTATTTGAGGATATGGCCATGAACACCTATCAGTGGAATGTGCCAAGATCCCGCCCAAACAAACCTGCAGGTATGTACGAAGTGGATAACGTCTCCCAGCTGGCACTACAAGTGGAAATGCTTAGCAAAAAGATATCCGAAATGAATGCTCCTTCCGCACCTCAGGTTTGGGAATTCGCAAAAGCCACCTCCGAACAAGCTGATTTCGTAGGCAATAGAAATGCTTATAATAATTATTCTGCTTCTAATTTTCATGCACCTGGTTTTCAGTTACCGAATAATTATAATCCTGCGCTGCGTAATCACCCGAACTTTTCTTGGAGTAATCCTGCAAACACAACTCGCCCGCCTCTACAAAATGAATTTACACCACCTCCACCCCTTGTTAACTTTCAAAAACCTCCATCTTTGGAGGAGATGTTTTCAAAATATATAAGTACGAACGAAGCAACCGTCCGGAACTTAGCCGGATCCGTTAAAAATCTAGAAAACCAAATCGGGCAGCTCGCCAAAATAATATCCGAGCGACCGCCCGGGACTCTTCCCGCTAACACCGAGCCCAACCCGAAAGAGCAAGCGAAAGCTGTAACTCTTCGGAGTGGAAAGCAAGTATCCGGTCCGGTTAGCGAAGAGCCCGAGGCAAGATCCGCCCCTATTTTAAAAACACCACTCACTCAAACAGATTTTATCACTCCACCTCATATTTTCAAAAACAACCCCGCCCCGCCTTATCCATCTCAACTCAACAAGGAAAAATTAGATGATCAATATCATCGCTTCCTGGAAATGTTTAAGCAAATACACATCAATTTGCCCTTCCATGAAGCGATATCACAAATGCCCAAGTACGCTAAGTACCTGAAGGATCTTCTAACTAATAAGAAAAAGCTAGAAAATCTATCGCACGTAACTTTAAATGCTGAGTGTTCCGCCGTCCTAACAAATAAATTACCGAAAAAGGCTAACGATCCAGGTAGTTTTTCTATCCCGTGCCTCTTTGGTGATCTATTTGTAAAGAACGCGTTGGCCGACTTAGGAGCAAGCATCAACTTAATGTCATTCTCCTTGTTTAAAAAGTTAGGAGTGGGCACCCTTAGCCCCACACGTATGAGTATACAACTAGCAGATAGGACGATAAAATATCCGCTGGGAATTGTGGAGGACGTGCTCGTAAAAGTAGACAAATTCATCTTCCCGGTGGATTTTGTCATTTTGGACATTGAAGAGGATGTCGAGGTTCCCCTAATCCTTGGCCGCCCCTTCCTTGCCACCTCCCGTGCTATCATTGATGTGAGTAATGGTAAGCTATTCCTCCGAGTTGGAGATGATGAAGTAACCTTCTCCATAACACCCTCTATGAAAAATACCCTAGAAAATGACGATTCGTGTTTTTTCTTAGATGTGTTAAGTGAAGACCCTTCTTTTTGTATTTCTGAAACTGGTTCTTCTTCTTTTTGTCCATCTTCAAACACCTCCACTAAAATATTACAAGAAATGAAAATGGCCATTGCTCCCGCCCCCTCAAATTTTCAAATTAAATCAAAAATTTTTGAAGAAATTACTTTTGAAAAAGAAAAGTCTTTCAAATCTTCATACGAAGAACCTCCCACTTTAGAACTTAAAGAACTACCCAAGCATTTAAAATATGAATTTTTAGAAAAAGACTCTAAGTTACCAGTAATAGTGTCGGCCTATTTAAGTGGATCTGAAAATGCCAAATTGCTAAAAGTTTTACAAAAACACCGCCAAGCAATTGCTTGGCAGATTTCTGATATTAAGGGCATAAGTCCATCTTTCTGCATGCACAAAATTCTAATGGAAGATAATTCACAAAATTCTATCCAACCTCAACGCCGATTAAACCCAAACATGAAAGAAGTAGTAAAGGGTGAGGTTGTGAAATTATTAGACGCAGGAATTATCTATCCAATTTCAGATAGCAAATGGGTAAGTCCCGTTCAAGTAGTTCCTAAAAAAGGAGGTATCACGGTAGTGTTAAATGATAATAATGACTTAATCCCAACACGGACGGTGACTGGGTGGCGTATGTGTATTGATTATCGCAAATTGAACGACGCCACCCGCAAGGACCATTTCCCCTTGCCATTCATCGATCAAATCTTAGAACGATTATCCGGCCATAGCTTTTATTGTTTTCTCGATGGTCTCTCGGGCTACTTCCAAATTCCCATCTCGCCCGAGGACCAGGAGAAAACGACGTTTACTTGTCCTTTCGGCACCTTCGCCTATCGAAGAATGCCGTTTGGCTTATGTAATGCGCCGGCAACATTTCAACGGTGTATGTTGGCCATTTTCGACAAGTACGTAGAAAGTATTATGGAGGTATTTATGGACGACTTTTCCGTGTTTGGTGATTCCTTCGATTTTTGTTTAGAAAATTTAGAAAAAGTGTTAGAACGGTGTGAGGAGACCAATCTCGCCCTGAACTGGGAAAAATGTCATTTCATGGTACGGGAGGGATTGGTTTTAGGTCATAAGATATCAGCAAGAGGAATTGAGGTCGATGAAGCAAAAATAGAAGTGATCGAAAAACTGCCACCGCCAACCAACGTTAAGGCCATAAGAAGCTTTCTAGGACATGCCGGTTTTTACCGGCGGTTTATAAAAGATTTTTCGAAAATTACCAAACCACTCACTCATCTTTTAGAAAAAGACACTCCATTTATTTTTGATGATACATGCTTATCTGCTTTTCAATTAATCAAAAATAAGCTAATAAATGCGCCAATTATGATAGCTCCAATCTGGGACCTTCCATTCGAAATCATGTGCGATGCAAGTAGCTTTGCGGTGGGAGCCGTCTTAGGTCAACGTATATCTAAAAACTTCCACCCTATTTTCTACGCAAGTAAAACACTTACATCCGCGCAAGCGAACTATACCACAACGGAGAAAGAATTATTAGCAGTTATTTTTGCATTCGACAAATTTCGACCTTATATTACACTTTCAAAAATTATTGTTTTTACGGACCACTCGGCCCTCAAATATTTACTTTCTAAACCAGATGCCAAACCACGTTTACTTCGCTGGGTCTTACTCCTCCAGGAGTTCGACTTGGAAATCCGAGATAAAAAGGGGGCTGAGAATTTGGCCGCAGACCATCTTTCACGATTAGATAACCCATTTATTGAAGATTTAAATGAACAAACTTTTAATGATTATTTTCCCGACGAGAAGTTATTATCAATCAACACTACTCCTTCTCCTTGGTTTGCAAACTTCGCCAACTACTTAGTAGCTCGAGTCCTCCCAAAAGAATTTTCCTATCAGCAAAAGAAGAAATTCTTCTCTGACCTGAAGAATTATTTTTGGGAGGACCCGTATCTGTTTCGAGTTTGTGCAGACCAAGTAATAAGGAGATGTGTTTCTTTCGAAGAAGGACAAAATATTTTCAAACACTTACACGAAGGACCGACTGGTGGGCACTATCAAGCCAATCGGACCGCTCACAAAGTACTTAGTGCAGGCTTTTATTGGCCTAGCCTTTTTAAAGATGCCCAATCATTTGTGAGACGGTGCGATAGCTGCCAACGGACCGGAAATATCTCAAATAAAAATGAAATGTTGCAAAATTATTTCCTCGAGTGCGAAGTTTTCGACCTTTGGGGAATAGATTTTGTAGGTCCTCTTCCTTCTAGCCATGGTAATAAATACATTTTAGTTGCGGTAGACTACGTGTCTCGATGGGCAGAGGCCCAAGCTCTTCCTACTAATGACTCCCGAGTCGTTATTATTTTCTTAAAAAAATTATTTTCTCGATTCGGTACTCCTAGGGCCATCGTTAGTGACAGGGGTTCGCACTTTTGTAACGCACAATTTGCAAAAACACTTTTAAAATATGGCGTTACACATAAGCTTTCAACTGCTTACCACCCCCAAACTAACGGCCAGGTCGAGGTAGTGAATAGAGAAATCAAACGTATTTTAGAAAAAACTGTTTCCACCTCACGTAAAGACTGGTCACATAAATTAGACGATGCTCTTTGGGCTTACCGAACAGCGTACAAGACCGCCATCGGTTGTACACCGTATCGGTTAGTATATGGGAAATCGTGTCATTTACCGGTCGAATTAGAACATCGTGCTTTCTGGGCCCTTAAATTTTTAAATTTTGATCCCCACTCCACCGCCGATCTTCGAAAATTCCAACTCAACGAACTCGATGAGTGGCGCTCCAATGCGTATGAAAATAATAAATTATATAAGGAACGAACGAAATGCTTTCACGATAAAAATTTAAGGCTCCCGAAAACATTTAAACCAGGAGACCAAGTATTACTTTATAATTCTCGTCTACGTTTATTTCCTGGAAAATTAAAATCTAGATGGTCAGGTCCTTTTAATGTAAAGGAAGTTTATCCGTATGGAACTGTTTTGATATCACACCCAGATAAGGGTGATTTCAAGGTTAATGGGCATCGTCTAAAACTTTATTTTTCTGGTGACAATGTTGACATGGACAATGAAAAACTTCTTTTGTCTGGACTGTAATAATTTGGATTAACTTTTGAACTATATTCTTTTAGTCGAGCTCAAACGACATTAAACAGAGGGCGCTCTTGGGAGGCGACCCAAGGTTTTTAAAATTGTTGTTTTAAATTTTTTGGCCCTGGATGGCTCTGATACTCTCAACTTCGGCGATCGCCTGTTTCAACATTGCTGGTTTCAAGAAAAATTCAAGATGATATTTCATGAAGATTCAAAGCGCCAGCAAGGGGGAGCGGCATCACACACCCGTTCAAGCCCATAAATCCAGGGAAGTGCCTGTTTCAGTTTTTCAGTTTTAATTACCCCTTCCTTCACTCTCCTTTTCCATTGAGGACAATGTCTATCGTAAGCTTGGGGGAGAATGTCTTCTTTTCTTTTAGTAGTCTAAATTAGATTTTGGTAAAATCAATAGTACCCCTTGCTTTATGTTTTGTTTTTCCCAAAATATCTTATATAGCCTTAGTTAATTTCAAAATTTCTAATCCTACTTTTAATTATGTTTCACAAGTAAATTGTTGACTCATGTAGTGTTCTAATTCTAGGTAGCATGTTAATCTGAAAAGTTTTTTCTAAAATCTTGTACTTTCCTTATCGTTTTCTCTTTTATCTTCTTTACATTCGTAAAAATTCTTCATCCACTATTTTCTCTTCATTTTTAGATATATTTTGCAAGGTTAACTTTTGATTTGTGTAGTAAATGTGAATAATCCTAGACGCTTATTATTCTTATTTTCAGGATAAGTTCATTAGTCTTTATTTAATATCTAGGGCTTACTTTTTGAAATCCTTCAAAACTCATGCTTTATCTAAATTTAGAGAGCAATGAAAATGATTTAGGCCATTTTTTGTTTTAAGTTTGAGCCTTCATGCCAACCCTTAAAAAGAAACCCTTTGTTAGCATCTTTTGAGCCTTTTCCCATGTTTTATTGTCACCTCCACTTATCAAATTTTTCACCAAAGCCAAAATTTCCAAACCTATTTGAATCACACTAACACTTTGAGTTTTATTTAAATTTCTAAAAGAGTGTGATTGGTTTATTGCATGGAGAGCTTCAAAGAAAAGAATTTGCTCAAAAAGGAGATATTTTAAGCATATTTGTATTAGTTATCTTTGCCAAAATTTCAAAAAAAAAAAAAAAGAAAGAAAGAAAAAATGGCTATGAAAGAGAAAGAAAGAAAATATGCTATATGCTTATAATGAAGGATTGCCTCTTATCATTCATATCGGAAATTTTATAAAACTCATGTTTATGGTTTAGTGTGATTATAGCAATCACTTTTATCTTCGATTCCCATTCCAATTCATATGCCTAAACCAAACATTTCGGTCCTAATAAAGTCCTCTTGATTCATGCTCCTAAATTTGCTTTAGCTAAGTAAAGAAGAAAAGTAGAATAGTTAAGTCTTGGGTATGAATTTAGATTCTTGTTCTTAGAATGATATAGTTATAATTTGTCTCTTAGGGTTTAGTAACAATTCAATGCACTATCTCACTTGTTACTTTGCTCAATTTTATTATAAAAACTTTTTAGTTAAAAATTTTGGATGATTAATTTTTGTTAGTAAAGGGTATAAAAATTAAGCTTAAATAAAGTACTTATTTTAGGTTTCCTTTTCACTATTCTCCCTACTTGGAATTTCGCAAGGTACTCGTGTTTAGCATAATTAAATCTTTTTGATTAGTCATTTTATTTTATTAGCTAAAGCATATTTCTTTGCTTGGGGACAAGCAAAGTGTAAGCTTGGGGGAATTTGATAATGCTAAATCTAGTTAGTTTAATTAGGTTATTTTTAGGATATTTACTCTTACTTTTTGCTTATTGTTGCTTACCTAAATGCAATTTTGGTTCATTTTCCTATTTTTAGTGCTAACTTAAGTTTTCTGAATTTTCAGGTCAAAAATGCAAAATTTCCTAAGTCACGCCCTCAGTCACGGGCGTGACCTAGGGCGTGTAAGTTGCTGTTTCCAGTTAAGCTGCTGCCAACATAATTCAGAAGATCTGGTCAGACACGCCCAAAGTACACGGCCGTGACACACAAGTCACGCCCGTGACACGCAAGCCACGCCCGTGACCAGCCCGTGAACAGCTCAGATTCGACCAGCTGACCACCGAATTGGTCACGCCACTGTTACACGGGCGTGCTTCCAGTCACGCCCGTGACTGCCACGTCAGCCAGCCGCCAGCGCCCATGATCGCCGCCAGCGCCCATGACCCGAGCTAACCACCGAAATGGTCACGCCCTCAGTCACGGGTGTGACCTAGGGCGTGACGCATCAAATCGCGTCAGAATCGTGCGCCGAACCTGATACAAGCCGCAGAATTGATTAAACAATGTCACGCCCTTAGTCACGGGCGTGACTGAGGGCGTGACCGAGGCAGAAAAAATTCTATAAATTGAAATGACCTCCAAGCTTTCCTCATTCAGTTTTTGGAGAGAGAACTAGTGCTACTACTCTATTTTCAGTGTTTTCCATGTCATTTTATTCTCTTTCTCTCTCTCTCTCTTATTTCAATGCATTTCCTTTTCTAGTTTTCATATGAATGTTGTAATGCCTTTGTAATTTCCTTTTATAGTAGCCTTTCCATGCAATTGTAATCTCAGTTGAACTTTTATTTAATAAAAATGGTATGTTTTTGTTCTCTTAAAATCTTCATCATTTCTCTCTCCTACCCCTCCACCATGAGTAACTAAATCCTCATAGTACTCGATCTTGATGATCTGAGGATGAGTTGATCAAGTTATGATCCTTTAGTCTTCTTTCACTTTCTAAAGTGTTGGGCCTTAGATTTACTCTTAATTAAAATTGAGTGGAGCTATATTATCGATATATAATCCCCACCTTTGCTTTCATTCTTGGCTAGCCGAGAGGCCGATAGTCTGAAGTGAGCACTTAAGAGTAAAGAGAGTTACACACATTTCTCGAGAGAGAATGACGTAAATCTCCTGGATTGGAGTAAAACCCAATAGCGGGGTTCACCACTTAAAGCGAGTTTTAGGTATTCGAATACGGGACGAGAGTTCGGTCGGATTTTCCTAAACTCAGTTGGGCATATCTTCGAGAGAAGCATGTTCAAACTATAGGAACCCCCACGGTCAAGCTGCCCTTACTTTATTAAGTTTTAAGTTTGCTTTTGAATTTTGATCAACTTAGGCCGAAGTAAGTCAAGATCGAGTGCTATTTCTTAATCATCGTTTAGCCGTACTTATATCCAACTTTTATTTTAACCTAGCAGACAAAACCATCCAAAAAATTATTAAGATAAAATAATAGTAATTCGTTTGAGTATAAGTAATCAACGGTTCTCGGATTTTAATACGACACTTGCGTTCCTATACTACAGTTCGATAGGTATACTTGCCTTCTCGGATTGCTAGTTCGGATTTTATTTCGTGCAAGCGGAATTTTAATCAACAACGAGCAAACTGTCCCAGCGGTTGACAGTTCTTTGTCCCCGCAGCCCAGGTCTCTGTCTCAGCTGAACCGCTGAGACAGGGTATGTTCAATATGAAATCTGATAATTAACCCAAAACTCCTTAACACAATAAGGTAATTAAGTCTAAAAGCCTAGGGTTAATAAAAACGAAACTAAAATTCTATAAATAGATACACTGTAACCTAAAACACACAACAAAGCCAAACCCTTAGCCGTCGAGACGATTCATCTTCTCTCCCGTCTCAGCGCCTCGATTTTCTGATTCCATGGCGCCAAAAAGCTCAAAAGATCTCCTAGAGGGCTATGAAATAGTAAGAGATGGATTCTCTCATGCCTCAGAAGAAATATGACACGTGATTCATCTAATGGAAGCTCAAGGTCTGGAGCACATGCTGTCTGAACCGTGCTGCATTCTCAGAACTGAAGTTCTAGAATGGTTCAACAATGTCAAATTATCTCCTTCCAAAACCATCCTGAAGTCCAAGATAGGAAGTGAGAAGATAAAGATTACAGCTAAAAGGTTGGAGAAGGGACTGAAGTTAACTCCCTGCAGTAAATCTGAAGAGGAGGAGATATCTGAAAAGGATAAGCAGACTGCCCTAAAGTGGACAGGATACAGTAATACTAAAACTAGTTGTCTAAGGAGGAAGTTCTTCAATCAACAGGGGAAGCTGTTGTCTGATATAGTGGGCAAAGCCATCCTATGCAAGCCTGGTTCACATGACACTGTCTCTCAGTTCATGTTTGAATTAATGACTAGGATAATTCTGTCCAAGAGAACCTCATGGGGAGAAGTTATCTTTCAAAGAATAAAGGAATCTCTACAAGCCCCCAATATGGGAAGAATACTATCTCTGTACCTACAGAATAGTCATTCAGAGACCTTTGCAAACTCCAAGGGATCAAATCTCCATTATCTCAAAAGAATGGACATTAAGACTCTGGATAGATTCTCCAGGGTGCTCCCTATGAGCCAGCCATCTGTGGCAAAGGAAAAGAAGAAAGAGCCATCCCAACAGAAATCAGATTCATCCTCAAAGTCAGATGGGTCTGAAAATGAGGACATTCAGGGGTCTGATCTAAGATCTGGAAGCAACCCAATGAACTTAGACAATGAAGATGTCCCCAGGACAAGAAGAGATGAGGAGCCCCAAGGAAGAGTTGAGCCCAATCCTGAGCCAACTCAGATGAATGTTGCTCCAGCTGCTCCTCAAGATGAAGATGAAACTCCCAATTCACCTATCCCTGGTAAATTAGGATTTCAGTTAGGCCTCTCTTTTCTATCAATAGTATAGTCTAGGTATCTAACTCATCAATCACTTTTTAGGTGACCTTAGACAAAATTCTCCTCATATGGATTCCCCAAGTGAGGGGGAGCATAGCCCAGCCTATGAAGGAGAAGGTGGGAATGCAAGTGGGGGAGAACATCCACAGGAATTGGTATCACCTCATGCCCCATCTGAGGGGGAGCAGATCCCTGATGATGAGAGGGCTAATGCTCAAAGTGGAGCTGAAGAGATAGTTGAAAAGGAATTAGCCCGGGAAAGGCCAGTTGCAGCTCTGGACACATCTGACCTGTTAAACTCAATACAAACAATGATTGAGGGTCAGATGTTGTCTATGAAAGAGATTGTTGCTGAAAACGTCCATGATGTCTCTGCACAGATAAGGAATGAATTGTATACAACAAGACCTGCATTGACTCAGGAGATCCAGGCCAGTGAGCAAAGAATGGAGTCAAGAGTGGCTGAAGTGAGAACTGAACTGAATGCCCAGGTTAATGATGTCAAAACTGCATCAGATCATATCCTTCTGCAGATGACAAGATGGTTTGAAATGGCCAAAAATACTGTTGTTGCCCAGCACACAGTTCTGAAGGATATTGCAGACCATCAAGGGGATTCCACAAAGGACATCACATATGTAAAGAATCAGCTCTACAAAAATGAGAATGTCTGGGAAAAAGCTGTTGCCAGAATGGCACAAGTGGTCAACACATCAAGCAGCCAAGTCAAATCCCATATTGACAAGGCAAAGGAATGCATTTTGGATGATGTGGACAGCACCTTTCAGACTCTCTCTCAATCCATATTGGATCAACACTCTGAAATTGAGAAGAAGATAGTGGAACATAGCAAAGAAGGGGAGGAGAAGATACTCAATCTACATGCTAAGCTGAAAGGAGCTCACATACAGCTGTATAACAACATGGAGTCCTCCCACAAATTGATACTCTCCAATCAAGGAGAAGCCAGCAAGCAAGTGGTGGAAGTGGTCAACAATACTTCCAGTGCTATTCAAGAAAATATTCTTACCATGGTCAGAAAGGTCACTGAGAATCAATGGGACTCAAGCTTAAAAGTGCTGCAAGGAACAAGAATTGCATTGAATCTGCCAATCTTGAACCCTAGCAGAGATTGAGACTTTGACTTCCAAAGTCAATCAAATCTGATTGCTGATGAGAGAGCAGCAAAGAGGAGAAGGTTAGAGGGTATTGATGAGTCCCATATATATATATATATATATATTTGGACTCATTTGGGTTGATATTCTAGTGTTTGCACCACATTTTAGTCACATTTTCATTTACATATACTATTCCATGCTAGGTGCACCACTAAGCCCATTTCGGTGTGCAATTGCATTCCTCGTTGTTGGGGGTAAGCACATTGTGCTCCCCATCCCTTCTTTTATGTATCCCTGTGCTGGACGTGTATTCCCAGCTAGTATATCTTGTTTGCAGGTGACCTTATCGTTCCGTTTTTCCCCAAATGTAATTTCTGTGCATATCGCACGGTCGTGCGTTTCCTTGACGCACGGTCTGCGCGGTCATGCGTTTGTGTCTGGCAAGAAAATGGAGCGTCGGGGTTTACTCGTGCGTTTTAACGCACGGGCGAATCCTCCCGTGCGTGAGTAAAACGCACGGTCGACCTGTATCTTTGTGATCTCAGAGAGTCGGATTTTACCCGTGCGTTTGAACGCACGGGCGGCGTTGGTCGTGCGTGAACAAATCGCACGGGCGTCGCAGCGTATTCTATAAGCCATATTTCATCCGTTAATATCGCACGGTCTGCGCACGATCGTGCGTTCGACCGTGCATGACCAATTTTCAGCCTGTTTCCTATAAAAAGCAGGAATCGAGGCAATCAGAAAAGAGGACCGGGAGAGGACGACCGGGAGCGAGTCAGAGAGCGGGAAATCTCTTCCTTCCCGCTGCTCTTGAGGGTTGAAGGCTTCCCCTTCATGTCCTCCACCATCAAGGCCATTTCCGGTGATTTCCACCTCCATCCTTCCATCCGGGAGCATTACGGAGCTTCATCCACCATTAGCTCAAGCATTCCTCACCAAGGAGACCAAGGAAGCGCTGAAGATCGTAGGAGCGGTGACAGCCTCCTTCGAGCCAAGCTCACCATCTGAGGGCCGAGTCCGGAGAGAGCCCGACAACCTCTCATTCCGACCGTGAACCCAAGACGTGACCTCTTCTTTGTGGTCCTCTCTAACCTTGAATGCTCTTACTTCATTTTGTGTTGTATGAACATGTGTTAAGCTAATCCTAAGTAGTTTTGCTTTCCTTCATATGCACAGATGTTGTGGTGGCATGAATAGCCCCTTTGTTCCTAGTGATTTTCTGTGATTTGTTGTGGGTGAAGCCACTAGCAATTGCTAGTGGTGATGTTTTGAGAAGAGGTGCGTGCGACCATCAACCGTCATAGTGATTTCCCGTCCACGTGCCTTCTGAAGCACGGCATCGCGGCCGTTGCACCCATCTCGTCGTGCGAAGCGGAGTTTTGACCCGCACCTTTCTTCATTCTGCAATAGCGTAGGAAACCAAATCAAACCCCCCCCCCCCCCCCCCCCCCCCCCGTGGTTACTTATCATTCCTTTTAACTGATCTCCTGTTTAGAGCAAATCGTACTACCCAACTTGCAGTCCTTGAGAGATCGATACTTGGGGATAACTTCCCATTTTTATTACTTGAGCAACCGGTGCACTACCGTCGTATCGCATTTCGTGCCTGCTAATTAGCAGTGCCGAAATAGCGCATCAAGTTTTTTGGCACCGTTGTCGGGGACTGCAAGCGTGTGTGATTTGTTCTTCTTTGGAGATCCGTTTTAAGGTCTTTTTGTTTTTTTTTATTATCTGCTTTCGTGTTGAAGAAGTGTATGCATAGAAGAGATCCCGGTGAGTGTGCAGCATTTGACCCTGAGATAGAGCGTACTCTGCGGGCGCATCTACGTGCTACTGCCACCATGGATGTTAATGGAAATCAGGCTGATCCCGGAGTGGGAAATGCACCGGTCGTGGGGCAGGCTGCTGATGAGAATGAAGTGGCTAGGCCACGACCTAGGACTATGAGAGACTACACTACACCCACTGTTGGGAGTGTGTACCCTGGATTTGGCCCAGCTATCACCAACAACAACTTTGAGATAAAGTCGGCCATCATGAACATGATCCGCAATCAGGCCCAGTTCTCTGGATTAGCAAGTGAAGACCCCCATCTTCACTTAATTGAATTCGAAGAAATCTGTGGAACATTTCATTATGCAGGATTGGCTGACGAGAGAGTGAAGCTTAGGCTATTCCCTTTCTCTTTATGTGACAAGGCAAAGGCGTGGCTCCACACGATCCCTGCCGTTACAGCTACCACTTGGGAGGCCCTGCAAGAAAATTTTTTGGCAAAGTTTCACCCTGTTGACAAAGTTGTGAACTTGCGGAGGGAAATAGCAACCTTCCAACAGCTTGATCAGGAGGCTCTCTCAGAAGCTTGGGAGAGGTTCATGAACCTTCTCCGGAAATGCCCCCAACATGAGCTGCAACCGTGGGCCATAGTAGAAAATTTTTATTTTGCTATTAAACCTAACTATAGGGCCATGATTGATGCTGCTGCAGGCGGAACTTCGATGAACCACACCCCTGAAGAAGCATTGTGGATCGTCCAAGACACTGCCATTCAAAGTTCCTTTTGGACTGCCGGAAGAAACGCTCCAAGGAACACTCGCGGTCTTTTTGAGGTGAACACGTCTGGTACACTTGCGGAAAGTACCATGCTACTTAAGAGGCCTACCCCCCCCCCCCCCCCCCCACCCCCTTCTACCTCAGTGATGATGATCTCATGTCAAGGCTGTGGAAACCCAGGGCATCATGCATATGAGTGCCCCACAGGTGAGCAACCTAATGAAGCTTCTTTTGATGAAAGTGTTAATTATATTAATGATCAAACTCAAGGAGCTCCGTTCAATAACACTTATAACTCGGGCGTGAGAAGTCATCCGAACTTCTCTTGGAAATAAAACATTCCAGGCCAACGATGGCAAGGAGGCTCGCATCAATACGATGCTCAAGCCTCCAGTAGCCAACCGCGGCCGCCTCAACCGAGTTATAATCATGGTGCCCCAACTCCTAAGAAGAGCAACCTTGAAGAAATGATGGAAAGGTTTATGCATGTCGCGAACTCTAACATGGTTAACCAAACCGCGTCCATGCGCAACTTGGAGACGCAATTGGGCCAATTGGCTCAATTGTTAACCGTGCGGTCGCAAGGGACCCTTCCTAGCAACACAGAAAAAAATCCTATAAATCAAGGGAAGAGTCTCACCGACACGGATGTGGTTGACCCAAATGAATTAGTCATCAATTGTTCTATTAATAATATCCAAACTGCTGCCTTATGTGACTCCGGATCATCCCGCAACGTCCTTGCATTGCAAGACGTGGCTAAACTGCAACTCGAGATGAACCCGGATGATCGGAAGTCTTTGGTGCTTTCTAATGGGACTATTATTCAGTCGGAGGGGGAAGTGAAGAATGTTGAAATCATGGTTGAGGGGACGGTAGTGGTCGATGACTTCCAAGTGATGGGACCCAAGGAGAATAACTCTATCTCCATCTTGGGAGTGTCGTTCTTGAAAGAGAGCGGTGCCACTTTGGATTTTTCCGCTGGGAAAGTTATCATCCCTACCTACCCCAAAATTGTGACTGAAACATTGCCTTGCTTTTCCCAAAATATTTCTTATAAATCTCTTAGTGATGCAAGAATCAAAGTTGAAATAGTACAGTTGGACGAAGAAAAGGAGGAGAAACAATCATGCGGAGAAGGAGAAGAAATAGATTTGAGAAAGGAATGCGACCCGGAAAGGGAGGAAGATCTGGTGTCTGAACCCATTCAGCTGAACTTAACTCGGGGCAATGTCCCATTCTTATCTGACAATAAATTTTGTAATAAACTTTTTAAACAGACGGTATCTTGGGCTGACCCAGTTGCCACTACGGTAACGGTAGTGATGCAACCCACCACTAAGGTGGGAAAATCTGACGACTACCAACGCTGGCGCTCTCCTACCGTGGAGAAACTGAAATTTGAAAGAAGAGATCATAGTGCTCGCTCCACTGCTTCCAGTGGCAAGTTTGCAGAGGCTAGGGGAAAATTGGGTAATACCAATTTTGGCCCTAAAGCTTTCACCTCCAGCCTACAAGCCACTGGGGACGTGCACTACAAAAGTGCGTATAGCTGACTTCTTTTTTTTCTTTGCTGTGATCTGTCTGTGAAACTTTTTCTCTAGATTCTCTGCTTTGAACAATGATTAATACAGGTATTTGGTCCACCTTAAAGGACGTTAAACAAAAGGGCTTCTTGGGAGACAACCCATGGGAACCACCCAGTTCCGTCTATCTTTTTAATCCTTTTGCGTATTGTTATTTCAGTTTTGCTAACATTGTAGGTGAAGCTATGCTCTCGCGTGGAAGGAGATTTATCTTTAAAGAAATTGGGATTACCGCACTTCTGGCATGCTCCTTTGTGAGCATAGGTCAACTCTTCCCCTCTCTTACTTATGTTTGAATTGCTTATTTTAGATGTTCTCAATCAAGTCTGGGGGAGAGAGCGAGCTGTGCACGTGCACCCACGTTGCATGACATGCTAGAATGTGCTGAGTTAGGATTTATATTTTGTTGCATACACTTGCACCTAGTTAACGCGCAATTGATCACGCGTGCTTATTGGGTATCACTGCGAGGTTTTCCCGCTCATAAGAATTGAATTATTAGTATTTGAGTGAGGAGTAGAGAAAAATGTTGACTCGAGTAGTGCTCTAGTCATGTGCTCCCGTCACACCTAGAAATTCAATTAGGGTAGAATAAAATTCAGAGTTGTAATGTAATTATTTCTGTTATAGTAGATGAAATTTATTTTACTTTAGTGGTGAATCCGGTGAATCCAACAGTAGCAATAGGTCGAGTGTAGCAGGCTAGTAGTAGCTTATTACTAGGGTCGAAAGGAAGGACAACCTTTCTCGGTGGCTAGAACTTGCACTAGGAGACTCTCGACACGATTGTGTTGATGTACTCGTCATGAAATGTGATATAAGCCACCTCTTGATCCGTTTGTGCTTTTGAAATCCTTACCTACGTAATCACCATTGCAAGCCCATTTGAGCCTACTCTTCCTCCTTGTTTAGCTCCACTAATAATGTAACCAAAGCCATACAGCCGAACTTATGTTCGCACCAATCGTTGAGCTGAAAGAAATTTCTTTCTCGATCGCATTTGGTGTCATCTATGTTGCGTATGGCAGCTTTAATTTAGCTAAAGGAGTCGTTTTATTGCGCTTAAAAATGTTCTTTTGCCGAAAAGAGAAAAGAAAAGAAAAGAAAGAAAAGAAAAGAAAAATAAAAGAGTTGTGCAATAATAATTCTCTCTCGGCAAAATTTTCGTATATCTGGATCAACACGCACCTATTGTTCAGTTGAAATCCGGGGGTGTCGTGTAAATACTGAAAATGTTGTATGGGTGATTGTCTTTCTCTTGAGTGCGGCGGATGTGTTGAGTGCGATTCCCATCGTCCTTCTACTTACCTAGCCTATACTCAACCTAAGCCCAATAATTGCCTATAAGTCCTATTGATTTTAGTTACGAGTCGTCTCACGCAGTAGAGAGGGTGTGAACGTGCAAGCCTATGGACACCAACTTTGATGGATTTCTTAGGAGATTGTCCCTAGCTTCGATTTGAGTAATACTTTACTCATTAGTCACACTATTTTCCCTTTTTGCGCGACTGAAAGATTCACCAGGATTCACCATCCAAGTAATACAAATTCCAAACTACTGTTTTAGAAATAATTAGATATAACCTTGAGTTTAATTCTGTTCTAATGTATTTCTACGTACAAGAGCATGCGACTTCGCATAATTCTCTGCCGCTCAAACTTATGCTAACATTCAATTGTTCCTACAGGAGAGCTGAGTAGTTTGCCCGAGACGTGCAAATGGTTAAGTCTGGGGGTGTGATGAGTCCCATTTATATATATATTTGGACTCATTTGGGCTGATATTCTAGTGTTTGCACCACATTTTAGTCACGTTTTCATTTACATATACTATTCCATGCTAGGTGCACCATTAAGCCCATTTCGGTGTGCAATTGCATTCCTCGTTGTTAGGGGTAAGCACATTATGCTCCCCTTCCCTTCTTTTATGTATCCCTGTGCTGGACGTGTATTCCCAGCTAGTATATCATGTTTGCAGGTGACCTGATCGTTCCGTTTTCCCCCAAATGTAATTTCTGTGCATATCGCACGGTCGTGCGTTTCCTTAATGCACGGTCTGCGCTGTCGTGCGTTTGTGTCTGGGAAGAAAATGGAGCGTCGGGGTTTACTTGTGCATTTTAATGCACGGGCGAATCCTCCCGTGCGTGAGTAAAACGCACGGTCAACCTGTATCTTTGTGATCTCAGAGCGTCGGATTTTCCCGTGCGTTTGAACGCACGGACGGCGTTGGTCGTGCATGAACAAATCGCACGGGCGGCGCAGCATATTCTACAAGCCATATTTCATCCGTTAATATCGCACGGTCTGCGCACGATCGTGCGTTCGACCGTGTGTGACTAATTTTCAGCTTGTTTCCTATAAAAAGCAGGAATTGAGGCAATCAGAAAAGAGGACCGGGAGAGGACGACCGGGAGAGATTCAGAGAGCGGGAAATCTCTTCCTTCCCGCTGCTCTTGAGGGTTGAAGGCTTCCCCTTCATCTCCTCCACCATCAAGGCCATTTCCGGTGATTTCTACCTCCATCCTTCCATCCGGGAACATTAGGGAGCTTCATCCACCACTAGCTCAAGCATTCCTCGCCAAGGAGACCAAGGAAGCGCTGAAGATCGTAGGAGCGGTGACAGCCTCCTTCGAGCCAAGCTCACCATCTGAGGGCCGAGTCCGGAGAGAGCCCGAGAACCTCTCATTCCGGCCGTGAACCCAAGACGTGACCTCTTCTTTGTGGTCCTCTCTAACCTTGAATGCTTTTACTTCATTTTGTGTTGTATGAACATGTGTTAAGCTAATCCTAAGTAGTTTTGCTTTCCTTCATATGCACTGATGTTGTGGTGGCATGAATAGCCCCTTTGTTCCTAGTGATTTTCTGTGATTTGTTGTGGGTGAAGCCACTAACAATTGCTAGTGGTGATGTTTTGAGAAGAGGTGCGTGCGACCCTCAACCGTCATAGTGATTTCCCGTCCACGCGCCTTCCGAAGCACGGCATCGCGGCCGTTGCACCCATCTCGCCGTGCGAAGCAGAGTTTTGACCAGCATCTTTCTTCATTCTGCAATAGCGTAGGAAACCAAATCACCCCCCCCCCCCCCCCCCCCCCCGTGGTTACTTATCATTCCTTATAACTGATCTACTATTTAGAGAAAATCGTACTACCCAACTTGCAGTCCTTGAGAGATCGATATTTGGGGATAACTTCCCATTTTTATTACTTGAGCGACCCGTGCACTGCCGTCGTATCGCATTTCGTGCCTGCTAATTAGCAGTGCCGAAATAGCGTATCAGGTATTCAAACTGCTGAAGAATACATGGCACAGAAAAGAATGGAAAGATTAGAGGATCCACTCCATGAAGATGACAATATGGAGTTGGTCACAATTATTGTCAATACCTGGGTGAGCCATGGAAATCCAATGAAGGACATTAACCATGTCTATTCAGCTGCTGAGTGGATCAAACACCTTGAAAGGGAATCATTAAGGGAAAGGATTCTCAAAGAAAACATGGTAAGAAGGGAAACTCCTTTAAGGATTCCCCCAAGACATCTTCCCAAGCCATTTCTGTACTTCAAAGTAAAGGAGAAGATCAAAGATGCTGCTGAAGCTAGGAAAAGAAAGTCTAAAGATGGGGAAAGTTCTTCCCAGGGTCCATCTTAGAAAAACCAGCCTTGACATTTTTTTTATTGAATGTACAACTATAAGTTGAATTTTCTTTTATATATCTGTACTGAACATTTAAAGTGAAATGATATTTCATATTCTGATCATTATATTGTGCTTGTTACTATTGATATATGTACTCTGTATTTATTCTCTTTAGTATTCACTACCTTAAATGGGATGTTCAAATTGAAATGGATCAGCCATTACAGAAAATAGCTCTCCAATTGGGGGGAGTAAATTCCCTGCTCAGGCTGAGGGGAAGTTGGCAAATGCTAAGAGTGTATAGGTTAGCCTATAGGTTGATCCAAAGGGATCTATAGATGTTGTGCCTCTATCAAGAGCAGGTTAAGGATGAAGAAACCAGAAAGGGGGAGATATGGCCAGTACCAATGCTGGATTTGCTGGAGAAAGAAAAGAAAGGGCCAGTGCAAATGTCTAGGGTGTTAGGTCCTATGTTTCACAGATAATTGCTCAATAAGATCATTTTTTTTCTGTGATAAGATTTTTATTGTTAATGGACCTTAGCATTGGGGATGTTCTGCCTTCTTCAAATAGGGGGAGATTGTTGGGAATATTACCCTCAATATTACCTTGATTTGAAGAGGCATCACTCTCAATGCTAAGGACATATTGTATTTAACAAAGTTATACTTGTGTAGGATATACAGGCACAGGTAACTCAAAAGGAAGGGCCAAACATGGCCCTAGATAAGAAGAAATCATCTACAAGGAGATGAAGATCTTTCTCAGCATAACCGCTGAGACGAAGGGTCAGAACCGCTGAGATGAGGAGCCGTCTCAGCGGATCCACTGAGAAGGAGACTGGAACAACCGCTGAGAAGGTGACTGGAGTTGCCGCTGAGACTGGAAGCTGTCTCAGCCCAACCGCTGAGACTGGATTCTGTCTCAGCCCAACTGCTGAGACAGATCCATGACGGGATCTGCTTTTGGCGCAAGCGTCAATTGAGAGGGAAAAGCAACTCAAATCTGGCCCATACTATGTCAGGAACATCGATATAGCCGTTGAAGCCTTCTGGAGGTATAAAAGAAGATGCTTGGGCACAACAACAACAACTGTTCCATTGAAAAGGTTTTGATGTACGCCGCAATCGAGTATTCACATTTCAGCCAGTTGAAGTTGTTCTCTAAAGCTGAAGTTAATCTTCTAAGGAAGATTAGATAGCTCTTCCTGAACAAACTCAAGAAGGGCAAGTTGATCTTCTGCTTTGTTGAAGGAGAAGATCAAGGTGATACAAATCTGAAGCTGCTGTTTTCAGATCTGAAGAAAGGATTCAGAAGACCTAAGAGTAAACCTTTTGTCTTTTGCATCTAGCTCAAACTCTATTATATCTTTGTAAGGCATTGTTGCCTGAGTGAAAGGCTGTTGAGCCTGTGTGTAAAGCTGTGTTGACAGCTTGAGTGGTAGGACTTCTTGATAGGTCTGAGGTAGGAAATCTGTGGGATTTCTGAGTGGTAGGAGTTACATAACTCTGAGTTGTAGGGCTGCTGTGTCTGAGTTGTAGGGCTGCTGTGCCTGAGGTGTAGGGCTGTTGAGCCTGAGGTGTAGGGCTGTTGAGCCTGAGGGGTAGGGCTGTTGAGCCTGAGTGTAGGGTTGCTGTGCCTGAGGTAGGATCACTATTAATCTGAGAAGTTCTGAGGAACTTGTGGTGTAAGCTCAAGGAGCCGAGATTGGAGTTAGTGGCCTTGTCTAACTCACTGTTAGAAAGGTGAAGGGGGAAAGAGGACTACTCAAGACACCCTGTCTTGAGGAACCTCTATATATCCTTGTGTGCTTTCTGTGATTATGTTTTCTGCAACTAGAAACATTAGGTTTAAACAAAGAAAATAAGTAAAACCTATTCACCCCCCCCCCCCCCCTCTAGGTATTATTGACTACACCTATATAAACTATCATATTGTCTAAGGAAAAGAAAGATCAGCAAGAAGATAGTGAAAGAAAGAATAGAAAAGTATCAGTCGAGAGAGAAATACAAAATGTCAAAAAAAAATTACAGACTTCATCCTCAACAGCAGCATTCATATTCTCTCAGTTTTCAGCTGCTAGTTTCTAATCTTAAAAGAACAACAATAATCTGAGAAACTTTGTCTCTCAGATTCATCTGCTATCAAGGAAGATTTTCAACATTCAAGTGAAAGCTCCATCCTTCAACTGTCAAGAATTTCTATCAGACATGGGGAGCTTTACAACACAACAATCCACTAGTCTTCTCTCAGTTTGTTGACAGAGAAGAATTTCATAAACCTTTTTGTTTACGGTTTTTATCCCATCTTGTACAGGGTTCTAACTCCCTTCAAAAGTTAAACCTTTGGTGGCAGGGCACCTGATCAAAAACCTGTGATTTGGTTTGAGCACCTGATCAAATGCTAAGTGGTGTTTGGGCACCTGATCGAAAATCTCATTGGTGATAGGGCACCTGATCAAAAACCTAGTGGACTCCTACCAAGGGTGGTAGAAGAGTAGATATACCCAGTTTGATTGGGGAACTACTATAGATCCTTGTGTCTTCTGTGATTGTGTTTTTCTTTCTGTGCTGTGTATTTTTGTTTTGGTTTTATACTCACTCTGTTAATACACATATATATCAGTATTTTAATTCCGCTATAAAATAAGTTAAAAACTTTTTAATATTCTATTCACCCGGGCTCTAGAGTAAATCTAAGATCTAAACTCACTTTCAATTGGTATCATAGATTGGTTGATTGTTTACAGGCTAACACCTGAATCAAAAGATCAATTAGATCTTAAATTTCTCCTAGATTTTTCTTTTGCTAAAAACTCATGGCACAGAACAAAGAATGCTCAAGCACAAGACCTCATATGTGCAATCTAAATAAGTTTGCATTATGGAAGGCAAGGATCAGATTATATATGAATTATATTGATGAGGATATCTTTAATGCTATTTTGATAGGACCTCCTACTCCTACAGCAACAACAAGTACTGAAGCAGCAACCAACAATAATGTTGTTCCACCTCCTGAGTGGACAGATGCTTAAAAGAAACAAAGAAGTGCAGATGCCAAAGCAATGAATATCTTGGCACAGACAATGTCTGACGACATTTTCCAAAAGGTTGTGGAATGCACCTCAGCCAGGGACATCCGGATCTCCCTCAACAACATGATTGAAGGTTCTGCAGAAGAGTCAGAGTCATCATCCAGCTCTTCTGAAGATGAAAATGATACAAATGACAAAGATCAATGCTTAATGGCTGTCTATGACTCAAGCAGTGAGTCAGAACATGCATCATCATCCAGCTCTAGTGATGATGAGGATGATGAAGATGAAAGAAATTTCTGCATGATGGCTATCAATGCCTCAGGAAACAATTCAGATGAATCAGAATCTGAAACTGATGCTGACCAAGTAATATCTAACTTTGATTTTAATTCAAATGATTTTAAAAATGAATTTAAAAATCTTTGTTTAGATTTAATTAAATCTGAGAAGGAAATAATTTCCCTCAGAAATAAGTTGGTTGAAATGAATCAACTAGCTGAAGATAATGCCAATCTTAAGAAAGAATTGGCTGCCTCCAAAGAACATATTGTTCTCATTGAGAACAAATTATCTGAGGCTAAGAAGTTTGAAGAATCCCTTAATGGGAGAAGCATCAAACTGATGGACATCACAAGCACAGTAAATGCCCGACATAATGGCAGACTGGGCTTGGGTGCATCATCAAGTCAGCCACATCTTCTTAAGAAAAATATTTTATCTACTCTAGTAAAGTTCATTTCTGCCAAGAGCAAAGAGGCAGTAGATGTATGTAAGAAAATTTCAAGCAAGAATGTTAAGAATAAAGGAATTCACAAGAATTTGCCGAACGGCGATCGACGAAATCACATGAATTCATCGAACGTAGATCGACGAAAGCTGAACACAGAATTTCAGTATAGTTATCCATCGAACGGCGCTCGACGAAATTACTTCAATTCGTCGAACAGCGATCGGCGAACTAAGCCAAGTTCGTCGAACGAAAAACATACTGCATATATGAAGAATTCCCATTCTAAACATACTAAGAATCCCTTTACTGAGTGGATTATTCCTCCTAGGAAATATCATCCACAAGGCTATAAGGATCACCCCGAGATTTCTTACATTTCAGATTTTTGTGGTAAAACAAAAAAACCCAAGGTAGTCTGGGTCGAGAACAACTAGAATGTTTTCTGTTTTGCAGGTATAAGGCTATCCAAACATAGAACAATAATGGTATTTGGATAGTGGGTGCTCTAAGCACATGACAGGAAACAAGGCCAACTTAAACAATTACAAGGCAAAGCTTGGACCCAAAGTGATTTTTGGAGACTCCAACTGTGGACAAACTAAAGGTTATGGAAAAGTCAAAGTTGGAGCAGTTACCTTCAAAGAGGTAGGATATGTCAAAGGTCTCAAGCATAACCTCATTAGCATAAGCCAGCTATGTGATGAAGGTTATCAGGTAACTTTCAATCATTCCTTATGTCTTATTACCAATAATAAAAACATCAATGTGTTATCTGGTATTAGACATGGAAATATTTATTTAGTCACTTTTGACTCTGCCAATTCAGATATTTGCTAATTTAACTCTATAAGTAAAACAAATGAATTATGGCATAAAAGGCTAGGACATATTAACCTTAGAACTCTCTCTAAGCTCTCCAAGGACAATCTTGTAAGAGGACTGCCTTCTGGTTCATACAAGAAGGAAGGACTCTGCAACGCTTGTCAACTTGGAAAGCAGACTAAGACTAGTTTTAAATCTTTATCCAAGAGTGATTCACCTAGTATTCTGTACTTACTGCATTTGGATCTCTTTGGACCCACTACAATACAGAGTTTAGGAGGGAAGCATTACTCTTTAGTTATTGTAGATGACTTCTCAAGATTCACTTGGGTGTTCTTTCTTAGGAACAAGTCTGACACCTTCAGTGTTTTGACAGACTTTCTCAGGTCCATCAAGATTGAGTACTCTACTCTAGTTGCATTAATCAGAAGTGATCATGGCACTGAGTTTGAATCTCTTCTGATTAGAGAACTATGTGGAAAAGAAGGGATCAGGCAATGTTTTTCTGCTCCTAGAACTCCTCAACAAAATGAGGTAGCTGAAAGGAAAAATAGAACGTTAATTGAATCAGCAACTACATTGCTTGTTGATGCTCACTTGCCAATCTCTTTTTGGGCAGAGGCAGTGAACACAGCAAATTATGTGTTGAACAGAAGTTTGATACACAAACTTAAGGGTAAAACACCCTATGAATTACTCAACAATAAAAAGCCTAAGGTTAACTATTTTAAGATATTTGGCTGTAAATGTCATGTGCATAACAATGATAAGAAATATCTATGGAAATTTGATGCAAAGTTTGCTGAAGGTATATTCCTTGGATACTCTCTCTCTAGTAAAGCATATAGAGTTTATAACAAATCAACTCTTAAGATAGAAGAGTCCATGCATGTATCTTTTGATGAAACTAACATATTAAATGAGGAGAGGAATACCACCTCTACCAGAGATATTTTGCAGGTACAATGGTAATCTCTCTTCCAAACTTGCATCCTTCCCTACCTCCTATACACCTGTCCCTTCTTCTAGGGGCCTAGCTTCAGGTCTCCCTGAAACTAGGCAGGGGGAGATGCTTGGTGAAGAAGTTTTAGATCATGCAGATCTTGATTTAGTTATGGTGTTTGATATAGCAGATACAGTTTTTGATACAACAGCTCCAGTTTGTGATATATAAGCAGTTCTAGCTATTGATTCTCATATGATAGATTCAGTTCCAGTTATTGCTACAGCTCAGATCAACAAAGCCAAAGCAGAAGGCAAGGATTTCTCTCAGTTCACTACAATGTCTGATTTCAGAAGATAAGAATTTGAAAGTGTAAACCTTTCTAAACTCAGGGTGATATATTTTCTATCTGCTGAAATGATTTAATTTCTGTCATATATATATGCTCTGTTGTTTTGTTGTTTGTTTTATTATTTGAATTTGTCAAATAGTATCCTAACCCAAATAGGGGGAGATTGTTGGAACAACCCTATTACTGATTTGGGCTAGGATCACTATCTGTTAATTAGGACTAAGTTGACCCCATTGTATAGTCTAAGGGTCAAGGTCTTGAGCTGTTTAAGTTAGATAGAACTTAGGAAAATTCCAAGTTCCTGCATTCGATGAACTCCATTCTGCGTTCGACGAACTCCATCCTGGGTTCGATGAACGTTGTGCTTCAGTTCGATGAACTTCCTTCTCAGCTCGACGAATTTAGTTTTCCAGCCAGTTCTGTAGATTTTATCTTCAGTTCGACGAACTCCAATTTGAGATTGATGAACTCAGCTCTGCGTTCGACGAATAAGTAACAAGATGTTCAGTTCGACGAACTCAGCTTTCAGTTCGACGAACTCAGCTTTCAGTTCGACGAACTCAGCTTTCAACTCGACGAATCTTCTCCAGCTTGACAAATTTCTGAAGGATCAGTTATCTATTTTCTCTGAACCCAGATCGACTAATCAACAACGGATCTATTTTATGATTTAGATTTATTCATTTATCAGATAAGTCAAGATTAAATTCTTTACTTCTATTATTCCTTTCTATTCTCTTCACTCGAGAAAGTAGCCGTTTGACATATTGGAAAAGGATACTTTAATGGTAAAGGAAAAGAGTTAAAGTTTATTGCTGAATCAGATTGCAGTTCCAAGAAATATCTTTTCAGAATATTATATTCCTTATCCAGAAGATTTGAATTTTTCAAATCAGTGATATATTGTCTAAGAAAAAGAAAGATCAGTAAGAAGATAGTGAAAGAAAGAATAGAAAAGTATTAGTCGAGAGAGAAATACAAAATATCAAAAAGAATTACAGAGTTCATCCTCAACATTAGCATTCTTATTCTCTTAGTTTTTAGTTGCTAGTTTCTAATCTTAAAAGAGCAACAATAATCTGAGAAACTTTGTCTCTCAGATTCATCTGCTATCAAGGAAGATTTTCTAAATTCAAGAGAAAGCTCCATCCTTCAACTGTCAAGAATTTCTATCAGACAGGGGGAGCTTTACAACACAACAATCCACTAGTCTTCTCTCAGCTTGTTGACAAAGAAGAATTTCATAAACCTTTTTGTTTACCCTTTTTATCCCATCTTGTACAGGGTTTTAACTCCCTTCAAAAGTTAAACCTTTGGTAGCAAGGCACCTGATCAAAAACCTGTGATTTGGTTTGAGCACCTGATCAAAAGCTCAGTGGTGTTTGGGCACCTGATCAAAAATCCCATTAGTGATAGGGCTCCTGATCAAAAACCTAGTGGATTCCTACCAAGGGTGGTAGAAGAGTAGATTTACCCAGTTTGATTGGGGAACTACTATAGATCCTTGTGTCTTCTGTGATTGTGTTTTTCTTTCTGTGCTGTGTGTTTCTGTTTTGTGTTTATACTCACTCTGTTATACACATATATATCAGTATTTTAACTCCAATATAAAATAAGTTAAAAACTTTTTAATACTCTATTCACCCCCCCCCCCCCCCCCCCCCCTCTAGAGTAAATCTAAGATCTAACCTCACTATAAATGTTAGAGTTAGATGAACAAAACCAGAGGGCTGCTCCACATATACCTCTTCCTTTAGATTTCCATTCAGGAAGGCAGACTTTACATCCAATTGGTAGACCCTGAACCCTTTGTGGGTAGCATAGGCAAGGAATAACCTTATGGCCTCTAACCTTACAACAGGGTCAAAGGTTTGGTCAAAGTCTATACCTTCTTCATGCATATACCCTTTGGCTACCAATCTTGCCTTGTTCTTGATGATGACACCATTCTCATCTAACTTGTTCCTATAGATCCACTTGGTGCCAATTATGTTGTGTCCTTGAGGTACATTGGGCACATTGGGGTTGTGCCAACAATTAATGACAAAGTTTCCCACTTTACCACAACACCAACATTCATGGATGTTGTACCATCTTTTCTGAACATTTCTTGAAGTGGAAGGAGCATCGGGATATTTATGTTTAGTGAAGAAGGTATAAACATTCTTGTTATTCCTGTCAACAATCACTTGGCTTGTTGACTGTCAATAATTGGTCATTGTTGTCTTTATCTGATTGACAACAGCTGGTCTTAGTTTGGCAGCTAAGCATGAGTTGATGGAATCAGATACTGTACTATTAGACTTTATTATGGGTCTGACAACAGCCATGGGTATTGACGGATGAGATGTAGGAGAAACGACTTCCTCACCCTTGAATGTGGGGGCTGGAGCACCAAACACAAATGGTCCATGATGGGACATTTAGATTTCCTCAAGGGGAGCTTTCAAAGTACTCATCCCCATGCCCTTGCTACCACTATTGTTAGGAGCATTCCCGTTACTATAGGAGCTTCCATTCTTCCAGTGACCGTATATACTATCCTGGTGATACCTATTATAAGGAAGCAGAACCTTTTGAAAGGTGGTTTGAGGCTTGGATTTAGCCTTCCTCTTTCCTTCATTTCCAGCTCCTACTGCCCCTTCTTTGAAACCCAATCCCATCCTATCAGTTTGGGAGTAGAAGGTGTCAATGATCGGCAGTACAGATTTGGTCTTAGACAATTGAGCCACCAAGCTTCTCTCCTTGAGAAGCTTTTCTTCAAGATCCTTGATGATCTTGTTCTTCTGGCATATGGTGCTCAGTTGGATAATTGTGATTCCCTTCAACTGACTAATTTCTATACTTATCTGAGCTAGCTGGGTAGCAGACTCAGAACATTCAAGTTTTGCCTACTGAAGGGAAGCAATTTCCATAGCTTGCCTCTTGGCTAGCTTCTTTCTATTTTTCAGAGCATCCAAGAGGGCACCATAATTGTCAATTGATGGGTTTAAAATAAGATTCTGCAAAAGCCTTTCTGTGATGAGATGAATTAGGTGGGCATTTTCGAGGAGTCTCGCGAGTACTCCTACTTCGAGAAACTAACCGTTATCAAACTTCGATGAATAGATGTAATGGTCTTTCCTTCTTTCGGATTATAAACGATTACACTCCGACTACGGTGCCGAGTTCCTTAAATGTGTAAATAGAAAAGGAGAGTTTTGCAAGCTTTTGTAATTATTATTCAAACTAATCTTTCGATGAAGGCAAGTATACCTTACCGCGTATAGTATAGGATATTTTGTAGAAAATATCAAGGTCGTATTTTTCTGGATCCTGTTGATTATTTTGACTTTTTAAGAACGCGCTATTATTTTATCGATGAAACGAGTGATTAATTTTGCGATAATTGAAATGACAGAAATTATAGAAGGCAGAAAAATGACAGAAATTAAAGAAAGTAGAAAAATCTATCTCTTACTAATGAATAGTAAATATACGCATTTTTCTATATATTTTTTAGTATAATTTTAATTAGATTTCTAAATAATATATATAAATTAATGAATAAAATGTTTGTTTTTGTTATTTTTGTTTTTAACTTAGTTTTATTTTCATTTTATAAAGTTTCTGTAATTTTGTTAAGTCACGCCCTTGGTCACGCCCGTGTCCAAGGGCGTGTTCACTAATCCCTAACATTTTCTTCTCTGTTCTTTTTCCAACTCAAACATCAAGTCACGCCCTCGGTCACGCCCGTGACCGAGGCCGTGTACCATGGTCACGCCCATGTTGGATATCCATCCCAGATTCCAGCCACTTGAAGCATTTCATCCAAAAAATCAAAGTCACGGCCGTGACATTTCAGACACGCCCGTGACCCTCAACTCCTTCCAGAAGAACAAAGGGCACGCCGCCCGTCACGCCCAACAGCCGACAGCACAATGCCGACATCGAACACGCCCGTGTTCCCTGGAACACGCCCGTGTACTTCCAAGTCGCCGGTCAAGCCTTCCAAATACCTGCCTGGATCCAGCTGTTCTGGTTATTCACACCCCAAGCCATGTCACGCCCTCAGACACGCCCGTGTCCGAGGGCGTGTAATCCAAAAAAATTTTCTATAAATAGCCAGATTCAGCTGAGTGCAAGGGTTCAAAATTTTGGGAGCTTCTCTTAAGGTTTTGTTCCATTTTGCTGATTTTTGGTGTTTTGTAATTTTTGTAATTTTGCACTTTCTCTCTCTAGTTTTGTAACCCCTTTTTTGATGGAAATAAATTAAGCTTGTTTTGTAATTATTGTCTCTCTTTGTTTTAGTGTGTGTGTGTTCTCTTTTTGTTCTTTTTCTTTTTATTTTTAGTTTTATGTAATTTTGTAATTTTTGTTAAGTTGTCATTTTAATTTGTGTGTGTGTGTATGAGTGTAATTTTCTTGTTTTTAGTTTTGTTGAAATTTTTAGATGATTTCATATTAGTGTGTGTGAGTGTAGGAGGTTAATTAGTTTTTTTTATTTATTTTTATTTTCATTTGTTCTTTTTACTTTCTTTTTGCTTTTTTGTAAGTGTGTGTGTGTGTATGAGAGTAGATTTTCTTTTCTTTTTAACTTAGTTTCATTATTGTTGTGTGTGTGAGTGTATGAGTTTAGATTTGTTTTATTTTAATTAGATTTCATTAACGTAGAGTGGGTGTGTGTATGAGTATAAAGTTTGCGCCTTTTTTGTAATCGAATAGTTTCCATTTCCGTCACGCATTTATTTCCCGCCTATCCGTTTGGATAGGACTTGCTCACGCATTTATTTCCCGCCTATCCGTTTGGATAGGACTTGCTCACGCATTTATTTCCCGCCTATCCGTTTGGATAGGACTTGCTCACGCATTTATTTCCCTTCTACCTATTTGGGTAGGGATCGCATTTCTTTAATTTCTGCAATTTACAGCTTTCATTTTAATTCTGTAGAGTGTGTGCGTTTTCAATTAGTGCGTCTTTTGTTTTTAATATAATCGCTTTTTGCTTAATTCCGCTACCCGCTCAATCGCTTATTATCGCCGTAGTTATCATTATCGTTTTATAAAACCCTAAAAAAATTCTAAGCAAAACTACTTTTTAATTTAACGTTTTCGTTCTTGTTCTTTTCATCGCTTTTCTTGGTTTTTGCTAAACGCACACCAAGCCCGCGATAGTTATCATTTTCGTCACTAACTTTTCTATAAAATCATAAAAATCAATTTCAAACTCTTTTCGATAAAATAATAGCGCGTTCCTAAGAAGTAGAAATAATCGATACGACCTTGGAAAAATACGACCTTGATATTTCAAAAGAAATATCCTATACTACTATCGATAAGGTCCACTTGCCTTTATTGATTTTAGTCCGGATAATTACATAAACCCAAAAGCTTTCTCTCTAAAGCACTTTTTAAAACTCTCTTTTAAAAACACTAAAAAATTTGTTGCAACACCTCTTTGGTTGTTGCAACTAGCTCAAGGTAAAATAAGTTTTAAAACGCTCTTAAAGAATCGTTGCAACTACTCAAAAAATTGTTGCAACAATATTTTCAAAAAGCTTTCAATTTTAATTTCAACATAAAGCCCTTTTTCAATCTTTTCTACTTAGCTTTTGGCGACGCGGCCAAAGAGTAATCTTCGATATTTCGAAAGAGGAAAAGGTCGTTACTTCTATCTTTCGATAGGATAACGGGTAATTCCTCGAAGTAGGATTACTCGCGGGACTCTTCGAAAACGCCGCCGAATTCTAATAAAAGAAGAAAGCAAGGCTTCACACTTAAAAAAAAAACTAATTTTAACGTATCAAGTTTTTGGCGCCGTTGCCGGGGACTTGTGTCGTTATTTTGAAATAGGAAACGTTATTAATTTTATCTTATATTTCATCTCTTTTTCTATCTAAAAAACCAAAAACTAAAAAATATACTATCTAAGTAAAGAAAAATCAAAAAATATATATATACATATATTTTTCAATTTTCCTTTTTTACACATATTTTCGAATATAGCTACATATATTTTCATATAAAAGCCCCACAAAAAAAATCAAACCCAAAAAAAATATATATTTATATATTTTACTTAAGTAAAGAAAAACCCAAAAAAATATATTATTCTCTTTTACTTATTTTCCTTTCTTTTTCATCTTTGTAAAAATATTTCTAAAACAAAAACATCAAAAAAAATCTATAAAAGAAAAAAAACTCTTCAAAAAAAAATAATTAAAGAATAGTGTATGACCCAAGGAGAATCTTCGGATAATCCAATTTTACCTTTTGATCCCGAAATCGAGCGCACGCTTCTCGAGCGTCGCCGATCTCGTAATCAAAATCTACAAATAGCTCCCGAAGAATGCGTCAGCGATATACATATAGGCGTGATGGGCGATCCTAATCTAAATGCGGCCCCACCGAGGACCATGGCCTATTATGCTAGGCCAAATTTAGAGGATACAGGATCGAGCGTCACCCGCCCCGCGGTAGCTAATAATAATTTCGAAATCAAATCCAGTATAATTCAAATGGTACAACTGTCGATTCAGTTCGACGGTTTTCCAGATGAGGACCCAAACCAACACCTTAATAATTTTTTAGAAATTTGCGACACCTTCAAGATTAATGGCGTCAGCGATGACGCCATTCGCTTGCGCTTATTTCCCTTTTCCCTGCGGACAAAGGAGAAATCGTGGTTGACTTCTCTTCCGAGAGGGTCCATAACCACGTGGGCCGAATTGACGGAGAATTTTTTAACTAAATATTTTCCTCCGTCAAAAACCGCTAAATTACGCACTGATATCGCATCCTTCATTCAATTCGATTCCGAGTCTCTCTACGAGACTTGGGAACGTTTTAAAGAATATTTGCGTAGGTGTCCTCATCACACGCTACCAACTTGGCTTCAGGTACAAACGTTCTATAACGGCTTGAATTTCTCAACGAGACAGATGATCGACGCAGCCGCCGGGGGAACGTTAAACAACAAAACCCCGGAGGCCGCTCAAGCTCTGATCGAAGAAATGGCCATGAACGTGTACCAATGGAACGTGCCAAGGTCGCGTCTCCTAAACCGGCTGGTATTTTTGAAGTGGATGCCTCTACTCACTTAGCCTCGCAGGTAGAGCGGCTAAGTAAGCAAGTGGCGGAGATGACTGCTTCCTCCTCCACTCCCGCTTGGGCTAATAATCCTAATAATAATAATAATAATAATAATTTTAATAATCCAAATAATAATAATAATAATTTTAATAATCTTAATAATAATAATCTTAATAATAATATTAATAATAACAATAATTTAAGCGAGGAATCGGTGGATTACGTGGGCAATCAAGTACGGGCGCCCTTCAACCCATATAGTAATAACTATAACCCGGGTTGGAGGAGCCACCCGAACTTCTCCTGGAGTAACCCTAATAATACGCAACGCCCTCCACCTGCGATCCCGCAAGGATTTCCGCATGGATATCCCCAAGGATTTCAGCAGGGTTTTGCACCTCCTCCAAAACCTTCTTCGCTCGAGGAGATTTTTGCAAAATACATGGCTTCCAACGACGCAAATATCCGGAATATAACCGGATCGCTAAAAAATTTAGAAATGCAGGTTGGCCAGCTTGCAAAAATGGTCTCCGAGCGGCCACTTGGAGCACTACCGGGGAACTCAGAGCAGAACCCGCGTGAAAATGCCCACGCCATTACCCTTCGCAGCGGCAAGGAGGTCGACTCCCCATTGCGGGTTGAGCATCAGGTAACTGTTTCGCCTCCGACCCCTGCACCCTCGTCTTTTATTTTATTAGATACGGAAAAATCATTAGCGCCGGGCGTCTCGAGCCCGCAAATTCCGTACCCCGCAAAACTTAATAAAGAGAAGGAGGACGAACATTACAAAAAGTTTTTACAAATTTTTAAACAAATTCAAATTAACGTCCCCTTCTGCGAGGCACTCTCTCAGATGCCGAAATACGCGAAATACCTTAAGGAGCTCCTTTCTAATAAAAAGAAGCTCGAGGGTATTTCGCGTGTCTCCTTAAATGCGGAATGCTCGGCGGTCCTACTTAATAAATTGCCGCCAAAACTAAACGACCCGGGAAGGTTTTCCATCCCGTGCCTATTCGGCAATTTATTAATAAAGTACGCCCTAGCGGACCTGGGAGCGAGCATCAATTTGATGCCCTTCTCCCTCTTTAAAAAACTAGATTTGGGTGTTCCCACCCCAACAAAAATGAGCATCCAACTCGCGGATCGCTCGATAAAATATCCTATCGGGGTAGTGGAGGACGTTCTGGTCAAGGTTGACAAGTTTATCTTTCCGGTAGACTTTGTCATTCTCGACATCGAGGAGGACGCCGAGGTGCCAATTATCCTCGGTCGCCCTTTCCTCGCGACCTCCCGCGCATTAATTGATGTGAGTAACGGTCGCCTCCTCCTTCGGGTAGGGGACGACGAAGTTACCCTTCTTATTAATCCCTCGATGCGAAATTCTTTATCGAACGATGATTCTTGCTTTCACTTAGAATCCGCGTTCGAGGATGAGTGTTCTTCGCTTTATGAATTACTCGCTTTAAATTTAGACGAACCGGATTTGGCGGGCCTCGCCCCTTTGGACGAGCTACCGCCAGATTCGCCTTTCGAATCTTTTAATTCTAAAAATTTAAAAATAACAACTTCTTACGAAGAACCCCCGGTCTTGGAGCTTAAGCCACTCCCCGACCATCTAAAAAACGCTTTTCTCGCCGCGGACTTAAAACTCTCGGTTATTATTTCGTCTTCTTTATCTGATTCGAAAACCTCCGAATTAGTTAAAGTTTTGTCCACGCATCGCCATGCAATTGCATGGCAGATTTCCGATATTAGGGGGATAAATCTCTCTTTTTTGCACGCACAAAATCTTCTTAGAAGATAATTCCCGCAAAACCATCCAGCCTCAGCGACGATTAAACCCAAATATGCGGGAGGTCGTTAAGGCTGAAGTAATAAAATTAATGGATGCGGGGATTATCTACCCTATATCCGACAACACGTGGGTTAGTCCCATTCATGTCATGCCTAAAAAGGGCGGTATAACGGTAGTGGCAAATGAACATAACGAATTAATTCCAACTCGTACTGTTACGGGTTGGAGGGTGTGCATCGATTACCGAAAATTAAATGATGCCACCCGCAAAGACCACTTTCCGTTACCATTTATCGATCAAATTTTGGAGCGACTATCGGGTCATCCTTATTATTGTTTTCTCGATGGTCTATCGGGATTTTTACAAATTCCTATCTCCCCCGAAGACCAGGAGAAAACAACCTTTATGTGCCCCTTTGGTACCTTCGCGTACCGAAGGATGCCATTCGGCCTCTACAACGCGCCAGCTACATTTCAACGATGTATGATGGCGATCTTTGGAGAGCTCGTAGAGGATATTATGGAAGTCTTTATGGATGACTTCTCGGTTTTTGGAAGCTCCTTCCAAAACTGCCTCCAAAATTTGGATCGAGTCCTCCAACGATGCGAAGACACGAACCTGGTTTTAAACTGGGAAAAGTGTAATTTTATGGTTCGAGAAGGCTTAGTTCTCAGGCATAAAATTTCTGAATGAGGGATGGAGGTCGATAAGGCCAAGGTCGAAATAATTGAAAAACTCCCCGCGCCCTCAAATATAAAATCAATCCGTAGTTTTCTTGGCCACGCGGGTTTCTATAGGTGGTTTATTCAAAACTTTTCCAAAATAACAAAACCGCTAACCCACCTCCTGGAGAAGGAATCTCCATTTATTTTTGATAACGCGTGCGTAGAGGCATTCAATGCCATAAAAAATAAACTTATCCATTCTCCCATTCTGGTGGCGCCCAATTGGACCCTTCCGTTTGAGATTATGTGCGACGCGAGTGATATAGCGGTAGGGGCCGTATTAGGCCAACGCGTTAATAAATATTTTCATCCTATCTACTACGCGTCCCGCACGCTCACGGCCGCACAGGCTAATTACACGACAACGGAAAAGGAACTCCTTGCCGTCGTCTTCGCCATAGATAAGTTTAGGCCCTACGTCAAGCTTTCAAAAATTATAGTATTTACCGACCACTCCGCCCTAAAATATTTATTAGAAAAAATGGACGCTAAGCCCCGCCTTCTTCGATGGATCCTCCTATTACAAGAATTTGATTTAGAGATCCGCGATAAGAAGGGGGCCGAAAATTTAGCGGCCGACCACCTTTCTCGTTTAGAACACCCAATCGCGGAAGCGCTCTTCGAACCGGAAATCGATGATCGATTTCACGAGGAGCGTCTTTTAGCTTTAAATAATTTAAAAACTTCTCCCTCGCCTTGGTTCGCAGACTACGCCAACTATTTAGTTGCGCGGGTGCTCCCGAAAGACTTTTCAAAACAGCAAAAGAAGAAATTCTTTTCTGATTTGAAAAATTACTTTTGGGAGGACCCTTTCTTATTTCGCGTCTGCGCGGACCAAGTCGTGCGGAGATGCGTTTCGAGCGAGGAGGGTGCGCAAATTTTGCGGCACTGCCACGAAGGGCCGGCCGGGGGGGCATTATCAAGCCAACCGGACCGCGCAGAAGGCGCTGGAGGCGGGCTTTTATTGGCCCGCTCTCTTCAAAGACGCTCACACTTTTGTGAGCGCATGCGATAGCTGTCAACGGTCGGGTAACATCTCTCGTCGCGACGAGATGCCCCAAAATTTTTATTTAGAATGCGAGATTTTCGATTTATGGGGCATAGATTTCATAGGCCCCCTACCTCCTTCATTTACAAATCGCTACATTTTAGTGGCGGTCGACTACGTATCTAGGTGGGCGGAAGCACAAGCTCTCCCCACCAACGATGCGAGAGTCATCGTCAAATTTCTTAAAAAATTATTTTCTCGCTTCGGTACGCCCCGTGCGATAGTTAGTGATAGGGGTACGCACTTTTGCAACGCCCAGTTTGCAAAAATATTAACCAAATATGGCGTCACGCATAAGCTTGCCACCGCCTATCACCCCCAAACGAGCGACAAAGTGGAGGTAGTAAATCGGGAAATCAAACGCATATTAGAAAAAACCGTTTCAACTAATAGGAAGGATTGGGCACTTAAATTAGACGACGCGCTGTGGGCATATCGTACGGCGTACAAGACCGCAATCGGTTGTACGCCTTATCGATTAGTCTACGGCAAGGCGTGCCATTTGCCCGTAGAATTAGAGCATCGCGCTTTTTGGGCGTTAAAACTCTTAAATCTCGATCATAATTTAACCTCCGAAAACCGGAAATTCCAATTAAACGAACTCGATGAATGGCGTGCGAACGCTTACGAGAGTAATAAATTTTATAAGGAACACTCGAAATTTTACCACGACCGGAAAATAAAATATCCAAAATCATTTGCGCCGGGCGATCTCGTCCTCCTATTTAATTCACGTCTTCGTCTTTTTCCGGGGAAACTAAAATCCCGTTGGTCCGGCCCCTTTCAAGTGAAAGAGGTTTGGCCACCCGGAAAAAGGCGACTTAAAAGTTAACGGTCACCGACTAAAACTCTACCACGCGGGGGATCAACTGGGAGGGAAGTTAAATTCCATACCCCTCCCCCACCTCTAAAAAGATCGTACCCCGCCAACGAGTCAAGCTACGAGACGGTAAACAAAGCGCTCGTGGGAGGCACCCCCATATTTATCCAATTACGTTCCTTTTTTTTTATAAAACCAAAAAAAAATGATGAAATAAATTTTCATCTCAAAAAAAATAAAAACTTAAACAAAAATAATAATAATAAATAATAATAATAAATAATAAATAAAAAACAAAATAAAAAAAATAATAAAATTAATAATTATGCATGTTTTAAATTATCATTCTTTTTCAAAAAAGAAACATAAAACAAAATAAAATAATGCAAAAACTTTAAAACAAAAATCAAAAAGAATTTTGGGAATTTTAAGATAAGACAATAGGAAGTTTCTCAAAGTAGGATTACTCGGCAGACCCAAGAGGGGATTTTTGTCGATATTTCGAAACGAGAAAACCCCGTTGGTTTTACCTTTTTATTTCTCTTCTTTCTTCCTTGGTTTTTATCTTAAAGCCTTTTTCTTTATTTTACCTTATTTTATCTTTCTTAACATTTAGATATATTTTAAAACATGCATATTTTAAAATTAAAACAAAAAAAAAAATACATATAATATAAATAATAACATAAAAAGATGATAAAAATTTATTTTTATCATACCAAAAAAATATATGTTTTTTTTTTACTTCTTGTATTCATGTTTTGTACATTTCGAAAAACTAAAACAACCCAAAAAAAAACAATTTTGTATATATTCGTGGAGTTTTTTTTTGTAACTATCCTTGTATATATTTTTTTCTATTTTGTAATTAAAATCTTCATCCTTTTTTTGTAAATATTTTCGTTCCTCACACTTACCTTCAACATTGAGGACAATGTTGGTTTTAAGTATGGGGCGTGTTTTCCCTCTTTTTGTAATTATTTTTGCCCCTCCCATATTAGAAAAAATCCAAAAAAAATCTTTAATTAACTTAGAAAAAAATTTAAAAACACACAAAAACAAAAAAAAAATTTATATAAATGTTTTATGTTTATGTCTTTTATTTGTATATAAAAATCCTTATTTATAATAATAAATCAAAATCCAAAAAAATGATGAAAAATGTACTTAAAAATTTGTTATAACAAAATTCATTTTGTCATAACACCAAAAATGTTTTTCCTTCTCTCTTTTCTTTTCTTTTCCTCTTTTTTTCTATTAATGTACATATTTTTAACAAAATTAAAAAATCAAAAAATATATGATGAAAAAATTTTCTTAAAAAAAAAAAAAAAAAAAAATATTTTGTATGTATTTTTATCTTTTCTTAATTTTTGTCTTCCTTTTTTTTTAGTATTTATATATGCATTTTGTTATAAAGAAAATCAAAAATAAAAAATATATCATATCCTAAACCAAATTCAAAAAAAATGATGAAAAACTTATCAAAAATCCAAAAATAAAATAAAACCCCTACTTAGCTTTTTGTTATTTCCAAGGCTAGGTTAGTTTTATCTTTAAGCGTTTTTCATTATTTATGATTTGCTAAAACAATTTTGTTTATTTCATAGTTTGAAAAATTTAAATCGAGGAATATTTAGTAGTAAAGAAAATCTTGCGATCTTAATTTAATTTGAGAACAGAATTTTTAGCACTACCTCGGGTTTACCCTAAATAGATTCCTTTTTGTATTATATTGGCAAACCATCTTTAGATTCAATTATTCTAACTCTAAACTTGTGAAACTTTAGGAATGTTTTTAATCTACTAAACTTGCTCTCAAAAATCTTTTTTTATTAATCTAGAATTTCTCTTGAAATCCCCCTTATAAACACCCCTTAGCTTGGCATAAAAATAATAAAAGTAGGAGTTTTAAAAGAAATCCTGTGTCAATGGGAATAAAGAGATTCCGTAAACACAGGCACCCAATATTGTTAAAAGAAATCCCGTGTCAATGGGAATAAAAAATTTAATAATTCCGTAAACACGGGTGTTTGCCCAGAAAGCCCGCGACCTCCTCTCATGGCACTTTTTTCCCGATCTCAGCGGTCTCCGTTTGTGTGACCGCCCGGATCGCCAACTGCCTTCTCAACTAAGAGTTTCTAAGAGTCAAGCGGTCAGAGCAGTGCGAGACCGCCAGATTGAGCGGTCTACTTGTTTTTCTTATTTTTGTTATCTGCACCCCTTCTCCCTGCCCTGGCTCTCCTGTATCCCGGGCAGCCCGTAGTTTTTAGTTCTGCCCGTTTGGGCAGCCCCCTCGTCTATAAATAGAGGGGTAGGGGTACCAGGAAAAGGACTTTTGGCTCCGGGGCTTCAGCTTACAACCTGTGTAAGCGGTCTCATTTTTTCGTGATCGCCTTTTTGTGATCGTTTTCCTTTTGTCTCAGCATCTTCTGTCTCAGTAACCTACATTTCGCAGTTTTCTCCCACCCCCTTTAGTGTGAATTTTGGAGGTACCATTTTTGGCACCAACAGAACGAACACGCGACCTTCAGATTCGAAGTGTTAGGTGAACTTCAGACTTTCAAGATGGCTGATCGCCGTAGAGGTCGTCCTTTGCGGTCTCCCAGTGTTCCCCCTTCCGATCACAATCCGTTAGAAGCGATGGAGCGCCGCTTCGAGCTTCGCGTTGAGCAGGCTCTCCGCGAGGCCGCCCGAGCCAGGCAGGACGCTGCCGCTGTTCAGCAAGAGATCGCGCGGTCTCAGCAAGAGGCCGCTCGAGATCGGCAGGAAGTTGTTCGGACTCAGCAGGAGTCCGCGAAGCAGATCGAGGCCATGAACCAAGTTCTGGCCGCGATCTCCCAGAATATCCTTCCTCAATCCCCTCAGATCGCTACCCCTGACCGCATGGCAAGCGGTCACCATAGCGATCATCCCGTTTTCCAGCCTGCAGCTCCTCAGCGATCTCAGCATGAGGAGTTCGCCGCCCGTCGTAATTCTTTTTGAGCCGCAGCCCAGGGGCCTCCGGCTCAGGCTTTGAATTTTGAAGAAGGGTTTGCTTACCCTCAAGATCCTCCAGCTCCTTTTCTTCCTCCAGGACCTTCTGTGTTTGGGGAGCCTTCCCCCTTTACTGATGAGATTCGTCGGGATCCAATTCCTCATGGATTCAGAGAACCCCGTCTTCCTGTTTATACAGGAGAGACCGACCCGATGTGTCATCTCCAAGCTTTTGAATCTGCCGTTGCCCTCAGGACCATTTCAGATGGAGTGAGGTGCAAGCTGATGGTTACCTCCTTCGATGGGTCAGCCATGGAATGGTTCTACAAGCTGCCAAGTCAATCTATCCCAAGCTTTGCCGCCTTGAGGCAAGAGCTCCTCCTGAGGTTCGCCACCGCAAAGAAAAGGAAGAGTGGTCCTGCGACCCTCTTCAAAATTAAGCAAGGAGACAACGAGACTGCAGCACATTTCGTTGATCGCTTTCAGAAGGAGATCTTGGGAGTCAGAGACATGGATCCCGAGCTCTATATGGTGGCTTTGATCAGCGGCCTGCAGGAGGGTCCTCTGAAGTTCAAAGTCACAACCAAGGAACCTAGCTCCTATCAGGAGCTGATCAGCATTGCCAATCGCTACATAGAAGGGGAGATCAACAACCCCACCTATGTTAGCAATCTGACCAACAGAGCCACTCAGAAAGGCTCTGCAGGATTCTATCCTGCGGCATCTTCCTCGAAACCTCGGCAAGAGCTTCCACCTCCGGCCCCGAGAGGTAAGAATTACCGAAACAACCGCTTCAATCGAGGTAATCAATCTTTCCCACCTCAAAATTCATTTCTTCAAACTCCCGCTACTCCTGCTCCGCAAGTCACCCCCATCCACCAGATCCAGTATGCTCAACCTCCTATTCTACCCGTTCCTTCATTTTACAATGAATCCCAAGAGTCCTTCACAGACTTTGGTGTTCCCATGAATGAAGTGCTTCAAATCCTTCAGAAGCAGCCCTTTTTTAAGAGGCCAGCTCCGCTGAACTCTGATCCGAAAACCAGAAACCCTACTCTCTACTGTGAGTATCATAGAGATAGGGGTCATTTGACAGAGGATTGCAGAGCTCTCCGCCTATTTTTAGAGAAACTATTAAAGGAGGGAAAGCTCCGCGATCTCATTCAAAAGAATGATTCTGCCAAAGCTTCAACCTCCAAGGCCAAGGAGGTAGCAGAAGTTCACTGGGAGTGCGAGGAAGTAGATGATGTTGGTCATCTGGGCAACATCGGTTTTCCCAACGAGTGCGTGGACGCTAATGATGAAGGTGCCTTGGGCAACCCGTTCTGCATCCATGGGGGTGCAGGGCCGGAGTCCTCGAGAAAAGCAAGTCTGAAGAGGGTTTACCAGTCAGAGGTTGCTGCTACCTCTTCGGCTCCGGTTCGAGGGACGGTCACTTTTGGAGATGAAGATCTTCCTCAGACCGCGAATCCCTTTGATGATGCAGTCGTCATCAAAGCTGTAATCGAAAACTATACGGTGGAAAAAATTCTAATAGATACAGGAAGTTCAGTTAATGTGCTCTTCAAACCCGCCTTCGAGGCGTTGAAGACAGGTAAAACTCTCCTTTCAACTGAAGGCCCCCTCTATGGTTTTTCAGGAGAAAAGAAAGAAGTGGAAGGACTCGTCACCCTTTCTGTGGTTCTGGGAGGGATAGTGAAGTTGGTCAAATTCATAGTCGTTGACGCTCCCAGTAGCTACAACGCCATCTTTGGAAGACCTTTCCTAAATGCCTATCAAGCCATCGTCTCTACCTACCATCAAGCGGTGAAGTTCGCCTTGAATGGCAAACAACACCGAATCAGGAGCGATCCAAGGAAGGCCAGGGAATGCTATGTGAAAACGGTCAACATGATCGTATCCTCTCCTCAAGAAATCATGATGGCTGAATTAATCGAAGCTCCTGAGCAAGTTCCAGTTGCAGAAGAAATTGAGGAGGATGCAAGAGATGGAGTTCGTTTGGAACCCGCCCAAGCAACCCAGAAGGTCCAAATCAGCGAGGAAGATGAGGGCAAGGGTCTCTCCATTAACGCTGAATTATCTGAGACAGACAAGAGTCAGCTCATCTCTTGTCTTCTGCAAAATTTAGATATCTTCGCTTGGTCGGCAGACGACATGCCTGGAGTGAGTCCAGATGTTGCTTGCAATCACCTCAACATCAGCCCAAATGTCATCCCAATCCAGCAGAGGAAGAGGACTGTTGCAACCACTCTGGCTCAACCTATCCGTGAGGAAGTGGAGAAGCTCCTGAAGGCGAAGTTCATCCAACCGATCCAATATCCTGAGTGGGTGTCAAACGTTGTAATGGTAACAAAGCCAGGTGGAAAGTGGAGGATGTGTGTCGACTTTACTAAACTCAATAAAGCTTGCCCCAAGGATTGTTATCCCTTGCCTCAGATAGATTCTTTAGTGGATTCTGCGGTAGGTTATTCTTTTATGAGTTTTTTAGATGCTTTTTCAGGTTATCACCAAATCAGGATGCATAAACCCGATATACCGCACACTTCGTTTATCACAAATGATGGTTGCTTCTGTTATCTCGTGATGCCTTTTGGGTTGAAAAATGCTGGAGCAACTTACCAAAAAATGATGGATACAGTTTTCAAAAATCAGAAGGCAAGAAACCTTGAGGTATATGTCGATGACCTCTTGGTGAAAAGCAAATCTTTCTCCTCTCATCTCAAAGATCTCTCTGAAACTTTTGCAACCCTACGAGCCTTCAATATGAGGTTGAATCCATTGAAGTGTGTTTTCGGAGCAAACAGAGGTAAATTTTTGGGTCACCTCCTCACCCCAGAAGGGCTAGAACCAAATCCAGACAAGGTAAAAGCTATCTTGGAAATGCCACCTCCCAGAACCCCAAAAGAAGTTCAACAGTTGGGAGGGAGAATGGCAGGCTTGAGTCGATTCATCTCCCGGTCAGGGGATAAAAGTGCACCGTTTTTAAGACTCTCCGGGGAGGAGCCAGGTTCGAATGGACTCAAGAGTGTGATAATGCTTTCAATCAGCTTAAAAAGCAGTTGACTTCAATTCCTCTACTCCAAAGTCCGCGAGGAGGGGAAGATCTTTTTCTTTATTTGGGAGTTGGCATCGATGCTATAAGCTCTGTCTTGGTCCGAGAGGAGAAAAAGAAACAATTTCCAGTTTACTATGTAAGTCGAATTCTGAAGAGTGCGGAGACTCGCTACCCGATCCTAGAGAAGCTAGCTTTGATGCTTGTAATTTCAGCAAGAAGATTAAGACCGTATTTCCAAGCTCATTCGATTTTAGTCGTCACTGATCTTCCATTGAAGGGTGTCTTGGAGAAGCCGGAGCATTCAGGCAGATTGGCAAAGTGGGCAATTGAGCTCAGTGAGTTTGACATATCTTATGTTCCAAGAATCGCAATCAAAGCTCAAGTCTTAGCAGACTTCATGGTGGATGCTAAAGAAGTTGAATCGCAGAAGGGGGTCGGAGTATCCCTTGCCTGGAAAGTCTTCGTGGATGGAGCCTCAGGGAAAAATTCTTCCGGGGCAGGAGTTATCTTAATCAACCCAAATGGAGTAAGGCTGAATCAAGCACTAAAGTTCTATTTTCAAGTAACAAACAATCAAGCGGAGTATGAGGCTTTGCTAGCCGGTCTCAAGTTTGCCAGAGAACTAGGGATTGATGATGTCGAAGTTTTCACAGATTCTTTGGTAATGGCTTCTCAAGTAAATGGGACTTTCGAGACTAAAGATAGTATCTTGAAGCAGTATTTGACTCTGGTAAAAATTGAGGTTGGGAAGTTCAAAAGCTTCACTATCAATCATATCCCAAGGGGTGAGAACGTGGAAGCGGATGAGTTGGCAAAATTTGGGCTTCTTTCAGGGGGAACAACTTCGGAGTTGTTTCGCCCGGCAATTGAGGAAGGAGAGGTCATGGAGATTGATCAGCATCAGTCTTGGATAGATCCGTTTGTTCTTTATCTTTCAACTGGAGAGCTCCATTCTTCAATAAAGGATAGGAAAAGGTTTAAACGGAAAGCGGCTAACTATTATCTTGTTACAGGAGTGCTTTATAGGAGAACCTTCCTTTCACCACTAGCACGGTGTGTTTCGGAGGAGGAGATTCCAACGGTCCTTCAGGAGGTTCATTCTGGAGAATGTGGAAGTCACTCTGGAGCCAGGACATTGGAAAAAAGAATTCTGAGGCAAGGCTACTTTTGGCCCCAGATGAGGAAGGATGCGGAGAAATTTGCTAAGAAATGTGTAAAATGCCAGAAGTTTGCTCCTCTCCAAAATCAGCCGGCTCAACAGCTTAAGTCAATAGCAACTCCATGGCCATTTGCAGTTTGGGGAATGGATTTGATTGGGCCTTTTCCTATGGCAAGCGGACAACGTCGATATATAATAGTTATGATCGACTACTTCAGCAAGTGGACAGAAGCAAAGGCATTGGCCAAAATTACCACTCAAGCCGTGAAAAACTTTATTTGGGGAGAGATAGTATGTCGACACGGGATTCCAATGGCAATCATCACGGATAATGGTTCTCAATTCAACAATTCAACTCTTATTAGTTTCTGCAAGCAAATTGGCATTGAGCTACGTTTCGCTTCCGTACATCATCCTAGAAGCAATGGGCAGGTAGAGGCCGCCAACAAACTCATCATAAATCTCTTGAAAAAAAAGGTAGAAAACGTTAGGGGCAACTGGGCAGAACAACTACCTTCCGTCTTATGGGCCTTGAGAACGACTCCGAGTTCTGCTACTGGGGAAACTCCGTTCAAATTATCACACGGTTCCGAAGCCCTTATTCCGGTAGAATTTGAAGTGAAAAGCCCAAGAGTATTATTGGCACAACAAAATCAAATCGAGTGGATGGAAGGAAATGATGAAGAGTTAAAATGCAGCCTTGATTTAATTGAGGAATTAAGAGACACTGCAATCATCAGACAGGAAGAGGTGAAAAGAAGAATGGCAAGGTTGTTCAATAAAAATGTAAGAACCAAAGAATTCGCTGTTGGAGATCTAGTCTTGAAGAAAGTAGATACAGCGGCAAGAGCTGGTTCAGTTGGAAAGCTCAATCCAAATTGGGCAGGGCCGTTCGTGGTAAAGAATGTGCTTAAAAATGGTGCTTACCATCTCCAAACTTATGAAGGGGAAGAGTTGCCTCATTCCTGGAGCGGAGATGATCTTAAGCTTTTCTTCTCTTAAAATGTTCGTATCTAATTCACTCATTCTTTGTTCCTAACTCTTTTCTTTTCCTAAATATCACGCAGGTATCACCAAAGCATTCGCAATATAAGTAATGGATGACAAGTCTTAAAAATAAGTTGATTTTTGAAGAGCCAAAAAACCTGTCAAGTGAGATATCGACGGATCCTACTATCTTCCCCCTTGACTTGTTAGCTCGACGTGTAATTCTGCCAGGACCACAGATGTCGGGGAGATTTCGAATCTGTGTAGCAGTAGCTCGCCAAGCTCGAGCGGTGGAAGTTTAGGATACCGGGTCCTTGCTGACATCTGGCACACCTAAGCGTTTCAAGGAGGTCTAGGTGGCTGGCTCAGCTCTGTCATGCATCGAAAAGGACATTGGTACAATCTTAATGATCTTTCAGGGAAAGCAATGTCGGTGTAGCCTCCGCGGCATGACCACACCTGCCCTACCGATCATTTCGATTTGTAACTCTCGAATACTCGTTGAAGCGTGGTTAGGTAAGGGGCGGCAAGAAACATCTATGACCGTCACCTGAACCTTGGATTGGCAAATTTGCAACAAACTCAGCAATCCTTTAAGAAAAGAAGTATCGGTATAGCCTCCGCGGCATAACCACACCATCCCTTTGGGTCATTTTCAAGATCCATTCCTCTATTTTTATCATAGAGGACTTATTCATTCCTGTATTGGGATCGGGCGGTCAGCAGTTTATGAGACTGCATGTTCTTCTATCTTCAAAGGGTGATATCATTTATAAATCGCCGGGCATGACTTTTTCAGGGTAATTGAGGCCGCTATTCAGAAAGCTCTCGTGACAACTTGACAGAGCTCGACCCGGTCTCAATAAGATCAAGATTCTAGTATTCTCGTTGTTCTAGTATTCCCTGTTTTCCATCGAGTTGGGTTTCCTTCAAAAAAGGCCGGTCTGGGTATAATGTGATCGCTGATCTGGAGATTTATGAAGCTCTTTTTATAATCTTGGTTATCAAGGGGCCATCAAATGGATTTCCTGTCGTTTGAGCGCCGATCACTCTGAGTCTAATATGTTCAAATCATCTTGTAGTTTCCTCATATTGCGATCTATTGATCTGGTTATCTCGAGGTCGCAGAGTAGTTCCTGTTTATGCGGAATAGTTTCTTTTAGAGTCTTTGGTGTTTTTTCCAAGAGATCGCTACTTGGAGTTTTTTAATGATAAAAATAAAAATTATGATAAAAAGGCATTGAGATCGAATGCCGATTTTAAATTCAGAAGAACAAATAAATATATGCATCAAGAACAAACTTATTCATCTAGGCAAAATCCAACAGATCAAATTTTTATATATATTCTGGAATGTCAATTACAACAAGACCGCTCGGTCTCCAAAAAGGAAAAAGGGATTATAATTCACTCTCTCTTTGATCTTTTGGAAGACCGCTCGCTTGAAGAAGAAGAATCGGTTTCTGCAGAAGGTTCTTCTAGACTATTCCCAGGAATTCTAGATCCAGAGCTCGAGCTCGAACTGGAATCTAGACCAAGGGTATAGCGGCTTCCGCTCTCTTCGTCTTCAATCACTACATTTTTCTCTTGACCTGCGGTCTCATCAGCAGCATCAGCAGATCCTTCAGCAGCATCTGCGGTCTCTTCAGCGGTCACAGATTGTTCTTCAATTCTTTGCGCCGCGTCAGGGAAGAGATCGGCAAATGTGACGTCCTTGTACTCTTCAGTAAGACCACCGCGGTTACGAACCTCATCCAGCACCTGGTCGGCGGTCTCTTTTATATGGTGCATCAAAGCCCTCTGGAAAGCAGGATTCTCAGGGTCGTAAGCCGTTTTTTCAGATTGCTGCAAAAGAGATATATGTTAGACCGCACGATCACAGGTAACACATTCATGGAACATAAGAAAAATTCTCACTTTTCTTTCTTCTTGCAAGGCAGTTATTTCGTCCAGAGCGCTGCAAAGAGACCGCCCCATATGATGATTCAAGATTGTACTTCTAGCAGTCACTTGAGCGCAAAGGTCGGGAAGCGCATCGGTCTCAATATTTAATATCTCATTTGTGTTCTTTCTCCCGTACAAAGCCGAAGTGACCGCGTATGCGTGACGGGTCACCTTCCCGCTCCACGAGGGTAAATCAGTGGACACCTTCACAGAACTTCCTGAGGCCGCCCATCTGAGGAGAGGCTTTCCTTTGATATCCTTCATTTTTCTTTTAAAACCCATCAAGGGAAAAACTTGCTCGGCGGTCTCAGAAGTTACGCCGAACACGTCGGCCTCACGCTTCAGCCTTCTCTCCCTCTGAGTAAGAACTTCTGCTGCTGGGGAGATAGGGTCAAGCGCAGGGACCGCAAAGCTCGCTAAAAAGTAAAGAAAAGGTTTTAAAAAGCATTCAAAAGACATAAAAAGAAATTATTCGAGACCGCAAGAAAAAAAACTCACTTTCAGCAGGGGCGATCTCGGCGATCTCAGGCCAGATCGCTAGATAATAAACAAGATCGATCCTTTTACCCGCCAAAAAGGCCAGAATCTTCAGCTCTTCCTCTGAGACCGCCTTTATTTTCTTAAAAATGCTGTCAGGTCGCGGAGAGGGTGAGCTCCTGAGACCGCCAAGGTCACCTTCAAAAACAAGGAATCTTTCTGTCCAGAAAGAAATTTTATTAGGAAGGTTCAGAATCTTAATTCCATCTGCTGAAAAATACATCAATCCTTTAAATTCTTCTTTCTTTCTGCCTTCTTTCAAAATTTTTGCGGTGAAGGTTGCACGGAACAAATTCATTGTGAATTTCACTCTTTCCGATCTCAAATAATTGATGAAGACGTTAACCAGACCGATGGAGTTCGGAGCGAGCTGGGCGAGCACGAAGCCATAATATTCCAAAATCTCTAACCACTCCCAGGGGAGTGGAATCCTCAGCCCATTATCAAAGTGATCGATGGGAATGATAAACTTTTTCTCCTCGACAAAGTTTAGCCTTTCTTGCTCAGTTGGCGGTCTCACAACCACCTGAGTTTGGATCATATATTTCTTTATAAATTCAATATACTCATCCTTTGATAAACGTCCTTGTTTGTGATCGGCGTTCAGGAAGATAGTAGCAGAAGAAGCACGAGCGGACACCATATTTAGTAATCGCTGAGACCGGAGCTTGTAGCGCAATCAAGAAGGCATAAAATGAATGTTATGGAGGTAGCTATTTATAGAAGACGAAGGGTCATTTCGTAATCATTACCTCTTGCAGATCGCCCAGAAGAAAAAGGTTCAGACCGCTCGACCTGTGCAAAGTCACGCAAAAGCATGCTATGACTGGTGATCTCAATCAAATAAAGCGCAGCAGCAATACAGGCAGTCCAAGCATAAAGACCAAGATTATATGAATCAAAGACCGCACAAAGCATAAAATAAAAAGGTCACAAAAACAGATGGAACATTAATAGTAAAAATATTACAAGGCAAAATGTTTAGAATTCAGAGACCGCTCGGTCTCAAAACAAATAATCATCTCCTAGAAGGCCTATTTCTTCCTACATGAGCAGCGACATCTTGCATATCATTCACTGCGGCCATAACTGACACCAAACTGTGATTGGCCAGCATCGCAGACCGGTGGATCTTCGACATCTCCTTGTCCACCTGCTCCATAGGAATCAGCACAATCTCAGGTTGCGGTCTCTCCGATGGATGATCGCCAGAGGTACCCGGTCGCATCATTATCTTTCCGTGGCCGCTCCTCAGCCTCTCATTTTCCGCGGACAGCGCCGCAGCGTTTCCCTTATAATACTCAGTCTCTTTTTCGGCTTTCTTAAGAGCTCGAGCGATCTCTTCAACTCTCAGATCGCATTCTTCACGAATCCTCTTCTCATTAGTACGCAGTTTTTCTTCAAGACCGCGAATCTGATCGTTCTGAGTTTGCTCTCTCATCAGCATAGAGCGAACATCCTCAAACATCGGGTTAAGGATGTTGGTTAACTGAGGGGATATCTCAATGTGCTGAGGAAGCTCTCCCTCCTCGATCTCAACATTTTCATTATCTGCGGTCATAAGAGATGGGTTACTTCAATCATGAGCATACAGTCAAATAAGCTTTTTTAAATAAATAGAAAAGTACTTGGAAAGAAGTTGAGACCGCAGTCACGTAAAGTTCTTCTGGTATCTTTAGTGACCGCGGGATCTGCGGTCAGAGAAAGACGATCTGATCCCCTTAAGCGCTCCAGATCCATTCTTTCCAAATCTCTTTTCTGCGATTTTTCCCCCTCTTTTCTTCTCCTTTTTAATTCTTCATTACTTAAGAGGATGTCATCGGTCTCAATAAAAACGATCCCATGTTTTCTTTCAGGAGAAGCAGAGCGAACTATAGGTAATGAAAGGAACTCGACCGGCTGAGGAATCATTTTATACTTACCAGATCGCAAAATCGAGACCGCCGCCGCACGATCCGCTGCAGCCTTGTTCAAACGATCTCCCTGAAGAGAATCAGTTGGGAGACCGCTAGAAAGTGCAGCCTTCTCCTTGGCGATCTGCAATCTCTCCGCGATCTCCTCCTCAGTATTTTTATTCACTGCGGTCTGCAAGACCGCAGCCTTTTCCCTCTCTTCATCGACCAGGGCCGCTTTTTCCTCAGCAATCCTGACCGTTTCCTTCTTCCTCTCCTCAGCGATTAGAGCTGCCCTCTCCTCGGCAGCCCTGAACGCCTCTTTCTCCCGTTCCTCCTCGGCGGTCTTAGCCGCTTCCTTTTTCTTTTCTTCCTCTTCCTTCTCCTTTTTTCCTCTTTTCTCCCTTTCCTTATCCTTCCTTTTCTTCTCATCAGCCTTTTTCTTCTGCATCTCTTCTTTCTCCTTCTTCTTGTCTTCCTCCCTCGCCTTGATCGCTCTGTCAGCGATCTCCTTCTCCCTATCAGCGATCTCCTTCTCAACAACAGCATTTCTAAGAGCGGAAGCTTCAAGGGGATCCGACACCTGCAGCGATGAAAAAGACGAATTATTAGAAGAAGTTTCATCAAGATAGGCAATTAATTCGGAATCATCCTCTCTTGATAAAACTGAGATCGCAGGAAGGAAGGAGGGATCGCCCTTAACGTTTACCTTGGAAGTTTCCATAATGACCTCCGGATCGGTAGATTCAGACAGTGTGATCGCCTCCGGGGCGATCACGTCTTCTTTTTCTTCTTCATTTTTTCAGCTTCTTTTATAAGTTAAACTGGAAGGGCTCGAATCTTTTCTCTTCTTGTTCTCAGCAACTTCCACGCGGTCAGCAATCTTTTTCCTTAGAGATTCTGCTTCGGCATGTTTTTGACGCAGACCGGCCAGAATGGTTTCTGTAGAAACGGTCTCGGGTGGCTTGGAAGCTGTTTGATCAAGCATTTCCAGGGTTTTCTGACAATCAAAGGAAATGGAAAAGTCAGATATTTTCAACACAGGATCTGAAGAAGCTTTAGATGGCTCAGAGATAACAGAGACTGGCGCAACTGAACTCTCCGGAAGTTCAGATTTCTTCGGAGATCGGGCGGTCCCCTTTGAAGCGCTCGCTTTCGTCAAGATCTTTGGCGCTTTCTTCCCTTTCTTTGAGCTAACATTTTCTTTTTTCCCAGGAGAGTTTGCTTTTGATGGAAGAGTTTTTAAGAGGTCAAGCATGGTCATCTTAGCAGGAGATCGCGCCTGCCAACTTTTCAGTGACCGCTTGAGGATTGGGTTTTCACAATATCTCGGAATATGAAGATATCAGCCGGTATTTATAGATCAAGATGCATTTATGACGGCCGCGGTCTCCACGGTCAGAGTTAACATTTTTGAAGTTCCAGGCGCAACTTAAAAATGTGCGGGGATTATGTTTGCCCAGAAAGCCCGCGACCTCCTCTCATGGCACTTTTTTCCCGATCTCAGCGGTCTCCGTTTGTGTGACCGCCCGGATCGCCAGCTGCCTTCTCAACTAAGAGTTTCTAAGAGTCAAGCGGTCAGAGCAGTGCGAGACCGCCAGATTGAGCGGTCTACTTATTTTTCTTATTTTTGTTATCTGCACCCCTTCTCCCTGCCCTGGCTCTCCTGTATCCCGGGCAGCCCGTAGTTTTTAGTTCTGCCCGTTTGGGCAGCCCCCTCGTCTATAAATAGAGGGGTAGGGGTACCAGGAAAAGGACTTTTGGCTCTGGGGCTTCAGCTTACAACCTGTGTAAGCGGTCTCATTTTTTCGTGATCGCCTTTTTGTGATCGTTTTCCTTTTGTCTCAGCATCTTCTGTCTCAGTAACCTACATTTCGCAGTTTTCTCCCACCCCCTTTAGTGTGAATTTTGGAGGTACCATTTTTGGCACCAACAACGGGCATTGGGTTAAGTCTAGAAATGATTTCAATTCTCCCGCGTAAACCAACGCTGGGAATCAAAGTAAAGGCCACAAAAATGGTGGGGTGAGAGGATAAAATCTGTCACCCCTAAATCCAAGCACTCTTCTTTTTGCCAAGGCTACCTTTTTTCCCTACCCCTTAGCCAATAAAATTGTACCTAGATTTTAATTTAAAAAAGTTTGAGAGAGCATAATTAGTAGGCTTTATTTATTCTTAAAAACTTTCATAAAAAAGGTTAAAGTTTTATATAATTCTATTCTAATTAAAAGGTACCAAAGACTGCAATAATCGACGCTATTTAGCTAACTTTAGAAGTCTCGCTAAAAAATTTTCGCTCTTTTTTAATTACTTTCATAGTTTTGGACTTACCTCTTTAAATACCCTAAATTTATTTCGATCTTACTTTTGATTTAATAAAAACTTTAGTAAATTAGAAATTTTATTAAACGTCTTATAGGTATCCCTTACTTTTGCTCTGGAATAGCAAAAGCTTAAGTATGGGGGTGTTTGATGAATAGTAAATATACGCATTTTTCTATATATTTTTTAGTATAATTTTAATTAGATTTCTAAATAATATATATAAATTAATGAATAAAATGTTTGTTTTTGTTATTTTTGTATTTAACTTAGTTTTATTTTCATTTTGTAAAGTTTCTGTAATTTTGTTAAGTCACGCCCTTGGTCACGCCCGTGTCCAAGGGCGTGTTCACTAATCCCTAACATTTTCTTCTCTGTTCTTTTTCCAACTCAAACATCAAGTCACGCCCTCGGTCATGCCCGTGACCGAGGCCGTGTACCATGGTCACGCCCGTGTTGGATATCCATCCCAGATTCCAGCCACTTGAAGCATTTCATCCAAAAAATCAAAGTCACGGTCGTGACATTTCAGACACGCCCGTGACCCTCAACTCCTTCCAGAAGAACAAAGGACACGCCGCCCGTCACGCCCAACAGCTGACAGCACAATGTCGACATCGAACACGCCCGTGTTCCCTGGTACACGCCCGTGTACTTCCAAGTCACCAGTCAAGCCTTCCAAATACCTGCCTGGATCCAGCTGTTCTGGCTATTCGCACCCCAAGCCATGTCACGCCCTCAGACACGCCCGTGTCCGAGGGCGTGTAATCCAAAAAAATTTTCTATAAATAGCCAGATTCAGCTGAGTGCAAGGGTTCAAAATTTTGGGAGCTTCTCTTAAGGTTTTGTTCCATTTTGCTGATTTTTGGTGTTTTGTAATTTTTGTAATTTTGCACTTTCTCTCTCTAGTTTTGTAACCCCTTTTTTGATGGAAATAAATTAAGCTTGTTTTGTAATTATTGTCTCTCTTTGTTTTTGTGTGTGTGTTCTCTTTTTGTTCTTTTTCTTTTTATTTTTAGTTTTATGTAATTTTGTAATTTTTGTTAAGTTGTCATTTTAATTTGGGTGTGTGTGTGTATGAGTGTAATTTTCTTGTTTTTAGTTTTGTTGAAATTTTTAGATGATTTCATATTAGTGTGTGTGAGTGTAGGAGGTTAATTAGTTTTTTTTTGTTTTGTTTTTTTTTCATTTGTTCTTTTTACTTTCTTTTTGCTTTTTTGTAAGTGTGTGTATGTGTATGAGAGTAGATTTTCTTTTCTTTTTAACTTAGTTTCATTATTGTTGTGTGTGTGAGTATATGAGTTTAGATTTGTTTTATTTTAATTAGATTTCATTAACGTAGAGTGGGTGTGTGTATGAGTATAAAGTTTGCGCCTTTTTTGTAATCGAATAGTTTCCATTTCCGTCACGCATTTATTTCCCGCCTATCCGTTTGGATAGGACTTGCTCACGCATTTATTTCCCACCTATCCGTTTGGATAGGACTTCCTCACGCATTTATTTCCCGCCTATTCGTTTGGATAGGATTTGCTCACACATTTATTTCCCCTCTACCTATTTGGGTAGGGATCGCATTTCTTTAATTTCTGCAATTTACAGCTTTCATTTTAATTCTGTAGAGTGTGTGCGTTTTCAATTAGTGCGTCTTTTGTTTTTAATATAATCGCTTTTTGCTTAATTCCGCTACCCGCTCAATCGCTTATTATCGCCGTAGTTATCATTATCGTTTTATAAAACCCTAAAAAAATTCTAAGCAAAACTACTTTTTAAATTAACGTTTTCGTTCTTGTTCTTTTCATCGCTTTTCTTGGTTTTTGCTAAACGCACACCAAGCCCGCGATAGTTATCATTTTCGTCACTAACTTTTCTATAAAATCATAAAAATCAATTTCAAACTCTTTTCGATAAAATAATAGCGCGTTCCTAAGAAGTAGAAATAATCGATACGACCTTGGAAAAATACGACCTTGATATTTCAAAAGAAATATCCTATACTACTATCGATAAGGTCCACTTACCTTTATTGATTTTAGTCCGGATAATTACATAAACCCAAAAGCTTTCTCTCTAAAGCACTTTTTAAAACTCTCTTTTAAAAACACTAAAAAATTTGTTGCAACACCTCTTTGGTTGTTGCAACTAGCTCAAGGTAAAAGAAGTTTTAAAACGCTCTTAAAGACTCGTTGCAACTACTCAAAAAATTTTTGCAACAATATTTTCAAAAAGCTTTCAATTTTAATTTCAACATAAAGCCCTTTTTCAATCTTTTCTACTTAGCTTTTGGCGACGCGGCCAAAGAGTAATTTTCGATATTTCGAAAGAGGAAAAGGCCGTTACTTCTATCTTTCGATAGGATAACGGGTAATTCCTCGAAGTAGGATTACTCGCGGGACTCTTCGAAAACGCCGCCGAATTCTAATAAAAGAAGAAAGCAAGGCTTCACACTTAAAAAAAACTAATTTTAACGTATCACTTACACGCACGCACTCAACGGAAATTTAAATGACTGAATTGAAATAAAGCAGAAAAATCTATCTCTTACACGCACGCACTCTACGATAATTTAAATGACTGAAATAAATAAAGCAGAAAAGCTATCTCATATACGCAACCACTCTACGATAATTGAAAGCTAAATTAAAAGAAAAGAAAATCTAAACTCTTACCCTCACACACACAACATAAAAGAAAACTAGATTAAAAGAAAGTAAAATTTAGACTCATACACTCACACACACACCTTTGAATTAAAAATAAACTATCAAAAACAAAAGCAAAACAATTACACTCATACACTCACACACACAACAATAAGTAAAACTAAGTTAAAATAAAAATAAAACACTAACTCATACACTCACACACACAACATAAAAAAGGGGAAGAATTAGAAGAACAAGAAGAACACAATATATTGATTGAAAGGGAAAATTACAACTTTTTATGAAAGTCTAAATTTGGGAAAGCTCAAATAAGAGCAAGGAAATACATAAAGAAAAACTTGCATACACTCATAAGAACACTAAAAAAACTCACAAGAACACTAAAAAAACTCACAAGAAAAACACAATAAAAACACTTACTTAGGGTTCTAAAATCGGAACCTTTAAAATAAGGGAAAGCCTCCCATATTTATAGACAAAAATGGGTCTGCAAATAGCAAAAAAAGAGTTATTTGAAGGGCAGCTGGCTGCTTGACTAGTGTGAGACATGCATGACTTGAGAACTTGAGAGGTGCGGATAGCAGGTTGGCGGGGGCGTGACAGCTGGCAGGGGCGTGAATAATTTAGAGGAAAAATGCTCTGCATGGTTTCGATCCCGCGTCACAAAGGATGCTAACCAAGCCCTTTCCACTCAGGCAAGCGGACATATCTGTTGAATACAGAAACATATATATAATTATAAAGACGGGAAGGGATGCCGATCGGGACTTAGTGTTGGAACATGGTCTTCTGTCCCATCCCGTCGATCGGGACTTAGTGTTGGGACTTTATTAATATATTATAATATGTTAATAAAGTAGAATAATAATATGCATTATAAAGACGGGAAGGGACAATTGACATCCCGTCCTATCGATCGACGGGAAGGGATGTCGATCGGGACTTAGTGTTGGAACATGGTCTTCCGCATCTCCTAGATTTGAGAATAAAGAATCCTATATGTATTTTATCTTGTGTGTTTAAGTGTGCAGGAAACAAAGTCATATGACTCAAGGATAACATATGAAGGTTGCCCCCAAGTTTGAAGCCACAATTCCAACATGTCCACTAGCGCCAGCGGTAGCACCTAGCGCAGGCACTAGCTCTGATTAGAGCAATTTCGGGAGGCATATATAGAAGAAGATAGCGCCAGGTGATAGCATCTAATGCAGGCTGTAGCAGTTAGTGTAGGCGGTATCGGGTAGCGTAGGCGGTAGCGCAAAGCACAAGAGGAAGGCATTCCGCTTGCTTAAAATGAAAGATTCTCATACGGAGAATATTTCCTAAACCGGGATAGCGCTGGCGGTATTGATAGAGCAGACGCTAGCTCCAAGGCTATAAAAAGGACCCCTTGGATCCGTCTTCTTCATCCTCTTATGATCCTAAATTCCAGAGCTTCATGCCACAGCATAGAGAGGAAGATTCTGAGAGAGACTCCCACAAATGCATGAAGTCTTAAGGAGACCATTGGAGAATATTTTAACACACTTCATCACCGTAAGGAAAGACCGCATCGACTATGATCATACTCTGCGGGTCTTCATCTACTTCTCCAAGAGATCCATACAGTGAGTTTTTATATTGTTGTTATTTGTTTCATCTCTTTTAAATTGTGTAGTAAATTCGCCTCGTGTTGGCGCCTAGGTCTGGGTAGGACTTAGGGTAGAAATTCGCCTCGTGTTGGAGACTAGATCTAGGTTAGGTCTAGGGGGTGCTAGAGGCCATATCCGGGGAAGGATTAGCTAGAGCGGCTTGACGCCGTATCCAGGGAAGAATAGGCTAAAGCCACCGGTTCGTGGGGATACGAGTCGGGATAGAAAACAAAAGGGATTTTACTTTTCGCCTTCGATTTCTAGCGTTATAGAAATCTATTTTTGTAATAAATTTTATCAATAGTAATCATGTCTCTCTTTGTGTAATAAAATTGATTTGATTTTCATTTCACTAAATTATTTATTATACTCTCTATCATTATACAACAATTTAGATCTTTATTCAAAATCACTATTTTGATCTATTAGTATTTCAAGTTTATCAAAATATAACAAAAGTTTTAAAACCCATATTCACCCCCCTCTAAGGGCGCCTACCAATCCAACAAGTGGTATCAGAGCAGGTTTATTCCAAAATGGTCTAACAACTGGGAATAATGGCGTCTCATGATCTCGCTTCTATTAGTCGGGAAAATTTTATAATGAAGAAAAATCTCTTACACCACCTTTATTTGAAGGGAGAAATTATAAAGGGTGGAAAATTTTAATGGAAAGGTATATTAAAACTTTAGATATTGAAGCATGGAATTTAGCAATAGTAAGACCAGCGGATGAATCAAATAAAAAAGAACATCACCTAAATGCAAAAGCCAAACACTATTTATTTTGTGGTCTATCAAATGAAGTTTACAGATTAATATATTGTTTTTCTAGAGCATACAAAGTATGGAAATTTCTTGAAGAAATGTATGATCTTCCTCTCGCAGGTATGGAACAAACACAGGGGGAGAAAGACATACAAGCATCCACCATTATTCAAGAAGATTTCTCTCGTAGCAAAAACCATGGAAATCATGCAAATTGACTTAGACAAAGAGAGCAATTCATCAAGAGACAATGAAGATGAAAATTCATCTATAAAGGAGGAAGGCCTAGAAGACGACAAAGGATCTTCATATTCGCATCTTGCCTCTTCCGATAGCGCTGTAAGAAAGTATAATTCTTCTTATTATTTCCATATACAAAAAATTGCTAAACATAAAATGATGAAATTGAAAATTGCTAATAAAAAATTACGTTTAGAGAATAAAAGATTAATAGCTAATTCAGAATCTAAATTTGATGTGGCTTCTCCATCTTGCCCTAAAATTGAAATCTTAAAACCTTGTTTTGATTGTAATAATATTAATGAAAAATTCAAGGATTTTGAAAAAGAACTATTAATTGTAAAAGAACCAAATGAAAATTTATCTTTAGAAAATTCATCTTTGAAAAGTGATTGTGCTACATGCAAAATTTATAAAATTGAAATCGAAGAGATGGATGAAACATTTGAGGAATTTAAAAATAATTATCAAACTCATATTTACTCTATTGTTTCCACTCTTAAAAATAGCACAATTGCTTATAATAAAGCTAGACAAAATCTTATGATCAAAAATGATGAATTAAAATCAAAAATCAACTTGCATATGAAAATTATAAATAAAAATTCACAATATCAAGAAATATCTAAAAGCAAGTTGAATATGAATATAAATATCTTAACTAAGTCTAATGATGGGAGTAAGAAACACAAAATGTTTGTAAATCAAAATCCAAATCACTATTATTAAAAAATCATGTATCTCCTAAATTAAATTCAAATATGCAAAAATTCCCTATGAACAGTACTTTCGATAATAACAAAGGAAATTTGATACATAAGAATAACATTAAACTAAGGTTTGAATGGAGGCCCAAAATCAAAAATGAAACATCAATTTCACATGAAAGGACACATTCATCACTATCTACCCACAAACCAACCTGTTATATTTGGGTACCCAAAGGAACCACCACACTTGGTACCCTTTGGATACCTAAAATTCTTATTCATTAAGATATCATCAAATGCATGAAGTAGAACTATTTCAAAATGAAATATATAAATTCTACTTCATGATATGCTTTAATGTCTCTTTATTTTTCATTTTGTTTTCTTTTTTGCTATCTTGTCATGGTCATCATATATATTATTAGAAATATGATTTTATCATTTAATGCTTAATAATTTAAAAAACAAACTATCATAATTTCAAAGTCATATTTTTACTCTTGATGACCTACCTATTGTTCTTAAATTCATTGCCCATATATCACATTTCATCCACATGAATTGAATTCAAAATTTGTTATGAAATCTCAAATCACAAAGAAGCCACCAAAATATGATTGGATGCCAAAATTGCTTGAACATCTCCACTTCATATAATTTCAAATTTGTATATAAGGACCTAAGACAAAATTGCTAAAACTACTGAATGGGATTATAAAAACCAGTTAAATAGATCCAGAAATCCAAAAGCATTGTAATTAAAAATAACCGATAGCGCTGGTGCTAGCAGGTAGCGTCGGCAGTAGTGAAGATTGTTTTAAATTCTATTCTCAAACTCTGTATTATTACAAAACTAAAAATTCAGAAACACTCAGGACATTACTCATCCTCTACTCAGTCTCATCTATCTCTTCCACACTAACACTTGGTGATCGTCGCCTAAGACTCCTCTGAATCAAATGTCGTGGCGTATCCTGTGTCAGGCTATCACATTCCCTCCGCTCAGGTAATGATGGATTCATATTTAGGGCTTTTATCATAAACTTCATCATCTTCTTAATACCGGAGACATCTTTCTTTACCTCTGACACAACCTCCTCCACTCGTGTCATCCGCTCCACCATATCTTCTCAAAAACATTCATATGAATCATCTCACCGGAGTTGTGGTCAAGTGGATGAAAATGGCTCATCCGGGAGTGATGTTGCTCAAAGGTGCGCAGTGCTGGAAGGAAAGCAATCCGTTAAATAAAAACCAATCTCAATAGAAGGGTACCTATGTAGAATAACTCTCTAGATAATGCCACCAAGCAGGAGGTTATTGTATCGCTGACCGGAAGGATCCTTCAACTTGTATGTGTATCTAATCAATGAAAGCAACAAGTCAGCCATATCAAATCTCTCCTCCTCAAGAATGAAATACGAGACAAGGTTGAGCTGTGCTGTAATCTTCATTGTATCGCTCAATTTCAGCAAGATGGTATGGCATAAAACATCGTGTACTGCAAGAGCATCACTTATAAGCATCCCCACCATTTGGATCAAACTTTTGCATGCCCTTTTGTGGAGTACCAAATTTAGTTGAGTCCAATCCCTGTCAGCTCGAAACTTTTCCACTACATCCAACTTATTCGGGTGCTCTGTCAACCCAAACACCTCCCTCAAATCATTATGGGTAATAGTAACCATTTTTCCCTGCACCTGGTACTGCACACCTCCATCCAGACCTGCCTGAGATGGATCTTCCAAGTGCCTATAAAACTCTTGCACAAACTCGAGGAAAATGTCCCTGAAAGAAAAACATTCGATACCTCAGAGGTTGCGAACAACTGCATAATGTGGTGGTGTCTTGGCAAGGAAAAATCCACAAAATATGGGACACCCACTGTGGTTGTCTCCACTGCTAGTCCTGTTTTTTTCTTCCCCTTAGATCCAGGTGCCATCTGCAATATTTTTATAAGAAAATTTAAAATTATGAAAAACCACTAGCGCCAGCGCTAGCACTCGCGCCAACGCTATCGCTAGCGCCTGCACTAGCATCAGCTCTAACTTCCTGATCAAAAACACTTGATCTAATTACTATTCAATGTTCTCGAATCCTAACCTAGATCCATGAATCTCTTATGTTCTAGGTTAAAATATAAACTAGAAATCTTCATAAAAGTCAAAGTGTAAATCAAGAAAACCTTAACAAAATGGAGATCTACCTTTAATCTAATATTTTTATAGATCCAACATCTAAATCACTACAAAATCTCCAGTTGGTTTATAGATCTTCATCTCAAACATCAAAATCAAAGTTTAAAACAAAAATCATTAGAAATGATGAAGATTTACCTTAGATCTATCGATGGGCTGCAATATCTGATAGGGTTTTTCAGGAGATCTTAGGTGGTAATGGCCAAAAATAATGAAGAAAAGAGGATTTATTAAAAGCAGCTCTAGCGCGGGCGCTAGCACACCTGTCTGATTTTCTGTATTTTTAAAATTTTAAACAATCCCTAAATATATGCTTTATTATATATACTACTTATTTTTGCATTTCTGTTTTTAATTGATTTTTGAAAAATTAAAACAAAAAATATATACAAAAGCCAAATTACAAAAAATATTTTTATGTACTCCCTTTCTTTGCTTATGTGTCTGATTTCTATTCCTATATGTAAAAATCAAATACAAAAATATAAAACATAAAATTTATCAAAAAGTATCTTTTGAACTTAACTTTTCTATTTACATGTATCTTGCGAAAGGGAGATTTGGGCTATCATCTCATCGCATCTCCTAGTACCGGGCGAACCCCTCGCAGTGTAGACCTCGGGAAGTTCAAGATCAATTATATGAGTTCAAACGTTAAAACAAATTTTTTTTTTCAAAATATCAAAAAAAACTGTATGGATTTTATTGTTCATATTAAGCATGGTCTAATGTATCATTTAGTCCTTCATTAATGTTGAAATTTATCTTATCAAACTACCTTGAATAATGTCTTATCATGCTTTGATATATCTAATCACATGTGCATCAAATTGTATTGTAAGAGGTGTGTAGAACCGAGCTTAGCATGCCTCTAAGTATGAGTAAATGTTTTATGGTTGATAATGATACTCATTCACTCACTTATTTTGGCAGAGTTTTCATGTAATTTTATTCTAAGAATGCTTGCTTGTGTATTGTAATTGTACAATAAATTAAAATTGCACAAGTATATTTCATACACTACATTTATTTGCACTATTAAAAATTAATAAAAGTGGCTGTGCTTTCAAATTACATTGGTTTGCAAAACAAGTGTATTCAGAGATCTTTGTACAAAACAAAAATCATGAAATAAATTGACAAAGATAACTCCACCAAGCACTACTTCAACCTCCTGATAAGTCTTCATAAGCGTTGTGAGGTTGAGCACCTTGGAAAGAATAGTAAAGTGTCTTGTGCAAACCTTCATTTTTTTTCACCACTTATTCTTAAGTACACCGGATCACAAAAAATTATCAATATTGAAAAATAAAGTGTGTGACCCCCAAGGACTATTTTGCACCCTGATAAGACTTAATGAGCATTGTGTGGGCAAAATACCTTGGTAGTTGTACATTTTTTCTATGTGCATTGAAGTGTGTGGAATTAAAATTATTTGTGTTTTATTGTGCACTTTACTCTACATATGTGATGTATTTTTGTTTAAATCATTTGTTTACTCTATTCAAAATACACTTATATGCACATCATTATCTTCCATAATACTTCTTCTCATGAGTATTGGATCCTAATGCTAAATTCTATACTCCTCTTTATTTATAAATGCACTAGATTACCTAACATGCTTTCTACAATGTTTGGTATGTTTTGAATTTGTGAATTATAATAACATTGTAGTAGTTTCTCTTTGATATCCTTCTTTCATGCTTGGTTACTTGATTATCAAACTTAAAGATTTTAAATGAAAAATGATTAACAATAACATCTTCCTTTTTGGAATTTAACTCATATATCTTCTTATGAATCATCATGATTACAAAAAGATGTTTCTTGAATTTCTATAAGTCTTTCGCATCATCACTATATATTTTTGCATAGTGCTTTCATGGTTATATCAAAGTCTTAAATCTCAAAATTCCAATTTTTTCAACAAGTGGTAGACTTGCATGGTAGAATTTATATTGGTTGTTCTAACACGAATATCATTTATATTAAAAACTCTTATTCATTAATGGATTTCAATATAGCTATGTGAGCTTTTTTTCACAAATTCAAATAAACATATAAACCTATAAGCTATGAACTTATCATTAGATTTAAACGCTAAATGTTTCCAATGATTATTATCTCATGATTACATATCTCACCATAGCAGGGGTGTAAGGTTGTAGACATTAGATAACCTAACCTCTAAGTCATGTCTTGTCCTTAACCAGGGAGGGTTCCAGTGGGGCCTTGCGAGGCACTAGGGGGAAAGAGTGATAGATTGAGTATTTTCTAGTGTTTGCATATGGGACTAACACCCCAGCCTACGACATGTATGCAGCTCCTCATGACCATCTGTCACTTAGAACGGGGCTAGGTTGTAGACATATTGTCTGGGTAGATTGGTTACTTGGAAATCATTACCTTATTATGCTTAAAACTCCTTATCATTTCATTTCCTCTAAAAAGCTCGATCATGCCTTATCTTTTTATCAAAAATCCTCTTTTTATGTTTATTGCTTCCTTGCCCACTTTTGCTAATAACAAAAGGGGGAGAACTAAAATGATAAATAACAATCACTATCAAATGGAAAAACTAACATGACTAATGATTAAGATGATAGCTTACATATTAGGGGAGCATTCACATAGGGGGAGCATGTATTTAGGGGGAGCAATTCTAAATACCAAAATCGACAATTATCCTAAGTCATCACTTACACAAACACACAAGTAAGTTTTATCATGCTTTATATATTAATGCTCTGATTTATCATTAATGGATTTGTTATTATCAAAAGTGGGAGTTTGTTGGAACATGGTCTTCCGCATATCCTAGGTTTGAGAATAACAAATCCTATATGTATTTGATCTCGTGGGTTTAAGTGTGCCGGAAACAAAGCCAGATGACTCAAGGATAACATATGAAGGTTTCCCCCAAGTTTAAAGCTAGAATTCCAACATGTCTACTAGCGCCGGTGGTAGCACCTAGCGCAACCACTAGCTCTGATTAGAGCAATTTTGGGAGGCATATATAGAAGGAGATAGCGCCAGGTGATATTATCTAATTCAGGCAGTAGCAGTTAGCACAGGCGGCATCGGGTAGCGCAAGTGATAGAGCAAAGCGAAGGCGGTCGGCTTGCATAAAATGAAAGATTCTCACGCGAAGAATATTTCCTAAACCGGGATAGCGTTGGTGGTAGCTATAGCGCAGGAGCTAGCTCCAAGGCTTTAAAAAGGACCACTTGGATCCGTCTTCTTCATCCTCTTATGATCCTAAATTCCAGAGCTTCGTGCCACAACATTGAGAAGAAGATTCAGAGAGAGACTCCCACAAATCCATGAAGGCTTAAGGAGATCATTGGAGAAGATTTTAACACGCTTCATTACCGTGATGAAAGACCGTATCGACTACGATCATAATCTGTGGGTCTTTGTCTACTTCTCCAAGAGATCTATATAGGGAGTTTTTATATTGTTGTTATTTATATCATCTCTTTTAAATCGTGTAGTAAATTCATCTCGTGTTGGCTACTAGGTCTGGGTAGGACTTAGGGAAAAAATTCGCCTCGTGTTGGCGACTAGATATAGATTAGGTCTAGGGGTGCTCGAGGCCATATCCGGGGAAGGATTGGCTAGAGTAGCTTGAGGTTGTATCCGGGGAAGGATAGGCTAAAGCCACCGGTTCGTGGGGATACGAGTCGGGATAGAAAACAAAATGGACTTTACTTTTCGCCTTCGATTTCTAGCATTATAGAAATCTATTTTTGTAATCAATTTTACCAATAGTAATCATGTCTCTCTTTGTGTAATAAAATTGGTTTGATTTTTATTTCACTAAATTTTTTATTATACTCTCTATCATTATAAAACAATTTAGATCTTTATTCAAAATCACTATTTTGATCTCTTAGTATTTCAAGTTTATCAAAATATAACAAAAGTTTTAAGACCCTTATTCACCCCCCCCCCCTGAGAGCGCCTACCGATCCAACACTTAGGCCAGCGAGAAGCTAATCAACGGGATGAGAAGCATATCGACGGGACGGACTGTCGATCGATAGGAAGGGATGTCGATCGGGACTTAGAGTAGCGAGCAGCTCATCGACGGGACAGGAAGCATATCGACGGGACAGACTATCGATCGACGGGAAGGGCTATCGACGGAAGGCTTAAGGAGAAATCTATTGGATAGGAGGTCTAAGGAAAAATCGACTTCCGGTCTAGTCGATCGATGGGAAGGGAAGTCGATCAACGGGATGGGGGTCGATGGAAAGCTTTAAAATAGAAAATAAGTTAAAATATTGACGGGAAGCTGAGTTATTATATATTTAACTTATTTATAGTTTATATTTACATATATATATATAGTTTTTATTTAATAAGTATTTACATATATGTTTAAATACTTTACATATATATACATTTACATATATTTTTAAATACTTTATAAATATATTTACAAAAATATTTACATATTTATTATATATATTGATATATATTTTGACATACTTACAAAGTTCCTTTTTTACATATAAATATATATATATATATAATATTTACAATATTATTTAAAACTATGCTAAAAACGATACTAAAATACGTATAATTTACTATTTAAAATAATGCTAAAAACGATACTAAAATACGTATAATTTATTATTCATCAAATACCCTCATACATAAGCTTTTGCTATTCCAGGGCAAAAGTAAGAGATACCCATAAGACATTAATAGTATTTCTAATTTACCAAAAATTTATTTAATCTAAAGTAAGCTTGAAATAAGATTAGAAGATTTAAAGAGGTAAGTCCTACATCGTGATAATGATTTAAAAAGAGCGAAAAAGTTTTAGCCAACAAGTCTTCTAAAGTTAGCTAAGTAGCGACCTAAATAATTGTAATCATTAGCACCATGATTAGAATAGAATTATAAGAACTTTAACTTTTTAAAGAAATTTTTAAGAATAATTATAACTTACTAATTATGCTCTCTCAATTTTTTTTAATTTATATCTAGTTTTCAATTTTATTGGCTAAGGGGTAGGGGAAACTTGGTAAGAGAAGAGATTTTTGATTTGGAGGTGACGAGTTTTATCCTCTCACCCCAATCAATTTTTTTTTCTTTTGGATAGAGTGGGGAATGAAATATTATTCCAATTTTTTCTACACAAATACCCAATGCCTATGCTTACGGAATGAAATCTTATTCCCATTGACATAAGATCTTTTTAATTTAATTGGGTGCCTATGTTTATGGAATGAAATCTTATTTCCATTGACATAAGATCTTTTAGAACAAAATTACCAAGGATATGGAATAACAGGATAGTGGTTTAGAAATTTCTAGAGTTTATAAATTAAGAAAAAAAATTGAGAGTAAATTTTGAACATTCCAAAAGTTTCACAAGTTTGAAGTAGGAATAATTTAAGTCTAAAGATGGTTTGCCAAAATAATACAACAAGAAGCTATTAAGAGTAAACTAAAAGCAATGCTAAAAAGCTTGTTCTCTAATTAAATTATAATTAGAATGTGTTCTTTACAACTAAAATTCCAAAAATCGAAATCTTACAAACTATGATAGAAATAAGAGTTTTGGCAAATCAAAAATAATGAAAATGCTTATAAATAAACTCAAACTTGTTTTGAAAAATAAAAAGCTAAGTAGGGGTTTTATTAATTTTTTTTATTTTTGGGTCATTTCATCATGTTTTGGGATTTTGGGGTTTTTTTAGAATTTTTTCTAATTTATTTACAAAGTATGAAAAAAATTTGGAATTTGGGCTTTTTTAGAATTTTCTGGATTTTTCTAATTTATTTACAAAGTATGAAAAAAAATTTATATTTTGGGGTTTTTAAAATTTTTTTGGATTTCTTTTCTAATTTATTCACAAAGTATGAATTTTTTGGGGGATTTTGGGGTTTTTAGAATTTTTTGGATTTTTTCCTAATTTTGTTTGGACTTTTTCAAAGTATTTAATTTCAAAATTGTGAAGAACGGAAAAAGATACCCCCATACTTAAAACCCAACATTGTCCCCAATGTTGTAATTTAAGTATAAAGAAGCATAAACGAAAATAAAGTTTGTACAAAAATTAAAAGACAATGAAATGAGCAATAAACCCTGCAAAAATAAAATAAAAATAGAAAAGTAATAAAAATATTAGATAAATATGGTGTGCCTCCCACGAGCGCTTTGTTTACCGTCACGTAGCTTGACTAATTTTGCATTTTCAGAACTGGGGGAGGGGTATAGATTCGAGCTTATCGCCCACTGGATCGCCAGCAATATAAAGTTTTAGACGGTGAACGTTGACTTTAAATTCGCCTTTTTCGAGGTGGGAGATAAGAACGGTCCCATATGGCCAAACCTCTTTGACTTCAAAGGGGACGGACCATCGGGATTTTAGCTTACCCAGAAAAAGACGAAGGCGTGAATTATATAAAAGGACAAGATCGTCCGACGCAAATGGTTTTGGAAATTTAATTTCTCGATCGTGGTAGAACTTAGAACGCTCCTTATAAAATTTATTACTCTCGTAAGCGTTTGTACGCCATTCATCGAGTTCGTTTAATTGGAATTTTACACTCTCGTAGGCTAAGTTTAGATCGAGGTTTAAAAATTTTAAAGCCCAAAAAGCGCGGTGCTCTAACTTTATGGTTAAATGGCACGCCTTGCGTAGACTAATCGATAGGGCGTACAACCGATGGCAGTCTTGTATGTCGTATGATACGCCCACAATGAGTCGTCGAGATTAAGCGACCAATCTTTCCTATTTGTCAAAATGGTTTTATCTAATATTCGCTTGATCTCTCGATTTACTACCTCTACTTGGTCGATAGTTTGGGGGTGATAGGCGGTGGCGAGTTTATGCGTGATGCCATATTTAGATAAAGTTTTTGCAAACTGGGTGTTGCAAAATTACGTACCCCTATCACTTACTATCGCGCGAGGCGTACCGAAGCGAGAAAATAATTTTTTTAGAAATTTGATGACGACTCTCGCATCGTTGGTGGGGAGAGCTTACGCTTCCGCCCACCTAAATATGTTGTCAACCGCCACTAAAATGTAACAATTATTATATGAAGGAGGTAGGGGGGCTACGAACTCTATGCCCCATAAATCGAAGATTTCGCATTCTAATAAAAATTTTGGGGCATCTCGTCACGACGAGAGATGTTACCCAACCACTGACAGCTATCGCACTGGATCACAACATTGTGAACGTCTTTAAAGATAGTGGGCCAATAAAATCCCGCCTCTAGCGCTTTCGCGTGGTCTGGTTGGCTTGATAATGCCCCCCCCCCCCCCCCCCCCCACCCCACCCCCTCCGGCCCCTCGTGGCAGTGCCACAATATTTGCGCACCCTCCTCGCTTGAAAGGCATCTTAGTACCACTTGGTACGCGCAGACGCAAAAGAGAAATGGGTCCTCCCAAAAGTAATTCATCAAATAAGAAAAGAATATCTTCTTTTGATGTTTTGAAAAGTCTTTTGGAAGGACCCGTGCAACTAGATAGTTGGAGCTATCTGCGAACCAAGGGATAGGAGAAGTTTTGTTTAAATTATTATTAATTAAGAGATGCTCCTCAGGAAATCTATCGTCTATGTCGGGCTCGACGAGCACTACTGCGACGGGGCGTTCTAAATGAGAGAGGTGGTCGGTGGCTAAATTTTCAGCCCCCTTCTCATCTCGGATCTCTAAATCAAATTCCTGTAGAAGGAGGATCCATCGAAGTAAGCGGGGCTTGGCATCTACTTTCGCCAATAAATATTTGAGTGCAGAGTGGTCAGTATAAACTATAATTGTAGAATGCGTTACGTAGGGCCAAAACTTATCAATGGCAAAGACGATGACGAGAAGTTCCTTTCCGTGGTCGTGTAATTAGCGTGTGCGGCTGTGAGCATCGAGATGCATAATATATAGGATGAAAATATTTATTAACATGTTGGCCTAGTACGGCTCCCACTGTGATATCGCTCGCATCGCACATTATCTCAAACGGAAGGGACCAATCTAGCGCCACCAGAATGGGAGAATGGATAAGTTTCTCTTTTATGATGTTAAACGCCTCTACGCACGCGCTATCAAAAATAATTGGAGATTCCTTCTCCAGGAGGTGGGTTAGCGGTTTCATAATTTTGGAAAAATTTTTAATAAATCGCATGTAAAAACCCGCGTGGCCAAGAAAACTCCTAATTGATTTTATATTTGAAGGAGCGGGAAGTTTTTCGATGATTTCTACCTTGGCCTTATCGACCTCCATCACTTTAGCGGAAATCTTGTGGCCGAGAACTAAACCTTCCCAGACCATAAAATTACACTTTTCCCAGTTTAAAACTAGGTTCATGTCTTCGCATCGTTGGAGGACTCGATCTAGATTCTGCAAGCAGTTTTAAAGAGAGCTCCCGAATACAGAGAAGTCATCCATAAAGACTTCCATTATGTCCTCTATGAGATTCCCAAAGAACGCCATCATACATCGCTCGAATGTAGCTGGCGCATTGCAGAGGCCGAACAACATCCTTCGATATGTGAAGGTGCCGAAGGGGCGCGTAAAAGTTGTTTTCTCCTGGTCTTTGGGGGAGATAGGAATTTTGAAAAACACTGATAGACCATCGAGAAAACAATAATATGGATGACCCGAAAGTCGCTCCAGAATCTGATCGATAAACGGTAATGGGAAGTGGTCCTTTCGAGAAGCATCATTTAACTTTCGGTAGTCGATGCACACCCGCCAACCCATAACAGTACAGGTTAGGATTAATTCATTGATTTGATTGGCCACTATCGTTAAACAACCCTTCTTTGGCACGACATGTATGGAGCTAACCCACGTACTATCCGATATAGGGTAGATAATCCTCGTATCCAAGAGTTTTAGACTTCAGCCTTTACGACATTCCGCATATTCGGGTTAAGTCGTCGCTGAGGCTGGATGGCCTTGCGGGAATTATCTTCTAAAAATATTTTGTGCTTGCAAAAATAGGGGTTTATCCCCTAATATTAGAAATCTGCCATGCAATTGCATGACGATGCTTAGACAAAACCTCCACCAATTCGGAGGTTTTCGAATCAGTTAAAGTGGAAGAAATAATAAGGCGAAGTTTTGAATTTTTGGCTAGAAAAGCGTATTTTAAATGGTGATGCGTGAATCTCACACACCTCTATAGGCTGTGGTAATACTGCGGCAAGAAATGGCAGTGTATCGATCATTCAAGCAATATAAAATGAGGAGTGAATCCCTGAGTACCGATCTCGAAGGAACACAGTAAGGTGGAGTTTACTTTTGAGGAAGGACTTGAGATTGAAGTCCTTTTGATCGGATGGATTGCGGAAGGGTCGAAGTGGTTTGTGGAAAACAAAATAAAATAAACTAAATTAACAATGCGGGTCGCCGACACCACCTCGCAATATGGGGGATTATTCAGGCTGCTATGCACTGCTTCACTCGGCGGTTGGACAAGTAGGCATGCAGAATGGAAGAGTAGTCAAGCAGAATGGAAGAGAAGGCTTGCGGAATGGAAGAGTAGGCTCACGTAGGTGAGGAGTAGTCAAGCGGAATGGAAGAGTAGGCTTGCGGAATGGGCAATTAGGCTAGTGGAATGAAGTAGAGAGTGGAGTGGATTTGGTGGTGCACCTTAAATACACATATAAACAAGATAATTTCATAAAAATGAAATAAACATAACAAATCAAGGTTTATAGTGCACATCATCAAATAATGAAGATTACATTCATATACATCTATACAAGTTAGAGAGAAAGGCATGATACGACCGAATCTGGAGGCTTGTTGTAGATTCTCGGTAGGAATCGCTGGGTTGTCAATCCGCACCCTAGCTCGGTCCCAACTATCATCTGGGGTAGAGGAGGGTTGTCACTTCCTCCCAATGGACCCGTCTTCTCAGGTAAACTACAATCAAGTCATGTCCAATGCGAAGAACTCTTGCTTGGCGATGAAGATGGAGGTGGAATCCTCTCCTTGGAAGCTCATGGATGATGGAGGCGGCCAAGGGCAAAGACCTCATGGAAGGGTGGAAGAAAACAGAGTTGGAGCTCTCCTTGCGGTGGAAATGGCGGAACTGAATCGGAGGGGGGGGTTCCTGAAAACCTAAAATCGCAGCTTAAATAGAAAAGTTGAAGAATTTTGTTCATGAACGACCGTGCATTTTAGAAATGCACGACCGTGCGTGAACAAAATAAAACATAATTTTTTAGACAAAAAAGGAGCTCGTGCGATTTTACTCACGCACGGGCAAACCAACAGTGCTTGAACAAAATGCACGACCAAATCTAGAATGCTATTTTAGGCCATAGATGAATGCGCACGGTTAGATCGATCGTGCGTCACATAAATACACGACCGTGTGATTCATGCAGACATAAAATCTTGGCGTAATGGATGATCTACCCACCTACACAGCACCAAACAGCAATCACACACCTGGGAATACCCTTCCAGCTCAATCCAAATACAGAAAAAGGGTTGGGGAGCACCATGTGATTACCCCCAACAAACATAGCACGCAATTGCACACCAAAACGGGCCCAAAGAGTGCACTTTGTGAAGAAATGTGTTCAAGTGAAATATAAGCAATAATGAACTAAAAGTGAAGTGCATATGCATGAAAACTAGCCCGGATGAGTACATAAAACACTATAAATAATGGACTCATCAAATGGTCGGTGAGTTATTTAAGCTCCAAGATCGGGGGTTCTTCATAAGATGTGGTGATTTTTAAATCATTAGAATTAAAAGGTTCGAAAGGAGAATCTTGCGGCAATTCGTATGAAGAAGGGAGATTTGCCAGATACGAATCAGTTAACGTTAAAGATAGTAATTCAGAAAGCGAAGAACACTCATCCTCAAACGAGGATTCCAAATTAAAGCAAGAATCGTCATTCGATAAGGTGTTTCGCATATAGGGATTAATGTGAAGTACTATAAGGGTTACCCGTGTTCATTCCCGCCTATCACGCGGGTGAACCGGGTTTGTTCCCCGGTAACGGCGCCAAAAACTTGATTGGTTTAAAAGAAGATTCTGCAAAAGCCTTTCTATGATAAGATGAATAATGCGGGCATTTTCGAGGAGCCTCGCGAGTACTCCTACTTCGAGAAACTAACCGTTATCCTACTTTTGTTTACCCAGAAGACCGCCTCCGAGTAGCCTTTCCCACAGACCGGGCGGTATGAGAATGCAAGTCGCCCGGTTCAGACTCAACAGGGTCTATCAACACCAGCCAGCACAAACAGAGCGGTCTGATAGTATTCAGATCGCCTCCAAGGATTGAAGATTACCAAGGCTCATGTCTAGAAGGCGCGCTGCGGTCTCAAGTCGGAGACCGCACGGGGTGCGCTGATGAGTCCCGATTATATACACATATATGGACTCATCTGGGCCGTTTATCTAGTCATTCCACTGCACTTTAGCCTTGTTTTAGCTTATATTTGTTATCACTTGCTATGTGCACTTCTAGGCCCATTTTGGTGTTATTTCGTATCTTTCTTTGTTATTAGTTTTCTTGCGATGTTAAGTCTCACTTTCAGTGGCTAGACTGGTGTCGTATGCTGGAACAGGTGTCGTGCAGTTGTTTCCGGTGCAATTCTGCACAGGAACACTGCGCACGATCACCGGTTCTATTGCGCACGACCACTGGTCGTGCGCCACTGATCGTGTGCACTAAATCCTTTTTTATGAGTTCTGTTTGGTGCTGTGCGCACGACCATCTACGCTAGTGCGCACGACCACCGGTCGTGCGCCACTGTTCGTGCGCGCTTATCATCAATGTCTTGAGTTCTGTTTCAATCAGTGCGCACGACCACCTACGATAGTGCGCACGACCACCGGTCGTGCGCCACTGGTCGTGCGACCATGTTATTTCATAATTTCTGTCTTTGCAGATTCCGTCCAGGCAGAGCGCACGATCACCGAATTCTAGTACGCACGACCACTGGTCGTGCGCCACTGACCGTGCGCACTGTTTATTCCAGCGCCTATAAATCGACCTGCTCGCGATTTAGGTCAGATCTTCCGCATTTTTCCGCCGTTCTTCCGCCGTTCCGCGCCGGTTTCGCCCCTCCACCGCCGCCCACCATCTGGAGGTGCTCCGGGCTTGTTCTTCACGCCAATCTTGAGCCGGAGTTTCCTCTCGGCCTCCTCCTTCATCCAAGAGCTTCAAAGAGAGAACTAGCCGCCATCTCCATCGAGCAAGAGGAAGTTTGCAACCTCTACCGGGTCGTGACACGAAGAAGACGGGTTCATTGGAGAGTCGTGACAGCTCTCTCTACCCCGGACGTAGTTGCGGACCAAGCTTGGACGCGGATTGACAACCCGGCGATTCCAACCGTGAATCTCCAACGAGCCTTCGGATTCGGTCGATTTCTTGCCTTGTTCTCCTCTTATTGATTGTTGTAATAGTTAGATCTTTTGTATTTTGATGAAGAACACTATAGACCTTGCTATTTAAAGTTATTTCATGTCTATGTGAAATACCCTTTTTTGTTTATTTGTGTGCTTGAGGTGCGCCCCATTCCATCCTCCATCCCGCCGTCACGTTCGTGTGCCGCACTAGCAATTGCTAGTGGCGTGCTTGTCGAAGAGGTGCTTGCGACCCTCACTCCGCTAGCCTACTCGTCCATCCGCCTACCGAAGCGTGGCATCGCGGCCCGTATTCCATCCCGCCTAACGAAGCAGTGCGCTCAAGGCCTGCATAGTTCGATTCCGCTTGCCTACTCGTCCATCCGCCCTTTCGACGCAGCGCGCTCAAGGCCTGCCTAGTCTCCATCCCGCCAAGCGAAGCATTGCATAGCGGCATTGCATAGGAGTAGTTGATAGCTTTTATTTTATTTTCCAAAAGCCAACCCAACTCCCCCGCATCCCATCCGATTTAAGGACTTCAATCTCAAGTCCTTCCTCGATAATAAACTCCACCTTACTGTGTTCCTCAAGAGACCGACACTCGGGGATTTTCCCCATTATTATTACTTGCGCGACCGGTGCACTTGCCGAATCATCGCATCAAGTTTTTGGCGTCGTTGTCGGGGAACACAGTCGTGTGAGTTTTCTTGAGAGGGAGAGCCGAGAGATAGTAGTTCTTCCAGTGTGTATAGCCGCTTTATTATTTTTGTTTGCCTTTTAATTATCTTTTGTTTGTTTTTATTTTTTCCTCCCCTATTTTAAAGTTTTAGGCAAGTTTTATTCAAGGAGTTTTTCTAGTTGTGTAGATTTCCTTGCAAAGAATTTCAGTTTCTTTTTATCTGCTTTGAATTTTGAAAATGTCGTCATGGGGTATTTCGCCTAGCTTTAATGATAATATGGTTTATTATATAGACCAAATGAATGAGTTGAATGCTAGGCAGTGTAGGAACTTTGTTTGCTTATTGTGTCGAGGAGAGGGTCATGAATTGAAGGACTGTCCTAGTCTTTTCAAGCCTGACCGCCACTCCTCCACGCAGGACAACATTGTCCCTATCGCTCATTCTTTACCCATGGAGGCAATTGTGCCCTCTACCCCTGAGCTTGTCTCGTGCACGGACTCCTCACTCCCTGTTTATGGCTTCACTCCCAGTGATGATGATCACTCATCTGTTGGCCAGCAAGGAGAGGAATGGGAGCTCCTAGATGCACCTGAGTTTGATGAGGAAAGTATTCTTTCCATCGGGGAGGCTTTAGCAGATCTTTTTGCGGAGGAACTGAATCTTGTTGTCCCTCCAGTTTCTTTGCAAGATTTTTCTACACATATTCTTTTTGATCCTATCGAAGTAAAGGAGCTGGGTGATGCTTCTGACTCGGAGGGTGCTCCAAAGTGGGATGAGGATGTCATTTTCCCTGAGGGGGAGAATGAATACTTTGAACACGATGATGCACCTCGGTGGGATGAGGAGGATACTCTCTCTGATGAGGAGGTTTGCACTTCTTCATGGGACGAGGAGGTCCAAATCACCACTGAGACTCCTGAGTTCTCAAGTCCCCCTTGCTATGATATTTACGATGATGATAGTGATCTATCCTTGGATCCTGCCGGGAGTGAGACTGGGATCACTCCCCCGATTTTTGATTATTTATGTTCTTCGTCTTCTTTATTTCTTGATCCCCTTCCTTCTTCCGAGCCTGTGCAGGTTGAGTCTTTACAGGTGCCCCAGGAGGACTTGGAGCTTTTTGCTCAAGTCAATGATGAGAGTATCCTCTCATGTGAGGAGGTTTATTCCCCCTCCGTTGAGGAAGCGCCACTCATTGCCTTTTCCTCCTGCTGCCTCCCTGTTGACGATACCTTGCTAGGCAAGGATGTGTTTTGTGAGATGAGTGAGGACCAGGCCTCCTCCTTTTCTTACATTCTCTACCCTCTACCTGTGAGGAGCAGGTATCTATATTTAGGTAGAGGGGTGACTGTTCTATCACCGTATCGGTACCCGCTACCGACACAGATATTAGGCCAGTTACCTGTCCACTTCTCCTTCCATAGGCCCATTAGCTAGAACTCTTAAAGTTTGAATAAGTCGTGCTGGGAGGACAATAACCCCAGTAGTTATCTTTCTTTTCCTGCATTCCTATTTCTTCTAATCATGTTTAGTTAGTAGTACTTTCTTTTCAGTTTTCTTTTGTCTTTGTTTTTGCGGAGCTGACCCCTGCAGGTACTTATTCTGGATGGCGGATGCTGCAGCTCATTTTAGCTTACACGCCAATCTTCTGGTATGCTCACTTGCTGAGCATTGGGTACTCTCTTCCCCTAGCCTTTGCTGATTTTCATGTCATATATTATGCGGATTGTTTAGTTTAAGTCTGGGGGAGAGTAGTTTTGTTTACCCGCTCACGTGCACTATTGCACTGCATGCTAGAATATTTCATTTAAAATGTTTTGTTTATTTTCATTGCACACCACATCACCCACTTGAGTGCGTACTCATCTGTTTGCTTGCTCTGTTGTGAATTTAATTCTTCTGCTTATTTGGGAAAGTCTAGGTGATGGCTTAGGACTATGTAGCAGAGTAAAATGTTGACTCTAGTAGTGCTCCTAGTCGAGTGCTCGGTTGCATAGAAATTCGTGTAGATTAGATTTCTCTTTATACTATGGTTTTATATTTTTCTCTATTAGTGTAAATGTTGTTTACTCTACTCAAATGGTGAATCCGGTGTGAATCAAACGGTAGCGTAGGGATGTGTGTAAACGATCGCTAGACTCGTATTGCTTGAGTCGGGAGAAAGGAGAATCTTTCTCGGTGGCTAGAACTTGCCCCAAGCGATTCTTGAAGCATTGGCATAGGATAGTTCTAGTGCGTGAGAATGACGTAGGCCATTATTTTGGCCCGGTTGAACTTTTTATTTCATACCTATCGTCTACCCTTGCTAGCCCCTTTATGCCTACCCTTTTCTTGATTCAGCTCCACATTTATCTCACCAAAGCCTAAAAGCCTAGCCTAGTCGCACACCCAAATCTGAGCTTTAGTTGTAGTTTCATTTACATTTTGGTGGGTATTGATTGTGGTATCTATTATGTGAATCTGTGGATGTGCTCATTTGAAAATTTTGCTGAAAAAAAAAAGACAAGAAAAAGAAAGATAGAAAGAAAAATGAAAGGAAAAGAGAAAAAAAAAAAATTTGAGTTTTATTGAAAAATCATGTAGAAATATTATGTATTGGGAGTAGGCGGTGCACACACCTGTGTTGCAAAAGTCCAAGTCTGGGGGTGTGGTGCACTTGCATTCGATTTTGGTGCGCGGGTAGTTATTTTTAAAGCTCATTTGGGTTATGTGTTTAAGCCATTTTGTTTATCATCGTTTACCTCACCGTAACCCAAGCCCCATCTCTAACCTAAAGTCCTACCGACTCACGCTATGAACCAATCTAGTGTCGTGGAGAGAATGTGACCGGGCAAGCCTATGGTCACCGACACCGATGGATTTCGGTGGAGTTTGTCCGGCACCCCAATCTTGAGCAATGCTCATCTCAGCGTTTAGTTTACTTTCTCCGTATGCGTGACCGAATGATTCACCGTAGTTCACCATTTTGAGTAGTTCTAATATGCTTTTACTCTTTTAGAAATATATAAACTGTTTTTATAGTCAGAAATCTTTTCTACTATTTTTCTTATGCACGTGAGCATGCGACTTCGCATGGTACTCTGTATTGTAGTTTTAAGCCATCTACTTTTCTTTCCCCGTTCGCATGGAATTTGTTTGCTCGGGACGCGCAAATAGGTAAGTCTGGGGGTGTGATGAGTCCCGATTATATACACATATATGGACTCATCTGGGCCGTTTATCTAGTCATTCCACTGCACTTTAGCCTTGTTTTAGCTTATATTTGTTATCACTTGCTATGTGCACTTCTAGGCCCATTTTGGTGTTATTTCGTATCTTTCTTTGTTATTAGTTTTCTTGCGATGTTAAGTCCCACTTTCAGTGGCTAGACTGGTGTCGTACGCTGGAACAGGTGTCGTGCAGGTGTTTCTGGTGCAATTCTGCACAGGAACACTGCGCACGATCACCGGTTCTATTGCGCACGACCACTGGTCGTGCGCCACTGATCGTGTGCACTTAATCCTTTTTTATGAGTTCTGTTTGGTGCAGTACGCACGACCATCTACGCTAGTGCGCACGACCACCGGTCGTGCGCCACTGTTCGTGCGCGCTTATCATCAATTTCTTGAATTCTGTTTCAATCAGTGCGCACGACCACCTACGATAGTGCGCACGACCACCGGTTGTGCGCCACTGGTCGTGCGACCATGTTATTTCATAATTTCTGTCTTTGCAGGTTCCGTCCAGGCAGAGCGCACGATCACCGAATTCTAGTGCGCACGACCACTGGTCGTTCGCCACTGACCGTGCGCACTGTTTATTCCAGCGCCTATAAATCGACCTGCTCGCGATTTAGGTCAGATCTTCCGCATTTTTCCGCCGTTCTTCCGCCGTTCCGCGCCAGTTTCGCCCCTCCACCGCCGCCCACCATCTGGAGGTGCTCCGGGCTTGTTCTTCACGCCAATCTTGAGCCGGAGTTTCCTCTTGGCCTCCTCCTTCATCCAAGAGCTTCAAAGAGAGATCTAGCCGCCATCTCCATCGAGCAAGAGGAAGTTTGCAACCTCTACCGGATCGTGACACGAAGAAGACGCGTTCATTGGAGAGTCGTGACAGCTCTCTCTACCCCGGACGTAGTTGCGGACCGAGCTTGGACGCGGATTGACAACCCGGCGATTCCAACCGTGAATCTCCAACGAGCCTTCGGATTCGGTCGATTTCTTGCCTTGTTCTCCTCTTATTGATTGTTGTAATAGTTAGATGTTTTGTATTTTTATGAAGAACACTATAGACCTTGCTATTTAAAGTTATTTCATGTCTATGTGAAATACCCTTTTTTGTTTATTTGTGTGCTTGAGGTGTGCCCCATTCCATCCTCCATCCCGCCGTCACGTTCGTGTGTCGCACTAGCAATTGCTAGTGGCGTGCTTGTCGAAGAGGTGCTTGCGACCCTCACTCCGCTAGCCTACTCGTCCATCCGCCTACCGAAGCGTGGCATCGCGGCCCGTATTCCATCCCGCCTAACGAAGCAGTGCGCTCAAGGCCTGCATAGTTCGATTCCACTTGCCTACTCGTCCATCCGCCCTTTCGACGCAGCGCGCTCAAGGCCTGCCTAGTCTCCATCCCGCCAAGCGAAGCATTGCATAGCGGCATTGCATAAGAGTAGTTGATAGCTTTTATTTTATTTTCCAAAAGCCAACCCAACTCCCCCGCATCCCATCCGATTTAAGGACTTCAATCTCAAGTCCTTCCTCGATAATAAACTTCACCTTATTGTGTTCCTCAAGAGACCGACACTCGGGGATTTTCCCCATTATTATTACTTGCGCAACCGGTGCACTTGCCGAATCATCGCATCATGCGCCATGAAGACTTCTAAGGCTCATGTCCAGAAGGCAAGCCGCGGTCTCAAGTCAAAGACCGCATGGGTTGCGCCATCGCCTTGATCGCCGCATCTTCAATCTCTGGCCAGGACAGACCAGGAGCGCAAGCTGCCAAGCCGCGCGGCTTCTTTCTTTTCTCCTCTCTGTATCCCATCACCGCCTGCCCGATTCTCCTGTACCCGGGCAGGCAGTTATTTTATCCCTTCCCGTTCGGGCAGGCCTCCGAGCTTATAAATAGGGGGTGGCGGCGTTCCCAAGGAAGGCACACTCGAATCCAGGAGCTCGCTTGTTTGACCTGCGGTCTCGAGTTTCTCATCTTGCGACCTGTTTGACCGGCCAGCTTCTTCTTTTCTGCTCTTGCAGCCCGTTGTAATCTCTTCATTTCAATCAAAGGAAAGCCCGTCACAGGAGTGGCATTCGCCGTGATGGGCGAAGTCTGGCCTTGACCACTGCCAGCAGTCTCGATTTCTCTAACTAAAAAGTAACCGGCAGCCCGCAGCCTCCGATTTCCTTCGGAGGTGCAATTCCAGATTCAACAGAAACACGCGACCTTCAGATCTCGGATTGTCGGTGAAATCCTTGCCGCAATGTCAGACCGCCAGTTCCCTCTTGGAGACCGCTCCAACCACAATGAAGACTCCTTGTGGGAGGCTTTGGAGCAATCAAGAAGAGAAGCCAAGCGGGCGCAAAAAGCGACTGATCAGCGTTTGTACGCAATCAGTCATACTTTAGCACTATTAACCGAGCAGTTAGTTACACAACAAACCGCGGTTAACCAGGCGGTGACTCCGGTCCCTCCTCCACCTCCTCCTTACCCGCTACCACAATTTGCAAACTTCCAGCCGTTGCAAGAAGGTTTTGCGGCCAGTCAAAACTTCTACCAAGAGGCCGCACACAGCATGTCGGCCCGAGTTCTTGATTTCCAGGGGGCGGCTTCTCATGCAGCCCGCCTGTCCTATCCACCAGAGGGAGCAGCTCGCCTTTCCTACCCGCCTGAGGTCGCTGCTCATCATTCCTACCCGCCTGAGGTCGCTGCTCATCATTCCTACCCGCCAAAAGCCGATGTCTGCTCCTCCTACCAGGCGGCTTGTCCGCGAGTAGCCGCAGCTTAGGCAGCTTACTATTCCGCTCCTCTATGCGATGATATTGAAGAAACTTCTCCATTCGTGGAAGAAGTATGAGGGGAGCCAACCCCGAATAATTTCAGAGAGCCTCGTCTGCCAGCTTTTAATGGAGAAACTGATCTCACTGTTCATCTACAGGCCTTCGAGTCGGCCATTGCTCTGAGGACCCTCTCGGATGCAACCAAGTGTAAACTCCTTGTGACATCTTTCGAAGGACAGGCAAGGGAGTGGTTCTATGGGCTGCATCCTAGGTCGATTAGTTGCTTTGCTGAGCTGTGTAGGGAATTCTTGCTCAGGTTTTCTACCTCGAGAAAGAGGAAAAGTGGCCCGGCGGCCCTTTTTGATATAAGGCAGCGAGAAGACAAAACGTGGGCCCGTTTCGTGGACCGTTTCTAGAAGGAAATTATGGAAGTTCAGAATGTTGATCCTGAACTATACAGGGTGGCCCTTATCTATGGCTTGAGGGAAGGCCCCCTGAAATTCGAGGCAAACATAAGGGAGCCAAGGACTTATCAGGAGATGATAAGTTTGGCTAATATGTTCATCAGAGGAGAAAAAAGCAATCTTGGCTATGTCGCAAAATTGGTGAGCGAAAAGGAGCAGTCTAATTCATCCTTCCATCATCCACTATCAAATCAACCCCACTTTGAACCCCGTTCCCAGAGGGGAAGAAATTAGAAAAACAAGCAATCCTTCATCGGCCATCAACGATTTCAGGATCAGAAACCGTCGTTGGCCATCACATCCGCTCCATCGGTTCCTCTTCCACAAATAATGTCGGTATACTTGCCACAATATACCGCGCAGCCACCTCCAGTCATTCCATCCACCCAGTATGATGACTCGCAAGAGTCATTTACTCCTCTGAATGTTACTATGGACGAAGTCGTCCAAATCCTCCAGAAAAGGTCGGACTTTAAAATGCCTGCTCCTCTGAAATCGGATGTTCGTAATCAAAATCCAAATCTATACTGTGAATATCACAAGGAGGGAGGGCATGACCGAAGATTGTCGGGCCCCCCGCTTGTTGATAGAAAGGCTCTTGGGATAGGGAAAACTCCGAGGCCTAATCCAGAAGGAAGCAACTGCTGATCCAGACTGAGAAGAAGAAGGAAACAATAGAGGTAACTTGGGAATACGCCGATGTTGAAGACGCCGGCTGCTATGGAGATATTCACCCTTCGACTGAATGCATTGAGGTCAATTATGTGGGCCCCTTGGGGGACATTTATTGCATTCATGGAGGGGCTGGAGCTGAATCGTCTCATAAATCCAGCATTGCATGAGTTCTGAAACAAGAAGTGGCAGCAACCACAACTTCTCCCCCTGAAAGCACCATCGTCACTTTTGGTCAAGATGACCTTCCTCCAAATGCCAATCCCTTTGATGATGACGTGGTCATCAAAGCCATCATTGAGAATTATATTGTTCACAAGATCCTGATTGACACGGGTAGTTCCATTAACCTCCTCTTCCGTCCAACCTTTGAAGCCCTGAAGACTGGGAAGCCTTTGCTTTCCACCGATGGGCCCCTCTATGGCTTTTCTGGGGAGAAGAAATAAGTAGAAGGTTTTGTAAAGCTCCTAGTTTCTCTGGGGGGAGTGATAAAGCTGATCAACTTTGTGGTGGTGGATGCCACAAGCAACTACTGCGCCATCTTTGGAAGGCCAATTCTGAAAGCCTGCAGGGCAGTAGTGTCCACTTTCCACCTTGCCCTTAAGTTTGCTGCCGAGGGAAGGCAGTATCGGATCAGAAGCAATCCAAAGGTGGCTCGAGAGTGTTATGTGAGAACCGTCAACATGATCACCGACATTCCACTTCCGAGGCCACGACTGAAGTGCTGGAAGTTGCTGAATCTTCAAAGGCTGCTGAGGAGAGGAAAGATCGTGAAGGGGCTCACCTGGAACCTGCCCAGGTGACCCAAGAAGTCCCCATTTCTGAGGGGGAAGGCAAGAAGTTGATCATCAATACGGAGCTGCTGGAAGAGTAGAAATTGCAGCTGATCTCCTTGTTGGACATGTGTGTCACATCCCTTTGTTTGAGAATAACAAATCCCATATTGTATTTGATATTGCTTGTAGTGTGTTTATAGTGTGCAGGAACTATAGGTGCAATACTCCACAGGTAGAAGGCAGCATGGAATACAACTTTTGAAAGGAGCAGAGCTACCGACGTCGCTAACGCTACCGCCAAGCACTAGCCGTCCGATGAAATTGAAGCTGCGTTTGACGAAATTTCGTTCGACGAATTTGGCTCCGTTCGACGAACTTGAAGCTCCGACCGACGAAAGTTTGTTCTGCCACGCCACCGACAGTTTTCACTACCGCCAGCGCTAGCGCTACCGCCTGGCGCTATCTCAAGTTCGTGCACAGAGCCACGCCGCCGACGGTTTCGTAACCGCTCCACACGAACGCTATCGCCGGCGCTAGCCACTACCGCAGGCGCTAGCTCCAAGTTCTATAAAATGTTGGGCTCTCTCTCATTTTGGTTAGATCTTCCAGAGACATTAATTGTGCCCAAACTCTCGTGCTGCTACTCTGCCAAAACATCATCTCTCACTCAAAGCCAAAGAAGAAATTCTGGAGAAGGAAGCCATCATGCTGCATCCGAAGAACGATCGCTTCGACCTCGCTTGTGCTTCAGCGATCCTTCATCCTCATCTCCAGAAATCTCAAGAGGGAGTTTGCTTGTTATTTACTTCATTTCTTTATTTGTATTTTGTAGTTAATTCGCCTTGTGTTGGCGACTAGGTCTGGGTAGGACTTAGGGGGGAATTCGCCTTGTGTTGGCGACTAGTTCTAGGTGATTAGATCTAGGGGGCTCGAGGCCATATCCGGGGAAGGATTGGCTAGAGCGGCTTGAAGCCTTATCCGGGGAAGGATAGGCTAAAGCCAACCGGTTTGTGGGGATACAAGTCGGTATAGAAAAGGAAAAGAAATTCACTTTTGTACGCCTCCGATTTCTAGCGATATTGAAATCAAATTTTGTAAACACCTTTTTTATATAATGCAATCATGATTATATTTGTGTTTATTTGATTTCTCTCATTTGGCGTAAAATTTTATTATTGCAAAATTGTTATTACAAAATTGTTATCATGATTTCCTATTATCTTAAAATTTATAAAAAGAATTTTATTCTCTTATTCACCCCCCCCCCCCCCTCTAAGGGCGCCGTAAGATCCAACAAGTGGTATCAGAGGGAGGTTATTCCAAACGGTTTAAAAACCAGGAATAATGGCGTCTTATGATCTCGCTTTTTCTGAGGGTCGGGGAATTAGTAGACCACCTCTATTTACTGGGTCAGATTATAATTATTGGAAAAATAGGATGCGTTGTTTTCTAATGACCCTAGATATTGAGGTTTGGAACATGGTAGAAGAAGAATACACTCCTCCTACATTTGTAGTTGGAGAGATAACTTTAGACAAACCCAAAGATAAATGGGATGATCGGGATAAACTCAAATGTAAAAAAAACGCAAAAGCCATGAATGCTCTATTTTGTGCGTTAGATAGAAATGAATTTAATAGAATTTCTGCTTGTACTACTGCATATGAAATTTGGAATCATTTGGAAGTTACTCATGAAGGTACATCGCAGGTTAAAGATTCCAAGCTTTTCCAACTGGAGCCGGAATATGAAAAATTTCGAATGGATGAAAGCGAAGATGTTGATGGTATGTACACGCGCTTCACCAAGATCGTCAATGCCTCAAAAGCTCTTGGAAAGACCTTCTCAAATGGCGACTTGGTCCGTAAGATCCTTCGTTCTCTTCCTCCAAAATTCAACCCGAAGGTGACGGCTATTTCGGAGTCGCACAACTTAAGAACGCTCCAAGTTGAGAGCCTCATTGGGAATCTCAAAACCCATGAGGTAGAACTCAAAATCAAATTTGATGAATACAACAAGGAGCCAAAGAAGAAGGCGTTGGCATTAAAATCAAAGAAGGAGTGCCAAGAGGATGAGGATGAAGATGAAGAGAGTCTTTTGGTAAAGAACTTCCGAAAGTTCATGAGAAATCCGGAAAGGCGAAACACTTTCCGGAAATTTATCCAAAAGGATGGAAGATGGAAAGGGTCGTCCTCAAAGAAGGAAAAGGAGAGCGACGATGAAGAAGAAAGACCTCCACCGGAGTGCTTTCATTGTAGGAAGACGGCGCACATAAGGAGCCAATGCCCAAAATTTTTGAAGGAGAAAAAGGAGAAACGGCACAAAGGGAAGGAGAAGAAGAAAGTACTAAAAGCTAGAACATGGGATGACTCTTCCTCCTCCTCCTCCGAAGAATCAAGTGGATCTTCATCAAGCGAAGATGAGGAAGCAAACATGTGCCTCATGGGACATGAAAACGACGACGACGACACCAGTGTTCCCAGTGACACTGAGGTAATTCCTCCCACTTATGATGAATTATTTAATGAATTTCTTGAAACGTGCAAAGCTTTTGATAAAAATATGAAAGATAGTATTTTATTAAATCGTGAAAATGAATCTCTTATTAAAGAAAATCAAAAGCTTTCCAAAAAGGTAATTGTTTTAGAAAAGAGAAAGGTTTCTTGTCAAGAATGTTATCACTCCACAAAATTGGCAAAAGATATTTAAGAGTCACTTTCTAAAGCCCTCTCTCATGCCAAAACTCTTACAAAAGAGAAGGGGGAATTAGAAAGGAAATTGGAAGCCTCTCTTTTGCAAATCAAAAATAATAAAAAAAGTTTTGAAAATAGGTGTGTCATGCTTGTGAAAGAAAATTCTTCACTTAAAGCACAAGTTCATGATCTCACCATGGCCATTAAAAAATTTGGTATAGGCCAAAAATCACTGGAAATGATTCTAGGGTACCAGTGTCATGGATCTGGAAAGTTTGGGCTCAGATATCGAGGAGAGGGCTACCGCCCAGCGCTAGCCACTAACGCCGGCGCTAGCACCTCATACCAGAAACCTGAAATTTCTTTTTCAAAATTCTTTCCTTCTGAAATTCAAAATTTTTCCAGCAAGAAAATATACCAGAAAAGGGCATCAACCCCCTTTATTTTGTGTGCAAACTATTATAGGTTAGGTCACACATCTAGTTCTTGCAGGAAAATAAAATGAAATACTTTAAAGCAAGTCTGGGTACCTAAGGCTTCCACTTACTCTATGGGTGGTTCCACTTGGGTATCCGGATCTTTACTCTCATCTTCTTTCTAGATGTGCAGGAAGGCTAAGGACAATGAAGACGTGTGGTACTTGGATTCAGGATTCTCCAAGCACATGACGGGCAATAAATCAAAGTTCCTTAGCCTAGTAAGGAAGAAGGGAGGGATTGTGACTTTTGGCGACAACGAAAAAGGAAGAATCATGGGAATTGGTACAGTTGGTAACGAATCCTTCACTATATCAAATGTTCTTTATGTAAAAGGGCTAAAACATAATCTTATTTCAATTAGCCAATTATGTGATAAAGGATTAGATGTTTTATTTGAATCTTCTACTAATCTATGCAAAATATCTAATCCTATTACAAATAATATTTTACTAACTGCACCAAGAATACACAATGTTTATATTGTTTCATTTCATGATCTTTCAAAATCAACTTTAAAATGTTTTATTACCAAAAATGATGAACTTGATCTTTGGCATAGAAGGCTAGGACCTGCTAGCACAAAGCTTATTGTAAAACTTGCCAAAAGAGAATTAATTAGAGGATTGCCTAGATTAAATGGAAATTTACCTTCACTTTGTTCACCATGTCCAAAAGGTAAAATTACTAGATCCTCTTTCAAAAGTAAAAATGTTATTTCTACTACAAGACCTTTGCAATTAATTCATATGGATCTCTTTGGTCCCGTTAGCACCGCAAGTCTTGGTGGTAGATTGTATACATATGTTTTAATAGATGATTTTTCTAGATATTGTTGGACAATATTTCTCTCATCCAAATCCGAAGCATTTTGTGAGTTTTCAAAACTATGTACTCGTATTCAAAATGAAAGTGATTTAAAAATTAAATGCATTCGCTCGGATCATGGAGGAGAATTTGAAAATGAAAAATTTACTTCTTATTGTGATATGTTAAGCATAAAACATGAGTTCTCCGCACCACGCACACCACAACAAAATGGTGTTGTAGAAAGAAAGAATAGGACACTTCAAGAGCTAGCACGCACTATGTTATGTGAATATAAATTACCTAAGTCCTTTTGGGCCGAAGTCGTAAACACATCATGTTATGTTATAAATAGAATCATGCTTCGCCCATCTTTAAATCTCACACCATATGAACTCTATTTTCAAAAGAAGCCTAATGTGTCTTACTTCAAAGTTTTTGGTTGTAAATGCTTTATCTTAAATACAAAAGATAGCTTGGGAAAGTTTGATGAAAAATGTGATGAAGGAACATTTCTTGGATACTCTTCAACTAGTAAAGCTTATAGAGTTTTTAATAAAAGAACTAGAAAAGTTGAAGAGTCAACTAATGTGAAATTTGATGAGCTTTTTTCTTGTTTAGAAAGACTTTCCGCAGGAAAAGAGGATGATCCATTACCTCCTTTGGAGCATGGTGATGAAGCACCTTCCAAATTAGAAGAAGAGGAGGCCAAGAAAGATGAATATGTACCTCCAAGCATCTTAAAATTCACAAAGGATCATCCACAAGAACTTATAATTGGTAAACCATCCATCGGGGTAAGAACTCGCTCTTCTCTTCATGAATCTTATTCAAATATTTGCTTTGTTTCCGAAATTGAACCAAAAAATGTTACAACCGCTTTAAATGATGAATTTTGGTTTTTGGCTATGAATGAAGAACAATTTGAGCGACATAATGTTTGGAAATTAGTAGAAAGACCATCTAATCACCCGGTTGTAGGTGTAAAATGGATTTTTAAAAATAAATTAGATGGTGAGTCTAGAATATCTAGAAATAAAGCACGCTTAGTAGCACAAGGATATTCTCAAATCGAGGGATAGATTTTGATGAATCTTTTGCACCCGTTGCTAGATTGGAGTCTATAAGAATTTTTCTAGCATTTGCAAGCTTTAAAAGAATAAAACTATTTCAAATGGATGTGAAAAGTGCTTTTCTAAACGGGTTTGTAAAAGAAGAAGTTTATGTTGAATAACCCCCCGGTTTTATTAATGAAAAATTTCCAAATCATGTTTATAAACTAGAAAAAATGCTTTATGGTTTAAAACAAGCGCCCTGTGCATGGTATGAAAGACTTACATCATTTTTATTAAAGCACGGTTATATTATGGGAAGTGCGGATAATACTCTCTTCATTAAGCATAATAATGATGATATAATTATTTTACAAATATATGTTGATGATATTATTTTTGGATCTACTAATGAAGAGATGTGTAAAGAAGTTATCTTAATGATGAAAAATGAGTTTGAAATGAGTCTTGTAGGAGAACTTTTTTATTTCCTTGGTTTTCAAATATCGCAAAGAATTGATGGTATCTTTGTATGCCAAACTAAATATGTCCATGATATGCTTAAACATTTTGGATTTGAAAACCTTAAACATGCTTCTACACCAATGAGTGCATCACTAAAATTAGGAAAAGATGAATCAGGAGTTTCTATAGATCAAACTTTATATAGAGGTATGATAGGATCCCTACTCTATCTTAGTGCAACTAGACCCGATATTATGTTTGTCGTATGCTTATGTGCTCGATTTCAAGCCAATCCAAAAGAATCTCATTTAAAAGCGGTAAAACGAATTTTTAGATATCTCATTGGGTTATCTAGATTAGGATTATGGTACCCACATAATGATTCATTTACATTGCATGGCTATTCCGATTCGGACTATGCCGGTTGCTCACTTGATAGAAAAAGCACTAGTGGTACTTGTCATTTTCTAGGACCTTCATTAGTTGCATGGTCTAGTAGGAAACAAAATTCGGTTGCACTCTCCACCACGGAGGCCGAATACATTGCATTAGGGAGTTGTTGTGCACAAGCTCTATGGATGAGCCAAACTTTAGAGGACTTTGGTTTTCATCTAAAACTTATTGAATTAAAATGTGACAACAAGAGTGCCATTGATCTTACAAATAATCCGGTACACCACTCTAGATCCAAACATATAGATGTGCGTCATCATTTCATAAGGGATCACATTAAAAAGGAAAATGTAAGGATTAATTTCATCGGCATGGACTCTCAACTTGCTGATATATTCACTAAACCTCTTCCCGATGCAAGGTTTCAAATGTTAAGATTAGAATTAGGAGTCTTAGACATCTTAGGATGAAAAACATATAAAACGCTAATGTTTTATGCAATTTGAGCAATCAAGACATCTCTGATAATTACAAAACTTCTGCATAAGACTACTCTTAAGACCCCTAACCAATATCAAAAATCAAAAATTTAAAATTCTTGAAAAATCGTGTACTGTTTCCAGCGCTAGCGATAGCGCCGGCGCTAGCGTGGGTGTGTGATTTTTATGATTTTTAAAATTTCTAAAAATCAATAAAAATATGTTAATTTATTTGTGCAAATTCATTTTTGTGTTTCTGTATATTTTATTTTTGTTTTATTTGAATTATGAAAAATCAACTATAAAAGTTCAAAATTCAAAAATACAAAAATATGTTTTATGGTTTTCTGTTTTATTCATATTATGAAAAATCAACTACAAAAATTCAAAATTTAAAAATGACAAAAATATGTTTTTGTGATTTTCTATTTTTTAATTGATTTAAAAATGATAAAACAAAAAAAAACGGTATGACCTTTATTGCCAATATCAAGCATGTATGAATTCTATTTAGAATTATTTACAATGTTAAAACTTATTCCTTCAAATTACTATGAACATTGTTTTGCTTATCATGCTTTGATATATCTACTTAAAGTGCATCAATTGTATTAAAAATGTGTAGAACCAAGCTTAGCATGCCTCTAAGTGTGAGTAAATATTTTATGATTGATAATGATACATTTCACTCACTTATTTTGGTAATCAACATGTGTGTCTAAATCTAAAAATGCTTGCTTGTGTATTGTATTTGTACAATGAATTAAAACTTGCATAAGTTTATTGCTTACACTATATTTGAATTGCACTTATTGAAATTTAGAAAAGTGGTTTGCAAAACAAGTGTATTCGGAGAATGTTGTCTCACAAATGTGAACAAAAAATATATATATGTAGACAAATATAACTCCACCAAGCACTACTTGAACCTCCTGATAAGTCTTCATAAGCATTGTGAGGTTGAGCACCTTGGAATGAATAGTAAAGTTACTTGTGCAAACCTTGGTTATTACACCACTTTGTTAAAAATTATGTGCATTAAAAGTGTGTGAAAGTAATTTACTTGTGTTTTATTGTGCACTTTACTTTACATATGTCTTGTATTTTGATGATTTAAATCCATTGTTAACATTGCTCAAAATACACTTATGTGCACATCATTATCTTTCATAACACTTCTTCTCATGAGTATTGGATTCTAATGCTTTATCTATACTACTCTTTATATAAAAATGCACTAGATAACCTAGCATGATCTCTACCATGTTTTGGTATTTCATGAACTTAGAATTAAGTAACATTGTAGTATAATCTCTCTTTGATATGTTCATTTCATGCTTGGTATTCTTATGAAAAACTTTGAGATTTCTAAAAGGTTAAAACATCTTTCAATTTTGAACTAAAACTCATATTTCTACTTATGCTTTTCATGCTTACAAAAAGATGTTTATTATAATCTTCCGCATGCTTACAACTCTTATCTTTATATTTGAAATCTCATATTTATGCTATGCTTAAACTCTTTATCATTATTTATATTTCGAAAAGCTCGATCATGATATATAAATGCCTACTTACTACCCTCACCCCACCTTCTTTTGATAATACCAAAAGGGGGAGATTAATTGAAGAAATCTATATATGAGAAATATAGATAAATAAGGGGAGACTAATTCATGAAATCTATCATTTAGGGGGAGTAACACATAAATTGCATTTATGTAGGGGGAGCATTAAGATAGGGGAGTATGCACATTATCATGCTTATCATATACTATAGTTGCACTATCATCTTGCTTATCATTTACTATAAACACTATTGTTGATTTCTTGCTAAGTGGATTTGTTATTATCAAAAGGGGGAGATTGTTGGACATGTGTGTCACAACCATTTGTTTGAGAATAACAAATCCCATATTGTATTTTATATTGCTTGTAGTGTGTTCATAGTGTGCAGGAACTATAGGTGCAATACTCCACAGGTAGAAGGCAGCATGGAATACAACTTTTGAAAGGAGCAGAGCTACTGACGTCGCTAACGCTACCGCCAGGCACTAGCCGTCCGATGAAATTGAAGCTGCATTTGACGAAATTTCGTTCGACGAATTTGGCTCCGTTCGATGAAATGTCCGTTCGACGAACTTGAAGCTCCGACCGATGAAAGTTTGTTCTGCCACGCCACCGACAGTTTTCACTACCGCCAGCGCTAGCGCTACCGCCTGGCGCTATCTCAAGTTCGTGCACAGAGCCATGCCGCCGACGGTTTCATAACCGCTCCACACGAACGCTACCGCCGGCGCTAGCCACTACCGCAGGCGCTAGCTCCAAGTTCTATAAAATGTTGGGCTCTCTCTCGTTTTGGTTAGATCTTCCAGAGACATTAATTGTGCCCAAACTCTCGTGCTGCTACTCTGCCAAAACATCATCTCTCACTCAAAGCCAAAGAAGAAATTCTGGAGAAGGAAGCCATCATGCTGCATCCGAAGAACGATCGCTTCGACCTCGCTTGTGCCTCAGCTATCCTTCATCCTCATCTCCAGAAATCTCAAGAGGGAGTTTGCTTGTTATTTACTTAATTTCTGTATTTGTATTTTGTAGTTAATTCGCCTTGTGTTGGCGACTAGGTCTGGGTAGGACTTAGGGGGAAATTCGCCTTGTGTTGGCGACTAGTTCTAGGTGATTAGATCTAGGGGGCTCGAGGCCATATCCGGGGAAGGATTGGCTAGAGCGGCTTGAGGCCTTATCCGGGTAAGGATAGGCTAAAGCCAACCGGTTTGTGGGGATACAAGTCGGTATAGAAAAGGAAAAGAAATTCACTTTTGTACGCCTCCGATTTCTAGCGATATTGAAATCAAATTTTATAAACACCTTTTTTATATAATGCAATCATGATTATATTTGTGTTTATTTGATTTCTCTCATTTGGCGTAAAATTTCATTATTGCAAAATTGTTATTACAAAATTGTTATCATTATTTCCTATTATCTTAAAATTTATAAAAAGAATTTTATTCCCTTACTCACCCCCCCCCCTCTAAGGGCGCCGTAAGATCCAACACTCCTGTCTTCTGGAGAATCTGGATATCTTCGCCTGGTCAGTGGAGGATATGTCGGGAGTAGATTCGGACGTGGCTTGCCATCATCTGAACATGTCTCCTGAGTTCAAGCCAGTCCAGCAAAAGAAGAGAGAAGTGGCGACCAAGCTGGCGGTGCCCATCAGAGAGGAGGTTGCCAAACTCCTGAAAGCAGGCTTTATTTCTGAAATTCAATATCCCACGTGGATGTCGAAAGTTGTAATGGTTAAAAAATCCGGTGGGAAATGGCGCATGTGTGTGGATTTTACTAAACTCAATAAAGTGTGCCCCAAAGATTGCTACCCTTTGCCTGGGATAGATGTTTTAGTAGATTCCGCGGTTGAGTATAATTTTATGAGCTTTCTTGACGTATTTTCGGGGTACCACCAAATCAAAATGCACAAACCCGATATCCCGCATACTTCTTTCATCACGAACGATGGGTATTATTGTTATCTCGTAATGCCCTTCGGACTTAAAAATGCGGGTGCAACATACCAGAGAATGATGGATACAGTTTTTAAACATCAAAAATGCAGGAATCTTGAAGTTTATGTTGACGATCTCCTCCTGAAAAGTAAAACATTCTCAATACATTTGAAAGACCTCGTAGAGACATTCGTTACTCTACGGAGGTTCAAATTAAAATTGAACCCATTAAAATGTGTGTTCGGAGCAAACAAGGGGAAGTTTCTCGGGCATCTCCTTACTCCCGATGGCCTTGCACCAAACCCAGATAAGGTGAAGGCCATCCTCGATATGATTCCTCCTCGTAATACCAAGGTGGTCCAGCAACTTGGAGGAAGGTTGGAGGGACTGAGCAGGTTTATCTCCAAATTAGGAGATAAAAATGCTCCATTCTTTAAAATACTCCGGGGAGGATCAAAATTTGAATGGAACGAAGAATGCAGCAAGGCTTTTGAACAGTTAAAAGTACAGTTGACTTCAACCCCTCTACTTCAATGTCCTCGTGAGGGGGAGATATTATTCTTATACTTGGGGGTCGGCCCAGATGCAGTAAGTTCTGTCCTCGTCCGGGAGGAAAAGAAGAAGCAGTTCCCAATATATTATGTCAGTCATATCATCAAGGATGCAGAAACGAGATATTCAATCTTGGAAAAGCTAGCTTTGGCTTTGGTCATGTCATCGCGAAGACTTCGCCCTTATTTTCAAGCTCATCCAATCCAAGTAATTACAAATCATCCTTTGAGAAGCATTATTGAAAAGCCAGATCATTCAGGGAGGCTGGCCAAATGGGCTATCGAATTAAGCGAGTTTGAAATATCATATATTCCGAGGACAGCAATCAAAGCGCAGGTCTTGGCAGATTTTCTGGTTGATACAACAGAATCTAGTCCTGAACAGGTGGTGAAATCCCCTTTGGCATGGGTTGTTTATGTGGATGGGGCTTCTGGTAAAAACTCTGTGGGAGCCGGAGTAGTTTTAATCAGTCCAAATGGCATCAAGCTGGAGCAAGCTATTAAGTTCTTATTTCCAGTTACAAATAATCAGGCAGAATATGAGGCACTTCTGGCCGGTTTGAGGCTTGCAAAAGAGCTGGTCATAGAACACGTTTATATTAAAACTAATTCACTGGTAATGGCTTCTCAGGTTTTGGGCAATTACGAAATAAGGGAGCCAATTCTGAGAAAGTATCTGCTGCTAACTAAGAAGGAGATTGGGAGATTCAAATCATTTATCATCGAGCATATTCCCAGGAGGCAGAACGAGCAAGCAGATGAGTTGTCAAAGTTCGGTCTTCCGTCAGGGGGAGTGACCTCTAAACTTTTTCATCCGGCAACAGAGGAGGGTGAACTCAAGCAAATCGATCAGTATCCTTCTTGGAAGGATCCTTATGAACTATATTTATGAAAAGGAGAGTTTCATCAATCTATTAAAGACAAAAGAAAATTCAAAAGAAAGGCGGCATATTACTACCTGATAGCGGGAATCTTATACAGGAAAACGTTGATTTCTCCCTCGGCACGGTGTGTTTCGGAGGAAGAAGTCCCAACCATACTTCAGGAAGTTCATTCCGGGGAATGTGGCAACCATTCAGGGGCGAAGACTTTAGAGAAAAGAATCTTGAGGCAGGGGTATTTCTGGCCAACCATGAGGAAAGATGTCGAAGCATTTGCCAAGCGATGTGTTCAGTGTCAAAAGTTTGCTCCTCTTCAACATTTGCCCGCTTAGTCGCTTAGATCAATAACCGCACCGTGTTCCTTCGCAGTTTGGGGGATGGATCTTATCGGACCCTTCCTAATGGCTAGTGGCCAGTGTCGTTTTATCATCGTGATGATTGACTATTTCAGCAAGTGGATTGAAGCGAAGGCATTGGCAAAAACTACAACCCAAGTCATCAGGAACTTCATCTGGGGAGAGATAGTTTGTCGGCACGGAATCCGCTGGCGATTATCACTGACAATGGCCCGCAATTCAACAATTCAGAAATGATAAACTTCTGTGACCAGATTGGAATTGATCTTCGGTTCTCCTCAGTTCATCATCCCAGAAGCAATGGTCAAGTGGAAGCAGCTAACAAGCAAATCCAATATCTTCTTATGAAAAGGGTGCTAAATCAAAAGGGAAATTGGGCAGAGCAACTTCCTTCTATCCTTTGGACTCTTCGTACTACTCCATCCTCATCTACAGGAGAAAAACCTTTCAAGTTGACTCATGGTTCAGAGGCGGTTATTCCTATAGAGTTTGAAGTGGTTACTCCCAGAGTTGTATATGCAAAGGAGGGAGAAGAAGCGTGGATAGAGCATAATGACGAAGCCATCAAATACAGTCTGGATCTGATGTAAAGAGCTTCAGGATGAGGCAACAATCAGACAGGAGGAAGTAAAAAGAAAAATGGCCAAGTACTTTTACAGGAATGTTAGGGTAAAACATTTTGCAGTCGGAGACATTGTGCTAAACAATGCAGCGGCCAGAATAGGCAATGTCAGAAAGCTAAATCCCAACTGGGCAGGGCCTTTCATTATCAAAGAGGTACTGAAGAGCGGGGCATATCACCTCCAGACAATCGAAGGGGAGGACATCTCACACACCTGGAGCGGTGACGACCTTAAACGGTTCTATCCTTAAAATGTCTTCTTCGTTTCTTACATTTTTTGGATATTCAATAAGAAGCCCCATACTGACACATCTTCATGTCTGATGATTCTTTTTGCACTTTTTTATATATATCCTCCTCACTGAACCACGGAGACATCACCAAGTTCTACTCGAACCCCCTCAGATTATAGTCTTTAGCGTAAAACCACAAAGATCATGTGTAGCGGGGAATTTTCGCACACGTGTAGTGGTAGCTTGCCAATTCCCGTGCGGTGGTCTTCGGAACCTTGGATCCAGGGTGATATCTGACACACCCCTGCATCAAGGGAGGTCTAGGTGAATGTTAGCTCTATCATGCCCCGAGAGGGATATAGTTATAGCTTTGATGATCTTTCTGAGGAAAGCAATGTCGGTATAGCCCCCGCGGCATAACCACACCTGCCCAACTGATTATCTTGGTCTGTGACCATCGAATACTCTTACGTACTCTCAAGCGATGCCTAAGCGGGACCCACAACTGAGTTGATCTCTCTGAGGAAAGCAATGTTCGCCGCCTAGGCCCACCTGCCCAATTGATCAACTTGGCTTGTAACCCTAGGCAAGAGAGCAGTTGAGTCTCTTACAGCCCTTATGACCACTTGAGGAAAGCAATGTTCGCCGCCTAGGCCCACCTGCCCACTTGGTCATCTGGGTTTGTACTTATCTTTTTTCTACAGCTCTTATGACCACTTGAGGAAAGCAATGTTCGTCGCCTAGGCCCACCTGCTCACTTGGTCATCTGAGTCTGTAGCTATTTCTAATTACATTACAGGAAATTGTCTCATCTTATATGGTCACTCTAGACCATTTGGGAGAAAACAGGATTTTTTTATAGGTACATCGCAGATCGGTCGGTTTGATGCTCAAACCAGGCGGTTTAAAATAAGCAGGTACCAAAGTTATCGGGCGGTCTGGTTATTAAACCGGGCGATTTGAAATAAGCAGGCAGTATACTTACCAGGAAGTTTGATTATTAAATCGATCGGGTCAAAAATAAGCAAGATATCACAAAATGCCATGAGGCCTATCAGGGTATTGAGCATAACCGTGACCGATCGGTCTTATCATCCGATTTATAATCTATCATCCTTATGGGTATTAGTTCTATCCGTTCAGGTAGAAACGGGCTTTTCATAGGAAAGTAATTATGATTCATGCGAGATGGAAATCATTACAAGTATCAAGCCATTAACCGCCCAAGTTATATACAGATCGCACAGGCTTATCAGTTAAAGCTTATACTCAAGGATGGGACTTACAGAAATCTGAATTATAAGTCGTTCGAATTAAATACTAACTGCACGACCTGTTGATTGTTTTCTTTTGACTTGGTATTCTCTAATTTTTAAAGTAATTATGTAAGGCCAGGAAGTAATCGCGCGGCTTGAATTCACATATACGGAGACATCTAATCACATGAGATGCATTCAAGTCGCACAATTTGCGATCAGGATATAATCATTGCAGCGGCTTAAAGTTGCATTCGGTTAACTCAGGGTATTCATATTAAGAACCTACAGAGTTCGAATTCCTATCCGCCCGACTATATATTATAACCGCATCAAATTATTTATCAAGGTATGAATATTTAATATTCTTCCGGGTTATATGGCATTTACTGAGTCGAGATCGAAGAAACAGGCCGCCCGAACAGGATTTACAGCGTTCGAATGGCTATCTAATTGGAATTCTGAAGGTTCAGTACCCGAACCGACTGGGTTATTATTAAGTCGCACGACTTGATTAGAAGAAAGTTAATTATCCAAAACAGAAAGAGATCGCAAACAATCACAAGTAAGTCACGGAAAGCGAACAACTAGATAGGTAAAAACTTTCCATTTCATTATCAAAATATCTTTACATTGTTTTATAACCGACCAGTTAACAAAACCAAGCCGTCGGCTATTCAAAATAAAAACAAAATACAACTATTGCCCGTCCGGCTTGAGCCTTTTCGATGCAGGAGTGCTCGAGTTTTCACTGCCACCAATCGAAACATTGGGAGAATAGCCCTCGCTGCCTGACGAAGACGAGCTGCTCAGTTCGCCCGACTTGCGTTCGGCCTCTTCTCCAGAATCACTGGACTCGGAGTTCGAGCTGCTCTCTCCCTCCTTAGCCGCAGCGGGCTCTTCAGCTTCATCGTCCTCATAGTCACTCTCCTCCGAGCTGGTCCCATCGACCTTATTCTTCCTTTTGCTTTCCTCCTAATCTTGTTCAGCTTCTTCTGTAAGGACGGATAGGCGTCCGAGAAGGTGAAGTTCTCGAAGCCGGGCGCCAACCCGCCAAGCTCCCTCAAGTGGTCAAAAGCTCCATCAATCCCCTCGGCTACGTGGGGGAAGAGCTCTTCCTGGTAGACCAGGTCGGTCCCATCATACTTTTTCTGCAAAAAGAAATAGAGGTAAGACCGTACGGCCTGGTAAATAATAAAGTCGGTTAACAAGGTGATAACTTACCAACTCTGCCTCCTTTAGTCGTTTGACATCCATTTCCAATTCAGTGACCTTCTTTTCTAAATGATCATTTGCTCTGATTAACCTTTTGAAGGTCATGCCCATGAAGTGATTGGTAATAAAACTTTCAGCACCAGCCTGCGCGGCCTGCCGGGCGAGCTCTTCTTCAGGAATCCTCCTTAACCACCTGAAGTTACGCCGGCCATACATGGCGATGCCGGCGGCTTCTGCGTGTCGGCCGTATTTTTCATTTATCCAGTGGGGGAGTGCAGTGGAGACCTGGACACCATCGCCGTCCGGGTGCCAGGACAAGACCATGCGGCCTTTCAAATCCTTCACTTTGCTGAAGGATTGAAGAGAAGAGAAGTCGCCAGAGGAGGCCGAATCCTCGCCGTCAGACATCGACGTCTTGTTTCTCCTCTACCTTTTTCCCTCTGAGTTAGAACCAAGCCGGCCGGATTGACCGGCTTGTTTCTGGGGACTATAGCCTCGGCTGGAAAAGAGAAATGGAAGTATCAGAACAAGAGGTCGCGCGATCAATATCTAAAAAGAAAGCGGGTTGAAGGAAACTTACTGTCCTCAGGCCGGACATTCTCCAGCTCAGCAAGCAGCGGAATGTAGTGTCTTACATTAAGCCGCTCATTCTCAAGAAGTTTGCAGGTCTTCATCTCAATCTCGTTGACAGCGATTTGTTGAAAGGCCTCCTCTAGCCGAACCTGCGGGTTAGGGTTTAATAGGCCAAGGCGGCCTTCAAATATCAAATAACTTTCTGACCAGGCTGTAACCTTGTTCGCAAGGTTAACCACTTTCAATCCCCTGCAACCGAAGTACAAGTGGCCTTTAAATACATTCGACTCGGAATCCGGGATAGCCCGCACCGAGAAGATTTTTCTAAAGAGGTCCATCGAGAAGTGGACTCTCTCAGACCGCAGAGAAGAAATGAAGCTGCATATGCCGGCCATCGAATTGGGGGAAATTTAACCGGGAACAACCCCGTAATGGTCAAAGACCATGGCGAGTTTGAGGGATATTGGAATTTTGAAGCCGCAATCGAAGTGATCGATTGGGATAGCAATCAGGTTTGGTGCGGAGGAATTTATTCGCTCGTCGTGGAATGGAAGCCGCACGAGTAGCGGACTCCCTCCCATGTGCTTCTCCACGAATTCATCCAACTCTGCTTTGGTCAGTCGGCATTCTTCGTGGTCTGCCAAATGGAATGCTAAAGCGGCTTTAGATCGGGTAGCGGACACCTTCGAAGGTCGCTTCGGCTGACGCTTCACTCCCATCTTGAGATTCTGCTGAAAGGGTCTTCAGAAAGGCGCTACTTATAAAAGTAAGTGATCTGCATTTAGCAAAGGACAAATCGTGGCTAGCCTAATCAACCCGCGCGGGCAAATTTTCGTACAGAAAGCTAGTTCATTAGCAGCAAACCACAAGAAGTAAAATCCAAGCAAGCGGTTTAAAGAACAGCAAAAACAAGCCGCTCGGCTTGCAAAGCAATTCGCAGGCATCAATCAATATACAAAGGAAGAAAATAAATGCATTCAAATAAACAGACCACACGATCTGCAAGACAAACCGAATATCATAAAATTAAGCTCAAGCAGTCAAGTTTGTCCGAAGAACCGAATAAAACATTACAAATGATTGTCTTAAAACCGCTCATCACTAGCGGGCATCACTCGGCGCATCCTCTCTATGAAGTCGCGCGACATGGTCGCCGATTTGAAGAACAGTTCCTTGCATCTGATTAATACTATCATTAAGGTGGTTGATAATGCTATGAAGCCGCACGGCATCCCGCTCTACTCGCGCTGTCGAAATCACGCGAGCAGGTAAGACCGCTGCGGCCTCATTCACATTGGCAGCATGGTGGATCATCCCAACCGCTGGAAGAGTTGAGCTCATCCCAACAGTCGGGCGGTGTGATCCACGCCGACCTTCATTAGCTGTATTAAAAGGACGTCGGCTTCCACCGACCTCCCTTGTCAGATGAAGATACTTTTCTCTATAGTAAGCACAGTCCTCCTCGAGCTTGTGGATTTCCTTCTTTCCCCTATCAAGTCGGGTGGTCAGCACAGCAACCTGGTCCTGTCTTTCTTTCCTCTCAGTCTCCAGCGCAACCCGCATGGCAGTCTTTTCATCCTCAGCGGCCTTCTTATGCTCCTCAAGGGTTTCCAACTGTTGCTTGAGGATTTCAAAATTGCTTTGAAGAACGGCCATCTCCTTTTCCATCCGGGTGTCCAGGTTCGATAAGGAGCTCAGAAGGGATGAAATCAGCGGAGGAAGGCTAGCCACTAAGTCGCCCGGCTTCGGAATAGAATCATGATCGTCTGCAACAAAAAAGATAGTCAGAAAGCTCGGGCGAATGTAATTTTATACAACAGGGGCATTGTCAAAAGAAGACCGCTCTTTCCAAATTCTCCTTGCTTACAAGCCGCAGCAGTTCGGGTAAAGTTCGAATGGATAGACTGCCTTGCTTGTTCGGAATCGATCTTTCGGCGTTGCTCTCTCCACGACCTCTCATTTTTCCTCCGCTTGGCAGCAGAAAATTGAGCAGCGGAGGGAAAGAAACTTAGTGACGGGTTCAGTAACAAGTCGTGCGGCTTGTTTCGAGACCGCATTTTGAAAAAACGAACAGGGCGGTAACCCGCAACCCCTTTACCTGGTGCAAGAAGATTGAGTGGTGGCGGCGGCGGCTTGTCCAGAAGCTCTCTCATCTTCTCCACCTTCATTTTCATAATCTGCATCCCAGCCATCACAGAGTCCCTAGGAGCTGATGCTGCCTTCTCAATCCGGGTTGCATCCTCGCTAGGGGGGTCAACCTCGTTTAAATCGGCGGAATCACCAAGCAGTTCATCCTGCTTCATAAGCGTATCAAAGTCTTTGATAATATCGCTCAAAGTCATGCTATGAGCAGGGGCAGGGACCTGGTAGGCTGGCTTGGGGGAGGGAGTTATTAGGCCCTCAGAAACTTCCCTTTCGCGTGCCTTGCCTTGAAGACTACCCGCTCCCGGCTTTCTTGAGGCCGCTCTATTCCTCTCCTTCAAACTCTTGGCTTTCCTCAAAAGCCTCTCTGTGGTTGTCTCCGCTCTCTTCCTCTTTTTCGCCGACTCTTGCTCGGCTTGCTGCGAGCGGACAGGACTATCCTCGATATTCACTATTGGGTTCTGCTGCCCGATCGGTTTGGGGGAGTCAACTGCTTCTCCTCCATCGCTTATCTTCAAATGGTATACCCCAGAAGGAGTAATCTCCATATTGAAGGAATCAGATCCCTCGGCTTTCGAGACAATGACCTCATGGTTTGACTTATCCGGAGGAGGGGGCGGATCGGTCTCCTTATTGGAAGGGGCAAACAAGTCAGCTGGGGGCGGGTTGGAGCTACCCACTCCATCTTTGGCCAGTAAGACGTCTAATAACGCAGGGGGAAGGTCGGTCGGCTCGCCCTTGGAAGCGATGGTAACAGTCAGATCAACCTTTTCAGGTCGATGGGTCTTCTTTTTTTATTCTTCTTCTCTTTCTCGCGGTCTCCACGGTCTTTGGTCGACCTCTGGCGGTTTTCGAACTAGGCCATAACGTTCACCATCTTGATCGGGCTGGTTAACCGGAGGGTTCTGATCGCTAGAGGCGAGTAGCGATCCGTGATAGCACTCCAATTATGCGGAAACAAAAGCTTCCAGAGCATTTATAACCCACGAGGCAAAACAGGCGCGGTCTCCGGCTAGAACTAATATTTTCAAAATCATTTCAGGATTTGAAAATATGCGGGGATTATGCTTACCCAGAAGACCGCCTCTGAGTAGCCTTTCCCACAGACCGGGCGGTCTGAGAATGCAAGTCCCTGGTTCAGACTCAACAGTGTCTATCAACACCAGCCAGCACAAACCGAGCGGTCTGATAGTATTCAGATCGCCTCCAATGATTGAAGATTACCAAGGCTCATGTCCAGAAGGCGGGCCGCGGTCTCAAGTCGGAGACCACACGGGGTGCGCCATGAAGACATCCAAGGCTCATTTCTAGAAGGCAAGCCGAGGTCTCAAGTCGGAGACCGCACGGGTTACGCCATCGCCTTGATCGCAGCATCTTCAATCTCCGGCTAGGACAGACCGGGAGCGCAAGCCGCCAAGCCGCACGGCTTCTTTCTTTTCTCCTCTCTGTATCCTGTCACTGCCTGCCTGATTCTCCTGTACCCGGGAAGGCGGTTATTTTATCCCTGCCCGTTCGGGCAGGCCCCCGAGCCTATAAATAGGGGCGGCGGCGTTCCCAAGGAAGGCACACTCGAATCCAGGAGCTGGCTTGTTTGATCTGCGGTCTCGAGTTTCTCGTCTTGCGACCTGTCTGACCGGTCGGCTTCTTCTTTTCTGCTCTTGCAGCCCGCTGTAATCTCTGTATTTCAATCAAAGGAAAGCCCATCACAGGAGTGGCATTTGTCGTGATGGGCGAAGTCTGGCCTTGACCGCTGCCAGCGGTCTCGATTTCTCTAACTAAAAAGTAACCGACAGACCGCAGCCTCCGATTTCCTTCGGAGGTGTAATTCCGGATTCAACAACTTCGATGAATAAAAGTAACGGTATTTCCTCCTTTCAGAATATCGACGATTACGTCGTGGCTACGACGGCGAATTCTTTAAATGTGTAAATAGAAAAGGAGAGTTTTGCAAGCTTTTGTAATTATTATCCAAACTAATCTCTCGATGAAGGCAAGTATACCTTATCGCGTATAGTATAGGATATTTTGTAGAAAATATCAAGGTCATATTTTTCGGATCCTGTTGATTATTTTTACTTTTTAAGAACATGCTATTATTTTATCGACGAAATGAGTGATTAATTTTGCGAGAATTGAAATGACAGAAATTAAACAAAGCAGAAAAGTTATAGGAATTAAAGAAAGCAGAAAAATCTATCTCTTACACGCACGCACTCTACGGAAATTTAAATGACTGAATTGAAATAAAGCGGAAAAGAAAGCAGAAAAATCTATCTCTTACATGCATGCACTTTACGAGATTTTAAATGACTGAAATAAATAAAGCAGAAAAGTTATCTCATATACGCACCCACTCTACGATAATTGAAAGCTAAATTAAAAGAAAAGAAAATCTAAACTCTTACACTCACTCACACAACATAAAAGAAAACTAGATTAAAAGAAAGAAAAATTTAGACTCATACACTCACACACACAACTTTGAATTAAAAACTAAACTATCAAAAACAAAAGCAAAACAATTACACTCATACACTACACACACAACAATAAGTAAAACTAGGTTAAAATAAAAATAAAACAATAACTCATACACTCACACACACAACATAAAAAAGGGAAGAATAAGAAGAACACAATATATTGATTGAAAAAGAAAATTACAACTTTTTAAGAAAGTTTAAACTTGGAAAAGCTCAAACAAGAGCAAGGAAATACATACAGAAAAACTCACATACACTCACAAGAACACTAAAAAAACTCACAAGAAAAATACAACAAAAATACTTACTTAGGGTTCTAAAATCTGAACCTTTAAAACAAGGGAAAGCCTCCCATATTTATATACAAAATGAAGGCGGATTGATGGCGACGACGCCCCGCCATATGTTCGTGACCATGGTCATGACCAGTTCCTTGACGACGCCGACTCGATGCATTATTTTGATCGCTGCCGCAACATTACATTTGAAGACTCTAATGGAATATGTCGCGACAACAATCATGGTGCACGCCATCGCTGCGACAACCATTTTGAAGAACGTCATCGCCGCACCATTGTGAAGAACGCCATCGCCGCTACAACGTCCATCCGCGATGCATGAATATTTAATTAATAATTATAATTATTCTACTATAATTATTAATTAATTATTATCATGTTTTCTTTATTATTCGTTGTATTGTTGGACTTTATTTTATGTTGGTGTGCATTTAGACAATGTTTGGTTTTGTTTTTAATTTGGGTTGCATGTAGCCTTTTTTATTTGTAAGCCTATAAATAGGCCATCATGTAGAAGGATGGGAAATTATTGAATGATTAAGAAAATTAAACCCTAACTCCCTCTTATTGCTCTCTCTATCTCTCTCCTCTCTCTCTCTCTAGATGTCTCCTCCCTCTCCCCCTTAAAAATTTCGCACCCCCCCCCCCTCTGGGCCGCTCCCCTCCCCCCCTTGTCTCCTTCCTCTTGGCCTCCAACCACCTCCTCTCCTCCCCTATTTTCTTTCTCTCTATTGGATCGGCCATCTCCATAGCCGCCCCCATTCATCCTTTCTCCTCCTTTGAAATTTCAGCCAAGGACAAGAATCTAAGGTGTTGATCTCGTGGAATCTAGTTCCAGCATGACGCGAAGAAGGCTGACGAGTTTCTCTCCATTCGGCGCGGATCCGGTGGATCCGTCGAAGAGCGATCAAAGTTTGTGTAGATCTTCTTCCGAGATCTCTCTCCGAGTGGGTAACGAAAATTTCTTCCCTTTTGGGATTTCTCTCAAGATAATCTTGTGGTGGATTAATTTTGGCATGACTTTCGATAGCGTTGATTAATCATGGTTTTCTTCGATTGAAACTGTTGTTGATCTTGATTTATTTAAGTTCGTGAGGATTGGCGAACCTCATTTTCTTTTTGTTGGGAGAGATCTACCTTTTCCGAAATCGTATTTTTGGTGGATCTATTTTTGTACAACAATCGCTCGATCGGATCGGGTGGATCCATTTGGCTAGAAAGAATATTGGCCTATAGCCCTTATTTGATCTATAGCGGTGTGGCTACCCGTCATAAACGTTGGATTGATAAATATTACATTACGTGTATGCTGCGAATAATTTGTGTGCGAACGTATAAATTGGAACGTTGAGGGGAAACATGTGTTTGTTCATAGTGATCGTGTCGAAGAGCGTAGCCTGCATCACAAAAATGGGGCTGCAAATAGCAAAAAAAGAGTTGTTGGAAGGGCAGCTGGCTGCTTGACTTGTGAGAGGCGTGCATGACTTGAGAGCTTGAAGGGTGCGGATAGCACGTTGGCGGGTGCGTTACAGCTGGCAGGACGTGATTAATTTAGAGGAAAAAAACTCTGCCTGGAATCGATCCCACGTCACAAGGGAGGCTAACCAAGCCCTTTCCACTCAGGCAAGCGGACATATCTGTTGAATACAGAAACATATATATTATAATATATTAATAAAATAGAATAACTATATGTATTATAAAGACGGGAAGGGAAAATCGACATCCCGTCCCGTCAATCGACGGGAAGGGATGTCGATCAGAACTTAGGCCAGCGAGAAGCTGACCGACGGTATGGGAAGCATATCGACGGGACGAACTGTCAATCAACAGGAAGGGCTATCGATCGGGACTTAGAGCAGCGAGCAGCTCATCGACGGGACGGGAAACATATCGATGGGACGGACTGTCGATCGACGGGAAGGGCTGTCGACGGAAGGCTTAAGGAGAAATCGACTGGACGGGAGGTCTAAAGAAAAAATTGCCTTCCCGTTCAGTCGATCGACGGGAAGGGATGTCGATCGACGGGACGGGGGGTCGATGGAAAGCTTTAAGGTAGAAAACAAGTCAAAATATTCACGTGAAGCTGAGTTATTATATATTTAACTTATTTATAGTTTATATTTACATATATAGATATAGTTTTTTATTTATTAATTATTTACATATATTTTTAAATACTTTACAAATATATATATATATATATTTAAATACTTTATAAATATATTTACAAAAATATTTACATATTTACTATATATATTTATATATAAATTTACATACTTAAACTGTTCCTTTTTACATATAAATATATATATATAAGTTTAAAACAAATCATTTATTCAATAATTTACATTAAATATGTACAATATTACTTAAAACTATGCAAAAACTATACTAAAATACGTATAATTTACTATTCATCATCAATCATTTGATTGACATCCACCTCAGTTTCTGAACTACATTCATCACTAGATGAAGTTGTTTCAGATTCTGGAATTGACTCATAATCTAAAGAGAAAATGGAATGGATTTGTACCTGTTCAGGATCAGAAGTATCCTAACTATTTTCTCCTTCAGATATGGCCATCAAGCCACAACATTCTTTGACATCTTCATCCACCTCAATGTCATTGTCTGAATGTGACTGAGGGGCCCTGATGCCTATCCTTGCAGCTGGGTAGTCCTCATCCTCAGCAGCTGCAAACATTCATATGTAGGCTTCTTCATCTTTATCAGAATCTGAGGATGAAGATTCATATTCACTCCAACTTCTTTCCTTCTTGGCCAGGAAAGACTTTTCACCTTTCCTGTCTTTTTGGTGATGCTTCTTATCACCTTTTCCTTTCGCTTGACTGGACAGTCAGCTATAACATGTCCAGGTTTGCTGCAACAATAGCAAACAATATTACTAGAATTATATGTAACATGTCACCTTTGGGGTGCAGCCTCCCAGATCTGTTATGCTCCTTTTGGGGTTGTGAAGATGAGGAAGATTTGTTCTTCCACTGCTTTCTCTTCATTATTTTCTTGAAGTGCCTTGAGAAGGAAGCAAACTCTTCATCTAAAGATGTGCTGTCAGATGAAGTGGCCTCTAAACTTTCTGATTCAGCAGGCCTTCTTGGAGGAGATGGAATTCTCTCCTTGCTCTTCGTAGAGCTCTCAGCTTTGAGAGCCACTGATCTGTCCTTGGCATGAGTTCTGATGGTGATCTCCTCCTCCTTCCTTGCAGATAGCTGCATTTCATATGATAGCAACTTTCCAAAGAGGGTATGGGTAGGAGTTTTAGCAAGTCTTGCCCCTTCTCTGATGGCACAGATCTTTGTATTTCATTCTCTTGTTAGAAATCTTAGGAACTTATCATTCAGTTCATAATTGCTGAAGACCCTCCCATATGTCTTCATCTCATTGACTACGATAAAGAACCTTTCATAGCAAAGAGCTATACTTTCCAGATTGTGCTGCCTTAATGCTTCATACTCTTGGTTGAGGAGGGATTTCCTATTATCCCTCACTTCTGCAGTACCCTCCATGTACACAATGAGGGTATCCTGCATCTCCTTGGTTGTTTCACAGTGCATCAAGTTTTGGAATGTGGAATCATCAATTGCACTTACTATGATATTTTGAGCTCTCTTATCCATAGTAGCAAGAACAATTTCATCCCTGGTCATTTCAGCATAGGTCTTGGGCACTTGCCTAGTTGGATCTATAGTGGAGGCCTTTTGGAATACAAAAGGACCATCTATTATAGTGATGCAGATCCTAGGGTCTGAGGCTTCCATAAATAGACTCACCCTTTGCTTCCATATGCCAAAGGATTCTTTCCTGCATATAGGCAGCTTCATGGAGCCCATCTCCTTATTATGAACTCTAGGGGTAGCCATGAAGCAGTAGTAGACTACAACAAGTAGGATATGGTCAGACTTTTAAGTCCTTTTTGACTAACCTCGCTCTGATACCACTCGATAGTTTACTTGGTAGTTGTCTAATTCACCCAGAGGGGGGTGAATTGGTTCCTTTGTTTTTTCTACTTATGTATACTGTTCTTGGATGTTTTGTCAAGTTAGAATAAAGCACACAGAAAACACTAAGCTATTTATAGTGGTTCCCCAAGATAGTGTGTATGTGGGTAGTCCACTTTCCATCTACACCTTTCTAACAGTGTGTTAGACAAGGCAAACTTCTCCCCAAACTCAGCTCAATGAGCTTACAACACAGATCCCTCAGGATCTCTCAGGTTTTCTACAAAACCCTACCTCAGGCCAGCATCCCTACTACTCAGAGTTGTCTAACTCCTACAGCTCAGAAACACTTCTGGTTTCTACCTCAGTCCTATCAAGAAGCCCTACCTTAGACCGGGAGCACAGTTCTACACTCAAGCTCACAGCCCTGCACTCAGGCTTACAGCCATACACACTCAAAACACTATGTTCTTACAGAGTTGAAAGTTGTTAAGTTTCTACAACAGAAGATAATTTATATAAACCTTCAGCTTTTGGTCTTCTGATGTAGTATCACAGAAGATGTTGTCTTGAGCAGAGATAGTTAAAGCTTTAGTATTTCTCCACTTGATCTTCCTCTTCAGCTGAAGGAGAAGATCCACTTGTTCTTCTGAGCTTTAACCAGCAAGAACAACAGGTTGAGCTTGCTCATAGTCGACGTCAATCTATTTTTTTATCAGATGTGCAAGCTTACTATTTTATTGACCTATCATTCCCTTTTATACCTCCACCAGGCCTCAATGGTTATTTCCATATCTTAGTCATGGCATGGACATGAATAGAATACTTCATCTTGCGTTCTGGCCACTTGAGCCAAGAATGGATCCCGCCAGAGAGAAATTCATGTTTGAAATTGTCACAGTGGATGGGCTGAGACAGGCTTTAGTCTCAGCGGATTTGCTGAGACAGATAGTCTTCTCAGCAGATTTTCTCCATATGCAGCTCAACTGAGACAGACTCCATCTCAGCGGAAATTTAGTTGCGTCTCAGCGGTACAGCTGAAACCAGACTATTGTCTCAGCGGATTTGACAATGAAAACAAAGAAATATTCCAATATCTGGAATGACTTAAGCCTACATAAACATAATACAGAAAGGTCTTACCAAATACAATATGTACTTTGCATTGAGTGCGATGCATCTTCAAATCTAGGGAACATTGAGGGGCAATATTCCCAACACTGACATACAACCACCGTCCAGTAATGGTAGCAAAACCACTGGGCGACGGCTGCCACGTCAATCATGCTGCACCACCACGGTGCGGCTAAGGACGCCCCCCCCCCCCCCCCCCCCCCCCCCCGCCCATGTGGAGTGTAACCAAGGCCGCACCCACTAGGTGTTTTGTTAGGGCCGCACCCCCCCCCCCCCATATGGGGTGTGACCAGGGCCTCACACCCTAAGGTGCGGCCAATTCTGCACTCCCCCTTAGGGTGTTGTGGGGCTGCACCCCCTTGGGATACGACCAAAGTCATGCCCCCCTTTTGGTATCGGTCGCGGTTGCCCCCCTTGGGATACGGCGAGGCCACACCTTCCCAGTATCGTCTGGCTATGCTTTGGGCTCACTATGCACGCAGAATGCCTTCGCGTTCACCGGGCACGCAGAACACCTCAGTGCTCACTGCACGCTTATAATGCCTTTGTGATCACTGCGCCCTCAGAACGCCTCCGAGCTCACGATGCGTTTAAAATGCCTCTGCGCTCACGGCGCGCTCAGAACACCTTTGGGATCATGATGCGCGCAGAATGCCTCCGCACTCACCGCACGCTCAGAACTCCTCTGCGCTCACCGCGCACTTGGAATGCCTATGCTCACCGCGCATTTAGAATTCCTCTGCGCTCATCGCGCGCTCAAAATGCCTTCGCGCTCACCACACGCTCAAAACCCCTCTGCATTCGCGAGTGAGCACTTCCAAAGAAATCCCTCAGAGTACTCCATCGTCGCTCGAAGATCTCTTTTGCTTTCGAGGGCATTCCTTATAAGTGACTTGGGGATCCTCCGGGCACCGAAGGATGACTCGAGCGTCTCACTTCCATTTCCCGCAAAAGTACTTAGTTTTTTGAGAGGTTGTCTGTCACCCTCGGAGGTTCTCTCTACTGCTACTATAACGAATGGCGGCCTATCGCTCTCGAGTTTTCAGCTTTTACTTGTAACACACCGACATATAGTGGAATTTGGTCGGCACAGATCCGGCTGTGTGGTTTTTCACCCTTTTCGGGTTTTCCGCGATAAAAATGCCTTCTAGTCAAATACTAGTTCTCTCTGTGATTGTTTGCGCACTTGACTCACTCTCGAGCTAAGACGGTTCAATTCGACCGATCTAGAAGAGCGTCGAGCGACCCGCAACAATAATATAATAAAAAATATTGCCTTGTCATTATAACAAAACAAATATCCAAAAATAATAATCTATACATGACCAATCCAATAAATTTTGTACAATTCATTTATTTCGCAAATATATATAGGATATCAAATGATTTCCAAATCCTAGCCTAAGAAATTGCATCATCTTTTAATAGATTTTTCAATAGTGGCTCATTTCTCCCGGGTATGATATACATCATGATCATAAAACTCCAGTAATCTGAGACAATGAAGAAGCAAGAAATACTTGAATTTAAACTTGATGAAACAAACTATGAAAATGAAGCATATTGTAGAAAAATGAGAAAGAGTGACGAGTTTTGAGCTCATGAGAAAGGGATGGATGTTGAAATAGTAGGTTTTCGAGGTCCAAAGGAGATCTTCAAGCGACGAGGGAGATCTTTGAGTCGCGAAGGAGATCTTCAAACTCTGAAGGTGATCTTCGAATCACGAAGGAGATCTCTGAAGGAATTCTTCAGAAAGTTCTCTCGAGTGTCGAATGCCAGATCCTTTTAAATGAGGGTTTAGGATCCCATTTATAGATTTGGCCAGGGGAGGCCTTGTAATTTTTTCCATTACAACCACTGTAACCACCTGACGGACCGTTCTTGACCGTTGATCGAGAGCACACGGATCACCACTTTCTGAATATGATAATTTCGCCCCCTGATCTGTTCGGGTACTTCAGACAGTTTGACGATTCTGATAGCAGTGTGTGAATCCTATAGTCTCAAGAAGGAAAGTGGAGTTTGTAGCTGCGCATACTATGAACTTTGCAATGGTCAAGTGTGCGCGGGTCAAATGCACCTTACGAACATAGCAGTACTAAGTGTGCGTCGAGCATCGAGCGGGAGCATTGTAAAAGCACGATCGAAGCTGTGCGACGATAACGCAAAGGGGAGGCGGGCGTTCTGCGCGTCGTGGTTGAATGTGGTACCACACGTGCCGCGCGCGATCCTCGGTTCATTGTCGATCCTCGATTCTAAGCATTATCGATTGCCTCAACCTTCAGCGCTGCCTCCCCTACCTCAGCATACTTCTTCGACTTGTACGCATTGGCTAACTATCGGATGTCACTGTGGAGACCATCCAGAAACCTCTTCACCCTTCCTTCTTCCGAGGCTACCAGGGCCGGAGCAAACCTGCTCAACTTGAAAAACTCAATTTTGTACTCGCTCACCATGAGCTGCCTCTGCTTCAGATGCAGGAAGTCATTCATTATCCGGTCCTATTCCACCGATGGCAGGAACTTCCTTATCAGCATCCCTTTGAAGGTTTCCCACATATATCCTCCAGTAAGGCCTTCCTTCTTCCTCAACCACCAGCATTTTGCGAGACCCTTTAGCTGGTACGCGGCGACCATCACCTTCTGGTCCATGGTGATCCCTGAATACAAGAACATCTCCTCAATGATTATTAGCCAATCGTCCAAGGCCACGAAGTCAGCTCGTCCGTCATACGACGGAGGTCACAATCTATGAATGTGAGAAATAAGTTCATTTCTGGTGGTATCGCTACTGGGGGCACCAGGAGAGCAGGAGGAGTAGGTAAAGTCTGTCCTACTAAGGGGGCTTGCATCGCGGTTTGCTGTCTTGCACCGGCAGACAACAACGCCTCAACTTGCGAATACATCGCAACCATTTTTCAAGACAGAGCCTCATTGCTCTGGCACAGACTCTCGATCAAGGCTTCACTCTGCGCTCTGGATGACTCACCCTCCGACCGAGGAGTCGATCTAGTCGTGATTCGCTTAGGCGCCATCTCTGCTAATACGCATAAACCTCTAATCAAAACTTATCCTTACGCTAGAATTACCCAGCATGGTTCAGAACATATATGTACAGATACTTGCTATTGCCACTACCTTGCTCTGGGATTTTTATGATGTCATGCTCAATCTTGGGATGATACTTCATCATCCCTCTTGACTCATGTGCAAATCTCATGAGTGCTTGAATTTTCTTGTGTTCATTTTAAAATCATGGGTGTACGTGTGTCATCATATAAATCTTTAGCTTGTAACGGGTGCTTTATGCGATGTTATGAGGTGCATGTTGTGTTATGCATTCTAAGAAAAGCCTTAATGCATGTTATGAGCGGCGTATGCATGAAATATTATGCACCCCATAATACATAATATCGCATACAACAAAAAATAAAAATCGAGCTAATGGACATCCATGGGACTGGTGTTACGCATCTCATTCTACATAACGGTCACATGTTGTCACCTATGAGGATCCATATACAAACACATTTTATGCATCTCATACTACATAATATGCCATGTATACTTCTTATCATGCTTATGAGTGTAGTATTCATGCTTCAACCAAGACGTACAGATGACACTTTGGTGTGTGTATGCAATGAGACAAGATGACCAACACCTTACTAGAAAAGGGGTCGTTCAACCAATTGTCAAACAAACCTACCTCTGATACCAACTATCACAACCCGCATTTTCTCAGTAATTAGGAACATCAAAGTAAGTGAAAATATGTGTCATGATGCCACGTCATGCAGGGGACAACTGCATACGCTCAGGTGGGAACCTATCTCTTATTTATTACAAAACAGGTTTACATGATGATTCATTACTTGAAATCACTTATTAGGTTTGGGGTAAGAGTTGTGTCCCTCAGTTCGTGGATCAATTAGTCCACAGAAGAAAATATATATGTATTTGCAGCGGAAAAATACTTGGTTCAGTTCAATTAAGGTCCTATATGCATGTGATGTCTGGACATAAAGGAAATGATATGCATATATCTAGATTTAGATTAGGCATGAAGATATCTTTACATTACTTTAAATATAAAGGTTTGACTTATGAAAGATGCAATGAGGATGAAAGAAAAATCATTTTATAACTATAATGCACCTAGGCATAAAGCGTTCCCAGAGAGCAAGACACATGAGATCGAAAACTAGTGGCAATAACTAGCAAGTAAACTATAATGTAACAAAAAGAGGCACAATGGGCGTCAACAACCTGACACCAACCCATTGGATTCAAACTAGCATGTCTGAACACAAGAAGAAATCTAACTACCATTACCTCGCAGGAGTGGGGTAAGAAAGTAGCTACAACACCCAAGGTCTCCGAGCTACACCTCTAACCGCTACGGCTCTGAACCTGAGGAATTCAATAAAATAAGAACGCCTCAGCAAGGAAAGCATAAGTGGCAGAAAAACATAAATGTCCTGTGAAATAAGGTAATAATAAGGCAAAAAGGGGTACCAACCCAAGCCAAACTTACAGAAAAGGAGCCCAATAACATAGAGCTAAACAACGCATCGAGTGCACAATTACCTTTAGAAATACAAGCAAATTCAATAATCATGTTAATTCCATTTAAGAGACTGATCAGCTCAAATTAAACGAGTGGCGGTCCTTTATCATTTGCCTACCCAAAACCCAATACTGGGTGGTGGTCCTTTATACACTGCCACCCAAACACGGCCCACAAGACCACAGGCCAAGCCTGTTGTTCATGCCCCTTAGAATGGACACCGTGCAAGGCTACAAAAAAATTCCCCACTGCCCCCCAAACACGGCCCACAAGACCACATGACAAGCCTATTGTTCATGTCTCTTGTAATAGCCACCGTGCAAGGCTAAAGGCAATAGTTCTCAATAATTAATTTTTAGTTATCACACGAGACATAGCTCGAGGAACAATGCCAAAAAAACTCTAAGGTTGAGGTCACAACTGAGGAAAACACCGCTCAAAATGTTCATAAAAGAAAACTCAGAAGTTGCATAACCACAGCAGGTATAAGGACTCAGGCGGGAGGGATTCATGATCAAGGGCACAGTAAAGACATTGGCAACATTCCTGTACACTTTAGAAGACACGAGATTTCATGAGGGAGGATGAGTCTAAGGCATAGATCAAGAATTTGGAACTAGGAGATAGGGTTTCTCGAGAAGGATAGGATCATACAGGTAAATTCCTCGAGAAACGAAGAGGAGAGGCAAGCTGGGATTTAACTAGACTGGCCATTTCTTGAGAAGGCTGGTCCTTCTCGAGAACTGGACTGGCCTTTTCTCAAGAAGGCTAGTCCTTCTTGAGAACTGGACTGGCCTTTTCTCGAGAAGGCTGGTCCTTCTCGAGAAGGCTGGTCCTTCTCGAGAACTGGACTGGCCTTTTCTCGAGAAGGTTGTTCCTTCTCGAGAAATCAAGAGCAAGATTAGACTTTACTCCAGAAACATAAAGGTCTTCTCGGGAAACTAAAGGGGCGAACAGTAACTTCTGGACTCTTCTCAAGAATTAGAAAAGTTTCTCGAGAAATCAGCAGAGGTGAACATTAGGCCTACTTGAGAACTGTTGGACTTCTCAAGGAGAAACAAGAATCTCTAACAGTAACTTGAAACTGTAGAAATTCTTCTAAAGGAAATTTAGACATTGGGGGGGAGATCAAGGGAGTTCGAGAGTTAAACTAGCATTGTAAAACACTCAAAATCATGAGCTAAACAGCGCGACAAGGACTCAAAGTAAGAAAACAACACTTCAGTAACAAGAGAGAAGGAGGAGATGACACTTGCTGTAAACCTTCCAAACTCGAATTTCTCCACTCCAAAAGCTATATATCGGCCAAGAACTCACCCGAGCACAAAAACCTAAAACCTTCCGGGCCAAAAAGAGGAGTTAGGTCACTACCTTGACTCCAAAAATCCCAAGAAACATGAAAATCTTACCACTAGAACGAAGATCTTGTTGAGAGCTTTCCGATTCTACTCACCGTTTACGATTCCGTCTACTACAGCTCTCGATTCCTCGTCCGGAAGAAGTTCCCGACACGCCTCTCTCGTTCTCACAAGAATTCTGGTTCGGCTCTTTGGAGAAGAAGAAGAATACGGTTTCAAATTTTAGGTATTTATATTAAAACCCTAATTCCTTATTTAAATCAATTAAATAATCTCCCATTCTATTTAAACTACGAGGGCGACCAAATCACCTCGAATTTTCACAAAATTTGCCCCTAAACTGAAAATTTCTGACGAGCCAAACTCGAGATCAAAATTCCCGAAACTAAAATCTCAAAAATTACTGGAAAAAAACCCCGAGTTTTCCCCTTAACTCAAAATATCATGAAATCTCGCACGCACGAGATAAATTATATCCATTATTTAATTTAAGGCTCAAAATTAACCCTGACGAGACGACGTAACTCCCTTACGCCAAAATTACACCATAGTGGGCACGCAAATAATTAACTAAAAAACCAGGGGTGTTACAATGGGCGTATGTCATTAAAGGACATCATAGGAGATAGTTGGACGGCTCCTCCATCCTATAAAAGGGAACAGTGGATGCCCTAAAAGATCTCCCTCGAACCATGGAACGAAAAAAGTATCCCGCTCAGCATATCAATAAAACAGTAAAAGCTGCGAAGAAGAATCAAGAAGAAGAAGAGAACAAAACTCACATCTTGTGTTCTCTAAGAATCGGTGAATCAGCATCTACTGGAAAGAATCGCTTGAGTTTGAAGAAGGATTAAAGAAGATCTGTGCTATCAAGGTTCATACCAGAAGCATCTTCTTCAAGTCAAGAAGTCGATCTCCATCAGGCAGAAGAATCATTATTTATCTTTCTCTGTGATGCTTGAGGGCCAGGGCAGTGGACTTGCGGGTCCGATCGTGTCGAGCTTGTGGGCTTGAGAGTTGTGAGGCTTGAGGGCCAGGGCAGTGGACTTGTGGATCCGATCTTGTCAAGCTCACGGGCTTGAGAGTTGTGAGGCTTGAGGGCCAGGGCAGTGGACTTGCGGGTTTGATCTTGTAGAGCTTGCGGGCTTGAGGGTCAGGGCAGTGGACTTGCGAGTCCGATCATTTCTAGATTTCAGGCTTGAGAGCTGTGAGGCTTGAGGTCCAGGGTAGTGTACTTGCGGGTCCGATCTTGTCGAGCTTGTGGGCTTGAGAACTGTGAGGTTTGAGGGCCAGGGCAGTGGACTTGCGGGTCTGATCATGTCAAGCTTGCGGGCTTGAGAGCAGTGAGGCTTAAGGGCCAGGGCAGTGGGACTTATGGGTCCAAGATGCAAGACTTGCGGGTCCGTGTTGTGTAGGGCTTGAGGGCCTGAGTGTCGAGTTTGTGGACCTGAATGCGGTTCCGAGTTGTAAGGCTTGCGGGCCGGAGAAATTGGAGGAGTTTGCCGATCCTAGCACACTGCTAGGTAGGCACAGAGGGACAGAGGACTACTCAAGACACATCGTCTTGAGGAACCTCTATAAATCTTTGTGTGTTTTTTGTGTTATGCGTCTTACATTATAATCTAATAAACCAGAAGAAAGAACACCAAAGAGGGTCAAAGTAATTTGAAATACCTATTCAACCCCCCCCCCTAGGTGATAATTCGACACCCAATAACTAACAATTGGTATCAGAGTGAGGTTGTTCAAAGAAAAGCTTAATAGATTGAACAGATATGTTATTGGGTGTCCATTCATCATAGCTATGGAATAAAGACTAGCTATTTGTTCTAGGGAGAACTTTGCCCTATGGAAAGTAAGAGCTGAGATATTCATGGAGGCTATGGATCCCTGAAAATTTCTAATTGTTCAAGAAGGGCCCTACGTCACCATGACAACTTCTACTTACTGTTCTTGTAAGATGGTGCCCACGAAAATGACTGAAATAACTAAATATAGCCAAAGGTATTCTAGTTGGTGTTGCTGATATCTCAATATTCCAGAAATTGGCTCACTTCACAACAGCAAAGGAGATGTGGGACTCTCTAACAGTCCTCATGGATGGGTCAGAAGAAGGAGAAGCTGAATCAATGATGTCCCTCAAGAATTAGAATGAGGAAAGAAGCATTGTAGCTAAGAATAAGGTCAAAACCTTAAGTGACAATGACTCAAGCTATTCAGACTCAGAAGAGGAAGCTCACTTTTGACTGACTACCCTATCTGAGTTAGAGGAGGAAATTCAGGATGAGGTCCCTCCTGAACAGGTATGCATAAGGGCACCTTTATCTCCCACGAATTCAGAATCTGAGACAAGCACATCAGAGAATGATGACATGTCTAAGCAATATGATGCTTTTCTAGAGGCTCTCAAAAAGAGCAAGAAGCTCTGCAAAGGGCAAGCTGAAAAGATCTCAATTCTTCAAGCCAGAAATTCTGATCTCTCAGAAAAGGCTGAAAGGCTGACTCTAGAGAATACAGATTTCTGTCATCTCAAAAAGGACTATAATGCAAGTTCCAACCATGATTTGATAAGTAAGTTTGGGAAAACTCTATAGGCATTAATTGACAACAGGGAGCTGTGTTGTTCCCTAACTAAAGAGGTTGTGCTCCTAAAGAAGGATAGAGATCAGTCTAGTATCCTGAAATCCAAGGATAATAAAGTCAGGGGTATGGAGGATAAATCCTTTATTAAAAGAAAGCTTGTAGCAAGCTCCTCCAAACCCAAGATCACTCCTCCACTGCTTAATGGATCTTGCTCCACTCAAAGAAGAGACCATGGACACCTCAAAGACGGGAGCTCCACAAGGGAAGAAAAGAATATGCCAACAGCCTCAAAGGTACCTCATGAAAGGATGATCGTGAGGAAACATGAAGTCATTGGGTTTAGAGAGGTGAAGAAATCCATAAAGAAGACTGACTCCATATGCAAAATTGTGGATGGTGATAATCAACATCGAATTCCGAATCAGTACAATTCAGTCTCCTTCAAATATCCTTCTGTTCACACACAAAGGACTCATGATCACATTATCAGCAAGAAAGGGAGATACAACAAGTTTGAATGTTGGTGTTGTGGAAAGACTGACCACTTTGCAATTGACGGTTGGTTCAATCCAACTGCTCCAAGGGTAACAAATGCTAAACTAGCAAATAACTATGTTCATTATCATTATGCACATCCTGGAGCAGTTAAATCCAGTATGCTCTTTAATACTAACAATATCCTAGGACCCAAAGCTACTTGGATACCTAAGGGTCTGTAATCTCATTTTGCAGGTAGTCCAAGGGCCCACCAAAATCAAATCTAGGCCTTGGACAAGAAGCCTATTCTGGCCTATATGTTGGAACAGCAAAATTGGTTTACTAACAATCTTATTGCAGATCCTCCTATTGAAAAGCTTAAAAGATGTCAGCATGATTACAAGTTGAAAATGACCAAAACACCCCTAGAAAACTCTCAGGGTTGGTGCCAAAGATGCCTCCCAAAAGGGTTAAAGACCGCCCTAGAAAGACAAGTGTAGGAAAATTGTATCGTCGATACAATAATTTATAACGGCGACATAGCAGATGTCGCAATGATAAATGGACTAAGCTGGAAGGATGCGTATCCAAGACCAGTCTCAACGACAATCAGCAGTATCGTCGAGACAGAGCGCAACTATTTAATACGGTACTGGATCGATTTGACAGAGCCATCTGATCATTCTCATCGACACAATCAAAGGTACGCACCCCTTCACCTACCTCTACTATAAATAGAGTGAATGCTTAAACAAAAAAATTATGTTATCATTTTCCCTAAGATATTCCTTCAACAAACCACCGCTTCGTCGTGGTGGCTCCCAGGAGAGAAGAAGTAATCTAAGGTTGTAAACTTCAGCGTGGTGGCTTCAATTCATGCTCTGAAGAGATCAGGTCCGTGATAGGGTTCTTGGAATCCGCCGGATTAGAATATCTACTAAGCGAGCCCTCAATTCTTCTCCACCGAGAACTGGCAGAATTCTTCGCTGAAGCCAGGTTCAACCACTCAGAATCCCAGATCAAATCCACCGTGGATGGTAAGAAATTTAAGATATCTGCAAAGAGCCTCGGGAAGGCGTTGCATCTGCATAGATTCAAAGGGGGAGAGGAAGAAGACCTGACCACAGAGAATGTCTCCGCTAGCTACACCTGGTGCGGCCACACTGGGAAGACCTACGGGTCGATTAAAAGAAATGAGTTCAATCATAAGGGCAAGCCGCTGGCCAACATTGTGGGGAAGGTGTTGTTATGCAAACCAGGCTCGCATGACCAAATCTCTAAGTAAAATGTTCGTTGTAATGGCCTGGATCATTCAATCTAAGAAGACTAACTGCAGTGAGTTTCTCTTCCAGAGAATAAAGAGTACGCTGAAGACTCCGTCTTATGGAAGAATACTATCTGTATTCCTCCTAAATAATATCTCAGAGTGAGATCATACCAGAGTCTTCAAGGGGAAGGCCAAAGTAGTTGTTCATATCAGTGATGAATCATCTGAAGGTACTCCTGATGTAGCTCCAAAGGAAGGAGGAGCTCAAGAAGAAGAAGTTGTTGGGCCTTCTTCGTCTCAGGAAGGCCCTCTCTGCCATATGATATTGGCTCTTCTCACTGCTTAGCAAAAACAAATGGAAACATTCATTATAAAGATCGTGGATGGCCTAAGGAATGAGATGAAGGCAGAGATTAAGACACTGAAGAGAGGCATACTTCATCTAAACGCTCAGTGTGCTCACTTCTACACTCTAGCAGCTCCCACCAGATCACATTGGTGCGGAAATCAACAAGGTGGGCCAATAAACCCATGACATCTTGCAGAATCAAGTAACCGTCTCAGATAATGTGGATTATGCCTTTGAGCAAATAGAAATAGTCGTTCATAATAACAGCGATCAAGTCCTGAACAGGGTCAACGAGAATGCTCATAGATTAGATACACATCTACTGGAAGTCAGGAATAATCTGGATGTTACTTAACAGTACCTACACCAACAGATAACATTGGCCTAAGAAGCTCTCGGAGAACGTGTGATTGAATAAGTCCTAAAGGGGAGAAGGGAATAATAAATGACGGATCCCATCAAGCAATGTGGATAACAAATCAAGTTAAGAAAATAATGCAAAAACCTCCATCTGTGTATGAAGCAGCTGATCCATCAGTAAGTACTGATTCAGCGGAATACAGTATTGAATTAGGAGATTCAGCAAATTCCAGAAAAAGAAAGAAACTCAAGAGCAACAACTACAGGCAGAAAAGGCTAAGGGAGATTGAGCAAGATCCCCAATCAGGAAAGTGGAGTCCAGAATCCAGAAACATTTTAACAAAATCATGGATGTAGTTTGGATATCCTCAGTATGGTCAAGAACGAGTATACAGCTCAGTTGAATGGAACCAAGATCTAACGCAACTGGAAAATAGGAAGAACCACAAGTTGGCCTTCCCTCGTGGTCCTCTTCCTTCTCCGAAAAAGATTCCAAAGCCCATCAATTTCTATCAGAGGCAAAATAGGAAAGTCAAAGGTGCAAGTAGCAGCAGACCCTGAGGAACATCTTGTCAGGAAATTAAAAAGGGGCAAATGATAATTAATTTGTGATCAAAAACATTTCCCCTATTTATATGAAAGCTAGTCGAATCTGATTATATTGCCTTATATTTTAATTATTTATGTGTGTAATATTTATCATTGAGGTGAGTTAGGACTTCTTCAAATAAGGGGAGATTGTTGGGAACAGTGCCCTACAATGTTCCTAATTTGAAGAAGTGCTCAGTTCAATGATAAAAGCATTGTGTATTTAATGTTATATTTAGTTCATGTTTGTAGAGATCAGACAATATGTCCAGTACTTTAATAAATGCACTAAGTACAATATAATCGAAAAGGACTGGGCATATCGTCGAAAAGAGTATGCATGTCGTTGAAATGATGTGTAGAGCAAAGCATAAGGATCATGTCAGTTATCATCGAGATAACTTGCACAAGATGATATCATTGTGACATCAACACTACAACACCACACGCTGATATCAAGATGTCGAGATGAAGGAAAAGACTAAAGTACAAGTACAAGACAATGTCCACGATATCGTAGTAAAGAATCGATGTCGTTGAAAAGGCAAAGAAGTACTGATATCGACGATATCATCGTAAAGAAGGCTTGACGTTGAGAAGGCCAAGGAAGCAGTTATGAAGACAGAAGTTGTTGAGGAATAGCTTATCGACATGATACTGATAATGTCGTCGATAATACAAGGTGGTGCCGACGACATCAAGCAGTCGAGAGGATTACAATGACATATCCAGAAGACAGTCTATCATCATAATCTCTAAGGCAGAAGGGATGTCCTGTATCGTCGAGATGTCCTTGTCTGAAGAAGAAGGAAGAAGTCTTGAAGATCTGTCCAAGTCCAAGACAACGGCAAGCTCTGTCGTCGAGATATTATCCATGTCATCATAATAATGAAAATATCGTCGAGACAAATTCAAAAGTTGCAAGACTCGCTGTCAGCATTTAATGCTGCCGCCTGATTGTCCAATCAGCGCATGCTCTTAAATTATGGGCGTATGTCATTAACAGACATCATAGGAGACCATTCGACAGCTCCTCCGTCCTATAAAAGGGAATAGTGGATGCCCTAAAGATCTCTCTCAAACCGTGGAACGAAAAAAGTATCCCGCTCATCATATCAATAAAACAGTAAATGATGCGGAGAAGAATCAAGAAGAATAAGAGAACAAAACTCACATCTTGTGTTCTCTAAGAATCAGTCAATCAGCATCGACTGAAAAGAATCGTTCGAGTTTGAAGAAGGATTGAAGAAGATATGTGCTATCCAGGTTCATATCAGGAGCATCCTCTTTAAGTCAAGAAGTCGATCTCCATCAGGCAGAAGAATCATTATTTATCTTTCTCTGTGAGGCTTGAGGGACAGGGTAGTGTACTTGCGGGTCTGATCATGTTGAGCTTGCGGGCTTGAGAGCTGTGAGGCTTGAGGGCCAGGGCAGTAGACTTGCGGGTCCGATCTTGTCGAGCTTGCGGGCAAGAGAGCTGTGATGCTTGAGGGCCAGGGCAGTGGACTTGCGGGTCCGATCATGTCGAGCTTGTGGGCTTGAGAACTGTGAGGCTTGAGGGCAACGGCGGTGGACTTGTTGGTCCAATCGTGTCGAGCTTGCGGGCTTGAGAGCTATTAGTCTTGAGGGCCAGGGTAGTGGACTTGCTGGTATGATCTTGTCGAGCTTGTGGGCTTAAGAACTGTGAGGCTTGAGGGCCAGGGAAGTTGAATTGCGGGTCTGATCGTGTCAAACTTGCGGGCTTGAGAGCTGTGAGGCTTGAGATCCAGGGCAGTGGGACTTGCGGGTCCAAGTGGAAAGACTTGCGGGTCTGTACTATGTAGGGCATGAGGCCTTGAGTGACGGGTTTGTGGACCTGAGTGTAGTAGGGGCTTGCGGGCCTAGGCTGTAGTACTTAGCTGTCCAAGTTAAAAGGCTTGCGGGCCGGACACATTGGCGGAGTTTGCCAAGCCTAGCACACTTCTAGGTAGGCGTAGAGGGACAAAGGACAACTAAAGACACATCGTCTTGAGGAACCTCTATATATCTTTGTGTATTTTCTGTGTTATGCTTCTTATATCATAATGTAACAAACTAGAAAATAAGAACACCAAAGTGGGTCAAAGTAATTTGAAATACCTATTCACCCCCCCCCCCCCCCCCCGGCTCTAGGTGATAAGTCGACACACAATAACAAACATCTCCCATCCGTGCGAAGAATCGAGTTAACGCGACGATCCTCCCATTCAGGCGTTGCACTTCCTTAATTGAACGAGGTGGCGATATATCCTCCAACGCCTTAATCTTCTCGGGTTTGGCCTCCATTCCCCGATGGGTTACCATCAAACCCAAAAACTTCCCCGCCGTCACACCAAATGCACATTTGTTCGGGTCGAGCCACATCTGGAAGCAGCGAAGAAGATGAAAGCACTTTCCCAAGTCTCTCAGGTGGTCACGACGGTGGACGCTCTTCACCAGCATGTCATCCACGTACACTTCCATCGTTTCTCCGATGAGGTTCTTGAAGACTTTGTTCATCAACCTTTGGTAGGTAGCTCCGATTTTTTTAAAGCTGAACGACATCACCTTATAGTAGTAGACTCCTTTGTCGGTGCGGAAGGCGGTGTGCTCCTCATCTATGGGGTTCATCCTTATCTGATTGTACCTTGAATAAGCATCCATGAAACTAAGCAGCTCGTGGCTGGCCATCGCGTCGATGAGCTGGTCAATCCTCAGGAGGGGGAAACTGTCTTTTGGGCACGCCTAGTTTAGGTTGTTGTAGTCGGCACACATTCGCCATTTCCCTGAGGCCTTCTTCACCATAACCACGTTAGCAAGCCACTTAGGGTATTCTGCTTTGCGGATGAACCATGCCTTCAAAAGCTTAGCTACTTCTTCTTCGATCGCCTTTAACCGCTCGGGGGCAAAGTTCCTCTTCTTTTGGATCACAGGCCTGCAGGCAGGGTTAACATTTAAAGAGTGAAAAATGACTTCAGGATCTACACCAGGCATTGTCACAACCCGCATTTTCCCACAAATTTATTAAACATTATCAGAGCAAGGGGAAAATATGCGTTATGATGCCACATCATGTAGAGGACAACTACAGACGCTCAGGCAAACACTCCTTACGATTAAATTATAAAAGGCATAAACATGATTGAGTTAAAAAGAGAATTTACATTTTAAGCTTAGGACCGTGCCCCTCAGTTTAGTGGATCAACAATTCCACGAGTAGAAAACTATACATACGCAGTGAAAAAATAGGTTCATTTTATCCTACATGAGCATGAAGATCAAACGTCTCAGAAATGAAATGCACATCTCTAATTTAGTATAAGTAAGAAAAGATTTTCTACGATCTTCAAAGTAGGTGACATCTACATAAAATCGTGCTATGCAAGAATAACATTTTATATAAGTAAAAGTAACACATGCATCCTAACATGAAACCTTCCCAGAGAGCAATACTTCATCTACAATAAGAAGTAATAGCATAATAACAAACAAGAAGAATTCAACAAGAGAACACAATGGGTAAAAACAAACCCATTGGCAAACAAACTACTACAACCAACAAAAGGCAACCTCTCACCAAGAAGGGAAGGAAGAAAGCCACCACCAGGGGCAGAAAGGCTCGGCTCAACCACCCGCGACAGCTACAAACCTGAACCTGAGGCATTCAAAGAAAAGAATACCTCAGCCCAAAGGGGCAAGAAAGCAGCACAATACTAAAGAAGGTGTTAAGGTTAGTATGAAAATAAGAGGGTATGAGCAACTAGACTACAAAGGTAAGGACAAACAAAATAACATTGATTCAGAAGAAACAGCTTAAAAGCGAGAGCAAAAGGAAACTAGCACCATGAATAATGGCAGCCTAAATTATAATGATATATATGTATATATATATATAAATGAAAAGATACCAAAACCGAAGACTGCTTAGCTCAGAAAAAAGGGGCACTGAGGTGGTGGTCCTTTATCCACTGTAAACCTTAGCCCCAAAATAACCCGAAACTAGGGGTGTAAAATCAAAAAACGGGCACTGAGGTGGCGGTACTTTATCCACTGCTAACCTTATCCCCAAAATAATACCAAACCAGGGGTGTTGTGGCGATGACTCCAGTCCACACAAATCAACAGCCCAAACAGAGACACTGTGACGGTGACTCTTAGCTCACACAACCATTAGACCCCAACATAGCTCAATAACCACAGAAGCGGCGGTGCATAAACATATATATGAATATATAAATTAAACACTCTACAGATCAATAGAAAATACTCGTAGAATTAGACAACATAGATCAAAACATTCAAGAAATACTCACCAAAACTATCCCGGAATATTTGAGGAATTAACCTGATAAACATGACAATATAACACGAAGAATGAACACTTAACATCACGGGACATAACAATACACGACTTCACCAAAAGACTCAACAAAAGAGCTTAAGATGCTCAACAATATAATTTAAGATACTCGGGCCCACACGGCAAAAATGGCTTAAGAACAATGGTGAAACAATTCAAAATACACGACAAAGTCGACGGGGAAAGATTTATCAAAGTCGACGGGAAGCTAACAAAATCGACGGGAAACCTTATATAAAAGTCGACGGGAAAAGCTGCCCAAAATCGACGGGAAACGCTTAAGAAAATCGATGGGAAAAAGGCTTAGTCAAAATCGACTAGCTGTCCCGTCGATCGACGGGAGGTCCCGTTGATCAGCGTGAAGACCTACCGATTCAGACTTAAAGGGCAGAAGACAACAAAAATAATCATCGTGAAAGCTTAAGTTATAATCGACGGGAAGACTGCTCGATATCGACGGGAAGCCTACTCGATATCGATGGGAAAAGGCTCTAACAAAGATGACTGAAGAAAGCCAAGTAAAAGTCGACGGGAAGATATTTGAAGAAGAAATCGACGGGAAACTTATTCATGGAAGAATCGACCAGAAGAGGTGTCGATCGGCGGGATGGGTGCCGATCGACGAGACTTAAGCAGAAAATCCAGGAAAACTAAGTAAAATTCGACTAGAAGGCTAGAAGAGGGCCTGATCGACGAGACGGGAGCCCGATCGACGGGTGACCCGTTGATTTTTACTTAGAAAACTCGACAGAACACGATCACCATGCCCTCTCCCATCGATCGACGGGACGGGGTGCCGATCGACGGGAAGGCTTTACAAACATAATTTCCAGAATAAAAAAACTAAGGCAAAAGAAAATCGACTAGACAGACTCCTCCAATGAAAATCGACAGGACAGACCTCCTTCAAAGGAAAAATTCCAGAATTAAGCTAAGGAAAATTAATTTGGCAGAAAACATAATCTTGAAATTAAATCAACCAGATTCAGCAAACAAAGGAGAAAACATCTAATTGCTCATACCTAAGATCAAAAACTCTACCCACAGCAAACATGGATAAGAACCAAACTACAGGCAATAAAGGAAAAGAAATTCTAAAAGGAAATACTGCAACTTGCCTCGAACTTGCGAGCTGACTCACCGATTAGCACTCCTCGGTGGGGGAAGAAGCTAGACGTGAAAACAAGTAAAAACTCCAACCATTAGATTTTAGCTTCACGACAAAACTCGACAAAACACAAAAACTTACCGCACGCACAAAGATCTCGGCGAGAGCTCTCCAAAACTACGCTCTGGTGACGAATCCGAGCTCTCGAGCTCCCTCGACGGCCAATGGAAAGAATAAAACCCTCTTTCTTCCTCTCCCTCCCGAACCAGGAAACTCACCTGGAAATTAGAAATGAAAAAAGACCTGGAGACTTGGGGGAAGAAGAAGAAGAGTACAGAATTTTTCTATAATATAATATTATAAGTGAGTTAATAAACCTCACTCACCTAAATTTTTAATTCATATATATAAATATCTTTCTCCACCAACATATTTAACTTTAGGCTTAAACCCTCATTATATATATATTATGATACTTAAACAATTCTTATTATATATAATAATACCTAAAGTTAACAGATTTTAGATTTCATTTATGTATATATACATTATAATAATTCATGATTATGTTAAATTAGGGCTCTTTTATACATAGTGTTTGTTATATATTTTAGGTTATCTTATTATTTTATATACCAATACATATGACACTTGTTATATAAAATCTTTTGGACAAATCACAAGTATTTAAGTATTTTATATTATCTTAACATTTTAATCTTTATGATTAATCAAAATAATGAGACTATATAAATAATATGAATAGTAGCATTCCTTTATAAACTATTTTACCATGTATAAACATATTATATATATATAATTAATATGATATATATATAGGTCTTATAATTATTTTATTCCTTTTATTTTGGTTCTCGCACCTTATTAATTATTTATACGCACCCCAAAACGGTAACGCCCTCACACCGCCATTTCAAAGATAATTATATTTAAAATAATTAATAGTTAGATATAAAATAATTAACGAAAACCCGGGGCATTACAGGATGTCTTCTGGGCTCCAAGCGAAGATGTCTTCGTTCTTCTGTAGGAAGGTTGTGAATTGTTCTCGTTCTTCCTGTGACAAGAGGGACCCGACCTGGACTGTCCGAGTCGGATCCCGCTGGGAGAGCAGCACTTCTACCAATCCTTTTACAGGCGCCCCCTGCTACAAAGTAGTTTCATCTAGAAGGTCAAAGTTGAAGGTGGTCACCTTTGTTAGTTGAGCTTGCTTCAGCTAGCAGGTTCTGGCTGTCTCTTGGTTCCCACGAACGACTTTTATTCCAACGGCAGTCGGGAATTTTATAGCCAGGTGTGGGATTGATAGGACAGCTCTAAAAATAGACTAGCGTGGCCTCCCGAAGATTGCGTTATAGGCAGAGCTTGACTCCACGACTACAAACTGGATGTTGTGAGTTGTCTGTCTAGGAAACTCGCCAAGCATCACCGGAAGGGTAATCATGCCCTGAACAGGAACGGGGCAGTTGTGAAAACCGTAAATGGGCCCTGTTGCTGGGCTGAGGTACTCCTTGGTGAGCTTCATGCTTTATAAAGTGGAGAGAAACAGGATGTCGATTGCGCTCCCATTGTCGACTAGTATTCTCTTGGCGTTGAAACAGGGATCCCTGATCCCAACATTGATTACGAGTGGGTCTTGGTAAGGCAGTTACAGCCCCTCTAGATCTTCTTCTCTGAAGGTGATGGTGGTGTCTTGCTTGCAATTTTCTTCTTCATTCCCCTCTTGGGCCTAGCAATGGAAAGAATATGAGCGTCGAGGTTAGGAGACCCGGCTATAGTCTCGACTTCTCCTACGATCGGCCTTCTCATTGTTGCGCCGTGAGGTGAAGGAGATTGATCTTTTGCCTGTCTGGGTTGCTGCTGTTGGTTTGGCAGCTGACCTTGTAGGAATCTACCGAGGAGCCCTTGCCTGACAAGGCGCTCAATTTCTTCCATCAATCTGGAGCATTCCTCAGTCTTGTGACCATCTCCTCTATGAAACTCGCAATACTTTGATTGGTCAGTTCTTGGTTTTAGGATAGGCGGCCTCGGCCTATGGAATGTCTTGCTATCCTGAATGACATAAAGTACGTTGGTTCGTGACGTGTTGAGGAGAGTTTAAATCAATGGTGGCCGGGGACCCTGATCCCTTCGGAGTTCTTGGTGATGATCATCATTCCGACACTCTTCTATACGTCATTCTTCCTGCCTTCTGGGGGCTTGATCCTGCCCCTTCCTTCTCTTTTGATTTCCTTCGAACTGCTGGCGATGTGCCTCAATGGCCTCATCCGCCGCTATTTGTGCTTCTACTCAGTGCACGAGATCTGGATAGCTTGGTACTGTCTCCCTCATTAGAGCGGAGTAAAAACCTCTTGGGCGGAGTCCCCCGAGGAAAACACCGCACAGAAGCTCGGGATCAACCCCTGGGATTCGTCGTGCCTCAGCGGTAAAGCGATGAAAAAACTCCTTTAGGGTCTCTCCCTCGTTCTGGCGAATCCCCGAAAGATGCAAGGGATCTCGAACAATTCTTTGGTTAGCGACGAACTGGTCTGTAAACTATCGGGCTAACTCAGTGAAGTTGTTGATGGACCCATCCGGCAGAGAATGGAACCAAGTGCACGCATGTCCCTTAAGTGTTGCCAAAAATACTTGACAGAGGAGCTTAATAGCGGCGTTATAGATCTTCATAATGGTGGTGAAATAGTTGATGTGTTCCAGCGGATCATCCGTCCCATTAAATTTTTCAATGTTGGGAAGCTTGAAACCGTGTGAAATTGGATGGACCAGGAGTTACTGTACCAGGGGTGAGTCGTGATGTAGAGGGCGGTGGGAAAAGATGCACCGGCACTCGATCTGTCTGTACTCTTCGGCAATCACATCGCAAATTTCCTCGCAAGTGGGCATTCCTATCGCTTGATCGACTCCTACCCCTCCTTGCTGATAGTGAAGAGGTTCTCCTCTAATGCCCCTGGCGGGGCGGACCAGATGTGTAGAGCTTGCAGCATCCGAGTGCTCTTCTTCATAAGTATATCCTTCTCGGGCAGCCTCCCCCAATGGAGCATGATTTAGATAAAGGGGGCGAGATGATTGGTGCAACAGGCAGAACGGGAGCTCGTGGGGCTCCGAGGTTTCTGAGGAGAGCCAACATTTCAGTTTGCTGCTCCTCCATCTGGCGTACACGCCCCTCTAATGTGTCAACAGGTGCTAACACGGTCTCTTCGGTGGGAGGCGCTTGATGAGGGAATGAGAGGGAGCGTGATCAACCCATCCTTCCAGGATTGAACCATCGGTGATGCGAGCACTTCGTCTTGCCATTGCTGGTAGTCACGAGTATTGCTACGAAGCAAATACTATTTTCAGAAAAGTCTTTGCAGAGTTTGTGGAACACCTTTCCCACAGACGGCGTGTAATATCCCTCAAACAACTAGACACCAAAGATGGTTTTGTCATGACTAGGTCATGACAAAAGCATAGGAAGCACAAAAGACCATGCGAACTTAGGCAAGGAGGAAAACCACAGTGGTCTGTAAATAGCAATTTTTAGTTACCAAGCCTAGGGTTGGACTTTAGTGCCTCACCTTGATCCTTTGACCCCACCATCACATCCCAAACCGAGTAGGGGTCCCTTGGAGCACCGAGGACCCATTGGGGTCAACCAAAGAGGCTAAGTTGACCAAAGTTAACCCTAACCCTAAATTGGTCAAAGTAGCCTAATTAGGGTCAATTGGCTTTCACAATGCTAATTAACCTTTCCCCTACCCTTATAGGGATATTAGGAACTTAATGGACCAAATATTCCCATCATGGGGCCACCAATTTGGCCAATTTGACCTAAGTCAACTAGCCTTGTTTTGGTCAATGTGGCATATTAAGGGTCAATTGGCCCCCACCATGCCAAATTAACCCTAGCTAGACCTCCCTAACCCTTAGGAGAGTCCAATGGGTCACTAACCATCCATTGGGGTAAACCCAAAATGTCAAATTGACCAAAGTCAACCCCACCCTAGGTTTCAGTCAAAATGACCTATTTTGACCTAATCAAGCCCAATCCACTTGGGTTAGGCCCAAGTGGAGGTGGCCCCCAAATTGGAGAGAGAGAGAGAGAGGAAGAACATTCATGGTGATTGAATGCAATTGACCCCTCAATCCTCCCACCAATTGATGGGCATTCACCTCCACCTTCAGTCACAGGAAGAATCCTGATGTTTCCATGCCCAGGGGAGCTGAATTTGGTGAGAATAAGGCATAGCCGAAATCCCACATCAATGGCCATTAATGGCAACCAATTTTAACCCCTCTCTTGCCTCCAATTCGAGCCTTTATCACCTTACTTGGTTCAAAAGAAGAGAAGCTCCCCTTCTTCCAGAGATAATTGTGCATTGGAAGCTCAGATAGGCATGGCTCCAAATGCTCCCCGAGCTCCCATGGTGAACCAAAGATCCACAAGGCAATCTGCCCTAGTTCAGGTCTGAACCTCTTCTCCTCCCTTAGTGCTAGATCCCCATAAATTTGGGGCTTCATTCGAGCCAAATAGGGCTCGAATCAAGCATCCCAAAAGGCCTTGTTTTCGAGCCTTTTTCCCCCGCTAGAAAACCCTTTTCCAGCCACCACCGGCCGACAAACCACCACCAATCGTCGGCCACCACCTCGACAAAGGTGGTGGGGGCATTTGCCGGCGGGGAGGAGGTGTGGGTGGCCGGCAAACCAAGCCCAAAAGTCTCCCTGGACGGGCTGTCGGGGACCGTCCATTTCTTAGGGTCGATGACTGGGAGTCGTCGATCTGGCGGGATCTGCTAAGCGCATACCAGAATATTTAATTAATCAAATATTGTTTATTTCTGGCACATAATATGCAGTGCATAGTTTTAAATATTATTAATACTTATCCTCTGATTTTGAAGAAGTGGTCTACATGATTGTTGTAGGTCATGAAGTCTAATTTCATCTAAAATTTGTTTCATCAAATTTGGACCACTGGTTTGACCTCATCACTCAAAATGGTGCAACATATACAAAGGGTTGACCTGAGCTTGATTTGTGTACCCCCACTAAACCATCCATCCAAATGTTCTGAAATTTGGAACATAGCCTACATATACCCACACCCTTAACCAATTCAAAAATTAGAATTTTTGAAGGAACATTTTTTAAGGTTTTTGCAAATATTTAATAATTCATATACAAATTAATTATAGGTTCTAGTGAATTTCAAACACCACCAAATTTTGGTGGGAGGTCCTTAGGGTCATGATATAACTTGTAAAAATTTTATCCCATTTGGGATTGATTAAGTTGGGTAATTAATTAACCCAACATTGGTCAAACTAGGGGTTATTAGGTCAAAACTTCACTTATTAGGTTGATTGGTCAATTCTCATCCAAAAGTGATGAAACCTTGGCCACTGACTTAAAATCACATAAAACACCTCCACCAATGATTTGGGGTGGATGTGCCCTAGGACCCTAGTTCAAACCTTAGGGTTGTATTTTGAACCCTTTGAAGGAGATAGGGTCATATGGCCTTGGATTGACATGAAATTTGGCAGAGAGATAGGGTGGTATTAAGCCCTAGGTAATTTATTTGGAATTTTTAGAGACATTTAGTCTCTCTGAATTATTTAAGAGTCATTTATGGCACTTTATTACTAGAAGGAATTACATGCTCATATAGCCTAGAATGTTTATGAAACTTTCGCAGTAAGTTTATATTGATGATGTTATTTTCTGATTATTTTACTAGGAATTTTACAGTGTTATATACAGTACTTCATTCACAACCCCCAATGTTTGCCCTAGTTATATGAAAATTAATTATGGGTTTAAGACTCACTGGAAAATTATGAAACTTGGAGAGAGGAATTTTTAGGGCAAGTATATGATCGGTTACTTTTAGTAAATTTTTAGAGTAATGTATGCATGTCTACTTCACAAAGTGCCCTTAGACTGATTTGTTTAAATAATGAAATTTTGTGGTCAAATGGATTTAGAAAATTATGGGACTCCATCAGTGAACTTTTCTGTCCATCTTGGACACCAGCTAATTTTTCTTGAAATTTTTTAATAAGAATTTCTAGTACTTTCTTTGTAAATCCTTGAATTTGATTAATTAGTTAATATTTTAATTGGAGGTCAACATCTTTCTGGAAATTTGTGAAATTCATATATAGGTGTTATTTTAGTGTTATATAGTTGTACAAATTTTAGTGAGGCCATAACTTATCAGAAAACCATACATGATGTACAAAATCATAGGTTCCCTGATTTTGGAGAAATTATAATAAATACCAAATAAAGTAGGAAAATTATGAATTTTTGGAGATGGTGTTAAAATGTCATATCACACCCCCCATAATAATCTTGGGTCATTTGGATGATTATTTGGAGTACCTCCTCTCATGCACCTCATATAGCTCACTTGGTCTACGTATAGCAAAATTGTAGAATTATGATAACTTGTAGACCATTTGGTAGGAATGAGTTGTAGTTGGTGTACCTGTTCCGGTTGAAGAGATTTGATGTCACCAATAAGAGTCTATGTGTTGAGTGTGCCCGGTAGTTAAGCGCAAGTTTGTACTCGGGATTGACGAAAGATTGTCTTTCCCTTGGAGAGTAATAAAACACTTAGGGTTAACTCAAGTGAAATAGTAAGAGGAGAATGCTTATGGGTAATTGACAACAATATTAAGTGTCTTGAGAAAGGGAGGTTTGGGGTGTCATCTCATCGTACCTCTTAGTACCGATGCGAGCCCCTCACTAGGTAGACCTCGGGAAGTCCAAGATTAACCCTAAACTGTAGGAATAAGTTTTTGTACAAGATTAACTGAATAATGCACTCACCCACACCCCGTTAATATGGGTGGTTAGTCGGTTTGGTCCTTCAGGTGGTAGGCTCGGTAGTTGTTGAAACATACTAATTAGTCAGGTGAGCTTGTGACTCAGAAATGGTTCATAGACGGGTTAGCTAGCCCGAGGAGCCTACGGCTCAAAAATATATATAGTAATCATAAATATATGTGCATAAAGGTGGCGAGTCTTTAGTATTGACAGTTGTCGCACCGACGTCGATACTTTGGCTCGGTAAGTGTGTTTAACACTTTGCCAAGGAAAAGTCTGGTAGACTAGCCAGTAAGAGTACGCAGGAGCTCCGTTGTTGTGTTCTTAGCGTTGAGGCATACGATAGATCTAGGTTAGGTAGTGCAGATACTGTTGTATTTTAAATTTCATTCTAAATGAATAACATATCAAATATGCGTAGCGAAAATAACAAATAAGAGCAACCCAAAAGAGTTCAAGGATCTTATGATTTCATGAATCAAGAAATATGAAAGGTAACAACAACGAAGTACCTTAATGGGATTGAGTCAATGCTCAACCAAGATGCTCCAAGAAGAAATCTCAAAGATCAACTTTGAGTCCCAAGCGCAGAAATAGATCAGCGCCTCTATAGAGATCCAGACGAGTGAGAAGAACTCCACGACTCTTGTCCAAGAAGAGCTGGGATAGAGAAGGAATGCCCTCTACGTCTCCCACGAACTACTATATCCGATGACAGGGAGAGGCGGCGACGGCGACGTATGGGAAGATAGAGGCCGATCGGAACCCTTCTGTCAGTTTTGCGAAACCCTTCTGTTGGTTTTGCGGAATCCTTCCGTCGGTTTTGTGGAACCCTTCCTTTTCTCTTCAGGTGTCGCAAAAGGAGATCTCGCATTTAGGGCATAAAATCATGGTCTATTTATACCCCAGTCAAAAGAGAGGCAATCCACACACCTGAGACTAGTATTGGAGTAAACACAAAAATTCGTCGAGTAGGCCAAATTCATCGAGATAAGACAAATTCGTCGAGTAGAATATAAATCGTCGATACAATTCGATGATTCGACGTGACGAATCAATGCGTGTTCTGTCGAGATAATCTTGACGATTCGTCGCGTATATCTAATTTGTTGAGACATTTCGACGAATACCGACAAGACAATTAACACATATTTCGTCGATACAATTCGACGATTCGTCGAGTACAACCTAATTCATCGAGACACTTCTCGTCGATTCGTCGAGTACAATGCAATTCGTCGAGACACTCTTGACGATTCATCGTGTACTTCCTTTTTTCCCGTCGAGACATTCTCGACTTAACTCCAACCACTCATTGGATTAGTCCTCAACTCATATCCAATATGAGTAAGACCAAGACAATCCTTCATCCAACTTCTCCAACATTGTTATGTGTGACCTTATAGGCTCAAATTGCATTGGTAGTAAGACTAATTGTTTGATTGCTTTGAGATCACCTAGGAAACACCAATAGGCTCCCACTTGATCATAAAGTATCAACAAAAGTCTCACAAATAATGAGCGGCATCTAGCAAGACATCACTGCTAGCCAAACAATAAGAGTTCATAACTCAATAAGCTTGTCTTGACCAATGTACCAGTATTGTCATGTCCTTTTGTCCCTTACATCCGGATAGAACTAGAGGTATGTGATAGTTTATTTAGGATGTAATCTTAGTCACCTAGAGGGGGGTGAATAGGTTTGTTTTTATTTTAGGTTTTAACCTAGCTATTTTCTGATTTTAGGTTAGTTAAGTATCAAGCACCCAGAAAACACGCAATGGTTTATAGAGGTTCCTCAAGGCAGGGTGTCTTGAGTAGTCCTCTTTCCCCCTCCACCTTTCTACCAATGACTTAGAAAAGACAACACCTCCAAACTCAGCTCCAAGAGCTTACAACACAGATCCCTCAGGATCTCTCAGGTTTTCCTAAACCCTACCTCAGGAAAAACAGCCCTACCTCGGGCTCAATAGCCCTACCTCAGGCTCAACAGCCCTACCTCAGATCTCCTAAAGATCCTACACTCAAGCTGACCAGGATGTGAAAACTTTCTTAGTTGTCGTCAATGGAACAGTAATCTTGTTTTTTTTGTGAGTGAGAGAGTAAGAGCCCTCCTTTTACAAAGCCCTAATTAATTCTTTTATACTCCACTGATCTCCAACGGCTATTAGATGTCCCATGACACAGCATGGATGAGATTAGAATACCATATCTTGCTTTTCTACAGCTTGCGCCAAAAGCAAAACCCGACAGTCCTTTTGAATCAGCCTCAGCGGTTGGGCTGAGACAGCTTCCAGTCTCAGTGGCTTCTTCTGTCCCGTTCCAGCGGAGCTGCTGAGACAGATAGTTGTCTCAGCGGTTTTCTTCTATCTACAGCTCAGCTGGCCCTGTCACCTTCTCAGCGGCCCTTGGCCTTGTCTCAGCGATTCAGCTGAGACTGAGAGCTTGTCTCAGCGGTTTTGACAGCAAACCTACTGAACTTACTTCACACCTTGGTATGACCTAACCCTGCATGGTCATGAGATAAAATGGGATTTGTCAAATACAACTTGTACTTAGCATTGAGTGTGAAGCTTCTTCAAATCAAGGGAACATTGAGGGTCATTTTCCCAATAATCTCCCCCTATTTGAAGAAGGCAGAACACCCTCAAATGCTAAAGTACATAATACATAAATGTTTGTCATGTAACTTCATATCATGAAAATCATTATAACATACTCATGTAAATATTATTATGATATTTAGAATAAGATTGTAACAAGTGATATTCATGCTAGGTATGTTACTTACAAAGTCTAACACACCAACAATATGATTAGATAAACATAATGACGTATCGCATATTAACTTAACCAATATCACAGAGTAAAATTAAGCTAGCTCAGATTAGCTTAGGACATAACATGACTAATATAACAATTCATCCATAAGCATTTCAGATAAAGTATAGTTCAATTTACATCCAGGCATTCATAAGACATTTATACATTCATTTAAAGTTTTCTTTTCTTAGAAGTAGAACAATCAGGAATGTCAGCAACCACTTCTTGTTCTTTGGCTGAAGCATCTTGGTCTGCTGCAGCATTCATGTTTTCAGCAACCACTTCTTCTTGAGCTGGGATCTCCTTATCTTCAACAGCCACAATCATATTTTCAAGGGGATTGGTGGCTGTGTTTTTCAGCATTTGCAGCCTCAATCTCAGCTATTTTCCTTTTGTTCTCTTGCCTTAGGAAATACATATATGGCTTTGGGATATATCTAGAAGGCATACTTCTTGGGTTATCATTTCTTACCAGATTAGCTTTGAATACTCTTTCTCTTTTTGAGTTTCTCTCTAAATGCTTTATCCACTCTTCAAATGGATAGGGCTTATCAATATCTTTTCCAATTTGACCATGGCTTAGCCAGGCATTTAGTATAATTTCTTTGGAGTCATAACTCCAGTACTCATAGTCAGGATCTCTATTTTGCACATCCCTTTGCCTGGCCATGTATTCTTCAGTCAGTAATACATGTTCTCTTTCTCTTCTCTTTTTCAATCTCTCATTCTGGGCAATTGCTTCTTGATGTGGGAAATCCCAATCTTCTGCCCTATTTACATCTAAGAAAGGAAGATTCAGTGACAGCCTTCTACGTTGTAGAACCTTAAAGGTTAAGTCAGAATTTATGATTGCATTTGTATCCTCCCCCTTTCTGGCTTCTTCAAACACTTGTTGATGGAGGTCTTGATTAGATGATGTTATAGTGCCAGATAGGGTTTGGAAAACATTTTCAAAATTAGCTTGAAGCTCATCTTTAAGTTTGACTACCTCAGAATTCAGTTGGGTAGCAGTGAATGTGTCAGAAATGGCTTGAAAGACAGTGGCAATATCTGCTTTCAGCTCTTCCTTGTTCCTGTCAGCTTCTTCATTCAACTGCATAGCAGTGGAGTATACATATTCTTGAATGTGATTGGCTGACTTTTCTATCACTTCATCTCTCTTACTGACATAATTTTGGACATATGTTATATCCTGTTCAGACATCTGGAGGTGATTGTTCATAGACCTGAGAATGGTATTCTGAGATATTACTGTCTTTTCTGCAAGGTCAAACCATTTGGTCATTTGCTTGTTCAGCATTCCAGTGTCTTCCTTAATTTCCTTGACCTCAGCCATTACTTCATTCTTCACATTCATGATGGACTGATCAACATATGCTTTGATTGTGATAACTGGCTGGTCTACATAATGCTTCATGGAAGTGAGATGAGTCTCTAGCATGAGGTGGATTGCATTTATAATGTTCTCATTTGAGGAAGTGGAGGTGGAAGCTTGTCGATCAGGGATAATTGGGTCTTGGAGCCTTAGTGGACTTGGAGGAGGGATTACTTGAAGTACAATTTGCACTGCAGCTGCAGGCATCACTTGAATTGGATCATCCATCTTCTCAGCAAAAGGTGCTATATCCTCAATGTGAGCAGGGTGGACTTCATCATGATCCATATCATCCATGTCATCATCAGCATTATCTAGCTCCTCCCCCTCAGAGAGAGCATCTTTGTAAGATGAGTCCAGGAAGGCTAAGACAATTATTTGAAGTTAGAGTTAATGACTTAGTAATTCTAATGATGGGTTTGAAAGGTTTACCAAGAACTTCATCATTATCTGCAGTTGGCTCTTGCTGCTTCTCGCCCTCAGATGGGGCATCAGATAGTCCTTGTTGGGGTATGTCCCAGAGAGCTGGGGAGTCATAAATGTTATTTTATATTCTTCTTTCAAGATCTAGTATTAGTGCACCAAGCTTACTTTCTAAGCCCTTAGGAGAAGGAACTTTGTCCTTGTCAGATTTGTCTCCTTCACTCCCAGTTTGATCATTGATACCATCCATGGGGGATGGCTCTTGTTGATTCTTGGAGCATTCAGCTAGCCTTAGGGAGCCGTGGTCCACATAATTTTAAGAGTCATTAGTGTCTAACTAAGTGATTATCTATGGTTAGATAATATTATGAGTGGTATGGACATTAAGTATTAATTACCAGGGGTAGTATCTATGGCCAAGTCTTGTGGATGAACACTGCCAGGAGGCAATTCATCCTTATCAGGAATACTGTGTGGTCCAAGATCAGCACCAGCATCTTCATTTTTATCTGAGTGGTCATACTCAGAACTTGATAAAACCATCCTTGGCATCTTCACTGCTTTGGCTTTCTTTGGTTCTTTCCCCTTTGCCTTAGATGGTTGGCTTATGGGGATCACCCTGGTAAACCTGTCTAATGTCTTGATATCCATCCTCTTGAGATAGTGGAGGTTTGTTCCTTTGGATTTGCCAAACTTGTCAGGGTAAGTTTGGAGTAGGTACAGGGAAAGAATTCTGCCCAAATAGGGTGCCTGCAAACATTCCTTGATTCTTTGAAGGATAACTTCTCCCCAAGAGGTTTTCCTTTTCAGTATTATCCTTGTCATGAGGTCAAACATTTATTGTGAGATTGTGTCATGGTACCCAGGTTTGCAACGAATAGCTTTTCCCACAATATCAGAAAAGAGTTTGCCCCTTTGGTTGAAGAATTTCCTTTTTAATGATCCAGTTTTGGTATCATTGTATTCAGTCCATTTCAGAGCCTTTTTCATGTCTTTCTCAAAAATTTCTTCCTCCTCACTTGGACTACAGGATGGAAGATGTAATGCTTTTTCTAGTTTTGCATGAGTTATCTTTATTCTATCTTCTCTTATCTTTGATTTTAGGTATGACTTGGAAGTGGATAACTTAGCATGGCCAAACCATTCCAGAACTTTAGTTCTGAGAATGACACCTAGTTCAGACAGAATAAACTCCAGACCTTGGTCTTTTAGGAGTAGAATCACTCCCTTGATTTCTTCTGGAGCATGGGCAAACCCATTCCTGACGATTTCATATCCCTCCAGAATGTCTTTAAAGCTTTTGGGATCCATTGTTGCTGTAGAAGAATGCGCTGGGACGGAAGAGGTTCATCTCGACGGCTAGGAAAGAAGGGTTGTGTACCTCTTACTGATTAAGTATTGTTTATTTATATGGCCTAAGTATATGTTATGATTAACCCTAGTAATTAGATTTAATTGCTCTTATAGTTGTAAGTGGAATTGGGTCAAATGGGGTTGCATTTAGACAAAGTATAATGAACCCTTCCCATCTCAGCGGAACCGCTGAGACGGCGACCTAAATGCTGGGACAGAGTACTATCAGCCGCTGGGATAGTTTTAGCAGCCTCAGCAGTTCCGCTGAGACTTTTCCCAGCTGTCTCAGTTGCTCAGCTTAAACAGCCTTGTCTGTTTAGCTGATATTATTGCCTTATCATTATTCCTTGTGATGTCAGAATGTGCTGAAACCTAATCATGTCACTAGGAGTTGATGTGATAAGATTTTGAATCCTAACTTAACAAGTATAATAACATAGATGATTTGAAAGAAGGAATTATTCAATATTTAACATTCCTAGTTCAATCTTGAAAGATTTAAACTTGGCTTCATCCAATGACTTTGTAAAGATATCAGCAACTTGATGTCAGTGGGGACAAATTTAAGGAAGATGTCCTTACATTCAACATGTTCCCTTATAAAATGATATCTTATCTCTATGTGCTTAGTCCTGCTATGAGAGATAGGGTTCTTAGCAATAGAGATAGCACTTGATGAGTCACAATAGAGAGGAGATTCACTTACCTTGAGGTTGTAGTCCTCTAACTGATGTTGAATCCATAACAGTTGTGCACAACAACTTCCTGCAGTAATGTATTTAGATTCAGCAGTGGATATTCCCACACTTGTCTGCTTTTTGCTACTCCGTGATATCAACCTCCTTCGTAGGAATTGACATGTGTCACTTGTGCTTTTCTTGTCTTAGTTGCAGCCTACAAAATGTGCATCTGGAAATCCAGTTAGTTCAAAATCATTGTTCTTAGGGTACCAAAGGCCATGTTATAGGATGCCCTTTGGGTATATCAAAATCCTCTTTGCAGCTGAGTAGTGAGATTCCTTAGGGCATGTCTGGTACCTAGCACACACACATGTAGCATACATAATGTATGGTCCACTAGAAGTTACATACAATAGGGATCCAATAATGCACATGTACATGGATTCATCAAATTCCTTGCACTTCTCATCCTTGTCCAGGGAAATGTTGGACCCCATGGGAGTTTTCATGGTGGAAGCTGATTTCATCCCAAACTTCTTGATAAGCTCCCTAGTATACTTAGTCTGTGAGATGAATATACCCTCATCAGAATGTTTCACTTCAAGGCCTACAAAGTACTTGAGCTCTCCCATACTGCTCATCTCAAACTACCCCTGCATAAGGTTAGCAAAGCTTTTGCATAGGTTGTCATCAGTAGACCCAAATATTATGTCATCAACATATATTTGGACTAAAAGACATTTGCACCTTGTTTTCTTAAGAAACAATGTACTATCTATCTTTCCCCTCAAGAACTTGTTCTTGATGAGAAAGCAAGACAATGTCTCATACCAAGCCCTAGGGGCTTGCTTTAGACCATAAAGATCTTTCCTAAGTAAATATACATGATTAGTGAGGGTTGGATGCACAAAACCTGATGGATGTTCAACATATACCTCTTCCTTCAAGTCACCATTGAGGAATGCTGATTTGACATCCATTTGGTATACCTTGAACCCCTTGTAGGAAACATAGGCAAGGAATAGCCTAATTGCTTCTAACCTTGCAATAGGGGGAAAGGTTTGATCAAAGTTTATTCCCTCTTCTTGTCTGTAGCCCTTGGCTACCAATCTTGCCTTGTTCTTTATGATTATACCATTTTCATCCACCTTGTTCCTGTAAATCCATTTGGTGCCAATAATATTGTGTCCTTGAGGTTTTGGCACCAACTTCTATACCTTGCATCTTTTGAATTATATAAGTTCTTCTTGCATTGCATGAATCCAAAAGGTGTCTTGGTTGGCTTCTTCAAACTTCTTGGGCACCATTTGTGATAAGAAGCTTAAGAATAGGGCCTCATTATGAGCCCTACTTCTGGTCAGTACACCTTGGTTCTGGTCTCCAATAATTTGTTCTCTTGGATGATCCCTTAGGTGTCTTACAGCTGCAGGCAATCTGTCCTCAGCTTGCTGTAATTCTTCTGCTGGTTCAGCAGTGTCTTCAGCACCTTGGACCTCTTCTTCTTCAGGAATTGTTGCATCTGTATATGCTTTGTTACTGCTGGGTATGTCTTGCACAGACATCTTTTCCATCTCCTCTTCATTCCCTGTCAAAATAGAAGAACTAGACCAGCCCTTATAGATTAGGCTGGTCTCATCAAATACTACATGTACAGACTCTTCTACAACATGAGTTTTCTTGTTATAAACTCTATTATCTCTACTATGTGAGTTATAGCCAATAAGAACCCCCATATTGCATTTCTCTGCAAACTTGGTTAATTGAGATTTTCCATTGTTTAATATGTAGCATTTTGAACCAAAGATTCTAAAGTATGAAATTGTAGGTTGTTTGCCTTTCAGAATCTCATAGGGAGTAATTCCATGAACCGTATTGATGGAAGCCCTATTAAGAACATAACATGCAGTATTGACTGCCTCAACCCAGAAGTATTCTGGGAGTAAGGAGTCACTAAGCAATGTTCTTCCATCTTCTATCAAGGTTCTATTCTTCCTTTCAGTCATACCATTTTGTTGTGGAGTCCTTGGGGAGGAGAACTCTTGGGTGATACCATATTCTTGACAAAACCTTGTCATGGCTTCAGATTGAAATTATGTACCATTGTCAGTCTGAGTCCTGACCACAGCACATTATAAGTCATTCTGAATAGCCTTGACATGATTTATAAAGACATTCAATGTATCTGATTTCTTCTTAAGGAAGAATACCCATGTATATTTTGAGTGATCATCAACAATCACCAAAGTATACAACTTCCCTCCTAGGCTCTGAATTGGAAAAAGACCAAACAAGTCCATGTGCAACAAATATAAACATCATTCAGTGTCTTTGGAGCCAATATTTTTAAAGGTGGCCCTTATTTGCTTACCCATTTGGCAAGCATGACAGGGACCACTTTTAATACATTTTAAATTAGGACTATTCCTAACAAGGTTTTTAGAGAATAGCCTATACATTGTCTTGCAGTTAATGTGGGCAAGTCTCTTGTGCCATTGAACACAAAGAGACTCATTTTCATTAGCTACTAAACATACAGATGAAAGAGAATTACTGCATATAAAGTCTAAGCAATAAACATTCCCACTCCTAGTGCCTGAGAGAATGGTCTCTAAGTCATTAGACTTTTTGATCAAGCACTTGTCATTGTGGAATTCAATGACATAGCCTAGATCACATAGTTGACTTATGCTCTCTAGGTTGTGTTGCAACCCTTCAATATAAGCAACCCTTGTGATTGAAACTATGTCATTGGAGATCATACCATATCCCTTGGTGATTCCTCTTTCAGATCCACCAAAGATGACTTTAGGTCCATTCTTCACAGCTTTGTAGTCATGTACAAGATTTCTGGTTCCTGTCATGTGCCTTGAGCACCCACTGTCCAAGTACCATATTTGGTTGAGGCTGGTACTTACACTAACCTGTAAGAAGGAGTTTAGTTACCCTTAGGAGCCCAAATAATTTTGGGTCCTAGGTCCTTGTTAGCATAATTAAATGACCTCACACCAGCTGCACTCTTTGCAGGATGACTTTTCTTTGCACTTGGTACATTGGGATTGTACCAATAATCTATGGCAAAGTGTCCCACTTTAACACAACACCAACATTCATGAATATTGTATATCCTCTTCTGAACATTTCTTGAGGAGAGAGTATCACTGTGCTTATGTTCAGGAGGTGAGACAACAACATTTTTCATGTTCCTTTCAGCAATGATCTGGCTGAATGTTATCCTCTGTACAGTCTTGGCACCCTTTGTCTTAATGACATCAGCTTACTTTGTCTTAGAGGCCAGGAAAGATTGGATGGCATCAGACACTGAGCAAGAGGGCTTGTCTACAGGTTTTGTAGCAGCCATGTTCTTTGCTGGACAGAGCTTGGAAGAACTAACTTCCATACTCCTGAATGATGGGGCTGAAGTACCAAATACAAATGGTCCAGGTTGGGCCATTTGAATTTCTTCATGGGGAGCCTTCATGGCACTCATTCTCATACCCTTTCTTCCACTATAGGAAGGAGTGTTTTCCTTCCTATAGGATCTTCCATTCTTCCAGTGACCAAAAATTCTTTCATGATCATACCTGTTAGAAGGAAGCAACACCTTTTGAAAGGTGGTATGAGGCTTAACCTTTTCCTTGCTCTTTTCCCCACTCCCTTCTCCTACTTCCAATTTATTGAACCCTAGTCCTCTCCTATTGGTTTGAGAGGAAAAGGTGTCAATAATAGGAAGTACATATTTGGGCTTGGAGAATTGAGCCACTGGGCTCTTTTCTTTCACAAGCTTCTCCTCAAAGTCCTTGATGACCTTGTTCTTTTGGGATATGGTGCTTAAGTGCACAATTGTAATTCCCCTTAGATGGCTTATTTGTCTACTCATCTGAGCCACTATGGAGGGTGACTCAGTGCACTCTTTCTTATCCATCTTAAGGGAAGCAATTTATTAGGCTTGCCTCTTGGCCAACTTCTTGATCTTTTCAGAGCTTCCAAGAGAGCACCATACTTGTCAATCAAATGATTGACATCTTCCTCAGATTCTGAATCACTTCCACCAATTGATGAAGGTGCTTCAGATTCTGGACTTCTCTCATAATCAGAAGAGGAGATGGAATGAATTAATACCTGTTTATTGTCAGAAATGTTCTGACTATCTTCCTCATCAGTGATGGCCATAAGGCCTAGCTGAACATTATCCTCTTCATCCTCCTCTATATAACTGTCTGAATGTGATAGAGGGGCCCTGATTCCATTTTTGGCAGCAGGACAATCATCTTCTTTTTCTGCTACAAACAGCCCAATATAGGCTTCTTCTTCAGCATCTAAATCTGAGGATGAGGAATCAGATTCACTCCAGTTTTTTCCTTTTTTGCTAGGAAGGATTTTTCCCCCTTCTTATCCTTATAGTGGTGATATTTCTTATCACCCTTTTCCTTTCTTTTGACTGGACAGTCAGCTATGACATGTCCAGGCTTACTGCAGCAATAGCAAATGATGTTATTTGAAACATGTTTACTAGATTTAGAATCATACATGTCCCCTTTGGGTGCTGCCTTTCAGATTTGATGTGGTCTTTCTTGGAGTGTGAGGAGGAGGAGGGTGTGTTCTTCCATTGTTTCCTCCTCATCATCTTCTTGAACTGCCTTAAGAAGGCAGCAAACTCCTCATCAGATGAAGAGTTGTCTGAAGTGTTGTTCTCAGACTTATCTGATTCAGCACTCCTTCTCGGAGGAGACACCATTCTGGTCTTGCTCTTCTTGGAGCTGTCAGCCTTGAGAGCCACAGATCTCTCCCTTGCATGATCCCTTGTTGAAGTGTCCTCTTCCTTTCTTGCAGATAACTGCATCTCATAAGAGAGCAGCTTCCCAAATAGTGTATTAGTAGGAGTCTCACCGGGCTTGGCCACTTCCCTGATGGCACAAATTTTTGTGTCCCAGTCTCTAGTTAAAGATCTAAGGAACTTATCATTAAGCTCATAGTAACTGAACACTCTTTCATAGGTTCTTAGTTCATTGACTAACCTAAAGAACCTTTCATGGCAAATGGAAATGCTTTCCTGGCTCAGCTGCCTGAAAGCTTCATATTCTTGGTTGAGGAGAGATTTTCTATTATCCCTCACCTCAGCTATCCTTTCCATATACACCACCAGTGTATCCCACATTTCCTTGGCAGTTGTGCAGTGCACCAAGTTCTGAAATGTTGAGTCGTCTATTGCATTAACAATTATGTTTAGGGCTCTTTTATCCATATTGAACAATGCAAGTTCATCCATGGTTAAGTCGCCTTGGCCACTCTCCTGGTTGGATCTATGGTGGAGGCAGTTTGAAAAGTGAAAGGCCCTTATTTTACTGTGATATAAATCCTTGGGTCAGATGCTTCCATAAACAATCTAACCCTTTGCTTCTATATGCCAAAGTTTTATTTATTGCAAATGGGCAACTTCATGGATCCCATCTCCTTCTACAATCCAGTGGAGGCCATTGGATTGAGATGTGACTACTACTTTATAGGATCTAGTCAAACAATTATGTCCTTCTTGACCAACCTACCTCTGATACCACTTGATAGTTTATTTATGATGTAGTCTTAGTCACCTAGAGGGGGGTGAATAGGTTTGTTTTTTTATTTTAGGCTTTAACCTAGTTGTTTACTAATTTTAGGTTAGTTAAGTATCAAGCACCCAGAAAACACATAATGGTTTATAGAGGTTCCTCAAGACAAGGTGTCTTGAGTAGTCCTCTTTCCCCCTCCACTTTTATATCAATGAGTTAGAAAATGCCAACACCTCCAAACTCAGCTCCAAGAGCTTACAACACAGATCCCTCGGGATCTCTCAGGTTTTCCCAAACTCTACCTCAGGCTCAACACCCCTACCTCAGGCTCAACAGCCCTACCTCAGATCTCCCAAAGATCCTACACTCAAGTTGACCTCCCAGCTCTACTACTCAGGCCAAACAACCCTACAACCTCAGGCAAAGATGCCCTACAATCTCAGAACTGTTAAGTTCCTATAGAGTTTATAATAGATGATTACAATTAGAAGATAAAAGAGGTCAAGCCTTGGTCTTCTGTTGTTGAACAACTGCTGTAGCAGTCTTGAATCTGGGATGAGTCCAATGGCCTCAACTTTGATTCTTCTGGTCCTTTTTTTCATAGAAAGAGTGAGGATCAACTTGCTCTATCTTGAGTTGATCAAGAGGAGCAAACTATTCTCTCCTTGCAGCTTCAGGAACCATTATGTGAAAACTTTCTTAGCTGCCATCAATGGAACAATAATCTTGTTTTTTTTTGTGAGTGAGAGAGTAAGAGCCCTCCTTTTACAAAGCCCTAATTTATTCTCTTATACTCCACTGATCTCCAACGGCTATTAGATGTCCCCTGACACAGCATGGACGAGATTAGAATAACATATCTTGCTTTTCTGCACCTTGCGCCAAAAGCAAAACCCGCCAGTCCTTTTGAATCTGTCTCAGCATTTGGGCTGAGACAGCTTCCAGTCTCAGCGGCTTCTTCTGTCCCGTTCCAGTGGATCCGCTGAGACAGCTAGTTATCTTAGCGGTTTTCTTCTATCTACAGCTTACCTAGCCCAGTTACCTTCTCAGCGTCCCTTAGCCTTATCTCAGCGGTTCAGCTGAGGCTGAGAGCTTGTCTCAGCGGTTTTGACAGCAAACCTACTGAACTTACTTCACACTTTGGTATGACCTAACCATGCATGGCCATGAGATAAAATGGGGTTTATCAAATACAACTTGTACTTAGCATTGAGTGTGAAGCTTCTTCAAATCAAAGGAACATTGAGGGTCATTTTCCCAACAGCATGGACTGTGTCACCCTCATAATTGTTCAATCCTAGTTTCCTTATCTTGAATAGACTGTTTGAAATTGGTGAGCTCAATATCATAACATGACTCAACCAAGCATGACCATGAATTTCTTAGTCTTATTCCATCAAGGGGCCCTTGGATGTAACTCATATCATGTAGGAGGACAAATCTCATATCTGTCCGCACACAAACACCTAAATGAATCATAGCATGCCCAATAACCACCGTTATCATCAACCTTTTTCAAGGAAAACTTTTGATGGCATCAAAGTACGCTCTTCCTCACTTGATGAATGTTGTGACTTCAGGTCAAAGAACCACAAATATCGTTGCCATTTGAGAACTACTTGTGACACGTTCATATAACAATCCACAAAGTAGCCTCAAGGTGGGTCTGTCCAGTACAACTTGTTCACTAACAAGTACCAATGTGATGACTTGATATCACAATATCATGACCTATGAGAACCGGTCATCAGTCAACGCACATGCTAGTCTTAATGTATCATCAATGCCCTTCAACTTCTAAGATAATACTCCGACCATGGACCATTTAAGAATGAAGCTTCTTATAAACATAGGCCCTCACATTCAAGTCATGTACTTGAATTCCTATGGAAGCAAACATTCTAAGGGCATTTATTATGCTAATTAATCTATCAAATAGAAACAGTTGACATAATAATAAGAACTTGCCATAAATGTAAAATGAAATATAAAGTACTTTATTCATCACATGAATAACAACTGACACAAATATAATCCACAAGACTCCCACTAGAGACAATCATTCAGGTATCTAATACCCATTGATCTAGTATGATAATCATGCTTTTTCTGTGCAAGGGACTTTGTCAGTGGATCCACAATATTCTCTTCAGTCGGTACTCTACATATGTTCACATCTCCTCGATCGACAATCTCACGAATAAGATGGATTCGCCGAAGTATGTGCTTGGAGCGCTGATGAGATCTAGTTCCTTAGATTGGGCAATTGCATCATTGTTGTTACAGTGGAGAACTACGGGAAACAATGCTAGGAACTACACAGCTCGCTGATGAATTTCCTAATCCACACAGCCTCCTTCGCCGCATTTGCGGCAGCGATATACTCGGCCTCAGTCGTAGAATCGGTAACTGTCACTTGCTTGGAACTCTTCCAACTTACAGATCCTCCATTCAAGCAAAATACAAAACCTGATTGGGACTTTGAATCGTCCCTATCAGTCTGGAAGCTAGCATATGTGTAACCATTTACAATGAGCTTTTCCTCTCCACCAAACACCAAGAACATATCATTAGTCCTTCTCAAGTACTTTAGGATATTCTTGACATCTATCAAGTGACCATCATCAGGATAAGACTAATAACTGCTCATCATGCTTAAAGCATATGAGACATCAGGTCGAGTACAAAATATTGCATACATGATTGATCTAATTGCTGAAGCATATGGAATCATTTTCAAGTGCTCTTTATCTTTTAAAGATTTAGGACACTGGTCCTTAGAGAGGCTCACACCATAAGACATGGGTAAGAAACCCTTCTTGGATTCAAGCATGCTGAACCGTTTTAGCACATTCTCAATGTATGTACTCTGGGTCAAACCCAACAACTTCTTCGATCTATCTCTATAGATCTTAATACCAAGTATATATGTCGTTTCGCCCAAGTCTTTCATAGAAAAGCAGCTCTCTAGGTTGTTCTTAACAACTTGCAGGGTCGAAATTTCATTCCCGATCAACAGTATGTCATCTACATACAATATCAGTAAGGCAACAATGCTCCGACTAATCCTCTTGTAAACACAAGGCTCATCCTTGTTCTTGATGAAACCAAACTCTTTGATGTTCTCATCAAAATGCAGATTCCAACTTTGAGAAGCTTGTTTCAATCCATAAATGGATCGATTCAAGTTGCATATTTTAGTGGCTTCACTTAGAGATACAAAACCCTTGGGTTGTGTCATGTACACATCCCCAAGGAGGTTTCCATTAAGGAAAGTCGTTTTGACATCCATTTGGCAGATCTCGTAGTCATAGTACGCAGCAATAGCAAGTAAAATTCTGATGGACTTGACTATAGCAACAGGGGAAAATGTCTCATCATAGTCAACACCATGAATTTTTCCTGAAACATTTAGCCACCAGCCGGCCTTTGAATGTATGCACATTCCCATCCATGTCGGACTTCTTCTTGAAGACCCACTTGCACCGTATGGGTCGTACCCCTTCAGGTGATCCCACCAAGGTCCAAACTTGGTTTGTATACATGGAGTCCATTTCAAATTTCTTGGCCTCAAGCCACTTCTCGGAGTATGGTCCATTCATAGCATCTTGGTAGGTTGCAGGCTCATCATCATGATCCATAAGCAACATATTACCTATCTGAGACATGAGAAATTCATATCTCTCAGTCTCAAATCTTGGTCTACCAGATATACGTAGGAATTGTGTTTCTTGAGTAGGCTCTCTAGCTACAACGTCTTGTAGTCCTTGCTCAGGTTCCAATTCTGGTTCGTTCTCAGTTTGTGATTCTTGAACTTCTTCATGTTCTACCTTTGCAGTCTTTATAGATAAGAACACTTTCTCCAAAAAGATACCAGTCCTTGCGACAAACACTTTAACCTCAGACGACTGGTAGAAGTAGTACCATTTGGTCTCTTTAGGATACCCCACTAGATAACACTTATCCAGTTTGGGTTCCATCTTGTCAGGCATTTGACGGCGTACGTATGTCTCATAATCCCAAATCTTGATAAAAGACATACTAGGACGCTTCCCAGTCCATATCGCATATGGTGTCTTTAGAACCCTTTTCGTTGGAGCACAATTTAAAGTGAAAGCAGCAGTCTCTAGAGCAAATCACCAAAAGAAAACGGGCAGATCTGCATGACTCATCATCGATTGCACCATGTCTAACAATGTACGATTCCTCCTCTCAGAAACACCATTATGTTGTGATGTTCTAGGTGGAGTGAGTTGTGATACAATACCACACTCTTGCAGATGATCACGAAAATCATGACTTAGGTATGCACCACCTCGATCAGATCGGAGTGCTTTAATCTTTTTTCCCAATTGGTTCTCTACATCATTCTTAAACTCTTTGAACTTTTCAAAGATTTTGGATTTACACTTCATAAGATATATATATCTTATCTACTGAAATCATCAGTAAATGTAACGAAGTAGTAGTACCCACCTCTAGCCATAGAACTCATGGGTCTGCATACATCACTATGTATTATGCCCAAGAGATCATCAGCCCTCTCAATACAACTAGTGAAAGGGGCTTTCGTCATCTTGCCTAATAAACATGAATCGCATCTCTCAAATGATTCATAATCCAATGAGTCCAATAGTCCATCTTTATGGATCTTGGATATGCATTTCTCATTTATATGGCTTAAACGACAATGCGAGAGATATGTAGGATTCAATCATTTGTTTTTAGTCTTTTAGTATTTTCTACATTATAGATCGAATGGTCTAAGTTCAAAACATATAAATCATTAAACAATTGGGCTACACCATAACAAACATCATTCATAAAAATCGAACAACAATTGTTCTTAATTATAAACGAAAAACCTTTCATGTCAAAACATGAAATGAATATAATATTTCTAGTTATGGATGGAACAAAATAACAGTTATCTAATTCTATTATAAGCCCAGTGGGCAAGGAAAGATGATAGACACCAATGGCAACAGCAGCAACTCTTGCTCCATTTCCTACACGCGGGTCTACCTCCCCTTTACCCAACATTCTTCTCCTTTTCAGTTCCTGCACATTTGTACAAATGCGAGAACCATATTCGGTATCCAGTACCCAAGATGAAGGAGCAGAAAGGTCACACTTCCCTTCTTCTTTTGAAGATCCTCAATATAGAGGGGATAGTTCCTCCTCCAATGCCCTACCTTACTGCAGTAGTGGAACTTTCCTTCCTTTGCCAGACCTTTCTTTTTCAGTGCAGAAGATTTGGGATCAAGATAAGACTTAGATCCTATCTTTGTCTTCTTCGATCCCTTGGCCTTGCCCTTGCCTTTATGCACCATCATTATGGGGCTAGTAGGCTTGACCTTCTTCATGTTGTTCTCGGCAGTTCTCAACATGCCTAGGAGCTCGGGCAGTGTCTTGTCTATTTCATTCATGTTATAGTTCAAGACGAACTGCTCATAAATATCCGGCAACGATTGCAGGATCAGATCAGTTGCCAACTATTGGCCCAAGGGAAAACCCAGTCTTTCAAAATTCTCTATATACCCAAGGATCATGAGTACATGAGTCCCTACTGAGTCTCGAGCTCCCATTTTGCACTGAAATAATGTCTTGGATACGTCAAACCTCACTTGCCGAGCTTGCCCCTCGAACATTTTCTTGAGGTGCTCGATTATCTCATAACCACACATGCTCTCGTGTTGCTTCTGAAGCTCAGAGGGCATGGTATCAAGCATGAGGCACTCCACATCCAGGGTATCGTCTTGATACTTCTTGTAACCATCTCTATCTGCTCGAGGAGCATTTCCAGTCGGTTATGTAGGGGCTTCCCCTTCCAAGACATAGAGCTTGCGCTCTTGCCAGACAACAATTCTTAGGTTTCCATATCAGTCTAGGAAGTTAGTCCTGTTGAGCTTATCCTTCTCAAGGATGGCTCTGAGGGACAAGGTAGAGTGAGATCCACTACCATGAAAATTTTACAAGTATTATGCAAAATAGATTTTTGTACTATATTTCAAAATACATTTTTTAATAAGGACTTTAATTAAAGAGCTTCCACTATTTTATTCAAATTGATAACCCTTAATATAAATTCGGAGAGTTTATGTGAGCTACACTCTTAGTGGACAAGATCCGTATTTCACCAACACAACGAGTTCGCTTTGGCGTTCCTCTCATAATGCGGTTATTTAGGTAGACAATACTTGCCAATTGCATCATTATGCAACTCTTGTATGGTTGGTGAATAACTCTTTATTCGCATCCATCATATGGTTCATGCCAACCCTATGCCTCTAGGCACTCAACCTTTGAGGTCACCTAGTTAAGTTGGACCCGATGTCGACAGTGGGATATCACAATTATCTGCTCGCACCCTTACCAAGATAGATTAATACACCTTGCTTTTGCAAGCCCACACTTCATCGATCGAGGAAAGAAGAGTGTCATCCATCGGAAGGCATCCATATACCTAATATTGGATAAGGGATTTTATGATAATCGATTAACATTTAATTATTGTGCACATTCACAAAAACTAAAATTACAACATTTACAATCCAAATACATCCTAGTGCACAAAATAAAATTATCAACACTTTGATAAAAGGGCTAAATCTGAACATTCAGAACTCTTCTAAATATCCATATTTACATGCATTGGACCAATGAATAACAACTCCACTTATGCAGTAGAGAAGCTCGTCTCTCAATGTCAGATTCAAAATCTAACACATTTGGTTTTACAAACCATTTAGAGGGACAGTTACTGCAAAGGAGAAACAATTTCTGAAACAATGAAATCGCAATGCAATCACATGCGTTCCTGGCATGGTTCCAATTTAAAACATTTCATCAGAATCCTCACATCTAGGAAGAAATCCAGACATTTAGAACAATTCAAAATTTCTGATTTACACGCACTAGATCGCAACCTAGCTCCGATACCACTGTTGGGTTTTCTATCTCATTCTAAATGAATAACATATTTGTTAGTTATGGAACGTTCACCTAGAGGGGGGGTGTTACGTGATCTGGGTTCTTTTTAAATTATTTGGGTGAGTTCCGAATATATAAGCACAACACAGAAAATAGCGCACAGATAAACACAAATAAAGCACACCAGATGACACAAGATCTATAGAGGTTCCTCAAAACAGGGTGTCTTGAGTAGTCCTTTGTCCCTCTGTGCCTACTCAGCAGTGTGCAAGGATCGGCAAACTCCGCCAAAAACTTCAGGCCCTCAAGCCTTACAACACGGCCCCTCAAGTCCAACAGCCTAGGCCCGCAAGACCCTACTGCCCCCGAGCCCGCAAGCTCAACACTCAATCCCTCAAGCCCTACACAACACAGACCTGCAAGTCCTGTGCCTACAGCCTAGGCCCGCAAGCCCCTACCGCGCCCGAGCCCTCAAGCTCGACAAGATCGGACCCGCAAGTCCACTGCCCTTGCCCTTAGGCCTCACAGCTCTCCAGCCTGCAAGCTAGACGGTGTCGGACCCGCAAGTCCACTGCCCTGGCCCTCAAGCCTCATAGCTCTCTAGCCCTCAAACTAGACAAATAGGCTCGCAAGCCTTTACAAGAGATTACAGTAATAAGACTGTTACTTCTACCGGATGAAGATCGGCAACCTAAGCCTGTTGAGGATCGGCTTCTTAGGGTTGAAGAAGATGCTTCTTGATTTGAACTTTCAGCAATGGATCTTCTTCATTCTTCTCTTAGCCTGATGAGGATTAGCTTCTTAACAGTCGATAGAGATGACTACTTCTTCTTTCTCTCTTTCTTTCTTGCGCCGCTTGTACTGTTCTATTTTCCGTATGCTCAAGTTCTTTTCTGTTGATTAACCTCTTTAGGGCGACCTCTTATATCTTTTATAAGACGGCGAGCCTCCCAACGGTCTTCTGACAATATTCCTTAAGTGTCAGACGCTCCATTCCTTAAGAGCACGCGTTGAATGATGATTGCATTAATTGCTGATAGACAATCAGGCGGCGGCATTAAATGTTGACAGCCCGTTCACAACTTTTGAATCTGTCTCAACGATATTTCCTGTAACCGGTGGTCGTGCGCACTAGCGTCAGTGGTCGTGCGCAATAGATGAAACAGAACTCAGAAATTTAATGGTCAATGCGCACGAGCAGTGGCGCACGACCGATGGTCGTGCGCACTGGAGTCGCTAGTCGTGCGCACTGCACCAGACAGAACTCGTGAAAAGGGGTTAAGTGCACACGATCAGTGGCGCACGACCAGTGGTCGTGCGCAATAGAACCAGTGATCGTGCGCAGTGTTCCTGTGCAGAATTGCACCGGAAACACCTGCACGACTCCTGTTCTAGCGTACAACCACAAATCCAGCCACTAAAAGTGGCACCTAACAGTGCATGAAAACCACTAATGAAAATAAACATGAAATCACACCAAAATGGGCCAAAAGGTGCACCTAGCATGGATTAACAAATATGAACTAAAACAGGGCTAAAGTGCAGTGAAATGACTAACTAAACGGCCCAGATGAGTCCATAAAAGTGTATATGATCAGGACTCATCACACCCCCAGACTTAACTGTTTGCGCGTCCCGAGCAAACAAATTCTAAGCGAACGGGGAAAGAAAAGTAGATGGCTTAAAACTACAATATAGAGTACCATGCGAAGTCGCATGCTCACGTGCATAAGAAGAATAGTAGAGAAGATTTCTGATTATATAAACAGTCTATATATTTCTAAAAGAGTAAAAGCATATTACAACTACTCAAAATGGTGAACAACGGTGAATCATTCGGTCGTGCATACGGAGAAAGTAAACTGAACGCTGAGACGAGCATTGCTCAAGATCGGGATGCGGGAAAAACTCCACTGAAATCCATCAGTGTCGGTGACCATAAGCTTGCCCAGTCACATTCTCTCCACGGCACTGGTTTGACTCAAATGCGTGAATCAATAGGACTTTAGGTTTTAAATGGGGCTTGGGTTTAGGTGAGGATAAACAAAGATAAAATCGACGGCTCAAGCACTAAACCCAAATGAGCTAATGCAGGAAACTATCCTCATTCGCCACACAAACACGCAGGTACACAACACCCCCAGACTTGAACTTAACAACATGGGTGTGTGCACCGCCTACTCCCAAATATAAATCGATATAAAAAGATTTTCAATGAAACTTTACTTCTCTTTCCTTTCTTTTTACTTCTTTTCTTTTTCTCAATTTTTTTCTTTTTCTTATCATTTTCAGCAAATAACCAATAGGACGCATCCACATCTTCACAAAATACTACCACAATCAACACCACCAACTCATGAAAATAATAAACAGCTACAGCTCATATTTGGGTGTGCGACTAGGATTGGCATTTAGGCTTTGGTGAAATGAAAGTGGGGCTGAATCAAAGAACGGGTAGGCACAACTGGGCTAGCGAGGATAAAGCGGTAGGGATAGGCACAAAAGCTCAACCGGGCCAAAATGATGGCCTATATCACATTCACGCAATTGACTAACCGTATACCCATGCTTCAAGAATCGCTTGGGGCAAGTTCTAGCCACCGAGAAAGATTCTCCTTTCTCCCGACTCAAGCAATACGAATCTAGCGATCGTTTACACACATCCCTATGCTACCGTTTGATTCACACCGGATTCACCATTTGAGTAGAGTAAACAACATTTACACTAATAGAAAAATATAAAACCATAAGCATAAAAAGAAGTCTAATCTACACAAATTTCTATGCAACCGAGCACTCGACTAGGAGCACTACTAGAGTCAACATTTTACTCTGCTACATAATTCTAAACCATCACCTAGATTTTCCCAAATAAGCGGAAGAATTAAATTCACAGCAGAGCGAACAAACAGATGAGTACGCGCTCAAGTGGGTGTTGTGGTGTATGCAATAATAAAAATACACTTCTAATATGCGAAAACGTGTACACGTGTAGTGAACACTCGGTACACTCCCCCCCAGACTTAAACTAAACAATATGCGCAACATGCAGCTATGAAATTCAGAATAATGCTAGGGAAAGAGGGTACCCAGTGCTCAGAAATGAGCACACCAGAAGATTGGCGTGAAAACCTGGACTAAGCTGCAGCGTCCGCCATCCAGAGAAAGATACCTGCAAGGGTCAGCTCCGCAAAAACAAAAGACAAAAGAAAATTGAAAAGAAAATACTACTAACTAAACATGATTAGATAAAAATAGAAATGCAGAAAAGGAAGATAACTACTGGGGTTATTGTCATCCCAGCACGACTTATTCAAAATCGTAAAGGTTCTAGCTAATGGGCCTATGGAAGGAGAAGTGGACAGGTAACTGGCCTAATATCCGTGTCGGTAGCGGGTACCGATACGGTGATAGAACAGTCACCCCTCTACCTGCATAAAGATAAAACCTGCCCATCACAGGTAGAGGGAAAAGAAAGTAAGAAGAGGAGGAGGCCTGGTCCTCACTCAACTCACCAAAAATATCCTTGCCTAGCAAGGTATCGTCCACAGCAGGTCCGCAGGAGGAGAAGGCAATGAATGCGGCTTCCTTAATGGAGGAGGGGTCAACCTCCTCGCATATAAGGATGCAATCATCGTTGACTCGGGCAAGAAGCTCCAAGTCCTCCTGGGGAACCTGTGAGGACTCAACCTGCACAAGCTCGGATGAAGAAGGGGGGTCAAGAAATAAAGAAGACGAAGGACATAAATAAACATCAATCGGGGGAGTGGTCCCGGTCTCACTCCCATCAGGTTGGGGAAGTAAAATAATGTTTGCATTGTCATCAATGCTACAAGATTCGGCGGGATCAACGGTGGCCAGGCTTAGGATTTGGACTTCCTCCACCGGTGTTGAGGAAAATTCCTCTTCACCTAGAAGGTTGTCCTCCTCCCTAGGAATAGGCACAACACTCAGATCAACCGCCTCCTCCTGCGACACATCATCAACAATGTCGTCTGAGACGAGTGTAGTATGCACAACAGGGAGAGGAATAGTGCTCGGATAAAAGTCGAGCACCGATTCCTCACAAAGAATCGAATCCACTAGAAGTGGTGGAGGCACATGGAGAATTGGCTCAGCAATGTCGGTGCATAGATCAGCCGCACATCCGGTGACCGTATCCATGCCATACCCTTCAAAATGTGAAGGTGACAAAGACACATAGCCGGATGTTGAAGGTGTGCCACCAGAGCTAGGAGTTGGGACGATCCGAATATCCGGCTCGTCATCCTCATCCAATTGGCGATGAAAAGCAGCACAATCCTTCAGGGCGTGATCTGTGCTCCGGCAGAACTGGCACTGCCTAGCAGGCTTCTTTGGCACAGCGGGAGCTGGAGCCGAAAAGAAGTACGACGGTAAAGGCTCAGCAGAGTAGCCATAAGACTTACGCGCACCATAAGAGGTACCAGACGAAGTCGGTGCTCCATATGCTGGGCGAGAAGAATTATGCCTACTATTCTCCGTAGGGCATTCATCACTAGAGTGGGAGGTAGCTCCACACCAACGGCAACGGAAATTCAGATGTGCCCACATAGTGTAAAGATAATACGATTCAAAAATAAAAATGCTATTGTGCAAATACTACACCTAACAATAATTACTAAAGCAACCTAAGTGAAACAAGAAAATGGAATAAAGAGAAATAAAACAAAGAAATGCAATTTACAAATGGAAGGGCTTCTCTCTCAAATTCTCCCTCTCCAGAAAACTCACACGACAGTGTTCCCCGGCAACGGCGCCAAAAACTTGATGGCGCAAATCTCACACACCGCTATAGGCGGTAGCTCGACTGCGACACGAAACGGCAGTGTACCGATCGTTCAAGTAATATAAAACGAGGAGTAATCCCCGAGTATCGAATCTCTCAAGGAACATAGTAAGGTGGAGTTAGGTTTCGAGGAAGGACTTGAGATTGAAGTCCTAAAATCGGATGGGATGCGGGGGAGTTGGGTTGGCTTTTGGAAAACAAAATAAAAGCTAACAACTACTCCTATGCAATGCCGCTATGCAATGCTTCGCTTGGCGGGATGGAGACTAGGCAGGCCTTGAGCGCGCTGCGTCGCAAGGGCGGATGGACGAGAAGGCAAGCGGAATCGAACAATGCAGGCCTTGAGCGCGCTGCTTCGTTAGGCGGGATGGAATACGGGCCGCGATGCCTCGCTTCGGTAGGCGGATGGGCGAGTAGGCTAGCGAAATGAGGGTCGCAAGCACCTCTTCGACAAGCACGCCACTAGCAATTGCTAGTGCGGCACCGGACAACCAACAAACCACACCACAAGGCGCACCTCAATAATATAAACAAAAATACTCAATCACATAGACATAATCAAGTAAAAATGCTATTTAATCAAAATACACTTCATCATAATGTTAGATCTAGTTGCAAATACATCAATAAAAGGAGAACAAGGCAAGAAATCGACCGAATCCGAAGGCTCGTTGAAGATTCACGGTTGGAATCGCCGGGTTGTCAATCCGCGTCCAAGCTCGGTCCGCAACTACGTCCGGGGTAGAGAGAGCTGTCACGACTCTCCAATGGACCCGTCTTCTTCGTGTCACGATCCGGTGGAGGTTGCCAACTTCCTCTTGCTCGATGGAGATAGCGGCTAGGTCTTCCTTTGGAGCTCTTGGATGAAGGAGGAGGCCGAGAGGAAACTCCGGCTCAAGATAGGCGTGAAGAGCAAGCCTGGAGCACCTCTATATGGTGGGCGACGGTGGAGGGGCGAAATCGGGCGGAATCGGGCGGAAAACGGCGGCTGGAAGCGAGCGATCGACCTAAAATCGCGAGCAGGGCTATTTATAAGCGCTGGAATTAAACAGTGCGCACGGTCAGTGGCGCACGACCAGTGGTCGTGCGCACTGGAATCCTGTGATCGTGCGCTCTGCCTGGACAGAACCTGCAAAGACAGAAATTACAAAATAACATGTTCGCACGACCAGTGGCGCACGACCGGTGGTAGTGCGCACTAGCGTCAGTGGTCGTGCGCAATAGATGAAACAGAACTCAGAAATTTAATGGTCAATGCGCACGAGCAGTGGCGCACGACCGATGGTCGTGCGCACTAGAGTCGCTAGTCGTGCGCACTGCACCAGACAGAACTCGTGAAAAGGGGTTAAGTGCACACGATCAGTGGCGCACGACCAGTGGTCGTGCGCAATAGAACCAGTGATCGTGCGCAGTGTTCCTGTGCAGAATTGCACCGGAAACACCTGCACGACTCCTGTTCTAGCGTACAACCACAAATCCAGCCACTAAAAGTGGCACCTAACAGTGCATGAAAACCACTAATGAAAATAAACATGAAATCACACCAAAATGGGCCAAAAGGTGCACCTAGCATGGATTAACAAATATGAACTAAAACAGGGCTAAAGTGCAGTGAAATGACTAACTAAACGGCCCAGATGAGTCCATAAAAGTGTATATGATCAGGACTCATCAGCTTCCCCTTCCAAGACATAGAGCTTGCGCTCTTGCCAGACAACAATTCTTAGGTTTCCATATCAGTCTAGGAAGTTAGTCCTGTTGAGCTTATCCTTCTCAAGGATGGCTCTGAGGGACAAGGTAGAGTGAGATCCACTACCATGAAAATTTTACAAGTATTATGCAAAATAGATTTTTGTACTATATTTCAAAATACATTTTTTAATAAGGACTTTAATTAAAGAGCTTCCACTATTTTATTCAAATTGATAACCCTTAATATAAATTCGGAGAGTTTATGTGAGCTACACTCTTAGTGGACAAGATCCGTATTTCACCAACACAACGAGTTCGCTTTGGCGTTCCTCTCATAATGCGGTTATTTAGGTAGACAATACTTGCCAATTGCATCATTATGCAACTCTTGTATGGTTGGTGAATAACTCTTTATTCGCATCCATCATATGGTTCATGCCAACCCTATGCCTCTAGGCACTCAACCTTTGAGGTCACCTAGTTAAGTTGGACCCGATGTCGACAGTGGGATATCACAATTATCTGCTCGCACCCTTACCAAGATAGATTAATACACCTTGCTTTTGCAAGCCCACACTTCATCGATCGAGGAAAGAAGAGTGTCATCCATCGGAAGGCATCCATATACCTAATATTGGATAAGGGATTTTATGATAATCGATTAACATTTAATTATTGTGCACATTCACAAAAACTAAAATTACAACATTTACAATCCAAATACATCCTAGTGCACAAAATAAAATTATCAACACTTTGATAAAAGGGCTAAATCTGAACATTCAGAACTCTTCTAAATATCCATATTTACATGCATTGGACCAATGAATAAAAACTCCACTTATGCAGTAGAGAAGCTCGTCTCTCAATGTCAGATTCAAAATCTAACGCATTTGGTTTTACAAACCATTTAGAGGGACAGTTACTGCAAAGGAGAAACAATTTCTGAAACAATGAAATCGCAATGCAATCACATGCGTTCCTGGCATGGTTCCAATTTAAAACATTTCATCAGAATCCTCACATCTAGGAAGAAATCCAGACATTTAGAACAATTCAAAATTTCTGATTTACACGCACTAGATCGCAACCTAGCTCCGATACCACTGTTGGGTTTTCTATCTCATTCTAAATGAATAACATATTTGTTAGTTATGGAACGTTCACCTAGAGGGGGGGGTGTTACGTGATCTGAGTTCTTTTTAAATTATTTGGGTGAGTTCCGAATATATAAGCACAACACAGAAAATAGCGCACAGATAAACACAAATAAAGCACACCAGATGACACAAGATCTATAGAGGTTCCTCAAAACAGGGTGTCTTGAGTAGTCCTTTGTCCCTCTGTGCCTACTCAGCAGTGTGCAAGGACCGGCAAACTCCGCCAAAAACTTCAGGCCCTCAAGCCTTACAACACGGCCCCTCAAGTCCAACAGCCTAGGCCCGCAAGACCCTACTGCCCCCGAGCCCGCAAGCTCAACACTCAATCCCTCAAGCCCTACACAACACAGACCTGCAAGTCCTGTGCCTACAGCCTAGGCCCGCAAGCCCCTACCGTGCCCGAGCCCTCAAGCTCGACAAGATCGGACCCGCAAGTCCACTGCCCTTGCCCTCAGGCCTCACAGCTCTCCAGCCTGCAAGCTAGACGGTGTCGGACCCGCAAGTCCACTGCCCTGGCCCTCAAGCCTCATAGCTCTCTAGCCCTCAAACTAGACAAATAGGCTCGCAAGCCTTTACAAGAGATTACAGTAATAAGACTGTTACTTCTACCGGATGAAGATCGGCAACCTAAGCCTGTTGAGGATCGGCTTCTTAGGGTTGAAGAAGATGCTTCTTGATTTGAACTTTCAGCAATGGATCTTCTTCAATCTTCTCTTAGCCTGATGAGGATTAGCTTCTTAACAGTCGATAGAGATGACTACTTCTTCTTTCTCTCTTTCTTTCTTGCGCCGCTTGTACTGTTCTATTTTCCGTATGCTCAAGTTCTTTTCTGTTGATTAACCTCTTTAGGGCGACCTCTTATATCTTTTATAAGACGGCGAGCCTCCCAACGGTCTTCTGACAATATTCCTTAAGTGTCAGACGCTCCATTCCTTAAGAGCACGCGTTGAATGATGATAGCATTAATTGCTGATAGACAATCAGGCGGCGGCATTAAATGTTGACAGCCCGTTCACAACTTTTGAATCTGTCTCAACGATATTTCCTGTAACATCCCAATCCTGGAGGAGCAGATATTGTTGTTGCTGATTAAAATTCTCGGCTAGCAGCTTCCGTTCGACGAATTCGTCGAATTCGTCGAACGCAAGCTGCTCCCGTTCGTCGCTCGACAAACGGGGAGCGCTCCCGTTCGACGAATGTCGAACGGGGAGCGTTCAGCAAAAAGGGCTCCCGTTCGTCGATCGACGAACGGGGAGCGCTCCCGTTCGACGAATGTCGAACGGGGAGCGTTCAGCAAAAAGGGCTCCCGTTCGTCGATCGACGAACGGGGAGCGCTCCCGTTCGACGAATGTCAAACGGGGAGCGTTCAGCAAAAAGGGCTCCCGTTCGTCATTCGACGAATGGGGAGCTGCTCCCGTTCGACGAATGTCGAACGGGGAGCGCTCTGCTAGAGATCATCCCGTTCGTCATTCGACGAACGGGGAGCTGCTCCCGTTCGACGAACGTCGAACGGGAAGGCTTAACACATTCCCGAGAGAGAAATAGCCTGGCTGCTATTTGTTTATTTTTATCTTTGGGGAGTCAGTGGAATAAAGTCCAATAAGGAGATGACACCTATGTTTGGAGTCCCAAGGCCTATTAATGCAAACCAAAAAGAAAGGGCCGAGCCATCTCATTTTCTCTTCTTCCTCTTCATCATCTTCTTCCCAGAACTCGATCTTCCTCCCTCTCTTTCTCATTCTCTGTCTCCACCTCTCCCCCACCCCACTTAGGGTTTTGGCCAAGAAAATTCGTGGAGAAGCTCGTACGTCCGTTGGAAGAAGAGCTAGCTTGGAAAGAGTTGAGTTCGTCCAAGCGTCGTCATGCCGCCGCGATCGTCGGCCCGGATTCAGGTGACTTCCGACCCCTCTCCCTTGGTGCTAGTATCTTAGACCCCCTAGGCGAGATATCGAACTCAATTGAGTCGATTTGGGAGCGAAATGAAGTTCCATAGGTTGAGGCCGCGTTAGGGTTTTCGTCGTAGGGCGCCGATCGCCGCGAAACGCCCTCATTCAACTCCCCGCTTCAATACGAATGCAAGGATGTTGATCTCGTGAGACGTAGTGGCCTCATGAGGGAGCATGGGAGGAGAGAAGGTGTTTGCCCTAAATTCCATTTGGGAAGACGATGAATAATTCCCTGTAAATGGGATTTCATTTATATATATATATATATGTTCAATAAGGATGAAGAAGGTGGCCTTTGATTTGCTATATATATATGTATATGTTCCCTGTCAATAGGATTTCCATTATATATATTTATATATATATTCAACAAGGATGAAGAGTCCTCTGTTATATAAATATGTTCAACAAGGATGAAGAAGGTGGTCTTAGCCTTGTATATATATACATATATAGTTCCTGTTATAGGATTTGTTAATTATAACTTGCATAATATGATAAATAATCCTCTGTTATCGGATTGTTAATTAATTATGACCAATGGTGGAAGTCCAGTAGCTTGGCTTGAATAGTGTCCATGTTATACGCACACCACTGCACACGAGTAATCAACTCGGAACGGGCGACACGGTTAACTTAGTGCGGGTCACAAGTTATAGTTATAGCCGGTGGTGAAAAGGTAAGGACCCAGTTGTTGGGGGACTTGGATGCTAATTAGCATCGATGATTGCCGCGCGAGGCGGAAGGTGGTAAGACTCGTGGAGCGAGTCCTTGGTGCTCAATAGCACGCATGGTGTGTGCAAACTATGTAGGTAAACATAATTGCGCATGGTGGTATAGATCCTCGTGGGAGGATTGGTTGTGGCGGGTCTACGGGCTCGCTAGTCGTGACACCGACAGGAGCCGGCAGTTAGACTCAGACCGGTTGGGTTGGAATGTCTTGGTGTCCATCTACCCAATAGATCCCCTCCGCGTCTTGAAGACCCCGCAGGAATGCGGGTAGTACGCAGAGACTCCGCTATGAGTAAGAGCGTCGAGGCGTACATAGGCCTAGGACCGGTAGTGTTCATACCCTCCTAGAAGTGGCGAAGCCCGTGCCACTGCCACCGTCTGGCCACGACGGGGGGCGCCTGAGTGGTTAGCTACCCTCGAAAAGTGGGAACTAAATGTCTATGTCGACATAGCAATTGTGCATGAGTCTGTCCTCATATCATAATCATTGCACCGCATTCATACCATAATCATTGCATTGCACCGCATTGGAACCTCATCATATAAACTTGTATGGGCATCCTTATATGATGAGTTACCCTTATACGCAGACCCTTGACTTATAAGCTTGTATGGGCATCCTTATAAGTTAAGTTCAATTCAGTTCTCTAATACTCTGCTTATGTCTGTTGCTACTTATACATGCAAATATATATAACCACTGCTACTTTTATGCTTACGAACATATTGGATAGTGCTATAGAAAGTGTGTGGGCACTTAAACAACTGACACATATGAACAACTATTACCTGTCACCTGCTTGTTTATTATTGCTAATATTGCAGCTCCTTTTCTTTCTTTCCGCCCGGTGCCTTGGATTCGCCGGGGGAGCGGATGTGAAGCCACTTAGTCTTTATGACTAACGGTTGCTACGTCCCCCTTTTTAGGAGCGCATCCTGGCGCGGCAGCGCAACCTGGAGCAGCAGCGCACGGCGCTGGAGACGGATAGTCCGGCCGGGACGACAGGGCAGGATACTACGATACCATCGCAGCCGTCAGTGACAGATGTGAGCGAGTTTTGTTGTAGCCCTTGGGGCCTTTCCTTTTGTTACTCTGATATTATACACTCGTTTGGTGTGTATTTGGACTGTACTTATGCGGATATATATATCTGGTGGCCTCTTGTTGTATTTTATATGATGGGTTGGCATTGATGATATTTGTTAGCCGGCAAGATAGGCGTCTTGTGGAGGAGGTTAGCCCGTAAGCTGGCGCTTCGGCAAGGCGGCTGTCCTGGGCATAAGACTTCCCTCGGCCGTGTTTTGTGTTCCGGAGGGGGTGTCTTACATTTCCATCGTTACGACGTCATGGACAATATCTCGATGACATAACTTTGTCAAAGCCTTGAACTTAGATACACTTTCAATTCTTCTAGCTTCTGCTTCTGATGCTGGTATCTCGACGATACGAGACATTCTGCATATACGACGATATGTTATCTCTGACTGTGCTGTCGTGATCTTCCTTCTTGTAGATAGTCATCGTATTCATGTTGTTCTCTCGACGACATGAGTGATACTATATCGACAGATCATACTTCACCAATTGCTAGTCTTCAGTTGTCCTTCTTCATTCTTCTTCGATGACATGCCTTCTTTACGGCGATGTTTGTTCTTTCTCGACGATAAGGCCACTTTGATGAAGTTGACGATACTACGTCTTCTCTACGTTAGACAAACACGCCAAATCTCAGCGGTCGTCGATCTTCCTTCTAAGTTCGACGATCTTCCTTTTGCGTTTAACAAACACGCCAAATCTCAGCGGTCGTCGATCTTCCTTCTAAGTTCGACGATCTTGCTTCTGCGTTCGATGAACACTCCAAATCTCAGCGGTCGTCGATCTTCCTTCTGAGTTCGACGATCTTGCTTCTGCGTTCGACGAACACGCCAAATCTCAGCGGTCGTCGATCTTCCTTCTGAGTTTGACGATCTTTCTTCTGCGTTTGACGAATCTTGTTCTACTAACTTCCTGAGATTTATAAGCTAGAGACGCCATCAAATACAAAGTGAAGTAGTCTTGACTTGGTGACATCTTCAAATCAGGAATCATGTGGGCAAGATTCCCAACAATCTCCCCCTATTTGAAGAAGTTAGAATCTCAATTCAAGACTACTTTCATTTGACAATAATTATTATAATCTAAACTTTTGAGTATATAAAATTGTAAGATTGTACTTTTTTTGCTGAACTTTCTGAGTACATATAGCTTGTAGCTCCCCCTTGATTTGATGTCTCTTCTTTTATGGCTCCCCCTACTTCTTTGCTCCCCCTATCTTTGATGTCAGCTTCTTGAGCATCTTGTCTTGAACATTTGATGCCCGACCTTTCTGAATACATCTAGCTTGTAGCTCCCCCTTGATTTGATGTCTCTTCTTTTATGGCTCCCCCTACTTCTTTGCTCCCCCTATCTTTGAGGTCGGCTTCTTTAGCATCTTGTCTTGAACATTTGATGCCCCTTATCCCCCTTTCTGACTTCTTTTTATGGAGCTCTTCTTTTAGGAGACAATAATTCAAGGCTCCCCCTTGCTCGGTCATAGTTCATCCAAACCCTGAGAAATTTTCTTAACAATTATCTAGAAAGGGATTAAAGAAAAGTAAGTAGAACATCACTCTAAATTTAAAATCCCCAGTTGGAATTTGAAGAAATTAAACTTAGCTTCATCTATGGGCTTTGTAAATATATCAGCCACTTGTTTGTCTGTTGGGACAAACTCAAGGGTGATATCTTCATTTTCCACATGCTCCCTGATGAAGTGATACCTGATCTCAATATGCTTAGTCCTGCTGTGAGAGACAGGGTTCTTAGCAATTGAGATTGCACTTGAAGAGTCACAAAACAGGGGTATTTTGGTCATCTTTAGGTTGTAGTCTTCAAGTTGATGTTTGATCCATAGCAGTTGGGCACAGTAGCTCCCAGCAGAGATATACTCTGATTCTGCTGTTGAGATTGCCACACTGGTCTGCTTCTTACTGCTCCAAGAGATCAGTCTTCCACCAAGGAATTGACATGTCCCTGAGGTACTCTTCCCGTCTTTCTTGCACCCTGCATAATCTGCATCTGAATAGCCAGTTAGTTCACATTCATTGTTCCTAGGGTACCATAGGCCAAGATTTGATGTACCATTTAGGTATCTTAAGATTCTCTTGACAGAGACATGATGAGATTCCTTAGGATTCACCTGATATCTAGCACAAACACATGTAGCAAACATTATGTCAGGCCTACTTGCAGTTAGATAGAGCAGGGATCCAATCATGCATCTGTACTTGGTTTCATCAAAGGGTATGCCCTTCTCATCCTTGTCCAGAGACACATTGGTTCCCATTGGAGTCTTCATTCACTACAAGAAAACAGGCTTTTAGTGACGAAATATTTGTGATGAAATATTTTTCGTCACTAAAAATATACTTTTTGTGACGAAATTAAAGGTTGGTCACTAAATGATAATTTTCAATTAAAATCAGTGACTAAGATAAATATTTGATCACTAAAACTATTTTTTTAGTGACCAAAATAATATTTTGTAACTAAAAATAAATTTTTAGTAATCAAATTATATTTCGTCACTACACAAATATAATGAGTCACAAAATTTTTTTTATAATTAAATAGTTGAGATCGCGATTTCATTTCGGCACCACTCCATGGCCGGCGTTCGAGCCCTAAATTCGCGATTTCCTTCCGCTCATAATTTCTCGCCTCTCGAGTCTCGACGATGATCCCTTTGTGATCCCCTCGACGACGAGCCCCCTTCAATCTCAAATCCAAATCGTGCATTTTGTTTTTCAATAAGCATTCCTCGGTACATCCTTAGCCCGCGACATTCAAAACCCTGCAACCTCCCCTCATTCTCCACAATCTCCCCGCGTTGGATTAGGGCCAATACCTTCTCCGCTCACGCCTCCTTACAAGCAAGCTTCCTCTTTTTCCTTGCAGATCTTCATCTTGGTGGAGCTTCCTCTTGGTTCTAGGCAGAACTTCTTCATGGCAGGTATGTCCTCTCCCCCGTCTCTCTTATTATTATTTTTTCTATTGAAGGCCATCAACCTATTTGTGTCATTTATTCATCAAAGTTCATCACCTCTCTTCTAGAGGATCATGCTAGAAGGATTTCATGCAATAGGGTTTGTGAAGGGGCCTGCTCCATGAGGTTGATCTTCATGTGCTTCATCTGGCTGTAAGATTTCTTTCTTCAAGTCCTGACCTGATGTGCTCTGGAATTTTAGCCATTATAGTTGGGATTTCATTAATTTTTGGGGGTCATCACCATGTTTGGTGATGCTAGCACTGATTGTTGCATGAAGGTGTTATTGAACCTTAATCACCTGACTCTTTTAGATTTCTATCTTTTAATGTTGATGCCAAAAATTTTAAAGTCTTATAACAATGTAATTAATCTTACTTTATGTTGTCTTACTTTAATATATGCTTCTTTCTATTATTTTTATTTATATGAGGTGGAACATATAAGTCAATGGGATTTGCTGGGCATTGGTTTTAGAAAAAAAATCGGAATTTTCTTTTATTGGAAATTTAACCTTTCTGATCCCTAGCTAGAGAAGGCGGGGAAAAATAAATTGATGGTGCCTAGACATGGATTAGAATTTCCATCTTCTATTTCATCATTTTCTTTGTATGTTGAAGCTTCTCAAGTGAGGCTTGGGAAGTGCTCGATTTCTGATTGGTGTTCTGGCAGAAAAATTAGTAGTTATCAAAGTATTTAAAGCTTATAGTAAAAAATAGTGTTGAGTATTACTGAATTCGAGTACACGTTCCAGATAATTCTTACTTCAGATCTTAATCTTGATAAATGATTTGGTTTTCATTCTACATTTTGATTTCTAGATTTTATTTATGCACATGGATAGAAAGGATGGAAAACCTTCAAGAAACCTATGTATTTCTATATTCTACTTTGTTTTCGGTTGTTTTGAGATGTTTAGATTTCAGTTAGTTCATTTTGCTTGTCTATATAAGTTTATATAATGTATTGCTTATTTTGTAGGAAGATAATGGTCTCAGATGTGAAGAATGGTGGAAGAAAAAGAATGCTTAAAGCTCTAATATTGAAGAAGCACTCTCCAATCCAAATTTCCTGACTAGCTCCCTTGTGAATTTTGTCTGGGAGATGAATATACCATCTTCAGATTGTTTCACTTGGAGACCTAGGAAGTATTTGAGCTCACTCATACTGCTCATCTCAAACTTTCCCTGCATCAAGTTGGCAAACTTTTTGCAGAGATTGTTATCTGTAGAGCCAAAGATGATGTCATCCACATAGATCTGCACTGGCAAGATCTTGCCCTTCACTTCCCTTAGGAACAATGTCTTATCAATCTTTCCCCTTGAGAACTTGTTCTCAATTAGAAAGCTTGATAGAGTCTCATATCAGGCCCTAGGAGCCTGCTTTAAGCCATAAAGAGCTTTTCTAAGAAAATAAACATAATAAGGATGAGTAGAATCTACAAAACCTGATGGCTGCTCTACATATACCTCCTCTTTGAGGTCACCATTTAGGAAGGATGACTTCACATCAATTTTGTATACCTTGAAATCTTGGTATGCAACATAGGCTAGAAACAGTCTTATTGCTTCCAGTCTGGCTACTAGAGTAAATGTCTGATCAAAATCTATCCATTCCTCTTGTCTGTAGCCTTTTTCCACTAGCCTTGCTTTGTTCTTGATGATGACTCCATTTTCATCCAATTTATTTCTGTAGACCCATTTAGTTCCTATGATATTCTGTCCTTGGGGTCTTGGAACCAGTTTCCAAACCTTGCATCTCTTAAACTGGTTCAGTTCCTCCTGCATTGCTGCAATCCAAAATGGATCCTGATTTGCTTCCTCAAATTTCTTGGGTTCAATTTGAGAGAGAAAACTCAGGTACAATGCTTCATTTGCAGCTCTGCTCCTTGTCATCACCCCTTGATTGACATTTCCTATTATCTGCTCTTAGGGATGATCTCTTACTTGTCTCAAGGCAACTAGTAGTATTCTGGGCACTTCTTCATTAGCAACTTCTTCAGGTTGCATTTCTTCAGCCATTTCTGAACTTTCTGCAGGTTCTTCCTCAATTTCAACTATTACTGACTGATTCTTGTCTCTTAGTAAGGTCCCAGCATTATCTTCAATGGATAGTTTCTCTATTCTCTCCACTGTACCTGCATTCACTAGAGAACTAGACCAGCCCTTATGTATAAGGCTGGTCTCATCAAATACTACATGAACAGATTCTTCCACTGCTTGGTTATTGATGTTGTACACTATAAGCCTTGCTGTGAGAGTTGTAGCCAACAAAAATACCCTCAATGCTTTTCTCAGCAAACTTAGTCAGCTTGGATTTCCCATTATTAAGGACATAGCATTTGTTACCAAAGATCCTAAAATAGGATAAGGTTGGTTTTCTGCCCTTCATTAACTCATAGGGAGTTTTCTTGTGATTTTTGATGATGGAAGCCCTGTTTATCACATGACAAGCTGTATTGATAGCCTCCGCCCAGAAGTATTCTGGTAGAGAGGAGTCACTTAGCATTGTCCAACTAGCCTCTATCAAGGTTCTGTTCTTCCTTTCAGCAACCCCATTCTGTTGAGGGGTTCTGGGTGAGGAGAATTCTTGGGAGATACCTAGTTCTTGGCAGAATCCTGTCATAGCCCCTGACTGAAATTCTGTTCCATGGTCACTTCTGAGTTTGACCACAGTACAGTCCAATTCATTTTGGATCTGCCTGACAAAATTTTTCAAGATATCTAGGGTATCTGACTTCTTTTTGAGGAAGAATACCCAAGTGAACCTTGAATAATCATTAACTACTACAAGATTGTAGGCCTTCCCTCCTAAGCTATGAATTGACATAGGACCAAACAAATCCAGGTGCAGTAGAAATAAGCACCTCGTGGACTCTTTGTTATATATGCTTTTAAAGATGGTCCTAGTCTGCTTTCCAAGCTGGCAAGCTTGACATGGACCATCTTTGATGCACTTAATATCAGGTCCATTCCTAACTAGGTTTTGTGAGAAAAGCTTGCTTATTTTCTTATAGTTGATGTGTGCAAGTCTCTTGTGCCATTGAACACAGAGAGCCTCTTTACCATCAGCCACAAGACATATGGGCATGGAAGAATTTGTATTGAGAAAATTTAAACAATAAATGTTCCCACTCCTAGTGCCAGTTAAGGTAGCCTCAGAATCTAAGGACTTCTTAATTAGACACTTGTCCTTGTGGAAGGTAATAACAAAGCCTAAGTCACAAAGTTGACTTATGCTTATGAGATTGTGTTTCAATCCCTCCACATAAGCCACCCTTGTGATGGTAACTAACCCATTTGAGATGCTGCCATAACCCCTAGTCACTCCCTTTTCTAAACCACCAAAGATCACGGTTGGTCCATTCTCCACAGGGGTGAACTCTTTCAAGTACCTTCTGACTCCAGTCATGTGCCTGGAACAGCCACTGTCCAAATACCAAATTGGAGATTAGTTGGTATTTGGACCTACCTGCAAGACAAATTACTTCCCCTTAGGTACCCAATATGGATTGGGTCCTCGATTTCTGTTAGGTTGGTATAAAGGAACACTAAACCTCAGAGGGTTCTGCACTCTGTTTGCATTGGGCCCTGTTGGGTTGAACCAACAGTCCAAGGCAAAGTGGCCTACTTTCCCACAACACCAGCAATCATATATGTTGTATCTTCTCTTCTGCTTCACCATCTGAGTGGGGTGGCAGTGCTGGTGAGCAGAAGAGCATGCTTCTTGCCTAACAAATCTTGGGTGAACCTAATATGTGTGAGTTAGGGGTGGAATCGGTCTCACCACATTTTGATTCACCTTCTTGGGAACAGGATTTGTAGGAACAGCCTTTCCCTTACTTTTAATTGATGTGGCTGCAGGTTTGTGGGCTGAAGGACTTGACACCAGTACTTTCTTATAGGAAGGTCTAGCTTCAGAATCTTTGCCCGTGACTATCTCCTGATTAAAACCAACACCAACTCTGAACTGCCCAGAGAAGGTATCAATGATAGGCAGGATAGTCTTGGGCATTGAGAAGCTTGATGCAAGTTTCTTCTCAGCCAACAACATTTCCTCAAGGTCCTTGATGACCTTGTTCTTCTGTCCCAATTCAGCATTCTTAAGCCTTATGGCTTCCTTGAATTTGTTCACTTCTTTGCTCATAGCATACAGCTTCTCAGCTGTCCTCTGGAGCTCAGATTGAACAGCTTCAAGGAATCTAACTCCTTGGTCTGGACTTTGAAGAGTTTCTTACAGCCCGTGAAGGCTTTCCACAAGGCTTTGTATTGCTTTATCAGTTCAGATTCAACTTCATACTGGGATCTTGAGGTTGTGCTGTTGGCAGCAGACACATCCTCATCATCATGCAATAAATCTGCCACTGATTCAGAATCAGAGTCAGATAGAGGAGTTCTGTGATTTACCTTTCCAGGAGAGTTGTCATCCTGGTTCCCTTCATTGATGGCCATCAATCCAATAAGTGCCTCGTCCTCAGTCCCAGAGGAGCTTGAGTCAGAGTCACTCAATGTTCTGGTCTTCTTGGCCACGAACCCTTTTTCAGAGTTCCTCTTGCTCCTTGAGCTTCTTCTATCTTCACGGTTCCTTGACTCCTTCTTCTTAGAAGAGCAGTCAACATCCATGTGACCTGTTTTGCTGCAGGAATAGCAAACAGTATTATTTAAATCATGTTTACTAGAGTTGGATCTGTACCTTTCATCCTTGGGAGCTTTGGATCTGTCACGATTGTCAGATCTTATGGAGCTTGAGGAGGAGTTTCTGTGACTGTCCCTCCTTCTTTGTATCAGCTTCCTGAATTGTTTTGAGAGGAGGGCCACCTCTCTATCAGTATCATCAGAATCGGAAGAGCTGGCTTCTGATTCTTCACTGCTCTCAGATTTTCTTTGAGTGGCAGAGGTCTTGCCCTTGGCTCTTCTGGTGCTCTCAGCCTTTAGAGCCACAGATCTCTTTCTTGAGCTCACTTTTGAGCTTTCTTCTTCAGCCTTTCTGGTGTTGAGCTGAAGTTCATGAGACAGCAGCTTTCCATACAGATTTTTGCGCTCCATGATGCCCAGCTGGCCCATCTCTCTGATGGCACAGATCTTGATGTCCCATTCTTTTGTGAGGGATCTGAGAAACTTGTCATTTAGATCAGAGTTTGCGAACTCTCTATCGTAGTTTCTCAGACCATTCACTATCTTGAAAAATCTCTCATATCAGTTGGAGATTGTTTCATTCTTTCCTTGCTTGAAGGCATCGTACTCTTGGTTGAGAAGGGATTTTCTATCATCCCTAACCTCTTCAGTACCCTCCATGTATACAATCAGGGAGTCCCACATCTCCTTGGCCGTTTTGCAGTGAATCAGATTTTGGAGGGTAGAGTCATCTACGGCACTTACAATGACATTTTGTGCCCTCTTATCTAGGCCTGCCAAGGCCAGCTCGTCCTTGGTCATGTCCTCATATTTCTTTACCACCTTCTTTGTTGGATCAATGGTGGAAGCAGTTGTAGGGATAAAAGGACCCTGTTGGACTGTCAGATAGATTCTAGGATCAGCCGCTTCCATGAATAGCCTAACCCTTTCCTTCCAGATAGGGAAGTTCTCCTTTGAGCAGATTGGAAGTTTCATGGATCTCATCTCCCGATTCTGATCTCCACCAGCCATAGTGAGTCGTTCCACGATCTAGATCAGACGGTTAAGTCTTCTTTCGATCAACCTCTCTCTGATACCACTTGTTAGTTATGGAACGTTCACCTAGAGGGGGGTGTTAGGTGATCTGGGTTCTTTTTAAATTATTTGGGCGAGTTCGGAATATATAAGCACGTCACAGAAAATATCACACAGATAAACACAGATAAAGCACACCAGACGACACAAGATCTATAGAGGTTCCTCAAGACAGGGTGTCTTGAGTAGTCCTCTGTCCCTCTGCACCTACCCAGCAGTGTGCAAGGATCGGCAAACTCCGCCAAAAACTTCAAGCCCTCAAGCCTTACAACACGGACCGCAAGTCCAACAGTCTAGGCCAGCAAGCCCTACTGCCCCCGAGCCCGCAAGCTCGACTCTCAGGCCCTCAAGCCCTACACAACACAGACCCGCAAGTCCTGTTCCTATAGCCTAGGCCTGCAAGCCCCTACTGCGCCCGAGCCCTCAAGCTCGACAAGATTGGACCCACAAGTCCACTACCCTGGCCCTCAAGCCTCACAGCTCTCCAGCTCACAAGCTAGACGGTTTCGGACCCGCAAGTCCACTGGCCTGGCCCTTAAGCCTCACAGCTCTCTAGCCCTCAAGCTAGACAAATAGGCTCTCAATCCTTTACAAGAGATTACAGTAATAAGACTGTTACTTCTGCAGGATGAAGATCGCCAACCTTAGCCTGTTGAGGATCGGCTTCTTAGGGTTGAAGAAGATGCTTCTTGATTTGAACTTTCAGCACTGGATCTTCTTCAATCTTCTCTTAGCCTGATGAGGAATGGCTTCTTAACAGTCGATAGAGATGACTACTTCTTCTTTCTCTCTTTCTTTCTTGCGTCGCTTGTACTGTTCTATTTTCTGTATGCGCAAGTTCTTTTCTGTTGATTAACCTCTTTAGGGCGACCTCTTACATCTTTTATAAGACTGCGAGCCTCCCAACGGTGTTCTGAGAATATTCCTTAAGTGTCAGACGCTCCATTCCTTAAGAGCACGTGTTGAATGATAACAGCATTAATTGTTGATAGACAATCAGGCGGCGGCATTAAATGCTGACAGCCTGTCCGCAACTTTTGAATCTGTCTCGACGATATTTCCATCGTTACGACGTCATGGACAATATCTCGACGGCATAACTTTGTCGAAGCCTTGAACTTAGATACACTTTCAATTCTTCTAGCTTCTTCTTCCGATGCTGGTATCTCGATGATACGAGACATTTTGCATATACGACGATATGCTATCTCTGACTGTGTCATCGTGATCTTCCTTCTTGTAGATAGTCATCGTATTCATGTTTTTCTCTCAACGACATGAGTGATACTATGTCGACAGATCATACTTCACCAATTGCTAGTCTTCAGCTGTCCTTCTTCATTCTTCTTCGACGACATGCCTTCTTTACGGCGATGTTTGTTCTTTCTCGAAGACAAGGCCACTTTGATGAAGTCGACGATACTACGTCTTCTCTGCGTTCGACGATCTTGCTTCTGCGTTAGAGGAACATGCCAAATCTCAGCAGTCGTCGATCTTCCTTCTGAGTTCGACGATCTTCCTTTTGCGTTTAACAAACACGGCAAATCTCGGAGGTCATCGATCTTCCTTCTGAGTTCAACGATCTTGCTTCCGCGTTCGACGAACACGCCAAATCTCAGCGGTCGGCGATCTTCCTTCTGACTTCGACGATCTTCCTTCTGCGTTCGACGAATCTTGTTCTACTAACTTCCTGAGATTTATAAGCTAGAGACCCCATCAAATACAAAGTGAAGTAGTCTTGACTTGGTGACTTCTTCAAATCAGGAATCATGTGGGCAAGATTCCCAACAATATCAAATATGCGCAGCGAAAATAACAAATAAGAACAACCCAAAAGAGTTCAAGGATCTTACGATTTCATGAACCAAGAAATAAGAAAGGTAACAACAATGAAGTACCTTAAGGGGATTGAGTCAACACTCATCCAAGATGCTCCAAGAAGAAATTTCGAAGACGAACTTTGAGTCCCAAGCGCAAAAATAGATTGACGCCTCTATAGAGATCCACACGAGTGAGGAGAACCCCACGACTCTTGTCCAACAAGAGCTGGGATGGAGAAGGAATGCCCTCTACGTCTCCCACAGACTGTTAGATCCGACGATAGGGAGAGGCGGCGACAACGACGACGTACGGGAAGAGAGAGGTCGACCGGAACCCTTCCATCGGTTTTGTGGAACCCTTCCGTTTCTATTCAGGTGGTGTCGCAAAAGGAGATCTCGCCTTTAGGGCATAAAATCGTGGTCTATTTATACCCGGGGCGAAAGAGAGGCTATCCGCACACCCGAGACTAGTATCAGAGTAAATACAGAAATTTGTCGAGTAGACCAAATTCGTCGAGACAATTCGACAAATTCGTCGATACAATTCGACGATTCGACGTGACGAATCAATACGTATTCCGTCGACACAATCTCGACAATTCGTCGAGTATATCTAATTCGTCGAGACATTTCGACGAATACCGACAAGACAAATTAACACATATTTCATCGAGACAATTCGACGATTCGTCGAGTACAACCTAATTCGTAAAGACACTTCTCATCGATTCGTCGAGTACAATGCAATTCGTCGAGACACTCTTGACGATTCATCGTGTACTTCCTTTTCCCGTCGAGACATTCTCGACTCAAATCAAATCAGTCATATGATTAGTACTCCACTCATATCCAATATGAGTAAGACCAACACAATCCTAAATCCAACTTCTCAAACACTGTTATGCGCGCCCCTATAGGCTCAAATTGCATTGACAGTAAGACTAACTATTTGATTGCTTTGAGATCACCTACTAAACACCAACAGATACCAACCTAGATGTGGGCGAGGCCCAACCCACCGCCTCCGTTTGCCACTACAGGGGTATCCTGGGAGTTTTGCTAGCTCCAAAAAGGGGGAACTAAAGGTCTATGCGCATAGAGTCGAAGTGTGTGAGTTGCACTTATGTGAACATAGAATTAAACTGCATAACTCTACATGTCATGACATAAGCATTGCATTTCAACCCCCTACCCCTATCATATAAATCGGTATGGGACTTTTTATATGATAGGCCCTGCTAAACGACCCCTTGGTCTATAGGTTTGTATGGGCATTCCTATAAGTCAAGGTTACTCTTCATTATTTACTTTTACTTATTACTGTTTTACTTATTACCGGTTTACTTATTACTACTTTACTCACTGTAATATATACTGCGTAGTGGTAGAAATTTCCTATAGATTAGGTTCACCGTCATCTGCTTGTTTGTACCCCTTACTGTCCTCCGCTTCATTCCTCCCGCTCGGTGCTTAGAAGCCATCAGGGGAGGGTGCGAGATTGACTTAGTCTTTTGACTAACGGTCAGTGGACCTTATCATTTTAGGGGACCGAGAAGACGCAGCAGCACTAGAGGCAAGTGTAGATGGAGGCGGGATAGTCTAGCACAGGAGCACCAGTTTCAAGATCTGTGTGTGATTTTTAGTAGTTGCTTCCGCGAGAGATCTTGTAGTGAGGATATGATGTATTGGGAAGGAGCCCTTATTATTGTTATCTTTTTATTCAGTTACTATATGTGGACCTCTGTTATTCTAAGATTTATATTTCATGTGATGTGGAATTGAACTCTTTATGTTCACTTGTAATCTTCATTTTCTGTGCTCGATATTGCCGGTAGGATCGGCGTTTTGTAGTGGCGACCTTCCCGAGTGTTGGTGTCACCGCAAAGCGACGGTTCAGGGCATAAGACCGGATAGCAAAGCAAAAAATGGGGTCTTACATGGCGCCAAACTTTTGCAGGTCGCTTGACGCTCTTTCAGACCGGGCGAATTGAACCGTCTTAGCCCAAGAGTGAGCCGAGCGCACAAACATTCACAGAGAGAACAGACGGATGGCAAGAGAACATTTTTAGCATGGAAAACTCGAAAAGGGTGAACAGCCTTATGGACGGGTCTGCGCCAGCCAAATTTCACTAGACGTTGGGGTGTTACAAGTAAAGTTGCGATAATAGAGAGCGACATGCCGCTTCTCGTTACAGTTGCAGTTGAAGGAAAGTCTTTGAGGGTGAAATGCCCCCTCTCAGAAAAAACTAAGTATTTTGTTGAAACATGAGGTCTTCGAGGTCCAAAAGAGATCTTCAAGCGACGAAGGAGATCTTTGAGTCGCGAAAGAGATCTTCGAGTCGCGAAGGAGATCTCTGAAGGAATTCTTCAGAAATCTCTCTCGAGTGTCGAATGCCAGATCCTTTCAAATCAGGGTTCAGGGTCCCTTTTATAGATTTGGCCAAGGGAGGCCAGTTAATTTCGCCGTTACAACCACCGTAACCAACTTACAGGCCGATCTTGACCGTTGATCGAGAGCACGCGGATCGTCACTTTTTGAATATGACGACTTCGCCCCCTGATCAGTTCGGGTACTTCGGGCAGTTTGAAGATTCTGATAGCAGTGTGCAAATCTGGTAGTCTCAAGAAGGAAAGTGGAGTTAGCAGATGCGCGTACAATGAACTTTGCAATGTTCAAGTGCGCGCGGGTCAAATGCACGTTACGAACTTAGCGTTACTAAGTGCGCGTCGAGCATCGAGCGAGAGCGTTGTAAAAGCACGTTCGGGGTCGTGCGAGGATGGTAGAAAGGGTCAGGCGTGCCACGCGGCGAGGGCGAGTGACCGGTACCGTTCATGCAGCGCGAGGTTGCACATGGTGCCGCGTGTGCCGCGCGTGGCACCGCCAAACGTGGGTGCGCGCGGCCCTACCGCGCGTGCCGCGCGCGGTTGTGCGCAGCACTGCCATGCGTGGTCGTTCGTGCGGCACGACTATTCTGGTAGCAGTGCGTGAATCCTGTAGTATCAAGAAGGAAAGTGGAGTTAGCAGCTGCGTATGAACTTTGCAATGTTCAAGTGTGCGCGGGTCAAATGCACATTACGAACTTAGCGGTACTAAGTGTGCGTCGAGCGAGAGCATTGTAAAAGCACGATCGGAGCAGTGCGAGGACGACGCAAAGGGGCGGCGGGCGTGCCACACAGAGAGGGGGCGCGACCAGGACCGCGCGTGTCGCGCGCGGCACCGCCCTGAGCGGGTGCGCAGCAGGGGCGCGCGCGGCACCGCCCCGAGCAGGGGCGCGCGCGGCACCGCCCCTCGCGGGGCGCGCGCGGTTACCCTTACTGTTGCGCGCGGCTTCACCGGGCGAGGCGGCGCGCGCGGTTAAGCGCGGCACCGTCGCGCGCGACTGCCTGCGGTTGATTGCGCAGAACTACGTGCTCTCACGGCGATTCCGTGCGCGGTTTGTTGCGGAGGCCGTGAGTATGACTTTCTCTTGGTCAAATCTACTTTCTCACCCATGACCCCATTATCTTAGTGGAGGAGTGTGATTTTTGGCTAATCGCAGCCCGAATTACTCTACATAATGGATGAGAACCCACCAAATCCTAATAAACAATTTGATCATTAATATCCAAACTTAATTGTGTTAGATTGTCTATTAATAGTGCGGCAAAAATAATGTGGAAATGCTAACTCTGCTACAGAATCTAATATTTTCAGAAGATAAGTTTGAGAAAGTAGTATAAAAATTAAATGACATGTACTTGTGGCTTAAATTCTGAAGGAAGATAATAATGCTAACAATAACATTATTATTGGCAGCTCATCATTCTCCATAGAAATTTTAATTCGAACATAAATTCTAAAATAACAAATACGAACGGATATTATTGATATCACATACTATTTACTAGATATATATTATATACATAACGGCTTATAAATTAAATTAATGCGAATACGATATAACAAAAATAGTCAAAATCATATGTTCAAAAAGAAAACTATCAAGTTAACACTTCGAAATCAAAAGACGCGACTCAGCCACTCATTATTTTATATTTTTCTCATCATTGTCTCAAAGCCAGAAGAATCCTTAAAAGAGTCACATAAAAGGCAAATGAGAACTTTAAATTTACCTCCATGCAGCCATGTTCTTTGCGTTCTCCCTCCTACTCCGGCGGCGGCGGCAGGTTCAGGTCCAAGACATACCCCTTCCCCTTCTCCCCTCCGGGAGCTTCCGCCGGTGCTTGTTCTCCATCTCTCTCTCTCTCCTCTTGGCGATGGATCCTCTGATGCACCCTCATCCCATGATAAGTCACAAATTGTCTCTCGCACCCTTGGCAAATAAACTTGGTTACCCCTCCTTCCGCCCTTATGGCTCCGGTAGCTCCTTCCACCGCCGCCGCCGTCGACGCAGTCGTATCCTTCGCCTTAGCACTGCATCCCATTACTCCTCTATGGCTAGCTCTATGCCCTCCCAGTGCCTGACTCGTTCCAAAGACCCTCGTGCACTCCCCGCACGCGTACCCCTTGCTTTCCTCATCTTTTTCTTCCCCTTCCTTCATCCTCGCCGTCGAACCTGCCATCTGAGCATTCTCTCCCGTCCGTCTCAACTTCTTCCTCCCGCCGGACCCTTCTCCCTCCTGCAACGGCCGCACCCCTCGCCACCCCCGCTCCGGGTGGCACCGCATGTGTCCGTACAGCGCCTTCATCGTCCCGAACTTGCGCTCACATACGCAGCACTGCACTTCTTCCGCCAGCGGCTGAGCGGTGCTGCTTCCCTCGGATGACAGTAAGCTTCCGACATTCTTGATCGCTTCATCATCGTCGTCAGCGGCGGCGGTGGACAATGCCTCCGGCGGCTTCTTGGGCCGGCCGCTACTCTCTTCGGGAGCGGCAAGGGGTGGGGAGGAGGAAGTGGCCATGGTTTTGATTTCAGTAAAGTTTAAATTGGAGTTAACGTCAAATATACATGGAAGCCGCCGATCGCCGATATGCCAACGGATGCGCCTGTTTTTTAGATAAAAGCTGTCCTTTCCATTGCCGACGGTTAATACTGGAACAGCGTCTTAACGCCGGTTTGGAGGAGCTTTCTGGTGCGTTCCGGCGACATTCCTTTTTCGACCAATAAGGGTCGGGTTGTTACGTATACGGATGCAAATATGGGTGTTTTTAATTGGAGAAATACTTAGGTAGGTTCTCGCACCTAATAATAGGTGGGGGAAAAATACAGCCGTACGATCTTAGATCGGACGGTATATAAAATACTGACATTATTTATTATTTATAAATACATGAGTATTTAGGAAAATATCACCGTATGATCTCTGATCAACGGCTTAGATGGGCTCCCTCTCACCTATTATTAGGTGAGAGACACTCACCAAAAATTGTTTCTTTAGGTACAATTGAAGAGCGGTTTATAGCCCACGACCGGCGCGAACGGTGTTTATTATTTCGGTATAATTCAGGAGAATTTGCAAGGGAGGGTTTTATATCTTTGAAATTACATAAATATGGTATCAAAATAAACTTCAAGTTAAACTATATATTTTAACTATAGTTTGCTAACATATTTCGCACATATACTTGTGGTACCATTAAATTCATCGCAAACAACTGTGCATACTATATATAAAGACAAATTTAAGATTGTATATATATATATGCTATTTTCAGAGATTAGTGCTCTAGCACATTGTCATGACCTATCATTATCCCACGCTTCGCACGGTGGATCTCATTCGCCAATTCTGTTTTTAATAAAGTATACAAATCAATTGTGATGTTTGCGTCTGCAATCTACTTATAACACTCATATTAAGCGCTATTCAAGAGAGATGGTAAAACACCAGACATTAACAAATGTAAGATAATGTTATGCACATGTAAAGTGATCAAAGAAGCATACGGTCCAGTATGCACATATGAAATTTGATCAATGAAACACAGAAATTAATTCGAAAAAACTATCATAACATAGAACTACGAAATAATATGAGATCGATCCATACATTGAAATCAAACGTAACAAAAGTTAGAGACAAAGTAAACACTACACATGTGGATCTCTATCCTCAAACAATGCACATGATAATCATAATGAAGTGTGATATTAGACCAATAAAGAAAAAGTAAACCTGCGCCAACAAACCTACCTTTAAAGATCGATCTTACGGAGATGTAATCGATTAATCAAAAGAAATTAGGAGAAGGCAAGAATAAACATTGGGCTTCCCACCAAAACTAGTTCCACAAAAAGTTTTCGAGCTCCTCCACTCATTTCAAGTCATCACAGAACTTTGCATGAACTCCTTTCCAAGATATGTCGATGAAGGGTTTGATCCACACAACATGACCGCCAACTCTAAGCTCGTCATGATGCAAGAGAACAAGGGGAAGAATCCTAGAAAACTTCGATCGAAAATCGGGAAAATGAGTCCTTGTTCTCATGCACCCACCTCACTGACCACTTCTCTCATCAAAACCCCTCCTACATGTACCTCTCTCTATAAGGACGTCTCCAACCCAAGATAAAAAAAGGAAAACTCTATGATATTCTTTTTATTACTATAAATTATTTACTATTTAAAGAAACATTGAAATGTATGGGATAATGTTGAGTTTTGTTGAACATCTAATTCATATATAGGGTTGCCAAAACACCAGACATTAACAAATGATCCTAAACCCTAAATCCTACAACATTTTCGACCTTTAGCAACACTTGAAAACTGTTGCCTAAAACTGCAAAGTGTTGCCAAAACATTGAAAACTGTTGTCATAGGGGTGTCTCTTATACGCGTGTTGCCAAAGGTCTAAGGCAACAGTTTTCATATCTTTAAGCAACACAATACAAAAACTGTTGCCTAAACCCTTAGAATAAGCAACAGTTCTTCAGTGGACCTATTGCAACAGTTTTGAAATGTTGACTTGCTGTGTTACAATTAAAAACTGTTGTCAAAGGGTACAAAGACATCACTTCAAAAATGTTGCCAAAAACTGTGACATTTTAAAAAAAAAAAAGCCAATGCCGCGACATTTTAAAAAAAATGATGAAATGGTACAAATTATAGCAATAATCACAAAAATCACAAAGACTTAAAAGAACATTTTCATGATACCACAATTTAACCGACAATATCGCCGAATTTATTCAATTCTTTGGTACAATATAAAAAAGATGAAACAATGGAAATGAGAGATAAGAGTCTCCCTTGAATTGTGGCGAAAAATACAACCACCGATGATATATTACATTATAACAGTTGCATAATGTTTAACCCAAAAGTATAATGAGATTTGCATAAATGGCATCAACAACATCACCACTAAGAAATTCTAGCTGGGAATATGGCAGTCTAACTCCTTCGTCACAGAGTCGAGGAAGGTGAGCGTCATGACGGTTGGTCCCCTGCTGCGTGCTTCCCATTAAATAAACATTTTTGTCATAAAGCAAGATGTAGTTAAAGACTCGCAGGAACAACAACAATAACAAAACCCTGCCTTGCTATGGTGAGTTGTCATCGAAGATCAGATGCCTCCTTCCAGCGGTCCTCTACCATCTTCACCAAGGCCTTGTCCACCAAGGTCTTGCCAACCACATTCAACTTCTCGGTGAGCACCTGCAAGAAAACAGAGTCAAGTACAAGTAGAGAAAAATACACAGAGAAGCATAGGGGTCAATCAATTACCTCATTCTCCTCCCCCACACATCCAATTTTCCTGCAACCTTTAATGTACATTTTTGTAATGATCCCACAAAAAATTTTTACTATTAGAAAAGATGAGGGTGTGGTGCTATACAACAAGCAAAATATTATGTCTCAGATATTTAAAAAAAAGTGGACACCTATATAATTTCAGAGACAATTACATCTACTCACAAGAAAACAGCTAAAGTGATATACAAATAAAGTATATCATACAGTTGATGATTCTACACTCACATGCCATCGGTTATAAAGAAGAGATCCATGACTTTTCCATCTGGTGTCGTTGAGACCTTTACTGTATGGATACAGAGTTCAAGCTCAGAAAGAACATGAGTGACATTTTCATCAACTCAAACAAACATATAATAAACAAACACATAATAAACAAACAACATTAATGGCGTGAGCGGGGCATGCCAACAAAAAATCAAGTTTTTTTTGTATGTTAACAATCTAAACATAATGGGAAGGCATTGATAATTTAAAAAGTGTAGTTGATTCTCCATAGTAATGATCCTATTTTTTTATTGATAAGATGGTTATAATTAGAGAAATATCTAATAATATAAATGAAAATTTGGTGCAATGCAAATATTGTTTCAAAGATTAACATCAAAAACCAAGAACACAAATGGCAGATGGAAAGCCCATTACAATTAATTCTGAATCATAGAAGAATTGAAATTTAAGTGATGTCAAATTTAACAGTTGAATATGATAACTTAAAAAGTGGTAAATTAATTTTAAAAATAAAGAGGAAGCAGAAAAACCCATCATTAAGCATTTAAAGACAAGGTACATATCTGAAGTCCATCGTTGTCCAACGAAGCCCATCAGGTATAGAAAAATAATAACCAGATAAGCGAAAAAATGAAACAATGAACATCCGTAACTATACATTACTTTCACGAAGCAGCGAGAACTTTACCAGGGTCGAGCTGCCCATTGAAGTAGCTCGACGAAACAGCTGAAGTTCCTGGCAGCCCATCCACTCTTCCGATGGCTTCAGAGTGATCTGGTTCTCAACGACTGCTGAATCCAAGCAAAGCATAACCTGGTAATCTTCGTCCCCGAAATCTGGGAGCGCCTTGGCCTTCTTTTCTTCTCGTGGTTTATGACGGCTATCTTTTCCGGTGTGCTCAAATACACTTTGTCCACCTGCTAAAAAACAAAATTTATGAACTAGAACGAAGAAAGGAATTTAAAATTATTCTTAAATTTTGAATTTAATCATAGATTTTTGGCAAAATTCCAAGAGTTTACATACTTCATGATATCGGTCCCCCAATTATTTTGGGTTGATTTAAGTCCTCCAATTATTGAAAATGTTGGATAAGTCGCCAACTTTTTTTACAAGCAACTGAAAGAAATCGTTGTCTACCTAAATCAGCTAGAGGGGGGTGAATAGATGATCTCTACTGCGATTGCGGAATAAAAAATTTTGCACAAACACAACAAAGAAATCACAGCACAGAGACACAAGATTTATAGAGGTTCCCCAAGGGTGGGTACTCCTCTCTCCCGCTCCGCCTATCTAGCACTTAGGGCTAGCGTCGACAACTTCACCAAAACTCGGATTTATCAACAAATCCTACACTCGGAGACAACGACTCCTACAAACTCGGAGAACAACCTCTCCTACAAACTCAGAGTAAACAACTCCTACAACTCGGAGTAAACAACTCCTACAAAATAATTCGGAGTAAAAACTCCTACAGAAATTAAATAAAGTTTGAAACAAAACTTCTCTTGAATCCCAATAGAGATTAACTTCAGATCTGGAAAGACTGAATCTTCTTCTTCCTTTAGAGTGAAAGCTTGGATCTTCAAAGATTAGGAAGAGTAAACAATCGGCAAACCTGATCTGTGTAGGCCCTTTGATTAATTTGAAAAGATCTTCAATAGAGAGCAGCAACTAGATCAAAGGCCTTCTTATCTGAGAAATCTCTAGCAACACTGAAGAACGAATCTTGAGCGGCGCAAAAGTTAGATCTCAGAAAACTTGTTCAGCAAGCAAGAAAGAAACGGCTGTCTTATTCTTTTTCAATCGGGTTATGTCTTTTATTTGCCCTAAAATAAAAGATTATTTATAGGGAGACCTCCAACGGCTCGGGCGACAAACAAGGAGAGGTCGCCACGTGTACTGTACATGGCGGCCAACCCTAAATTTCAAAAACGAAACGTAAATTTGAAATCCGTCTGTCCGTCATTCGTCGAGACTTCACGTGAACATTCGACGAATTGACTTGGCCATAAATACTGAGCAAAGCTTGAAAAATGTCTTCTGTTTTCATTCGTCGGAATTCATCGGGAGTTCTCGAGAACATTCGACGAATTGACTTAGCCGCACCATTTCCTTCACAAGTCCGCCTTTTTTACTTCTGTCTGCGTTCGTCAATATTCGTCGGGAGTTCATGAGAACATTCGACAAATAGACTTAGCCGCAGAAATTTCTTCTTTAAACTAGAAATTTGGCTTTTGTCTGGATTCGTCGAGATTCATCGGAACTTCACGAGACATCTCGACGAATTGACTCAGCAAAAATTTCTTTTCTTCTGAAAACCTGCTCCACTCCTCAAACTTGAAAACCTTCAGTTATGAGTATATGAAGTACACCCCAATAGAGAGATTACACATGGACCAACACTTTGTTCTACACAATGAGGGATTACATTGTCTAGAACTGTGTTTGGTGATCCATTGCAGCCTGACTTTGGTGTGCACTTAGCATTAAGACCTGTCATAACACATCTCAACAGAAATCATCAAATACAACTCAATTCAACTTAGTTCAAAGGAATACTTCTTCAAATCAAGGTAATTGTGGCTACAATACCCAACAATCTCCCCCTATTTGAAGAAGTCAGAACCTATGTACTGAGTTGAATTGCACTTAAATAAATATATATCAAATAGATAAGGAGAGTTAAAAACTTAGCTTTTTCAACTTTCTCTCCCTTTCAACTTTGCCAATTCTAACTTTGCCAATTCCTCCCAACTTCAAATTCTCTTGCAATTTCAACTTCTCCCCCCCCCCCCCCCCCCCTTTCTGACTACTTCAGATAGGGAAGAAAAAGCATGAGAGCTCAAAGCTCCCCCTCAGCAACTGCATAGGAGTACACATTTGGGAGTATATGTAGAATCAGCTCCCCCTCAATCTTATCTCCCCCTTAGAATTCCAGTGCATGGACTGATTTCCTAAGCTTTTCAGCAACCTTACTATATTTCTTCTATGTTCTGGTCATGTACCATGAACATCCACTCGTCCAAATGCCTGATTAGAGTTTTGGTTGGCCTTTGGACATACCTGCAAACACAGATTAATTTCCCTTAGGAACCCAAAAGGATTTGGGTCCTAGGTTTCTGGTTAGATCAACATCACTCGGAGTGTTAACATTGCAAGGGGTCATTCTTACATTGTTAACTCGTGGAGTCTCGACGTTCCTGGGGTTAAACCAGCAATCTATGGCGAAGTGACCAATCTTGCCACAACACCAACAATCAAATCGATTGTATCTTCTCTTGTTCTCCTGTTTTAACTTTTGAAGGGGGAGTTTAACAGGAGCAATATTCTTAGAAGTAGAAGCCTCGTGGATGCAACACACACATGACTCCTTCTCTTCATGAGATTTAGCAACAATTGATTTAATCTTTGGTGCTTTCTTAATAACTGATCCATGTACAAATGAACCATAATCCTTGGGGATTACTTTTTCATAAGGTGCCTTGAAAGCAGTTGTTTCGAAGCATCGGGGACGGGTTTGATTTTGGTCAACCTTGCCCTTACCTTTAACAGCTCTTTTCTTAGCAGCCTTACTACTTTCAGCCTTATGACCAAGGCCACTAACCTTCGCAGGAGCAGAAAATCTTTCAATGATTGGAAGAATAGTTTTTGGTTTGGAGAAGCTTTCAACTATCTTCCTTTCCACCACTAACTTTTCATCTAATTCATTTATAAACTTCTCCTTAAGATTTAATAATTCTGTAGAGCTTTGAAGTTCATCTTTCAAGATTTGGACTTCATCTTTGAGAGGAGTTAATTTTTCAATTTCCTCCCTCAAATCTGATTCCATCGTCATGAGAGATTTAATCTCTTTTGCTTGAGATTTGACTGTCTTGCGGCATTTGTCAAATCCTTCCAAAACGGCTTTGTACCGAGTCATTAAATCTGAATCTACCTCTGAAGAATAGCCTTCATTTGCATTGGAGTCAGTTTCAGATGCAGAAAGAGGAGTGTGCGAGTTTACCTTCCCTTTGTATGAGGAGACACTTCCTTCCTCATCTGAATGTGCCATAAGCCCAAAATAGGCTTCTTCATCTGAGCTTGACTTCCCTGAGTCACTGTCACTAAGAGTCTTGGTCTTCTTTGCTAAGAAGCTCTTTTCTTCTTTCCTTTTCCCCTTGAAGGATTTCTTCTCTTTCTTCTTTTTGTATGGACATTCCGTACTTATATGCCCTGACTTATTACAACAATAACAGACAATATCAGTCGAAATATGTTTATTCGGTTTGGTTTTATACCTGTCGTTGCTGTGTTCTTTCTTGTGATGTTCATCATCACGCCTTGATCTTCTTTGGCTCCTTTTTCTGAGCAATTTCTTGAATTTCTTGGAGAGTGAAGAGAACTCTCCATCGGACATGTCTGAGCTTGATGAGCAATCCACAGACTCATCGTCTTCATCTGACGGCTGTGTCTTTTCAAATGATCTAGCTTTCCCTCTTCTTGACTCTTTGGCCTTCAATGCCACAGAGTTCTCCCTTCCAGAAGTGGAGCATCCTTCTTCTTCAGCTTTTCTAATACTCAGCTTTAGCTCATGGGAGAGCAGCTTCCCATATAGAATCTGTGGCTCCGTAGTAGCCAACTTACCATATTCTCTGATAGCTATCACCTTGGGGTCCCATTCCTTAGACAGGGATCTAAGAAATTTATCGTTTAGTTCACCCATGATGAATTCTCTTCCATAGTTTCTCAGACCATTTACAATCTTGAAGAATTTCTCGTAGGTGTCAGAAATTGTGTCTTTACCTTGTTGCTTGAAGGCTTCATATTCTTGGTTCAGCAAAGACTTCCTGTCATCTCGAACTTCTTCAGTACCTTCCATCAGAACCACAATTGAATCCCACATCTCTTTTGCAGACTTGCAGTGAATCAGATTTTGTAGCATTGAATCGTCAACTGCACCTGCTATGATGTGCTTTGCTTTCTTGTCCAGAGTGACAAGTGCAATTTCTTCCTTTGTCATATCCATTAGTTTCTTTGGCACTTTTTTGGTGGGATCAATGGTAGAAGCAACCGTAGGAATGACGGGACCTTCCTTAACTATCTGGGAGATTCGGGGATCATTTGCTTCCATGTAGAAGATAACTCTTTCTTTCCACATTGGGAAGTTCTCCTTAGTGCAAACTGGGAGCTTGGAGGAAAACCTTTCCATGCCTCTGTCCATAGATAGAGATCTTGACAACGTTGAAGGATCTTTAATCTAGGTGTTAACCTCTTAAAGATAACCTAGCTCTGATACCAATTGAAAGAAATTGTTGTCTACCAATAATCACCTAGAGGGGTGAATAGGTGATCTCTACTGCGATTGCGGAATAAAAACTTTTGCACAAACACAACAAAGAAATCACAGCACAGAGACACAAGATTTATAGAGGTTCCCCAAGGGTGGGTACTCCTCTCTCCCACTCTGCCTATCTAGCACTTCGGGCTAGCGTCAGCAACTTCACCAAAACTCGGATTTATCAACAAATCCTACACTCGGAGACAACGACTCCTACAAACTCGGAGAACAACCTCTCCTACAAACTCAGAGTAAACAACTCCTACAACTCGGAGTAAACAACTCCTACAAAATAACTCGGAGTAAAAACTCCTACAGAAATAAAATAAAGTTTGAAACGAAACTTCTCTTGAATCTCAATAGAGATTAACTTCAGATCTGGAAAGACTGAATCTTCTTCTTCCATTAGAGTGAAAGCTTGGATCTTCAAAGATTAGGAAGAGTAAAGAATCGGCAAACCTGATCTGAGTAGGCCCTTTGATTAATTTAAAAAGATCTTCAATAGAGAGCAGCAACTAGATCAAAGGCCTTCTTATCTGAGAAATCTCTAGCAACACTGAAGAACGAATCTTGAGCAGCGCAGAAGTTAGATCTCAGAAAACTTGTTCAACAAGCAAGAAAGAAACGGTTGTCTTCTTCTTTTTCAATCAGGTTATGTCTTCTATTTGCCCTAAAATAAAAGATTATTTATAGGGAGACCTCCAACGGCTCGGGCGAAAAACAATGAGAGGTCGCCACGTGTACTGTACATGGCGGCCAACCCTAAATTTAAAAAACGAAACGTAAATTTGAAATCCGTCTGTCCGTCATTCGTCGAGACTTCACGTGAACATTCGACGAATTGACTTGGCCATTGAAAAATACTGATCAAAGCTTGAAAACTGTCTTCTGTTTTCATTCGTCGGAATTCATCGGGAGTTCTCGAGAACATTCGACGAATTGACTTAGCCGCACCATTTCGTTCACAAGTCTGCCTTTTTGACTTCTGTCTGTGTTCGTCGATATTCTTCGGGAGTTCATGAGAACATTCGACGAATAGACTTAGCCGCAGAAATTTCTTCTTTAAACTAGAAATTTGGCTTCTGTCTGGATTCGTCGAGATTCATCGGAACTTCACGAGACATCTCGACGAATTGACTCAGCAAAAATTTCTTTTCTTCTGAAAACCTGCTCCACTCCTCAAACTTGAAAACCTTCAGTTATGAGTATATGAAGTACACCCCAATAGAGAGATTACACATGGACCAACACTTTGTTCTACACAATGAGGGATTACATTGTCTAGAACTATGTTTGGTGATCCATTGCAACCTGACTTTGGTGTGCACTTAGCATTAAGACCTGTCATAACACATCTAAACAAAAATCATCAAATACAACTCAATTCAACTTAGTTCAAAGGAACACTTCTTCAAATCAAGGTAATCGTGGCTACAATACCCAACAACAACATTTTAATAATTTTTGCTATGTGATTCTAACAGTACCGTTTACTGCTGCTGTTTTGAAATGCATGTCCACTTGCGTTTCCACTACATATCCTTTCAGATCATGAGATCTTGCAACTCTGTACAGAGGAATTATCTACGACCACAACATCATCGAGCATTAGTGCTAAATAAGGGCCTGTTTTGCAACAATATAAGTGTAATTAATTGCCTCAATAGTTAGCCCATCCGCAACCTTGCACAACATATAAGTGTAAATTTCAGAGCTACAATTTTTTGCATAATAACATACAGTTTCTGCTAATTAAGGGCCTGTTTGATGCGCCGTTCGGGCTCTAGCACGGTGGCGACGGAGGAGGGACGGATGCGACCAATACAGCATGAGCGGCGCTACGGCGTTTGGGATCCTCTGTTGGAATTTGTCTTTAAGACGACAGATAAGAGGAGTTAGTGAAGAAACTGTGTTAGAAATCATACATGCAATTTCAATGTTGTGCTCAAAATCAACTAACTCAAGATGCAATGATTGCAGGAGAAAGATCTATCCATTATAACCTTCTCTAAGATGACTTCCTAATGACATTTATCAATAGAAGAAGAAAATCTTTAGTGCGAACGCAGAACCCAATGTTAAGGAAAATAATAGAATAGTAAATATTAAATCATAAAAATAAGATAGAATCCTTACATGAAGAAATGTTAACACAGCCAACTCAGATATTTTCAATTTTCAAAATTTCCACCATGCTTTCTATCTATAATAACCGCCATCACCCAATAATGAATTCTCCATGTCAACAAAGAGCAGAAAATTAACTCCATACCAAAATCCAAAATTTCATACACTAACCAAGTCGAAGCATTACAACTTACAAACTAAGATCAACGTTGACAGTATATTAGCAGGATTGAACTATCTGCAAGTCTTCTGAACTGAAACCTCGCCATGTTCAATTTTGAAGGTGAAAATCATTTTCTAAGATTTTCAGTTTAATTTGTAGGTGAAACTTACCATCTACAATGTTTCAACTGATATGTGATTACCAAAAATGGAGAAGTTCGGCAAAAGATATACCTCACATAGCTACAACGGCATGTATGAACGGGACCCATTACCTCCCCAGAAGCCATGATTCTACCGCTCTGCCTTCTCATCTTCAAGACTCTTCTTTTTATCTTTTTTTCCCTCATTTTTCCCCTCATCTGCATCAACAGGCGCATCAGTTACCACACCATATTCCTCCTCTTTACTTTTCTGCTTCTTCCCCTTCTCCTTTTTCTGCTTCTCATCTGCATCACCAGGAGCAAAGATTATGAGCAATTTATCCGGAAGAAGGAAGAACATGCAACATGTGAATTGTACAACTCCTCTACAGCAAGCGCTCCAGTTACAAGCTTTGATGTCCGGTGACATGAAGCGACGGTGCTTCTTTTTGGATTTATTATGTGAGATGGCGATGGCGATGTCGTTGGGGAAGAGATCACGGAAGACGAATCCATGGATGAGTGCAGACATTTCACTCAGAGCAATAAAATTAAACAATACAAAGTTATTCGTCAAATAATCCTTTTATGCAGCAATGAAAATGAAAGAAAGAACACTTGTATTACATTCACCTCAAGAGGCAGTGCATCAGCCGATAATGCAGGATCATCAGCCATGAGAGGATTTTCAACTTCCAAAGTTGTAAGCTCATGAATTCCGGCTAAAATGGGTCGCCACCTCCTTATAACAGCAACAAAAGGAGGCGGAATTGCTTCTACATACTGTTTTCGAATAGGTTTCCTGTCCCTGCCAATGGCATGCCATACTTGCATCATCAGATTCACAAAATATATTCTTATTCATAAAATATGTTATATACATATGAACTAACTTAATTAATTAAGAAGCATAATAATGAGCATTGGGTTACAGATGTGAAAGTAGTTGTAAAACACCCAGAACTTTGTACTTTGACTTAACAAATAGTGGAAGTTCAATCAACGTCAAATATGTCCAATCGATTAATCAGCATCCTCATCACAACTCTTCAATATTAAATATATCATTACATCAAAATAATTACTTTTTGAATGTAAACTACCGGAGTAAATTTTTAGTAAATATGAGCTCTGGGTGCAAGAAAAATCCAACAAGCTTACCTTTTCTCGACGCACTTATTGAAACATGTCTGACAGAGCCTGCATTAAACAAAAAAAATGATCATTGTAGATTCATCATTACTCGAGTCCGACGAAATAAAATGCAAAGAGCATGAATCAAGCGTTTGAGTATAAAAATGGTTAAAATAACCATCAATTAGACTTGATCATTGCATATAGATCACTGGAAGAAGAAGAAAATTACATCCTATCAGTCATAGAGAGATGAGAACTTATAGGATCTTTATTAGAATCTCTATGGAACTTATAAAATCTTTATTGGAATCTTTATGGAACTTAGAGGATCTCTATCAGAATCTTCATGAGTTAAAATCTCATAAAAGTTAACTTATAGGATCTTTATGGACATTCCTATCATTTCTTATTATCATAAACTTAGATAGTTACCTATATGTTCAGTTAACGACCACTTCTCTGGAGATGAGATGAGCTGACAAATTAGTATATTATAAATGTCATTGTAGGTGCTAATTTACACTGTGTTGGCTTATTTAGGGAGGATTAAATTTTTTGGTCTAGTATTTTTTAGATAAACTAGGAAATAGAGTGGAGCATCGTGACGATTTTCAAAAGTTGTATGTGTGCATGTGTTTTCACTGAAATTTGTTGTAGTAAGCGAAAGTTTAAATAAATTTACATTTTTAGGCTTCGTTCATGTAAGTTGTAAGACCTTTAACAAGGCAGACAAACTCAAATATATAGAATTGAGTATCATAAAGATTTTATTATGCCTATATTCCTTTCGAGAAAAGTATGGATTTTCCATGGATTCTCAAACATAGAAAATGGTCGTTTAATCCACAGCCATAGGAAAGATCTTAAATTCAAGATAATCGGTGCCCACAAATGTGCAATTAAAATAGAAAGAAACAGCATAAATCCATTAATTACAAACCACATTAGGATTTGTAGCTGAATTATCAATCACAAGTGATCTCAACCATAGAATATTGTGGATAGCATCCTAAATGGTACAACTGATGAGAACCAAAAATGATGATAACAAAATATCAAAAATTGAAAAATCCACAAATCATGAAACAAATGCAAAACCACATCTGTAAAGAGCTACTAAGAACATAATCAACATAGATCGAATAAACATTGTCCACCAGGCTATAAACAAAGCCATTTCCTTCACAAGATCGGAGCAATTCATCAGACCACCAACAAAAGGAATGCCATCAAATAAATTACCCCTCAACTGAGACAACCCAACAAGCAGCAGCACAAGAAGAGAAGGCGCAGAGAACTGAATCACAGCAAGGAGAACATAGTGGTTGTGCAGAAATACCTTGACCGGCCATAATCCAAGTCTGGAACCCTACTAGAATGGAGGCCCTGGTACCAGCACAGCACCACCTCATTCAGGAACGTCTGAACATTGCGTCGGAGCGCAAGAAGCTGTGAAGCAGCTGCAGCGGCCAATGCGCATTCTCTCCACTCCTCGAAATGTTGTGCCAACCCTAGCTTGCTTGCGACGACGAGAACGACGAAAGGGGATCGGTGGAACTTAGGGTAGAGCTCTGATCCTTTCACGATTTTGAGCAAACGACGATACCCTGGCATATTCCTCAAGCTCGAGCGGCTTGAATACTATCTCTTAGGGCAGACCTCCGATCCTGTCATGATTTTACCCCTAGATAAAGCTCCGCCAACTCCAATCCCAAAAATGGAGAGAATGAATGGAAGAGTTCCTGCGGGAATGGCTCGAGAGAAGGTCGTCCACACGGGAGGAAGATGAAGGGGATTGCGGAACCAGAGGAAATGGCGAGGAAGTCGCCCTACGGGAGGAAGAGGAAGGGGATCGAGAAAGGCTTATCGAGGGTTTGTGAGTTAGAAAAATCCATTTTATAAATTTAATTTCTTAAGTAATAATTTGGGGTATGCGAATAGTAATTTTGGTTAAGTTGAAAAGTGTTATGCAACATTTTTAATGTGTTTCAAATTATTTTTTAAAGAGGCAACATAACATAACTGTTGCCTAAAGTGAGATGTCAAATGCAATATTTCAAAAATGTTCCCTATAAAGGATTAAAGAACAGTTTTTGAATGTTGCACAGAAATTGTTGCCTAAAGATGCTAATTTATTCCAACACTTATAAATTGTTCTCTATTCAAGGTTTAGACAACAATTTTAGAAATGTTGCAAAGAGAGTGTTGTTAAAGACTAAAAATGTTGTAGTATATAGTGGAATACAAAAACTCATGTTAAGGGACCATGCATGCCAAATCACTAAATCAAGAAAGCTAAACATATACCCACGACAAAATCAGATTTTTGGAGATCAAGATGGATATCGAGAACCAAACGCAAAACGAAATCCACGTTTCTATTGGTATCCACATGAACGCGTAAACACCATACATCCCATCCAACGGTCTCAGGATTTGAAGATGATCTCCCTTCTCTACAACAAAATACTAGTTTCATTTTTGGCAAAGACTCTTCTATGTTTCCCTCTACTCAAAATGATTGATATTTGTAGTTTGTCAAACTGCCCCTTTTATATTAGAGAGAGTGAGAGGGATTTAAAAAATCCCGAGGAGTGGAAGTTACGGTGCTAGGTAATCTGTTTCCAGTTCAAAAACTGACAAACAAGAAGAATACGTCAAATTTCGGAATTTGGCACAATTCGACGTATGTCGATTTCACAAATCGACGTGCACCAAATTCGAATTGAGTACTGATAAAATCGATGTACATTGATTTCTCAAATCAATGTGTCTCGAATTCTAGTTAAAATTTGGACCTAGTTACTTATTGTAAACCAAATTGACGTACATTTATTTCTCCAAGTCGATATGCATCGTATTCTAATTATGCGTGTTGAATTCTAATCAACGCTTTGATTTATGTTAAGTACAAACTAAATCAACGTGCATCAATTTCTCAAATCGAGTTACGCCGAGTATAAGCTAAACAACTATTTTGAATCAAGTTCGATGAACAACAAGCCCTCGTGCCTATTTAATTAGTTCTAATCAATTAAATACCACAAATACACATTTTGGACTTGGTTTTTATTTATATCTAATATAAATATAACGAATGCGATTATTTATCTACTTTCCGTACACTCTTATATGTGATCCAATAAGTTCACATTACGTTGACGGTAAGACTAATTCCTTGATCACTTCTACATCATAGATTCGAACAATCTCCCATTTGAGCTAGAACGTATAAATTATAATCTTAGAAATAATGAGTGACATCTAGTAATATATCATTTCTACTCAAATGATACTAGAGATGACATCATAATAAAACTTGTTGGTAACCAATGTTCTATTATAGATAGTCCCTTTTGTCTTTAATTGACATCCGAATTAAACTTGATGCATAGAATGTGTCACAGTCTTTATAATTCAATCTTTGTTTTCTTGATCTTCGAGTTAATTATATCAAAAAATGAGCTCAATATTATAAATTGACTCAAGATAGCACCGTCATGCATTTTATTGTCTCAATCCATCAAATAGCCCATTGACACTACTGATGTTATATAAGAGGGACAAATTCCATTATATAATTCATAATTACCTACAACATTTGCAATGCACCCAATATCCAACCTTGTGATCAACCTTTCTCAAGAAATATTTTAATTAGCATCAAAGTGCAATTTTCCTCATATAATAATTATGGTAACTTCAGGTCAAAGAACCACATAAGTCCTTGTCACTATGAGAACTATTTGTGACACGTATAGAACAAACCACAAAGTAATCTCATAGTAGGTCTATCTAATACACTCGTTATCTAGCAAATACTCATATGATGACTTGATATCCAATATCATTACCTATGAGAGTCGATGATCAGTCAACCGACATAATAGCCAGAATCTTTCATTATTATCCATTCTATATTAATACCTTGTCTAATGATGATTTAATAATAATGTTTCATATGAAACACATTATATTACATTCAAGTCATGCACCTGAATTTTCACAAAAACAAATATTCTGGGGTCAATCATTACGTTCAGTTATAATATTAATATAGAAAAAATGACATAATAATAAAAAGTTCCTTAAACTTATAAACAATAGTTCTAGTCATCACATGAACATAAAATTGACAAAGCCAAAATCCATATTCTCCTACTAGAGTTGATCATGTATGACCATCATGCTTCTTCTAAGAAAGAGCTTTCGTTAATGGATCTGCAATATCGTTGTTAGTCGGCACTCTGCATATGATCACATCTTCAATATTAATGATCTCTCGAATGAGAGGGAACCGCTGAAGTATGTACATGGTGTGCTGAGGAAATCTAGTTCTCTGTACTGTATAATGGCTCCATTTGTCATAGTAAATGCACATTGGACCATTAATGCTTGGAACTATATACATCAAGCCTACTGATGAACTTTCTAATCCAAATAGCCTCCTTCACTACATTTTTAGCAGCTAAAAACCCATCATATGTAGTAGAATCAACTATTATCTCTTACATTAAACTCTTCCAACTTATATCACCTCTATTTATGCAAAACACATAACCCGATTAAGACTTTGATTCATCCTTATCAGTTTAAAAATTTGCATCCTCGTAACCCTTTATAACCAGTTCATCCTCAAAACCATATACCAAGAATACATCCTTTATCATTCTTAAGTACTTTAGGACATTCTTAACCACTGTATAATGAATTTCAACTATATTCAATTTGAATATTATAATCATCCTCAATGTATATGAGACATTATGACGAGTATATAGCATTGCATACATGATTGATCTAATTACACAACTATATGGAATCATACTCATGTGGTCTTTATCTTCCTGAGATTTAGGACATTGAGTCGTAAAAAATATTCATACCATGATACTTGGCAAAGAAAATTTTCTTAGACTCAAGCTTGTTGAACCGCTTCAACACGTTATTAATGTATGCGATTTGGCTTAACACAAACAATGTATTTGATCTATATCTAATGATCTTTATACCCAGTATATATGTTTCTTCACCCAAGTCCTTCATATAAAAGTAGTTCCATAGCTATGTCTTAATAAACTGCAGGGTTGGAATGTTGGTGCAAAATATCTCACCCCACTTTCCACGCTCAACAACTGGTATGGTGAGTCCGGCGAGGAGATCGAGAACTGCAATCAATCGGTTAATGGTCCGCAGGGGCTTGGAGAACAGAGCACAAAGAAGAGGGCACCGCTAGAAGTGGCAGACACCAGATTGGGCCGCAACAGCGAATGTCTCTTCTTGCTGCGGGACAATAATATTTCACAAAGCTCTATTACAAGCTATTATAGGAGTATATGTTGGAAATTGAAGGAAACCGAATGACGTGAACTTGTAACCGCACGTACAACGTGGTAGACTCTGGTCCAAGTTCTGTCCCGTCCAAGCAGAAAATGCACCCCCTTACTTGAGGGTAGTCTGATTGGCCAGTGGGATGAATTTAATGCTATCTTAAATGCTTCGTAATCTAAGGGAACTGAAACGTCGGTCACGGAAGAGTGAAAAGGGGGTGCACGAGCATGACAAACCATAACTGTGTGCGACCTCTCTCGAAAGATGTTGCTGCTTGCTAGAAGGTGTATGCACTTTGGGGAGGAGCCAAACACATGACTTTGCTAAAGTGAGTACCCGCCCACTTTGAAAGAGTTCACTAGCACTGCTAAGGTATAGTATCTGCCTGGTACCATTGCTGAGGAGAATCATGGATCTGTCGGGAGGGCGTCCGCAAGCACTGATGGGGTATCTGCCAGGGACTTTGAGATTGGTACGAAGAGCGCTGACCGCGGTCGTAGGATTTGGGCTAACATAATCCCCGCACTTTTTTAAGTCCGTGCGGGCTCCGTAAAAGTATACAGGTAAGCGCAAGGACTATGTTGGGAAAAACACCATTGTGATTTATCTAACAAATTATCTTAAAGTGATTTCATAATCTAGGATGTATTACCATTTTGTATAGAGAGGGGATTTTGGTCATTAGATATCCTAGGATATCACATTTACACTAGAGTGTCAAGACCAGTCCAAATAAGCACAAATATCAGTTGAGTTAAACTTGCGTCGAATAGAAGTCGACACAACTTCGACTAGAAGTCGAAGCAACTTTGAATACAAGTAGAAGTAACTTAGACTGAAGTTGAAGTATAGTTCAAGTTGATGCAACGTCGAAATGGTCTCGACGCAGAAGACAGCGCTTGTCAAAGCTATATCAGAAGTAGACGCAACTTCGATTTGAATTTGACGCAGAAGAATAATCTGTCAAAGCTATATCAGATGTCGACGCAACTTAAATTTGAAGTCGACGCAGAAGTTTAAGTTTAAAGTTTAATTCTACAACTCGACGGATATGTCGATAGGTATTCGAAGTAATGTCAACATCTGAGTTTAATCATAGCTAAGAATGATTTCGAAGTTGCTTCTATAAGAACTCAGAGGTGCGTCGAATAGAGGGAAAATGAAATCTGCGCTATGTCGAATACATACAGAAAAGGAAGGTTTTCTGCTGTTTTTTCAGTTGCTTTTCCAGAAGGTATCCAAGGCAATAGTCTGTCTTCTAATGACCCGTTTATTGCCAAGAATGGAATGAAGTACTTCAGATGGAAAACAAAAATATTCTTGGAAGTTATTCAAAATATATTGACGGGTCGGGAAATAGAAATAGAAAGAAATACTTTTGTCCAAAGGATATTCTTTCTAAGGAAAGAACATAAGGGAAAGAAATTCAAATACTATCCGACAAAGAATAAGTATACATATAGAGAAAAAGAACTCAATAATTGGAATTTTGTAGTCTTCTTCTTCTTCTTCAAGCTTTCTCTCTAAAAAGAAAAGAAAAGAAGAACAACTCTGTACAGAAATACAAACAAGGCTGCTACTTCTTCTTCATATCTTACAGTAGCAATCAAACTAGAATATAGAGATCACAGAGGATCAGAAGATCATAAACCTTGCATTCTTCTCTACCATAAGCATGGGTTCATCATATACAGATCCTCAAGAACAGCATTTTGTGTGATAGATGTAGAAGGATTTATACAGCAGAATCCTTCTCTTCTTCTTCTTCTTCTTCTTTATTTCTCCATTTCTATTATATAACTGAGAAAGAGTCCTAAGAATCACACTTTAAAGGATTCAGTTGGTTCTAAGAGTCTCATTATCAAAAGACTCAGTGGTTTTAAGAGTCTCCTTGTCAAAAGACTCAGTGAGTGGTTCTAAGAGTCTCCTTATCAAAAAGCTCAATGCTGGTTCTGAGAGTCTCCTTATAAAAAGGCTCAGACACTAGATAGTGCAATCCTACCAGGTGGTAGAAGAGTGGACTTCTAACATTTTGGGGAACCACTATAAAAATTATGTGTCTTCTGTGTTTGCTTTTCTGTGTTGTCCATTTACTGTCTACTATTTTCTATTTTCTGTGTTTACTTTATTCTGTATTGGTTGTCTTGATTGAATATTTACTAGAATAGTTTATTATTGTGCAAGCATATTTAGGGTAAAGTTTTTAAATCTCTATTCACCCCTCTCTAGAGAATACTCAGAGGTTACAATGTGCACTTTTAATTGATATCAGAGCTAGGTTGAACATAAAAAGTCTAACACCTTGATCAAAAGATCTCCTTACATATTTCTATATTTAAAAACTAATTTTATAGAATGAGTTCTAAGGACTATGCATCAACAAGACCACCAATGTGTAATCTTAATAAGTTTACACTCTGGAAGTCCAAAATAAAGTTATATATGAACTCCATTGATGAAGAAATCTTTAATGTTGTTATTTTAGGTCCCCCAGCTCTAGTCAGACATGATGCCGGTGGATCTGTGACACAACATGTTGTGCCCAGACCTAAATGGACTTAAGCTGAAAAGAAGCAGAAGGCATGTGATGCCAAAGCCATGAACATTCTGGTGTCTACAATGTTTGATGACATCTTCCAGAAAGTAACTAACTTTCAATCAGCAAAAGAGATCTGAGAATCCCTTTCCATATTGGTAGAAGGAAGCTCTAATGAAAGGAAGGATGGAAAGTCCCTTCTCATATCCCGAAATGAGAACTTTCAAAAGAAAGCTGAGGAAAGTGTTGTTGAAATGCATGAGAGATTCAACACTATAATAAATGAGCTGAGAGGTCTGGATAAAGAGATGTCTCTTACTGAAATAAATGACAAGCTCCTCATGTGCTTACCAAGAACATGAGACTCAAGAATCTGGTCCATCAGAGTGTCCAGATGCCACATAGAGATCTCCACTGATGCCTTGCTAGGAAAGCTCAAATCCGATGAGCTACTTTTAAAAAGCAGGGCCTAGACAGAGGCCAAGGAGATAGTCTCAACTCCCATCCAAAGGAGTATTGCCCTGAAGGATGTTGAAGGAGAACCTTCCTCTCCTGAAGATGAGATGTTCAGCCTTTTAGCAAGAAGATTCAGAAAGTTGGTCAAGACAGAAGATTCAAGAAGAAAAGAGTGGAGCTCAAAACCCAGATTTGATAAAACTCCACAGTAGGAAGTGATCTATTTTTCCTGAAGAAAACTAGGACATATAGCTCCTGAGTGTCCTGAAGAGCAACATGACAGGAGAAATAATAGAAAAGAGCACAAGAAGAAGAAGAAGTCCTCCAAGAAAAGGGATAAGAAGAAGGGAAAGGGTTTCATTCCTGAAACCTGGAGTGATACAGAATCTAATTCAGGCTCCTCTTCATCAGAGAGTGATGAAGAAACTACTACTGAAGCTGCCTGCCTGATGACATTGGAGTTCTCCTCAGATGATGAAGGAGATCAGGTATGTCTCTTTGATGACTTTGAATTTAATTCAGAAGAATTTAAAAATAGCTTTAAATTTTTTTTTTGTAGTGATTACCTTAAGGTTTAAAAAGGAATAGAAATAGTTAGGGGAGAGTTAGAAGACTTTAAGAAAGATGATTTGTATTCTATAAATTATGACTTGAGAAATCAAATATGTAAAAAGGAATCAGAACTAGCTAAACTAACTAATGAAAATTTAGCTTTACAAGAAGAGCTTACAAAGGCAAAAGCCTTTGAAGACTCACTCAATGGGAGGAGTCAAAAGCACAAAGATATTACACAAAATCACTCCATGAGATTTAAGCACCTAGGTCTAGGAGCAGACCGATGCACTAGCATAGAAGTCCCTAGTAGACCTGCCTGGAAAAATCCAGTTAGATACGTTACACCTAGCGACTATCAAACAAGTGAGAGGAGTGTAGTTGAAAGAAATCGTTGTCTACCTAAATCACCTAGAGGGGGTGAATAGGTGATCTCTACTGCGATTGCGGAATAAAAAATTTTGCACAAACACAATAAAGAAATCACAGCACAGAGACACAAGATTTATAGAGGTTCCCCAAGGGTGGGTACTCCTCTCTCCCGCTCCGCCTATCTAGCACTTCGGGCTAGCGTCGGCAACTTCACCAATACTCGGATTAATCAACAAATCCTACACTCGGAGACAACGGCTCCTACAAACTCAGAGTAAACAACTCCTACAACTCAGAGTAAACAACTCCTACAACTCGGAGTAAACCACTTCTACAACTCGGAGTAAACAACTCCTACAAAATAACTCGGAGTAAAAACTCCTACAGAAATTGAATAAAGTTTAAAACAAAACTTCTCTTGAATCTCAATAGAGATCAACTTCAGATCTGGAGAGACAAAATCTTCTTCTTCCTTTAGAGTGAAAGCTTGGATCTTCAAGGATTAGGAAGAGTGAAGAATCGGTAAACCTGATCTGAGTAGGCCCTTTGATTAATTTGAAAAGATCTTCAATATTGAGAGCAGCAACTAGATCAAAGGCCTTCTTATCTGAGAAATCTTTAGCAACACTGAAGAAAAAAACTTGAGCGGCGCAGAAGATAGATCTCAGAAAACTTGTTCAGCACGAGGAAGAAGAAACGGCTGGCTTCCTTTTTCACAATCGGGAGAAATCTTCTTCTTGCCCTAAAAATAAGAGATTATTTATAGGAAGACCTCCAACGGCTCGGGCGACAAACAAGGAGAGGTCGCCACGTGTACTGTACATGGCAGCCAACCCTAAATTTCAAAAACGAAACATAAATTTGAAATCCGTCTGTCCGTCATTCGTCGAGACTTCACGTGAACATTCGACGAATTGACTTAGCCATTGAAAAAACTGATCAAAGCTTGAAAACTGTCTTCTGTTTTTATTCATCGGAATTCATCAGGAGTTCTCGAGAACATTCAACGAATTGACTTACCGCACCATTTCCTTCACAAGTCTGCCTTTTTGACTTCTGTCTGCGTTCGTCGATATTCGTCGGGAGTTCATGAGAACATTCGACGAATAGACTTAGCCGCAGAAATTTCTTCTTTAAACTAGAAATTTGGCTTCTGTCTGGATTCGTCGAGATTCATCGGAACTTCATGAGTCATCGACGAATTGACTCAGCAAAAATTTCATTTCTTCTGAAAAACCTGCTCCACTCCTCAAACTTGAAAACCTTCAGTTATGAGTATATGAAGTACACCCCAATAGAGAGATTACACATGGACCAACACTTTGTTCTACACAATGAGGGATTACATTGTCTAGAACTGTGTTTGGTGGTCCATTGCAACCTGACTTTGGTGTGCACTTAGCAATTTAGAACCTGCAAACACATAACTAGAGAACAACATCAAATACAACTCAATTCAACTTAGTTCAAAGGAACACTTCTTCAAATCTAGGTAATTGTGGCTACAATACCCAACAGTAGTATTTGAAGATCATGACAACAATAATCCTGATAAAATCACTGTATTTTATAAAACAAATTCTAATAGTGAGAAGAGACCTATAAGGAAAAACAATCCAGACAAACCAATGAATCTAATTAAAAAGGGTGTAGTAAAAAGGAAAATTATTAGGCATTCTACAGATTTATTATATTTAGATACATTCTGTGCACATTTCAAGTACTATGATAGTAAACCTAGATTTAATAAACTCATTCTCTGGCATCCCAAAGGATACCATGAAAGACCATTCTATTCTTTCATATCACCTTATAATGGTAAAAGCAATAGGCCCAAGGTAACCTGGGTACCTTCTAATGGTTGAATTACATATGCAGGAAGATTTAGGATTCTTTCTTCAAGTATGATGAAGGGGAAGAATGAACTCAATTTTCAATAAAGAACTGTAATTATTCAAAAGGAATGAATCTTTCTCTAACAACTCTTGATGTTACATCCTAATTACTCACATATATTATTATAAATACTAATTTCAATAAACACCATTGCTGGGAAAAACAATGTAAATATTCTAAGAGAAATACAACTGTATATTCAGAGCTGCGTCGAATAAATTTTGACGCACCGTTGAGTTATACTAGCACTAGTTTCGAGAGCTACCTGGAGTAGAGTATTTGAATAGCATTCGACGCAACGTCGAATTCATATCGACGCATGAAACGACATTATAGTCGCTGCACAAAATTGAAGTCACATCGATTACAAATCGACGCAGCGTCGACATGTCATGCGTGCACAGTTTCACTTATAGAAGCTGTTTCAACATGTTTTTGCGCGCTGAATATTAATCTTTGTCGACGGTGCTTCGTATACAACCCTAAGTTGCGAAGAATCTTCTTCTTTTAAGCAACTTAAACGTCGAATTTGTTACGCTTTTGAATTATCTTCTTCTTGCTCTCGTGCTTTATTTCTCTTCAACTCTCCCGTGTCCTTGCTCTGTTCCTCTCTCTCTTTCTCTCCTTTTCTTTGCAGGTACATTACTCCAGATCTTGTGACACCTCCTAAGGTGAATACTTGATTCGATGTGGATGTGAAATCTTTCAACGTAGCATATGATAACTTCAAAGCCATTCTCGGCTTATTTCATACTGCTGGGTTGACCAAGATGAAATCAACAAGGTGCAAGATTTTTGATGTTGAGTTGATAGAGCTGAAGGACAACCTACACATAGGAGATGATGGCTCCCTCAATGAAAGAATATCTTAAAATGACATCAACATTATAGAGGAAATGATATGTCAAACCTTTGATCTACCAAGTGGTAGTGACTCTGATGAACTGACAGGGGAAGAGACCAGTAAGGCATTAAAGATAATGTAGTTCAGAAAGGAGAATGCCATCAATCTAAAAAAGAATGATGTATCTGAAGAATACAGATTCTTTGCAGATATAGTAGGAAAGGTGCCGTGATGAGTAGTTTATTCACTCATCTTTTAGCTTAATTTAATTATAATTCTTATATAAATATATTTAAATTATATGTATTTTCCTACCTAAATTGCTTCCTTTCATTTCTATGAGCTAACCTAAATATATTCTATGATTTCAGGTTTTTCTGGACACATTGGAGAAAAAAGTAAAAGTTACACGCCCCAGGTCACGGGCGTGACCAATGGGCGTGTAACCTACGAGGTGTTCCAGACCTGACTCCGCCACCCTGATGTCGTTCCGTGAAGAATTCGCCAAGTACACGCCCCAGGTCACGGGAGTGACCAAGGGCGTGTCCCAATGTCACGGCCGTGACCCGCTGAGACGAATCAGAACCGCTATGATCAAGCATGCCACGTCAATTAAAGTTACACACCCCAGGTCACGCCCGTGACCATGGGGCGTGTCATCTAGAATACGGGCGTGACTCATCTCGCGCTCCTTCCCGCCAAAGCTTCCTGCCAGCATCACTTTTAAAGATTACACGCTCCAGGTCACGGGCGTGACCTAGGGCGTGACGCGCCCGAAGCACCTGCATTGAAGCCTGAACGCGCCCTCTCCGCACCGGCACCGATCACGCCCCTTACACGCCCCTTGGTCACGGGCGTGACCAAGGGCGTGTAACCCAAAATTTCCAGCTATAAAAGGCTGCTCCTCCAGATGATCAGGGACCTTGTATTGGAGTCCAAGCCTCCCTTTTCTTGCTTATTTCCGTGTTTTTAAGTATTCTAGCTTACTTTTTCTTGCACTTGTAATTTCTCTTTCAATAGTTATAATTCCTTTTCTTGAATTAATAAAATTTGTTGTTTTTATTCATCCATTCTTCTATTTTGTCCACCTCTCTTTTCATTAGTTATAATCTTCTAGTTGAGTTACTTTTCTTATTGCAACCAAATCAAAGTACTTTTTGATAGAACAATAGAGATCGTCTTGAGTAAGAGTAATCAACACGCCCGGATTTTTATACGACCTTGGTTTTTATAAAGCCTATATTACATCCGACACGGTACACTTGCCGTTGTCGTTTGCAAGCATAGTTTTGCTCATCAAGTTTTTGGCGCTGTTGCCGGGGATCTGAGTTGATATTTCGAAAGAGAATATCTATTGGCTTTATCGTTTCCTTCTTTCTCTTATTTTTTTTAAAATTTTACTAGGTGCAACTAAATTCCTTAAAAGGACGCTTTGGGCTTGAATTCCCATCACAACCTCTAATACCTTGCGAGCCCTTCACCGGGTTGACCTTGGGAAGTCCAGAACTAATCTTAAATCACCTAATTAAAAAAAATTATTATAAAAATTTATAAAAAAATATAATAAATATATTCTTCTAAATTTTACTTTTTTCCGCCTCTCTTTCTCTTTTCTTTTCTTTTTGGTTTATGACCCGACACAACTTTCCAGCTTATTTTGAATTTGGTTTTGATCTGAAAATCGAGCGCACCTTGCGGCGTCACCTCCGATTTAGTGATCTACCAATAATTCGCGAAGAATCAATCAGAGAGACTAACAAAGGTTTAATGGATAACCCCGACCATAATGAGGCCCCGCTATGGACCATGTCCTATTATGCGAGACCAAATTGGGAGGGTACACAATCTAGTATTATTCGCCCGACAGTGGCGAATAATAATTTTGAAATTAAAATGAGCATCATTCAGATGGTACAACAAACCGTCGTTTTCGATGGCATACCAGATGAAGATCCTAATTTACATTTACTTAATTTTTGGAAATTTGCGACACATTTAAAATAAATGGCGTCACTGATGGTGCCATCCGTCTTCGCTTATTTCCTTTCTCTTTGCGGACTAAGGCTAAGCAATGGTTGGGCTCTCTTCCTAGAGGTTCCATCACTACGTGGGCCGAGATGACGGAGAAATTCTTAACGAAATATTTTCCTCCGGCAAAGTACGTTAAATTACGTACAAACATTCTCTCGTTCATGCAAATAGAATCGGAGTTTCTCTACAACACATGGGAGCTCTTCAAGGAACTTTTGCGGAGATGTCCTCACCATGCCCTTCCCGTAAGGCAATAAGTTTAGACTTTCTGTAATGGTTTGAATCTCCAAACAAGACAGATGATTGATGCATCTGCGGGGGGGGGGGGGACCCTTAATAACAAAACCCCCGAAGCTGCTCAAGAACTTTTTGAAGAGATGGCCATGAATGTCTATCAGTGGAATGCGCCACGGTCGCGCCCTAATAAGCCGACCGGACTTTTTGAAGTCGAGGCCACCCCTAACTTAGCGCATCAAGTAGAAATGCTCACAAAACATTATGTGGCGGAGATGACTGCTCCCTCCGCCACAAATTGGGCTAATAATAATAATTTTAATAATAATTTCATTCATGAGCAAGTTGATTATATGGGGAACTCTTATCGCCCTCCTTATAACCCGAATAATAATGTTCCGTTTAATAATAGTTATAATCCGGGTTTAAGGAATCACCCAAACTTTTCATGGAGCAACCCCAATAACGCTCAACGACCACCACAAGTGAATCCTCCCGGATTCGCTCCTCCACCAACACAACAAAAACCCTCTCCGCTTGAAGAGGTCTTCACTAAGTACATTGCCTCCAATGAGTCCAATATCCGGAATCTCACCGGATCGGTCAAAAATTTGGAAAATCAAATTGGACAGCTCGCCAAAATGTTTTCCGAACGCCAACAAGGAGCACTTTCGGGCAACACTGAGCCCAATCCGCGGGAGAGCGCCAACGCAATCACCCTCCACAGCGGAAAGGAGGTAACTTCTTCAAATTTGGTCGAGCCCGAGGTAAATGTTTCATCTTCTCTCCCTACTGTACCCTCTTCTACATTACCGCAAGTTCTTTCTTCACCTACTTTACCGTCTGCTACTTTAGCTCTGCGCATTATTAAAAATCCGTCTATTCCTTATCCTTCGAAATTTAAAGATGAGCGCAATGAGGAGCAATATAAAAAATTCATTGAAATTTTGAAACAAATCCAAATAAATGTACCATTCTGCGAAGCAATTGCTCAAATGCCAAAGTACGCTAAATATCTAAAGGAAAATTTTTCGCGTATTTCTTTAAACGCAGAGTGTTCGACGGCTTTATTAATTAAATTACCACAAAAATTAAACGACCCGGGACGGTTCTGCATCCCGTGTATGTTTAGTAATTTATCAATAAAGCACGCCTTGGCCGATCTAGGCGCTAGCATAAATTTAATTCCTTTTGCGTTATTTAAAAAGCTTGGTTTGGGCAACCCAAGCCCAACTAACATAAGCATCCAACTAGCGGATCGGTCAGTCAAATACCCAATAGGGGTCATTGATGATGTGCTAGTGAAGGTTGATAAGTTTATCTTCCCAGTAGACTTTGTCATCCTCGATATTGAAGAAGACGCCGAAGTACCCCTAATACTTGGCCGACCTTTCCTAGCCACCGCTCGAGCTATAATAGATGTAAGTAACGGAAAACTTCTCCTGCAAGTTAGAGAGGAAGAAGTTATTTTCAATGTTAATCAATCAATGAGAAATGCGCTTACTAACGACGATTCTTGTTTTATTTTAGAATCAAATTTTGAAGAAGAATTATCAACTGTTGCGGAAATAATTTCCCCTCTTTATGAAAATTCGGAGTTACAAACTTTATTATGTCCTAAAGAAACGACCCGACAGGCAAATTTTGAACAAACAAATTTAAATTATTTTAAAATCAAAACATCTTATGAAGAGCCACCGAGTCTAGAATTAAAACAACTACCGGATCATCTAAAATATGTTTTTTAGATGAAAATCTAAAATTACCCGTGATTATTTCTTCTACGCTTAATGATTCAGAAATTTCCGAATTAATTAAAATTTTAAATAACCACCGCCATGCAATTGCATGACAAATTTTGGATATTAAGGGTATAAATCCCTCATTCTGCACGCATAAAATAAATCTAGAAAATAATTCTCGCGGCACTATTCAGCCTCAATGACGCCTTAACCCCAATATGAAGGACGTCGTTAAGGCCGAAATTATAAAATTATTGGACGCGGGGATTATTTACCCAATTTCTGATAGCACTTGGGTTAGCCCGGTGCAAGTCGTGCCTAAGAAGGGCGGAATAACAGTAGTTGAAAACCTTCACTTGCCCCTTCGACACCTTCGCCTGTCGGAGGATGCCATTTGGTCTTTGTAACGCGCCAGCTACATTTCAAAGGTGTATGCTCGCAATTTTTAATGAATTAATTGAGGACGTCATGGAAGTTTTCATGGATGATTTTTCAGTCTATGGAGATTCCTTTCATAATTGTCTAAAAAATCTTGATCGTGTTCTTCAACGCTGCGAAGACACGAATCTGGCACTCAACTGGGAGAAGTGCCACTTTATGGTCCGTGAGGGATTTGTCCTCGGACATAAGGTTTCTAGCAAGGGGATCGAGGTCGATAGGGCCAAGATCAAAGTAATAGAAAAACTCCCTCCGCCTACTAATATTAAATCTATTAGGAGTTTTTTAGGACATGCGGGTTTCTATAGACATTAAAGTTTTTTCAAAAATTACAAAACCGTTAAAGCATCTTTTAGAAAAATAAACCACTTTTATCTTTGATGAAGAATGTTCTAAGACGTTCATTAAAATTAAAAACGAACTTATCAAATTGCCTATTTTAATTTCGCCAGACTGGTCTCTTCCGTTCGAAATCATGTGCGATGCAAGCAATTTTGCCGTAGGTGTGGTCTTGGGCCAAAGGGTGAATAAATACTTTCACCCAATTTATTACGCTAGCAAAACCCTTACATCCGCCCATGCTAATTATACAACGACGGAAAAAGAACTTCTAGTGATTGTCTTCGCCTTTGATAAATTTCATTCTTACATAACGCTATCAAAAATTATTGTATTTACAGATCACTCTGCCCTCCGGTACTTGCTAGATAAAGGGGACGCCAAGCCCCGACTATTGAGATGGATCCTACTCTTGCAAGAATTCGATTTGGAGATCCGAGACATGAAAGGAGCGGAGAACTTGGCGGCCGACCACCTCTCAAGATTGGAGAACCCTACAGCAGGAGCACTAGTGGAGGCCGAGATAGATGATAAATTCCCTGAAGAGCGCCTCCTCTCCATCATTAAGGTAATAACTTCTTCCATCTCTTGGTACGCGGATCTTGCCAACTATTTAGTGGCACGGGTCCTTCCAAAAAAATTTTCAAGTCAACAAAAGAAGAAATTCTTTTCGGACTTGAAAAATTATTTTTGGGAGGATCCCATTTTATTTCGTGTCTGTGCGGACCAAGTGGTAAGAAGGTGTATTTCGGACGAGGAAGGTGAACAAATTCTGCGGCACTGCCACGAAGGTCCAACCGGTGGACACTACCAAGCAAACATGACCGCAAGAAAGGTGCTAGAGGCGGGCTTCTACTGGCCCACCTTATTCAAAGATGCTCACACCATTGTGAGTAAATGCGATAAATGTCAAAGGTCAGGTAACATTTCTAACCGGGGCGAAATGCCCCAAAATATATTTTTAGAATGCGAAATTTTTGATTTATGGGGAATAAATTTCGTAGGTCCTTTACCCTCCTCCTTCAATAATAAATATATCCTTGTTGCGGTCGATTACGTGTCAAGGTGGGCAGAAGCACAAGCTTTTCCCACCAACGACGCGAGAGTCGTCGTACACTTTTAAAAAAAATTATTTTCACGATTTGGCACACCCCGAGCACTAATTAGTGATAGGGGCACACACTTTTGTAACAACTGGCTTGCTAAAATTTTAGCAAAGTATGGAGTTACACACAAACTTTCTACCGCCTATCACCCACAAGCGAATGGACAAGTGGAGGTAGTAAATCGTGAATTAAAAAGAATTTTAGAAAAAACTGTGTCCGTTAACAGGAAGGATTGGTCATTAAAATTAGACGATGCACTATGGGCTTATCGGACAGCGCACAAAACCGCCATCGGGTGTACACCGTACCGATTAATCTATGGAAAAGCGTGTCATTTACCGGTGGAATTAGAACATCGCGCATTCTGGGCGCTTAAATTTTTAAATTTAGATTTGAACTTAGCCTCCGATCACCGAAAGTTTCAACTTAATGAATTGGACGAATGACGCACAAAACGCCTATGAAAATAATAAATTCTATAAGGAGCGCACTAAGTTTTACCATGATAAGAAAATAAAATTTCCAAAATCTTTTTCACCGGGAGATTTAGTACTTCTATATAATTCTAGACTAAAACTTTTCCGGGCAAATTAAAATCCGATGGTCCGACCCTTTTGTTGTAAAAGAGGTTTGGCCATATGGGACCGTACTAATAGAACACCCGGATCAAGGCCCTTTGAAAGTTAACGGGCACCGGTTAAAATTATATCATTCCGGCGACCAAGCGTCCGGCAAAATTGAAATGCTTAACCTCACCAACATTTAAGAAGAATGCCACTTAGTCAAGCTACGCGACGGTAAACAAAGCACTCTTGGGAGGCACCCCACTGTTATCCTTTTTGTTTTCTTTGTCTTGTTTAACTTATATTTTTCAGGTTTTTGTCCGGCAACCCCGTCTACTATACAGGGAAGCCCTGTTCTCCCTTTAATCACTTCATTCCTTTTCTTATATGTGTATTACTTAGTTTTAAACATTGTGGACAATGTTTAATTTTAAGTATGGGGGTGTAGCTTTACTTTATTTATATTTCTTTTTATTTGAAAAAATATATATATAAATATTTTTAATCTAATAAAAATTAAATTTCTTGGAAAGGATGCTTTGTGCTTGAATTCCCATCACAACCTCTAGTACCTTGCGAGCCCTTCACTGGGTTGACCTTGGGAAGTCCAAGAAAAAAAAATATATCTTTATTTTTTTAGGCTAAATTTTTATACTTACTTATTTGCAAAATCCTTAGTAGATTTGCTTTTGTATAGTGTCGTAGGAAATTTTTATACTTCATTAGATTTTGAATTTTGGAATAAAATTGTTGACTCGTGCAATGTTCCTAGTTAAGCGCACGCGTTTGTAGAATTCTATGTCAAATTAACTATTCAACATAGAATTAGATTTATGATTTTCTAACTGCGAGAAAACAATCTTTGTTTTACTCTTACCTTGAATCCGGTAGAATCTGCGAATAATTCAAGTGAGTATGTAGAAGCTTACTAGAGAAATATTACACATTTTGAACGGAAGGGTATTCTTTCTCGATGTCTAGAACTTGCCTCTAGCGATTCTCGAAGCATTTGCATAGGTTTGTCATAGTTTTTAGAAATGATTTAGGCCATCTTTTGATCGTTTGTGCCTGTTTGCCCACCTTTAAAATTCTTTTTCATTGTTTAAACACTTTGGGCCTTTTCTTATTTCCTTTGCTACCTCCACCTTTCATTTTCACCAAAGCCAAAACATCCACCCCATGATCACACAAAATATTTAAGATTTATTTTGCAATGGGTTCTATTGTAAAAATGAGGAAATTGCAACCTCTTATTTGGAGCTATAAAAAAAAATAAAAAAAAATGTGAAAAATTATTTTGTTGGCCAATTGTGAAAAATAAAGAAAATCATTCATGGCCTTATGTTTGAAAAATATGAGAATTTTTGTATGTCTTGCTTCATGACAACTCTTATGCGAGGTTTAAATTTTGATAATTTTGGGAAACTCTCACCTTGGTTTAGTGTTATCCTTAGCCGTCATGTATATCTCTTCGATTTCCAATTCCAAATCATATACCTAAGCCAAGCTTCTCTCCTAATGAAAGCCCTTTTGATCTTCAAGCTCTGACATTTTACTTGTGTAGTGGAGAGAGTGCGACCGGGCAAGCCTATGGCCATCGTCATTGATGGATTTCTTTGGAGGCTATCCCGAAACTCAATTTTGGGTAATATTGATCTTAGAAAACACGCAACCCGCTCCCTGAATAGCATTCTAGAATTTACCGAGCTTTCAACTTAAAAGTAAAAGCAATATTTAAATAGCATTTTTGAAAATTATAAGCTAATCGTTATGCTGAATAGGTCATTCAACTAGGATCTCTACACGCAGGAGTAAGACTTCGCATTTTTATTCCTTGAGTTCAAATTTCTTTTTCTAGTATTTGAATTTCTCTACACCTATGAAAAGTTGTTTTCTCGGGACTAGCAAATGAGTAAGTATGGGGGTATTTGATGAGTAGTTTATTCACTCATCTTTTAGCTTAATTTAATTATAATTCTTATATAAATCTATTTAAATTATATGTATTTTCCTACCTAAATTGCTTCCTTTCATTTCTATGAGCTAACCTAAATAAATTCTATGATTTCAAGTTTTTCTGGACACATTGGAGAAAAAAGTAAGAGTTACAGGCTCCAGGTCACGGGCGTGACCAATGGTCGTGTAACCTACGAGGTGTTCCAGACCTGACTCCGCCACCCCGGTGTCGTTCAGTAAAGAATTCGCCAAGTACACGCCCCAGGTCACGGGCGTGACCCAATGTCACGGCCGTGACCCGCTGAGATGAATCAGAACCGCTGAGATCAAGCCTGCCACGTCAATTAAAGTTACACGCCCCAGGTCACGCCTGTGACCATGGGGCGTGTCATCCAGTTCACGGGCGTGACTCATCCCGCGCTCCTTCCCGCCAAAGCTTCCCTCCAACAGCACTTTTAAAGATTACATGCCCCAGGTCACGGGCTTGACCTAAGGCGTGATGCGCCCGAAACGCCTACATTGAATCCTGAACGCGCCCTCTCCGCACCAGCACCGATCGCACCCCTTACACGCCCCTTGGTCACGAGCATGACCAAGGGCGTGTAACCCAAATTTCCAGCTATAAAAAGGCAGCTCCTCCAGATGATCAGGGACCTTGTATTGGAGTCCAAGCCTCCATTTTCTTGCTTATTTCCGTGTTTTTAAGTATTCTAGCTTACTTTTTCTTGCACTTGTAATTTCTCTTACAATAGTTGTAATTCCTTTTCTTGAATTAATAAAATTTGTTGTTTTTATTCATCCATTCTTCTATTTTGTCCACCTCTCTTTTCATTAGTTATAATCTTCTAGTTGAGTTACTTTTCTTATTGCAACCAAATCAAAGTGCTTTTTGATAGAACAATAGAGATCGTCTTGAGTAAGAGTAATCAACTCGCCCAGATTTTTATACGACCTTGGTTTTTATAAAGCACATCCGATACGGTACACTTGCCGTTGTCATTTGCAAGCATAGTTTTGCTCATCATGCCGCTATGCAAGATTTCAGTACATGATGTCATTCCCAAGCAGCAGCTCCAGATGATGGGAATTCTAGTTCTAAATAAAAGAATCAACTGTGGGAAAAGCCTTCTGAAGTTAATAGGACATAAATATGCCCATAAAGAAAATGCCTATATGAGAATGATGAGCCAAGTTTTGCTCCATCATTATCCAATGGTTTGCAAGTCAAAGAGAGTGCATATTCCTCCTGGAAAGGGAATGAACATTGGAATCTTCTCCAAGTGGACCAGGAAGATTCTAAAGCCTGGTCAAGCACATCCCTCTCCTCCTCTTTCTCCAGTTCCACAGGATGCCACTAATCAAAAACTATAGTCCATTCCATCTAATCTAGCTGCAGAACCAACACCACAGATTTCTCTCCAACCACAACAACAACAACCATCAATCACCATCTCTGCTAAAAATCTTCCAGACATCCATTCTCTTCCTCAACCACAATCTCACTTAACTCCAGAAGACAATCAAGCACAATCTCCTATCCACCAAAATTTCCCAGACTTCAAGGAAGATTCCACAGCTCCACTTGACATACCTCCTATCATCCACAATCTAACAAATATCAATGTTGTTACAATAGAAATTCCTCCAGTTATCATAACCACACCTCCAAATGACACATCTCTTGCTTCTACCACCCAATCTACACCACCTTGTGAGGCTGAGCAAATAATTTCCAAAGCAGTAGGACATGCTACAGGTATATTTGCTGATTTGCTGGCCACTCAAGCCAGAAAATTCAACATAAAGTATACTTAGATGGAGTCTAAGCTACAAGAATCAAAAGAGACTCTCCTGGCACTCTAATCCTTTGTCTCTTAACCTCCTTGTTCAGTAAGGTTCAGAAGGGGAGAAAATGCAGGAGGAGGAACTGTGTGTTCAAGAAAATATGAGTGGCCAGGAGAAGGAAAAAGATCCTGAAGATAATGCTCCAGATGCTAAAGTTCCTGATCCCATCAGAATTACCATCTTTCAAACAAGAATAGTCTAGGGGGAGCTTCCTGCAATAACTCAGGGGGAGATGCATTAAGCTAAAGGGAGCTTGGGGGAGATGTTGGCATCAACCCAGGGGGATCCTGAAGAAACTGATCTGCTCTTGGACGAAGTATCATAAATTGCTAAGGAGGCTGCTCAGACTGCAATACAGGATGCACAAATATAGGGGGAGCCTCCCAAAGAAGATGACATTCAGGCTGAAGAGGATGAACCTCTGGTCTTTGCTTCAAGGAATGTAACAGAAAAGTTCTTCTCAAGGAAGAGGAAAACTCCTCCAAAGGACTAGAACAATACAGGTGAACAATCTCTATAGTAATTTCTCAGTAACATGTTTGAAGTTATATAATTATGGAAGACAATTTGATCAATTAGAAGCTTATCATGTTGATCTATGCTTCTGTGCAATGGTGTCAATTTATGTCTAGTTTATATTTGTTTGTACTATACTTTTATTCAACTGAAATCACTTACATTATTTGAAAAAACTGTTAAGATAAATAGAGGGAGATTGTTGGGAAAAACACCCTTGTGATTTATCTAACACATTATCTTAATGTGATTTCATAATCTAGGATGTATTACCCATGTTGTAGAGAGTGGATAATTTGGTCATTAGATGTCCTAGGATATCACATTTACACTAGAGTGTCAAGACTAGTCCAAAATAAGCACAAATATCAGTTGAGTTAAACTTCATCGAATATAAGTCGACAAAACTTCGACTAGAAGTCGAAGCAACTTCGAATACAAGTAGAAGTAACTCAGACTGAAGTCAAAGCATAGTTAAAGTTGAGGCAACGTAGAAATGGTCTTGACGCAGAAGACAGGGCTTGTTAAAGCTATATCAGAAGTCTACGCAACTTTGATTTGAATTCGGCACAGAAGAAGAATCCGTCAAAGCTATATTAGAAGTCGACGCAACTTCGATTTGAAGTCGACGTAGAAGTTCAAGTTCAAAGTTCAAGTCTACAACTTGACGGATACATCGATAGGTATTCGATGCAATATCAACATCTGAGTTTAGTCAGAGCTAAAAAAGATTTCGAAGTTGCTTCTATAAGAACTCAGAGGTGCGTCAAATAGAGGGAAAATGAAATTGACGCTATGTTGAATATAGACAGAAAAGGAAGGTTTTTGCTGTCTTTTTAGATTCTTTTCTAGAAGGTATCCAAGGTTATAGTCTGTCTTCTAACGACTCATTTGTTGCCATGAATGGAATGAATTACTTCAGATGAACAACAAAGACATTCTTGGAAGTTTTTCAAAATAAATTGACGGGTCGGGAAATAGAAATAGAAAGACATACTTTTGTCCAAAGGATATTCCTGCTAAGGACAGAACAGAAGAGGAAAGAAATTCAAATACTATTCGACAAAGAATAAGTATACATGTAGAGAAGAAGAACTCAACA